>OW285239.1:89495913-90835677 GCA_935421215.2 Melolontha melolontha
TCATTTTTTAACCGTTAAAATAGTATATTAAAAAACAAGTTTCATAAGGCACAATTTTGCCGCACGAGATCAGTTTAGAAAACGAGCCGCGATAGCGGCGAGTTTTCTAAAGAGCGAGTGCGGCAAAAGGCCTTATGAAACGAGTTTTTTATACTATTTTTTCTATTTTGCGTTTTTTACATTAATAAATTGCTTAAATTGGAATTATTTAATTTGAAAGTTCAGAGTTTAATTTTTATATAAAGCATGCAGTTGGTCACATTGATACTTGACATTTTCAAATTTAAATCTTGCTATCCGCGAAGTATATTATATTACATATTATTTATTAATTTTCGTTAATATTACTTGATATTTCATTTAAAAATATAAACATGAGTGACATAGAAACATATATATGTTGTTGTCAATTGTATACAACATACGTTGTTTGTGTAAAATACGGACATATATCATATCTGTCAAATGTACATAAATTCTTAAAATCAAATGACAGCAATGATATTTATTTCTGTATTCGAACAACGCCAACATTGAAAAATGAAAAAAAGCGTATCGAAATGAAGCTCATTTCGATACTGTTTTGGGTTTCATAATGAGTTCATTTCGAACGCAAAATAGAAAAAGTTTTTTTTCACTGTTAAAAAAACCTTTTTCTGAAATCGGTCAAGATTGCCTACTTTCCCGGCGCAATATCAGATCCCAAAATAAGAAGCTATTGTAGTATTTTAGTCCGTTGCTAAGCAAACGGACGGCTTAGCAACGGGAAAGTCGGTAGCTTTCCTGTACCGGTTTTTTATATACATTTTAGACAATAAATAAATACACGCAGACAACATTTTCAGCAGCTTTGACTCTGGTGGTGTCCCGCACACCAGGACATCATCATCACTGTCTATTTAAATTTTTTTTAACTGCAAGTAGGTATTAAAGCGAAATAATAAGTAATGAATCTCTGACCTTTCTCACAACAACAAACAAACTGTTATTGTCCAGGAAACGACTTCATATGCAATTAATGTGGTAATAGAAAAATATTATGCATTTACAAAAATTCTTTAATTTATAATAATGTTGATTCCGATTTCAGAAAAAAAAGTATGTGTATCTCGCAGTAAAAGCACATTCCCGGACTTCAATGCTTGTTGGCCTCGGCTTAACGCCTTGGCCAACAATTTACATTGTCGTCCGGGAATATATCGCTTTTACTACTAGAAACACAATGTACAATTTTTTTCATTGTGTAATTTACACTCGTAACTAAGACAACTCAGCGCAATTGCCGTGGCCGCCGTAATTATGTAGGTGATTTTTTTTAATTTATATTAATCTACAATTTTAAATTACTACAGTTTCAGAAAATACGTTGTTTATGTTACGTGTGCAAAGCAATTTTTAAGTTTTCGAATGTATTTTTTGTCTCGACCTTCAGTCTCGACAAAAACTCAACATTCAAACACAAAAAAAACCTATGCTTTGCACATTTAATATAAAAATAACTATTTTTATTCTAAAAGTATTTAAAAGTCACTGCCGTCAAATCACCATTGCATGTAATTTTATAAAATACCTAAGTAATGATAATATTATTATATGTCAATGGTAGGTAGTCATGTTATTTCCTAGCGCCGTTCATTACACTGAAAAATCAACTAAACTACTAAACAAGTTAACCGCATCCAAAATTGCAAATTAATCTCAAAAATGGTGTCCATTCTGTGCACAATTAAATGAACAATTTTATTCCTTTACTAATCTGTATGTAACTCTAAGAGAGTAAATTATTTCGAATGTTCTTTTATCTGTTCACATAAATTTGTTAACAAAATTTCGTTGCAATAAATTTCAAGCAATTTTTCTTAATAAAATGTTGCGATGAAACATTTACTTATTCTTAATGAAATATTTAGAGTAATAGATTTCTTTTCGTACATATACAGAGACGATATAAATTAAGTCAGTTACTAGTTAGTAGTGAAGAAAACGCTAATATATCACTTTCGTAAAAACAATTTTCCTCGTATTTTACTGGCATTCTTATTTGCCGAATAAACGTTTGCGATTTCCCTCCCAGTACTGCCTGGAGGATAAGATGAAAATTTATCTAGTTTGTTTGTTTGTAGACCTATTTAATATTATTTCAGTGACATAAATTGTGTATATTGGCAAAATGTCTTGATTCTTAGATTAATAAATATACGTAGTTTTATAGATAAGAAAGAGCAAAACAATTAGAAGTTGTTAATTTATAAATTTATTTAAATAAGTATCTCAATTGAGTTAAAGTTTTAGTCAGACATTGGGTATCGTTGAAAAATATCAATACAACAGTAATAAGTTTATTATAAGGACGACCGAGGTCTTCTTGTTTGTGTTTACTGTTAAACACCTTGATAGACCCCTAAGTGCAGAAAAACTGTCTCCTTGTTGTGTTCCTTATTTATTCCACTATTTACCATCCCGCACCCTTAAATATCTAATAAAAAATGTTAACTACTCCTTGTGCATGCGGATACAAATCCATCAATGACGAGCATAAAATGATTGAATGCTGCGTTTGTAAAAAATTTTGTTTGTAAAGTACCAGCAACGTACGCACGATAAAAAACCCAAAAAGATTTAACATGGTGTGTCGCGATTGTGCTGCATTAGGTAACAGCATCAATGAATTGAAGGTAGCTATTTTAGTATTAAGAAATAATTTTCAGTCGAAAAAAACTGATGCCATTAGTGATTTGGTATTCAAGGAATTTCTGCAGGAGATGAATGCTAAGAATGAGCGAAGAAACAATATTATGGTGTTTAATCTCCCGAGATTGGAGTTTCGTAGTTCCAATGGTAGAGGCACGCGCGATGTGACTGCGGCAAAAAATATCTTGCAAGCCATGCCGGAAAAGGCGTTTGTTGATGGGATTGAGGTATCTCGAGTGGGACGTTTCACTGGCTGTCGGAACAAACCTAGACCTCTCAGACTAAGACTTTTCAATCCTGGAGAAGCTCACAAGATTATGAAACATACTAAACGTCTCCGGGAGCTAGTTGATTACAAGAATGTTTCGGTTTCCCTGGATCGTACACCTCGGCAGATTAATTACTATAATAAAAGCAGAATTGGCTACGCAAATCGTTAATCGTGAAACTAGTCTGAGAATACCTTACGAGCATGGTATATTCCATATTGTTTCAGAAAACTAAAAAAGCCCAACGGTGAAATCACTTTATCTTACCAGAATGTTAGGGGATTGCGTACGAAGACGGACATCTATAGAAGTCTTTGTACCAACGTATTCTATATTATATCTATTACCAAAACATGGTTACCCAGTGAGTTGTTCAGTTCGAATCTTTTCCACCATTCTACACTGTTTACAGATAGGAGGAAGCTTCGCGCTACTGGTCTTGAACGTGGTGTCCTTTTAATGTGTAGATCTATCTATGCCACTGAACCGATTAATATTTCCTCAGTGGATGCTGGATCACCAGAAATTGATGCTGTTTGTTGTAAATTACCTGTTAACTCAATGAAGGTGTATGTATTTGTGATTTATGTTCACCTGACATACCTACAGTTAACTTTATTTTATTTTTTGAAAAACTATAAACATTTATTCAATTGCAAAACAGTTGCACTCTTGTAGTAGGAGATTTAAATACCCCTCAGTTCAATAATTTCGCAGTAAATGATAGTAAAACTACTTGTAATACTAACTTTACGAACTTACTTAATTTAAAACGAATAAATACAATACCAAAGAGTAGCAACCGTTTATTGGATTTGATTATAATCAACTTAAATAACACTAGCGTAACAAAGAGTGAAATACCACTAGTCAGTGAAGACATTAAGAATTACAATTTTGAAAGAGCCAACTTTATTGATTTACATAACGCATTCTTAACTACGGACTGATCGTTTCTCGATTTGCATCTGTGTGTTAATGAAGCCTATAATGCTTTATATAATAAAATATATGAGCACCTGGACTTATTTGTATCTTATTATCTAAATATGTATCGTAACATGCACCAAATTGTAAAGGCGGCTTCTTCTAAATTATATAGGAATTATGTGTCTAACGTATAAGATAAAATTAAGAGCGATCCTAAGCAAGTTTGGACATTTCTAATAGTAAATACCTGATACAAATTGAAAATTTACAAAACCAGCTAAACTTTATGAAAGTTAATTCCCAGTGTTTTACAGATACGATTACTTACATGTAAAATCAAGATATTAACCTAAAAGAGGCGATAATTAACTTAGAAACCGTTATCGATTGAATGAAAAGTATGCCTTCTGAATTTGGAAACAAGCTGAGACAAAAAGTTGGTGCCATATTTAGCAGAAATCCAAATTTGAATATATTATATCAATTCTGCACAGAGCCGATTGAAAAATCTATACATTCGAAGTATGGTTCACTTTTGCAACATTTTAATCACGCACCCAAAACCAGTTGTGATGTGGAACGGACATTTTCTATTTTTAAAGACGTTTTAACATCTAAAAGAACTACATTAATTGACGTAGCAGACACTTCTTGGTGAAACATTTTGTAATTAACAAATTTATTATAAAAACACACTTGGCTATTTCACAATTTTTTAAAAATTGTGAAATAGCCAAGTGTGTTTTTATAATAAATTTGTTAAAAGAACTAATGGACAGGAACACCTTGAAACAATTTTAGTTGTTTATAATAATATTTTACACTTTTAATGTTTCACAGAAAATGCCTAGTTTTGAGTTTTGTTCTTTGTAAATTATATTTATACGCAATTCGCTTGTCAGCATTACTTTCGTTTCAGCAGTAGTTGTTGCCGGTTACCAAACCGTTTATTACATTCGCTCTGTTGTGTATTGACAGATACATATTAACTGCATATGTAGTATGCAGTAGTCACACGTATCAAATTGTTCGAAACTCACGGAAGCAAAACTATTGTGAATACAAGGCAGATGCCTATGGTCTATGAATCATCAATCTCTCGAGTCCGCTTTCTGCTTATGAGTAGAGAACGGATGCAATTTCCATAAAACGCAATCGGTAATTGGAATTGTGTATAACGTCGCTTAGTACATCCCGGCGTAATTCAATGAAGTATTTGTTTGACTTACTCGGCCACCTGGTCTCGCAGCGATAACAATGGACAACCCAGCAATTGCATTCGGAGAATATAGTGTTTGTCAGTGGTGTCGTGTACGTAGATAAAATAAAGAAGTTTATCGTATTTCGTAAGAGAAATAGTACGTACATTCCTTTTCTTTTCATTTAAGCAACATCTTCCAATTATTTCCAGTATTTCCAGTTATTTCCAGTATGCACCTATAACCAGTTGCGATGTAGAAAGGACGTTTTCTATTTATAAGGATGTACTTACTTCAAAGAGAACAAAATTGACAGAAGAAAACCTTGAGAAACTATTGCTAGTCAATATTAATACTCCTTTACTCAACTTGAACGACAAAATGAACAAATAAAAATGTTCCAATTATAGAAATAAAATTAAAAACTTTAAAAATACAACTTTTCAACAAATACATATGTATTTCGTAATTTTATAGATCACCATCCGTTTGTTTTCCAATTATATAAATAAAATTAATTAATAAATATGTATTTCGTAATTTTATAGATCACCATCCGTTCGTTTTCCAATTATATAAATAAAATTAAATATTTTAGAAATACAGCCTTTCGCCAGTACTGCACTGTGCTTTGCGTCATGTGGTAAGCGTGTCCGTTCTCTACTTATGAGATAAGATTAGATTATCGCTTTATTAAGTATTACAAGTGAATAAGTCACACAAATGAGCTAATTACAAGAAGTAATATAGGACAATTTGAATTGCTATCAAGCGAGCACAAAATTTTTAACCTAGGTACCCTAGGTAACCTAGGCCATGAACGACTGAGATAGACATATAAATCACGTCTGAGCTTAGAGAATTGACGTAGTGTCATTTGTAAATAATCATAATTCAAATTGACAAGTTACGATTTAACCTATTACTAATAGTACGAAATGTAGGTTAGATTACTTAATCAATTTAAGACATAACTGATTTAATCCATGGCATACTCTGAAACCTTTTTTTATGGCTCACTCCTTATGTCAATGTATAACAACAAGCACAATAGAAAATGCTCTCTGTCCAACAATACACACAATAAAATTTAGATAAAAACATTAGCAAACACAAAACCCTCAAAACCGGACATCAAAGAACTCGGCAACGTCACAAAATGGATTTTCCAGAAGTATCTCGCGCAAGGCATGTCCGAATCTTTTCGTTGAGAGCACTTTTATATGCAATAACCTTTAACAATTTGCACTACACAACTTTTTGCGACCATGCTTTTGGTGGTTTGTATAAGCACTATGTGGGCACGCGTGACCCTTGTGTCTCATATATATGTTGAAGAACATGATCTTTAAAGACATCTTCATTTACCCGCGCAAATATAGCGCTTTCTAACACATATAAATTGGTTAAGATAAGTATCATTTTTCTTTTAAAAAGCCCCCTACACGCATCTCTTCTTTTTAGACTAAAGATACTACGCAAACACGATTTCTGTATGACAAAAATATTGGATGTCTCAACTGATATTCCCCAAAATATGATACCATATTTTAAACGGGATTGTACATATGCGTAATATGTTATTACGCATATGTACCGAGCAGCTGACGGACTCCCCCACTGATCGTGATATGTTCTCAAAGCATAGTTGAATGAAGTTATTTTGTTGCCAAATAGTAAATATAGCTCTTCCAATTTAACTGAGGATCTATCCGCAACCCTAAAAAAAACGGAGACTTTCTTGCGATTCGCATATTAATATAATCTTAATATGTATCGTAACATGCACAAAATTGTAAAGACGGCTTCTTCTAAATTATATAGGAACTTGTATCTAACGTACAAGATAAAATTAAGAGCGATCCTCATTCGACATTCGTGAAGTGCAAGAAGTACTTCAGTATTCGTGGTGTCATGAACAGTGAGAATGGCGACTTATTTACCACTCCATCAGGTATCGTGAACGCTTTTCAAGGTTGCTTTCAGTCAGACTACGCACATTCCTCAAGTTCAAATTTTCAACCCTCTATTAATTGCACTTATGCTAAGTCAATTGATATTCCCTTACCAAAGGAATCCGACGCAATACAAGCTTTAAAAATCTTAAAAATAAATACACAATGGGTCATGGCAAATTAGTTGTCATTTATTCAGTCTGTTTTGCCAAATCACCATGGACGGATATAGCATTTAACAACACGTGCAAATAATAAAATTGTTTTATCAAAATGGGTGTTCTGTTCGTACCGCGCGCTTCGCCCATTTTACGGTCGCCATAATCGTCCTATTGAGAGGACTATTCGCAATGTGGTGGATAAATTTGGGTCCACTGGTTGAGTAAACGATCAACCAACACCCGTACGTCGACGAAACCCAAGATCTGCCGAAAACATCGCCGCTGTCCGTGAGAGTGTGCAGGAGAATCCGAGGCAGTCGATTTCGCGTAGCTCACAAGAACTCGGCCTTTCGCAGACCACAACTTGGCGAATTTTGCGTCGTGACTTGGGTCTGCGCCCGTATAAAATTCAACTGACCCAGGAACTGAAGGTAACCGACCATAGACAACGACGTGTGTTCGCTGAATGGGCTGTGAAGCAGTTGGCAACTGACCCTAATTTTCATCGAAAAATCATCTTCAGCGATGAGGCCCATTTCTGGATATGGGTACGTGAACCAACAAAATTGTCGAATTTGGGACGATACCAATCCACATGAGATCCAAAAGCGTCTAACGCATCCCGAAAAAGTCACTGTTTGGTGTGGATTTTGGGCTGGCGGCGTCATCGGTCCATATTTCTTTGAGAACGACGTTGGCCAGGCCATCACTGTCAATGGCGGGCGCTATAGGTCGATGATTACCAACTTATTTTGGCCTGAATTGGATGATCTTTCAACAGGACGGCGCTACGTGCCACACAGCTCATGCCATATTGGATATTCTGCACGAGCGATTTGAGGGCATGGTCATCTCACGTGGAGGTGATGTGAACTGCCCACCGAGATCGTGCGATTTAACCCCGTTAGACTTTCTCTTGTGGGGTTTTCTTAAGTCGCAGGTGAATGCGAATAAGCCACAAACCACAGCGCTCCTCAGAGCCAATATATTACATGCCATCGGTCAAATTCAGCCATGCGCCATAGTCATGGAAAATTGGACATTTCGGATGCGCTCCACCCAGAGAAGCCGTGGCGGACATTTGGACGATGTTATATTCCACACATAATGGCATCAATAGGTATTTCAAACGAATACAAAATTTTGATGATATCTCACACAAACTTTGATTTATTTAAATTTAAAGATAGGAAGCGATTAATGAAAGACCCTTATTTAAAACAATCCTACATGTAGGATTGTTTTAAATATATATATTTTTTGCGGTATTAATATATTGTGACATATTTTTTACACATTTCTAAGTAAAACTAAACTTTTGCATTAGACGTAGACCGTTTTCGACCAAGTGTTTATTTATAATACCAAAAAAATAATAAATACGTATTTCTCAAAACACTATTTTAGATCATCATCATTTTCATTGAAACATTGTATTTAGTCCAATTAACTTACCTAGGTTACCTGTCATAGCGCGTTATTAAGATTAGAGAAGAACTACAAAAAATACCAAAAAAATAATAAATTTTCTTTTTTGTCAAAAAGCCATATGAAAAATATAATGTGCTATACACCGTTGATTTGCAATGAAAAATGCCATCAGATACAGCTTTTTTCTCCGTCCATATAAAAAAATAAAGTTGATGATGGTTTCTCAAAACCAAAACGTCGGACTAAAAATGTAATATCACCATTTTGTAGAGCTTTAAAAGTTCCAATAAAAAGTCTTATTTATTTTTCGATAACTTGTAAAATAAAGTCAGAAAACAATAAAAACCAAAATTTAAAAAATAGTATATTAAAAAACAAGTTTCATAAGCCACCATATTGCCGCACGAGATCAGTTTAGAAAACGAGCCGAGTTTTCTAAAGAGCGAGTTCAACAACAGGCCTTATGAAACGAGTTTTTTATACTATTTTTTCTATTTTGCAGTTTTTACATTAATTATTTAATTTGAAAGTTCAGAGTTTTATTTTTATATAAAGCATGCAGTTGGTCACATTGATGCTTGACATTTTCAAATTTAAATCTTGCTATCCGCGAAGTATATTATATTACATATTATTTATTAATTTTCGTTAACATTATTTGATATTTTATTTAAAAATATAAACTTGAGTGACATAGAAACTAATATATCTTGTTTTCAATTGTATACAATATACGTTAAATGCATTTAAATTCTTAGAATCAAATGACAGCAATGATATTTATTTCTGTGCTCGAACAATGTCAACATTGAAATATGAAAAAAAGCGTATCGAAATGAAGCTCATTTCGATATTGTTTTGGGTGCTATAATAAGTTCATTTCGAACGCAAAATAGAAAATCACACTTTCCTAAATATCTCAAAAAACAAAAAACTTAATTTAATTACGTAAATACCATGTAAAAGGTGACTAAAGTGCGCAACTATTTTCCCATTTAAACAACTTTGTATCTCTTACAGTTCGCAAAATCCCCATGCAGTTCATTTTTATCTTGAATAGTGTACTATTAGCATTTTAAAACGGAACTACATCATTAGTTTTTGATTTCTTTAAAACTCAGTAAGTAACCATCAAATATTTTATATTTTTTAAAGTAAGTTGCATTCCTTAACCTGCTTGACTGCCAATGAAAGTTGAAAAAAATTTCTGCAGCCACCGAGTATGATACTTGAGTACAGTAGACACATATTTTTTTAATGCACTTTAAACAACTAGTTTTTTTAGAGTTTGTGCAGAGGTATACGGTCTTGCTTTTCAATGTAGGATTATATAAATTGACAATACTTCCATACTTCCTTCTTTCTCTCAGTAAAATGTAACAATCGGAAGTATTTTCGGCGTTAAAATGAACATTTCTCTTTGAATATTTACTCTTAATTCTCAACCCAACCATATTCACAAATCGGTAAAATATAGGCCAAGATCTTGTTCTTCTATTACATGAATATTTGCCTCATTTTTCATCGACAGCAGCTATCCCCTGATTTTACTACTCAACTAATAACTCGAAAACTTCGTCATTACTTAAAGAAGGTTGCATGGGCGAGCATGGATTGGGCACCAACCACCTGCTGTATAATTTCTACACATGAATTGGGCACCGAGCTCCGAAAAGGTAATTTTAAAATACATGATTTGGGCACCGGACTTCTAATTACTGTTTATTTTGCTTATTAATTAATCTGTAATATTCTTTTAGTAGATTTTCGGGGTTAAATAAATATGTACCCGATTACACATAAAACAAATTTTATTTAGTCAACTAGGTACACATTTTAAAAAATAAGTCAAATATAAAAATATATGGAAAAAGTTTATAAATGCATATATACATACAGGTAATATAAAATAATATAAAATATAAATTTTATCTCTTATAAAAATATCCTCAGGGAATACTGAGAAATTTTATTGTAGTGCCCAATTCATGGGGTATACGTAAATTGCACGCCAAACCCCCAGGTCAATGTAATCCTACAGGTATTTTGCACTCCGGTTTCTTCATTGCCCATTAATCTGACCGGTAAATTGCACTCTAAACATGAATGAATTTTCTATCATATTTTATTCCTATAGATATAGTTAAAAATCCAACATAAAAATACAAATATAAAAATATAGTCACTAAATTTTACAGAAAAAAAAGGAATATAGTTTATTACAAAATACATACAATAGATGTGTGAAATACTATGATACATAGAAATGATCATGTAGTTATCCTTTGGGAGCACTATGGTAAGATATAACTTTTAAGAAGGTATGTCTCTGTATCTCTCCGCTTACGGATAATGAGTATGCAAATGATTAGAGTGCAAGAGTGCATTTTACATGTGGGATTAGGGCGCCGGATTTATAAGTAAAGCTCAAGCGGATTCAATAGCGTGAAAATTACCTGTGCCCATTCATGTGTTACCCCAGGTAGGGAAATGGTATCCGTAATTAGAGATTAGGATAGTGCCCAATTCATGCACGCCCGGTTGCATAGCAGGCGCTTTTTCATCTTCGGCTCACGTAAAGGAAATGTCTTAATTTTCGTAAAACCATATAAAATCTTTATTTTTTTTTATTGTTTCGACATATCCTTTGTATAACAAAATATCAACCAACATGTATTTATTACTTGTCGCTGATATATTTTTATTACTTTGGAAAATTGTTGTTCATGAATGTCACTTGCGTCAAATAGAATATCTCTTTTCCGTAGTCGGATCTTTTAGTGCATAGCCAGTTTCTTATATGCATTATATACATAATGGGTTCGCATACAATTTGTAATTCTTACTTTTCTGGCTTAGTAGGTTTATGCATACATTTTAAATTTACACCGCCATCTAAAATTTACAAGCAGACCATCTATAATAGCATTACTTCCTAACGAATAAGCTGCTTGGGAATTTTCAGTAAATTATCCTAATATTTTTGAAATGGCAATACCTGGATTATCTTTGATACGTTCGAATCTTTCTTCTCAGTTTCAAATATTATACTTATAAAGAAGTAATTTGTAAATCTACGGAAGGACAACAGCAATCTAAAAATTTTCCTTCCGGTTCCGTCTGTGGTAAAGCGAGCAATACTTTCGTTGTTTGATTTAAAAACTGATAATAATATCAGCAGTCTCAAAAGTCAGTTTTCTTCAATTTAAATCGTATCTCTGAATTACATTCCATTTCCTTATATTATTACTGTACAATAGTGCATGTTATAAGAAATAATTTTTCGCCACGCCAATAAAGAATCAAATTGCACTCAACTTCTTATGGTAGAAATTCTCAATATATTACGACTAGGTCGCGCATTTGGTAGATCAAGCACCCCATTCATGTTTTCTTCTTCAAAACATATTTCATTGTTTCTTGAAAATTATCAGATTTGCTATAGTATCGCTTGCTGAATTGTGTTCCCAAAAGATATCCAATCTTTAGCGAGCACGAGCTCATCTGAGGTGACCGCTTTTATTTCCATCCTTATCTGAAAAGTCAGTATTCACTTCGGCTAGCCACATTAGTAGTATTTTATTATGTGTCACCTTTACTGCCTTCGACTTATTAGTACTTGATATAGCAACAAAAACAGCATGTGCACAAACTAAATGGTGTAGTTCCAGGAATTCCATTGCTCGCAATTAGAAAACGACCATTAAAATGACTGCATAATTCCTTCATCGATACTTTGCTACACAGACATCGAATAAAAAATGAAAAAAAACGTGTTATTATATTACATTATCGGTGCAGAATCCGAAGGACCCAATAACGTCGGTTAAGGGCTAAAATTATTGCACACCACATGACAATTGTTTTTAAATCTTGAACTAATATTTTGTTCTGGAAGTTTCTTTTATATTTTCGCTAAATATTCCTCATAAAGTCAATACACTCTTGTATTCTAAGAAACTTCTTCTGAAAGCATTTTCCACGTTTTCGGTGGAAATAAAACGTTTCTCCACAACTTATATTTTTAGCATATGGTTAAGTGTTATAGAGTTCCAAAGAATTATAAATCAAGCGAGAGGAAAGAGTGAAGTATGCGAGAATAGTCTGTACCAACAGATATAGCCTAGATTTTGAATTAGTATTAAATTATAGTCGTAAATCTAAAAAAAGCTAGAAGGAATGTATGGAATTTCTTTTAAATTTAGATTAGCTAAACCTATATTAAATAATGAAACATTAGCGTGACATAATAAAAATTTCATCAAAATAGAAAATAACTAACAGCTAAATTTTAATAGGAAAGTTATAGTAACAAGAACAAATTGTAATATGGAATATGTACAATGAGTATATGCCTAATTAATATTTTTTTAAAGCAGAATAATAATTGTATGATTTAGACACTGGAACATTAACACAATTCTAGGAAAACCTCATCGCTGCAGCTATATATAAAGTTTTATATAAAGTTTATATATAAGTTGTGTTCATTTTAATTATGTTTAATATTAGTAATGAGCAGAGTTGAGTCTAGTTTGTTACCCGTACAATCAAAAAAAATTACTTATAAAAACAAATTTTCCACATTTACACTGGTTTAATTTGTGTCTTTGGAACAAGATATTAAAATACACAGAGAGAGCAACATTATTTTAATGTTTGTTCTAGAAAAATGAGAGAATTGTTTTAATTATTAATTTATTAATAATTATATTAATTTACATATTCACATAGTACAAAAATATTACTTAATTATAGTAATTAATCGTAGAGAAAACATGGCTCAATGGATATAATGTAGCAAAAATGCCGAGACATGTTCAAACTTATTGAAACATGCTAGGAAGTACAACATTTCTTGCAATATTTTGCAATTAAGTTGCTGAAATAAAATATGAAGTTATATTTTATATTTATAATGTATTAAAACTAAACATATGAGGTTCTACCCAGAAATTCCCGGGAATGTGAAAAAAAGGCAATAAAATGTTCTTACAACTTATTCACTACCAGTACTCTCCTTCCGTATGACTACACCGATCCCAGCGACTTGTCCATAACTGGAAGCAGTGCTGGAAGTCTTCGTGTGTTAACGTGTTCAATACTGCCTACGATTCGGTCTGGATTTCCTCTTGAGCTTCACTTTAACTTCGGAAACAGGTAGAAATCACAAGGGGCAAAATCTGGGGAGTATGGAGGGTGGGTTAGTACTGCCGTCTTCGTTGACGCTAGAAACTGACGCAGAAGTGACGTATGGCTTGGTATATTGTCGTGATGTAGGATCCACGAATTGTAGCGACCGTTTACGTCGAATGTTCGTCGCACTAAAATCGTTCAGTAACTGTTTCACCAGGTTCACGTACTTTTATCACATTTTCCGGCGTTTTCGGTCGATGGACGACCGAAACGCACCGAAAATCATCATCAGCCGACACATGTCCATATTTAAAACAGTTGTACCATTCATAGTTTGCGTCCGACTCAAAGCATTCTTACTAAACACTTGTTTAAGCATTTTCAGAGTTTCTGCTGCCATTTTACCAAGTTTGAAGCAGAATTTTATGCATGTTTTTTGCTCTTTCAGATTAGACATTGTGGTGCCACAGAATAACTCAAACATATCTCAACAAATATAAACTGTTACACTCCGTATATCAAGAATATTTTAATTCTAATTTTAGATTATATTCTTCTCAAATATATATTGAATTTAAAATATTAATTTATCTAACCATTTTCTGTATTTCGTATTTGCAATGGAAAACCTTTCTTTTGTATCATACTGGTCAAAACAACCCTTCCAAGAAATTATCTTTCGAACGGTAATTTCAGGCCTTTCATATTCTCGAATGTTCCTTAAAATTTCTATTATACATTTTATTTTAATTTAGTTATTAATTAATTACATACAGTTTCTCTACTAGTTATTTCTTAGTTAGCTATATGATTTATCATCGAATTATTTTTCTCTACAAGTCGAAATTATACCAATCCCGTATTAATATCGACATATTTTAATATCTACGGTTATAATTACTATTATTAATTTCATCTAAATCATATCATGTTTGCTATCCTTTGAAAGTTTTTTTCGCAAGTAGTATTTTAATTATATTTATTTCATCTATATCGCAACTCTTTAGCTCGCGTCTTTGATTACTTCTTAATTTTTAAGATCAATGTCATCGATATGACCACTCCCCAATCTAGATCATAAAAAACTTTTCCAACCAAACGTGTTCTCTACAAAAAAACATCCTTCTTCTTCTCCGACTGGCATGGGTTATATATCGTTTCTTCGTAACAACTACCTCTACGTAGTTATACTTCAAGTACCACGTGTCACACGTTTCACAGGTAAACTTTGTATTGTTCTATAGATATTTATTTTAATCATATTTAATTTACGAAATAGCTAACTTTATTTTCAGCCTGTAGTTCGTTTTATGTAAATATTGAACAAACTTTAAGGATAATGTTGTTGTGTTTTATTTAATTTAATTAAGTTGTAGTTGTAATATATTTATTTCAGCATACGACACACATTCTGGACCTTTGATGCTCACCATCACACCATTAATTATATTTAGAGCATTTGCAGTATTGTTAGGACGCTATAGTTAGCCAGGAACGTATCAACACAAGCCACAAACGTCCATTTTTTAACAATTTGACGCTCCCACGTAGTCAAATACAACTAAACCAAACCAGCGTCTTTTTAACAACACAAAAACTGTTTGTTACCATCTAGTAAAATACTGTTTGACAGACTAACCATCCTTTCGTACGCTACATTCAAATTCCGGAAGTTTCTGTATAGCATCTCATATTTTTAAGAAAAATTATTTAAGAAAATATGCCATTATCCTGAAGTGAGGAAAAAAATTTTAAACAAATTTCAGAATCAGAATGAAAAAATACATAAGATTCACAAGTATTAGTGTATAATGAAAAAGAAACCCGTGTTGATCAGTGTATTTATGCATTTCTAACGAAAAAGTTGACGTTACTTATTTTTTCTTTCATATTTATATTTAATTAATAATTAAAACGAATCCTTGACTTACATTCAATAAAAACCCTTTCTAAACTGCAAAAACAATAAATTATTGAATAACATTTTATATTCAAATATATAATATAATTAATTCCAACAACCTTCCATTTCTTCTATATGTACTTACCGCATTTGTAAACTCTAATAATTATAATATAGATAACACTATGAATAAAATACGTATGATCAAATCACATTTTCACAATCAATTTAATATGTTGACCTATCGATAACCGCATATTATGTTTACATAATGTTATTAGATACATTATACAGATCATGTATGGAATTAATATTGTCCTAAATATGTATAGTATAATTCTGAATTATTAAGTTGCAATATATTTAATTTTGTTTTTTTTAGTAATTACTCTAAATCTATATTATTTCTAAGTAGATTACCTATAGGCTAATCCAACTATATTTTTAATGTTGCTAGATGTGTTGTCTCTTTATAAATAACATTTAAGGGGAATAAGATTTGATGTAAATTATTTTTGCATATCAGTACATATACAAGGTGTGTATAAATTGGCGGACCCACTACACGTGGCGACATTCTTGGTCAAATTTTGAGTTAAAAGTCCTAATCCTAAAACGATGTATCAGGCTTCCTTTGTCTTCAGAATGAATTTGACAGTAGTAATGTATTTGACTAGAACAACATTAGGCTGCCTACTTATTGTTTTACAACGTTGTCAGATGTGTTTTTCGTCAAAATAAGTTAATAAACAAATATTAAAAACAAACTTTAAAATCAAAAAGAAAACTTTAACGAAAGGATAATAACAACAATTCTTCTTTCTTCTAAATTTTAGCTCTTTCTGTCAACAAATATCGAGTAATAATGCTTATTTCAAGACTGATAGTCCGAACTTTAGGAACCTCGTGCAAAGATATGGAGCATGGTACAACATTTTCGTATTAGGATTTTGGACTCCGGAATTTAACGAAGAACATCGCCGCGTGTAGTGGGTCCGCCAATTTATACACACCCTGTATAAAAGTCATGCAGCAATTTAAAAATGATACATGAATTTTGAAAATATAGCTGATAATTCAAGTTCATTGATCTACAAAAAAGATCCATAAACTAAACCTTATTGTTAGACACTATAAATAGTGAATGTTTAGTTGTTTATTTACCAAAATATTTATGCAATTTAGTCAGCTGCACGTACCTATGTCTTTTTATTGGGATGCTTTTTTTTTAGATATCAGTAATAGCTTTTATTACTTGTATGCAATTATTTATATTCTTTTTTTTTTTTTTAGTTTATGGCGGTACTTACAAATACCGACATAGGCGAAACAGGACAAAGTAATTTACAAAAAGTCTTGGAAATGCCCACTATGAGTTCTAAGACAGGCATCAATTTAGCGACGAAAGTTATAAGCGGGTAAAATGTGGGCTGCAACAAAAATGCGATTTCGCAGATCTATTATGGTAATTCAAAATACCATCTTTGGTAAACGTATATTTCGATTTTCATGAGATAGGTACCAAATGAAATGGTTTTATGAGTACTATGTATGAGGCTACATTTACTTTTATCCAGCGCCATCTTCAATTCCTTGCGATTGTCATTTTTTTTTCAAATTACACGGTTTATATTTTTTTGCATAATTGAATAGAGATTTCTTCCTGAATCCATTGATGTGCAATATATCAATTTTAATTAAATTTAGAAGAAAAAAATTATTAAAACACTGTCCGTATATGCTCTTATCACTAGTGTTATACTGTAGTGTGCGATGGAAAAATAACGCATTACGCATATGTAACTGTCATCTTTGAGTTTTCTGTACTAAGCAAGCGTATTTTGACAGTTTTGAAATAAATCATGAATTTCAATCAACTTACTGACGTACTACAAGTTTATTTTGAGTATAATACAAGTGAGTCACTTTAAGAGAATGTTTGGGAAGTGTTTTAATTTTTTTCTCTTCTAAATTTACAATTAAAATGTATTGTATATCAATGGATTCACGAAAAAAATCTCTAATCAATTAAGCAACAAAATTTGAAAAAAAATAACACTCGCTAGAAATTGAAGATGGCGCTGGAAAAAAAGTAAATGTAGCCTCAAACATAGTACTCATCAAACCATTTCATTTGGTACCTATTTCATGAAAATCGAAATATAAATAACAGAGTTACAGCGTGGAGCGTTTTTGTGTGACAGCCTGTATCAGTCTGCTCTGCTAAAATTGATAGGCTATAATATTATCACTGGAAACCGCAAGTGGAGTATTACTAGCAAATTGTGTCACGATGTCAATAAAACATAAATGAAAATGATTGAAATATACTAAAACGGTAGAACCCAAAATAAAGAATCTTGAGATACTTCTCCTCTAACTCGAGTAATCTTAGATGTAATGTGCAATTATGGACAACAACATTACTCTTGGCAGCCAGACAGAACCTGATCTAATTCACGACCGCTATGTCTAAAATAGTCAAAACTTACAAGTGTCAGAATTATTATGTATAACGGATGTTCAGAAACATTCGAAGTCAAAGTAGTCCTTGAAAATATGAAGTCATGTCTGAGATAGATTGATTTTTGACAGACAACAGTTGACATTTAATAATTATTACAAATCAGATACTTAAGTAAAGATATACGATTTTTTGTTCAGAGCCCACTTGACTTCGAATGTTTCTGAACACCCGTTATATATAACAAGTGTTCATTTGAAAAGTCAATCTAGTAGCATGTGATTTACTGAGAATATTTTGAAGTATGTCGTAAATTAAAATTTACTACTTAACCTACGAAGTCGTATATTTTGACAGTTTCATAGATACAAATAAATAACAAATGTGATTGACATTATAAATGTCATTTGGATTTACGTTTACGGAACAACAAACACATACTAATATATTTGCGTCTTATTCTATCAAAATTTTAAAGTAAACTAGATTGACTTTTCAAATGAACACACGTTATATATATATATATATATATATATATATATATATATATATATATATATATATAATAACTTCGTGACCTTGGTATGATATGGTAAACCTAATCAGTAGGCGATTAAAGGTCTGTATATTACTTCAAAATATATGTATTTAAAAAACTCTACATGTTTCGGCTGTATACGCCTTTTTCAAGAGAATACAAAATATGAATGACAGGATATAGATGTCAAGTAATTAAGTTGCTATGGTTTAAATTATTCAAAGATACATTCTAGTAATAATAATAAATCATGCCTTAGTATTCCAAAAAATAGATAACAAGGTGTGAAAATATGTGTTGTTCGCTGCTAGCAATTTGTGTCTCCTTCTGGGTATGAACTTGTGTGTTGGTTGCTGCTGGCAGCTTGCGTCTCTCTATGGGTGTGTGGTTTTGTGTGAGAGCGTAAGTGTAGGGTTTTGTATGTCGGTGCGTTCGTGCGTGTGTTTAGTGATCGGTCGCATGAATTTAGAGAGGTCGGATAACCAGCCGTTGCGTAGGGCCGCCAACCCTTTCCCGACAACTTCTTTACAATTCCGTGCAGTACTTCGACGGTCTGACCCCCGCCCCAACGAGGCAAGGCGCAGACAGGCGAAGCGCACCCTGTACGGGGTTGCTCATCGCAACTAAGGGAACACTCTTAGTGGCTACCTCGGTCGACGATGGTCACACTTATGCCATCTTAACGTTTTCCGCCGAAGCATACATATATTTTGAAGTAATATACAGACCTTTAATCGCCTACTGATTAGGTTTACTATATATATATATATATATAGATATATTTAGTGTTTATAAGAATTTTATTTTTCTTATTTATTTTATTGGCCGTGTCTTAATATTAAAAATAATAGACTTTTTATTGGTTTAGCGACCTTTTATTGAATTTTGATGTTCAAATAAATTCAAAAAAAATCAATAAAAGGTCGCTAAACCAATAAAAAGTCTATTATTTTTAATATATATATATATATATATATATATATATATATATATATATATAATAACTTCGTGACCTTGGTATGATATGGTAAACCTAATCAGTAGGCGATTAAAGGTCTGTATATTACTTCAAAATATATGTATTTAAAAAACTCTACATGTTTCGGCTATATACGCCTTTATCAAGAGAATACAAAATATGAATGACAGGATATAAATGTCAACATTTGACATTTATATCCTGTCATTCATATTTTGTATTCTCTTGATAAAGGCGTATATAGCCGAAACATGTAGAGTTTTTTAAATACATATATTTTGAAGTAATATACAGACCTTTAATCGCCTACTGATTAGGTTTACCATATATATATATATATATATATATATATATATATATATAACAATTGATATCGGAGTTTTTCGGCTTTTATATGAAATATTTACAAATATCAAATTAGTATGTATGTAATTGCAAAGTAAATGGGGATGTAAACATCGCTGTCTACAAATTACAAAGCAAATCATACGAAATTTTTAATTGAAAAATATGGTCTACGTTGGGACTCGAACCCAAGTCTACAGTTTGCCGGACTGTCGCTTTTACCACTCAGCCACAATAGACCTTGGTTCAAGCTATTTAGAAATGCGTTATAAAGTAACAGTGTTAATGAATCAGATGTCAGTTATTGAATGCAGATGTCAAGTTGAAAGCAGAAGTCAGTTTTGAAAGCTGATGTCAGTTTTGATAGCAGATGTCAGTTAGTGAAAGCAAATATCAGTTATTGAAAGCAGATGTTTGTCTTGAAAGCAGGTGTCCGTTATGAAAGCAAACGTCAGCTTTGAAAGCAGAAAAGCTCCAATAATTTATCTATTGTTATATTTAATAAACGTCTAAGAAATTATCTAAACACTCATATGATTTTAAAGCAGAAAAACTCCAATAGTTTATCAATTGTTATATTTAATAAACGACTAACAAATTATTTAAACACTCATATAGCTATGGAGTAATAATCAGCAATTTCAAACATTCAAATCTGACATCTGCTCTCAAAATACTGACATCTGCTTTCAATAACTGACATCTACTTTCAAAATAGGCATCTGCTTTCAAATCTGACGTTTGCTTTCATAACAGACATCTGCTTTCAAAACAGACATCTGCTTTCAATAACTGATATTTGCTTTCACTAACTGACATCTTCTATCAAAACTGACATCAGCTTTCAAAACTGACTTCTGCTTTCAACTTGACAGCTACATTCAATAACTAACATCTGATTCATTAACACTATTACTTTATCATGCATTTCTAAATAGCTTGAACCAAGGTTACAAACAAAGCGACAGTCCGGCAAACTGTAGACTTGGGTTCAAGGCCCAACATAGACAATATTTTTCAATTAAAAATTTCGTATGATTTGCTTTGTAATTTGTAGACAGCGATGTTTACATCCCCACTACTTTGCAATTACATACATACTAATTTGATATTTGTAAATATTTCATATAAAAGCCGAAAAACTCTAATCATTTATCAATTGTTATATTTAATAAACGGCTAAGAAATTATCTAAACACTTATATATATACAGGATTTTTCACGTAACCCGTTCATTAGAAGTTTTCTATGTTAACACCTTAGGATACTTTGGAAATTTGCGGCACGTAATCTTGATACTTGATGTGTTAAAATAAAATATTCACACTCATGAACCACTTTCGGTTATAACGGAAGTCATAACCAACTTTGATATTTTAAATGGAATGTCATATTTTTATTGCTTTTTTAGATTCCTTGTATAGTACTATAACACTTTATATTAAAGTTTCTTTTGTAAAAAATTAACCGGTTTTGAATTATTTTGTTTTTTTGTCAAACTTTTTGTTTTTTCAATATAATCTTTAAAACCACATATCTCAGGCGTATTTGATCTGAACTGCGTCATATTTCTACTGGAGACAGCGAAAGGTAAAAGATACCGAGTAGTGTCTAAACATTTAAGAAATCTCTTACAGTGTGTTCGAAGTTTATTGATTATTTAAGTAATCTTTAATTAAAGAAAAATCGATTTTTTTTAATGGAACAGCCTGTAGATGAGCACGCCATAGTAAGTAGATAAATATTTTGCATCATGAAAGTATAGGTTTCCCTATGCCTATCTCTCATAGTTTTGGAGTTATTAATGATTATTTTCTAAATAGAGCATTATTAGTAGAAAGCTTTGGAAAAAAATATATAAATAGTTTTGGAATTATACCAATTGTATTTAGATTCATCAAATTTCTTGCGAAAAGGTTAACAAAGAAAATAAATTGCAAAACTGAGAAAAGATATGTGATATGAGATAACAAAAATATCCATACATTAACAAGCAAAAAAGTGAATAAAAAAAGATTTATTAAATAAATTAAAGACACATAATGCGTTAAGAATGATATTCGCAAATGTTAAAAATGATCTGCGTTCCGATCTAAAAAAAAGTGTGTAAACGGGGGTATATTATTTGATAAGTGGGTAATAAACTTTTGAAAGTCCATCTATTTCGTTTCGATCATTAACTGTATTGTTATTTTTTAATATGTGTATAATTTCTAAAATTTCCCTTGTTTTCGTGTTATTATGTTAGTTGTTGTTAGTATTCTTGTATTATCAAAATCAAAATTGTGTTTAAATGTTGCTTGATGTTGACAAAGACTAATAATTAATAATAGTCGAAACGTCGTTTTCATAAATAAATTTGTTTGATTTCATTAAAGGTCGTTAAAACCAAATATATATTTATATACATTACCGCTAAATAGCGCCCAAGCTATGCGAATCTGAAGAATGTTTAACTGAAAATCAAAAAAGAATTTTTTTTTGTAATTCATCGAAACTTTCCAAATTCTTAGGGCCAAAATGTAGTTAAAGTCGGTCCATATCTTTGTTTATTCTATATTTATAGAAATACGGCTGTAATTCAAGTTCATTGAATCGATGAAATTCCTAGTCATTGATAGACGATAGCAGTTCCGATTCATTAAAATAGTAAATGTTGATATTTTCGTATCAACACATTATACACCATATGTATGGCGCTTTTATTACGATCTTTTGTTTTTGTGGATATATATGTCACCGACCTATGGCGCATTTAATTAATGTGACTAAAATTAAATAAACTTTAAATTTCATTTAAAATAAAATGATTATGTTTATAATAAAACAAACATCTTCATGAAAGAAAAAGCTTTTTCTAGCATATCCATGGCGTGTCCAATGGGATAGATACCTGGTTTTTAATTATTTGTACAGAATTATTTAATATATTTTTTTTCTTTAAATTTGTGTGTGGTACTGACAAATACCGATAAATCAATATAATTAGTCGGTAAAGAGAATTACTGATGAATTAGAAGTGGAAGCCCGTATTGTCGCCCGTATATTTAACTGCGACAGGACCGGACTCGAATAAAGAAAAATCATTTCCTCGATACTACATGAACATTGGCCCGTTATTTTTAGCGTTACTCAGCTTGCATTGTATATATATATATATATATATATATATATATATATCATTGAATAAA
Organism: Melolontha melolontha; assembly: GCA_935421215.2. Classification (NCBI taxonomy): domain Eukaryota; kingdom Metazoa; phylum Arthropoda; class Insecta; order Coleoptera; family Scarabaeidae; genus Melolontha; species Melolontha melolontha. The sequence continues at coordinate 89,519,106 of OW285239.1, forward strand.
TCTTGAAAGTTCGGCTATATTAAATATTTAATTAGGATGTTATTTCGCGAAGTAATGTGGAAATGTAAATATTGCTATCTACAAATTACAACTCTAACGAAATTTTTTGAAAAATTTCGTCCTTAATAAGTAACTTAAAAGTCACACAGAAAATTGACTTATGTCAAATTAATTATAACTTATGACATTCTAAGAAAATATAGTATGGATCTATTACAGATATGCATTCTCCAGTTCATAGCCGCTCGGGTCGTTAAGACTTCTTAAACACTCGTTATATATGACTATATTTGACTCGAGAAGATAATTCATTAGATATAATTCATTATATTATTCCAAATAAAACGCTTTAGCACCCAGTAGCTTGAAACTTAAGAATATTATGAGAAAACACATATAATCGTGTCTTAGAAAATTGTTCATATAAAGGCATTAGTAATTTTAATATGTTTTAAAAGCAGTTTGCAATATAGTAAAAAAATTAACGATTTATTAAATAACAAATAGCATTAATATTTGACGTTATCTATCATAAAATTAATTATAGGCTCTTGTTCTTCAGTAATTTTGTTAAATTTAACATTTTTAAGGGTATTAGTTTCAATAAGAGTATTTTAGCATGTTAATATTTATTATGCTACAGATAACGTACAAAATAATATATGTATATAAATACATAAGCTGTTTAAACCTCGTATTGCTTCATTATTTTAACATATTACCCAGTAATGACGACTGCTTTATGTACATAATTATTGAGCTGCATTAAAGCCGGCCACAGATAACTTTTCACATTCTCAGAATTTCTGTCGGAAGAATGATGCTTCTGGTGCTTATTGGTCTGCAACTTGATCGGTATTTGGAAATTTGTATCTAAATCAAATGGTGGCTCTTGATTCACCAAAAACCAGACAGTTCTGGTTACGTCTGCTATATAGTTTCGTAAACCCTCACATGTATCCAAACATTTGTATTCTTGAAGAGTATCGCAAACCAAGCCACGTATCTGCCTCTCTACATCGTGTAGAGGAAATGTAGATGACGTTGCAGCTAAACATTTTGCGATGGTGGAACGTAAGGGAGCATTGTTCACAGTTAGAAAATCCACGAAAAGTGACCGGCAGATTTCTCGAAATTTTAAATCTCTCAATTGTTTACATGTTCTAAAAGCGAGCTGGGAAAATAAAAAATAGATGTTATTAAATTGTTATAGATACATTAATTTGTGAAAATGTACGATCATTCAAAATTAGTATGAAATATAAAGGAATTAGGATAATAATAAGACATAAAACAAATGCAACCAATGTATAACTAGTATACTACCTAATATAGTAGAAATTACAGAACAAATAGCCAATTATCTTACATATGTAGATTAAAAGGGGGAATTTTAAGAATTCTTTAAGCCCGGCCACGCACGTTGATCAGGTCGATCCGCCTGTCAAACCGTTTACATTGTTAACTGTCCGCGCGTATTCAATGACAACTCGGCCTGATATACGCAATCGAGAAAACAAGTCCGTACAGACCGTTAAGTCCATGTAGCGCGACAAACCCATTCAACCCATTAAAATCCCCTTATAATATATTACGCAATGACTTTTCCAAACATCGCTTTTCCTTCCTTTTTTTAACAAAACCGTATTAGGTAGTGGTTTATACATATATCGTTAAAAATATTAAACAATTTATATCTTAAATATTTGTAATTTACTAAAGAAAACACTCGGTATGTTTGTTTCACAAAATATATTTATTTAATCTCTAACATATGTTTCGACTTTTCAGTCATTATCAAAGAGTTATTTTTAAAAACTAAAATAAAAAGTGCACTTCCAACACTATTTATAAGTTTTTAAGGGACTTTATTATGGCATCAATAGTCGGGGTGTTGAAAAAATCCAGCTGCGTGTTTGTTACATGTCTATTAATATTTATGGCTTTTTTAATTTCTAATATTTCGAGGAAGTCAAGTCTCTTTCCTTTATTGCAAGTATGTAAAAGTTTAAAATTACTGGTATTGAACAAATGTGTATTTTCAATGCAATGTTCGGAGAATCCCGTATTCATTTTACCATAAAGAATAGAACTTCTATGCTCTTTTATCCGTTCTTTTATTGAGGGTCCTGATTGGCCGATGTATATCGCATCACAATCACTGCAACTTAATTCGTACACACCTGACTTATCACACAATTCTGTTTTTTCTTTATTATTAACTAAAATATTTCCTAGATTGACTTTATTCACTTGGATGACATTTAACCCTAATTTATTCAGTTTATTAGAAACTTTATTGCGAACCCCAGGTATATAGTTGAGTGTGTGAAATGTTTTATTCGTTTTTGTATATGTGTGCCCGTAGTAAAAATTCTTCATAAGGATAGTACGTTGTTTTTTGAAGAATTTTTACTACGGGCACACATATACAAAAACAAATAAAACATTTCACACACTCAACTATATACCTGGGGTTAGCAATAAAGTTTCTAATAAACTGAATAAATTAGGGTTAAATGTCATCCAAGCGAATAAAGTCAATCTAGGAAATATTTTAGTTAATAATAAAGAAAAAACAGAATTGTGTGATAAGTCAGGTGTGTACGAATTAAGTTGCAGTGATTGTGATGCGATATACATCGGCCAATCAGGACGCTCAATAAAAGAACGGATAAAAGAGCATAGAAGTTCTATTCTTTATGGTAAAATGAATACGGGATTCTCCGAACATTGCATTGAAAATACACATTTGTTCAATACCAGTAATTTTAAACTTTTACATACTTGCAATAAAGGAAAGAGACTTGACTTCCTCGAAATATTAGAAATTAAAAAAGCCATAAATCTTAATAGACATGTAACAAACACGCAGTTGGATTTTTTCAACACCCCGACTATTGATGCCATAATAAAGTCCCTTAAAAACTCATAAATAGTGGTGGAAGTGTATTTTTTATTTTAGTTTTTAAAAATAACTCTTTGAGAATGACTGAAAAGTCGAAACATATGTTAGAGATGAAATAAATATATTTTGTGAAACAAACATACCGAGTGTTTTCTTTAGTAAATTATTCATTATGTTTCACCAAGAGCCAACCGTGGATTCTATACATTATATTAAATATTTGTACTTGTAATATAACATATACAAGTGAATATACTATAAAAATTAATAACACCAGTTTTACTCCTAACTCTTTACACGCCAAATAGATAGTTGATCCACAAAATTTGTCGATTCGAAGGGACGCGACCCGGCCCGACTAAAAAATAATGTAGTTGCCTCCTAATTGAATCACGGGACACGTGCAGCCCTAGTACACGTATACATCGAACATTATGCTATGCAGTAATGAAGGTAATAATGATAACGTATCTAAATGCACTACGTTCCTTTTATACTGTAATTAAATTTCGAAAAATGGAAAAATTTCATGAAAGTACGCGCGTTGTAATTACTCTTCAATCGATACTTCTAGCAAAACCAGATGAATATTTTTACTAGGTTACTGTTTATGCGACACGTTATCAGTTTTATGTCTGGTTACGTTTTTAATTCCTTTAGGTCATACAATTCATACACTGAATTCAAAATATTTGAAACACTTTGATCCGCAACCATAATTGAAACCATACACCTCTTAGAATACTTATTCCAAAAAGAAAAGTCAATTGCAAAATGTCTATTAAATATTTGTAAAAGAGGAAGGGCTATCTTAAATGATCATATCTTAAATGCTAATGGAGAAGGTGTTAACGGATCGACACCTATAGATCGAGTTGAGAATAGAAATACAGGAAAAAAGAGTAATAGAGTTTCGAAAAATCAGTTAAATAATGTTTATATTTACACGTGATAAAAAGCAATAGGCTATAATTAAAAGTTTGAAAATAGTATCCTAAAAAAGTATAATAAAGTAAGATCTAGAAAAAATAATGGATATAACCATAACCGAATTAGAAATACAACAAGACTAATAAAATTATATTATAGCTTTGGTTATCAAACTTACTTTTACTTAACTATTTATAATACACTACCGTTTTATACATAAAACTAACTTATTGTTAGTTTTGTTTAGAATGTTAGGGACTTTTTAAATTTTGAAGGAAATAGGTACCAATGAAAAAACTAGTCATACCAGTGGTTTTTATGTAACACCGGCACTTAAAAAATATTGTTTTCAAATAAAATAAAATATTGTGTTTGTGCTTGTAATTCATTTCCAGACGTATTTATTAAAAAAAAAACTTTTACAGCTCCAATTTAAAAACGGGCAATTAAATAGTCGAAATAATATGTTATTTAGTCAAACGTTGAAATTATATTAATGTGTTGATGTATTGATGTTGTGCCAACTATACCTTAATGTTCGAAAAGCTTATACTAAATAGATTGATGATAGCCCTACAAAAGAAATAACTACTTCCCGACAGTTAGTTTGGATTTAGAGAGCAACACATTAGTATACCATAGGCACACAGAATAAGATTAACGTAGACCTAGAAGAGAAGAGATATTGCTCTTCAGTATTTAATCGCTTGTTGAAGTCATTGTCTAGTGATAAACAAGTGTATGTTAATAACTAGAACAAATACACAAACTTGACACCTATAGTATCTGGAATTTCTCAACAGAGAATTCTGATTGCGAGACCTGTTCTGTATTTTCTATACACAACAGATTTACGAATATCCCATAGCGTAGAAGTAACAGCATTTTTAGATGGCACTGCAATATCGGCATCAAACAAAGACTCAAATATGGCTTCAGCACATAACTTTCATCAAGAAAAGAACAACCTGGAGAAATGCCTTAATTTTTTCAAATAAAATAAGTGGACTATTTGGACATAAAAATATTAGAAGGATTTCAATCTATAACCAACCGCTTTGTGGTTTGTTTCCAGTTAAATAATTATATGAAATTTACAGCTACCTACTGCAGGAGGAGACGTTTGAAAGTATAGTGACTGTGATTACTGTAAGAATTAGAGTAGTACTTAAGCAGTTTTTTATTAAGTCGTTCTTATACGTAAAATAAGAGCTAATTCTTATTTTACTTATAGCAACGACTTAACGAAAAACTGCTGAAGCTTTAATTGTTTTCAAATATTGCCCATTGTTTTTGAGACAGTTTTCAAATAAACTTGGAATTAAAAAAACATGTATAATTAAAGTTGTTTCTGAACAAATTATAAAAACTTTGAGCCATCTTCTATGAAACTATAACTAAAGGCGGCTTTACACAATCAAAAAAATTCATGAATTTATTCACGAAGAAATTCATGAAGAAGTTCATGAATTTATTGAAAATCAAACCTTGTATTACACGATCAAATATCTTATTGAAGCTAACCAATTAAGTCAAACCATAAAATAGTGACTTTTTCTTACTACCAATCTGTTTGTGTTTGAATTCATAAGCTGAGTAGGTTATGTTAAACGTATGTTGATTTTTGTACAGTGAAACTGATGACTAATTATTATAAGCCTTTGCTATCTTCACTTGATCTATTTTATAACGCTAACCACTAATACCTATATAACCTCTAATTCTTACGATAACTCCTACGATAATATACATTCAAAATTGGCAATAAAACCAAAATGTAATTCATCAAAAAAATGACGAAAAATTAGAGCTGGTTCTAATTCGTGAATTTCTTCATGAATTTATTGTCGTCAAGAAATTCACGATAATTTTATGTATTACACATTTCAATAAATTCAAGGTCACAAAATTTGTGAATTTATTTGACCGTGTAAAGTCACCTTAAGTCTCAGTACAAATGAACATTTTTTATTCATTATTATTTTGAGAAACATCCTAGGCGCAATCTCAACACAAATTTCATAAATATAAAAAAATATTTTTAATTCACAAGCCGCCACAAAAGTACCTATATTTATGAAAACGACTAGGCCAAAAAAGAAAACAAAGAAAACGAAGGACAAAGTACGAGGGTCATTCGCAAAGTAAGTCCCATTTCCGTCTAGTGAGTAGAGGAATGGGGATATAGGCGTGATCGCAGATCTGCGGTGTAGTCTGGTTCTGGCAGTGTTAGTGAGAGAATTGTTGGGATATTCTTTCGTGCTATATTGGTCGTTTAAAATGGCTGCTGCAATTGAAAATCACGCCGACTGCGAATTGCGTGCTGTTATCTAATTTCCTGTGCAAAGAACATGAAGACTGCTGAGATTCGTCGTGAACCTTATACTGTTTATGGTGAAAATGTCATGAGTGGCGGTATGGTTAGAAGATGGTATCGTATCTTTTGAGATAGACAAAAGCTAATGTCCATAACGAAGAACGGAGTGGAACACAGCTGGCGTGATGAACGAACGTGTAGGTAATATCGAAAAAAAAATTCGTGAAAATCTGCGATTCACATTCACAGAACTGAGTGCCTCTTTTCCTCAAACTTCACGTACAGTTTTGTACGAGGTTATTACTGAACATTTAGGTTACCACAAATTTTGTCTGCAATGGGTGCCAAAACCTCTTACCGAAGACCGTAAAGCAAAGGGAATAGGATCGGCTCTAACTTTTCTAGCGTGTTACGATGTTGAAGATGAAGAGTTCCTAAGGCATATCCTAACAGGTGATGAGACTTGGGTCGCTCTAACTTTTTCTGCAGGAAAAGTCATGGTCACTGTTCTTTGGGACAAGAAGGTTGATCCAAATTAAGTGTTCACCATACCTTCGTTATTGTAGGAACTACGTAGTCGGTTAAATTAGAAAAGTTGTATTGCTTTTTTCGGTAATTACGATAGTGAAAATAGAAAAATAATTGAACGTTCCAATTATTTCCAAAAATGTAAATTTTTCTAATGGAATTCCCAGTATAATATTATACCAATATGACTTTTTTTCACAAAAGTTGAAAATAACCGAGGTAATTCAAAAACAAAGTGCTTATCGTTTAATAAAGGTACAGAGCTAAATATCTAAGAGGCCGTGGAGATTAACAAAATAAAATGCTATTAATGGAAGTTTTTCTGTATAAGTGACAGTGTAATAGATAGAGTTTCTCAAAACACTGCCGATTGCGTGTGAGAAAATAATAAACTGTGCGCTTAATAGCAACAATTTATTATTAATTGTTTTGAAAATGCCTTTCTCACACATTGAAAAATGTAATATGCTGGAAACATATTTGATGTGTAAAAAAAATTGCGAAGGAGCGGTTCAACGATACAGTGAATTATTTCCTGGGCGACAAGTACATATCGACATTACTTTTTAAGACTTTATCGACAATTTCGAATAACGAAACGTAGAAAAAGTAGACAAGTAGTATTTCAGAAGAAACGGAAATTACCGTGTTGATGTATTTTTAAGTGCATCTAAAAATTCGATAATACAGTTATCTAGAGAAACCGGCATTTCTTTTACAAATATTCAAAGAATTTTAAAGAAATATAAGTTTTCGCCGTATAAATTTCAACCAGTTCAGACGTTAGAAGGCGGTAACGGCGGTAGAAGATTAAAGTTTTGTCTGTGGTTTATTCGTAAATGTACTGAAGACCGAAAATTTGTCAAATAGCGGTACGTATAATAGAAAGAATAATAATTACTGGAGTAGAGAAAATCCTCTATTAGTTCATCAGCATAATCCACGGAGACGTTTTAGTATTAATGTTTGGTGTTATTTGATTGTATCCACAATTGTAGGCCCATATTTTTATCACGGCACCTTAACAGGAGAACGATACATAGAAATTTTAAGACCATTACTAGAAGAATTTCTAGACAATGTGAATTTAGCGGCAAAATGTTTATTTCCAACATGATGGGGCACGTGTCCATAATTATCGAGCGTGCCAACACTTCTGCAGACACTCTCTGGAGATAGGTGGATAGCCACACATAGCCCAGTTCGTTTTCCCCCTCGTTCGCCTGAAATATCATCTATAGACTGTTATTTTTGGGAATATGCAAAAACCGAGACATACAAAGCGAGATACAACACCGAAACTGAACTCCAAGACGCTTTCCGCAATGTTATTAATTCTAATGATGGGAGAGTTGTTGTTTATGCAAAATGAAGTGTTTTAGAAAGAGCCTAAAAACTTGTTGAAGTAGAAGGCGATGTTTTTGAAAGTTCAATTTAAAATTTTTTTATTATAATATAATTTTACTTTATAAATAAATTATGTTCATGAAAGTTCACTATATTTTGCTCTTGAATTACCTCGGTTATTTTCAATTTTTGTGAAAAAAAGTTATATAAACACTTTTGTTAAGCAATCATTTTACATCGATTGGTGTAATATTATACTGGATATTCCATTAGAAAAATATACATTTTTAAAAATAACTGCGAACCTACACTTTCAACTGTTTTTCTGTTTTCACTATAGTAATCAGCGGAAAAAAGCAATACAACTTTTCTAATTTAACCGATTACGTAGCTCCTACGATAACGCAGATAGCAATGGTGAACACCTAATTTGAATCACCTGTATAATAAAAGCCTCTTCATGTATTGGCATTTTTTTAATAACCGAATGGAACTTACTTTACGAATCGCCCTCGTATATTATTTCTAATGTGCGCATGATAACAGGTCTTCTGAAAGCCGGCATCAGAACAGAAAAAAATATATACTAAAGAAATTTGAGTACATCAATACGTTAAGCACGTATTACGCATTTGTAACAAATGAAACAGGCATGCATTACACATATCTGTATCTATACACATGGACATACACCTCGTTTATCCCAACGTTTACTTCAGCCAAAGACACGTGTTTCTGTCTCAATCGACTTCGTCAGTTTGCCTAGTGAAGTAAAGTTTGATTCGTCGCTTCATATGTATAGCAAAAAGGTCTTTGGTTGAAGTAAACGTTGGAAAATACGAGATGTATGTCAATGTGTACATGTAGAAAAAAATATGAATGATATTTGCACTGCACATTCGATCAAGAGGAATTAAGACCGCTGTTGATACATTATGTGGACGGACGAATTGAAAGCGAAGGCAAAAATAGTTCTGATTTCAAATCTAAAATTGAAATTCCAATGTGAAATAAAATGACGTTATTAGGGTAAGAATTATTCGTTTTATTTACCATCATAACTTCGTTCACTGTTTCTAGATTTATAATGTAAATATTTTATTTTTTTGAACACATTCAGTATATCTTGCATCATATATTTTTAATGTTTAATTTTTAATAGAACTTGTTTGATTTATGGTATGTAAACTTCGTAGAGTAATTAAATTTGGCTAAAATTTAGGCCTAAATTACACCAGTATATAATTACATAAAAAAACCTAAAGAGAGATAAGCTTAATTTAAATGATAGCATTACAAGAATTGTTTAGTTCAATTACATACGCCATGCATGACATTTCAATAAAATTAACGTTAAAAATTGTAAACTAAGCAGATAAATTATCTAACGGCTACTTCAATTAAGAACGAAACTCACCACGACTACAGAAAAAAGTATTTTCGATTTAAGTTGGTTCGCATGTTGCAGGTCAGGCAGGGAGTCTAATGATTCCAATGCCCGGGGTCGACTTTGATAATAAAGTGACGCGTATCGACCTAAGGCATCTTTTCTGAAAAGAAAAACAAGTCACAGTATTGCTGTTAACTATATATCTAGAAAAAAATAATACATAGCTGTACGCCTACAATAAGGACAAAAATATTGTATCATTAAATATAACGAACGACAAATAAATTTTATTAAGAGTAATAGTATATTAATTATAATGAAAATAAAGTATATTTAACTATTTGATAATTAATTAGTTATCTTTATTTACTTATATTGTTAAACACATACGTTAATATTTGATTTATTTATAATCAAACCATTTGTTTAGTAATTAAATATTTTGAAATGTAAGAGAATAGTCAAAATACCAAAACCAAATGCGGTAGATAGAGTAGAACTTATATGAAATAGGTAGAAAAGTTATTTTACTTGGTATTTGCCATCATTATTTACAAACTAAAAAAAATTTCCAGAAATACAAAAAAAAGTAATTATATTTTTTTCTATATTTTTAGGGAGCTTCTCCATTAATTAATTCGAGATCAAAATGTAACATCAAAAATAGTTTGTCGAGACCTTGGATATAGCAAATTCTAAACAGTGGCAGTAAAGCAAACTGTGTATCACTTTTTATTGGTGACCAGATATGTTTTATTGAATTTGTAAGTATTAATTAATCATCACCTATAATCATTACTAGGGACAGGACAGGAGAAGCCGATGACTCATCGTCCACGGGCGCACAATTGAAAATTTGTATTTTCAAAGAGTTTTTAATTTTATTTATATAATTGGAGAACAAATACGAAATACATTTTTATTTGTTCATGTTATAGTTCAAGTTGAGTAAAAGAGAATGAATATTAACTAGTAATACTTTCTCAAGTTTCTCTTCTGTAAAATTTGTTCTCTTTGAATGAAATACATCCTTGTAGATAGCTACATCGCAACTAGTTATGGGTGCATACTGGAAATATTCTTTTATTTGAGCGTATTTTGCAGTTAGATTTTGATGTATTGTCCCCATACACAATTGCCGCAATGTTATTAAATCTGGATTTCTATTAAAACCTGTGTCTAACTCTTGCCGAATGCAACATCCGAAGTCACTTGGAATATTTTTCAAATTATTAATAGCCACATCTAATGTGGTTGATCCTTTATTTAATTTGAGAATTTGATTTTCAAAATAAGCGATTAGTTTTGGCAAATTTCCAAAATGTTCCTGAAGAAAGTACAAATGATTTTTTTAAATTTTGAATTTGTATTATTTCCTTGCCCTCAGAAATACTTCGAGTATCGTCATTTAAACGTGTAACGAAATATTTTAAACTGACGAAATTCTCTGCATAAAAACTAGTAGCTTCCAACCATGTTCATCAGCTAGTTATTACTGGAGAGGGAGGCAGTGACGATGATGGAAGTTTTTTCCTGTACAGAGCTACTTTCAATGGTGATTGTCTGAAAACTTTTTTAAAAGCGGATCTGTCAACTTCTCAATCTGATATATTCACAGATTCTGTGGAGAGCATGTGCTACACAAGTAACATGAAGCATATTAGTATATCTTTCCTTTAATAGTTTGCCTGTTTTTAACATATATGCGCCATGTCACTGACAAATAAAAGTATTTTTTTCTTTGTACCTGTTGTCTGAATGAAGCATTTGATGCATATTCTCCTAAATGGTTTTAGCTACTGTTTCCGCATCAACTGTATTTATAACTTTTGTTGCTATTACATTTGCGTTATATGGAATAGTTGGATGTAGTACCTATACTAGCTACAACAACAGCTACAGCGTCCTAATATATCGACAGATTCGTCGGCACTTATCCATAGGTAAGATTGAAAGATGGCTTCTAATGCGTTCTCCTTCTTAGAAAGCACTTAGAAACATAATATTTGCGTAAGGTGGATTAATCAGGAATATTTCGATAGTATATTTTTGGAGAAATGTTTTGAAGGTGGAATTGTTAAGTTTATTTAATGGAATATTTTCCGCCAATAAAGTTTCACAGAGTTCTTCGTTAAAATCGTCAGATTCTAACGGGTCTAATTTCTGTGTATGTGTTTGAAATGCTAAGTGACGATTTACGTGCGTTTTCTTGGAATTTTTTAATGATATTTTACAGATTTTGCAATAAATTTCGGAATCACTGACAATGGACATACAATCAGTATGACCGCCAATCCAACTCGCCATTGTTTTACGATGTCGTTCTCGACGTTCTTCCATATCATATCTGAAAAAGTAATTTAAACAATGCTCTAGATCTAAATAATTGAAATGTATGCGTAAGTTATTGAAACTGAACGAAATCCAATGCACAGTTACGTCAAAATAATTGGGAGAAGTAGATTCAATCAAACAATATGAAACAGGATCTATCACAAAAATTACGATGTAATTAACAGTCAAAACTATGAAAACAAGAAACTAACTTACAGCACTTTATTTATCCTATGAAATATAATCTAAATAGACTAAATTATTAAAACTCCACACGCTTCTACCCTCATGAAAACAGAAATTTAACTGTAAATATCCAACAAAAAACGTCGCATTTCTCGATGAAAACAGATGTGCGCGCTAGCCAGATCAATAGTTCATTTAATAACTTCGTGATGTACTTACAGATGTTGTAGACTATTTATATCAACCCGATGTGTTATAACAAAGTTAAAATGGAAAGAATAAGACGGATAAGACGAATCTGGGTTCAGAGTTTTAAAGATTATGCTCATCCGAAAATACTACATTATTTACAAAATTACAAATGTTTATCATTGATTCACAAAACTCTTGTCTTCTGCCGAAATAATTTTCAGAGAGTTCTTGAACGAGGTGAATTTTTCTTTTTTAAGAATTCTTCCTACTGAACGACGACTAATATCACGTCTTTGCGACAGTTTGTTTTTAAATTAATGAAGATTTTCCTCTACAGATATCTTGCCCTTTAATATTATTAGTAGCAGAATTGGTACGACAAATTCTTTGGAAATTGCGGACACCGCTATTTATGTTGTACCTTCTTAAAGTGTTCGTAACAACAGAATGCGAAATTGGCTATCGATTGGGATGTATAGTATTAAAAACTTTACATACATACTTCCTGATAAGTTCTTGTCCTATCACCAAATCCGATCATCATTAATATTTGGATTCGTTCTCTTTCATTTAATTCAACCATTAATCACAAAAAACAATTATTTATTGGCACTTTTAAAAGGCCGTGTGATAAAATTTAAAGATTATAATATTCACGTTAACATTTTGTTCGGTAAAAACAATTTTTTTAATCGCCACAGCAAAAGTATAAATAAAATAAATGGTAGTACTTACATTTTCAATTGTAAAGGTTTTCATATAAACGATCATACCTAAGTATTAAGCAATACTTATGATTTTTAAACTACCGAGAAAAAATCTAAAAATTCTGATTTTCGTTTGCATGTAAATCTCAAGATAAATTCTTTAGATCGCAAGTGCTATAGTTTGTTGATATTGTGTTATCGTGGAGATTTCTAAATGTAAAAAAATACTTCAAATGATAGTTCATCCCTAATTTCTGTGTATAAAATTTTATTACAATACATTTTTTTATTTAACGGATATTTATATGGTTCCACACATTTGCCAATCACTGTATATATATTGTCATTGATTAGACTAAAGTAATTCATCATGATAGATCGAAACTGTGTATGGTAATGTAGACCTCACGAAAATAGAGGAAATTACAATGGAATATTTAGAATAATTCTTCCTATAATCTCTATATGACACAAACAATCTTTTACCTCTTTCGTTCGTTACAAAACAGTTTAATTACAAAAAAAATTCTCGTTAAAAATTATAAAAAAAATACTTAAACTCGCTTTTTAATAATAGATCAGCCAATTTTGAGAGCAGAAGTATTGGACTGCTGCCAAATCATTGGAGAATGTTTATTGAGAAATATCTAATTTATTGAATAGATTATTTTGCTACTAAATGATTCTTATTTACTTTATAATCAAATTGTATTATGACTTTTGCGATTATTAAGTATTAAGCTTAGTGCATAATTTACAAAATTTAATAAAAATGGCGGTTTATTCAATAACTTACGTGATACTGTCGAAATTTCGGTGATAATGAGTATATAAAATATGTAAAAGAACGGGCTTGTAATATGTTGATAATGTAGACCTCATGCAATATTTGCTATTACATTACAATTTTAAAATAACTTCAAGACGAATTTTTTTGCTCATGTAAGGTTTATTCCGTGAATTGCTTTTTTACGTTTCTTACGGGAAATAGCTAAATGTAAGAAACAGCGGAAATGGGCAACATTTCAAAGATAAGTTGGTCTTTGTTAAATTTCTAAATATTGCTGTTTTGCTTTTAAAGAATGAAAAGAACAAAAAAGCATTTTTAAAATATCTTACTTCTTATCTGTTTCCTGTTCCGACTCGGAATGATATCCGTCGCTGTGATAGGGACTCTCAGGTAATTGCATTAAATCTAAAACTGCGCCACATCCGCGTGAAAAAGACATCAGTAGAGATGCTACAGGTTTCTCCTCAATTGCTGGATAAATTCTAAAAATAGTTTATGTAATAGTATTATAATTTAAACTACTTATGCATACAATAGTATGCGTAAATAAGTGACCTCGCGTATGTACTTCAGAAAACATCTGTATCTATTTTTATTATGCACTTGTTATTATTAAAACGTCTTTAAATAATTTACTGATAATGTATTAAGTATACTAGGAAAATATTTTTTTAAGACTAAAAAATAACTTACATTTTATTATAGTATGACTCCTACAGAAAAAAGTTAAATTGTATGGATTGAAAGGCATTATTATCACGAGAAATTTATTTATTAGTGTAGTGTAATTCCAACCTTCAATCGCAATTTTGTTTGAATTTTTGCCCATTGCAAATACATATATCTTTTTTATTTTCGCTGCTAGTCTGGGTTTCTTGGTTGATCTGCGACATTTGATTCCTGATTGTAATCGCAAAGTTATGTTTATGTAATGCAGTTGCAGTTTAACTAGCAGCTTTATAATATATGCCTAAATGCATAAATTGTGTTCTTTTCAAAGAAAGAAAACTAAATAATAGTGATATAAAAAAGTATTAATATCTTCTAGATTTATTAAAGAAAATATCGGTATTGTGAACTGTACAGTATTATTAAAACTCGTTTCTTAACATAATGAGTTAGAAACCTCACCAGAAACAGGACAATACTGCAGTAATAAACTACGTTTTACAATAATATCCTCTTTGAATAACCAATACATTTATCCAGTCAAAAATATGCAATATATTCAAATACAAGTTAAAAAAGCGTTTATTTTTTACTTAAGTATTATTTGCTCATTTCACCTTGGATACGGTTACCATAAACACGGTCATATCGCTCGTAGGCGTTATAACGGGGTAAGTGTTTAGATAATTTCTTAGCCGTTTATTAAATATAACAATTGATAAATTATTGGAGTTTTTCGGCTTTTATATGAAATATTTACAAATATCAAATTAGTATGTATGTATGTAATTGCAAAGTAAGTGGGGATGTAAACATTGCTGTCTACAAATTACAAAGCAAATCATACGAAATTTTTTATTGAAATATATTGTCTATGTTGGGACTCGAACCCAAGTCATGTCAAGTTGAAAGCAGAAGTCAGTTTTGAAAGGTTATGTCAGTTTTGATAGCAGATGTCAGTTAGTGAAAGCAAATGTCAGTTATTGAAAGCAGATGTCTGTTTTGAAAGCAGGTGTCAGTTATGAAAGCAAACGTCAGATTTGATATTTGTAAATATTTCATATAAAAGCCGAAAAACTCCAATAATTTATCAATTGTTATATTTAATAAACGGCTAAGAAATTATCTAAACACTCATATAGCTATGGAGTAATAATATAATTAGTATTTTCAATCTTTCAAATCTGACATCTGCTCTCAAAATACTGACATCTGTTTTCAATAACTGGCATCTATTTTCAAAATAGGCATCTGCTTTCAAATCTGACGCTTGCTTTCATAACTGACACCTGCTTTCAAAACAGACATCTTCTTTCAATAACTGACATTTGCTTTCACTAACTGACATCTGCTATCAAAACTGACATCAGCTTTCAAAATTGACTTCTGCTTTCAACTTGACATCTACATTCAATAACTGACATCCGATTCATTAACACTGTTACTTTATAATGCATTTCTAAATAGCTTGAACCAAGGTCTATCGTGGCTTAAGTGGTAAAAGCGACAGTCCGGCAAACTCTAGACTTGGGTTCAAGTTCAAACGTAGACAATATTTTTCAATTAAAAAAGTTCCGCATGATTTGCTTTGTAATTTGTAGACAGCAATGCTTACATCCCCACTTACTTTGCAATTACATACATACTAATTTGATATTTGTAAATATTTCATATAAAAGCCGAAAAACTCCAATAATTTATCAATTGTTATATATATATATATATATATATATATATATATATAATAACTTCGTGACCTTGGTATGATATGGTAAACCTAATCAGTAGGCGATTAAAGGTCTGTATATTACTTCAAAATATATGTATTTAAAAAACTCTACATGTTTCGGCTGTATACGCCTTTTTCAAGAGAATACAAAATATATTTTGTATTCTCTTGAAAAATGCGTATACAGCCGAAACATGTAGAGTTTTTTAAATACATATATTTTGAAGTAATTTACAGACCTTTAATCGCCTACTGATTAGGTTTACTATATATATATATATATATATATATATATATATATATATTCTGTCATTTATATTTTTTATATCCTTGACAAAGGCATCATTGCCGAAACATGTAGGGTTGTTTTAAATATATATATACTTTGAAGTAATAAACCAGACCTTTAATCGCCGACTTATTAAGTTTACCATATATATATATATATATATATATATATATATATATATACATACTGAAATCCACCACCCACTAAAATTCAAACCACAATTTTGAAACTTCGGTAAAATAATGCTTTATTATCAACTAAGAAACGATGCCGAAAAAACTCAACTATTATGTTTCCTGTATCATTGTTATCTCCAACTTTCAATATTTTCTTCCTACCAATTAATGAATTTCTGCCAACAAAATGTTAGTTTATTTGATTGTCAAACTGTCAAGTAGACACTTTGTAATGCCCCCAGTGCGACGTCGTCGAAATTTTACCCATATTAATGATTTTGTTAGGGGCCGAATTATCGGTACGAAAGAGGCGGGTCTCTCATTCCGAGAGATTGGGAGAAGGCTGAATCGGGACCACACTACAGTTGCTTGGATATGGTCTTTATGGTCCGAAGAAGGTATTCAGAGGCGCCGTCCTGCTGGAAAACCCCCCCGAAGAAGCAACGCATGTGAAGACCGATTTCTTAGGCGGATGGCTACCAGGGATCGATTTCAAACAACAAAGTCGATTGCTGTGGATTGGATGAGAGCTTTGAACCGACACTTGTCGATGACAACTGTTTACAAAAGAATTTCTTCCTTTGGCCTACATTCATACCGTCCTTACTTTCGACTTCCATTAACACCTCCCTATAAAGCAGCCAGACTTGCATGGTGTCAAGAACGGCAAGGGTGGGTTCATCAATGGAATGACATCGTCTTTAGTGATGAATCAAGGTTTTGTTTATGGGTGAATGATGGTCGTAGAAGGATGCGGCGATATCGAGGAGAAAGACGAAATTTGGAGTTCGTTCAAAGACGACACACAGCCTTAACACCTGGGGTTATGGTTTGAGGGGCGATATGTGCTGGACGAAGGTCACCCCTTACGTTCATTCCAGGCACATTAAACGCACGTCGTTACATCGACAACGTTCTGGAACCGGTGTTAGTACCTTTCATGCAGACGTTGCAGAATCCCACTTTCCAACAGGATAATGCAACACCCCACACTGCTGTGGTTACAAGAACATTCCTGGAGCCTGCACGGTCACCGGACTTGTCGTCGATTGAACATGTCTGAGATATGATGGGCCGGCGACTAAGACAACTACCCAGGCCTCCTGAGAATCTAGATGAACTTCGACACCATCTAGAGGTTACATGGAACGAGATACCCCAGGAGGACATCGACCACTTAATAGAGAGCATGGGAAGAAGAGTTAATGCATGCATAGCTACGCGTGGGGATGCAACCCACTACTAGCTTTTTCTTGAAAAATGTTAATTTTTGTTTTGCTTTTTTCAACTAAACTTTCATCGTTTCTTAGTTAATAATAAAGCATTGTTTTAACGAAGTTTCAAAATTGTAGTCCATTTCTTATTATGTGGTGTATTTCATATGAAAGTGAGTATACCGCCTAATTCTGAGCAAACGCAACGATGCGAATGTATGAATATTTCTCCCGCTTCGAATACAAATCCCCTGAACGCGTTTAGCCAATCACAAAACAGTCTGTCGCGCAACGATTTGACAATTAATGTCACAAATTAGTGTCACCACTGTCACCCTATACGGAGTCTCTTAAGCATTTGAATAGTGATAATGCCGCGTTATACACTAGAAGAGAAAGCCGAAATGATGAAATGGTACCACGCTGATAATTCTTATCAAAGAATATGTGACTTATTTGCCGGAGTTCCTAATGATACGTTCATTTTAGTATGCACTGCAATAGAACTAAATTAAAATTTGACACATAGCGATATTTCCAACGATTTAGGCATATACTGCTCTTCCGTTAACCGCATACTAAAATTAAATGGTTTTCGTAATTATAAATATTCCTAACATCATCAATTATTTTACGGTGATGAGTTTAAACGGATGAATTTCCGTTATTATATAATTAATTTCTCATTATGAACAATTTATTTTATTATCTGTAAGAGTAATTTTTTCTTTACATTACTAGAATTTAATTTAGTTTTTATTTATTTCTGAAGTTTATTTAGTTTACTATGAATAGTTTTTGTTACCTTTATTATTAAAATTTAATTTATTAAATCTCTTGATGCCTTATTTGCAATTTTCTTAACCGCTTATTAATAATTTTATTACGCTTTGTGTGACCATCGTCAGTATAACGTATTGCAATTTATTTATTATAAAATCATTACAATAACACAGGACTAAACAATGTATAGTCCTTTAATAGTAATTTGGTAATCAGATAATTTTTCTTACGCGGCTCCATAATATGTAAGTATGTATGACATATGACATCGATGTTGACACGCCTACAGCATTCAGGGGAATTCTATTTGGAGCGGGAGAAATATTCATACATTCGCATCGTTGCGTTTGCTCAGAATTAGGCGGTATATATATATATATATATATATATATATATATATATAAATATTTATACCGAAACTAATTGAAAGTGTTATCAAAACTTAGGGTTTGTTATACATTTTTGTATATTATTTAAATAATTTATGAAATAAATTTGTGATATACAGTTGTTTCAAATTGTAGTGGTCACTTATCGATACAGACTATTATATGTAGCAGTCATTATCATAAAATAGATTATTATTATTCTTTTTAATAATCAATTTTATTTAAAAAGAAATATATTAGCACAATTTATAAAAATACACTTACATACTATCTAATAACTAGTTTTGTTTGATCTTTAAAAAAATCATTATTAAATCATTTTTATGTAACTTTCTAACATTTATCATTTTTATATCAACGAATAAATTACTAAAAACCTGTATCTAACGCAATTTAACTTTCAGAAACTTTGTTCATTCGTTGGAGCCACTTCTCGAAATAGGCAGGAAACTCTCACTTCGGCAAGCCAATAAAACGTCTTTGAGAAATCCTGCAACCCCCATATTGCCAGTAGGAAATTTTTTGCCACATATAAACTTTTAATCGACGATAACAAATAGAAATACTTAGGGGCAAACTCTGCTCTGTACGGTGGATGAGTTGAATTAGTTGGACTCCGAATTCATGTAAAAATTTATTGTTTTTGTATATAACAAACACAAAGGTGTTTGTATAAAATTATATCTAATGCGCATGAGTCCTAATTATAACTAGCGATCAAATAAATTCAGAGTCGAAGTAGGTTTTGCACGAAAGAACATATTATCTAACTTAAGCTTTTGTAATATCAACATACATAATCGTCAATTTATAAATTTTGTTCATTCAAAAGTCAAATGTCATCTAACGAAATAAAACGTTTATATTGTAACACAATAGGTATTTATTTATTAACTAGAAAATTAGATATACAATTTTAAGAAGTAACGAATACATTTTACAAAGCATGCTGTAATTGTCCACCACCTTGCTCAATACATTTTGCACATCTCCTTTTTACGCTTTAAAAAACAGTGGTTAACAAATGATGTGCATTGATTTCATTAATTTTTTGTGTAATTTAGACTTGAAAATGTGCCAGATCTGAAATTTATACGTTGAAAATAGAATTTTTTAAAATAGGCCATGAAAAGAAATCGCATGGAGTCATATTGCAATACTTCTCCAAAAACTACTACAAGAATGGTGGGATAGGGAAGTGGCTATAGATCGCGATGATCCTTCTGAATTTTTGTACCAAACCGCACACCAAACACCAACTTTCTGACGATAAGCAGCAGTCTCAACATAAAAATTATGTTTTTCAGCACTCCACATTCTCATATTCTGCTAATTCACATACTCATTAATATGTAACCATGCTTCATCTGAAAAGAAAGTTTTGTCTAGCAGGTCATCGTCGAAATTATTTGATAACCATTGACAAAATTCTAATATTCGGTGACAGTCAACTGGATAGATTTTTTGCTAACAAGTGAGACTTAAGGAAATAAGTGTAGATTCTTCTTTAATATTTTCTGGCAAGTGCCAAATGAAAAGTTAGGTTGTAGTGATAGTCCCCTAATTGAAGTTCCTAGGATTTCATCCATTAGTTCTCTTACATATTAATTACTTCTAGTGTACGTTTTTTTGGTAGACCTCTTCCTTGTTTACCCTCCACACTACCTGTCTCTCTAAAGAGATTACTACCATTAGCCGGCAATTTTCCGTCCATTTCGCAAATATGATTGAACCATAAAAATTATATGATTTTTTGTGAAAACCATTTCAAAATTAAGTAACTATATCAAAAGCTTAATTTAATTTTACAATCGCTGAAATAGGTTTAAAGTTATGTGAAATGTCAACGTTGACAACCAAATGTCAAATATTGACATTGACAAATACGTATGCATGTATAGCAAGTGCCAATTAAGTTGGCGCGAGGAGGGGGTGCGCAGAAGCCGTTTTTGAAAACGTCCACCCCCACTACTCAAGTAATTGTCAGAATACATTTGTCATTGACGTTTGACGGAACATAATGTCTTTGCCAGGGGATCATAAAGTGATACACGCTCAGAGGTTAGAATTATCTGACATTTGATGTAAAACCAAATACAAATCTCCCCACTACTTCTAATCCTGCGCGAACTTACCCCTCCTCGCGCCAACTTAATTGGCGTTTGCTATAGTTATGTTGATATTGCAAATGCCTAAGTTACGTTAAATACGTTTTCTCATGCACAACCTATTTCAACTCCGGATTTATTTGACCGTTCGTTATTAATTAGCATTTTGTGTCAATAATATTTTCTACACCAACAGGACCTACTGCAGATCGTTAAGTTGTTGTTTTCATCATTTGTTGCTTTGTTTTTATCCTCTAATCTAGTGTATACCTTAATGTATAAATTCACGAACTCAATAACTATCTACAGCTAATGAAAGACTACTGTCACCAAAAACTCACATTAAATTTTAAATGAGCCTGAAAAGCATTCCACGAAAAACGTACGCTTTATAACAATAGAAAACTGCCACTTTTATTTGCCCTAACTTTAGTCTTGCAAAATTGCTACTGGAAAGAATAGGTTACTACTAAAACTTGTTAGAACCCTCTTAATATATAGCCGTCTTTTGTTATTGAATTTTAAAAATAAAAAAGAAATAACAACATAATCAAGAGTAATCATATAATATTTGTGGGCCCATTTAATGAAGTATAATCAATAAATTAATTAATTATGAAACCGAAATTTTCTGTATATTCCATTACGGTACGGAGTAATGTTATCGTAATGGAAATTGTTATCTGATTGGTTCGTTTGGCAAACAATTACTAAGTGAAGTATGAAAATATTTTTATATTGTTAAGGAATAAACATAACCTCGTACTCTGTTTAAAGTATTTCTAATAAAAAATAAATTAAAATAAATAGAAGTTGTTACATATATTATTAATACGAAAAATCCATAGGGTTTATTTGGACTGAAAGTGTGAAAAACTGTTTAAGAATTCAATAACTAATTTTTGCGAAGAAAATTGAAAGAAGTATGCCAACTATAAAAAAAATATTTTCGTGGTTACTTATAATAATTCATTATTTCTAACTTAAATTAACTTAATATTCACTATTATACAAGAAAAATATGGTAACACAAGTAACAGCCCATATAAGTTGTAGTGTAATTTTAGGTTGGAAAATAATACGAGATTATGAATTTTGAAAGTAGCTAACACAAAACTCTTTAAAATTCCCATCTTTAATTCTTTCTCTAAATAGAACCAAGCACGTGTAATAAAAACGAATTAAAATAACATGTTTTAAACGTATCTAATTTTGACCACTCTCTGCAATAAGTAGTACACGTATTCTGAAGAGACTTGTCTTTACAGTAAACGATTACGCATATAGATTAATGATATAAAAATTAATCAACTAAATATGTCAAGGCTGAAATTTTTATATTCAAATAATGATCTTTTTATACTCCTACAAATGTTTTATATTCGACTTATTCTATTTAAACTGTTACAAGATGAAGCGAAAATTTGGTTGTCATAATATCTAATAACACTAGTCAACACAGCTATACCAATACATGTAGTTAATGTCTCTTGTCATGCTGATTCTGAATCTGATTTAGAATTTGCTCCATTACGTCAGGATTTTGAGGTATTTTCTGAAATAGTTTCTTAAAAAAACGCATTAAATTTTACAAAATTTTGAAGTTATAACCAAAAAAATTGTTCTGTCGAACATTGGGTGAACATATCCTTGTATATTTCCTACGTCAGAGCACTTAAACCACGCCCATTTTTGCTCTGGAATCAATCTAATTAAGAATTGGTAGATATCTGGCTATGTGGGTATATAAAGATCTTCACACGGCTCTTTCGATTCAATGTAAGTCGGTTTGTGATAGCTCAACGTCTTCTTAGTTCATAATGTCACGTAGGTGTGTAAATAATCCAAACAGCTTCTGTTATATATGTGGAGAATTCACAGAAACACTGCGCTGTTATTCTGAGGGGCTGATAAAACAGTAAGAAAAGCGCTATACCATTTGCAAAACCTATGATTTGGCATGAACAAACGGACCATTCGACTGATTGCTACTTTTTCTGCATGAAAATTTTCGGGTTTTCAAACAAAAATTCAAAAAAATATAAGTTATGTTAGTCTGCCCTCCGTTACTCGTCCAGTATCTTATTCGGAAGCCCTGCTAGTACCAAGACCCATAGGTGTCTCAAGAGAAGAATATAATGTTACAGAACCAGTGTCAAGTTATCGACCAGCGGCGATGAATATTTGCCATCTAAAGAAGACGGAACACACTTAATAAATCAGTTAAAATTAAATGATCTTATTCGAGATCCGAATTTGATAAAAACTATAAGAAATACTAGGATCTAGACTCCAAGGATGGAAACTGTTAGTTCCAGGTACACATATTTCTGTGTATCGTAATCGTCAGAAAGAACTATCACAGTATTTTTCAACCGAGATCTTTCATACTGCAATAATGTTGATGACTTGATGTTGGGATTACGTTACGTCTTTCGTTTATAATAACTGCCGAAGAAATAATTAACAAATGATGATTTGGTGTTGAAAGATCACTGATTGAAGGTACATATTTGAAACAGTTTAAATTTGTAAACATTTTTACCGAGTATTCAATATCATTCACGAGCATTTAGACATGAAATAGTACATTGTGTATCTAGTAGTAAAAGCGATACATTCCCGGACGACAACGTAAATGGTTGGCCGAGGCGTTAAGCCGAAGCCAACAAGCATTGAAGTCCGGGAATGTGCTTTTACTACGAGGTACACATACTTTTTTTCTGAAATCTTAATCAACATTATTATAAATTAAAGAATTTTTATAAATGCATAACATTTTTTCATTACCATCTAATTGCCTATGAAATCTTTTCCTTGACAATGTTTGTTTGTTGTTGTGAAAAAGGTCAGAATTTCATTGCTTATTATTTCGGTTTAATATTTACTTATCGCTAAAAAAAATTTTGAATGGGCAGTGATGATGATGTTCTGGTGTGCGGGACACCACCGGAGTTAGTAAAAGCTTGAAAAAATGTTGTCTGTGTGTATTTATTTACTCTCTAAAATGTATATAAAAAACCGGTACGGGAAGGCTATCGACTTTCCCGGCTTAGGACGAAAAAACCTATCCGGACTATTTTCTGATGGTTCCTTAGCAATGGACTAAAATACTAGAATAGCTTATTTTGGGATCTGGAATTGCACCGAGAAAGTAGGCAATCTTGACTGATTTCAGAAAAAAGTAATTGGCAAGATAGGTGCCGTGTTTAGACGATCGTAAATGAAATCACGTGACGATTTCAATGGAATGTTTGAATATCCTAGAAACCAAAGAACTGTCGAAACAATGAATTTTGTTTGGCGAACAAGTACCAAGAAAGACAAAGGCGCTTCCATCTGCCCGAAAAGTTATGGGTACGGCATAATCTATTTCAGTTATTTGCAAGGGGGAGAACGATCAAACGACTGCATTATTCTTATTTATTCGATCATTTCAATGCTGAATTAAAGTAAAAACGATTAGGCGAAGAAGAACGTATCGCTTAACCATTATAATGCACCAGCTCATTCATCTGCAATTGTAACCGCGAAATTGATGGAATTACCTTACGAATTGCTATTTCATCATTCATATTTGCCTGATCTGGCTATCTGTGATTTTTTATTTCCAAATCTGAGAAGATAGCTCAACGGGGTATATTCTGTATTAGATAAAAAAGCTTTTAACGTTCCAGTCATATACCATGCATACTATAAGGAAGTCTAGAAAATTTCACAATTTTATCAAGGAAATAGCATAATTGCATGTTATTTAATTTTACCTTATTTTTAAGTAATCGATGTCGAAACATAAACTATTAAGCCAGCAGAATAAATTATTTAAAAAATATTTCACTTGTAGCACATGTTTAGAAGTTAAGACTATTCAAACATTTCATACTATGTAGGTGTTAACATATTTAGGGTTGATATATAAATAACATAACGCATAATGAAGAATGAAATTATAATTCATTTCATAACATTAAATATTTATGAACAGGTGGCATGACTATACAAATATAATTTTAAAATTGGGCCATGCTATTTGACATTTTAATAAGTTTGATTTAATACACTTCTATCAATTCGAATACGTTTTTCGCATAAAAATAATTAACTGCGTTACGTAAAGTAAAATTATAATTATTATATCGTTAATACCAAACAATAAATTATTCTAAACATCAAAGAATAAAAGCGTTGTTTTTTTCCGGTGATATCAGTCAAGGTTATAATGTACACACATGTATTTGACATTACATGCGTATGATAAAATTTGGAAGAATATATAGGGGAACAGTAGAAGGGGACATGTTATAGAGACTATTTATTACTATTATTAAGGTAAAGGATTAACAAACCATAAATATATGTGTACTTTAACAAAATTTAAACTAAAAGAATTCATTAACATTTACTGTTAATTGTGATTTGGATATATGTACAATTAGGTACTTTTTAAATGTCAGTAGAAGTAAACCAACTATAATAAAAAATATAGCTTGCTGTAGGTATTATGGGTTGCTGAAGTCCATATTCCAAATAATAGGAAATTAAGAATATTCCCTTCATTATTGAATTATTATAATTAATTCCCACAATTTAATAATAATAATAATAATAATCTTCAACCTAAACGAAAAAATAATAATTAATTCAAAAACGTATGAAAGGTATGAAAAATGGAAAGATGTAATTATATAGAATATAAATCTAAAATATTTTTTCAAAATTCCCTCACATAAGCGAGCAAAAAATGACAAAGATATTTAAATAAACATTTCTGTCAAGCCACTGTTCGATTATAAAAAGTATCAGAGACAATATCTTAAAGTTGACTGAGAATAACAAACATAATAGTTTTGTTATTGTCTATCTTATTCAGCTGTTATGAATGTAAACATACGCTATAGTATATGTGTGTGTTAGGTATTTATTATTTATACCTATTCTCAATATTTTGAATTCATAGACGCCACGTAGTACAATTCTCGGGGTGTTTTTAATTTCGGGGTACGAGTAGTAATTGAGTCACATTATTTTGGATTTATATTCTACATAATTACATCTTTCCATTTATCATATGTTGTTTCTTTATTTCAAGGAGCCCCTGTATAACCTATGTCTGTAAATTTTCGTAGAAAAGTGGCCGTCAAAATACATAGGCACTATTTCAATATGATCTTTATAGTTTCTAATATTCCATTAAATAAGAAATAAATCATATAATCATAAATGATTAAAATGAACATGATGACCTCAATATTAAATACTTTGAAAATGTGGAAATAGATTTTATTTTCAAATATGTATATATTTTATACTTTAAAATATTGTATACATATATGAGTTTTATTTTATCTTCACATTAACATACATTAAAATTATATAATGGAACTGAAATGTTCTCTCTGTTTGTGTTACCATAGCAAAACGGAAATACTATTAGGTCATAATTAATAGAACTAAGACATAAATAAAGAATAAAGGTATGAAATTTACAAGAGTTTTGTAAGGTAGATTTATTAAGTCTAATATACAAATCCGTTTAGCTTTCTCTCTACAATCGAATTCCTTGATATGGCTACTTAGATTTTAATAAAACTATCCACAATTAATTAAATACCAATTGGGGATTCGACGAGTATATTTATATCCGAACTTTAGGTTTAGCTTTTTTATTTTAAATGAAACAGCGTGTATATTTTCACGAATTTCAAAAGAACTCTACTTTGCGAGTTCAGAAATAAAAAGGTTTAGCACGCTTTTGTTCAAATCGACAAAGATATTTAATTAAAACTGATATTTTAAAATCGTAGTTATGTTTAGTAAGCCATGTAATTAAAATTTAGTATTTGACTTAAACTGTCAGTATCAACTTTGTATACATCCAAATATTAATTTTTCAATTAACTGAAATAGGTTTTGGTGATGGCATCAGAACTCATGAAGAAGTGTGCGATTTATTTAACAATTTGCATCAAAGTTGACATCAAATATCACTAACTGTCGTTGGTAAAACATTGAGAAGGTATAATTTGACCGTAAATGAAGTTATCGTTTAAAATATTGCTATAGCATTAGAAAAATTACCACAAACTTCTACTACATCTCTCGCACTAAACTATGATATACTTGTAAGTTGCCGATCAGTAGCCAAAATATTGATGCGAAAAATATCATGCGTGTAAACCATGATCCTGTATTTTACATACAATTTTTTGTTTTCCAACGAGGGTACGTTTTGTTTGAATGGTACCGTTAATCGTCATAGTTGTGGATATTAGACAATAGATAACCCTCATTAGATGCTAGAAACGCATACACAACATCCGCAGAAATTAAACGTTTGAGCTGGTACTTTCAGGAACCGTTTTATTGGTTCTTTTTTTATTCATTGTACACTAACTTGACAGAAATATTTATATCTTTTACGTGATCAGGTTGTTCCTAATATTGAGGAAGATAGGGAATTACCTGTAAGTGTTTAGTTTGAACGAGATGGAGCACCACCTCACTATGACCTTAATTTTAGAAGTTTTTTAAACGAAACATTCACAAATCTGTGGATTGGTCGTAGAAGATTCATTGAATGG
Organism: Melolontha melolontha; assembly: GCA_935421215.2. Taxonomy (NCBI): domain Eukaryota; kingdom Metazoa; phylum Arthropoda; class Insecta; order Coleoptera; family Scarabaeidae; genus Melolontha; species Melolontha melolontha. Next base: position 89,546,673 of record OW285239.1, read on the forward strand.
CCCCGCACGGTCTCCAGATTTAAATCGCCTAGATTTTTTCCTTTAGGATCATTTAAAGTCTGTAGTTTATACTAGACGACCGCATAGTCTTGACGAGTTACGCAGAGAATAATTGAGGAAGCGCAATTAATTCGTGAGAAGAAGTGGCAAATGTCATTCAAGAATTTGTTCAGACTTGCATATTGTCAATAAGTGAACGGCGATCATTTCGAAAACTTTCTTAAATGATATTGATTTCGTTTATATTTTTTGTGTTCATTTTTATTCTGTCTCTGTCGTTGTTGAACAAAAGGTATCAAACCTTATTGTTGCTGAACTCCCAGAGCAGAATTCTATCGAAATTCGTAAAAATATACAGGGTGTTTCATTTAAAATAAAAAAGTTAATATTGTTTCCGGCTAAACTGGAAGTCTGATCCATTTGCATCTAATAAATTGTGGAAATCTATAATCTAAGTATCCATATGAAAGATATTCGAATTGATCCATACATGCACACTTATGTTTCTGTAAGATGAAACATGCGCCTACGTATCTGGAGAGATACTCGTACTTTCACATAAATATGATCTTGTATTGTGTTCTCTGCATCCCATTTTTAATAAAATTTTATATTATGCTCTATTAGATTTTTTTCTTTGATATTTCTCATTTTTTAAGCGAACTTCAATTAACCTTTAATTTCTAAGATAGATATTAAAAAGGTTTCAAATCACATAACCATGAACAATGATAATGAAAATAATACACAACTGTACTAGTTTGAATGCAATTTAAATATATTGAAAATTGATAAACTAAATCAAGTGTTGCTAACGAAACGATTACTTATGTCATAAGTAGAGTGGACCAATTCGGAGCGAAAGCACAGGCGTGACTAACGAATTGGTTCCCGCATGCGAAACATTAATATCTAGAGATATACTATCACGAACGGTGCTGTTATTATGTTAGATACAAAAAAAATGTAAGACGGTTTTTCTAGACTATGAAACGTTCTCGATGATACGTATAAAAAATAAAATCTAAAATGTATGTAATTAGATGATTAAAAAAAACTTACCGTCTTATGCGTTTTCCGTGACTTGAAAATCTGGAGAAGCGCGATGAAATATTGTTAACATAAGGTGCGTCTCCAAAGTTATTTCTCGAAAGCGCGTCCGCCGTGAGGAAAATATGTACTTGTATAAAGAAAACGATCGCTCCACATCTAGTGATGTGATGTTTGCATAATTAAAATAATCTTTGAAATAACTTAACACATCTGTAGACGAACCTTCACAAATTTGTCTAAGTCTAGCAAAATCTAAATCTTTATCTAAAACACTTTCAAACTTACTTAAAATACACTCATTTCTTGCGTCTTCTATCGAACATAGCTGTGCGTGTGTATCTTTCACAATTAGCACTGATTCCTGGAACGATAGCAAAGAATTTTGTAGGTTTTCTAATGCTTGCACTATTCCGAAGTAATTGTTGTGAATAGTTTGTAAATCACTTTTAACCTGACTATTTTGAAATTTTTTCCGACTTTCTTCGATAGCGGCACTATCTTTCGGATTTAATAATAAAACCACTTTTTTTACATCCCCAAAATATTTATGGTAGTAAAATGCCGCTCGTAGCCATGTTCTCCATCGTGTCAGAATCGGCTGTGGTGGCTCAGGGGTATGGGGACACAATTCGTGAAATTTCCGAATACGTTTTGGAGATTTCAGGAATACTGCCTTTGTACTCGATATTAACGCATCTACATTTGGGTAACATTTACGGATCCGCTCTGCTACAAGATGTAGGGCATGGATTTTACATGTAATATGTAAAAAGTTACCACACTGTTCCTTAAGAGACCGACCTACAGAAAGCATGGTTGCGGCACCATCTGTCACAAACATTAGGATTTGATCTCTGGAAATTTCAAATTTTTCCAATGTACTTAACACCACTTTTGAAATTACCCGCGCAGTACATTCTTCTATTTGTCTGCTAGCTAATAAAATTGAGGATGGCGATTGATTTGGTTCCATTTTACGCATCATAACATTAAGTATAGATCTTTTTTTGCTATCAGTTGTTTCATCCACACTCAACCACACCTTTTTATTTTTCAGATCAGCCTTAATTTTATTTTCTAAATGTACACGAACAGATTTTAAATAACGTCGTAAGTGGGTGCAGCTCGGTAATTCTACATTGCCATATTTTTCAAGAAATTCAATAAACGAATCATTGCGTAACAAAGTAAACGGCAAATTACACACAACCATCATTGTACACAAATCAAATAAGAACACTTCGTATTTTGTATCGGCACCAGTGTCTCTATCTTTATGTCTTGCGCTATGCACGTGGCGTTGCAAATTTGATTTTGTTAAATGGTTTATATATATATATATTGCACACTAAACATTTTACATTTACCCCATTGTAAGATAAACTAGGATGGTTCTCAATAAACCTATTGACTAACTTTGATGATAGCGGTTTTTTTAGTGTACGCTCCTTCAACATTATTAAATACACAGAATACACTTTCCTGCTGCTATTATACGTGTACACACGATGACCGTGAACAACATACTAAGTAATCGTATGTGCGATGGGGCACGCGGGAACCAATTCGTTAGTCACGCCTCTGCTTTCGCTCCGGATTGGTCCACTCTAGTCATAAGTAATACAACCGAGTTGAAATAATTATAATTATATGTATTTATGAACAGATTATCTAAAATATTTTAATTTTTTTTAGAATATTAATATTCAAAATAAAAATGTGCTAAATGAATTATTAACAACTGGTAACGTGTAATTTTAGAAATAATCTACAATTTCTTGTGATCGATTAGATTGCATTCTTGCATTTCATTCTTTTATGCTTAAAAATAGAAACAACAAACAGCATCAACGGTTGCATTATATTGTTTTAATTTTGCATTTATATATCATAAATAATACATTTATATTATATTAAACTTAGATAATGCCGGAAATTACCCGACAAGATGCTAATTCTGATATCGGCGCGATTGCAGCACTGCGGTGTAGTTCAGTGTAAGTCTGATCGAAGGATTCTCTCATTAGCGGTGCTCGTAAGAGATTCTTTCATGCTGTTTGGGTCGTTTAAAGTTACTGGTGCAATTTAAAACGCTGTCGACTGTGAATTTCGTGCCGTTATCCGATTTCTGTGTGCAAAGAACATGAAGGCTGCTAAGATTTATCGTGAACTTTGTTCTGTTTATAGTGAAAATGTCATGAGTGACAGTATGGTTAGAAAATGGTGCCATATCTCTCAAGAAGGACGGACTAATATGCCTGATGAAGAACGAAGTGAAAGACTAATTGTTATGACGAAAGAACGTGTGGTAATGTCGAAGAAAAAAATCGTGAAAATGGGCGATTCGTAATCACAGAACTGAGTGCCATTTTCCCTACAGTTTTGTACGAGGTTGTTACTGAACATTTAGGTTACCACAAATTTTGTTCACGATGGGTACACCGAAGACTATAAAACAAAGAATGGTATCGGCACTAACTTTCCTAAAACGTTACGATATGGAAGGAGAAGATTTCTTCAGGCATACCGTAACAGTTGATGAGACTTGGGTCGCCTATGTCAAAGTTGAGATGAAAAGACAGTCAATGCTGTGGGGTCGCCTAGCTAAAGGAAACCTTTAAAGTGCCGTCAAAGTTTTTCTGCCAGAAAAATCATGGTCTCTGTGTTTTGGGACAAGAAAGGCGTCCTCCTTGTAGACTTTATGATACGTGGGACCACAATAAATACAGAAGCCTACTGTGAAATCATGGATTAAAGCACAGGCAGAGTTCTATGAAGAAGGCATTAAAAAGCTAATTCATCGCTATGACAAATGTCTCAATCTTAATGGCAACTATGTAGAAAAATTTCTGAAAGTAGTAGCTTTAAGTTGTGTGTAAGAAAAGCTCTTAATGTGTTGGTGTTTTTTAATAACCTAACGGAACTTACTTTACGAATCGCCCTCGTATCAAAAAGTTAATAAAATAGGTTTCAACATTCTTAAATAATTAGTAAAAATATAAGAATGACTAATAACATTTCCATCTTTAGCTTGAATATTATTTTTAAAAAGAAATAAATCACACAACCGTAATGATGAAAATAAACATGATTACCAGACATTTTGACTATTTTAAACATAATACAATAAACCCCAGCTATTCGCGGAGGTTGCGTTCCACGAGAACACCGCTAACATTGAATTCGCAAATATCGGGGTACAAAAATTAAAGATATCTATGTACATATAAACTACACGTAATGTGAATGTAATTAACACAAATAGATATACCGGGTGCGGCAATAGTGTGTCGGCGGAGCTTAGCATGAAAACTAATAAAGTTGTAACAATGAAATTTTACGTACACATGTAGTATGCTACAGTGCATTTTCTAATTTTATTTATATATTTACAGGGTGTTCCAAATTTCCGCAACTACTTTCAATTTTTTTTTTAAAATAGATTGCTATACTTTCTTGTTATTATGATGATAGCCACCCAAATTATCTTTGCAATGATATATGACAATGTGCACTTACAACTGTTAGTTTTAGTTTTATTGCAAATTTTGTTAAAATCTTGACAGTTGCAGCGTCTAACATTTTAAGTCTTAGCCTGAAAATGGGTGCAGTGCCTCACGTAACTTTTTTGTTACCAATTTATGGACTAACACGTTATATGTTTTGAGGGTGAACAACGTGACAACATATACAGAGTGCTAAATATGTCGTGCCAAAGTTATCGAAGTTTAAAGGCTATTTTCTCTTTTTTTTTAAATTGAACCTATAATTTTTTTATTAGTCAGCAAATTCCTTGTAAAATTGCCGTTAAAATGGTACCAATAACACAGTACTTATTTCTAGTATTTTCGAAGTTATAACTTATAACCCTTTAATGGGATATACCTATGTTTATAATATTCAATATGCGGTGCTGCATCTAATAGTTGGGTGGTTGGCCATGAAATGATATTAAGCAAAAATTGCTGTGTAACGAAACGTCAAATATCTACTTAAAATTTCCATATAAAGTGTTTTTCAATAGTTTCTCTTTACTGTAATCGCGTTTAATTGTTATAATTTAAGTTCGGCTAGTTAATTATCAATTTCCGTTTGTTCGTTATTAGTTGTTATCTTGTTGTCAGTTATATCGTTTTGTTGTCATTATTTTTTATTTCCATGATGTAATAGTTAATAGTTGTGTTTCTTTAGAATGAATTTTTCGAAGGAGGAGCTAATAGGCATGGTATTTGTTCTTGGCGCTAGCAATAGAAATCCACTTTTAGCATCAAGAACATATGCTATGGAGTATCCTCACCGAAGAGCACCAGATATTAAGACGTTTGAAAATTTGTTGACAAGGTTTCTTCGGACGGGTTCAGTGAATTATGTCAAACATGAAAGAACTAAGTCTATGGTTACAGAAGATAATGAAGTGACAGTCATCCAGTCCGTTGTGGAAAATCCGCGCGTATCTACAATTATAATTTCGAAAGAACACGGGATAGAAGTCACTGCTGTAAAAAGGATTTTAAAAAAACATAAATTTCACCCTTACAAAATTCAAAATCATCAAGGCTTATTACAAACGGATTTTGAAAGGAGACTTGTTTACTGTCAATGGCTACTTTTCCAATTACGACAAGATCTAACTTTTCTAGATCATGTGCTTTTCACAGATGAAGCAACATTTGCTAATTGTGGAATAACAAACAGAAAAAATTCTCATTATTATGACACTAGAAACCCTCATTTTGTGCAACCCATTTTATACCAACAAAAATGGAGTGTTAACACCTGGGGAGGCATCATAGGAAACACTATTGTAGGTCCATTCTTTTTTAATAATACTTTAAATTGTGAAATCTACACAAATTTCCTACAAAATAATTTACCATTGCTGTTAGAAGACCTACCAGATAACGTCATAAGGAGATTGTGGTACCAACATGATGGTGCACCTGCACATTACGGTGCTGCTGCAAGAACACATTTAGATAGGGTATTCATCAATAGGTGGATTGGGAGAGGAAGCTTTATAAGCTGGCCACCACGGTCACCAGATCTAACCCTAAATTTTTTTCTGTGGCCTACTGTAAAAAATATAGTTTACGAAACACCTCCTACAACGGCAGAGAACATGCAGCAACGAATCAGAAACGCTTTTCTTCAAGTAAGTGAAAACAACATGGCTCAAAATGTAAGTCTGTCGATGCAGAGGCGATTAAGAGCATGTGTAGAGCAGAATGGAAATATATTTGAACACATTTCAAATTAATTTTGTTTTATTATTGAAAAATTACAAAATGTAATTCTATAACTAATAATAAAGAATTAAGAAACAGGTGTTTGTAAAAGTTACTTTGTTTGATATCATTTCATGGCCAACCAACTATTAGATGCACCGCATATTGAATATTATAAACATAGGTATATCCCATTAAAGGGTTATAACTTCGAGAATACTAGAAATAAGTACTATGTTATTGGTACCATTTTAACGGCAATTTTACAAGGAATTTGCTGACTAATAAAAAAATTATAGGTTCAATTTAAAAAAAAAGAGAAAATAGCCTTTAAGCTTCGATAACTTTGGCACGACATATTTAACACTCTGTATATGTTGTCACGTTGTTCACCCTCAAAACATATAACGTGTTAGTCCATAAATTGGTAACAAAAAAGTTACGTGAGGCACTGCACCCATTTTCAGGCTAAGACTTAAAATGTTAGACGCTGCAACTGTCAAGATTTTAACAAAATTTGCAATAAAACTAAAACTAACAGTTGTAAGTGCACATTGTCATATATCATTGCAAAGATAATTTGGGTGGCTATCATCATAATAACAAGAAAGTATAGCAATCTATTTAAAAAAAAAAATTGAAAGTGGTTTCGGAAATTTGGAACACCCTGTAAATATATAAATAAAATTAGAAAATGCACTGTAGCATACTACATGTGTACGTAAAATTTCATTGTTACAACTTTATTAGTTTTCATGCTAAGCTCCGCCGACACATTATTGCCGCACCCGGTATACACATACATACTGCGTATAAGAGCCAAATACGGTTTGTGAACTTTTAAATAAATAAATGAACAAGGGAAATACCGAAACTTTAGGGAGAACTATCCATACTGAATCGCGAATACGAAGCGCGGATAACGAGATATGGAAGTAAAAGCGGAATCGCGATAAGCGAATTCGCAAATACAGGGGGGAATCCACTGTTTTTAAAGTGCAAAATATATACATATACGAAAATAAAATCTATCTCCATGTCTTTAAAGTACCTATTTAAGATTTGGAGTTACCAAATTTATTTTTGTCATTTATGATTACATGATGTATTTCTTATTTAATTAGACATTAGAAACTGTAGTGGTCATATTGCAAAAATGCCTATGTATTTTAACGGCCATTTTTCTACGACCCTTTCCAGAGCAATATATAAAGGGTTAACAAATAAGTATTATATATTTTATAAACGTTATAGCGGTTAATTTTTTTTCAGATTCCATTTAAAATTGATATTTGTGTTCAGTATTGATTGACAAATCAACATGAAAAGATACACAGTTGTACAGCAGCGTTTAGAAATGGTTAAAATTGATTACAAAATTAATGAATCTTTTCGGGTTACGTTTCGCGCATTACGTGAGATTTGTGGTCGACATAATCAACCTACAGAGCCTACTATTCGGAATGTTATTAAAAAATTGGAGACAAATGGAAGTGTTTGTGATATTTAGAATCCAAGCCGTAAAAAATGTAAACGTACTGCTGAAAATATCCATGCTGTGAACCAAAATGTGAATGAAAATCGAGAACAATCAACTCAAGAACTTGGATTTTCTTATGACACCACTTGGAATATTCTGTATAAGAATTTGCATTTAAAAGGTGTATAGATTTCAGTTGATACAATAACTTAAACCAAATGACCATGTATTGCGTAGAAATTTCGCAGATTGGGCTTTACAGCAACTCGAAATAGATCCATTATTTTATGGAAAGATCATATTCAGCGATGATGCTTATTTCTGGTTTCTGGCTTCGTGTATAAGCACAATTTTCGCATTTAAAGTGAAGAGAACCCACATGTTGTTCATGAAAGAAAAATCCACAAAAATTAACAGTTTGGTGTGGTTTATGGTCTGGAGGTGTAATTGGACCATATTTTTTTGAAAATGACAATGTCATCGCAGTTACCGTCAATGGAGAATGCTACAGACACATGAATACAGATTCTTTTTAGCATGAATTAGATTATTTCGACTTAAACAATATCATATCCAACAGGATGGCGCAACATGCCATACATCTCATGACATCGCAGTTACCGTCAATGGAGAATGCTACAGACACATGAATACAGATTCTTTGTAGCATGAATCCATGAATTAGATTATTTCGACTTAAACAATATCATATCCAACAGGATGGCGCAACATGCCATACATCTCATGACACAATCAATTTATTGAGAAAAAGTTTAATGACCGTGTAATCTCCAGAAATGTGCCGTGGCCACCAAGATCATGTGATATAACTCCATTGGACTTTTTTCTTTGGGGTTATGTTAAATCATTAATTTACTTCAATAAACCACAAACACTCAATGACCTGAAAACCAATTTTATTCGTGTTACTGCTGAAATAAGTGCAGATTTATGCGAAAAAGTGGCCAAAAATTAGTGTTCCAGAATCGAGTTATTAAGAAATTCCAGAGTCGGCCATTTACATGAAATCATTTTTAAATAAAAATGTCATGAACCAATGTCTAAAATAAATAAAAATTTATATTGATATCTTAGACTGTTTTATGTTTATTACAAAATAAAAATATATAGCTCCTATTTGATCACCCGTTATATTATACATGTAGCTAGGAGATCGAATGACAGACCTGGCCAATTCTTCAAATTTGTCTTTTGTAATTTGTATTTTGGGTTGTGGTTCATACATGCCTTGTGACAATTAAAAAAGAACTAATAGTACATATTTACGTATTAAAATTTGTCTTAGATTTATGATGTGTACTTCTATATTTTTACCTCGCTGTAAATTAAGACATTTGAAGTACTCGTTCACCTTTCGAAGTTTCCGTTAGTCCTTATATTTTCTTGAGATTCGTTCGGTAATATATTATGTATATATGCTTTTATTTATAATTTTCTTAAAAAATCATCATAATATTCTTTCTATTAACTTTATTATAAAAATTAAATTTCGAAAACTTTTCTTCTTTTCTTCCGATTCCATTTGGTTTCTAAGAGAACTGTAACATGCTTAATATTTTAATTTGATACTGACAAAATTGTCGAGTTGGATTAAAATTCTAATTTGGGGACCCTACTTTGCTAGGTTATTCTTCTATATGTCAATTGTATATATAATATAATGCATGGAATTTGCAAAATAAAAATTTTGTTATCCGAAATTAGGCCAAACAATTTATAACAACACCAATGAAAACAGTTTTCTTCCGTAAATGACGATTTAATGTTTACAATTAATATACGAGACTGTATGCTTTATTTCAGTTTCCACTCCTTTTAAAAAGAACTTTCCAAGAAATTCTGACAAATTATTTAATAAAATATATCAGGAACACCTTCCGAAGATTGCAGCAGTTAACGGAATACAGATAATTGTCATATTAATATTGAAGTGGTAGAAGTGTCTACAATCAGGCCCTGCCGTGTTTGTCTTGTGAACGATATAAAACCAATACGGCCGAGTGCTGCAACTTCTGAAAGCCTGAATATCCATGTGATTATAAAATATGTTGACATATTTCTAAACTATATTATTAGGTACCAATAATGAAGCAAAAGTATCGTATGCAACCACATAATAGAAGTAGCAATTGAATATAATTTTACTAAATTCCAGTTAAAGCAAAAAATAATTTCCGGTTTTTAGCAAAAACGCCGCTTAGAGTCTTACTTTTAGATAATTATCTGTCTTTCTTTCTATTAACTAAACATTTTTCCAATAATTCTACAATAGTTTGGTTTTAGTAAATGAATTATGTTAAACTGCTTTCAGCACTTCTAATATCGCGAATCCAACCAAAATGTTTGCCGAGTTCAATTCAAATTAGATAATGTAATGTCTGCAAGTAAAACTGATATATTTATACTTTTTTGATTTGTCTTCTGATACTTAATAATAAATAATATATTAATTTATATACAAGATGTTTTAAAACATCGTTTAAAAATTTTAAGGGCATTTAGTACAATCGAAAATAAGGTTATAGTCATAATAAACATATGTCCGCAACTTAACTGTTTACGAGATAACAGCGAGTGTTCCTAGTAGTACATGAAATAGTTAACGATAGCATATCCCAGTAAACAGGTGCTTATCTGCTATTGTTTTATGACAGTTTAATTTGACGTTTTGTCCAATTTGTAACAATTACAATGGTAGCGTGTTCTAATGCTGAAATGAGCGATATGGTGTTCATGTACGGTCGTACCAATGGGAATTCTTTACAAGCACGTCGCCTCTATGCTGAAACGTTTCCTGATCGCCAACTGCCTTCGCATGTGATGTTTCAGACGGTGTTTCAACGACTAAGAGAAACTGGTTCGTTTGAGAAGCGGTCTTATGATACTGGACGGCATAGAATAGCATGTACTACACAGATAGATAGATCAAATTTTGAATATTATCGATGAAAATCCCGAAACTAGTGTTAGAAGAATTTCGACTCAAGTGGGTGTAAGTAGCAATCTTGTTTGGAGAACTCTTCATGAGCAACTCCTATACCCCTACCATATCCAACGGGTACAAGCCCTTACTGCTCCGGATTATCAAGCGAGAAGAACTTTCTGTGAGTGGTTTTTGCGAACAACTGCTGATCGGCCAGATTTCGCTGATAACATCCTTTTCACTGATGAAGCTGGTTTTACTAAAAATGGAATATTTAATTTCCACAACAATCACGTTTGGTGTGACGAAAATCCTCACGTTACCGTTGAAGCCAGACACCAGCAACGATTCTCTCTAAACATCTGGTTAGGCATGATAGGGGATCGGTTGTTAGGACCGATTGTTTTGCCACAACGCTTAACAGGTCCTGCATACCTCGAGTTCTTGGAAAATATTTTACCTGAGCTTTTGGAAGATTTACCTATAAATCTGAGACTGAACCTCTGGTTTATGCAAGATGGAGCCCCACCGCACTTTACGCGTGCTGTTAGGGAACATCTTAACAATGAATTTCCTGGGAAATGGATAGGGCGAGGAGGTCCCATTGCTTGGCCTCCAAGATCTCCCGATCTAACCCCGTTGGACTTTAGTATCTGGGGTTATTTGAAAAGTTTAGTGTACGCAACACCGGTAAACGATGTACCAGAGTTGCGCCAACGAATAGAACGCTGTTTCCAAATAATTCGAGATAAACCCTTGTATTTTGAAAGAGTGCGCGTTTCCTTTGAAAGAAGATGTAGATCCTGTGTCGAAATGGAAGGACGTCATTTCGAACATCTTCTTTAGTTATAATATAAATTTTATGTTAAAATACCCCTAAAGCAAATTTATTCTGCAATTGCGATAAAATCGCTGTTATCTAATAAACGGCAAATTTGCGGACATATGTTTATTAAGACTATTAACCATATTTTTGATCGTACTACATGCTCTTAAAATCTTTAAACGATGTTTCAAAACACCCTGTATAAAACAAAATTATCAAAACAAATTTTACGGTCTTACTTCGGTCAAATGTGTTTCTATAGATGTAAATTTTTATCATATTACTCGAATGAAAACAAATAAATTTATCATCTTACACTGAGAAAAATGCTGTTGCACCAAGAACAACATATTTAGTGAATGTATTGTAATATACACTACAACTATAGTTCAGTAAACAAAAACGAATATTAAATCCAAGTAGAACACTAGAAACTATTTTTTGTAGTTCGGTATTCCGGCAGATTTTTCAAACGTTTGATTTGAACATAACGCAATTGTGAATAAAACAATACTTTTGAAGTTAACATGTTGTGATAATATACAACACAGTTAATGGTCAAATGGAGAAACATGAATCTAAACCATTATTTGCTGTATGAAGAACAATGTGCATTCGATCTTTTTTGTAGAAATGTTATGCATAGCACTATTTTGTGCATCGCCTAACTCTAACGATTGCTACACCGTATAGTATCTTTTTTATCACTATCTGGTGGTATTTTACCACAACTTTATTAGGTATACTGTTTTACTACAACTGCATTGTACAAGTAACAACTTGAATAAACCGTATGTTATATTATTATAAATCACACTATTTGAGTTTGTAACGTTCTCTTTAGCTGTAAATACCTGATGAAGCCACTGTGCTAGCGAAACAATTGTCGTTTTACGATTACGTATTAAAAAAGTAAAGATTTTAACCATTAGTTTTATTTCTATTTTAAATTATGGATCTTCATCCAGTAAAAGCCGAATCAATTCAGTTAGAGTTTCAATTAGATCACACTATAGTGACTATCATTTGTAGTATCGCATATTACAATGATAGTAACCTACACAATATATTTTTCTCAATGTAGGATTCGGTAAATTTAATTGACTTTCGACAACATTAATTCAGTTAACAATTAATCCAAGCAGTAATACATGCCTTTTTTAGCAAATTTATTCTGATAGTTTTGTTTTACATTAACTAATATATTATTAATATTTATTATTGTTATCGTAAGTACAAAAAAGGTATAAAATTGCAGTTTTATTTGCAAATATATTGCAGTCATTACATTATCTAATTTGAATCGAACTGGGCAAAAATTTTCGATTGGATTCGCTTTGTTAGAACTTCTGAAAGCCGTTTAACATAATTGATTTACTAAATAAAACTTTATAAGTGTAGTATTATTAGAAAAATGTATAATTGCATGTATTCGAAAACTGGATTTGCCATGCATAACTCCAAATTTTTGACTAGTATCGAAACTATTAAGTGTATTTGTGTTTCACTGGTACGTAGTAAATTGGAATACACTTCGACAATATAACATCCACTTTATGTCTCTCGGCAAATTCAATTAGAGAGAGTTCAGAGGTAATTTTCTAATATACCTCTTATATAGAAGAGACAGTTCGTAACCAGAGAGAAATGCAAATCATACTAATCTACTACATGAGCACAGGCTGGATTCTCTGCTAAAACGCAGGGAGACAACTTTTGCAATATTTATATAAATATTTAAACTTCTTCACAACTAGGTAGACCGTATGCAGATTTTACCGAATCTGGGTTTCTGCGTTCCGAGGATAGACGCCAGACATGTCGATACATTTTACACGATTCGTCATCGTACAGGAATTATGCTTATTGCATGAATGTTTATTACGAAGACATTTTTATAGGGACTAAGAGTGAGTGTCTTTAGTGATGGTTATTTATCAATTTTTCTTTTTTATTTGTCAATTGTCAAATTTAGTTTGTGTTAAAGACTGAATTCAATGTGTAACTTTAAATATAAAATTTATATTGCACATATAGAATTTTGTTGTCGTAAGCAGTTTTGGTTTCTGAAGTTGGGTGCAATTAAATAAATATTATTATTATTATTAAAATTAATAGAAAGAAAGATACATAATTATTTAAAAGTACAGTAATTAGAGTGTAAAAAGAATTGTATAAATCACTTCTTTTTGCTGAAATCATTTTAAAAAAGGCTTTCTTTTATATGGGAATATTGCAGCTCCTACTCTCTAAACCATTTGATCAGTAAAAATATTTAAACCTCATAGACTCTAATTTTGCATTTTTAGTTGATATTACTACCCACCATAACAAAGTTAGTGCGCACCTACAAAGGAAAGACCAATTAATTAACAACATTTATGATCTTATTCATGCATTCCAAACGAAACTTATGCTTTGAGAACAGCAGTTTCGAGTTAACAACTTCATTAATTTGCTTACCTTATTGCCTTATTCACGCGACCAGATCGCAAATATATATTGCTTCGCTCATTTCGAATTTAAGACTCGCATTCGAAATGAGCTTACAAACAAGACTTTAGAAGACAGCGATCACACTTTCTCGCATTTGCGACACCATTTTTTACAGACATCCAATGATTACCAGGATATTTGCACACTGAAAACTGTTAATTGCAACAAGTTGGTTTAATTGAGTCTTATAGAGGATATTTCGACAAGGAAAAGTACCTAACTTTATAAAAACAAACACGATTATACTAAGTAGTCTAAAACTTCGGACCAGAATTTCTGATGTACATCTTTAAAATTTTTTAAGAGCTGCAACATCGTCATTGGGAATATACTTTGATGCGATCCTTACCAAGAAAGCTCATGTTTAACCCATTAATTTTTTGATTTTGTCTATTTGAGTGATAACAGAAAAGTACACTTATTATGTTTCGTCGGAATAACAAAAATATAAATACATAGCCAATGCTATTACATTTTCGACTTAAAAAAGTGATTCAAAAATTTCATGTTATTAATTTAAACTGAAGATACTACGTACATAAATAAACAACTTTTTGAAGTTTTTGAAAATATCTATCTTCTGTTCAAGTTTTTTAAATTTTAAACTAACAGCGCCGAAACTTAAACGACCCTGTATATGTAATTTATAACACTAAGGTCTAATACATTGAAAAAGTATAAATGAAGAGCAATCATATAAATAATCTAAAAAAACTTTTTCCAAGTTTTTGCTTATGTACTAGAAACTTCAAACTTTAAATCTAGAACAAGCCGAGAAAAAGGCACCAACCAATTACAGTCTAATCGATTTCGAAATACCATAATTGACATCAATATCTAAGCAATCCATTCCCAAATCCAACAATAAGTTCCTATCATGGCAAGATTCGCATTAAGACATTGTTGTTTGAAAGTCGAACCATTTTCAGCATTTCCAAAATTCATTACATTAGCAGATCTAATTTGACGCTCGTTAGTGTTTTGATTTACTTTCTTCGTCATTTATAAGGGGAGCGAGACGAAGACAATGTATCATTATTCGTAATGTACTTAAAATTTGTTAATAATTTAACTTAACTAATTTGATTCTGGAGATGCAAAATAGCAGCGTTCAAGCTATTCTGATCATTATCAAACTTGTTATAATTTGCACAATTCCATTTTAAGACGAAATGTGAATATATATTCCTAGTTTCCGCACACTCAATATTATACAACCTACTACAAATACAAAATGCAACAAGTCTGTAGAAATTGGTTTTTACTACAAGAGCACATATTCATACCAATAGAGATAAAAGAATGATAATAAGTGACTCTTCAAGCCCGTGAAGTTCGCCACAGCGACTTTCCACAGAGGTAGACTGGACTTTAGGATTGCACAAGAGAAACAAAGCAAATAAATTGCAATATTTGTGATAAACACAATTGACAGACAAAGAGTCGGCTGCGTAATTCTGTATTAATAGCGTTTCAAAGAAATAAAATCAGTAAAAAAATGGACATTTTCGTTCGATGATATTTTTATTATTTTAAATGCGGCCTAACTCATCAACAATGCATCGATCGACTTCAGTTTACCTTTGGTGATCCACCATCCAAAACTACAGTTTATGACTGGTTTGAAGAATTTAAGCGTGAATGTAATAGTGTCAGTGATGAATTTCGTGAAGGTCGTCCAACTGCTGTTGTTCCGGCAAACATCAATGCTGTGCAAGAAATGATTGAAGCGGATCGACATGCGACATATCGAGAGATATAGCCATACTTGGGCATTGGTAAAAGTCAAACACAAACGATTTTACATGAGCATTTAATAGCGAAGAAACTTTGCAGTCATCCACACAATTTAACAGAAAAAATGATTGCTTTTTCTTCCGTAAAACGGCCTGCTGCTACCGTTGCTTTTGAGGATTCTAAAACAGTAAACTCTGATTGGTATACAACAATTTGTTTACCTGAAATCTTCCATGAAATCAGAAGAAACAGCAGATATAGGCGCATTATCCTTTACCATGACAACGCCAGCTAGTACAGCACATCAATCAGTCGATTATTTAAAGGAGAAAAACATTAAATTAATGGCACATTGTATTCGCCTGACCTGTCACCTAATTACTTTTCCCTGTTCCCTTTTGTTTATTTAGAGCAACTCTGATATTTGACGTTTTGTTGTTGAAGTTATGTTCGTTATAACTCAGCTACTTATTTTTTAAAAGTAAAAGTAAATTAAATTAATCAGAGAGCACTTTCGAATCATGATGATTATGATTATTATGATTTTAAAAGAGGTTTAAGCGCCTATTAGTGCAAAGAAAGTTTGGATTCAGTTTTAAGTGAACAAGCATCTTCCTTGGCTATAATTTACCGATATTACAAGGAATTTGAACGCGAAAGGAATTCTGTTCAACATTAAGAAGGAGCAAGGCGTCCTCCTACGGCTGTTACCGACAAAAATATTGCTGCTGTAAAAAAATAATTGATGAGAACAATAAAGCCACTTATGCGGTAATAGAGCATCAACTCAAGATTGGATCCTTAACTGTTAAAACACTCATACACGATCACATACATTTCAAAAAAGTGGTAAGTCACATTTTTTGTCTGGAAAAAATGTAAAAGTAATAGAACATCCACCGTACACCGTACTTGATTTAGCAATGTGTGACTTTTGGCTATTTTTTGGACTTAAACGCAATTTGTGGGGTAGAAGGTTTTCATCTGAAGAAGAGATTGATACCGCAGTTCTCGCTTATTTTGAAGGTATTCCGAAAGAAGATTGGTTGGTAGCTTTTAAACAGTAGAAAGAAAGATTGGTCAAGTATATCATTGCTGAAGGGAATTACTTTGAGCATATTTAAAATAAAATCCTAGAAAATATTAACCGTGTTTTTTATTTTAAATAATTTCAGCTTGTCCCTCGCACAAAGAAATATACGACCTGATGACTCGTAGATGAGAATTTTAAAATCGAGAACTTCAAACTCGAAAAATACTTTGAAATTAATTAAGCTATATATGCTCTAAAAAAAGAATATTAAAAGTTGCACGTACTTAATTATCTGCAAATAAAAAATAATTACTTTTGCTTTTTTTATTTGGTAATTATATTTACTCAAGATTAACATTTACATATCTGCATACGTACTGCTGTATTTGGTGTAATCAATAAAACACAAAAGTACGTTCACTTGCTATTTAATTACTTTTACTCGTTATAACTTCAGTTGAATAGTTGAATAATTACATGACATGGTGTGTCGAAAATATGTTTGCGACCTTTCTATTAAAAATACGATCCGCTTAGTTCACATTAGCACTAGTATGACGACTTAATATACAGGTATTGACGTCAATAAACACATTTGTTATGATTATTTCACGTTCTAATTTTTACCTGCAAGCTTGGACATTATCTTATTATATATTGTCGATATCATAAAAACATTTACATTATTAAATACACATTAATGATAAACCTTGTCTTAGATTCAATTGTATCGGTATGTTTAAAAATATCGTGAGTTTATTTCTTTTGAATATACAGAATAGTGTTATTTAATCAGCGAATTTATACATTTTCGCATTTGAATTAAAAAAAAATGGAAATAACTATTAATAAATACTCACATTATATTGCATGGAATGTTTTAATGATTTTTTTAATCGAAGTAGCCTTTACTTGATGGAAATTCATACTGTTGATGAAATAAAATTGAAAAAAACAATTTTACGCAATTTCCACTTTATTGGTAAAATACCATGACAATCGTTTCGACACACAGTGTCTTCTCCAGATGGAGTTGACTCTAAAGGGCGTGAACATATTTAAACTTAAACGAATTGCTTATAATTATGAAGTATTTAGAAAGATAACTTAATAATGGGTACTTTATTAAATTTACATGAGTACAAACATAATTAAGGGAAACCTAAATTAAAATAAAGATTTAGTTGTGAAATAGGTTTAATAGAGGAGAAATACCGAGTTCAGTTTGAATATTACATAAAAGGTTCCAATTTTTATTTTTCAAAGTTTCCATTACTTCCAATAAATTCAATTTTTGTGATTTATTTTCTGTACGTAAAATTTCAAAGATATAGTTAAAATTATGGGCTTCTTCTCTCAGATGGATTGCATAATGTGAGTGATTCTTATTATTAATATAACTTCGTTCATGTTCTTTAATTCTTTTAGAAAAATATCTATATGTAAAATTCAGGGCATGAACTACATAAAAGTTTGTACACTCCTGATTTATTTTTTTATCTATTTTTTTTTGTTTATTGTTTTTAATAATTGTTGATTTTGAAAGTTACGTTATGATAAGAATTTTTAAATTTTGTATGTAAGACTTGCTATACCCAACTAAACTCGACCTTCGCTGTGTCTGATATGAAATGAATGAGAAAGTAAATAAAAGTATTGTAGCGAACATAGATTCACCTAGGAAACACTCAACATCATTCAATTCAATACTCTGCCTTGCGTTACTGTGGCTATGTGGAATGAAACGGAAGGAAGAAAAAGTTGTTTTTCATAAAAAAATTCTTTATTGCAAAGGTAGTGGATTGACTACATTTTTTTGTTTGTTCGTTTTCTGCATAAAGATCAGACTCTGGAGCATACGACGTATAATTGCCCATGAGAGAAGCAATCGTTTTCTAAATTCAAACCGCACACTTACAAAGATTGCCTCTGCGCTTTATTGATAGTCATAGAGAACGCAAGGCGTATTGGAAACTGAAGTCATTTGAAATCGAACGCCATGTCGGCCGGAATGAGTGGTATTCGTGGAAGTACTACGTCTTTACTTTTATGAGGTCCAATTAGAATTGTTGCTTCAATTAGATTGTTCGTCAATTCTGTAACTACTAATCGTGCGCCATTACATAACTTTGGCTGACTTATGTTTCGGAGTAATATAATTGGCACTCCAATTTTCAAATTCAGAATGTGTGATGGTAATCCAGGAACATCGAGAGAACTAAGAAATTCCGTTGAAAAATTCACTACTTCACTTTGGTTCATAATGGAGTCTATGGATTTGTATGTCACCGTTACACTTGCGATTCTATTTAGAATGATGTTGTTCACACCAATGCAAATGAAAACAACCAATTTTCTCATCTTCTTCAATTTGTAAAATGCGTACTATGACTCGCGAAAACACAGACGATGATCAACTAGAAAGAAACGAAAGAAATGAATTCGATTTTCAAAACCAAATAATCAAATAACATCTCAAATAAAAGAAAAAATCCAAAATTTCATTAGCTAATTTCTTTTTATATTTATCAGCTCTAGATTGAAATGAGGCGGCGTGGAAAAGGGTTAGCCTGGAGGTTGCCCCCTGCCAGACTACCCACTCTTAGAAACGCGTCCCATTACACAGATAGGTTGTCACCTCTATTTAACGTTGGGTATTGTTTACTCTAAGTTGTTTACCAATCTCTTCCTTCTTCTTCTGCTTCTTCTTCCTCTTTTTCTTCTTCTTCTTTGTTGTTGTTGTTGCATATTTATTTCGCTTGTTTCCGAAAGAGAATGCTACTTATGTCGAAGGGCACCGATGCGGAAAGATTTTTGTCGTGCCGTGTAAAAAAAAATGATTTCACTATAAAAACACTCGCGTATTCGAATGCAATGTTGTGTCAAAAGTTAATAGACCGACTACTTTTCGAGTTTTGCGAGCACAAACATACTTAGGCTGAATTTTTATGTATGCCTAATTCTGAGCAAACGCAATGATGCGAATGTATGAATATTTCTCCCGCTCCAAATAGAATTCCCCTGAATGCTGTAGGCGTGTCAACATCGATGTCATATGTCATACATACTTACATATTATGGAGCCGCGTAAGAAAAATTATCTGATTAC
This sequence comes from Melolontha melolontha, assembly GCA_935421215.2. NCBI lineage: Eukaryota > Metazoa > Arthropoda > Insecta > Coleoptera > Scarabaeidae > Melolontha > Melolontha melolontha. The sequence goes on from OW285239.1 coordinate 89,566,576, forward strand.
CAAATTACTATTAAAGGACTATAAATTGTTTAGTCCTGTGTTATTGTAATGATTTTATAATAAATATATTGCAATACGTTATACTGACGATGGTCACACAAAGCGTAATAAAATTATTAATAAGCGGTTAAGAAAATTGCAAATAAGGCATCAAGAGATTTAATAAATTAAATTTTAATAATAAAGGTAACAAAAACTATTCATAGTAAAATAAATAAACTTCAGAAATAAATAAAAACTAAATTAAATTCTAGTAATGTAAAGAAAAATTTACTCTTACAGATAATAAAATAAATTGTTCATAATGAGAAATTAATTATATAATAACGGAAATTCATCCGTTTAAACTCATCACCGTAAAATAATTGATGATGTTTGGAATATTTATAATTACGAAAACCATTTAATTTTAGTATGCGGTTAACGGAAGAGCAGCATATGCCTAAATCGTTGGAAATATCGCTATGTGTCAAATTTGAATTTAGTTCTATTGCAGCGCATATTAAAATGAACGTATCGTTAGGAACTCCGGCAAATAAGTCAACATACTCTTTGATAGGAATTATCAGCGTGGTACCATTTGATCATTTCGGCTTTCTCTTCTAGTGTATAACGCGGCATTATCACTATTCAAACGCTTAAGAGACTCCGTATAGGGTGACAGTGGTGACACTAATTTGTGACATTAATTGTCAAATCGTTGCGCGACAGACTGTTTTGTGATTGGCTAAACGCGTTCAGGGGATTTGTATTCGAAGCGGGAGAAATATTCATACATTCGCATCGTTGCGTTTGCTCAGAATTAGGCGGTATAGATTACCAGTATAAGTATATAGGTAAGTGTTTTATATTTATTATTTATTCCAATACTATCTGTGGGTTATACTAATTTAATAGATTTCTTGTAACTTTGTTTATTAAGAATATTGTAAATAATATCTGGTCTACACCCATTGTTATAGGCTATTTGTTTGATGTAGTTAAGTTCTTTACTGTAGTCTTCTTTCGATAAGGGAATAAGTCTATGAATCAGCGAATTGAACAAAGCCATTTTATGAGAGTATGGATGTAAATTTAATATGAATTACTGTATCAGTATGTGATGTTTATTGTTTTTGTTTAAAATAGTTAAATTTAAAAAATTTATGGTTGTATTTATTTTTATTTCAACAGTAAATTTAATGTTAGGGTTGAGATTGTTAACATTTGATAAAAAATGCTTTAATTGTCTGTCTGTTCTGGTAAAACAAGCTAAAACTTCGTCCACGTATCTATGGCAATAAATAAAATGTTTGTAAACTGAGTGTTCGTGAATTTTATTTTCTAAATTGTCCATAAAAATTTCAACGGGGTTTAGTGGGTTATCCATTATGAAACCATTTGGCACATAGTATAAATTATTGAAAAAAAAATATTTCGCTCTAAATAGACATTTAACAAATCTAAAATATCTATTATCAGTATAAAATAAAACAAATTTTAACCTTTCACTCCACCTCCAACCTGAGCTTCATCAGACATATAACTAACTTGATGAAGCTCATGTTGGAGTGAAACGATCGTTACGGTGTAAAGTAAAACGTGAAATGCATTAAAATTTGTTTTATTTTATCCTGATAGTAGTTATAATGGAATTTCATGAGTAAAGGCTGAAACAATCCTATATTCTAAAATATCTTGTTTAATGGTAAAATTTAAATAGTTTTTTTTTATATGATTGTTTCGGCCTTTACTTGATGAAATTCCATTATAACTATTAAGATAAAATAAAACAAATTTTATGAATTTCACTTTTTAAAAAGTGAAATTCATAAAATTTGTTTTATTTTATCTTAATAGTTTTTTTTTTTGTTAAAAGTTTTCTACTAATTTTAAAACATCTTCAAGTGGAATAGAAGGAAACAGATTTTGTACATCGAGTAAATTTACTAGTATTTTGGAGGTTAAGTTGTTTGATTATTTATTAGCTCATATGAATTATGTATACCTACTATATTTAGGTTTAAAGTTGCAACAACATTGTAAAACATCGATGAATTTTTTTGGTATATTCTTTCTTATATTCTTTAATTGAACTGCACAAATAAAACTCTCCTATTACACCAATTGCTTCATTCGTATCGACCCCATCAGTTAAAGTGTACAAAAAACTAATGTTTTACAATTATCTTTCTAAGTATTTCTTAATTAGAAGCAATTCGTTTAAGTTTAAATATGTTAACACTCTTTAAGTTTCGTTTGTAATTCAACTCCATCTGAAGAAGACACTGTATCGAAACAACTGTCATGGTATTTTACCAATAAAATGGAAATTAAGTGAAATTGTTTTGTCATTTTATTTAATCAATCAATCAATGATTTTTAGTTAAACTCTATTCTTGTAAAAACAATTGAATAAATGTTGGATTCATTTCACATAAACCATAGCCTATATTACACTTTTCACTGATCGTAAATATGTAAATTTCCGATGTTTTTGCATGTTTTACTTTCATAACAATATTTAGTTTAAACTGATAGCTGAAGGTTCACTGTATGGCAAGAAAACTATTCTCTAAAATAAATATTATGTGTATACAATCCGAATCATACTTGAGTGGGTAAAACCTCACCATTTTTTGCATAAAACCCAAACATTTTTAGTAATATCGAAGTATTGTTAAAAATCGGATGTGGAGAAGACAATACAAGTTCATATTGGTGTGAAAATTGCTTTCCAGACATGCAGACTTATTATCTTGATATACGAGGGCGCTTCGTGAAGTAATTTTCGTGAGCAGAGGAGTGGGGATATCGGCGCTATCGCAGCGCTGTGTTGTAGTTTGGCAGTGCTAGTGAGAGAATCGTTCGGACATTCTTTCGTGGTATTTTGGTTGTTTAAAGTAGTTGCTGCAGCTGAATATCCCACCGACTGTGAATTGCGTGCTCTTATCCGATTTCTGTGTGTAAAGACCATGAAGGCTGCAAAGAGATTCATTGTGAATTTTGTTCTGTTTATCGTGAAAATGTTATGAGTGACAATATGGTTAGAAGATGGTGCTGTATGTTTCGAGAAGGACGAACTTATATCCATGATGAAGAACGGAGTGGAAGACCAATTGTTGTAACGAACAAACTTGTAGGGAATGTCGAAGAAAAAAGCCGTGGAAATCGGTGAATCACAATCACAGAACTGCCTTTTCCCCTCAAATTTCACGTAAATTTTATACAAGGTTGTTACTGAACCTTTAGGTTACCACAAATTTTGTACACGATGGGTGCCAAAACTTCTTACTGAAGACCATAAACCAAAGAGAATGGAATCAGCACAGTGGAAGCTTCCTCAGGCATATAGTTACAGGTGATGAGACTTGGGTCGCTTATGTCAACGTTGAGATGAAAAGACAGTCAATGCAATGGGGTCGTTTTACTCGCTTCCGAGGAAACCTTTAAAGTGCAGTCATGGTCACTATCTTTTCGGACAAGACAGGCCCCTTTCTGGATACGAAAGCGTCATAAAGACAGCGTGGAAGAACACTGTCTTTGTAACGTTTTTGTATGAAGCAAGGAAGTTATTTATTGTGAAATTGGCTTTCTCAGCGTCATGCACTAACGAATCCATAGCAAGATGAAACACGTGTCTGCCTGTCTGGAAAGTAATTTTCACACAAATATGAACTTGTATTGTATTCTACATACCCGATTTTTATTAATATTTCGATATTATTAAAAATAATCTTGTTTTGTGTACTCGTGTAATCCTTTATCATTGGAAACATTTCAGTAGCAATGTAAGTAGGTACATATATATATATATATATATATATATATATATATATATATATATATATATTAAAAATAATAGACTTTTTATTGGTTTAGCGACCTTTTATTGAATTATGATGTTTTATTCTACGACGTTTCGACTTTTATTATTTTTCAGTCTTTTTCAAGTATCTAGAAAAAAGAATTAATACAATGAGAACATGAGAATTGTGTTTGCTTTTGTGAGATTGAATTAACGATTAAATTAACAATTAAAATTAAAATTAGATTAAAGACTGAATTACCAATTAGATTAACAATTAAAGTTAAAATTTAAAATTAGATTAATAATGAGTAAGGACAATTAAAGTGATTACATCTGTATAAATGAATAGAAAAATTTGAATTAAACTACAATACAGTAAGGTAAATAGAAACAAGAATTACTACATTGAAAACGTGAGAGTTGTGTTTGCTTTTGTGGGCCTGAATTAACAATTACATTGACAATTAGAATTTAAATTATATTAAAGACTGAATTACCGATTAAATTAACAATTAAAGTTAAAATTTAAAATTAGGTTAATAATGAGTAAGGATAAATTACAGTGGTTTAATCTGTATAAATGAATGAGACGTTAAACTTTTGATGTTAAACTACATTACATGAACAATGAATGACACAACTCACCGTTTCTTTTGGTTTTCAAAATCACGCATTCTGTGTAACATGTGTATCGGTTACACAGAATGCGTGATTTTGAAAACCAAAAGAAACGGTGAGTTGTGTCATTCATTGTTCATGTAATGTAGTTTAACATCAAAAGTTTAACGTCTCATTCATTTATACAGATTAAACCACTGTAATTTATCCTTACTCATTATTAACCTAATTTTAAATTTTAACTTTAATTGTTAATTTAATCGGTAATTCAGTCTTTAATCTAATTTAAATTCTAATTGTCAATGTAATTGTTAATTCAGGCCCACAAAAGCAAACACAACTCTCACGTTTTCAATGTAGTAATTCTTGTTTCTATTTACCTTACTGTATTGTAGTTTAATTCAAATTTTTCTATTCATTTATACAGATGTAATCACTTTAATTGTCCTTACTCATTATTAATCTAATTTTAAATTTTAACTTTAATTGTTAATCTAATTGGTAATTCAGTCTTTAATCTAATTTTAATTTTAATTGTTAATTTAATCGTTAATTCAATCTCACAAAAGCAAACACAATTCTCATGTTCTCATTGTATTAATTCTTGTTTCTAGATACTTGAAAAAGACTGAAAAATAATAAAAGTCGAAACGTCGTAGAATAAAACATCATAATTCAATAAAAGGTCGCTAAACCAATAAAAAGTCTATTATTTTTAATATTAAGACACGGCCAATAAAATAAATAAGAAAAATAAAATTCTTATAAACACTATATATATATATATATATATATATATATATATATATATATATTTATGGTAAATACATTTTCCTAGTACGAAAGGTCAGAAGTTTTCCTCGCAAAACTTCTGAAATTTGATAATTTGAGTTATACTCGTGAAAGTGACAATTTTCAATTGTCATATTCGTAAAAGTTGATATTTCTAATAAATAATTCAGTAGACCATTCGAGGTAAATTGCAAAATATAGTATTAGCTCCGATTTTGGTAAAGTTCACGTTATAGGGTGTTTTTAGGTCGGTGATTACGATTACGAAAGAATTTTTTATCGGAATTAAGTCAACTAGTTTACACAACATTTAAAAGGAAGTAATTTTGCGTAAAAATAAAGTTTTCGGGTCAACATTTTGGAGTCATGATTTTTTATAATTTCAAAAATACTTTAATGTTGAGACAATGTATCACTCGACTTCATTTGACTTTTGATTTACAAACCAACTGCAAACACTCCTGTGCCACTGACAGAGACGAATTTCATAAAGGTGAATAATGATCAATGTTGTTGCCGCCAATATTGATGCTGCGTGAAATAATTGAATGAGTTCGACATGCCACATACCGTGAGATTAAAGCATCCTTGGGTACTGGCATGAAAGCAATACGACCGATTTTGCGCGAACATATGAACATACAGAAGTCTTGCAGTCATTGGATCGATGAGGTCTCAGCGATCCAATGACAGCAAGGCTGATCGATGAGATCTCAGTGAAGTTCTGAAAGCTTGATATAAACAACACAATAGGCATCGTAACAACTTTTCAAATGATATATGGGAAAAATGTATATACTCAACGGGAGTTGTAATAAAGTTGACTAAAAAGGGACATATAACAATGTGAAATTGTGGGTGCATGAAACTTTATGTACCATTAATAAAATATTAGCGCACATAATTAATAGAAAAATATACTCATTCACTGATAAAATACGGCTTTAGGAGTAAGCAGGTTTTAGAAGAGGAAAGTCCTGTGCCGATTAAATTGCAAGAACTCGATTAATAATATAACACTGGAAAAAATTCAAAACTTAACATTGCATCTGATAGTAAAACAAGCATGTTATGTTGCGGAAAATATTATAATGTATTGAAATTCCTTTAATCCCCTCCAATCAAAACAACTTACGATTGAGAAACTCATCAGATTCTTTACAGGGGATATTTGTGTTCGAGTACGCATATAAAGAAATGAGTGTGTGTTTGAATTATGTACTGACCAGAAGAATAGAAGACAAAATGGAATAACGGGCAGTCACTTCTTAAATAAGGAATTCACAGACTTAGAATATACATACCATATCTGTCTTGCATCATATATGTACCATAAAATACACGAAAATTATGCTTGCAAAATTGAAAATGAAGCTGGAAAAGTAGGGTTGAAAACAAATGTAGCCAAATGTTAAAAAAAAAATGAGGATAGGGAGCAGATGGGTGGAGGAGGAAAACCTGAATATAAATCATAAAGAGATTAAACAAGCACAGAATTTTGTTACCTGCGCAATATAAATATGATGGAGATTGATAATTATGGTTTTTGATGTAGATTGATCAAAAAATCAATTTGAAAATATTTCAGAGAAGCGTCTAGGCTGTTCTATTGTACGGATGTGCAACCTGGTTCGTGACCGAGAAATATCAAAAATAGATTCAAGCGTTCCTCAATAACTGCCTCCGGAAAATAATTGAGACTTTTCTGGCTGAATACCATCACTAATAAAGAATCGTAGAAAAGTCGTAAAAGAATAATACAACCAAAAAAGTGTAATTGGATAGGGCATAGGTTAAAAATAATCAAAAAGGATAAATCTATGAGATGGACCATAAGGGGACAGAGAAGCAGAGGAAGGTCAAGTACAACACGGAGAAGGACAGAAGAAGAGATCAGAAAATCTGGAAAAGTTGGGCACAGCTAACAATGCTGAGTACAACAATCGATGGGAACGCGACTCCATTGATCTTTGTTTTTAACAAACACTGTTGGTCCTCCCCAACTTTTGCTAGATTTCCTGATCTCTTCTTGATCATATAGCATTCAATATTACTCTATAATAGAAGCTCAGATTACATGTCTAAAATGGTAATTTAATTATTCAAATTTTAAAATTTAATGAAAACGAAATTCTATAAAGCTTAAGTTTCACCGCCTCAACCAATAAAAATTAGGATTCTTAACTAAAATACACCTTTTTAATTGCGAAACGCAAAACAGCGCTTCTTTGTCGTTTTGTACCCTTGTGGCTAACATGTCTATTAGTGGTCTGAGTTGTTTCAATGTTGGTTTATCCAAAAGCGTTAGAAGAGTTTTATTATCAATCAGACGTTGTTGGACATCTGGATAATATAAAGATAACAGCCTTTGGTGTGACGCATCTACTGGTTTCTTTGCATCGTTTGTTCCTAATCCTAATTCATCCAATCTGTGAAGAACATTTTTGTATGCTTCGATATGTCTTTGAAGTTCTGATTTCAAAGCTACGTGAAGATGAGTTAGTCCTCCGACATTTGGAGTGAGACCGTGTGCTCCCAGACCTAAAAACAGAAGCGTAAACAACTTTATTACAATGAATGCTTAAATTACGTTAAAGCTTTGACAAATGTGTAAATCGAGAATAAACGATAATGTATACCATAATGGGTAAAAAAATAACACAAATTAGTTCCTTTTTATTAAGTTAACATATTCAACTAAAATGTGCGAACTGTCGGCTGGACATAATTGCTTCTTCTGTCATTATTTTTTATAATAAACTAATACCGTTGATTAATATGTAATCCATAATAAACGATAAAACTATTATTATACTGAGGATAATTTTAAAGTCCAAAAAGTCGAACGTATGCGAAAGTGTTTGAAGTAGCGTTCATCACTTTTTATAGTGGTGTTCTTGAATAAATCTAAAATATTTTCCAAAAATTCTTTCTCATAAGCGAGAAAAAAATGACGAATATATTTCAAACATTTTTGTCGCGCCACAGTACGATTGACTATATTATAAAGGACGATATCATAAAGTTGACCGACAATAATAAAAAGAAAATTGCTGTTATTGTCCATCTCATTCAGCTGTTACGTATATAAACATACGCTGTAGCGTATGTTTATATACGTAAACGTACGTTTTCAGGGTGTATTTAATTTCGGGGTTCGCGTTGTAATATTTTAGATTTATGTTCTATATAATTACATCTTTCCATTTTCATACGTTGTCGCTTTATTTGAAGGACACCTGTATATTAAATGATTATTAGTTTAATTCTTGCCTTGTTCTTTAATCAAAATTGACAGTCATTTTGTGTAAGCTTGATCAACGTCAATCAATGATTTTGTAATTATCGTGACCATATAACTTTTGTGTGGCTCGACGTCCTTTGTAAACTTTCTCAATCATCTGCCCTTAGTTCCAGCTACTCATTTCGAGAAGCTTATCAAACTACTTTTTCTATAGTCATCTATATAAATGCCGTTTTGATTAGCATTAAAATTCGGAATCATAATTATAGCAAATAAAATTATCGGGGAGAATTTTTAAGTTCACTGCATTAATAAAAAAAGGGTCTTGTATAAAATACCTCGACGGCTGTAAGACGACATAGCTGGCCTGCTCCAAAAAAAACGACGTACACAGGTTTTCAGTAAAGAACGAGTTGACCTTAACTTTCTAGCACGTTGAATATTCGGTTATCGGTTTTTCTCATCGAATACGAATATTATATTCACAACCAATGGACAGACAAAAGAAAAGCTCAAATTCTACATTCTCGTACGTCTATGTGCCTCAAAACAAAAGACGTCGAATTACTCGATACGATAAATAGCTTTCTTTTAAAATTTTCCTCTGCGCTCTAGTAGAATCCGCAATTGCGATAATTTCCAAAAAAAAAAACTAAGGGCAGACGTTAATTATATTTCGAATATCGGAGCACACCCATATATATCGACCTTACCCAGTGATCGTACAAACAGAAGTTCTTTTCTCGTAAGTCTAACAGTAGACTCTCTTCAAATCGCCCTCCTCTAAATGGGGAGATCATAATTTAGCGACTATAATTCTCACTAGATAGCGGGACCGGGACTACAAGGAAAGCAATGAATATAAAATAAACTAAATTTGATGTACACAGGGCGGTAAAAATTTATCCACACTAAACGAAACAAGGAAAATAAACGGTAACAAATATTAACATTTGGAACTTACTGCAAGTGAGAATTAATGAATATTAAATCTCATTCTTACATGTAAATGTCGACTTATGTGATGCGTTCATAACTACAATAGTTTGTCCGATTGTAGTTATGAACGCATCACATAAGTCGACATTTACATGTAAGAATGAGAATTAATATTCATTAATTCTCACTTGTAGTAAGTTCCAAATGTTAACTATATATACAGAAAGTATAGAAATGAAAAGCAATGTCCGTCTTCGAGGAATGCCGTGCATTGAAAAGTTCCAACTAGAACGAAACGCGTCTGTACGTTTCCTCCCGTTGATTGACTTGTTTTTTTCAGCAATTGGTAACAAATATGATTAAAAATCGCGTGTGAAGAACGCAATAGAGCTTCATATATGTATTTGTAAAGATATAGACGTAGATACGTATACCATCTTTCTACGGAATCATCGGTACGCCCCTGCTGGAAAGATATGTTTACAGAAACAATAACTTCGCTATCTCACAGAAATGATTAAGACAGAGCGTAGAAGAACATTCAGCGCAGCCCATTGACAAAACGCCGAAGCAACTAAAGACTGCGTCAATAACAAATGTAGAACTCAACAAAGTGTTTCTATCAGACAGCACAGCCGTATCTATAGAAGCTGTATTATCGTACCTTCACTCTTTATCAGACGAACTGAATGCGTATATAATAAAATAATTTAAAACATACTTGAGTAGTACAGCAGGGACGTACCGATGATTTCGTAGAAAGATGAAATACGTATCTACGTCTCTGGATAATACCTTCACAAATATATTAACTTGTATTGTGTTCTTCATACCCAATTTTTAATAATATTTTGCATTATTAAAAAGACTTGTTTTACGAGTATATAAAATTGGTGAGGCTTTACCTACTCAAGTATGTTTCAAATTATTTTGTTAAAAAATATAATTTCAATCAAATGATATCCATCTAAATTATATTATACTTAGCATAGCGACTGTTCGTTAAAATAGGCGTTCATTGTGGCGGACGAAGTTTTCAAAAGATAAGAATCTTTTTAGGGGGTGGGATAACAAGCAACCTGAAAGAGTAGATATGAAGACTCGTTTCGAAGAATGTGTTGAAAATTATTTTAAAAGATTGCGAAAATTAAACTTTATTGCAAAACTTTTGTAGTTCCCTTTATTTCAGATAAAAGTTTAGACAAACTAATTCGAAGAATTAATATACTTTTCTTGGTCTCTCCCTTTTTTTAATTTTCCGTAATTGTATTGAATCTACTGCACAGTAGACTGTTATTGCAACCAATACTTAAATTATTGTCGGCTTATGTATAAATTTGAATTTAATGCATATGAGAATTAGCAATTATTAAAATATCATCTCAGACATAATTGTCGCTTAGTTTTTTTTATGTATAAATTATTGTATTGTCTGAACGTTGACCTATAGGTGTTTATAATCTACACTTATATATTAATAAAGGATCGCTAATTTATCAGGCAATCAAGATAAGCCAAAACGGTACCATTACATATTGAAATATGTATTTATATGTATATGTGTTTCAGCTTGTAAAATATTTGATATGAAGGTGAAAACATTATTTTTGTAGATAATAATGTAAACTAATCTAATTTAAAAAGCTTTCTTAAATAAAACCCTTTATACGCTTATGTATTAAAAAACTGCTAAGCATTTAAAAACAATAAACGTACATATTTCCAAATACATAATTAATGAAAGTGAATAACTTATTAACAGAATTAAATATTGCACAAAAGCGCTATCGTTACTTTATTTAAACCGCGATAAAATTTTTAGTATCCGCTACCAATCAAAACTATATTTACCATGTAATCAAAATATACTTTTTCGTAATATATGAAAAATTAAATGTTGGTGTGGTATAAGTAGTAAATCCACTCCATCTACTTTAAAATATGTTCACGCAGAAACAGTGTAATTCCGAAAACTACATCGCCGACTTTTCTTTATATAAAATCTAGGAACATGTATTTTATAGATTTCATATGGCAGACTTATATAAAGGTCTATATTCCACTTTTTATAATAAGACAATTTCTAACATTCCTACATACTTAACTAACGATCATTAAGAAATAAGAACATAATTGAAAATGGAGATGGTATTTATTTATTCTATTATTTAAAAAACTAATATAAAAATCTAATAATAATACTGAGAGATGTATTCCTTGGAAAAGTTGACCGCAATGTAGATGAAACAGTTAAACATACAATTTGTATTAAAGAAAATTGTACGATCTGGTGAATTCTCACTAGATCCTATAGTAAAGATTTTAGAAAATTTGACATACACTACCCGAATTAAAGATGAAGAATGAAAATGAAAAGAAAAACTATATTTAAATGGAATGTTAATATAAAATTATCAAAAAAAATTAAAAAATAGTTAATATCTCCATGTTCATGGTTTTTAAAAAAGCTGTGAACATGAAAATAATTAAAGCGTTTGCCTAAAAATTGAAGGATTATTTCGATGATTTGAAAATAATAGAATTCGAGGATATTGCTTGACATTAAAATAGTAACAATCTAAATGGATTGGAAAAACATTCAATCATTCACCATTTATGTTACAATATTCTAATCTATTTCTAATACAAGTTCAAATTTATAAGAAATTAATACTAGAAGCTAAGAAGAAAGAAGGAAAGAACTAGGCAGATCTGATGGAAGAAGGTGATAAGCGAGGTAAAACGGGATCAGTACTGAAACGCCAGCCATAAAACCGGTAAAAATAAAGAAAATGTAAAAACTCAGAAATTAAAAACTAATTCGTCTAAAGGAACATATGCTTAACCGCAGAGAAAAAGTATTTCGTGATTCCGTTCGCTGTATTTTTTACACCGGGTTCTTTTTTTAGAACCCGGTATAAATAATGCAGTGAACGGAATCATTACTAGAGACCGGACACATCGGGCTGAAATGACGTCATTGCGACGGACGATATAAATAGTCTACAACATCTGTAACTACATCACGCAGTTATTGAATAGCACTATTCATTCGGTTAACCGCACACAAAAAATAGATGTGCAGTTAACCGAATGAATAGTGCTATTCAACAGCTGCGTGATGTACTTACAGATGTTGCAGACTATTTATATAGTCCGTCGTAATGACGTCCATTTCAGCCCGGTGTGTCCGGTCTCTAATTATTACACATATATAGCCCTCTGTGTAAAGCTAAGAAAAGAAAAGCCAATTAGGCAATGCGTTAGTGGCATAGTAGACAAATACTTATACATCAGTTACGTAGATTTCTAAATGTCAAATATTTCTGATTTTTCATTCATACTTAAACCTTAAATTAAATACATTTTATTAAAAAAATAGTTAATTTATTTAAAACATTTCATTATCCTAACAGGCGTATACCTTGTGCGAAGAAAATTTTAAATATATTTAACAAATTCAAAGAAGATGGATAGTATTTCTTTAAGGATGAAATATATCTAAGATAGTAAAATTAATCTATCAAAAAAAGGTAGAAAATGCGAAAGCATTGATAACAAAAAAGTACTAATATATTCTACCATTTTATGAGATTGTAGAAGCTTCTCACGTTACTTCTAATGAACTATCGAACGCGACTCATGTATATGGGGGCATTTCAATAACACGATAAAAAGAAATAACAACAACTTCGTGGTATCTTAAGAATGAGTGGTTTTATAAAATGGAGAAATTTATCTTAAAAAGCAGTAGTGGAAAATTCTCGTAGGTAATAAAGATGTTATTATTTATTTAATAATCACAATAACTTTTGGACTGTATAATTATCTGGCAGCATCACTACTGGAATTAAAGATTGAGGAAGGGAAGACACTATGCAGCAAACTTTTGGAATCTGTCAAAGCAAGGATATTTTCATATGAAGGATGATCAGTTACTAGAGTAGCAACTGTTTTAGACCCTTTATTTAAAAGAGAAAGTTTTCGTAGTAGTGAAAATGCTGCTGGGGCTACTTCTAATATAATTGTTGATAAATAAAATCGTTTTAATTAAATTAATAAAAATTCAATCCCAATAAATTAGAACAAACTTCATAAACTCTAAGTAATTTCTCAAGAAATAGTATACAATTGCCCATAATGATAATTATATTGCTAGTCACAAAATTACATTAGATAAGTAGTTAGTTGTAATTAAAAGGCAAGTGGCTTATAATCATTTGCAAGTTCTAGTTACTCAGTGCCTACTGAGATGAAGTTCTTTTTGAAACACATTGTATTTATTTCTGTATTTGAACAATGCAAACATCGAAAATTAAAAAATAACGTATCGAAATTAAGCTCATTTCGTGTTTGAAGTCTCTATGTAGTACAAAACACGATATAAGCAAAGAAAAAGTGTTACTATTAGTAACAGATGGAGCTGCATATATGAAGGCGGCTGGTCGATTCTTACAACAAACATACAGTAGTAGGTATGACTCATGTCACATGTTTCGAACATGCTCTTCATCGAGTATCAGAGAAAGTCAGAAAATGCTACCTGAATGCAGATAAATTGATATCTTCTCTCAAGAAAGTTTATGTGAAGGCACTTGCACGCAAGAATTTATTTCGTGAAAAACTGCCATATGTGACACTATCACTAGAACCTGTTATAATACGCTGGGACACATGGATAGAAGTATCCTATTATCACATCCATATTGACGACGTTAAAAGTATAATTCAGCTCTGGATCTGAATGATGCTGTTTCTATTATACACACTCAACAAGTATTTATGGACCCAACCATTCAGGTAGATTTACCCAATATTAATTATTCCAAAATACCTGTAACCATCCGCCATCTAGAGGTTACTTCGTTCAGCCCACAATATTATGTAGCTAACGCCATGCATATTGTATATGAACTGTAAAAAGAAAATTTGTAGCAGTTCTAAATAACAATTCAGTATTTCGTATTGTACGTCGAATTATTGACTTTTTTAATGGTAAAGAAGTTGGTTTTTGCGAACCGGGAATAAATGTGCCGTTACTAAAAAACTTTGTATTTTAAATATGCCCCTATTTCATCGGTAGATGTTGAGCGGTTGTTTTCAATGTATGAATGGATTTATGGTTAAGGATAATTATTAACATATGAGCATATGGTACTATTATTGGTGATTTAATATCATTTGAACTCTGAACATCTGAACATAAACGATGAACAGTCAGGATGTGTGATGTGTTTTATAAACTCTCCAAATCCTTTTGGAGAAGACGTATTTACTCTTACTTGGTAAGTACTTGTTTCTCTAAACGTATTTTGATTCGCCTGTGAAAAATGTTAAATCGGAATTCATGTTCTCGCTTCATACATGGCACTGACGTCATGTACCCGTGACCGCCGATCTGCATAAAAGTTGACACAAAAAATTAATGGTAAGATATATTAAGAGTCATCCGTGAAATCACGAAGTGGCTGTTAAATATTTCAATAATTAGATATGTAAACATTTTAAAAATCGAATTAATGCGGTAACAAGTTGATAGCGTCTCGAGAAATAATCCGACGCGTTGATCGGCTGTGACTCTTCTTCGAACCCCAACGCTTTCTCGAAGACCCATAGAACTAGAGCCGTTTTGACATTTTGGAGGGCACCCGGTGAGCACCAATGGCCCCGAAAAGTCTCATAAGGTCACCTGTGTATGTTATACGCTTTCTTAAGAACCAGATTGCGGTATTTCGCTACCCCCTACGACGTACCCCAAGTTACGTTTGACATTTCGGAGGGCCCCCGGTGTGTACTAAGGGGGCCCAGAAAAATGTCATAAAGTAACGTATTGTCATGGATTTTTCCCAGAAGAAAAATGAAGAAACATTAGAAGACAATTTATAATTATGTACATTTCATTCCAGGATAATAATTTTAAATTAAATATACAAAATTTTGTATATTTAATTTAAAATTTGATTATAATGTGTATTTTTGTCCACGACTGTAGGATGTCCGAAGGTTGTCTTGAACTGGGTAGTTCGACTGTTGACGGTTGGAGATTAATCGTAGTTGATCTTTTGATTTATGTTCTAGGCATGGAGATGTTTCAATTTCCGAGTAGGAGGCAGAGATTTCTTATCCTTTAGAGAGATAGGTCGAGTTAATTTTTGAATAAGGCTGTAGCTCCTAGGAGGTAGCGAAATACAGAAATGTGGTTCTCGGCAAAGCGTAAGACACACATACTGCTATGAACTGTGGTGTTGATTAATTATTTGAATTGGCCCACAATACACAACATCTTGCTCGGTTTAACTCAAGTCGGTTCAGCCTTCCAGGAGCTCTTGTATCTTCAGGTTACCCACAAAGGGGTATGTGTTAAATAAAAAAGGTATTAGAAATAAAAGTCTCGTTAACAACACAAACATATAATTTTAAAAAAATTAAAAGAAAAAAAATCGACTTTATAGAGTATAAAGAAGTGCTAAAGCAACAATAGAACAATAGCGTGAGGAAAACTTGTAAAATAATTACTGGCATACAAGGAAAAAAACCTCACGTGACCGCGAACTAAATTAAAACTAATTAAATAGTTGGAAAAACGTTCAAACTTAATTAATTACGTTAACCAAAAACTTCAAACGTCAAACAGAAAATTATCTGTGAGCGCGCAACTCAAAAAATATGACAGAATCATGCGCTTTATAACATGATCAAATTCCCACCAAAATACCCTGACCTTCATATAACTACCGCCAACGAAAGCAAAAACTAGCAAAAAAACTAAAACGTTGAAAATTTTTCTGACTATAAATACATATTATAAAATAAAATTTACTGAATTTACGAGCTCAATCAATATACAAATATCTTAACTAAATTAATATAAATATAAATATACTTGCAAATGCACACGTACATTAATTAATGTGGTCGTCGCACATCACTAAAAAAATTATACTTAAAGAGAGATTTCAGATAGGTCGCACAAATCAAAAAATTACAAGTATCAAAAACTCGTAATTAATTAATCGAAAATTACATTAAACTCATAAAAGGATCACAACTAAAAACACAAACCGAAATTAACTAATAATGCTTTGAATAAAAAAAAGTCCTTATTCAAAAATTAACTGATAGGTCGAGTTAATTTTTGAATAAGGACTTTTTTTTATTCAAAGCATTATTAGTTAATTTCGGTTTGTGTTTTTAGTTGTGAACCTTTTATGAGTTTAATGTAATTTTCGATTAATTACGAGTTTTTGATACTTGTAATTTTTTGATTTGTGCGACCTATCTGAAATCTCTCTTTAAGTATAATTTTTTTAGTGATGTGCGACGACCACATTAATTAATGTACGTGTGCATTTGCAAGTATATTTATATTTATATTAATTTAGTTAAGATATTTGTATATTGATTGAGCTCGTAAATTCAGTAAATTTTATTTTATAATATGTATTTATAGTCAGAAAAATTTTCAACGTTTTAGTTTTTTTGCTAGTTTTTGCTTTCGTTGGCGGTAGTTATATGAAGGTCAGGGTATTTTGGTGGGAATTTGATCATGTTATAAAGCGCATGATTCTGTCATATTTTTTGAGTTGCGCGCTCACAGATAATTTTCTGTTTGACGTTTGAAGTTTTTGGTTAACGTAATTAATTAAGTTTGAACGTTTTTCCAACTATTTAATTAGTTTTAATTTAGTTCGCGGTCACGTGAGGTTTTTTTCCTTGTATGCCAGTAATTATTTTACAAGTTTTCCTCACGCTATTGTTCTATTGTTGCTTTAGCACTTCTTTATACTCTATAAAGTCGATTTTTTTTCTTTTAATTTTTTTAAAATTATATGTTTGTGTTGTTAACGAGACTTTTATTTTTAATACCTTTTTTATTTAACACATACCCCTTTGTGGGTAACCTGAAGATACAAGAGCTCCTGGAAGGCTGAACCGACTTGAGTTAAACCGAGCAAGATGTTGTGTATTGTGGGCCAATTCAAATAATTAATCAACACCACAGTTCATAGCAGTATGTGTGTCTTACGCTTTGCCGAGAACCACATTTCTGTATTTCGCTACCTCCTAGGAGCTACAGCCATTTCGATGTCATCCACCCTTCATCCACCACCCGCATCAAGATCCTCCAAGATCTCTGAAAGTCCTTATGTAATATGAAGACCTTGGAGTACGTCGTAGGGGGGTAGCGAAATACCGCAATCTTGTTCTTAAGAAAGCGTATAACACACATACGTTACCTTGTGAGACTTTTCAGCGGCCTTTGTTTGTGATCACCAAAGGCCCTTCGAAATGTGAAATCCGATGTCAAAAGGGCTCTTGCTCTATCGGTTTTCGAGAAAGGCACTTGGGGATGAGTCACTGGCGACCAAAGCGTCAAATTATTTCGCTGTCGACTTGTTACCGCAATAATTCGATTTTTAAAATACATTCATAGGTATCTAATTATTGAAACATTTAACAGATGTTATCCTGATTGTGACTTCACGGAAGACTCTTAATAAAACGGTAAGTGTTTGAGCGTTGTATTATTTACTTCTTATATTTATGTTATGTGTCAACTTTTAAGCGTTCGCCTTTGGCAGTTGGCGCACTTAGCTAGCTCTAGTGATGAGTAGAGTTGCGAATCTTGTCCATACAACAGAATCAAATGCGCCCATCGCTACATGACCAAATATTAACGTTGATCACCGAAGTTTGTCAGCCGCAGATCAACTGTGCAAGTAGCTATTTAGTATCTTCGCATGTTTAAATTAGTGCGAAGCCGTAAACGAGACGCCCTAGTCCGATTCTGTTGTATGGACAAAATATCGCAACTCTGCTGATGAGTAAGTAAAATTTATCTAAAACGGAATGAATATAATTCCACCTTTTAATTTTAGTCTTGAAATCGCTTCTTACCGGGAAGAATGACAAAGTAGTTGATTTTATAGTGTTTAAGCTAAAATTCTATAATTTGGATTAATTTCTGGAGGAACTCATTTTCTTTTATTTGGGTTGATTGTAAATGTAATATGTTAACCCAAAATCATATTTATATTCATATGTAAAAATGTATTTTAAAGACTTTCTTACAAAAAATTCTTTTAAAGAACCTCTGCGGCCACTTAAAAGTAAATTTCTTAATAGGAACCGCCGGTTTACCAATGTGTTTATTTATATCATTACATTACAATACTAATATTATAACCCAATAGATGACAAGACTATTATTAAGATTGTACAAAATGTTATAATCATTAGTATTAGATAGGCTGGAAACCATAAAAAAGATTTTCTAATTGCAGAGTCGTAATTTCCCTAAATAAAGATTTTAAAATATCCTCCCCTACATCCCTACATGTAGGGTAAATTCCTTAGGTTTGTCATCACTGATTACTGATTAGTTTTAATTCGTTCGTACATTCTTATGCAACCAATAATACAACAATGTATTTCTTTAAGCTAACAGAAACTATGTATACTAATTTCAAATTTGTGTCGTAAAAGATATAACTATTAATAAATTATTAATAAAACATAACACATACGTAATAGATATTTATTATTATTATTGCAATTTGTAATTAAATTAAAGACAAAATGCGTGAGCATGGTTTAAAATAATTTTAGAATTATTTTAAAACAATAAATTAGAAATGTTAGTAAACTTATTTCTAAATAAAAGCTGTACAAATTATTTAGGTATGAAACGATAGGTATTGCAATAAAAATTAATGTCCGTGGAGTGTATTTGGAAGTCGGCCTTCAACGAAAAAGCAAAGCCCCGGGACACCTGATACGATATGCCAGTGACTACTGATTACTGTGTTATGGGCTGCCTCAATATAATAATAATAATAATAATAATATCCAAATTTATTATTTTTTCGGTTCTGTTTTTATTACCATAAATAGTAACTACATCATCATTTATTTTAATTAATATGATACAAATACATAGGTATGACCATAATCCAAAATTAAAAAAAAAATATATCGCGAATTCAATACACATTGGTCATTATAATAAACTCATATTTTTTGTTTAAATTTATAACGAAAACGTGTATGTATACTAATAATGATAAATTCTCTTTTAATAAAATTAAGGCAAAATGACTGACCTCTGACAGCTTGTTCCAATGCTTTCTTTCTATTAGTAAGTAATCTATGGTATTCTGGTTGAAATTCAAATAAAGCTTGAACCAATTTAATCACTTTGTTTTTTAAAGTTGAATCATCGCAGGTTGCAAATAAACGCACTAACTGCCAAAGAATTGGTTCTGCGTTTAAATTTGGCCGCTGTCCTGTAGCTACTAACCTGAAACAATATAAGAAAAGTCATACAGTTTCTTTATAGAAAACATACAAAGATATTTTTTTCAGTTATATGAATTTATAATAATAATGCCTTGACGCCAATTATAGAGGGCATTGGCAGGCCATAAGTTATTATTACGCCTGCGCCCGTTGCATGACTTTCTGCGCTAATGGAACTCTTTTGAATTTTCGTGCAGGTGAAGAATCAGGATGACGATATTCCATTGACTGCCACTTGTTTTCAGAGTCATAATGATGAAACTCAAGATTCGGTAGTGATGTTCAAGAGAAAATCATTTCTTTCACATCGATACTGGTTAAGAAGTTCTTGATAAATATTTTTTCTTTGTTCTTTCATGACATCCGTTCATTGTCGCAGTGGCTATCTAGACCAAATGTTTCTGTAATTTTATAATTCAATATCTGAAAAATGTAGTAGACTCTTTCTTGACTAACACCTAATTGTCGAGCAATTTGTTTTTGCGTAATCCGGCGATTCTCATGAATCAGTACATTCACTTGTCTTCGATTTTTCTCATACGTAACTGATACTGGTCTATCTGATCCCTTTTCGTCAAACACCTTTATTTCGCCTCTATAATAGAATTTTGCATGTCGAATCCACTGGCGAACATTCTTCATATACACACAACCGTTGCCATAAACAGCTTTCAAACGGCTTTAAATTTCGATGGGCGCTCATCCTTCCAGCGTTCAAAATTCAATCACGGATCGTTGCTTGGTACGCACCTCAGTAATCGAACTCATGATAAATAATACTGTTACACAACACAGGAAAATGAAACTTTGCATACTAAAACGAGACCATTTGCAAGTTAGATTCACACTCACAGAGTGTTGTTAGAGACCTTATATATAAATCGGCCTTCACATATATTAACCAATAGCTAGAATGACTATCAAATTGGTATCTTTTTGAAAACAGTATTTTTAAAAAAATCAACCATTATTTTGCTGTTAAAGATACAGTTGAATTAATAATTATCGCTGAATATTTAATAAATTTTGTTGAACGAAGACAAAACTGTTACATAAACTGTATAATCTACATCATCTGAAACTTGTACGGTACTCTGCTTATGATATCAGGTACATGGAAACTTATCTTATTTATTGATAGTACTCCAGAAAACTTAAAATAAATTTGGCACTAGAGTTCAAAATAACTTATTTTAGGTCAATTAATATTTATATAATTTAGAAGAATTGCTATACACCTACCAAAGTCAAATATATTTCTATTTAAAGAGATAGCAAGCAGAGAAAAGAGTAAAATGTACGAGATAAATGTTCTCGGGCTATAGAAAAAATAAAGTCTTTATAACTTTATAATTTTCATTCTTCTATATAATTTCCATGCATTTATTGCAAATATTAATTAATAATTTTATATCATTGTAAGAATAATCTTCGAATAATGTTCGACTTGTGTCTCTACGGGATGAGGTTCATTTGACAGCCGCTATTGCATCGACTATAGGATCATAATTCATAATACAGAACTATTGTTTCATTTAGACTCAAAATCGGTTTGGTCATCTCTATACATGTTTAAAAACGAGAGCTCACATTCAACACGACGTTGACATTATTCATACCCAACTCGTGATACGGAATTCGACGAGCACTTGTTTTAGAAATATTAGACATTATTGATAACTAGACATGGTTTTTTTTTGCCAATAGCGCGGTCGCCGGGCGGTACAAGTTAGTGATCAAGTTAAGTAATGGGCTTCCAAAATTTGTTGGTGTTCGTGTTCGAGAACACTGTCAGGGTGGTTGAAAGGAACACATAAATCTATATTATTACCAGTACCAATGTTTGGAGGGAACCCTGAAACCACGTGGACGACTGTTATTTTTGCACGACGAATGTCAAAGGAATTACTATGAATGTCAAAGGAATTACTATCAAAACCAAGCGCAGTATTCATTACCCCAATGATCTCTCTGCAATCTGACCAGTGCCCCATTATACCTCATTACCCGTTCCCCAGCGCTCTGAAAATTATACTCTAGGTTCGGATTGGGAATCTGAAGACTCTCCACCAGAAGCTGGATCTAACTATAACACTAGTTCTGATGATTCTTCTTCTAAACCTTACCTAATTCTGCTAGCCGAACTAAATGATCTTGTTCGACTTGAATCTTCCTAAGAATAAAACAGAACTTCTTGGATCCCATCTACAGCAATGGAACCTTTTACAAAAAGAAGTTAAAGTATCCATATACAGGAAAAGACGGGCCACTTTAAGTATTTTTTTTTTTTGCAATGGAAGGTGAATTGATGTTTTATCACTATATATTCAGCCTAATGACGGAACTTAGCTTACCATATATACTGATCAATGGCGGCTATTTATAGATTCGTCTAAAATAAGTTTGAAAGCTGTTTTACTTGGGAATGAACATCCATCAATTACTATAGTCCACTCAAGAAATATGAAAGACACATATGACAACCTTAAGTCACTACTTAGGTGTATAAAGCACGAAGATCATAAATGGAACGTATATGAAGATTTAAAAGTGGTAGTTATATTGACAAGGCTGCAGTTGAGATATACAAGATACTGCCGTTTGTTTGTGTGAGTTGGACAGCCGTGCAAAAGATAAACATTATCAATTTAAACTAAAAATCAAAGAGGGAATTTGTTGGACCGCAAATTAGACAAGTGTTTCGAAATGCCAACTTTAAATGACACTGGAAGGCGAGCGTGAGATGCATTTGACAAAATTCGCAACTATTTTCTTGGGAACAATAAATCAGAGAACTGCCAGGAATCTGAAAATTTGGGAGCAATATCAGACGAGTATGGAAAAAGATTTCATTGAGATATTGCATCGATCTAGGGAAGATATATCGGAAATTGAAGCCCAAACATTTTGGCCGACTATTATTGGAATGTAGGTAATACGAGAAACCTAGGTGGATCTTATAAAAGGATGATTAATTTAAAATGTGTATATAGTTCTTATGTTTATTGCTAATAAAATGTATGATACGTTTGCTCAAGGTGAATAAATTGCTTAGAAGGGACGTTTTTATTAATATCATAATATTTCTACCTCGCTTGTCATTGGAGCCTGATATAGAAATTCCGAGACGAGAGCTGGATTCAGCATATCAAAATATATCAGAAACAATCAAAGGCATTGCTCAACAGTGTAATTCATCACTTTCAAAAAGCAATCTTCTAATAAAAAATTTTCAATACATGGAGTCTATTGTGTCATTACCACTTCAATTGGTCGACCGCGGTGCTTATCATCTTCAAGGGATTCTTGCCCCAAACGAAAACATTTTGCCCAGTTGCTTTTACAGTAAAATATGAAGGACATAAATCACCGTTAGCACCGTCTAAAAGGTGCTTACTTATAAAATAGAACAGAATAGATCAGCATCAACCATAGTCCCATACCAACAATAAGACACACAGTCTTACATTATAATTCAGAGCCTCATACCATCAACAAAGCACACAGTCTTCTTTGAAACATCATAACAATCATTTTTAACCAGAGGCACCAGGCTCAACAGCAGTTTATGCTAGTATAAGTTATAAGTCGTTGTAAATCCAAAAGTAAATGTATATAGTGTAAATAAATGTATTTAGATGAAAGTACATATATTCATTTGACAAAGAGTCACCGAAAATTTAAAAAGTAAAGTGTATACAGCCTTACAATCTGTGAACGATGAAGCAACATAGGGGTCGTGATTCTACTGACTGACGTTGAAGTATCACCGCCAGAAACCGAATGCAACCATAACATTAGTACATCGTCCCAACACAATACAGTCATGCTGATTCTGAATCTTATTTAAAATTTCAGAAATTGGAGATATTTTTTTAAATAGTTTCGTCAAGAAACTCATTAAATTTTACGAAATTACTTTTATATAAGAAAGATCTACTAAAAATAGGGTTCTGTCGACATTGAATGGACATGTCTGAACATGTCCTGGCATGTTTCCTACGTCAGAGCATTTAAACGACGCCCATTTTTGCTCTGGGACCAATCAAAATTAAGAATTGGTAGATATCTGACTACGTGGGTATATAAAGAGCCACACACGGTTCTTTCGATTCAATGTAAGTCGATTTGTGATAGTTGAACGTCCATTTATTTGATAATGTCACGTACGTGTATAAATAATCAGACAGTTTCTGTTATGTATGTGGAGAATTCACTAGCCACCAGAATAAGCGGAATATTACACCTTTAATAGAAAAGTTATATTTTGGCTTAACCATTGAACATCAAGACAAGCCATGGGCTCCTAATATTTGCTACGCACGCTGCGCTGTTACTCTGAGGAGCTGGTCAAACAGTAAGAAAAGCGCTATACTACTTTAAAGACCTATGATTTCTTGTAATCAAACGGTCCATTCGACTGATTGCTACATTTGCTGCACGCAAACCTTCGTGTTTTCCAACAAAAATAAGAAAAATATTAGTGATGCTAGTCTGCCCTCTGCTACTCGTCCAGTACCTCATTCGGAAGCCTTACCAGTACCAAGAACCATAAGTGTTTCGTGTGAAGAATATGATGTTACAGTGGAACAGTGAAATGCTTGCTTAGACACTGACATCAGAAAGTGACGAGGAATATAAAATAAAAAAGAAAAGTAAAAAGAAAAACAGGGTGAATGAGACGACACCATAGAGCTCTATATAATGTATATTCCTAATTAATATTATTTCATTTACTTTTAAATATATTTTTTTTCCAAAACCTGACGTACTAGAATAAGTTTGTTGTTATTACTATTGTTAGTACTATAAGAGAAACGAAAATTGTACATAGTTTCTAAACAAAAATGAAAATTTGTTAACCAGTGTTATTGAACTATTTTATACATTTTACGTTAAAAATATTTTATTCAAATATCTAAAATGAAAACGCCATTTTTATTTTTTAAATTTTGTATAATATTCCAAGATGCACTCCATAATATTGTGATGACACATCCAACGATACGTCACGTATCATAAGTTATGGTAGCAGACTGCCTAGGTCAACATAAGGAGAATTGGCATATCAGTGAATACTTAGAATTAAGATAAAGTAATAAAATGTTGTATAATAATATTCGAATTAAATAAAGTTAGTAGGTAATTAGCTGCAGAACTGTAAGAACGTGTTTTTGTTCATAAAAACACATTTGTTAAATTTAGTTGCTTTTTTAAAAGTTAATTAAGTAACATCAAAGTTTAACTGGCGCAGTCAGTAGGATACCGTAACGGGGTAATTAAATAAAATCTTTAAATATTTCGGTTCGTATTTGCGATCTGTACGGTATACCTAGTGAACGAAAACATCGAATGCTGTGAAATAAAATCTTTTGCATCACATCGAAGCGACAGCAGCCACGGCAGTTGATTACTGAAGGGGAGATCTACAATCGACCTCCAGGACCTACATTTGGACCACAAGATCTAAAATTGGACCTCCGGGTATCTCGAAATCGGCACCCACCACACACACATTCCCACAAAAAGAGGAAACGAAGAAGAACACAAATGTACTTCGCAACGGCTTTAATGTAAGTTAGTTTTGAAACAATTTCATTTCTTGTCAGAGAATAAATCCTCTCGCATACACATTTCATTTTAGCTTAAGTAAGCTTGTATATATATTAATTGTATGTCAGATTCGGAAAGTGAATTATCAAGTTGTTTGTCAAACGATAATACAAAATCCGATTCAGAATACGCGAACCCCGATTTAGACGAAATTAGTTTAACAGAAATATCAAACAGATTAAGCTGTATAACGTTAAATAACGAATCAAACGAAATGACGAATTACACAGTGAAAGATGTTACCAAAAATCATATTAACTTAATACCTGTTTACGGTAACGATCCTAACACTTTGTCCATGTATATAGGCACTTGCGAATATGTAATTACAACTTTCGGAAATCAGAATAATGCGGAAGACCCGATAAATAACTTTTTATTGAGAGTTTTTCAATCGAAGTTATCGGGAAAAGCCTTGCAATTAGTTAGTAGCAGAGAAACAATAGAATCGTGGAAGGATTTAAAGAAAATGTTACAACTTAATTTTTGCGATCAGAGATCAGAAAGATGTTTGTTACAAGATTTAATGCAAATGCAACCATTAAGAGGTGAAACAGCCTACAATTTCGGTGTGCGCTGTAAAAATTTATTAAACCTTTTACTAACTAGGGTTAAAATGTCAGAAAAAGACGCAGATAAACGAGTAGTAAAAACTGAATTACACAATGATACGGTATTACAAACGTATTTACGTGGAATTGCTCAATTTGGTGATATAGGTCATAGAGTTAGGTTTAGGAACCCAGAAAATATAGAAACCGCGATGTCCTATATTTTAGAGGAAGAAAATTTTAATTATTTTGTAAGACAACCGAATAATGTAAACAAATCAGAGTTTAGACCGATTAAACAACAAATACCATTGCGACAAATTTCAGTACCTAGCACTAGTAGACAAATACAACCTTCATTTAATAATGTACATGTTCCACAATTTCAAAATTAAAACCGAACATATTCACAATTTGTAAATCGACCGTATTCACAAGTTGCAAATCGACCACCTCCACAATATGTAAATCAATTTGTTAATCGACAACCAATGCAAAATCAGTGGAAACCGCAACAAACAGCGACACAATCTTTCAAATTCGCGAAATCACCAGGTCAATTAGAACAGAAACGCCAACCGAAACAAACACCGATGGAATTAGGGAGTATGATGACACGAAGGAGGCAACCACCTTTAAAGATGGAAGAATTATTTTATCAAAGCGAAGAACAAAACGGCGATACAGAAGAAGGAAATGTATCACACGACTATAGAGAAGACGAAGCAGCAGGAATCGATGAGTACTATGAAGAGTACGACAATTTCGAAAACCAGGATTCGTACACCAGCCTCGGAGGATACTCAGAACTAGAGAAGGACGAATATCAAGACGAAATTGAAAACGTAAAATTAAATGTAAACGCTTCATCAAAATTACCATATATTATGTTACCGGAAATTAATTCTAGATTTTTAATTGATACGGGCTCATCAAAATCAATGATTAGCACACAAAAGGTAAACTAATATTTCACGGATAATGTTATTAATGAACCATTTACAGTTCAAACTGCACATGCTATTACAAAACACGACTTTGAAATTGAAATACCATGTTTGAAAACTTTCAAAGCGGCAGAGGAAACGTTAAAATTTCATGTATTCGATTTTTCAAATAATTATGATGGATTAATTGGGGTAAACTTAATGAAACAATTAGGAGCGGTAATAGATGTACCGAATGAACTACTAAAAACAAAATTTGGGGAAATAAAAATATTTTGGGAAAATACTAAAATCAGTTTAGGCCCGCGCGAGCGGAAAATTGTAAAAATTCCTATAACCAAAAATTATAGCGATGTTTTAATAAATCACCAGACAATTACACCGGGCGTAGAAATTCCAAACACTCTAGCTAAAGCAAGAGATTTTAATGTATATACGGAAGCTGTAAATTTTAACGATTACGAAGTAAATATAGAAACACACAACAATTTTGAAACTTGTTTAAGTCCAAGACAAATAGGAAAAATTCAATTTGATAACGTTAGAGAAAAGTTGCGTTTAAATCACTTAAATGGCGAAGAAAAACGCGAAATTCAAAATTTAGACATATGTTATAGCGAAAATCTACCTTTAACATTTACTAACAGTGTAAAACATACGTTACATATGAAAGACGAAACACCAATTTATTTATGACCATATAGAAAAACTCCTCAACAACGCGAAGAAATAAGAAGTCAAGTAAACGATCTACTAAAACAAGACATTATACAAGAAAGTTGTAGCCCATGGTCGGCACCAGTGAGTGTAGTACCAAGAAAATGGACGCCCTAGGAAAAATAAAATATCGTATGGTAATAGACTATAGACGATTAAATGACCAAACGATCGACGACGAATATCCAATACCAAACATTCACGATATATTGGACAAATTAGGAGGAGCGCAATATTTTACTAGTTTAGATCTTGCCTCAGGATATTATCAGATCGAAATGGCGGAAAAAGACATTCAAAAAACGGCATTTTCAACAGAACAAGGGCACTATGAATTTAAAAGGATGAGTTTTGGCTTGAAGAACGCACCATCGACGTTTCAGAGGATGATGGATAATGTATTAAGGGGACTACAGGAAGACGTTTGTCATGTTTATCTTGACGATATAATCGTATATTCAACAAGTTTACAGGAACACATACAAAAATTAGAAAAGTTATTTAATAGATTACGTGATGTAAATTTAAAAATTCAATTAGACAAATGTTAGTTCTTAAGGAAAGAAGTTAGTTATTTAGCACACGTCATTACGAAAAACGGAGTAAAACCAAACCCGGACAAAATTGACGCAATAAGACGATATCCGATACCAAAAACCGTAAAAGAAATCAGATCATTTGTCAGTTTAGTTGGATATTATCGAATATTTATAAAAGATTTCGCAAAACTCACTAAACCACTTACAAAATGTTTAAAAAAAGGAGCGAAGATAGAAATTAACGACGAACATAAAAAAGAATTTGAAACTTGTAAAAATATATTAATTAACAAACCAGTATTAGAATATCCAGATTTTGAAAAACAATTTATATTAACAACCGACGCATCGAATGTAGCGTTAGGAACTGTTTTATCACAGGGAAAATTAGGAAACGATAAACCGATATGTTATGCATCGAGGACGCTCAGTGAAACGGAAAGGAAATATTCGACAATTGAAAAAGAATTACTTGCAATTGTATGGGCAACAAAGTATTTTAGACCGTATTTATATGTACAAAAATTTACAATATATACAGATCATCGACCACTAGTTTGGCTGAATATTAAAGGAACCAAATTCTAAGTTATCGAGATGGAAAATTAAACTAGAAGAATATAATTTCGACATTATATATAAAAAGGGAAAATACAATACGAACGCTGATGCATTATCAAGAATTGAATTAAACGCAAATGAAACGAAATCTATTATAAACAATGGAGGATAAGAACCGAACAGCTGTTACAAGAAATTCAAGAAATAATTGGAAATGAACTTTTCGAACTACCAGAGGAGACAATAAATGAGGTAATCGGTGATAATGAAGAAACAGATACTGCAACGGAACAGGAAGGAAATGAATTAGTCGATACGACACACTCAAACACAAATCAAGAACCAATAACGTCAATACCATCATTCGTCAATGGACGAAGCTATCGATAACAAAAATCCACAATATCACATTCGTCAAACGTATTTACAAGAAACAATGGTTTGCTTTAAACAAGATAAAGGTAAGAAAATTTACGTCCAGATTCCAAAAGAAGATAACAATAAGAAAATGTTTGAAATTATTAGAGATTATATGGACACTGGAAAACACTATTTATATTTCAAACAAGAAAAATTGTATCATGATTTTTGCAGAGTATATGTAAATCAATTCAATAATAACGGATCAAAATTATATAGATGCTTACGGAAGTTAGAAGTCATTAATAATGAAAATCAACAAATAGAACTTATACAAAATTACCATGAAGGCAAAACAAATCATAGGGGAATTGAAGAAACTTTTAAATATTTACAAAGACGGTATTACTGGCCAAAAATGAAAGAAACAATATCGATTTATGTAAGAAAATGTGAACAATGCAATCGAAGCAAATACGATAGACAGATTCCGCGACCGGAATTAAATGTTACCGAAAACATAGATCGACCTTTCCAGAAAATACATATGGATACTTTTGTAATAGGTGGCAAAATATATCTAACATGCATAGACGCATTTACGAAACTTGCACAAGCTATCCTTATCAATAGTAAGAACGCGATCGAACTATCCGATGCTATGATTACCTATTTCTCATTATATGGAAGAAATAGTTATGGATGGAGGTACGGAATTCACTAACGAATTAGTAAAAGAATTATTGGAAGCACACAGAGTAAAAATTCATATAACAACACCGTATAACCCAAATTCTAACAGTAATGTAGAACGCTTGCACTCAACGCTAATCGAACACATGAGGTTATTACGAGAAAAATACACAGAAGAAAATATTGAAAAATTAATGAAAATAGCCATAATAGCATATAACAACAGCATATACACAGCAACAGGATTAACACCGTTAGAATTGACATTAGGGCACACGAAAATTCAAGATCCATTCGATTTGTGTTACGATAAAATATTTTACAATGACTATATAACAGGCATATTAATAGATTAAAAATACTATATGAAAACATCGGGAAAAAGATACAAACAGAAAAGGTAAAAGTAATATAAAAACGAAACGAAAAAGCCATGGTAAAACCATTGCAGGAAGGACAAGAAGTCTATTTGAAAAGAATGGTAGGATTTAAAAACAAAACAAACCCAAAATACACGGGACCATTTAAAATTAAAGAAATGTTCGAAAACGGAACAGCGGTTATAATTGATAACAAAGAGAAAGAACGGAGAGTACACATTCGTAATTTAAAGTACGGATCTGTTACAGATTCCTCGTCGGACTCAGGAAATCGACCGGGGACATCGACATAACCGAAGTCAAAGGAACCACCAGGTTGTTGCCTGTAAAACTGGGAACAACGAAAAATACGGAAACATATTGAAAATTAGTTAATCCTATTTCAAATTATTGATTCCTGAATTTAAATATCTGGAAATAAATGAAAAGAAGTTTATGAGTTCAAATAAACTA
Organism: Melolontha melolontha; assembly: GCA_935421215.2. NCBI lineage: Eukaryota > Metazoa > Arthropoda > Insecta > Coleoptera > Scarabaeidae > Melolontha > Melolontha melolontha. Next base: position 89,597,072 of record OW285239.1, read on the forward strand.
TGAAAAGAAATAAAAGCCTCAGAGTACATTGTGAACGCGAAGAAACGCACATCAGGACAATGGAATCGCCTTGCGAAATACAATTATTATCATACTCAAACAATTATTCAAGTTGTGGTCACATATTAAAACAGTTCAAGAATATCGAAATTACTAAATTATTAAGAAATCAATGGCTACTGGTTGTGCCTGAAGCCACATTAATTCACAAAGGATGTAATAAAGATAAAGAAATTGAAAAGTTATTTGGAACTTATATTATAACTATAACAGAGGGATGTCTAGTTAAAATTGAAGACAGAATTTTACAAACTTTCGAATCATATAAAAACTTAAAGTTTCCCAAAATACCGGATTTAGATAATGACAATAAAATTATGTTACCAACAGAAGTGTACAAAAACAGTAGTGAGATACAAAGTTGTGAATTTATCAAATTACAGTAAAGTCATTAACAATTTAGAGGAACTTAAAGGTGAAATTAAAGAAATAAGTGACATTGAATTTCATGATAATCCTATAAACATTTGGGTCATTATAATAATAATAATTATTTTTGGCATGCTAGCTTATATGTTAGTAAGGTATTTACCCCGGAAGAGAGAGACTACCACATCAAATGAAACCGCGTTAGAAGTCACCAAGAACAGAAAACATCCCTTTCAAAATGCAACCCCAAGAGGACGTTTCCAGCTAGGGCCGGAGGAGTTATGGTAGCAGACTGCCTAGGTCAGCATAAGGAGAATTGGCATATCAGTGAATACTTAGAATTAAGATACAGTAATAAAACGTTGTATAATAATATTCGAATTAAATAAAGTTAGTAGGTAATTAGCTGCAGAAATGTAAGAACGTGTTTTTGTTCATAAAAACAAATTTGTTAAATTTAGTTGCTTTTTAAAAAGTTAATTAAGTAACATCAAAGTTTAACTCATACCTCTCCGATATATAAGCCGTCGAGGAAGGGATTCATTCATTCATTCGATACCAAATCATCGCCGAGTGAACTTACATAAATATAAATACATAGATGTGCTTATTGTTAGTAATTAGTTTTTAAATTGCTATTCGTTTTTATTATTAATATAGTGTGTGTCTAAGTTACCGTTAGTTTTATTTAGAACCCGCAGAAAAACAAAAATATTGCAATATGTACGATTCTATATGCTTAGAATGTGATAACAATATTTCTTTTCAGGAACAAAAAAAAAAAAGCAGAAAATCAAACAAATCGAAACATACAAAATAGTTCCCTATCGTGGGAGTATTCACATCATTATACCAAAAATGTTTAACAGACCATAAAGTCGTATTTAATTATTGTAATTAAATTAAATCATAAATGTTTACAGTTAATTTTTCAATATATTATTTAAATATACTTAAACATTATTTTTTTTCTATTGTTGTTATAATTACATAATATAAAATTTAGAAACTTTCCTGAACTTTATGGCTATGTTAGTTGAAGTAATAAGCAATTAGTGTCGGGACTACAATTATAATTTATACGTGAGAATATTTCTAAAATGAAATGCATGCCAATGAAATTCATTTTCAGTTTATGTATACTATCCGAAGATAATTGCATACTAACAGTGACAATTTTTATATTTATTTATGTTAGTTTTAATGTATTGTTTAATTAAAATTTAGGATTAGAAAACATTTCAACAAATTATTAAAATGATACTGGATCAGTTATGTCGTATAGAATATTTCTATCGTTTATCAAAAAGATAGTAAATTCCTCCGTCGTTTCAGCGGCGAATATTCCTGTCATCTTCGGAGTAACATTTTTTTTCAATATACGATGCAAATAGTCCAAACCAAAATATGTTTCAATTAATATAACCATTCTTATATTTCTGAAATAGTATTTACTCGTTTTATAATGATTAATTCATAGGATAAGAACGAGAAACATTACTCTCACAATATTACAACACTAATCGATCTGTTCCTTTAATACAATTTTAAGTACATGTTCTAAAATTAATTCTTCTGAGCATCTTCGGTGAGTTTATTAATTGCATCGCCATTCCAAAGGTAAGCTATCAAATTCTATTGCATCAATTCTATTTTAGTGTCTTTCTTGTTTTTTTAGTATTTATTGTTAGCAAATAAGTTTACGCAATATAATTTTACGTATTTGGTTTTTTACGTTTGTGGTATATTTTTTCAGAAATATTTGCGAAAACTGTGTTTACTACCCAAGATAGATAAAAATGTAGTAATAAATATTGTTTAAATGCAATTTTTGTCTAAGCACTAAATTTTAATCCAAAATTTTGAAAATTAAATGATTTTAAGGTGTCTCCAAAAGAAGCTGGAAGAAGGGTTCGGAAAGGGATCTGAAAAGCGTGGAAATCAAGGACTTTCCAAAAAATCTTCCGATCTACCTTTTGTGAAAGACATGATCAAGGAAATTCTGAACTTTAGTTGTAGCATATGCTAGAGCTAGAGTCCCCTCTTGCTGAATATAGATTATATGATGCAGATCTAGTGAAATATTCTCTACTACATTAAAAAAGTAATTTTTGAGAAAATGCAGGTACCTTTCAATATTAATGTTTTCTCAAAATACGAATGTTGCAATGATTCTATTATTAAAAATACCATACCTAATGACAAAACGTGGATTTTAAGTAGCACCAACAACAATTTTGAGAACTAACAGTTCCATTTCGAGAAATATACGTCCGTCACTAAAAAGCACATGCCTAAATAAATCGATTCTCTTTTGTTTATGCTTGAATCCAAAAACCGAAGTATGTGACCACATAAATCTCGACCGTGTTATGTCTAAATTTCAGTTTATAAGACTACTAATGATAATATAGTTGTCGAAATCATATCCAAAATTTAGACTTCGGAACAGACGCTATCCTCTAATGAGTCATACAGGCGCAGAGACAGAGTCGGCTTCGCTTAATAATAAGATTGATGCAATATTCGCTCGTAGCCCTGATTTTAATGTCTGTGGTAAAGTTCGAAATACGAAAATCGGTAGATATATTAAATTTAAAGATTACTATTTCTATACGCCACTCACTAGCTCTGATGTTGAGATATTTAAAGACATACTATCCAATAAAAGAACGCACTTTACAGAATAAAGTTTAGAATATATTGTAATAATTATTAATTTTGTTTAAATTTCTTATTTGTAATCTGCTGATTTACAAATACAAGTGTTTGTTTATAAAATTTTTGTGTAAAATCGATAGTACGTTAAATTTGAGTGGAAACAGAAAATTATAAATAAATTTTAGTAAATATATCAAATATGATACTGCTAACAAATATCAACTTATTCAAAACTAATTATTTAACATAGAAAATACGAATCAATTACGTATTTTTATAAATCGATATTTGTTTAAAAAAAACTTGAAATTTAAATTCTTTTAAATCAAATAATAAATTGCAAATTAATTATTAATTTTCAATTAATATATTGCGTAGGCAATTGTTTTAACTTACTTATTAAAGAGTGTTTCTAATAATTGAGCCGAATGTGGTAGTCCTTCAACTAATAAATCCAAAGGGATATCGCTAACAACAGCAGCCAATCCCACAGAACCTAATTTCGATATTACCGCAGAAGCTTCCCGGTATTGTCTTCCTTCGGCCAATACCAATATCCGCCTGAGCACCAGTCTAGGACTTGTAGGAGATGTTCTCTCCCTTCGTATACGATCACCGCACTCTCGCATCTCACTTCATTGAGTGTCTAGATATGAATGCAGCAGCTCGTGAAGATGATCGCGAGGGAATCTACGCCGGCCGACACACTGACACACTTTTTTTACACAGAAGTGCCGAAGAAGAGTTTGGACAAGTTATTCGGATTTTATAAGAGTACGCTTTCATTAAGCACTGTCACTTGATGAACGTCCGCAGTACGCCTACTTGATCTCCGGATAGATTTTAAGATACCGGAACCATGTATGATTTTACAACTGATACTGTTTACTTAGCAATCACCAAGTCTGTTTGTATGTTTATAAATTCCGTTAGAAACTACTTTAATTAATATGTATATTATAGAATTTGTTTTTCTTATTAGTATGATCGATAAATGGATTCTTATTACATTTCTAAATTTCCACAATTGCACTATACTCATAAAATAGAAAATTAACTGTTGTAGAAACAAAATATTCGAATTCATGAACAATCTCAATTGCTAAAATTTAATTTTATATTTGAAATTTATAACATTTTGAACGATTAATGCTATTGATTAATTTTTTATTTATTAATTTGTTTGTTTCTTTCCTTTCTTCTTTTTTTTTTATTAGAATTAAGAGGCTAAATTCCATATTACAAAACTAAATATCATGCGCGGTTCAAGAAGTTTGAATCCAGAAAAACTGATCGGAGAATGCCAAGTTGTTTTTCGGAAAAGCAGATCAACGCCAGACCAGGTTTATATGTTGAAACACGTTTTGATAAACTGCTATAAATACGAAATTCTGATATATTATGTTTTTTATAGATTTTATAGCTGCATACGACTCAGTAAATAGAAAAAAACTATTTGAAATACTGAAAAACTTCAAGGTTCCACAGAAGCTGTTAAACCTAGTTAAAAGACATTGAATAGAACAACATGCGCAGTTATTTATTTATTTATGTATTTCTTTCTTTCTTTATTTATTTCGTTATTTCGTTATTTCGTTATTTCGTTATTTCGTTATTTCGTTATTTCTTTATTTATTTATTTCGTATAAGAAGCGAAGTCGAAATTTAAATATTAGTGTATAAATCACTAATCACTAATTTATACACTAATATCTAAATTTCTTAACTAGTCCAGAGCTGCAGGAGTTGCCTTGCTCAGCTCGTGAATGCCACCAGGAAACTTCTTCTGGGGCAGTTGTTTACTATGTGGGCCATAGTTTGTCCCACATATCCGCAGTCACAGAAGCTAGTATCTGCTAGTTTCTATTTATACAACATTGAGTCGTACCTTCTGCGGGCTGTACGGAACCTATTTAATTGTGATCATTGCCTACGTGGGAGGGGTACGTCCGACAGAGATTCTAGAGAATTAGAAATTAGATCTCTATTCCTCAATTCAGGGTTTTGTTCGAGGAGAGCTATCCAACAGTCATTCACATTGAGGGGATGCTGAACTTCCGTATTCAGCCAAATCGGTCTCATGGATTCCAGCCGGGTCCTGGGGACGCTCTCCAAATCATTGTCTATGGAAAGATCAATGTTACTGGAAATATTTAACCATTCATTTTATGCTGCAGCGATACGTCTGATAACCGACGGGGCAATGTTAGAAAGAATCGGTAATCAGAGCCTAGGAGTGGATCTAACAGTGCCGGTGACGAATCTCATTGTATCGTTAAGTTGAATATCTACAAGCTTGGTGTGAGAGCTTCGATACCAGACAGAAGCCCAGTATTCAGCAGGAGAGTAAGAAAGTAAAATGGCTGCCGTTTGCAAAGTCTCCCCATTCGCTCCCGATGAATTGTTGGCAAGTTTATGTAATATGTTATTACGGGTATTTTTGACTAGCTTTATAGGGGCGCCCAGATATTTAGTGTGGGGTTATAGTGGATCCGAAAATATCAGCAGAATTGCAACTGCAAAGAGGGCTAAGGTAAGGGGATCCACTGTCGGCAATTTTATTTAATTTGGTTCTAGAGAAGGCAGTAAGAGTAGCAAATATAGACCGCAGTGCAACGCTTTTCAATCGAAGTCATCAGTACCTTGCATACGTAGATGACGTCTTGTTAATGGCAAGGACTAAGAGAGAGCTACAGTCCATGACACAGTCGTTTATTCAAGCAGCAAGTAAAATGGGTTTTCAGATGAATGAGAAAAAATGTAAATACTTACAGATTAAAGGTAGTTCGAAGAATTTGTTAAAAGAGACGCTCAGAATATATGGCAATGGCGGGGGGGGGGGTCTTGATCTTTGAAGACGTAGAAAGCTGCATGTATTTGTGGGTTTGGGGATGTTGATTAGATAATAAATGTAACGAAACCACAGAAATAGATTTAAGACTAACAAAAAGTAATAGATCTGCAGAAGGATTGAATAATATACTTAAATCGAATGAAGTATCAAAGAAGATTATATAAATCAGTACTGAGACCAACTCTAACGCATGGCTACGAATTATGGGTAATAAAAAAGAAAGTACTTTAAAAATTGGGATCTGGGAGAGAAGGGTGCTAAAGAGGATATTCGTCGGTAAGAGGACATAGGAAGGATGGGAGAGACGAACGAATGAAGAAATCCGCATTATATTTGAATAAGCTCCCATAAAGCAGTTCATTAAAATGCGCCGGCTTCAGTGGCTCGGTCGTATTGAGGGATTAGAAAACGAAAGAGAAAGACCAAGTAGAAAATGGAGAGATGCTGTTATGGAGGCTGCGGCAGACAAGCAACTCAGAAATTGGAAAAATTACCTCTTGCAGGGCAGTATTTGTTTCTATCAGCTGTACGCACACAATGGCAGCGTTGGAGACCTTATATACAGGTTGTCACACAAAGAACGCCCCAAGCTGTAACTCTGCTATTCATATTTCGATTTTCATGAGATAGGTACCAAATGAAATGGTTTTATGAGTACTATGTTTGAGGCTACATTTACTTTTTTCAGCGCCATCTTCAATTCCTAGCGATTGTCAATTTTTTTTTTCAAGTTACACGGTATATATTTTTTTGCATAATTGAATAGAGATTTTTTCCTGAATCCATTGAAGTGCAATACATCAATTTTAATTAAATTTAGAAGAAAAAAATTATTAAAACACTGTCCGTATATGCTCTTAGTCAGTGTTATACTGTAGTGTGCGATGGAAAAATATCGCATTACACATATTGTTGTGAATTTTTCTCTGCAGAAGAAATTAAAGAAGAAAATTATTGTATTTATTTGTAAAATTTTATTCCAGGGAGATAACTTTTAAAATTAAAAAGTTTTATAATAATTTATTGTAATATGTATTTGTGTCCATGGTTGTAGATTGCACGAGCCTATTTAGATGTTCGAAGTCCGCGCCAAGCTGGAAGTCATAATAATACAGAGATATATATATATATATTATTATGTTGATTTATTTATGTTAGGTAGGGATGTCTTGCTGTTTCCTGTGGCTTCATCATGCTTTAGAGATTTGATGGTCCTTTAACAGATAGGAGGTCTTTTTTAAATATTGAACAGAACTTAATTTTGTTTAATGTAGTTTGGATAACTTCGTTTGATATTTTTGTAGTGTTTTGATGTGATTAAAATTCAGTTACGGGTTATTACAAGTCTTTTAAACTTGTAATTTGAATAAATTGGCGTATCTGGAATCTCTCTTATAATAGTTTTTGTGGCGTAACGTGTACAAAACTAAAGTATTATTTCTCTTTTTTTTACCACGATATTCGTGAGAATAACCCTGACGATTAAGAATCCCAAGGAAGGTGCCCACCCATCTGAGTCTAGTTCGGAGGAGCTACTGTGGATTGTGAACATAAGTCAATAAGCAAATTAAAAGAACAATTCACAGCAATATGTAACTGTCATCTATGACATTTCTGTACTAAGCAAGCATATTTTGACAGTTTTGAAATAAATCTTGAATTTCAATCAACTTACTGACATGCTACAAGTTCATTTTGAGTATAATACAAGTCACTTTAAGAAAATGTTTGGAAAGTGTTTTTTCTCTTCTAAATTTACAATTAAAATGAATATATTGTACTATCGTGAGCAATTGAAAGTAAACGCACTATTAGGGCTGCGTAAATTTTACCAAATTGTCAAGCTAATGTCATTTATGTTATGATTAAATGCTGACACTGACACTTCAAAAGTACTGTTTACATTAGATAAATTTTGAAATTTCGACATGCCAACATAATAAAGTGTGCACTTTCATTTGCTCACGATAGTACATCAATGGATTCAGGAAAAAAATCTATTCAATTATGCAAAAAAATATATACCGTGAAATTTGAAAAAAAAAATTGACAATCGCTAGGAATTGAAGATGGCGCTGGAAAAAAGTAAATGTAGCCTCCAACTTTGTACTCATCAAACCATTTCATTTGGTATCAATCTCATGAAAATCGAAATATAAATAACAGAGTTACAGCTTGGGGCGTCTTTTGTGTGACAGCCTGTATCAGTCTGCTCTGCTAAAATTGATAGGCTATAATATTATCACTGGAAACCGCAAGTGGAGTATTACTAGCAAATTGTGTCACGATGTCAATAAAACATAAATGAAAATGATTGAAATATACTAGAACGGTAGAACCCAAAATATAGAATCTTGAGATACTCCTCCTCTAACTCGAGTAAACTTAGATGTAAATGTGCAATTATGTAGTCACTAATGGACAACAACATTACTCCTGGCAGCCAGACAGAACCTTATCTAATTCACGAACACTATGTCTAAAATAGTCAAAACTTAGTGTGTCAGAATTATCCTTATTTAGGTATTCGTAAACATAATTTGAGAAAACAAATATTAGTTTAACCGAATTGATTGCTGTTAACTATAACTAGTCTGATGTGTCAAATTTTAACATTACGGATTTTTAGATTTTTTAAATTTTAATTTAATTCTTAACTGCAATCAGTTCTACTTGATTCAATCCAGATATATCTACACGTAATGCAGTATTTGAATCATTCAATTAATCATACATATTTCTTGTATTAATCAAATAAAGAAAATATACAGCATTTCTATAAGGAAATATTTCCGGTTTTATAGGAAACACAGGTGTTGAATAAGTCTACGGTATAAGACACCCAAATTTTCTATAAATATTAACTATATACGAGTAGATACTCGCCTATTAATATTAAAGACGCAAATATAAATTAGTAAGTCATTTTTTTATCACACGATTGTCTGCTTTATTATTGCACGATACGTCGAGATCTTGAGAGTAGGTCGACCTGGAAAGTGCAACTACTTGATTCTCCGAAGTTTCTCATTACCAAGTGGAACTAAGCCCCAGGGTCGTTCTCTCTTCTGGAAGTCTTTCTACAACTATGTACTTCCACGCGCCTCTGGCTAATATGTATTTAGAAATGCTTATTATCTTTTCTCGATATATAGTTCTCTTCTTTTCTTATCGGCACATTTTCTAATACCCCGTTTGTCGGTATTGACGAAATTAATTTTACAGTCTATTTATCTTACTTACATGCGATATTGCCTGAAAATCAACAGATAATGTTTGCGCAGCATCATCAATTGCACAGCCGGACGAGAGTAAAATCAAATAAACCGTAATTACTTTTACTTGTACTTGTGGTATCTAAATGCAGGTGTTTACTTAAAATTTCAGTTTATTATTGTGATTATTTTATAACAATAACTAAACATATTTTTAAAAAATTTGAAGTAATAGATTCGCAAAAATCATAAAATAATAAATGAAATTTATATTTCAACAATGCAGTAAAATCGAACGTATTGTAAAAGAAATAATCTTATTTTTTAATGTGTTTTTGTGTTTAATGTGTTAGTGAAATGAATTTTATAAAATGTTGCATGCGTTGTATTGTGATTGATGAATATTGGTACGCATGTTAGCTATGTGCGTACAATAATTGAACAGACTTAAAAATCCCATCCCATTCCAAACATACGAGGAAAAAATTAAAATACGAAATTATTTTTCTTTTTCAATATTTCAATACCTGCAACCCCCATGCATTTTTCAGATTTTTCAATTCATTCAATCTTCGTAAAAAAATGTTTTATCTTTGCCTGAAAAATACACAGAAACTGCGTCCTTTACATCTTCATCGCTGGCTAATTTCTTAGCACGCAATTCATTTTTAATTTTTGGGAACAGGTAAAAATCACTCAGAGCTAGGTCTCGGTAATAGATTGTTTGATTCAAAATATTGAAGACCATTTTATGTAGGGTAACCTCAGGCGCGGCACGTGTTGACGTACTGTTGGGGCACGTACAATGATGCGAGTGCTTCATGTATACTCGTGTACTAACTGTAGCGTTTTCTTAGTAAACACCGAAAACACACGAGGCCCTCGCATCTTTGTGCGTCCCCCTACACTATGTCACACAGTGGAAGTCCGTGCAGTCCGTGCACTATAGAATTCTATATGTATATCGTTTCGTTTCCAACGTTTTGGCACTCCGTGTCGTTTTCTACAGTAGTATTCCCCCCCCCCCCCCACACACCCTCGGAACTATCGCTTTGTTTCTATACCTAACACCTATCGCATTAGAAAGAGATAATGTAGAAAACAAACATTTGTATACGTTAGATAAAGACGAAAAAGAGCGATTGACTGATATCAACCGTAGTTGTAAATGTTATTATGGTTGCCAAATTCTCTTTCTTGTTAATTTTACAAATTGTAATAACTACGTAAGACTTTTTCCAAAAAATGCGTGTTACAAATGATCATTGGGCAGTTTTATTAAATTTATATGAAGAATCACCACAATCAATTACGAATAAATTTACCGACTTACAAGGAAAGCAGGAAGTAAATGCGCTTTGGAAAAGTGTTGCAAAACAATTAAATTCTTTGGGATATGGAGAAAAAATGGTCGAATAATGGAGAAAAGTGAGTAAATACCACTGGATAAAATAAAATATTTGTTTTTATTTTTTTATCATTATCCATATCTCCATCCATATCAAACATAATGAGATGATTAAATTAACTATTATTTATAGACAATTACTGACTGGAAGTCAAAAACTAAAAAAATGAGCCATTTCCTTTGTCAGTCTAAACAGTTGCTTAAAATGCAAATCTGTTAAATTAAATGGATTTTTAGCTTCTATCATAAATGGTCTTTCATTATTGTATAGACGGAATTCCTCTCTTCTGTCTTGTTCCTCTTCAATAGCAATTGAACTGTAAATAAATCCAGGTAATATCTTCAAATAAAAGCAAGATAATTGTATGTTATTGTGATATATTTTTAATTACCTTTTTTTTACTGTGATGCAAGATTATGTTTATTATTATATCTGTACTAATAATGAATAATATAATTTGTCAGAACACGAAAACGAAAGATTAAAGGAAAACTAAGAAATGTAAATAATAAACGACGCAGACAAAATAAAGGGGTTAAGAACTTAGGACAAAATATTTACAAATGCATCCTTTAAAACCTGTCAAAATAAGTGACTACAAAAATAACTGCTAAGATAAACTAATATTTTTAGAATGTATATTAAAGTTACGAGTACGAATTTTGGTAGGAATAGAAAGCGACCGCAGAATACTACTGTGCACAGAGTCCCAATGCTGGGGTAACCAGCGCAACACGACTCTTGCGGACGGGAGCATTGTAGTGCCAGACATCTTTCGTCAATTTTCCCCTTCTTATTTCTTTAATGACTTCTTTTGACCGCTCCAGGATTGAAACGTAGTATTCTCCAGTTATGGAAACACCTTTGTTTTTGTAATCTATTAATAGAATTCCTTTTGGGTCCCGAAAAAAACGTCGCCAAGAGTCTTCCGGTCGACTGTTATACTTTAGAAGAAAGTCGCCTAATATGGGGTCCTTCTTTTTAAGAGTCAAAAAACACATAAAAATATGTTTTCTACCGAACTGTAAATACGTCTACTTACACATCATTTTATCTATTATTATCTATTATCTATAACACAAAATGATAGTATATTTGTGCTTACTAACAAATATTATCGCATAATCATATCTACTGCAAATCCCATATAAGGCACATTGTGTTCCTAATATGGGGTAATAGTGTAGCCTAATATGGAATATCCAGGCAAGTCTTGAAAATAACAGGATGATGTTGGAAAAATGTTTGATTGATTCAGATCACATCTTAATTAAAAAAACAGATCTTATTTACAAAAATTACAAATGTACTTTTTGCCTGAGTACCCTACACATTCACTATGAGCCCATTTCATACACATAATACACCGAATTCGTTCTTCACCAGAACAATCGTCAGAAAAAAACATTGTTGCAAAAGCTGCACGCTGCATCACCTTCAGTAAATGGTGACTCACCACCATCATCTAGAGTGATTTCAACCTCAGATCCTGATGATGTCGACGTTGAAGATAATCGTTGTTTTTTAATTCTGGTCTGCTTCTTTTTCTTTTCCGAAGCACGGATTGTTTTTTTTTATTTCTTCGACTTACTAACAAACGTGATGCTCCTCTTTACTCTGGATGTAGAAGCGTTATTTTTTTTATTTAAACTTGTTTTTAACTCATCTTTGTATGGGGAGCTAGTGACAATAACAGCTTTACCAGCATTCGATCTTTTTTTTTTGCTATATTCTTACCTGACATTGGAATAGGTAGCGAGTCGGACGGTAACGCCAACATTGTTGAGGTTGAAGGATAGGATTCAGTTTCTTCTGCTTCATCCACCGATAAGGAAATTTCTCCAGTTTATGGCATTGGTAGGGCTTCATGTACCAACTCACATGTACATATTTAACGATTCAGTTCTTCTTCTCTAAAAACGTTACGATTGACAGGAAAAAGACCTGTTTTTCGGAAGCCAATTACTGCCGTCTCAAAAGTTACTGCTCTCATATAATTTCCTGAGCGTAAAATGTTTTGAATGGCGACATGAATGCAACATCCAAAGACTGCATTTTGTTAGTTGAATGCGGCGGTAAGCACACAATATTAACGTTATTTTCGCTCACAACAGTGACGTCCTCCAAATTCCTAGTGTGGGTGTAGTCAACAAGAATAAGTATAATTGAATAATTTTGGGTGAGCTTTACTGGTTGATAAAATGTCTTATCCACTGTAAAAATATTTCTTGTTGTATCCAGCCTAATGGATGATAAGAATATGTGGATCCAGGATGTATACCATTCATTCAGTCGGCCTTCATATTTTTCCTAGGAAAAGTTATTAATGGTGGAATGTAAAAACCCGTTGCACTGAAACAGATAACAACTTTCATAAGGCAGCCTCTTTCGACAGATGAAAGGGCTGCAACTTGTTTTTTCCGTTTCATAGCCATCACTTTTTGGTGCTTATGTTCCACTATGGTTATGCCTGTTTCGTCGCAATTAAAAATACATGCCAGATTGTGGTTGACTTTCTCTATTAGAGGTTCATAAAGATAAGAAAAGATGCTATATTTTCTTTAGTAAATGATTTTACACGGGCATAAAATATTTTTTGCGGTGTTCGAAATAGTACATTGTGTATCTAGTAATAAAAGCGATACATTCCTGGACGACAATGTAAATTGTCGTCCGGGCATTGAACTCCGGGAATGTGCTTTTACTACAAGTTACACATACTTTTTTTGCTGAAATCGGAATCAATATTATTATAAATTAAAGAATTTTGATAAATGCATAACATTTTTTCATTACCACCTAATTGCCTATGAAATCGTTTCCTTGACAATCACTGTTTGTTTGTTGTTGTGAAAGTGTTAGAGATTCAATATTTATTATTTCGCTTTAATACCTACTTATCGCTAAAAAAAATTAAATGGACACTGATGATGATGTCCTGGTGTGCGGCACACCACCAGAGTTAGTACAAGCTGCTGAAAATGTTGTCTGCGTGGATTTATTTACTATCTAAAATGTGTATAAAACACCACTGGTGCGGGAAAGCTCCCGACTTTCCCGGCTTAGGACGAAAAAAACCTTCCCGGACTGTTTCTGATGTTTGCTTGGCAACGGACTAAAATACTAGAATAGCTTATTTTGGGATCTGAAATTGGGCCGAGAAAGTAGGGTCGACCGATTTCAGAAAAAGATAGTTCTCGATTTCGTTTTTAAAGCCATTTTGATCCTGCACATTCCTTTCGGGAATTGAATGGCTTTTTATGTTATTTTTCTGACATAACTCAAACCTCTCAAAGGTTTCTCTAATTTTAAACAATGATTTACCATTTCCTTTTCTAATTCTTCTGATAAGACTTTTACAAGTTCTTCTGGTTCTTTATTAAATTTTACATATCTTTCTAAGGTAGACTGTGGGAGCCCAAATGTTTTGTTCAGGCATCTAAATTAATAATAATTATTGTTAGAGAGAAGTTAGACAGAACGTTATGTTTGTGAGGAACCAAAATATACAAATAATCCTTACTTTTTACTTTCGTAAAACACCAGATAACATACATACAGCAAAAACTGTCAAAGCGGTAACTTCACAATTTAAGGTTAGAATAAATTAATACACCAGTTGCCTGTAAGTTAAATAACTACCGATTATAATGTCAAATCAAAGTGTAACATATTGCTATGAATAGTGAGTTAGAAATTGGATGTACCACTATTCACACCAACTCTGACCAGCTTTGATACTCTCTCGGTTACTTTTCTTTTATTGAGACTGCTTTCCTCTCCGGGTTTCCAATGGAAAACGTGGAAAACACAATAATGTTAGTTAACTATGCTTATATTGGACGCCACTCAAAACTTGTTTGAGAAAATATTTAATAAAGTCTTTAAGTTATTCAAAAACACAAAAGAATAAAGGTAGAATTCAAAAACACAAAGAATTTAAACGAAACTTTAATAAAGGAGTTAAAAAAAAATTTAAAAAATGTCTTTATGAAGTATAAAGACTAATTTTGCATCATAAAACAAAATTATTAAGGTAAAAATATTATACGAATATTGACCGTTGCGTATAATTAAACTTCCTTAAATGAATCCCGAGCAAAGTTAAAACTAATAAAAGTCAAAGAAGTAAACAACAAATACTGACAGATCCGAAACAAATCTCTAAAACATGCGCAGTCGCAAGTAATAAAAAACTGCCCTTGAACACCAAGCGAACAAAATTTTTAAAGATAAAGAAATTTTTAGGAGAAACTTTAAAAAACTTTCTTTGTCATGTATATTAACTACAATTAAACTATATATCAAAATTCACAAATGAAAATACAATATTAAATGCATACAAATTAAAATAATGATAATAAGTAATATCTTTCTTTTACTTACGTAAATAAAATGTGTTTTATTTTAACGAGACACCAGAGTCAGAAGAACGTACAAAAATCACAAAATTACGAGAATAACACACTCCTAAAAATCACGGTAAATGAACTCAATCACCATCCACAACTTAATACAATACACGAAGCACTAAGAAGCTTATAAAATATAGAATTATATTTTACAAAATACGTCTTCACAACTCTGATCAAATGAAGTGTCTGAAGCGGATATATCCAGAAAATCGACGTACTATAACAACGCAAGTCAAATAAAAATATAATAAATCAAAATAAAAACAGTATTCATAGATAATTTAACAAAAATATACACAGGCATCAAAAATTATTAATTCAATATAAAATAATGTTTTTCTTCATAATGTTGCGGGGAAAAAACCATAGCAATATGCTATTAACAATAGATGGCTAAATGGTATTGCTAGAAATATTTAGGTATCCCATATTGAGCACTATCCTCATATTAGGCGACTTTCTTCTAAGCTTCTTGGGTGATGGTGCGCCTTTTTTATGCCACAGCATGAGGTCCTGCTTGAACCCAGGTTCATAATGATGAACCCAAGATTCATCTTTAATAAGAATTTGACTCAATAGACCATTCCCGTCTTCATTACAGAGGTTCAAAAACGCACGGGAACATTCCACGCACTGTTGTTTTTGCGGCGGCTTAAGCGTTCTCGGCACCCATCTTGCGATGACCTTGGTCATGCCAAGATGATGACATACTCCAATAATTCCTGCGAATTGTGTCTTCTTTAGCTTAGCCATTATTCCATTATTAACTTTTTCACTTTTGAAACAAGTTCTCTTCAATAGGCCGCCTCGGCCTACAGCGCTTAAAGAGACTGTATCACTTATAAACCATAGGTTTTTCGAGCAAGAATCCCCGTAAACCGATGGCATTTTTTCAGTACTGTTGGACATACTTTCCTTGCTTTGTAAGGAACTTTATAACAGTGCGATACTCTAAATTTTGTATATTTCACACTTTCTTCCCAATTAAGTTGCTGAGATGGTTCAAAAACTAGTGACGCAATTATGATAAAACTTACTGAGTTGCTGAACACGATACGTATATATAAAACATTTGAGTTTATATTTAAAACGCCCCTTTATTGTGTTTACGTAAAATATATTACATTTAATAATTAAAATCCCTTATTTTAGTTTGCTTTATATTTTTTTTGTAGAGGAAGCAACATTTATAAACGTTTTTAAAACATGAAGTTTGTGTTAAGAGATATTATTTTCTTCTTCTTCCAACGAATACATTCTGTAAAACTTCCTAATCTATTACTCTAATACAATTATTAGATATTTAATATTGCAAATGTTTTGCATCTCGTCATATTTTTCGCATTCTTTTGCAATTATTATTTTATTTCGGCAGTTGTCAAAAATATTTGAACACAATTCCTTCCATGTCTGATATAAAAACGATACAGCTTCTATTAGACTAATATTCTTAAGACATTTGCTAATGTCTTCCTCTTGTTTACTTAAAATATGCAACAATAAGCTTATTCTTTAATAAACTATTTTTGTAAGGATAATACCGTACTAGACCATTAGTTAAATAATGCAGTGGTATTTGTAACGAAAGTATTTTGGTCGAACTTGGACGTTTCCTTTTGTAAATCGTCTGGCTCAACTGATCTATTTGATGGCAATACTCATCGATGGTTGATTTTATTGGTAGAAATTATTACTCATATAGAAGGCTGGTCATCTTTTGAGATAATGTGAGTACATTCATTTTGATGTTTTTTACTTGTTCTGAACATTCTCAGATTGTAGCTATTTTTCGTTATCTCGATTTAGACGATCTAAAAAAGGGCCATTTTATGAAAAAACACGATAACTTATTTGTCTTTTTTATTCAACATGTGCGAAATTCACGTTAAGAGAACACGAGCGTTGTGCTAGTGTGTTGCGCCTGAACCTGCCCTAGCTAATCATAGGTTGGAAACTGGACACCAAATTAAATTTCAATCTACCCAGATTCTATCCCGCAATTCTTATTACTTTAACCGTAAAATATGTACGTGGATGCATATAGATTCTAAAGCATCCCAATAATATTAACTGCATCCCAAACTAAGAAACTTTCAGCTTCAGGGCAGCAACTACTGTTGCTGCAGGGTGCCTCTTGCTACAGTGGACTAAATGTGGGCCAAGAAGGAGGCAGTACCAAGAAGCATGAATGACGACTGAGGTAGCCTACAAGCCAAGGTTATAAGGTATTTGTGTAACAGCAATATCATTATCTGATATTAATAAATATAAACTAAAGATATTCGCGAATATCAACTAACAAGCTTATCCGAAAGTAATGCTCAAACGATCAAGATTTGGTTTAATAAAAGGAATTCACCTCTTCTAAATTTTGCGAGGTATTTTTTTACTGAAAATTCTTTTGATGAATACTTTCTCAATGTTTTAACCCAGTTAAATATTTACGACATTTCTACAGAATAATGTGGTGATGATTCAAGGTGTTTACACTCTGTTTCGTTATAAAACGACATTTATTATATTGTATTATATAATAAATTTCGTATGTTAGACGTAAGTAAATATAGGATAAAGAATTCAACTATAACATTTCCAATTTCGTAAGTATTCAACATTAATTTTCAAATTTAAGCCACTGTATAAGTAGAATTTTATTTATCATATTCAAATTATAAAAATTTCTCTAGAGTCGAAGAAGCGGCATCTATTACATTTGCAAATTTATTACTTTATGATTTAGACCGCTTGCTTTATTACCTAGGGTTATTAATGAACAAATTTAATAGACGATGTTTAATCGGACCCTCTGTTAGGCTCGCGTTTCCTAAATATGCATCAATAAATTCGATTTCTAAACATTGGAATTTATTCACAACTAAGTACTTAAGTTTATAACCAATACTTAATAATAATATTTGAAGATTAGACTGTTAAACATCTATTGTGAACCTTGGTATTGTTGCTGGTAGGTATGATTTCTACGAATTAATCACATATAAATTTTCCCCATCTGTGACGGCAACCTATACAATGTAAAACCAACACGCGCATTTAATTATGTAATAGTTTGTAGGGGTTGTGGTGTAATTTTACCGACTTGCAAGACAACAGTATAACTGTAGTCTTACACTAGCCACAAGAAACTCAACAGTATTATCTTAACAACATTATAACAGCATCACATTAACAGTCATACATCACCAGTCTGAATTAACAGTAAAAAATTCAAGTTTTAAGTTTAACATTAAGTGTTTCATTTGTAAGATTACCTTAATAAATTAGGTTTAAGTGTTTTTTTGTTAAATAAATAAATTATTCAGAAAACACGCCAAGTTTCAATATAACTGCCACCACACAAAATAAAGCTTATACGGCAGTTACGCCCCCTGAGCGTAAGCGGTGGGCCGAGAAAATAACTTATACGCACTCTTTACTTAATAAAACGTCAATATTCGCAGGAACAAACACTTAAACATTAACCTCTTTTAATTAACATAAATAACTTGAAATATACTTAAGTGAGTCAAATCTCATCATTTGTATAAAATAAAATTATTTTTAATAATATTGAAAATATTCCTAAAAATCGAGTGTTGAGAACAATGCAAGTTCATATTTGAAAATTTGCTATCCAGACATGCAGACATGTGCTTCGTCCTGCTATAGACTCGTGAGTGCATAATGTTGGAATAGACAAAATTCACCACATCAACTGCCTTAGTGCTTGCAGTCATATTATAAAAGCACGGAAGAAAACTCAGCGCTGCTCATAGACTATTGCCAACATCACGAACGCTAAACCAACTAACACAGTCGTAACAAACGGAAACCATATTAACGTGTCAACTATAAGTTGAATAGCTCCGACAGCGTACCTAACAAAAATAATTTGAAGGATACTCGACTAGGTAAAACGTCAAAAATAACATATTTAATCATATCGAAAATATTATTAAACATCAGGTGTGGCGAACACAATACATATTCATATTTGTACGCAGTACGGGAGTTAGTGTTGTGAATTGTGTCTATCGCAGCATCATGCACTGACGAGTCTACAGTAGGACGAAACACGTGTCCGCATGTATGGATAGCAATTTTCACACAAATATGAACTTGTATTGTGTTCTCAACATCATATTTTTAATAATATTTTCATTCATATTAAAAATGATATTGACTTTTAGCATATTGTAAGTTTGCATATATTTCTTATAACAATAATTCCGTGATGATATAATTCTAATATTAGGTTGATATAATATAAAAAAATATATAAATTCTAACTTATAATAATGTTAAAACAAACATGTAACACATACAGGGAAATACCGGGGAAATGTGGGAAATCTCGCGGATGCAGATAGAACATGAAAAAATAAGATGAAAAGTTTCTATAATTTTTTTTTACAGGCCCTTCCTACGAAGATATGCGCCCCTGAAAGACGCCGTCGGAAATCGGTTTTTCTTGAATTTCTTTAAAAGTACTTAATATAATTTAATAAAAATTTAATGTGAGGACCTCCTAAAATAGTATCCAATCAATTTATATTTGGACAGGAATCGAAAAATCAGATAGTTCAATATCAGGTGAGTATCGCAGATGCGGTAGAACAAACCAGTCTAGTTCAAAAGTTTTTTCCTGTGATACTCTTACAGAATATAGTCTTGCTTGGTCATGGAGGAGAACAGCACTTTTCCTATTGACGATTGCTGGGCGTTCTTAGACCAAACTTTAGTAAAGACAGATAATGGTCGTACAAATCTTCGTTTAAGTATTGCACTGCGTTTTAAAAATTCGAAATAAATAATACCAGTGATCTGGCTTGTAGGCGTTGACTATCGTTGTCCATAATTTCTTCCAGCGCGGATTCCAGAAGTAAGAACACAATGATTTCACCACAATTGTACTTAGCTATTATGAACATAATCGTCAATCCAATGCTTTTTGCATTGATCATTTCCCTACACAAACCACTTTTTATTAACTGTTGTGATATGTTAACGAGAAGAAACGGGTTACTTGTCTGGCGTCTTGTCGCTATGGATAAACAATCTATGTACTTCATTCTTCACTAAAAGTGTGTGAAAATATGGAGTTTGCTGACTTTCCCATTTTTTTTTCTGAATGGCAACATGTGGTGGACTGTAATATGTCTAATTTCTTTCAAAATTTACAAGAGTTTTGCCGTAGGTCGCATTCCACAAATTTCTAAAAAGCTTTATCACCAAGATCTGATGAATGTCACGGCCTAGGTTCGCGTATTTCCAGAATAAAATTTGGCGAACCAATTACGTACTTGCAGTCAATTGCAACTCCTTCATTTAAACATTATATATTTTTTAGATGTCTTCGAAGCGTTTTTGCCTTCTTACGTGTAGAATGTACATTTTCGATTCCTCAATTTCATAACTGAGAAATTTATTATTTAATTCCGATGCGTACATTGACACCACTCTAAAGAAACTACTGAACGAAACGCGTCGATTATTCAACAAAGCGAAAAAAAACAAGTAATTGGACGCTTCTAAACAAATATAATGAAAAAATTAAAGAACGCAAGAAGGACTGGAAAAAATTCTGCTGTGAGGACATTGAAAGTGTCACTGACGTGATCACAATCGTAGGGAAGGTGTACTAATACCGTGGAAGAGACTCTAAAGTATCTCTTAGAGGCGCAGTTTTAGGTTCGGAGCGTATGGATGCCAGTGATACCAATCAACTTGTCACTTTAATCAAAGCGAATAGGGACGATTGGAAATTATAAAACGATATTTTAAGCGAATCTAATTAGATGGGCGATAGAGTCGTTTAAACCATACAAATTCGCAACCAGGCGGACTGTTTTCCAAGCTTATAAGAGAGAGAATTGAATACATCTCTGGTCATCTATTAAAAATATTCAGGGCAAGCCATGTCTTGGGATATATCCTGAAGACATAAAGAGAAACTAGATTACGCATATTCTTAAATGTGGAAAAAACATATACCCACTCCAAATCGTAAAATAATTAATCTCACTTCTTTTATGGTAAAGATTATGAAAAAAATTTTATATTTCAATATTAAGGGAGCACTTGACAGATCTCCTCTACGTTCTCTCTGCGATGGGAATGTCAGATGGGGAAATCATTTGAAACTGTCCTGCAAAATTTGGTAGGAGGGTTCGAAAGAAGCCTACGTAATTAAGAAAATTGCTCTTGCAGCTTTTCTAGACATAGAGAAAGCCTCTGACAAATACCTCGGCGTCTTCCATCATTCGATCTAAAAGATCGGATAATACAATGTTGTTCCCGACATACTACAGAGCAGAGTGGTTCATCCCCAAATGCAAAACAAAAGAATCTCCATGAAGACACCAAGAGAGTGTTTTCAAAGAGGAATACTGCCATTGCTACCATGGAGCCTAGTAGTGGATAATCTCATCAAAATATTAAACGACCAGGAATATGGACGCAGGGTTTGCTGATGCCATTGTTATGGTGTCCTGGGAAATTTCTGGGTGCATTAGCGCGCATAATATGTAATGCTCTGCGAATTGTGGATATGTGGTTCTTAATTGAAGGACTATCTGTTAATTCACCTGTTACCAAAATGAAGAAACTAAATGGTCTGGGTAGTACATGACTGTTTGGACAAGAACTAGAGCTAACCAACGAAGTAAAATATTTAGACATAACACTAAATGCGAAACTGAATTCTTGCAAACACCTAGTCAAAGTGACGGACAGAATGACAGTTGTTCTGGTGATGCAGAAGAGTTGTTGGTATGACCTGGGTATTAAAACCAAGAGTGGTACACTAATTGTACGCAATTGTAGTAAGACCAACGCTTACCTATGATATTGTATTCTTCTGGAGGAGGCGCCAGTAGGATTCATGACTCTCGTGGGTCTCCCTCCGCCAGAACTGCTTGTGAAATCAGAGGACATGACTGTAACTCTGATGCTGAAGGATACTGGTTTATGGTGCCTCAATAATGCATTTGGGGGCCACACAGATATTCCTGAAGGATCCGGTATTGCAAATGCTGGTGGACAACACGACACCTGAGATTACGTTTACAAATAAACTGAATATATCTATACCGACCGATGGACCGTAATCTAAATATGGCACAGAAGCAGGAATCTGTAGAATGTGCCCTAGAAGGAAGAGATTACTAAATCTGGGGAAGTACATGATGGTTTTTCGGGCTGATTTATTTGCAGTCGCAGTCTGTGCCGAGAAAATTCAGGCAGTGTAATGGTCGCATTTACGACCATCTTATTTTTCAAATAAATATCAGTTTGATATAATTTTATTAATATCTAAAGTCAATTTATATAAAATAAGTAATAAAATTATAACTATATTAATTCTTTTCCCGCTATTAGATATTATTGCGAAACACATTTCGCAATGTATATTAAATTCACATTTCAATTAGAGATCTTTTCATACAAATTACATAATAGAATGACATAATTTTCTGTATTTGTAATTCTATAGTTAGTCATGTGTAAACTCGAATAGATATAACTAGAGACCGGACATTCTTACCACATGACTCGGCGTAATTCAATAAAGTATTTGTTAGTCTTTCCCGGCCATCTGGTCCGCTGCGATTACAATGACAACACAGCTATTGTATTCGGAGGATAAATATCCATTAAACGCAATCGGCAATTGGAAATGTTTATAAACTTCGCTGAGTACATCCCGGCGTAATACAATGAGGTATTTGTGTTTGACTTTCTCGGCCACCTGATTTTCGCAGCGTTAACAATGGACAACGGCTATTGTATTCGGAGAACTTAGTCATGTGGTAAGAATGTCCGTTCTCTAGATATAACATTTATCATATATGCGACTCAATAGCGTTACTATATTACGTCATCCGAATTCCGAGAACGGTCGAAAACATCCGAAGAAAGCTAGGGGACTCACCGAGATCGAAGGACGCTGGAACGTTTCTAGAAGAAAGAAGCGAGAGACTTCGCCTTGAATAGTGAAGCAAGTCACTCATGCAGACCCCATAAAGTGATAATAAAGATAGGGTTTACCGCAATATAAGTATGTACGTAAGTTAAGTAATAAGAAGTACAAAGCGTGACTTAGTTATTTCACACATATAAGTGAAATAACTCGTTCGACCCATAAAATTCCACGTTTGATACATCAAAGCCTTTGGGGTTCCAGGCACCTTGACGCGTGAGGAAAAGGTCGGATTTAGTGTTAAAGTGCGTTAGCTACGAAGAAAGCGATTATGTGAAGTGATGTGGCCATTGCGTCTTGATATCAAGGTTAGTTATTACTATTACTGTTTATAAAGATCTGATCAGACAAAACAGTTTAAAATACATGTATAATTTATCTTATTTTGTCCTATATGTATGTATAGTTTCTAATTACCATTTCAAAGTAACGATTGAAAATTTTCTTGTAGATTATATGTAGTAAATAATATGTTTTTTGTCAATATATATGTATATGTTTTATAACATATTTTTGTTTTATTCAAATTATATACTATAAATTTCATTATAAGTTAGCATATTAATCAAAGGAGATTTGATTGAAATAATTAATAAAAAGAGGGATTCCATAGTTTCACCCTACGATTTCATACACTCCTAGTGATAAGAAGGCGTAAGTACAATTTCAACTTACAAACTTAATATAGAGTCTCATTTTAATCTCTACGCAGATTTTAGCTAACCGGCAATTAGTCTTAATTACAATTATATACCTTAGAAGGGGTAAATCTTCTTGGCGCTCAACTAAACAGAAATTAAATAAATTAATTACTTATCATTCAACTTTATAAATCTATTTCTCAGTATTCAGGATAATTGCGGTATTTTAGTTATTTTAATTACCAAGGTTACCATTGTTAACAGCGACCTCGAATCCCTCGATACACAGGCTATTATTAATATGTGCCTAAGCTGAGGTCTGTTACAGCAGCTAGCTGTATAAAAAGAAAAATGAACACGACTGACAGTCGGGCAACTACTAAAGCCTTGTGAATTCAATTATCACGCCGAAAATGGTTAAATATTGTAAGCAAGTCCTCAATAGACTGACACGAGACAATACCATGTTACTGATATGAGTTCCAAGATACGAGGAGATTAAAGACGGTTGATGAACAGGCCCAGTAAAGATTCAAAGCGAAACTTGATAAGACCAGAACCTGTACATGGAATAGCTAAGGATTCCGTCAAAAGAGTGCTCTGGCATTGGCTAGAAAGATAACATAAAAAAAGTAGGCTAACGGAGGGTAAATTTCATACTAAGACGTTATTACGAGAGATGCCGGATGCTAACTTTTCAGAGATATCTAATTAGAATCAATAAAAAAAATATTTCAGTCTTAATTTTCTAATTATACTATAAATTACATAGCTCAATAAATTATAGATGGCACATTCAATATAAACATTTTAAATTGACATTAATCTTATTAACATATTACACACACTTAGTTTTGTATAGCGACAAATAAAAAAAGTGGTGAAAGATACATATGATAATGTCTTTATACACAAGAAATCGCGGTTCAATGGTCACAGTAACGAGAAAATGATTTTTCATTATTCGAGTCCGGTCCTGTCGCACTTAACATATGGGAATCCACCGCTACAAACAAGGCCGGGATTTACATTTAGTATGGACATAGTCTTTGCTGTGGCTAGGTGCGTTCAAAATGGCATCCTGTATGAATATCGAATAGACTGTTATGATTTTAGTTTATGGGGAAACAAGACAAAATAGTCTTGTGCAAAAAATTTGTACGCGAACGTTTCCCGAGTCGAAGTCTTTTTTCAACTAAGACAATTATGAGATCCATGTATCGACTTCGGGATACATGATCTGTAATTTCACGTTTCGAAAATCGTGGTTCTTAAAGATGACGCACAGCGCGACATGCAGAACAGAATATTTTAAATATCATGGAAGCGGATCCCGGCGTATGCACGATAACCTTAGCACAGGAAGTAAAGTTATTTCATTCGTATTATATCCAACGCGTACAATGGTTAACAGCATTAGATTTTCCCCGCCGAATTGCCTTCTGTGAGTAGTTTCAACACGGAGGAGTTCATCGGCCAGATGTTGTGTATCAATATTTTATCGACTAATTTATGTTTACCAAAGATGGTATTTTTAATTACCATAATATTCACCACTGGGCGTACGAAAACTCCCACAATATACTCCAAGGCTCCTCACAAGTTGAGATATCCGTCAATGTTTAGGCAGGGTTACTAGGCGATTACTTAGACCACATATACTTCCAGAACGACTAAATACAAAATCCTATTTACAGTTTTTACAACATGTATTACCCAAATATTTGGATAGCATACCATTGGCGATACGGCAACAATTATGATTTATGCACGACGGAGCACCCGTAAATCGTAGTAGACTTAAACAATTTTTAAGCCGAACTTTCTCACAATGGATTAGACGTGGAAGTCACATTCCGTGGCCAGCTCGTAGTCTCGATCTAAATCTCTAGATGTCTTATTTCTGTGGGGATACACGTAAGGTCGCCTCTCTGACAGTGAAAATTCCGCAGATCAGCGAAATCGCATTTTTGTTGTAGCTAGGACATGCCAAATTTTACCCGCGTCAATTCGGTGACGAAAGTTATTTTGTGCTTTCGTCACCGAATTGACGCCTGCATTAGAGATTATGGTGAACATTTCAAACATTTTTTGTAAATTATTTTGTCCTGTTTTGCCTACAACGGTATTTGTCAGTACCACCACAAATTTAAAGAAAAAAAGAATATAAATAATTGCATACAAATAATTAAAAATCATGTATTTGAACCAATTTGAGCCTAATAACACACACCCCATGGGCATGCTATATAAAGCTAACGATTAACGATTTTTGTTTTATTATAAACATAATAATTTTAATTTAAAAGAAATTCAACGTTCAAACTTTTTAACTATAACTACAAATGCGCCATAATGTTACCAACATATTCGACGTAATCAATTAATTATTAATATTCACAAAAAAAACATTGTAATAAAAAGACTATATGTGCGGCAGACTATATTGCATAAATCCTTTGGTTAAAAAACGACAACTATTCTTATGAATAGTGAACTTATTGGTGGACATCATCGCCTAACAATAAACCCAGTAATCGATTTTTTTTGGCAGCTTTTGTCCTTCCCTCGCAATACAACCATCCGGTCGACGAACAAAGCGGATGTTTGTATTGCGACGGAGGGACATCATTTTGAACATTTACTATAAGCTATTTAAACCAAACTGTGAATGAATATGTGTTTACGTATAATCTAATATGATATGATTACTTCGTGCGTGTAAAGTAAAGAATTGTATCATGTAATAAAATTACTGTTGGTTACTTACTTTTTTTACTTTTATTTTTTTTTACTTACTTTCAATCTGTCAATTTACCGTTGTTTTCACAAATGAATAACCTATTTCAAAGCATAAGGCGCACTTCTTCCCATTTATTTACGCAAGCAAACTGAAACTACTTTTCCCATTGCTTTGCCGAGGTTCATTCATAACTAGAGACCGGACACGAGAGGTTGATGACTGGGCGATGAGTCATCAACCTACGAGCATACTATTGAACATTTGTATTTTTTAAGTTTTTATTTTATTTATATAATTATACTTATAATAATAAAACGGATATATATATATATAGTTGTGAGACAAATTACCTCAAACAATATATTTTAATTTAGCTAATTTGAAAACTAAATAAAATTTTGAAAAAATAAGAAAAAATTATTATTAAATACTTATTTAAGACTAAAAATAATTAAAGGAAAATCAAAGGAAATATATAGTATTTTGAATAGTTTTAATATCCAATTTTAAATATGTAATTAGTTGTAGGTATGTAATTAATTCTGAAGGAAATTGTAATTGATACCAATTTGAATATTTAATAAAATTATAAATTTGATTATCATTTCCGTTGTTCTAACAAACCAATGAGAAGTTGTGAAGCAGATTTCAAGGCGACGTTTTTGTTTTCTAATCGGCCTCTATTTGGGAGTCGTTGTATAAAGCCCATCAGATACGGTCGCCATATTTCGTAAAATAACAGCATTGTTCTTAGTCCGCATCTTCCTAGAATAGAGATTTAAAAAATTACAGCCACTAAAAGTACTTAAAAATATATTTAAAATATAGCGTAAAGTTTAATTTATCTATTAAAAGGAATTGGAACGGCGTAAACCAAGTATTTAATAAATTATTATCTAAAGCATAATTTTGAAGATAAATATTTTAATGACGGACCAGATGAAAATTTGGAAAATATTGTCCTAAACATATAATCCTTTGAATACCTGACCTTCTACAGTTATTCCTGGTCCTGTTTTTTAGAAGATACGAGAGATTTCTCCAGTTTCCTGTAATATTTGAAGAAATACACCAAGATCCTTCCTTTTCTCCGGACTTAACTTTGTATCCCGATTTAGAAGGTACCTTAAATTACACTCATAAAAGAAAAATCATTTGGTAATTATTTTAAAACAAATCGATACACCTTGACAAATAGTCGTAACTGTATGATACTAGGAAACTATTCAGAATACGTCATCCCATATGTCAATTGGGTTGTTCTTAATACTAATTAAAAGTTTACAGTCCATTCAAGAACTAACCTTCATTTATTTGGGTCAATTTAGATTTGAATTACCTCATCAAGGTTATTCTTCCTCCGAACACTTCGGTTATCACTGCTATCAGTGCACTGTTGCATTATAAAGTTTTTGATTCATGCATTTAGTGTTTTTTTTTAAATTTATATTTCCTTTGCAGCAAACAATCTAACGTTTTTTTGTTTTTCTTTTACATTTCCTCCAAGAATAAATTAACTTATAATTATTATTTTTAGTAAAAGTTTTGAAAACAAATATCGACCTGTTAAGGTATTCCATATCCAACTACTGTATTTCTTACCTTTTTTTAACATTCTTAGATTTAAAATAAATATTTTATATTGTTTTGTTTAAAGAAGATGTTTTATTGTTATTATGCACCGTAGGTATATGTTGAAAGGTTTCTTTTTTGTCTACCTATTTTGAAGTAGATCAAAATCTTGCTGATTTCACACAGTGAGTACTTTCTACCCTGAGATAGATGTCAGCTTGTATGACAAACGGCTTAAGTAATCGATATATATCCCTTTAAATTGATAAAATTAATATAGGTTTTTATTATGTATGTTTATTTCCGCAGCTTTTAAAACGGACTAATTCACACCTGAGATATATAATTAATTTGTAAGAGTCTTATTAATATTCCTGAATGTAGTAAATTTCCACATTCTACATCTTATAGCCGCCTAAACGTGGGACATCATACTGTTGTGGAATCATTTCTTCCACTTTGCCTTTCGGGGTTTACTACAATATATATATATATATATATATATATATATATATATATATATGGTAAATTCAATTTGTTGGCGATTTAAGGTCTGGTTTTACTTCAAAATATATATATTTTAAACAACCCTACGTGTTTCGTCAAATGATGCCCTTATATATGCCTGATAAAGGCATCATTTGCCGAATCATGTAGGGTTGTTTTAAATATATATATTTTGAAGTAAAACCAGACTTTAAATCGCCAACAAATTGAATTTACCATAACATACAAAGTTCACTAAATAATTATCTATATATATATATATATATATATATATATATATATAATAACTTCGTGACCTTGGTATGATATGGTAAACCTAATCAGTAGGCGATTAAAGGAGTTTTTTAAATACATATATTTTGAAGTAATATACAGACCTTTAATCGCCTACTGATTAGGTTTACTATATATATATATATATATATATATATATATATATATATATATTGATATAGTACAGCTTATACCCACAGTATGTAATCAACTTAATAAATTTATATGTCCCAAGATCGTAATATCTAAAAAAATAATGGTAAGAAAAACGTTAATGGTTAAATAAATAATATGTAAAAACGATGTAAGATCAAAATTAGTTTTTTTAATCATGATGCCGAACTTATTTGAATATTTTTATTTGTTTGTTTATTTATTTTATTTCGTCATTTGTTAATTTATCATAACTTAATATCGCGAGAAATCAAGAATTTTAAAACTAATTATGATTAAAATATTTATGTACAAATAATTGTAAACATTATTGTAAATTTGACTATTGGCTGAACCCTGTAAAAAGTATGCAACTGTGATCACGTGAGGGTATTTTAGTAGAATGAAAATAGGCTGAGAGAGAAATATCCAATGTTGACATACAAACAAGAAGCATATATAAATATCCGGAAAATTAATTTATCAAAATTGACAAAATTACTTTATCTATATTATTTGGAGTTATTACAGAATTTTAGAAAAATATAATTAATTTTGACCAACTTCCTGTGGTAGTCTTGACAACATAACAAAAGTTGTTGACGAAGGAGATTTTTGCACGTGTTATATTTTTAAAAATTTATTAAAATCAAATATATAAACCCAATTTTATTATAAATGTCGTGATAAAAATAATAGAAAAGATAAATACCTTATTGTAAGACTGTCTTCGACAGAAAAAGCAATTTTTTTTTATATAATAACCATTATCAAGAATTCCACTGTGTCTAAGTCAGTTAATTTTAGAAGCATTGGCCTAAAAGAAGTACTTAAATCTTATTCTGAACACCAACAACCATCTAAAAGGGTGGAATTAATTAAACCGAGTTGATAACTTCAAGAACTTGTCACGAAAGCAGTCCTATGTAAAGGAAATTTTCAACCCCTACGAAAAGTGTACCACAACAACCTACCTTCTAGATCCCGTTTGGTATTTCCTGAACTCTCATCAACCTTTACATATATAAGGCCTGAAAACTCCATGATCTCCGTAAACAACAGGTACCCAAGTGGAAATAGATATGCTTATTTTCTAAAAAGATATTACCTCATTTGTTAAATCATAATATTAATAAATATTAAACTCACGTTATCTTGGGGGCAAAATACCATTTTCGAACAACAGATATACATAGTTTTTTTTATAGTCTCAAAAATACTGTGATTACTTTACGAACCATACGTTTGTTTTGACCTAGCATATTAAGTGCATGTTTGTATCTTGTAAAAAAAAAACACAATTAATAATCGTTTTAATTATATATTTTTTTTTACTCTATGAAATCGTTTTTATTTTATGAATGTTTGTGAACTGTTTGAGTATCTAGAACCTACCTTATAGCCTGAGATTAAGAAGTGCTCTTGTTAATTATTGTCCTATTTAAAGATTACGAATTGGAGCTAGTTATAAAGATATTTTATAAAATTTTATATACAGAATTCTCTTCGGCATTCATCGTATTATAACATTTGACGCCCGAACGTGTTGGCATTTCTCTTCACAGTCATCGTATTATATCATTTGTCGCTAGCAACGAGGGGCCAAAAATAGATACACAGACAGTGAATGCAGGATACATAAAATAAAATTGTAAAACATTAAAATAAATACAAAAACACTATTGTTTGGTGGATATTACTATCTGGAGGACTTGTTTTGTGTCTCGTGTTCATTAGATCAGATGAAGATCATGTTTGAAGCGAAAATGGGAAAACTTGAAAAAATCAACAAGATATGAATGAGAAAATAGAAGAAAATCAACAAGAAATGAAGAGGATGAATGAAGAAAATCATCAAGTAATGAAGAAGATGAATAAGAAAATGGAACAAAATATAAATAAACACTATATTAGAAGAGAATGAAGTAAAATTTTGTATGAAATTAGAAGAGATAATGCATTCACAAAACAGGCAATGGGGATTGCAAATAAAGAATACCGAAGAAAACAAAATAATTACAAAAATCCAACAGGAAGAGGAAACAATACGATAACAGAGCGGACAATGGGGACACAAATCTAAAGATATGATAGAAAGATGTCCTACAATAAAAATAATTACCAATAACAAAAATATTCCAAAATATAAGAGTGCAAACAAAGAAAGATATGCAAACAAATACGAATTAAAAGATAAAAATTACTTAAATTTAAGCGACGGTATACAATATAATTTATGGAAAACATACAAAATCAATCATAATAAGAATACTATACCGAATAGGAACAAATACCATGTGAACAGAATAATATATACAAATTTAAAGAATTTTAATGAAAAAATTAATAAATTCGGAAAGACCACAAGATATAAAAATGTAATAAGGGAAAATATGTATTATATTGAAATAAATGCGGATAACCAACAAAACTCGTTAACTATATACTTATTAAACAAGCAATTGAATTTCATAGATATAATGGTGCTCAACGAAAACAACAATTACAATATTATAAAATTAAGATACATGCAAATTAACAGGACGGTTATGACAATTATCAAAAATAATCATAATTCAAAAGGAAGAGGTCGCATTTTACCCCAGCTCCAAGGAAGCAATTCCCTGGCACCTAACAAATTTTCGTCAAAATTCTAGTTATCCGCAACAGACAAATAACAGACCGTATTTCAATAGTAACAATAATTTCAATCGTTTACCCAATAATTACAAAAATTTCACAAACAACTCTAACAATAATCATTTCTCACGAAGGACTATGAATAGAAATAATTTTAATTCAAGAGGACGTGGTCATATAAATAATTACCAACGAAGACATAGATCTTTGTCACCAACATTACCAGAACCGGAATATAACCAAAAAAAAAACTTCGATGGAAAAGCAGGATCCATACGAAAATCCCAGGCCCAGCACCAGCTCAACAGACAATTAAACAGAATCGACTGTGACATACCATTCAACACAAACAATATTTCATTTTACCAAAACCCCGAAGAGTTCATAACAATCAACGATAATGATGACAAAATACTAGATTCATATAACTTACCCATAATAAATATAAAAACAGAAGAAGGCATATTTAATTGTTTGGTAGACACCGGAGCTGAAATTTCGTTAATACAGGAGAATAAGGCAAAATTAATAAACAATTATAAGGATAAGATCATTAAAATAAAAGGCACCGATCTTATTGCTGCAAACAAGAAAAGGATAGGAACAATAAATCAAAGAATATCAACGGATGTACATATTAACAATCACAAATATATTATACCATTTTATATCATTGAGAAACTACAATATGATGCTATAATTGGCATCGACAACATCAAAGCGTTAGGTATGATCATGAATTTCGAGGAAGGCAAAATAATAGTTAAAGATAATTAAATTAATTTAGAAAAAACGTTAACAGAGAAGGAAAAAGGAGATTATATTAGATATAAAGAAAATAAGTTAAATGAGGCGATTAATAGTGTTATGTATAGGATAAATAAGGATATGGCGAAGGCAAATGTATGTGACAAAAAGGAAGTAGGCTTAAATAATGATTATATAAATATTGATGATGTATATTATGGAGTGGAAAACAAGATAGCAGGTTTAGGAGTGTATAATTATAAAGAAGATAATGTATTGGAGGAAAGAGAAGAAGTAAATGTAAGTAACTCAGTTAAAAATTTAGAAGAGATTGAAGAATTAATACAAATGCAAAAGATTGCAAATAAATACGTTTCCCAAAGATTAATTTTATACAAGAACATACAATTAATAAATAATGATATATTATAATATTTGCCAAGAACTACGAACATAAGATAAGAATCGACAAAGATGATCCGTTAACAAACAAAAACTATCCGATACCCTATTATTACCATAAATAGTAAATGCTGTGGTGTAGGGGAGCTGATGGATGTGTTAGAACAATGTAACCGACATATGGATAATAGTAAGTTAGTAAAGATTTATAATTAAATATTTTAAAACCGTATTGTTAAGATAGGTGAAATATTAGTATCTATTCAAAAAAATATTAGCAACTTGGCTGCTCTCCGCGAATTTGTGGTAGCATTTTAAAATAATTATGAAATGTTATGTAGATAATTTGAAAGTATTTTTTTTATTTCCATGTTTTGTAAATAAACAGGAAGTATAATTTTTTAATACATATCAACTAATGCGGTTTCTTTCTAATTAATTTTTGTTTGATGTGAAGTACATGTGCGACTAAATGATTGAAATAAGTAGAGATACTTTTTGTAATTAAAAAAATAAAATATATGTAAAGGGTCGGCAAAAGTGTGACTATTTGGAAACTATTGTAAATATAGATGTGATCAAATTGGAATATGTGGACAATATACCCGTTTTAGTTAAGACTGATGAACCGTGTTTTTATCATGAAGAATCAAATTGTGCTTGCACGGTAAAAAATGTTAAACTTTTGTGATTTTTTATATAAAAACATGCATAATAACATATTGTAATTTATATATTCTTATTTATATTGTAAATATATACAGTTTTAATAATAAATGTTTAAAACTTAATTCCTCTTTCATTTATTTATTGCTCTCTTATTAAAGTGTCTTATTCAAAGTGTCTAGACAGGTTTCACCGAGAAAAATCGTGTTCTATCATGTTTAAAAAATATGACTAAATTTTTGCTTAGTCACACCACAGTAAGGTAATATGATATTTTTCCGAACTCTTCTTAGCATAAAAATTGTGTTTACATATAAATGATTGCTTATTCATTATATCGTGTTACAATCTACTAAAAAACAAGCTTGAATTACATCCGGTGTCATATTACACCACAGTAAGCATTTTTTTATTTATAATATTGCGAAATATGATTATTAATTAGACCTGGCTTGAATTACATCCGGTGTCATATTACACCACAGTAAGCATTTTTTTTATTTATAATATTGCGAAATATGATTATTAATCAGACCTGTAGTCGAATGGTTAGGTGGGGAGGGACGAGTTTCATGTTTAAAAATATTACGTAATAATTTTCTAAAGCTTGTTCGAGAAAAAACATATTACTCATTTGCATTGTTATCTTAATTATATATACAGCACGCCGAATGCAACTTCCTTTAGTATTTAACTTTTGTCGAGTGCACTTGTGTTTTATTCAATTGTGAGGTTATGTTACACTGATTTGATATCGGGATTATATTT
Source organism: Melolontha melolontha (assembly GCA_935421215.2). Classification (NCBI taxonomy): domain Eukaryota; kingdom Metazoa; phylum Arthropoda; class Insecta; order Coleoptera; family Scarabaeidae; genus Melolontha; species Melolontha melolontha. The sequence goes on from OW285239.1 coordinate 89,631,145, forward strand.
AGCATCAATACGTTACGTTAACATAATTTATTCAAACACTTGTTCTTTTTACATATTTATTTACGTTAACATGTGAATTTATATCTTCCTACTTATCAGTTGAAGAGACAGGTCATTTCAGGAGTTTACCCAAATACGTTAGACAGTCTATTGACTGTGGTGCTCGGTCCAAAGAGACATTCGACACCCTAATGTTTCGGCAGAAATCTACTGACGTTGGGGAAGCTTTATTGCTTTTAAGAGCTAACTCCATATGAAATCTTCCTAGCTGGGAGAGCCGTCTACCTTGTGCCTCTGTGTAGTGCCTTTAAATTTCAAGGGGTCTTTATGACTATAAATCATTTGATGGTTGACTTGTCCATGTTCTGAGCTGCCTACATCGAGCCTCGTGAGTAGTGCCATTGAATTTCGATGGGCTTAACAGCTATAAATAATTGGAGGTAGCATACAATGGAACTTCAACTATTCCTTCTTCTCCTTTTGAATCCATATCGAGTTCTATCATGTTTAAACAAATATTACGTAATAATTTTCTAAAGCTGGTTCTAGAAAAAACATATTACTCATTTACATTGCTATCTTAATTATATACTTATAGCACGTCGGATGTAACTTCCTTCAGTATTCATTTAACTTTTGTCGAGTGCACCTGTGTTTTATTCAATTGTGAGGTTATGTTTCGGTGGCCCCATTAGGAGGGCCGTGTGTGGTGATGCTTCAGAGGGCCCCACTAGGGGACCGTGTGTTGTGATGTTTCGGAGGGTGCTTCAGAAGGGGCCCCACAAGGGGGCCCTCCATCTTGTAAGTATTTTTTCTTTTTTGCTTTTCAAACTTACCCTCATCCGCCATTTTTGTTTTCTAATGTCCTTTTGGCTTGATCCAGTATTTTCTCTTTTTTGTTTTTCAAACTTACCCTCATCCGCCATTTTGTTTTCTAATGTCCTTTTGGCTTGATGCATTTTTGCTTAACTCCTCCTTCTGACATTTTGTTTTCTAATGCCTTTTGGCTTACTCCACCTTCCGCCATTTTGTTTTTTTTTCTTTTTGATTGAACCTCGTATATCAGTGTGGAGGAGGAGGTTTTCTAATGTCCTTTTGGCTTGATGCATTTTTGCTTAACTCCTCCTTCCGCCATTTTGTTTTCTAATGTCCTTTTGGCTTACTCCACCTTCCGCCATTTTGTTTTTTTCGTTTTGATTGAACGTCGTATATCAGTGTGGAGGAGGAGGAGGTTGTTATGTATCCCTGTGACGTTATCAGAGTATGACGTCATTGGGTTGTGATGTCATTGTGGCGTTAGTATGACGTCATTGGGTTGTGACGGTAGTATGACGTCATTGGGTTGTGACGTCAGTATGACGTCATTGGGTTGGGTTGTGACGTCAATTTTGGGTTGGGTTGTGACGTCATTGTGACGTAAGTATGACGTCATTGGGTTGGGTTGTGACGTCATTGTGACGTCAGTTTTGGGTTGGGTTGTGACGTCAGTATGACGTCATTGAGTTGGGTTGTGACGTCAGTTATGACTTGGGTTGTGACGTCATTGTGACGTCAGTTATGACGTCATTGTGGAGGTGGAGGATCCAGAACCGGCTAATCCTATCTACTAACTTGTGTCTGAAGTTTACATCAAGCACAACGGCTTCGCATAAAAAATACAGTTTTAAAGTTGTCCACATCAAAACAAACGGCGTGCTCCAACGGCGCAAGTCAAATATACATAAGGATATACACATGAGTTCAAAATAAATGTACAAAGATAAATAATTAAATTTATAAAATATGTACGGGGAAAAATCCACAGCATTGTATATACATATTGTTATGAGATGAGTTTTACACTCGTTTGTTTAAAGTGCAATTTGTTATGTAGGCTGCCACTAACGCATATATTGTATTTTTAAACCTAATGACAATGACCATTGTAAAACTTTAATGAGCAGAGAGCGGACTGAAGCTATTGAATTACCAATTACCCCGATAAAACGTTGTGGCGGTCTCAGGTATTGTATGCATGTTATAACAGCCTCACTATTTGCTTGCACGATTGCATTCCTCAACCAGTTGTTATTTTTTTCGTCGTTATGAATAGTACATTATGTGTATTCCTTCATAAATTTAATTTAACAGTGGCGTGTAAGACGGAATATACATTTACATATTATTTCGTTATATTCGCTAATTTCCAAAGTGTATTCTCGTGTTTACTTGCATACATGCATATACATATATGTATTTATTGTTCTTGAGATAGTATATTTTCTATTCTCTTCTATAAGGGATTGTTTCTGGTTTCGTTTCTTTCAGTGTTATTTGGTTACAACGTTTAGTATTTTAAAAAATCCGTTTTATATTGTTATATTGCATATTTATCCTATAATTTTTTATAAATATTAAGTTTAATTTACTACCTTATTTTTAACAATCCAGTCCTCAAGAGGTTTCTTACAAAGTCTACTGATCGTCATATACCAGATGAATCTACTTTACGTAGATACCACTTACCAAAATGTTATTTGGGAAACATTGAAAAAATACGAACCAACCTATCTGGTCATTATCTTTGGGTAAGTGCTGACGAAACAACGGATGTATTGGGACGATATGTGTTAAATGTAGTTGTCGGTATTCTCCATCCGACAACTTCATACCAACCATACTTAATTGCAACTAAAATATTACCAGTTGTAAATGGTGAAACAGTTGTAGAAGTAATTGATCAATGTATTCATAATATTCTGTAATCGGATAACAACTATAAAGATACAAGATACTATTATTTTTGACAGATTCGGCAGCTTATATGTTAAAAATAGGAAAGTTATTAAAGCAATCTTATCCCAATGTGCTATACGTTACCTGTGCATCACATGCACTATACAGAGTATGTGAATACATCAGGGGTCATTTTCCAAATGTTGACAAGTTCGTTTCATCATTTAAAAAGATATTTCTCAAAGCTGAGACAAAAAATTCATGCCATATTTAGCAGAAATCCAGATTTGAATATATATCAATTCTGTACAGAGCGGATTGAAAAATAAATACATTCGAAGTATGGTGCACTTTTGCAACATTTTAATCACGCACCCATCACCAGTTGTGATGTGACATTTTCTATTTTTAAAAACGTTTTAGTATCTAAAAGAACTAATTTAACACAGGAATACCTTGAACAAATTTGAGTGTTCATAGTAATGTTTTACACTTTCAATGTTTCACAGAAAATACATAGTTTTGATTTTTGTTCTCTGTAAATTATTTTTATTCAAAATTCGATACGCAATTCGCTTGTCGGCATTACTTTTATTTCAGCAGTAGTTGCCGCCGGTGACCGAACCGTTTATTACATTCGTTCCGTTGTGCATTGACAGATACATATTAACTGCATATGTAGGTATGTGCCACTTATGCAGCTAGCCACACGTATCAAATTGTTCGAAATTCACTTATCGCTTACAGAAACAAACCTATTACTAAAACAAGGTAGACGTCTATAGGCTGTGAATCATCAATCGCTCGAGTCTGCTCTCTGTTAATGAGAATTGTAAAGAACACATATAGTTTTGAAGTCTTCTTCAGATTTTGACATCTTTTTCCACTCTTGAGTTTCTCACTTAACCTAGGGGATCTTAACCCTCCAAACGCTAAGTAATGGTTCAAGATGTTTGGTTTAGCCCTTGTATTTATAAACTTAAATATGAATACATATTCTTGATTCTATTGATAGATTGATTATAAATAGTGTATTATTGAATGCTTGTTTTATGGGAGACTTGTCCTTACACAACATAACGTTTATCTCCGCACTATATATTGTTTTATTTAATCCCTATTCTTTGATTTTTGAACATTACATTCAATTACGTCTATTATCTGAAGTTCTTTACAGGAGATGGTCCCTACGCAGTCATTCAGATATCTTAGATAAATGTTTATTTCAATATTGGATGAGACTGGCGCAGAAACACATTTTAGTAATTAGAAAGAGAGCCACCTCATAAATGAGAGAAACAGATAGTAGTATAAATCCGTGTACTATACGAGCCACAAACGATTATCGATTATTTGTCAGTCGGTACCAGGCATTTGATCGGTGTGTTTCGTAGTGGTGTTGTACGTACATTGAGAGTTTTCCTATTTGTAATATTATTGTTGTGTTTTATCTATTAATTAATTTTTTTTCAAAGCTATTCAAGAGTAAGAATGCATCCTCTTGTAAGTAGAAATATACTTATCATAAAATTCCTGAAAATTTAGTTGTATTTATTTACACAGGGTAAAATGTCTGATATGGCAACAAACTCTGTCCTGGAGGAAGTGAGTCCTTGTTCGAAAAAGAGAAAAGTTATTCTTGAACAATCTCGTGAAATAATTTTTAATGTATATAACTATTTTAAAAAACAAGGTGTGACAGGTAAATATATTTACAAATTAGGTGGATACATAATATTTAACCTGTAATAATATTACTTTTTTTAAATCAAATTCAAAATTATAATTTATGTTGTTCATCATTTATAGGTCAGCTGCTAGATACAGTTGCAGAAGCAACAGGTGTTTCTAGGAGCACTGTAGGTCGAATAATTAAAGATCATGCTGTTGAAACAAGAAAAGTAAATTCATAAGTTTATTTAAAATCGACAACAAAACATAATTATTATGGTTTAATATAACTAAATATTATTTAAATTTAAAACTGCCGCCTATATTGTCAAGACTGCTCAATGTTTTTAAGGTGTTCAGTATTTTTGTAACGTCATCGCTCGCGCATCTTCAGTCTCATCCGAAAGTAATTTTACTCTATCTTCGATATTAGATTCTGACTTAAGTAAAGATATACGATTTTTTGTTCAGAGCCCACTTGACTTCGAATGTTTCTGAACACCCGTTATATTATATAATAATATAATTACATCTGAAACTATGAAATTCGTTATTTTCATACATATCATTCTGTTGAAAACACTTATCTAATCTCATTGATTATAAACGTTAACATATTTTCGGAATCAGTATCATTTCTAATATAATCGCGTAATATTTGTTAAAATGTCTTGTTTTTTATGTATATTAGGTGGATTATTCGCCTTAGCAGTTGTATGGAAACTATATTTAAAACTTAGAATTAGGCAACATGGAAGTTACACTTGTCTCGTAGGAAAGACAGCTATCGTTACAGGCGCAAACGCAGGTATCCTTCATGCAATTATTATTTTTTCAATTCAAATCTGTATACGACTGCTTAAAACAGTTAAATAATCAATTTAAATAACAGAGCACACTTTAATATCCTGCACTGTCATAAGTAAAAAAGTATATTCTTTAAATACCGAAAACTACAAATTTAACGATAAATAGAATTTACCGGTATATGCGGAACCGCTCGCAATAAAAAGGCAGGCAATATAAATATTGAAAATTAACAATATACTATAAGAATAATATACTAAATATTTTGTTGATAGTATTTAAAATTTTTAAGAGAAATACATCACAATAATTTTAGGGTTTTTATATTTTATTTTTGAAATTAATAACAGCGACAATAATATTATATCAGTTATTGGGATAAAATAAAAAAAATTTTAATGAATTTCACTACTTTTTACTTTAAAAAGTTACGATCGTTTCACTTACACAGGAGCTTCATCAGACATATAACTAACTTATGGACATATCTTTACATAAATATACCGTAACAAACATATGTTTTAGATAGTGAAGTTACCTTCCAAAACATGTGTTTGTTACGGTATATTCATGTAAAGATATGTCCATACGTTAGTTATAATGGAATTTCATTAAACAAAGATTGAAACAATCCTATATTATATCAGTTAGTAGTCGTTATAACTTTATTCATAATCATACAATTATTTTTTTTTGTATAAATCTTCGATAAAATACTATATTACGTGTAGCGTAACCTTGCACAATATGAAAATTGTAGCTGAGATATACAAGGGTACGTAAATTTAAGAAAGTCTCGACATTGAAGTTTACCAATGTATCAGAATGAAACAGATTTGCTTATTTGCCTGTAAGTGTGAAATAGTATAGTAGGCTCCTCTCCCTTACATTTAAACGCATGGAATGCAAAGGGTTTGCAGCTGCACATCGGTTTATTCTATTTATAACTTTGGTGCGTATTGAATAGCTAAGATTAGAAAATTTTTTTATACCGTTGAAGAAAAACTGCAAGTAATCAAGTGGTATTACGGTGTATGTAGTGCCAATGAAATAATTACAAAATTTGTATTTTTATTTCAAGACAGTCCTGTTTCAATAAGGGAAACGTTTTAAAAATTTTCGGCAATGTACACATAATGAGAATGCCGATGAACGTTTAATTTTCTTGACATGACGAACAATAATACACCCTCTTATAAATCGAACGAATAGTATGTGCATAAAGAGAGTAAAGGCTTTCACACATAGCTTCACACTGTCAAGAAATTCATTTACGTACGTATATATATATATATATATATATATATATATATATATATATATATATTATCCATACCTTATTTACCGTTAGGTGTTAAGGTTAAATACAAAAATCAAACAATTCCTTAAAGTTACAGTACATTAAAACAGTAAGTGCAGCCTATCAGAATCTATCATTATTATTTTATTCTAATTTCGTTCCGTATATCATCCTTGCCCATTCTTTCTTGTTGATTGCCATTCTTTTCGCCTCTCTCCCTGACATTCCCTTGGCTCTCAATATGTCTTCCACTTGGCTGTCCCACGAATTCCTAGGTCTACCTCTTGGTCTTCTCTGATATATTCTTGCTTGCCATACTTTTCTTATTGTTCTCTCCTCTCCCATTTTTGTCAAGTGTCCAAACCATCTTAATTGATTTCGTTGTATATCTTCCTTCAGCGTCCGTACTTTAAGTTCTTCCCTTATTTTGCTATTTCTTACTCTGTCTCTCTTAGTAATTCCCATTATTCCTCTTAAAAACCTCATCTCCATTGCTTGTATTTTGTTTTCCATTCGTTTCGTCAATGTCCAACTTTCGCTTCCGTATATCAATACGGGCTTAAATATTGTTTTGTAAACTGAGGTCTTAGTTTTCCTTGACACTTCTCTTCTTCCCAGGAACGAATTGTTCAAGGAGTAGTAAAGTGCTGATGCTGCGTCTAACCTGTCATTCAGTTCTGCCTCCATGGTTCCTGTTTTGTGTATTTTCACCCCTAGGTATTTAAATGTTTCTACTTGGTCTATTTTAGTGTCGTCAAGTTTTATTTGTAATTCATCATCTTTTTTCCCTATTACCATAACTTTGGTTTTCTCTGCGTTTATTTTTAAATTCTTCTTTCGCAACGCCTCTGCCCATATATCTAGATTACGCTGAACGTTGAGCTTATTTTTCGCATAAATCACCAAATCATCTGTAAATATGCTCTCTGCTATTTCTACCGGTTCCATATTGTAGTATCCCACCTTCATTTTCTTAACTTTCGTTTTCGCTTCTTTTGTTACATCATCCATTATTATATTAAATAATACTGGGCTAAGGTTGCCTCCTTGTCTTAATCCCTCCGTCGTTACAAATTCTTCAGATCTTGTGTTCCTGGTTCTAACGTAATTTCTTGTGTTCTTATATATAGCTTTAATACAGTTTATTAATTTTTGCCCGACTCCTCTCCTTCTTAAACTGTTCCAAACTAGTTCCCTTGGCACGCTGTCAAAGGCTTTCTTGAGGTCTATAAAGGCCACATATATATTGTCATTGGTACATTTCTCTATTAATTGTTTCAGTGTGAATATGTGGTCCTGAACTCCTCTTCCCTTTCTGAAACCACTTTGTGAATCTTCTAATTGTCTTTCCACTGTTCTTTCTAGTCTTTTGGTCAGTATTCATTCATAGAGTTTGGCCAGCGTGCACAGCAAAGTAATACCCCTGTAATTAGCGCAGTCCCGTTTATTCCCTTTCTTGAATATCGGTATCAACATTCCTATCTCCCAGTCATGTGGTATTTGTTCCTCCCTCCATACTTTGTTTAGTAGCTTTACCATTATTTCCACAGCTTTCGGTCCTAGGTTCATTATCATCTCCGTATATATTCCATCGTGCCCTGCCGCCTTGCCCCTTTTTAATCTTCTCACGGCTTCCGACACTTCTTCTACTGTTATCTCTACGTCTTGTTCGTTATATTCGTTAATATTCTCTTGTTCTTCTTTAGTTCCTATGTCATTGTTCTTTTCTATCGTTAAGAGTTCTTCGAAATACTCCTTCCACCTCTTTATAATGTCCTCATCTTCATCTAGTATGTTCCCTTGTTTATTTTTAATAAGATTCGGCTTATATGTTCTTCCGTGTCGAAGGGCTTTTAGTACTCTATAAAACAACTTTAGGTTTCCTGAATGGTCTTTCTCCATCTTGGCTCCAAATTCTTCTCATGATTCTTGTTTCGCTGCTTTTACATTGGTTTTAACTTTATTTCTCTGCTCTTTGTAACTGTCGTATTTTTCATTTGTTTTATCGTTCAAATATTGCATCCATTTCTCTTTCTTGGTTTTTATCTCAGCTTTTATTTCTTCGTTCCACCATCTGGTTTGTTCGCTGTTTTCTCTAATTTTTGTCATTCCGCAAACTCTCTTGGCTGCTTTAATTATTAGTTCTTTCATAAGAGTCCACAACTCTTCTACGTTTAATTCATTTATAGTTTCGTTTATTTTGTCAATATCTATTTCTACCCGTAATTTAAATTCCTTTGCCGTCTCTATATCTTTTAACTTGTACGTTTTAATTCTTTCAGTATCTAAATTTATGTTTTCGTAGGTTCTGGGTGGTCGTTCTTGTTGTGTTTGTATCTTAATTTTAGTCACTACTAGATAATGGTATGAGTAAATTTCTGGTCCTCTTTTTACCCTTGTATCTTTTACTTCCTTTCTGTGTTTTTTATTTACTAATACGTAGTCAATTATGGACCTTTCATATATACTCTTTACTTCTCTTGTAAATTTGTGTATGTCTTTGTGCTCAAAAAAGGTATTAGTTATCACTAGGTTATTCAGTATGCGAAAATCTATCAGTCTTGATCCATTGTTGCTTTTATAGTTTTCTCCATATTTTCCAATTGCTTCTCCTGATTCGTCCGTCTTCATACCTACTCTTGCATTTAAATCTCCTATCAATATCACCCTTCCCCTGTCACTTTCAATTGTTTCCGACATTAAATCCCAGAAATTCTCTTTCTTTTCAGCCCCCTCGTCCTCATTGGGTCCATATGCCACTATTATTGCTGTTTTGGTGTTTTTGTCCATATTCATTTAAATTTTTACAATTCTTTCTGATATTTTTGTCCATTTATGCAGGAATGTCACTTTCTCTTTCTTTATTATACAGGCTTTTCACGACTTACGTACGTACCATAGATAATTATAACAAGAATGGAATGAAAGCTTCATTTCCCTAAGTGGAACTGTCATGGCGTCTAGAATAAAGTTCTCCTTAAACGTAAGATGACTCTTATCTAGCAAATACAGAAATCTAGTGGATAACTTAATTAAGACGTGATAGTGACAAGTGACGGGTTATTTTTGGAGCGTTCTTTGGTCAGGATCAGTAATTTTTTCATTAAGCTGTTATTTCGCGTGTTTTTGTATTTTTTATTATTAATAGTATTTTGTTATCCACATCACAACTAATAATACCTACCACATAAAACATAGTGCGGTCATAAGTAGCAAGTAACATATTGTTTTAGTGTTTAGATTCTAAAAAAATTGCTTGTTGTTTTCGAAATAGGAAAGGCTGGTTGTGTCGTATTTGTATGCGGTCCTTCAAAATCAGATCCTCGTCATTGTTTTCCCAACCGCAAAGTACGGCGAACTGCAAGAAATGGCTATCATTTATGAAACAAACAACCTCTTGAACTTACCGCTGAATGTGTTTATACGCACTGTAGAATTTGTAGTAATTATTTGTTGAATACTGATATTGGACCTAATAGAATATTTAAAAGAATGGTTTACCCTAAACTGTTTCTACAGGTATTAAATATGTTTATGTATGTATGCTAGTTAAATTGTATATTATGCCAGAATTACAAATAGAGACTAATTATTACGAAAGTGAAATTAATAAGCTTCACAAAACTGTTGATCTTTACTTATTCGAAAGGTGCAAATAGAATACTTAATGGAAAGGATCACAGACCTGTACTCAGTAATGTTACCAATTTTTACAAGTAAGCTTTTTCCATTAACAATATTTAATAAAGTTAAGTAAAATACATATTTGTTTTTGATTTCATTTTTACTATTACATTTGTTTTAAATTAGTTTCATTGAAATGATTGTAAACCATACAAACTTTTAAAATTCAAAAATCTTATATAATGAGTAGAATCTGGATTAGGATATGCAAAATATACTTTTTTTTAATTGCCTTATTTCATTAAAAAAAACATTAAATAAACCCAGAAAACTCATAATTTTGTTGATATACCTTTTAACAACAAAATAATGAGTTTTCTGGGTTTATTTATGTGTTTGGAATGCAATAAGGCAATTAAAATATATTTTGCATATAATCCATACTCGAATAATCAGTAATTTTTTAAAATAGAAATAAAACTACGGTTCAAATCTTCACTTTTTAAGTAATTTTTTTACAACTTTGTTATAAATGTAATGTCACTATATTTATTTGATTATAAAAATATATTGATACCTACTAATTTTATAACCATGTAGTAAAAAAAAATAAAATGCAAAAGTATTTTAAAAAAATATTAAATTCAGAATTCAAATTTTCCCGGGAAACGTTCTCCTTAACCGGTAGATGGCTCTCTTTATGGTTTCATCATTTATAATGGAAGCTTACATTCTAAACTTGTTATAATTATCTATGGTGTGTACCTTGGTATACACAACTATGGTTACATTCACCCCTCAGCGCTCACAAACGAGTATTACTCAGGTGTAACTCATACATTTATCTATAATCCTGTGTGATTCACGCCGTTTTAAATGTCTACTACTAAAATATAAGAACATGAACTTCTCGGGCACCTGCTAAATTAATGCGTGAACTTGTTAGTTTTTGTGTTCTTGAACAGACGCTTTTGTATGCGTTACAAACATTTCACTCAGTTTCTCAAAGACTATCGATTTAAAATTTTGTTTTCTGTATTATTTTACTTGTATATTACGATAGAAAATATAAGTATTATTTAGACTTTTGAACTTTTTGCTTTACATATGTCAAGCTCTTATAGCAAGTGTTCGTAAATGATTAAGATGGGAACCGTAAGCAACCAAATATACAGTTTGGTACCAGTCATCAAATAATTCCCTAACAGTCATTCTAAAACCTAGTAAAATATTTCTTTCGTTTTAAAGGTTCAATAAAGATGAAATAACAAGACAATTAATATGAAATTCGATAATTATATTAAAAATTTGTGAAAACTAAGTTGAATGAGAACAATTTTAGAAAAGGCTTTTTTCATTACCAATAATAAAAAATCACATTAGATGCTGGAATGTTGTCAATATGACATAAAAATAGGGGAGCTTACATTAACGCCAAATTAAATTTCTAATTTCAAGCCGGTAATTTGACCTTGATCTCAATCATTTACGAACACAATTTATTAATTTCCGTTTTAAAAAATATTCCAGTGTTCTCTTCAATAAAAATGAAAGATTTTTGTTATCTTTTTCTCTAGAAAAAAATGAGCATTAAGAGGCTAATAGTATGAAATCAAAAACCGTCAAACGTCAGCAAGGTTTTCAACAGGGCAAATTATTCATGGGTATTTATATAATTAAAGCAAATTTTCTAACAATATTCTTATATATTTCTGTTTTAAATTAATAGGTACTACATATTATGATATGTACATACATCTGTTTGAATTTAAAAAGTACAGTTCTGTGCAATAAACTGGCGTAAAAATATATAATATATTGAAGAGATACGAAGGATCGCTGACTAAGTAAAATAAATAAATATACGAATAAAGTGAGCGTTAAAACTAAAAAAGTGAATGATGTAAGAAAAACTTAAAAGATTTGAATTTGAAAATTGGGCGCCAATTAACGTACTTAGTTGATCCAACGCAATCTGTTAAATACCCCACTAGCTTTCGGGAGAGCTTGAGTACTTATGCTTTATTTTCTATCTCAGGTTTCAAAGTCGGTCGTTTGTATCTCCCGTAAATGCAATGTAAATGGTATATTAATTCGACACAAACTCAACATTCAAACAAATCAAATAAAAGATCGAATCAAAATCAAAGTAATAAAATTTATTAGAATTAAAAAACAGAGAACTGTAACAATTATTACGTGCGAATAAGAAATCTGTACATATGCTCGTATTATCTGGACTATACGGTAAAAATCGGTATTGTGTAATTTTGCACATGTGTTTAATAACAATAGTTAAGGTTATGTATAATGCAACAGTGCAAATAGATATTAAAAGTTACTTAAAAATAAACACACAAAGGTAAGTTACATATAAAAGTTTTATAAAAGATTAAGAATGAATGAATAATTATATATATTTAAATAGATGTTTAGAAATGTTGAAATTCAAATATTATATTTTTATGCAAACAATGTTTGATATTGTGATGTGATATAAATTTAATATTAACTTTAAATGATGTTCTAGATTTTATGGGAAATAATTGGAAAGAACCTGGTATTTCTCCTGTGTCTAGGCTTGGATGTATTCTCTGGGCTCGCAATTGTGGAATAAATCAGAGTTCGTCTGCTCCAATGGAAGTCCGTGTCGGAAGCGATTCAATGTTGGCGTTCCCGGTACGAGGTAGTTCCAAGTCCGAAAAGATGCTTCGTTCAATATTTATTATATTCGACGTGCTGCGGATCCAATTCTTCTATCAAAAGTTCGGCCTGATTACAAGGTATTAAATGTATATGGTTTTCGTAGGATTTTCTTGAATTTTAAATAGTAAATTTAATTAAACTTTTTGTGATAGCAAAAATGCGGCCATTCGTTGTGAAATTTTAGTAACAGACGCTTTCTTCGGCTTTTGTTTTTCCCACAAGCCTGTGTTAAATGTCGGCAAAAGCCTCTAAGTTTATGCTTTATTTGCATCTAATATAATATGAACTTTCATAATATTATAATTTTAACATAATAGAAAAATTAATTAAAGAATTTACAAATGTTTATAATGTGGTTTTCAATGTTAGATAAGTTCAAAAATGCATCGTAAAAATCGCATTCGCGGGGTTCGAGACAATTTTAAATTAGTGGGCGTGGTTAACTCGCTTCGATATAAATCTTGATGTGGGTAAATTAAATACCTGTAATATGGCGCGTATGATTTGAATTTGAAATGGAAAAATATAAATATAAAAAGTAAGTTTAAAAATCAAAATAAGTTAAATATCAATTTTAAAGTAATCGTCGTATTAATTTATACACATCTCGAAACTAATTTCACAAATTACGTCCACTAATTCGATATTTATACATGTGTTTATGATATGTAATAATCTGCATTTCCTTTTATAGAGCTGGAATAAGTGTGCTGGTTGAACCATAACAATATATATATATATATATATATATATATATATAAAATATATATATATATATAATATATTGATAATCGACGAAGGAGATACTTGTTGAAACTTCATTATATAGTTATAATAAAACACAGTTGTATAGTTTCAAAATAATATATAATGTTAATTTAATAAATAAAATCTCAAATATAGATTTACCTAACAATTTTTACAAGTATTCCACCCCAGGACGTAATAAACATAATCTCCTTAAATTAGAACAAAAACAAGACCAATCCCACTGTTACAATGGAACTTTTAAATTTACTAGAAATGTGTTTAAACCAAAACTATTGTCAATTTCAACATGAATTTTATAAACAAACAGAGGGACTAGCTATGGGAAATCCCCTAAGTTCATTACTCTCTGACATATTCTTAAATCATTTAGAAAACATAATAAGCCAACACCCGTTGTTCAAACATTGTATTTACTGGATAAGATATGTGGATGACATATTAGTTTCTTTTAATGGTACAGACAGACAATTAAAATCTTTACATAATTACATTAACACTATTCACCCAAACATCAAATTTACCATTGAAATAGAAGAAAATAAATCCATAAACTTTCTAGATCTCACTATAACACACACAACTAAAAAACATGAATTTTCTATCTACCACAAACCTACACATATAGACACAACTATACACGCACATTCGTTTCACCCCATTACACACAAATTATCTGCTTATCAATCAATGCTTCACAGACTAATTAACGTCCCGTTGAGTAAAGAAAACTTCGATATAGAATTAAATAGAATACACGTTATAGCGCTAAATAACGGTTTCACCATAAATTTAATTAATAATATTCTAAAAAAACTACAGAAATCTAAAACGATATCTTCAATTTACCCCACAGTAAAAAACAATAGAACATTTAGTTATAATTCTATCACATACATCGGTACAATTTCAAACAAAGTAGGAAACTTAATAAAAACAAGTAAAGAAGAGACCATTTCATTCAAAACCAACAATTCCTTACAAAACGCTATAAAAAACGGACAATAGATTAAACTCAGGGGTTTACAAGTTGACATGAGAAGATTGTAAAAAGTGTATGTCGGACAAACAGGACGGACATTTGATATTAGAATGAAAGAACATGAAAGAAGCCACAGAGATAAGAAGACAGACTCAACTTTTGCCAATCATTGCCTAGAACATAATCACAAATTCAACACTAATTTTAAAACTTTGCATGTTCTAGATAAAAGTAAAAAACTTAATATGTTATAAAGTTCAGAAATTAACAAATATAATAAATTAGGTATAATTTTAAATGATCAACTAGACATAAATAACTCCCCCCTACTAAACTTAAAACTCATACATGTCCACCCCCTCATAGAATGAGATTAGTTCTGTACTTTGTATTGATATATATAAGATCTAATTGATATTTTGAATCAGTATATTCATCCACCTGATGAAGCCACAGTGTGGTGAAACATATGTAGTATGTTAACATTATATATTATTTTGAAACTATACAACTGTGTTTTATTATATCTATATATAATATATATACATATATATATATATATATATACAGGCTGATTCATTTTCGGCCCTCACCATGGGGATCTCTCTTATTATTGGAGATAGAGTATAGGTTTAAATTTGACAAAGTTGTTAAATTTTGTATTTGTTATAAATCCGTAAAGAAAATAGACGTGTGAAAAATGACCTTCGTTATTTAAAAAAAAAACGCGAAAACCCCATTTTCTTCTTTTACCTGTAGCACCGACATTTGGCCTTGTAGAGAAAAAATAAAAACACATCCTTGTGGCCATTTCTAAACCTCTATCCAGTGGTGTACTCTAAATTTTTATACGATGTTTCGTTTCTTTCTGGCCATCATCAACTATCCAATTTCTTATAGGCGCCATATTGGATTTAGACATCTTCAGAAAAAGTTTTTTTTTTCTCATTTCAACCATGTACCACATGCTGACTAAAGTTTTTGACATTAGGTTTTATTTGAAAGAATAAATTATAAGATTAAATAGCCATGGAATTTCAATCTGTCGAACATTTCATTTATTGTTCATTAATAATACAAAAATGTCATACACTAACGAAGAGAAACGAGATATGATAAGTATTTTTTATTCTTCGAAACGAAATTCAACAGTAGCGAGTACAAGATAACAAAAACATTAATAAAAATACATAGAAAAGTAAACAATAAACAATTACAGTAAATGTACAATTATCTGGCCATCTTCGGTAATGCACAATTGGGCACGCCTTCTGGCATTTTGTACTGCCCTTTGTATAGTTCTTCTAGGAACTGCATCGAAGGCATTCTGAAGTCTGTCTCGTAATTCTTCAATGTTTTGTGGCGCATCTACTTTATAAATATTATTTTTAACATATCCCCATAAAAAAAATCTAGCGGACTTAAATCAGGTGATCTCGCAGGCCATTCAACAACGCCCCCTATTTCCAATCCAACGGTTTGCAAACTCTTGATTTAAGAAATTTCTAACAACAGCTGCATTGCGTGCTGGTGCGCCATCTTGTTGCCACCATAAATATTGTAATTGATTTAATGGGATATTGTCGTCAAGATAGTCAGATACGTATGTACGTAAAATGTTTAAATATCTTTCTCCATTTAAAATGTTCTTCATACATAACTGGTCCTAACTGGTCCTAACTGGTCCTAAGAGACGATTTGCCAAAATACCCATCCAAACGTTTATTCCAAAACGATGTTGTGGTCTTCTAGCCCTGTTTTGTCGGGGATTTTGTACTGCCCAATAGTGCTCCGTATTTCTGTTGAACATTCCAGAATTTGTAAATTTTGTTTCATCTGACCAGATGATTTTGCTTAAAAAATTTTCGTCATTTTCTATCCTTCCCATTAACCAATTACAATATTCTAGCCTTCTCAAATTATCTCCAGGCAGTAAAGAGTGACTAAGATGGATCCTGTATGGTTTAAACCTACTTTTATGTAAAGTTCTCCAAACTCTGGACTGGCACAAATTTAATTCTGACGCTACTTCGCGTGTAGAAATTGATGGATTATTATTTATCTATAAAAATACAAGATTAACATGAAATTTGAAAACATGCTTTTAATTTACCATTTGTAAAATATCTTGTCGATTTTCATTTAAATTCCTGTTGTCTTGACCATTACGCGGCTTAGTAAACGATCCATTCTAGACCAAATTTCTGTCGAGATCTAGAAAAATGGTACGATGAGGCTGTTGTCGTTCTGGATATAATTGTAGATATCTTGTACTCGCACATCTACTTTGAAAAAATTATATAGTAAGACCAAAGATGTAACACCGTTGGCTTTAAATAATCATGTTATCTACAGGATACCATATTCGGACTGTCGTAGCGTGTACATAGGCCAAACGTCGCAATGGCTAAAACAGCGTATCACACAACATAAAAGTGATGTCCGTATTGGTAAGAGATCTTGTGCTCTGGTGGATCATGCACTTGATCTCGGCCATACATTTAATTTTGGCGATGTCAGAATTGTGGACGCTGAAAATAATTACAAAAAAAGATACGCCTTTGTCAAGGGAATACAAAATATATATATATATATGTATTTTGTATTCCCTTGACAAAGGCGTATTGCCGAAACATGTAGGGTTGTTTTAAATATATATACTTTGAAGTAAACCAGACGTTTAATCGCCGACTTATTAAGTTTACCTTATATATATATATATATATATATATATATAAAAAACAAGTGTTAATTTGAAAAGTCAATCTAGGTTACTTTGAAATTTTGATTGAATAAGACGCAAATATAGTAGTATGTGTTTGGTTTTCCGTAAACGTAAATCCAAATGACATTTGATAATGTCAATCACATATATCAGTTAGTGCATAAAATAATCGTGCGTCGATTCTGGTTTAAATAAATTGCTTCTCAGTTTTAAATGGCTTTCACTTTAGAACATAAAATTTTTTTAGTCCAGGCTTATTTTCGAAGAGGTAATAAAATTGATGGTTTATGGGTTTATTCAGTTCAAGATTGCATGGTAGAATTTCCAGTTGAGTTTCCACATTTTGTAATAGATTATATACAATTTAAGAATACTTTGGATAGAACTTTAAAACTTTTTTCTGAAACTGGTAGTCTCTTAAGAAAATCAGGCAGCGGAGCAGTTAAGAAACGTACACCTCAAGTTGTCAATCGTGTTGAAGAAATAATGGAAAATGAACCAAAACATCTGTTCGACATTTGAGTCAACAAATAAACCTTTCTGTTGGTACAACTCACAAGTTATTAAAAAAAGATATGCAACTTTATCCATACCGTGTCACTGCAGTACAAGAATTGTTAGAAATTGATTACCTACATAGACTACAGTTTTGTAATTGGTTTGTAAATATGAACAATAATGGAGAACTTTTGCAAAGGATCATCTTTACTGATGAAGCATGGTTTTATAAAACGGGATATCTAAATTCAAAAAATACAAGAATTGGAGTAGTGAAAATCCTCATGTAATTAATGAAGAATCGGTACATCCAGAGAAAATTAGTGTTTGGGCAGCGATAAGCCAAAGGCGAATCATTGGACCAATAGTTTTTCAGGGAACGTTAACTGCACAAAGGTACCGTACGGAAATTTTACAACCATTTGTCAATCAGTTGCATGATGATGAACTTTAAAGTGCATATTTCCAACAAGACGGAGCACCTTGTCACTGTACTGCAGAATCTTTGGATTATTTAAGAGAATTTTTTGATGAGCGTATAATTAGTCGAAATACTGAAATTGCCTGGCCTACACGTTCATGCGATTTAACATCTTGCGACTTCTTTTTGTGGTCTTATCTAAAAAATAACATATTTCGAACACCTATATTGAATTTGAATGATATGCTACAGAAAATCGAACAGAAATGCATGAAAATTAATAACAATCCAGTAATGTTGCAGAATATCATCAGAAATTTTGAACGGAGGATTTTAAAGTGCATTGATCTTGAAGGACAACATTTTCAACATTTGTTATAGTTTCCAATAAATACCTATTATTTGTTATTTATTTGTATGCATGAAACTATTTTGACAGTTTCATACAAACAAACGACTTCGTAGGTTTAGTAGTAAATTTTAATTTACGACATACTTCAAAATGTTCTCAGTAAATCACATGCTACTAGATTGACTTTTCAAATGAACACTTGTTATAAAACACCCAACATCTTTAGTTTATAAATAAGATTGTACTAGCTCAGGATAGTTAAAAATTTATTTTATTAATAATTACAGCAATGGTAAAGTTCCAAAAACAAATTAGCATATCGATGCGAAAGCTCGCATCAAGCTTTGCTACAAACTAATACAAATCTGTATAAAAATAAATCTGTATCTGTTACATGGACACACAGTACGTATTTACCAGCGTTTTCTTCAACACCCAGACGCATGCGTTTCTGTCTAACTACTTTGTCAATGGAGGGTTTACGAAGACAAACGTCTGTAGTACACTTCTGGTCTAATAGCAAATTTTGTTCTATTAGATGACATCAGATAACCTCGTGACATCTGTTGGACAAAACCGACTACACCGATGTAAGTGGTTTCTTCTCGAATAGCTAAGCTATTACAGGAAAAGAAAAAATACGCATTTACTGTGAGTCCATTAACTCGACCGCCAGGTGGCGTAGTATACCAAAATCAAATTAGCATATCGATGCGAGAAGCTCGCATCAAGCTTTGCTACAAAATAATACAAATCTGTATCTGTAATCTGTATACATGGACACAGTACGTATTTACCAGCGTTTGCTTCAACCACCAGACGCATGCGTTTCTGTCTAACGACTTTATCAATGGAGGGTTTACGAAGACAAATTACTGTTTTTCATGTGTCTTTTAATTTTGTTTCGTGGTCGAAGTTGCCTCCATTTCCACTCCATTGTTTCGTATTTCCCAGAGTTGTGACGTGTTTGTGTCTGATTAATAAATAATCGTGTGTTGTGTGTTTTTATACGGTCCTGTGTTGCGTGTGTGTAGTCTGAGTGTTTGTTGCTTTTTTGCGTTTAAGTCATGTGTGTGTTTACTGTTTGTTGTTGTAAAGTGTGATTATTTTCTCTGTTTGCATTACGAAGTATTGTATCTGTTGTGTTGTTGCATTTGTAGAGTGTAATGTTATTAGCATATTGCCTAAGGCAAGTGCTAGTTCGTCATTTGTGTTAGATGTTGTGTTGTTTCGTTTTTGTGTCCAGGGGTTTGTTGTTGGGGGTAGTGCTGGTATATATTTGGGTGTGGTTTTGTTTACAGGGTTGTTTGGGTTGTTAGGACAGTTGCGGAATGTTGATAAGTGAGGACCACCGCAGTTAGCACACTTTGGTGGCGTTGTTTTTGATTTTGTGCATAGGTGTGTTGAGTGTGAGTCTCCGCATTTCATGTATTTGTAGTGTACGTTGCAGTTTCTTTGTTGGTGTCCAAAAGTCTGGCATTTGTGGCATTGTATTATGTCTGCCCGTGTGTTAAGAGGTTCGATTTTAATCGTAAGTCCGCAGCAGTCGTGTATGTTATAGATTGATTTGTATTGTCAGTTCAAGTAGTACAAGTGGTGCAGGTTTGTCGTGTTTTCCGTTCATTCGTTTGATTTTTAGTGTCGGGTAGCCTTTGTCAGTCAGGTCGTCTGTAATGTATGTGTCAGTGATAAAGGTAGGAATACCTCGCATAACTACCTTTAGTGTCTTTTCGCTTCGTAATTTAAACGTGTTAAATTGTATGTGTTCTGGTTTGAGTGTGCGGTAGTCGCCGTCAGTTTTAGGTTCGATGTGTATACCAGGTTTCACAAGTTTGTTTTGTACGGTGTTAATGTTGTGTGCCTTAAGTATTTGTCGTATATGTGCCCATTTGTCTTTCTGTATGGTTATGATTGGTGGGATTTTGTGTGTTTTGCTTGTTTCGGTGTTTGTGTTTTGTGTGGTGTTTGTTTTGTCACTTACACTGGGTGTGCTGTCTGAAGTTGACGGTTGCGGTTGCGGAGTGAATTCAGTTGCGTCTTGTTCCATCTTTTCTTTCTCGGTGTTGGTTTCGAGGGCGCCGAAGGAATTTTTTGTTTCGATTGAAGTGATTGTGTGGTCGGTTTTCTGTCTTTTTGTTGTTTTTTTCGGGTGTCTGAATGCGTTGTTTTCGCTTTTCTGTTCCGGTTGGCTCTTCTTCGATTTTTCGGAGGGTTTTTCTTTTTCTTGTTCTTCGGTGGAATTGTCTATTATCTTAATTACAATCGTCGGTTCTTCTTGGTTAACCATGAATACGTGCGGTGAATTTGGTAATAGGTCCTGGATATGTTCGTCATCGCTGATTTGGTCGACTATGTCCTGTAAATCTTCACGTATCTTGGGTGTACATTGGTCCACGATTTTGGGGTTTAACATCAGGTTGGTTATTGTTCTCGTTTTCCCGACCATTGCTTCCGTCTTCACTTGACGAATGTCGTTGTCGGTGCTCTCAAATAGAATGCTGCTCGCACAGATGTCGCAGTGAGAATGACAAATTACTGTAGTACACTTCCGGTCTAATAGCAAATTTTGTTCTATCAGATGACACCAGATAACCTCGTGACATCTGACGGACAAAACCGACTTCGCCGATGAAAGTGATTTCTTCTCAAATAGCTAAGCTATTAGAGGAATAGAAAAAATTGCATTTACTGTAAGTCCATTAACTCGTCGCCAGGCGGTGTAATATACCAAAAACAAATTAGCATATCGATGCGAGAGCTCGCATCCAGCTTTGCTAATAATACAAATCTGTATAAAAACAAATGTGTATCTGTATACATGGACACACAGTACGTATTTACCAGCGTTTGCTTCAATCACCAGACGCATTATCTGGTGTCATCTGATACAACAAAATTTGCTATTAGACCAGAAGTTTACTACAGTCGTTCGTATTCGTAAACCTTCCATTGACAAAGTCGTTAGACAGAAACGCTTGCGTCTGGTGGTTGAAGCAAACGCTGGTAAATACGTATTGTGTGTGCATGTATACAGATACAGATTTGTTTTTATACAGATTTGTATAATTTTGTAATGGCAAAGTTGGCAACCACAATATGCCAAAGTCTCACAAGCAGTTTATGTACCAACAGCTGCCAGATTGATAATATTAAAAAAATGTTCACATATGAGATTGACACTATCAGACTAAAAAATTAAGGTTTACAATTAATTTGACAACATAAATACATGTTAAACATATTTGTTATTTCACTTAATAATTTTGCTTGGCCGTGTGTAATGAATTGAAAGAGAATATTTAACTTGATAGTATTATATAAATAAATACTTGTTAATGTTGAAGAAAGTCAAGCCCATCCAGAACTGGTCATTTGAGGTATCAGGCGATCTGCACTGGACTGCACATAATTAGAAAAAGGCCAGTTGGGACGATCTGGGCACTATATCCTGAAACATAGATTTGGTCACGATTGTTTTACACTTCTAACTTGTCCAAATACTTTAATTTTTGTTATTTTGGTGCGCAAACCCTATTTTATCGATGATTTACTATTTTAATTCTCATCACACAATATTAAATAATGACGTTTTTCCAGAATCTGTTTATAACTCTCGTCTCCATGTCAATTATTATTCTTTACATGGCCTCGTTTCTTTTTTAATTATAATTTTGAAACATTATATTGATAAAAGTTTTAAGAATATAAGTAGATTAACATAACTCGTAGATTCAAACACAAACTTAAAATTACATTACAAAAAGTGTAGATAAATAATATAATTCTTAATATACATGCAAACACTGTGCTGTTCTTGTACCTTTACGTAACATCTCATGAAGCTTGTACCATTACAATTTATATATATATATATATATATATATATATATATATACCATTAGAATATATATATATATATATATATATATAAAGCGTTAACAGGCCTGTATATTCTTTTCCCGTAAGTCCTTTTTGACAGTTTGCAACCACCTAGTCCTTGGTCGCCCTTTTCGTCTATTGAGCATAGGTCTTATTTGTATTATTCGTTTCACCAAGCGCTCTTCTTCTCTCCTCTCGATGTGTCCCAGCCATATTATCCGTTGGGCTTTTACAAAATCCGTTATTTTTGGTTCTTGGTACAGCTGCAGTAGCTCGTTCTTATTTCATCTTTCCCACCCATCTTCCGCCTTTTCCACCAAAAATCCTCCTCAGCATCTTCCTTTCCCACGTCTCCAGTTTTTCACTCTCTGAGCTGTTTATAACCCACGTTTTGCATGCATACACTACTGTTGATCGTAGAATCGTCTTATACAAACGTATTTTCGCTTTTCTAGACACATTTTTTAATTTTAATAGCTTTCTTAATGACCCCGCATTCACTATTCTCACTGCGATTTCGTCGGCGCCATTACCATTGTCAGTCAGTCGCGCGCCAAGATAGCTAAATCCTTCTACTCTTTCGATGTTAATTCTCTTTCCTCCTTCTAGATCTATTACCAACTCTCTTTGTGCCACCTATCCGCTCCCCGGCCCTCGCATACACATATACTTCGTCTTTTCTTCATTCATTTGTAAACCTACTTTTCCTGCTGCTGCTTCTAATGCTTTCTGCAGATCTTTCTGTGTTTGCATCAATAAAACGATGGGCCTCCTTGTCTAACCCCGTATGCTGTTTTGAAAGTTTGCGATTGCAGACCGTTTACTCTAACTTTGTTATTGGTCTTCTCTGTTGTTATTTTTATTAACCTAACAAGTTTATTTGGTACTCTTATGTAGCTCAAGGTATCATATAATTTATTCCTCCTTTTTGAGTCATATGCTCGTTGAAAATCTATAAAAATCATATGCATACCAATGGATAGTGTTTGCAATTCTTTGATTATAAAAATTTAGTCTATCACAGATCTATTTCTTCTAAACCCACATTGGTAATCGTATATAATCTTCTCAGAATATTTCTCTAATTTGTTTGGTATCAGTGTTGCCAAAATTTTGTACGTCGTGTCTAACAGAGCGATTCCTCTATAATTTCTGCATGCCGTCTTGTCACCTTTCTTGTGTATCGGTATAATCGCTGCATCTTTTCACCTTCTCGGCATTCGCTTCTGGTTCCATACATTTCTTATTACCTTGTGTATCTCGTCCATTAGCTTTTCTCTGCCGTGTTTTGTTAATTCCATCACGATTCCATTTTCCCCCGGACTTTTTCTGTTTTTCATTTTTCTCCGAGTTCTTCTCTTGATGGGGCAGGTATATCCTCCTCTTTGTTTTTCTATATGTAGTTTAGTGTTATTTCTGCATCGTCTACCATTCTGTCAAATTTTGGGTTTAGAATTTCCATAAAGTATTCTTTCCACACTCTTATTGCTTCCCTGTCGTCGCCAATCAGTTTTCCATTTTTATCTTTGCATAAAAGGCTTCGCGTTTGTCTTTCTCCTCTTGCGTTCTTTACTTCTTGATAAAAAATTTTAATTTCTTTCTTTTCATAGTGGTCCTCTATATTTCATAACTTGTTTTCAAGATAGTTTCTTTTATTTCATCTGTAAATACCTTTTGTTATCTTTTTTTGTTCTCTATAACCTGCTTCTTGCTTCTTGTGTTTTCTTTCTACTTTCTTGACATTCATTATTAAACCAGCCTTCTTTATCCTCTGCTTTTTCCTTCTAAATGTTTCTTCGGCAGCACTTTTTAAGGCAGCCTCTATTTTTATCCATATCTCTTCCACTGTTTCTTTCCCCGTAATATTTTTGAGGTTTTCTTTTATTTTTCTTTGGTATGTTCTTTTCGACTTCTCTTGTTTCAATGCTGCTACATTATATCCTTTAATTAGTCTTTGCTCCTTAGTGCTTTGCCTTTTGAAGTTGTTGTTGACATTTATTCTTACCAGTATAGTATCCGATCCCATTTCTACGCCACGAAGCGCCTTCACATCTTTTATTAGTTTTTTACATCTATCTGGGATTAATACATGATCTATTTGATTCACTGTCCTTCCTTCCATAGATATCCATGCTCAATATATGATTATTTAATCAAACTTTTGTTGTCATTTTGTCATATAGTGTCAATTATTGTCACACTTAACTGACAGATACAATATGTTCGCATATTTAGATTTGATAAGTAAGGCTCGTATTATAGCGAAAATCGAAGAATACTGGTCAATTAAAGCAGTAGCACAGCAATTAAGAAAGCTGGGAGGAGGAAAGGACATTATATAGCTGCTTTTACGATATTTAAGGGAAAACTCGTTTGATACCGTTAGATATACTAAAATTGTAGTAAATTTTCCTGGCTCACGATCCACAGCTTTTGGAAGAATCCAAGAATCGAACTTGAAAAGTTCTAGGCCTGTTAGAAAATTACAATTAATAGAGGAATACAAACAAGCTCGATTATTATTTTCTTTGAATTACGTTTATAGACAATTATATTTTTGGCAAAATGTCATATTCACTGATGAAAATGTGTTTCAGCACACCTGTCGTATACGTGTGTATAGACCGCTGCATGCACGATTTTATGAACAATTGTTATATACGGTACGAAAGAATTGACGTTTCAGCGTAAATGTATGGGCTTGGTGCAGCTATGAACGGCTAGGAGTTTGCTTCAAAATTCAAAATAGACGGGTTCAATGTTGAATACTATATCCATATTCTAGAAAACGTAATGCTGCCTTCTGTTCGACAATTATATCTCGAAAATTTTATTTATCAACATGAGAATTGTCCTGTGCACACGGTTATTATTGTTAGAACATGGCTTAGTAATAATAACATCTAAACTGCCATGGGCCGCTAACAGCCCAGATCTGAACCCTATTGAGAATATATCGTCAAAATATTCGTCTCCTAAATGTGAATTATCTTTGGGATATTATAGAAAATGCTTGGGAAGAATTAGCTCTAGATGAAAATTACCTGCGGCAATTACTTAATTTAATGCCCCATCGTTTAAATAAAGTCATTGATGGAAGTAGCAGTATGACTAAATATTAATGTTTTCTTGTTTTGTTTTTATATTTATTTTTATTTGTATTTTATTTTTTCGTGTTGAACATAAAACAATTATATAATAAATGTTATTTAATGTTAAAAACGTACAAAACATAAAAACGCATAACACATAAGATCTGACCAAAAATTACGAACCTCAGTGTAGTTGCATAAGATATATAAGACGTAATGCCGAAATTACGTATTTATTATATATTATATAAGAGATAAAGATAATATCCTTTTAAATAAAATAATCATCAAGATTAAAGATAATTAGAACCAATCATTTTGACAACTAATGTCAATAATGAAGGCATTATTTAACCCTTTAAATATAGGAAAAATTTTCAGAGACAAAATAATGTCAAAATTAGTAATAAGACGTGTACGACAGTTTATTGCACAGAACATTGCATGTTAGTAAGTTATTTTAAAAGAGGAATATTTTTCGTATATACGAGGGCGATTCGTAAAGCAAGTTCCGTTTGGTTATTAAAAAACAGCAATACATGAAGAAGTTTCCATTATATACAACTTAAAGCTACTACTTTCAGCTATTTTTATACATAGTTGCGATTAAGATTGCGACATTAAGTTATAGCGATAAACCTGCTTTTTAATGGCGTTCCACAAAGTCTACAAGAAGGACGCCTTTCTTGTCTCAAGAAATAATGACCATGGCTTTTCTTGCAGAAAAAGTTTAACGGCACATTAAAGAAGTTTCCTCGTAGGCGAGTTCGAGCGATTCTACTGCATTGACTACCTTTTTGTATCAACATTGACATAGCCGACCCAAGTCTCATCACCTGTTACGATATGTCTTAGTAAATCTTCATTTTCAACATCGTAATGTGTGTTAGTGCCGATCCCATTCTCTTTGTTTTATGGTCTTCGGTAAGAAGTTTTGACACACATCGTGAACAAAATCTGTAGTAACTTAGGTGTTCAGTAACAACCTCGTACAAAACTGTACGTGAAATATGAGGGAAAAGGCGCTCAGTTCTGTGATTGTAAATCACCGATTTTCACGAATTTTTCTACGACATTACCCACAAGTTTGTTCGTCACAACTGTTGGTCATCTCTCCGTTTTTCTCTTCACGTCGTTCTTCATCATGGATATTAGTTTGTCCTTCTCGAAAGAGATCGCACCATCTTCTAACCATACTGTCACTCAAGATATTTTCACCATTAACAGAACAAAATTCACGATGAATCTCAGCAGCCTTCATCCAGTAATTCACAGTCGGCGCAATGCAGCAGCCATTTGGACGATCAAAATAGCAGGAAAGAATGTTTGAACAATTCTCTGACTATCACTACCAGACTCACACTGAACCAGACTATACCGCAGCACTGTAATCGCCCCACTCCTCTGCTACTAGGTGGAGACGGAACTTAGTTTATAATCACCCTCGTACGTTATGCCCAGATAAATCTAGCACAAAAAATTTTAAATTTTTAGTTATATGTAAACCATACTTTGATTCACAATTTAGCAATGTGTCACTTTAATTATTTAAAACACTTAACTTATTTAATGTGATAAATTATCGTAATAATTAGAGGAATTGCTGAGGAAATGTGGACAAATAAATCTGCAAGTTTAGGTCTACAAAAAAGTAGAAAACATTAACCGCAAATAAGTAAAATGGCTGGTTGAGAAAACTAGGAGCAAGATCAAATTTTAGTGCAATATTTAAGAGACCATCCGTTCGAAAGTTAAAGAAATACTATTCTTCCTGGTTCTCGTCAAACGGCAAGTCGACGGATAACAAAAAACTATAGACAGAATCTTACAGCAAAGAAGAATTTAAATGAATAACAGAAGCAATCCAGGTTAACAAATAGTGGAATCATCCATGTTTATAAACTATTAAATATGAGTTTTTTTTTGGGGGGGGGGGGGGGGCGATGTATAAATAACAACGATAATAGGGAAAACGTGAAAATTTACTTTAAATACCTACTTAGGAAAATATAGTTGAGTTGCAGGGCTACATAGAAATTTTGTACATTAAAGCAATTAATTATAATGCAAATGGCAACCCAATAAAATATTGACTGTATTTTTTGTAAATTTGTATGTAAAAAGTATATTTTCGCAACAAAAATAGTTAATTGTTTCAATGTATACATTATTTTAACTTAAAATATTGTATTTTACAATATTTTAAGTTTTTCTGATTCTACGTTGTACTTAAAAAGCATAGTCACACCAAACAAAATTTTTAAATTTCACCTTTTTTGGTTTACTTAATTTTTGCGAGAATAACTATTGTACATATTGATATGTATTAAAAGATTATTTTACATAGTGAGTCAGTTTGATATAATTAAAAATAAACAAAGGTCAACAACTTACATAACGCAATATCGTTAAGTATCTATTAAAAATGAAACTTGCAAACTCATACTTAGTTCAAAATAAAACATATTTCTCATGTTAAACTAATACATTCATATATACATATATGTGTATTAAATTAATAATTAATTCTGATTTCATTTGTTTTGGTAATATATATTTAATTATTAGAATTTATGTAGATATACGAGGGTAAGGTGAAAAATTCTCGGCCCGACAATGAAAGACTGCGATTTTCAGTTAAAAAATGATTTTATTTTTCTACATAGTCTCCCATGACTACAATACACTTGGTCCAATGTTTCTCCAACATCAGTATTCCTTTCCGGAAGGGAGAGTCTGGAAGGCTGTGAAAATATCCATCTACGCCTCTCTCAACTTCTTCATAGGACGCGAAGCGCTTCCCAGAAAGAAATTTCCTCAAGTTTGGGAACAGATGGAAGTATGAGGGTGCAAAATCAGGAGAATAGGGGTGATGGCCGAGCAAATAATACCCTAAATCTAGCATTTTTCCCATTGCCTACGTACTTTTGTGATCAGGTGTTTTTTTCTGGTGAAACATGATTTTTTTCTTCTTCAAGTTAGGCCTCTTCTTGCGAATTTTTACATCCAGCTGGTCGAGACAGTTGGGGTAATATTTGCCTGTAATTGTTCTGCCATTTTCAAGGTAATCAATTAACAGAATCCCTTTCGCATCCCAAAACACACTGGCCACGACCTTTCCGGCAGATGCGATCAATTTCGTTTTCTTTGGCGCGTTTCCACCCACTGCTTCGACTGCTGTTTCATTTCTGGCGTCTAGTTGTGGACCCATGTCTCATCCATGGTAATAAATCGCCGCACAAAATCGGTCGCTACTGCGAAAATTCGTGTAAGTAAACTACTTGACAGAACAAGTTGAAACTTGTCATACGAACTAATGACAGGTGCACCCAGGCAGGAATAATAAATATTCGCTGATTGAAGCGCCATCTCTGTGTCAGGCTGAGAATTTTTCACCATACCCTTGTAAAACACGTTGAGATAAAAAATTCAAGTTACCTAAACTATCGGTTTGGTAATTAAGTAAATGCGTCTACGTGGTTTGATATCATCATTGTCTTTGTGTCTTTACGTGCGTGCGTGTGTGTTTGTGGCCGTGAATTGCTATGGTGGGAAAAAAAATTTTATAATTTGCCAATTTTCGTTGTTTTTTAAAACGCATTGTTCGGTTTCAAAGTGAACCATTCGTAATACCACCAAACTAATAACCTAACCTTTCTATGACGAATATCAGCTTTAGATATTATTTGTGCTGGTTTCTTTTACTTTAATTCAACGATCTTTTTTCAGTTCCATTGTTGTAAAGAACCTATTTTTCATCGCCTGTTATCAACCGTTTCAACAACCATCATTATCGTTACGGTTCCTAAGCAAATCCCTAATGTTAATACGTTGTGTCAAGTGAATTTCTTTGAGTTCACGAGAATCCCGTGTATCGATTTTTTTACGTAGCCAAGCTGTTTCAATTACTTTTCAATACGTCATGTGACATATCGAATTTCGCCACAATATCGTATATGAGTAATAGACCTTATAAGTTTATTATTCCTCAACTTCTACTGAAGGATCAAGGCGTTATTTACCTTTGAGTAAAAAATAATCCGACAAACCAATTTTGATGCTACTGTTCTTTTAAGGCTTCATCGCCGTACTCTGCGAGTTTGCAATTCGTTTTTACTTTGCGGAAGTGTAAAAGCAAAATATTAGGAAAATGCACGCTTTTCCACATTTCAACAGACCACAAATTAAAGCTACAATACATATCAATATAATTCTTTAACTGACTAGGAATCAAAGTATTAACTCTAAAAGAACAATATGAGTTTGGCATTTAGGATACGTAAATATACTTAAAAATTTAACTAAAGTCATCTATCAGTGAAATTCGCAATTACTTAGACACTAATCCAATATTTATTATTCGATCCTTTGTTAATTAGTTATGAAAATTACAAAGCATGGAACCTATTAGAAAACTTTTTGAATTTAAACGTATTTTATAGATTCGATGGCATTCGCCCCAATGTATTCATTATGTTGGCAGAGTGATCAATATACGACGATAATTTCGAGCTTTTTCATAATCCAGGACTTATGTCTGATGATAATTTCTAAAAACGTTGTCAATATGAACTGCGAAATATTGATTGTTGCAACTACTATACGACAAAATCTAACAGAAAATTATATTATAAACTTATTACTAAAGTTATTATTGTATAACTATTTGGGGTGTTACTTGCACAAAAATTTACGATAATATGTATATTGAAAGTCAATAACCTTAAAATATTATTTGTGATCAAAAATTAATATAGTTTTTACTCTAATATAATTAATTTAGTAAACAGTATCCATATTTTAATGTACAATTTTGAAGGTTAAGAATTCATAATCGTAAAAGTCGAAAGATGAACTTGTGTTTTTGATGATATTTATATATTTTTGTAAACATGACACTTAAAATTAATTAAAATTAGTTCAGCACCATATAATCTTATCTCTAATATAATGATTAATGTTATGACAGGTATATTCGGTTCTAGTAATAATTTCTGCTGAATTATCTTTCCAACATTAATAAATTGTGAACAAAAAGAGTGATGAGGAATTCACAATACAGTAATCTTATCTCTAATATAATGATTAATGTTATGACAGGTATATTCGGTTCTAGTAATAATTTCTGCTGAATTATCTTTCCAACATTAATAAATTGTGAACAAAAAGAGTGATGAGGAATTCACAATACAGTAAGGATCGAACAAAAAAAAATAACATTAACAACTCCTCATTTTCATAAAAAGTAAAATAGACTTTTTAAATTACTTTTTTATACCTATTTCAAATCTGCTAATATTTTTTTGCCAGATGTAACTCTTTTTACATATAGAATAGTATCACTAAATTTGACATATTTAAGTTTCTTAAATACCTTCAGGAGTATAAAAAATATCTAATATTTCTAATATAATTTTATTTTCACCATACATACTGACTTTTAAAAAAATCCGAACAGCCAGTAGGAGTTGATCAATTTTAATAAATTTATATATAATGTTTGTTTAATCAAACTTAAAAAAATATTACATTTTCATACTTACTAAAATATTTAAAATATAACAATGTTATTTAATAATGAATAGGTGCGCTGCGGTTTCTCGTGCATGCTCTCTTCGAAGAATGCTTGAAATTAAATGATTTATGTATCCTAAGGAATGTCATCCGAGGCTTCCTGATTTCGGTGACGAAGGTCGAGTAGGATATGGGTGAGTTGGTTGGGGTAAATTACCCATTCGAGTACCAATCATATCCCACACATGATCGATTGGTGACAAGTCTACGGAGCAAGAAGGCCATGGTAGTAGGGTAACGTTATTTTCTTGTAAGAACCTTTCAGTAACCCTTGCTGTATGAGCATGTTGCCTTGTTGAAAAATGGGTTGAATAACCTTCGTAGGTATGGTAGTGCAACAGGCTGTAGTACGTTTCGTACATAATCATTTGTATTCTAATTTCTGCATAAGAAACCGTGGCAGACCCACTCATTATTAAATAACATTGTTATTATTTAATATTTTAGTTTGAAAATGTAATCATTTCTTTCTTTCAAGTTTTATTAAACAAACATTATACGAGTATATTCATTTTATTAAAATTGATAACTCCTACTGGGTATTCGGATTTTCTTGAAAGTCAGTATAAATTAGGCTTACAGAGTAAAAAAAAATTAAGATAGTTAATCAAAATCTTTATATTTTAGTATTTCGTTTATGGATTTTATTAACATCGTCACGATACAGCATCCAACAGTAATCTCCTATCATTTTTTTGATTCCAAGAAACTATATCGTTTTCTTTTCAATAATTGAATCCAAATGGCGCTGACACTTTTCTTGGGTTCAACAAATCTCGAAGTTCATAGGAACACGAATTGCATGTAGTATATGGTATATAGGCATTATTCTGATGCTCGACTGTTTCCAAAGTTCTGGGAATTAAGCTATAATTTCTTTATTTTGTCAATTTTCATCAATATTACAATGTATTTTTTCAACACAATCGCCATTTAATTGATTACATTTATCCCAACGATAAATAATTTTTTTAAGCCGCCCTCAAAGAACTTTTTCGCTGTCTCTAATCCACCTATTCATGGTACTTTTTACGTTAGTTAAACTCTCAAAACGAACACCCGTAAAAATTTTTTCAAATCTGGAAACGAGATCTGGTGAATAAGGTGGATGCGGAAGCAATTCCCATAGTAAATCGTTTAAAACATCCTTCGTTTTTCTTGCAGTGTGTAGTCTTGTATTATCCTGTTGCAATAACGGACGTTTATACAACTTCCCAGACCATTTTCTGATATGTGCCTGCTACAGTGATCCAGATAATAAGGTCGAATAATATTCTGCGTTAATTATAGTGCCTTTCACCATATAATCCATAAAAATAATCCTTTCGCAACCCCAGAATACAGTAAGCATTACCTTTCCGACAGACGGAACTGCATGCGCCTTAAATGGAGATCCTTCTTCGGATTTACGCCATTCTTTGGATTGACTTTTAGGCTCAAGATTGAAATAAGGAATCCACGTTTCGTCAGTGGTTATTATCCGTTGCCAATATTCATCACCGTAACGGGCTAACAGCGCTTGAAGTTGACGACCGCACTTTATAATAGTTTACAATATCAGCTAGAAGATTATCATTCGCTGTATAGAATTCGCTATCCCGTAATGCCATAAATGCCTCTTCCAAACTTTTTTGGGAGACATATGCGAGGGCTGCCAGAAGCCGCAGATGAATTTATCTCCATATACACTGGCTAAAATGGAAAAAAAATCCACTAAATCACTAAATAATTATATCTGAGAATATGCAAATTTAGTTTTTAGTTAACATTAATGAAAAATTAGAACAGAGAAAATGCAAATTTAGTTTTTATTTTACATTAATGAAAAATATTAAAATATCTGTGATGAATTGCCGCGCGATGAACTGCCGTAGCGATGAATTGTCGCGCTGTGAAATATTGTCGATGAAAAGTCGTGCGATGAAATGTCGTATGATGAATTGCCGGGACACCAAAACCGTCACAGACATTTATTATGAGAACCCCCAAAGGATTTTTTGAATGCGAATGCTTTAATTTCATTGTTTTATGCATTAATTGTCAGAAAACTGAGGTTAATTTATGTTACCCTATTTTTAACAACCAAGCTGTATTAATTGAACGTGTCTAATGTTTCTGAAGCATTTATCATTTCAGTTTATTGATTTTTATTCGAATTACAACCGTGCATATTCTCTTTTTCTTGATAGGCATTGTTTCAATACATGAGTAGTCGAAGCTAGAACATCAACTCCAATTTTTTAAATAATATTATTAATAACAAAATTGAATTCCCAAATTCCAACATTTTCGCGTTCCACGCTTATCGTCAACAACTTCCAATATTATTGTTCTATCCATATCAATCACAAACATATTTGTACTTTTTCTTTCCTAGTTTTATATTCAGTTCAACAACAATTCAAATTTATAATGTATTTCTGTGCTCCATCTGGATTGTTTCTGTGGGCAACTAATAAATATTATTATTATTATTACAGCTCGAGTTATCTTGCAGTTCCTCAGTCTATAGTCGGGAAACATTTAACTCAACCTGTTGCGATATTGGTATACATCATAGAACGGGTATTTACAAGTTCTATGATTATTTTACTGACATCGCTTTTTCATGATTCTCAAACTATGTTGGGATTATAAAAGTCTATAGCGGGATGTTAAATCAACTATACAGATTTACTCTAATTGTACAAATTTGCGAAATGTACTACATGTGTTGAGTGTTATTGATGGCTATATTAATTCGTATACTTTGTATGATATTCTAACGAGTTGAGACCATTGAAGAACTGAAGTCGAGAACATTGGAAAATGAATATATATATATATATATATATATATATATATATATATATATATAATAACGTCGTGACCTTGGTATGATATGGTAAACCTAATCAGTAGGCGATTAAAGGTCTGTATATTACTTCAAAATATATGTATTTAAAAAACTCTACATGTTTCGGCTGTGTACGCCTTTATCAAGAGAATACAAAATATACAGAATATTTTGTATTCTCTTGATAAAGGCGTACACAGCCGAAACATGTAGAGTTTTTTAAATACATATATTTTGAAGTAATATACAGACCTTTAATCGCCTACTGATTAGGTTTACCATATATATATATATATATATATATATATATATATAAGGTAAACTTAATAAGTCGGCAATTAAAGGTCTGGTTCATTACTTCAAAGTATATATATTTAAAACAAGGGTTTTTTTAAATATATATACTTTGAAGTAATGAACCAGACCTTTAATCGCCGACTTATTAAGTTTACCTTATCATACCAAGGTCACGAAGATATTATATATATATATATAGCATTTGATAAATTATTGGAGTTATCAAATGTTATATTTAATGAACGGCTAAGAAATTATCTAAACACTTATATATATATATATATATATATATACAACGTGTCCACTTAAGTATGAGACAAATGGAAAATATTTTTATTTTTGATTTCACAGAAAACTTTATAGAAAAGAAAAGTTCGTGCATCCTAAGAAACTTGATATTTTGTATTCAGGGTTGCGTTGTATTACTTGGTTAGAGGAAAAATTAAAAAACATTGAAGTTGCCGTAAGAGTACGCTACACTTATTTTTAAAGATATCAAAAATATTAATTTAAAAATGTTGCTTCAAATTTCAAAATATGTATGCTCAAATACGAATTGTTATTTAAAATTTCGAAAAAATAAAAATTAAATTATCGAGCAATAATAATAGCAAATACGCAATAGTTTTTAACATCCATCTATGTGACAGTAGTTCTATGGTTGTCATTTATATTGTCACTTTAGTAATAAATTTTATGTGATTGTCAGATCCGCTGTCACTTTAATAATTAAGTAATTTTAAGACAATTCATTAAGTTATTACCTACCAACTATGGCTGAACGGTTAACTATGCAAGAGCGAGCTGAATTAATTCTTATTTGCGGAGATAACTACAAAACATGTAGAGACGCAGTTGATATTTTTAATGAAAGACATCCCAACAAAATTATTAGTTTCCAAAGCGTCTCAAGAATTTTAAATCAGTTTAAAGCAGCTGGTAGTTTAGAAATGCGTTACAAAAAAAGTAGGGAAAAGCAAGTGAGACATTTCGAAAATTTTTTACGTGTTATGCAAAGTGTAATTGAAAATCCCAAAATTTCTGTCGGAAAAATTGCAAGCAATTTGGATATTAAAAAATCATCAGTAAGCAACATTTTGGTTAACAATAGATATCACCCCTATAAGCCAAGATATATTCAAACTTTGCAGGAACGGGAGTACAACAATAGATTTGAATTTTCTTTGGATAT
Organism: Melolontha melolontha; assembly: GCA_935421215.2. Lineage (NCBI taxonomy): Eukaryota > Metazoa > Arthropoda > Insecta > Coleoptera > Scarabaeidae > Melolontha > Melolontha melolontha. Next base: position 89,666,584 of record OW285239.1, read on the forward strand.
TCAAGGTACATTAGAAACGCAGAAAACGTTTTTCAAAAGCATTTTGTTTACTGATGAAGCAACCTTTACTACTAATGGTGTTGTGTGTTCACAAAACTGTCGTTGGTGGTCGTCTGACAACCCACATTTTAGAATTCCCTGCAAGAATCAATATTCGCAAAAGGTAAACGTTTGGTGTGGAATTTTAAACAGAAAAATTTTTGGTCCGTATTTTTTTCAATCATCATTAAATTCACAACGATATTTGGAATTTCTACAAACATACCTCGATAACGAATTAGACGAATTGCCACTAAATATTATAAGAACCCTTTGGTTTATGCATGATGGAGCACCTGCACATAGTGCACGAATAGTTGTAGACTATTTAAATGAAAAATTTGGAGAAAGATGGATGGGACGAAATGGACCTTTTCCATGGCCAGCGCGCTCGCCCGACTTAAACCCCATGGATTACTTTATCTGGGGATGGCTAAAGAATAAAGTATATTCAGAAAGGCCGTTTCAGAATTTAGAAGAATTGAAAAACAAAATAGGAGATGCGGTACTGTTCTTAAGAAATAATCCTATTGTGTTACAACATGCATGCGAGGATTTCAACAGGCGTACAAACATATGCATTCAACGAGAGGGGCATCATTTTGAATAGCTTTTTTTTTGCTTGTATTTCTGAATTTGTTGTTTTTGTTAATTTCATATTTATTTTGTAATATAAAAATGTATTTTCATAAAGTTATATGCAAATGATTTTTGTTTCATTCTATTGCATTTCAGCGATAAAAAATTGATATCGAATGTAAATGATTTCACGTGCAATTACATAAAATTTATTATTAAAGTAACAATACAAATGACAACCATATAACTACTGTCACATAGATGGATGTTAAAAACTATTGCGTATTTGCTATTATTATTGCTCGATAATTTAATTTTTATTTTTTCGAAATTTTAATTAACAATTCGTATTTGAGCATATTTTGAAATTTGAAACAACATTTTTAAATGAATATTTTTGATGTCTTTAAAAATAAGTGTAGCGTACTCTTACGGCAACTTCAATGTTTTTTAATTTTTCCTCTAACCAAGTAATACAACGCAACCCTGAATACAAAATATCAAGTTTCTTAGGATGCACGTACTTTTCCTTTCTATAAAGTTTTCTGTGAAATCAAAAATAAAAATATTTCCCATTTGTCTCATACTTAAGTGGACACGTTGTATATATATATATATATATATATATATATATATATATACATATATATATATATAATAATATAATAACTTCGTGACCTTGGTATGATATGATAAACCTAATCAGTAGGCGATTAAAGATCTGTATATTACTTCAAAATATATGTATTTAAAAAACTCTACATGTTTCGGCTGTGTACGCCTTTATCAAGAGAATACAAAATATATTTTGTATTCTCTTGATAAAGGCGTACACAGCCGAAACATGTAGAGTTTTTTAAATACATATATTTTGAAGTAATATACAGACCTTTAATCGCCTACTGATTAGGTTTACTATATATATATATATATATATATATATATATATATATACAGGGTCAGTCGTGAGAAATCGACCAAACTCAAGGAGTGTATTCTACTGGTGAAATTAATGTAAAAAAACTCAAATGTTGTTATCCGATTTTTATTTGTTTTCGAGCTATAGCGTAATTTAAAATGCAGATTTAGTATACCATGTTTATGTATGTATTCGTAAAAACAGTGAAACCCCGTTAGCAATTCCTTATAGAGAAGTCTTCCTAGCTGAAGCGCTACCTGTTCGTGTTTTTCCGAACTAGCGGTAGTGACATTGAAAGCAATCGAGAAATAGTGTAGAGTGGTTTGTATGCCTAATGCGTCTAATGTCACTACCTCTAGTTCATCGTTGATATAGTGAGGGCGCTGCCATCATAAAAAATGTTCCCTATACCTTGGAGTAAATTATAACATTGTGTTCGGGTATTGTGACATTGAGTTGGCGTTTGTACGACTATAGTGTAACAAACTAAAATGCCACACACTATTCTAATTTAGAATATGCTAATATGGTGCTTGTTTATGGATTTTGTGATGGGAATGCTACAGCTGCTGCTAATGAATATCATCAACGGTTTCCACATCACAGACATCCTAATAAAACTGTATTTATTAGTATATTCAACACATTGTGCACGACCAGAAAGCTTCCCAGTGTAAACATAATATCTGAATGAGGCAGTCGACAACAATTACAAGAAGTAGAAGATATTCTGGATGTAGTAGAAGAAGACGCAACTACCAGCTCACGGAGAATTAGTATTCAATTGGGCATTCCACAAACAATGGTGATAAAAACACTCCACGAGCATGGCTTACGTCCGTACCATCTACAAAGAGTACAGCACCTACAACGAGATGATAATCGTAGACGTATGGAATTTTGTCGATGGATAAATGATAATCCTCGTTTTGTATCGCGTATACTGTTTACGGATGAAGCGACATTCACCCGTGACGGTATTAATAATTGTCATAACCAGCATATATGGTCAGACGAAAATCCACACGCAACAATCGAAAATAACTTTCAACATAAATTTTCGGTAAACGTGTGGTGTGGTATGATCGATGGTTTTTTAATTGGTCCTTACATTTTTGAGAATCGCCTCACGGGAGACACCTATTTACATTTTTTAGAAAATGAACTGCACGGACTGCTAGAGGATGTTCCCATAAACATCAGAATCCAAATCTTCTACCAACACGATGGAGCGCCTGCACATTACGCTCGTGCAGTCAGGCAACATTTGGCTGAAAGGTTTTCGGGGAGTTGGATTGGACGTGGTAGTCACATTGGTTGGCCTCCTAGGTCTCCAGACCTCACGCCACTCGATTATTGTTTATGGGGCTGGTTAAAAAATGAAGTTTATCAAGTAAAAGTGGACACTCGTGATGCACTAATTCAACGGATTATGAATGCTGCTGACAATATCAAACATCAACCTGACGCAATCAGGAACGCAACCAGCGCCATTAGTAGACGATGTAAAAATGTTTTGAAATGAATGGAGGTATTTTTGAAAATATATTATAAAGAACGATAATACCAATAAAATATAAAAACTTCAATGTATGAAATTTTGTTTATTTTTAATTTCGCTATAACTCGAAAACAAATAAAAATCGGATAGCAACATTTGAGTTTTTTTACATTACTTTCACCTGTAGAATACACTCCTACAGTTTGGTCGATTCCTCACGACTCACCCTGTATATATATATATATATATATATATATATATATATATATATATGTATATATATATATATATATATATGTATATATATATATATATATATATATATGGTAAACTTAATAAGTCGGCGATTAAAGGTCTGGTTTATTACTTCATAGTATATATATTTAAAACAACCCTACATGTTTCGGCAATGATGCCTTTGTCAAGGATATAAAAAATATAAATGTCAAATAATTGAGTTGCTATGGTTTAAATTATTCAAAGATACATTCTAATAATAATAATAAATCATGTCTTAGTATTCCAAAAAATAGATAGCAAGGTGTGAACATATGTGTGAACATATGTGTTGTTCGCTGCCAGCAGCTTGTCTCTTTCTGGGTATGAACTTCTGTGTTGGTTGCTGCTGGCTGCTTGCGTCTCTCTCTGGGTGTGTGGTTTTGTATTTGTGTGAGCGCGTAAGTGTAGGGTTTTGTATGTTGGTGCGCTCGTGCGTGTGTTTAGTGACCGGTCGCGCAAGCTGCCAGCAGCAACCAACACACAAGTTCATACCCAGAAAGAGACACAAGCTGCTGGCAGCGAACAACACATATGTTCACACGTTGCTATCTATTTTTTGGAATACTAAGGCGTGATTTATTATTATTATTGGAATGTATCTTTGAATAATTTAAACCATAGCAACTCAATTATTTGACATTTATATTCTGTCATTTATATTTTTTATATCCTTGACAAAGGCATCACTGCCGAAACATGTAGGGTTGTTTTAAATATATATATTTTGAAGTAATAAACCAGACCTTTAATCGCCGACTTATTAAGTTTACCATATCATACCATGGTCACGAAAATATTATATATATATATATATATATATATATATATATATATATATATATATATATATATATCCCTTAAATACTATCGTGTTTTCAGGTAACACAACTGCTATCGTGGGGTGTTTTAATGCCCCACTCTTTAAAATTAATTATTTCGTTAATTATCTTTTTTTTTCTACTTTTGAACTATCTGTGCAATAAACTAGTCTCTTATCTTGTGATTTGTTCAAGGAAAAACAAAACTTTATTCACAACAAAATAGAAAATTTACATTTATAAAAAAATATAAAAAATGTTCCCTCGTACAATTTTTTTTTTTCACAAAAGTATCTGCAGTGTATTTTTAAGTCTTCACTTTTTCTACTGTTGGAAGCCATGATCTTATTCTCTGTAAAAGAAAAGTGGCATTAATATTTCATATAAAAATTCTGACAATGATGTAGTGTGACGTATATTTTTTATGACAAAAATCATGCCGTTTTTTCATGCACTCAGATTTATACAAAATTCTTACAATTTACCTTTCTAAACATTCTCTGCATTCTATGAGTATCTCAGAATGGTCCTTGCAGAAATGCTGACGACATTTATGACACGTGGTTTTTATTTTCTTGTCTCTGCTTCGTCCACAGATGTGACAGCTTTTGTAGGTTCTTACAGGTCCTGCTTCTTGTGACTGTTGTGGTGTATCTAAACCTAGTAAATTTTTGATGATTGATTTTAGCCCAGATAACAATCCTTTTATTTCATATCTCCGTTTTACGTGATCATTGACGAGTTCTCTTCCTAAACGAATATAAAATTCTCTTCGTGTCATATTGACTGTACCGTCTGAAGTGGCTAAGAAAATTGTATAACTGTTGACACGTGAAATGTCTAACATTGCTCCGAATATGGCCATTGGCCATCGCCTGGTCCGCCTTTGGCAGGAGTACGTCAAACACTTCTGGTCCAAGGCATCGACTCCTCCTTTGGTACCATTGTAGAAATTTATAATTTCTGGTTTATCATTTGCTTCAACATTTTCGTTGTGATGCATAGACGAAACCAACAGAACACAGTTTTTTTTTTTTTGTACAAAGGAAACGAACGTATTATCGGGTGTAAATCCAAATTTACAGGAGTTTATTGGTATCTGTTTAGTTTGTAAAAATGCAGGTGGAATTTCGCGCTTATTCTTGCGAAGTGTCCCGACATATGTCAAACCAACCTTTTTCAATTCACTCAATAGTTCTATAGAAGAAAACCAATTATCTCCTGTAAAATTTCGATTTGTGTTCATAATTGGAGAAACTAATTTCAGTACACTACGTGTTGGAACCGAAAGTTTGTTTGGATTTGGTTCGGTTGTCTTTCCGCTATAAACAAATGAATTTATCAGATAATGCGTTTGTGAATCACATAGGCACATAATCTTGACGCCATATTTTTTTGGTTTACTTTTGATATATTGGCGAAAAGAGCAGCGGCCTCGAAATCCAACAAGCATTTCATCTACAACTGCATATTCGCTGCAACTGAAATTGTTCGTGCAGTTTGTATTGAAAATTTCATAAATTTTTGAAATTGCTGCAAGTTTATCACCATTGTCAATTTTGTTCCTCCTAGTTAGTTGATCGTCAAATCTCAGCGTTAACAAAAGAAACAAAAACCGTTGCTCAGACATAACACCTCTAAAAATATCTCTTCCCATACCATCCGATGCAAAAAGACTTCTAGTGTCTTCGTGATTAGACTTGAACACTCCAGCCAGAATTAAAAGCCGCAGCAATGCTTTTAATTCAATCAGGTCTGTGTGTCCCACATAACTAGCCGTCGGTCCATAAGAAAAACTCGTTTCCGTAATTTTTGCATTTGTATGTTCTAATATTTCATTTAGGATTTCTTCCGTAATAAAAAGAGACCGTGCTTCAGAAGGTGTTCTAGGAGGAGTATTTACTGCCGGACCCTTTGCTCCTGGTCGATCACTGACTATATTAGAGGACCTGATACGCGAAGCAGCAGGAGGATTTTTGGACCACTTATACCGATTTCGTCCGTAAAAGTAACTTGCACTCGCACTTGCACTTGCACTGACATCATCCAAATCTTCAGTTTCGTCTTCAGATTCGACTTCAACATTTGAAGATGTGTCGTGATCACTACGTTCGCTTGCTGCATCACTCAAGTCATTATCATGTTCACCAAGGCATGCACTTTCACTGATATCATCGTAAAAGTTTGCAGCAAGATTTACTAACTGTTCGTTAGTCAGAAATTTTGTCATATTGTTGTTACTATTCAATATATGTTTTATGGAAGAGAAACAACGACCAATATTGACAAACACTATGGTTTTTTACGAACTGAATAAGAAATTTATTTGAGTCTTATATATATTGTACACAAACAGGGGAAATACAACTTTATTCAATGCTACATATAAAAAATCCCCAAGGTCGAATGTATATGGGTAAATCCCCAACACATGTACGACATTATAAAAAATTCCCGAAGCCGAATGTAAACGAGTGAATCCCCTACACATGCACGACAAGTCTTAAACAAAGAGCTGTGATTCGCCCAAAAGAGGAAATGGATATTATCACTATAAAATTCTAAACAATGGGTTAGAAAAAGTTGCGCTATTTTTGAAAAAGTCGAACGTAACTGCTATCGTGGGGTGTTGAGACACCCCAAAGGCTATTTTTGCTATAACTGTAAAACTTTGTAAATAATAGATTATAGAATATTACACATCTCATTCGTATAGGAGAATACCTGAAACCCTAGAAAGGTAACAAAAATAGTTTCGAAGAAATTTAGAAAAAAGTTACCTCTGGGGTGCCGAAACACCCCACGATAGTACTTGAGGGATATATATATATATATATATATATATATATATATATGTGTGTTTAGATAATTTCTTAGCCGTTTATTAAATATAACAATTGATAAATTATAATTTATCAATTGTTATAAAACTCCAATAATTATTGGAGTTTTTCGGCTTTCAAAACTGACTTCTGCTTTCAACTTGATATCTACATTCAATAACTGACATCTGATTTATTAACACTGTTACTTTATAATGCATTTCTAAATAGCTTGAACCTGGGTCTATTGTGGCTTAGTGGTAAAAGCGACAGCCCGGCAAGCTGTAGACTTGGGTTCGAGTCCCAACGTAGACCATATTTTTCAATTAAAAAAATTTCGTATGATTTGCTTTGTAATTTGTAGACAGCAATATTTACATCCCCACTTACTCTGCAATTACATACATTCTAATTTGATATTTGTAAATATTTCATATAAAAGCCGAAAATCTCCAATAATTTATCAATTGTTATATTTAATAAACGGCTAAGAAATTATCTAAACACTCATATAGCTATGGAGTAATAATTAGCATTTCCAACATTCAAATCTGACATCTGCTCTCAAATTACTGACATCTGCTTTCAATAACTCACATCTACTTTCAAAATAGGCATCCGCTTTCTAATCTGACGTTTGCTTTCATAACTGACACCTGCTTTCAAATCAGACATCTGCTTTCATTAACTGACATTTGCTTTCACTAACTGACATCTGCTATCAAAACTGACATGAGCTTTCAAAACCGACTTTTGCTTTCAACTTGACATCTACATTCAATAACTGACATCTGATTCATTAACACTGTTACTTTATAATGCATTTCTAAATAGCTTGAACCTGGGTCTATTGTGGCTTAGTAGTAAAAGCGACAGCCCGGCAAGCTGTAGACTTGGGTTCGAGTCCCAACGTAGACCATATTTTTCAATTAAAAAAATTTCGTATGATTTGCTTTGTAATTTGTAGACAGCAATGTTTACATCCCCACTTACTCTGCAATTACATACATTCTAATTTGATATTTGTAAATATTTCATATAAAAGCCGAAAAACTCCAATAATTTATCAATTGTTATATATATATATATATATATATATATATATATATAATTTGGTAAATTCTTGGAGTTTTCGGCTTTTATATTAAATATTTTCAAATTAGTATGTTACTTTGCAAGATAAATGTGAACATTGCTGTCTACAAATTACAACGCAAATCATTCGAAAATTATTTGAAGAATTTTGTCCACGTTGGGACTTGAACTCAAATCTACGGTTTGCCGGACCGTCGCTCTAACCAACTGAGCTACGATAGACCTAGGTTCAAGTTTATTAGAAACGCCTTATAAGGCGACAATGTTATTAATTCAGATGTCAGTTTTGAAAGTTTGAAACTGCTAAATTTTACTCCTTAGCTATTAATATATGTAGATAATTTCTGTGCCGTTCATTTAATATATCATTTGATAAATTCTTGGAGTTTTTGGCTATTATATAAAATATTTTAAATATTTTCAAATTAGTATGTTATTTTGCGAGGTAAATGTGAATGTATACATTGCTGTCTACAAATTACGACGCAAATCATACGAAATTTTATTTGAAAAATTTACGTCCACGTTGGGCTTGAACCCAAGTCTAGGGTTTGCCGGACCGTCGCTTTAACCAACTGAGCCACGATATACGTTGGTTTCAAATTTATACAGCAATGTTTATATTCACATTTACATCATAAAATAACATACTAATTTGAAAATATTTAGAATATTTAATATAAAATCCGAAAACTCCAAGAATTTATCAAATGATATGTTAAATGAACGGCTAAGAAATTATCTGTATATGTATATATATATATATATATATATATATATAGTAAATTCAAGCAGTTGGCGATTTAAGGTCTGGCTTTACTTTAAAGTATATATATTTGATTTGTATACTGTCATTTATATTTTATATCCTTGATAAAGGCATCATTGCCGAAACATGTAGGGTTGTTTTAAATATATATACTTTAAAGTAAAGCCAGACCTTAAATCGCCACCTGATTGAATTTACCATATCATACCAAGGTCACGAAATAATTATATATATATATATATATAGTAAACCTAATCAGTAGGCGATTAAAGGTCTGTATATTACTTCAAAATATATGTATTTAAAAAACTCTACATGTTTCGGCTATATACGCCTTTTTCAAGAGAATACAAAATATGAATGAACATTCATATTTTGTATTCTCTTGAAAAAGGCGTATATAGCCGAAACATGTAGAGTTTTTTAAATACATATATTTTGAAGTAATATACAGACTTTTAATCGCCTACTGATTAGGTTTACCATATCATACCAAGGTCACGAAGTTATTATATATATATATATATATATACCGGGTGCGGCAATAGTGCGTCGGCGGAGCTTAGCATGAAAACTAATAAAGTTGTAACAATGAAATTTTACGTACACATGCAGTATGCTACAGTGCATTTTCTAATTTTATTTATATATTTACAGGGTGTTCCAAATTTCCGCAACCACTTTCAATTTTTTTTTTTTAAATAGATTGCTATACTTTCTTGTTATTATGATGATAGCCACCCAAATTATCTTTGCAATGATATGTGACAATGTGCACTTACAACTGTTAGTTTTGGTTTTATTGCAAATTTTGTTAAAATCTTGACAGTTGCAGCGTCTAACATTTTAAGTCTTAGCCTGAAAATGGGTGCAGTGCCTCACATAACTTTTTTGTTACCAATTTATGGACTAACAGGTTATATGTTTTGAGGGTGAACAACGTGACAACATATACAGAGTGTTAAATATGTCGTGCCAAAGTTATCGAAGTTTAAAGGCTATTTTCTCTTTGTTTTTAAATTGAACCTATAATTTTTTTATTAGTCAGCAAATTCCTTGTAAAATTGCCGTTAAAATGATACCAATAACATAGTACTTATTTCTAGTATTTTCGAAGTTATAACCCTTTAATGGGATATACCTATGTTTATATTATTCAATATGCAGTGCATCTAATAGTTGGTTAGCCATGAAATGATATCAAACAAAGTAACTTTTACAAACACCTGTTTCTTAATTCTTTATTATTAGTTTTAGAATTACATTTTGTAATTTTTCAATAATAAAACAAAATTAATTTAAAATGTGTTCAAATATATTTCCATTCTGCTCTACACATACTCTTAATCGCCACTGCATCGACAGACTTACATTTTGAGCCATGTTGTTTTCACTTAATTGAAGAAAAGCGTTTCTGATTCGTTGCTGCATATTCTCTGCCGTTGTAGGAGGTGTTTCGTAAACTATATTTTTTACAGTAAGCCACAGAAAAAAATCACAAGGGTTAGATCTGGTGACCGCGGTGGCCAGCTTATAAAGCTTCCTCTCCCAATCCACCTATTGGTGAATACCCTATCTAAATGTGTTCTTGCAGCAGCACCGTAATGTGCAGGTGCACCATCATGTTGGTACCACAATCTCCTTATGACGTTATCTGGTAGGTCTTCTAACAGCAATGGTAAATTATTTTGTAGGAAATTTGTGTAGATTTCACAATTTAAAGTATTATTAAAAAAGAATGGACCTACAATAGTGCTTCCTATGATGCCTCCCCAGGTGTTAACACTCCATTTTTGTTGGTATAAAATGGGTTGCACAAAATGAGGGTTTCTAGTGTCATAATAATGAGAATTTTTTCTGTTTGTTATTCCACAATTAGCAAATGTTGCTTCATCTGTGAAAAGCACATGATCTAAAAAATTTAGATATTGTCGTAATTGTAAAAGTAGCCATTCACAGTAAACAAGTCTCCTTTCAAAATCCGTTTGTAATAAGCCTTGATGATTTTGAATTTTGTAAGGGTGAAATTTATGTTTTTTTAAAATCCTTCTTACAGCAGTGACTTCTATCCCGTGTTCTTTCGAAATTATCCTTGTAGATACGAGCGGCTTTTCCACAACGGACTGGACGACTGTCACTTCATTATCTTCTGTAACCATAGACTTAGTTCTTTCATGTTTGACATAATTCACTGAACCCGTCCGAAGAAACCTTGTCAACAAATTTTCAAAAAGTCTTAATATCTGGTGCTTTTCGGTGAGGATACTCCATAGCATATGTTCTTGATGCTAAAAGTGGATTTCTATTGCTAGCGCCAAGAAGAAATACCATGTCTATTAGCTCCTCTTTCGAAAAATTCATTCTAAAGAAACACAGCTATAAACTATTACGGCATGGAAATAAAAAATAATGACAACAAAACGATATAACTGACAACAAGATAACAATTAATAACGAACAAACGGAAATTGATAATTAACTAGCCGAACTTAAATTATAACAATTAAACGCGATTACAGTAAAGAGAAACTATTGAAAAACACTTTATATGGAAATTTTAAGTAGATATTTGACGTTTGGTTACACAGCAATTTTTGCTTAATATCATTTCATGGCCAACCACCCAACTATTAGATGCAGTACCGCATATTGAATATTATAAACATAGGTATATCCCATTAAAGGGTTATAACTTCGATAATACTAGAAATAAGTACTATGTTATTGGTATCATTTTAACGGCAATTTTACAAGGAATTTGCTGACTAATAAAAAAATTATAGGTTCAATTTAAAAAAAAAAGAGAAAATAGCCTTTAAACTTCGATAACTTTGGCACGACATATTTAACACTCTGTATATGTTGTCATGTTGTTCACCCACAAAACATATAACGTGTTAGTCCATAAATTGGTAACAAAAAAGTTACGTGAGGCACTGCACCCATTTTCAGGCTAAGACTTAAAATGTTAGACGCTGCAACTGTCAAGATTTTAACAAAATTTGCAATAAAACCAAAACTAACTGTTGTAAGTGCACATTGTCATATATCATTGCAAAGATAATTTGGGTGGCTATCATCATAATAACAAGAAAGTATAGCAATCTATTTAAAAAAAATAATTGAAAGTGGTTGCGGAAACTTGGAACACCCTGTAAATATATAAATAAAATTAGAAAATGCACTGTAGCATACTACATGTGTACGTAAAATTTCATCGTTACAACTTTATTAGTTTTCATGCTAAGCTCCGCCGACACACTATTGCCGCACCCGGTATATATATATATTATATTATTGCCTATTGTATCAGGATCTGTTAAATGTGACACACAAAGATTGAACAGAATAGAGTTGGGAAAATGCAAAACAAAGAAACAATATTTAATTTTAAAAAAACTAAATTTAAGAACTGCTTTAATATGTATCATTGAATGTGGACGCAACTAATATTTTTACACAATTTGAATCTAGTTTAACTTTTTTTTGCATTACAAATGTTCAAAAAAGCAATTACAATTAAAAACTAGTTTATCTCTTAGTAACTTAGATATATTAATAAAATTTCTTTGTAGGAATTGGTTACTTTACAGCTTTAGACTTTGCTAAAAGAGGAGCGAGGGTTATCCTAGCTTGTCGAGATAGAGACAGAGCCGAAGATGCTCAAAGAAAAATCATTAGAGCAACTCAAAATCCAAACGTTGTTTATAAATTGGTCGACTTCTCTTCTTTAGAATCTGTAAGAGCTTTTGCTAAGGAAATAAATGAAACGGAAGAACGTATAGATATTTTGGTCAATAACGCTGGAGCGGTTGGCTTTGGCGATCAGTTAACAAATGATGGCATGCAAATAACTCTAAAAGTAAATCATGTTTCTCCATTTTTGTTAACGCATTTATTAATAGGTAAGATTTGTATAGAATACATTTTCTTAAAGTTAAATGATTAAAAATTGCATTTAAAAACAAAGGCGACTTCCTTATGTTAAATAAAATAAAGCAAAAGATGCCGTTGCATCCACGTCATGTTAATCTGTATTAATATAAGAATTAATTTTTTTAATTTACCAATTGTAAAACACTACTACTACAAATATACATTTATGTATATTTGTTTTTAAAAGGTTGACGATAAACCAACATGATATTAATTTAATGTTTTAAATTTTATTAATTTTAACATGTTTAGTGTCGTTGTTTGCTGAGTTTTAACTCTCAATTACACTCCTGAGGAAGTAACAACTTCGTTATGAAATATAGAGTGAAATAAAGGAGTTTTTTTTTACTTGACAGACCGCTCACCCGTTAATTAATTTTTACTTATACAGTACAGTCGATAATACTTAATAGTCTATATATATATATATATATATATATATATATATATATATATATATATATATATATTATAATTCACGAAATTATTGAAACAAAATAATTTCCATTATATCTTATAATTATTATTGTTATTGTGTTTAATGAAGTTCAACAAAAATGTTTTTAGATAAAATTAAAAAGTCGGCACCAAGCAGAATTGTGAATGTTTCAGCCGTGATAGCCAGAGATTCGAAATTACAAATTGAAACAATTAATGAATTTCCAACTGGTTCCAATAAAATGTCGACTAATATGCAAATGTATGCTAAGACTAAATTGTGCAATATTCTATTCACAATTATATTGGCTAATAAATTGAATGGTACAGGCGTTACCGTAAATGTTTTACATCCAGGTGTTGTAAAAACGGAAATATTGAGAGGAGTATCTGGAATATTTAAAATTATTGTGGACACAATACTTAATCTCTATTTTAAGGTAAGAAATCGTACGTGCTTCAGACAATTATGGATATGAATACATTTTTATATACTTGTTCTTAAAACTGCAGTTTCTTAACGCCTCAACATCACACAAATACTTATATTGCTGTCACTACAAATTTCATAATTTTGCTTTAAAAATACTTAATATAAATGCGTCATGAAAGTTGCTATTGAATAATAATAATCTAAATATTAAAGTAAAAAATGTCAATTCTATAAGATAAAAAATACATAGAGCAGTAGTCTTTTCTATTGTCTATTTTTAAAGTAGAGAGACGAATTTCTGAACGTACGCCTGGCCCAAAGTACATGCACGAAAATCTTGAAAACAATTTGTACGCGGCAAAATTCAAATAATTTTTGCATTTGTGACACGCATATATTAAGTATAGACCTATGCAGAAATCAACAACAGGAATTTATCTAGGATGACAGGAGAGGAAAGAAATTAAGTAAATATTAGAAAGTGTAAACGGAGAATAGATAAGATACATAACATTTATTTATTATAATACAAAATATACATTAATAATACATTTATTGTAAACTTACTGGTTCAGCAAAAATTACATTCAAATATTTATTTACAAAAATGCAAATGTAATAAAAATATTTATCATAAACTTATGAGCTGCTCATAACTATTAGAAGTAAATTAATATATCTCTAAATTATGATGATGATATCGAACTACAATCAAAATCTTCACTGTCACTATCCTCTTCAACTCTAATGATGAATGGTTCTACTACTTCGTCAATTATTACATCAAGATCTTTCATACGGGATTCTTCTTTTATAACATGGTTTATGCATTTTAGCCAAGTAGTAGCTGTTACATTTCCCAAGGCGTCAAGTAATAATTGTCTCACTTCATATAATTTAAAGGTTTTGTTTTTGGCAGCCACTTCATTCTTTATTTGGGCCCAAACAAGCTCGATAGGGTTCAGTTCGCAGTGGTAAGGAGGTAATCGTAACACAGTTTTATTTTGTGATTTTGCTAGTTCATCAATAACATAGGAATTATAAATATTCTTATGAATTTTAACCAAGCTTAACAGTTCAGCTCTGACCATATCGTCATCATATTGTATTTCCTTACTTGTTAGCAAATTTTGAATATCCACCTTTCTCAATGATGATGATGGTGGCTTTTCTATTTTACGACTATGATATGATTATCTATAACTATAACAGCATTGTCAGGTAAATAGTTTAATATTCGAGAGAACCATTCTTCAAAAACAGTGGCATTTATTTCATCGTGGTAATCAGTGGTTTTCTTTCCTTCAAATAATAATAAGCCATCTTTTACAAAGCCATTACAACTTCCAATGTGCAACAAAATAAGACGACGTCCCTTTCCTGCTGGATTTTTTAATCCAGTTGTAAGCCCTTCGATAAAGGCTTGTCTACGACTGTGAATACTTGTGTCAGTCCACACTTTCTGTACTGTATGACCCTCATTCACCCAAATTTCATCCAAATAGAAAATTGATCTGTCCTGAGCTCTATATTGTGAAATATCTCTGAGATATTGTCGCCTCCATCTTACAATGTCATCTCTTTCGGTCAAAATACTATTTCTGCTCCTTTTTAAGTATCTAGAGGACATAGCACAATTATATACATGTATTTCTATATAATAAATATTTCTTTCTTAAAATTCATTTGCTTTATTAGCAAATACAATGTTGATCGACTCATGTTTGGCAAATCTTCGTCATTTCTTACTTGCATCAGCACCTTATCTAATGTCGGAGGTTCATTTTGTCGAAACATATTGTGAACTATTTGGCGTATAGCAGTTTTCACAGTCTCATCAAAGGATTTCAGTAAAGAAGACCTACCACTAATCTTTTTAGGATCTGCACATTTTCCAGAGGCTTTATACTCCTTAACCACCCGATACACTGTTGCTCTTGAAATTCCTGTAAGCATACTCTGTAAAATATAGATCATATGTAATAAATAGTATTCACTTGCCTACTACGTCAGAAATTTGTTTTATCATGTCAAGTTTCTTGATATTGGGTGTATCGGCTATAATTTTCTTGTAAGCATTGATCAGGGTCTGCTTTTCGGTACTACGCAAATGATTCGTATTTTCACGCTTTTTCGGAGGAGAACAAGCATGTTCACGGCCAGCGGCACTTGTACTTGGTTGTGCATCCATATTGGAGACCAACTATAAAACTCTTTTAATTGTATTTATTTCAATATATTGCTTATAAATTACTTACGAGTGTATCTGATAACTATTACTGTCGAACTCCGAAAAGAACTGGTAAAGTATATAATGAAATAACGGAGAAATAATAGAAACAAGGCTTAATTATAAACAATGTTAGTTGATCAGAATCTGAGCAAGATTTGTACGGTGTCATTTGGCCTTGCTTTCAACCAATGAGATTTCACTGTCAAAGTGGTCTGTTCAGAAATTCGTCTCTCTACTTTAAAAATAGAGTATAGTGTCAATATATGGACGAGTAAATACATATTGCTCTGAGTTTTACAGTCGTTTGCTGACAGTGCTATTTGTTGTGTGGGCTGGCACTAACGCATATATCTCTCTAGATTTTAATGTTATTTGTGTGTCTCAGGATTACTGCTAACACCCATTGTAAATTAAAAAAAAAATGATATGAGATGGTAACTCTTAAAATTCTTTTAGTATTTGATATTCATATATTGATAAGTTATATATTTTCTGGTTTTGTACTTAAACCTAATCCCCATTATAAAACTTTTATAAGAATTGTAAAGGACACATATAGCTTTGAAGTCTTCTTTAGATTCTGATAGAATCATTTTTTACTCTTAAATGTTTAACTTACCCTAGGGGATGTTAACCTCCAAACGCTAAGTAATGATTTAAGGTGTTTGGTTTGACCCTTGTATGTATACATATGGATATTCTTGGTTCTCCTGATAGAGTTATTATAAATAAAGTGTGTTATTGAATGCTTGTATTGTGGGAGATCTGACCCTATGCAACATAACATTAATCTCTGCACTGTATATTGTTTTATTTAAACCCTATTCTTTGATTCTTGAACATTAAATTCAATTACGTTTATTCTCTGAAGTTCTTTGCGGGAGATGGAATCCTTACATAAATATTTATTTTAATGTTGAATTTACAGTTAATCGATTCCAACTAATTATCCATATATACTTCGAAATATTTAATTTAAGTTTTATAGACCTCAAACTATTGTGAGCTCTTTTACTTACGCTAACCTAGTTCCGCGTACATTCTCTCAAATTTCTCTCGATACATGTTGTTTCAGGTTTTATGATTAAATTTATAATAAAGAAAAATATAATAGAATCCTATACTACTTGAAAATTAAAAAAATACCAATATTATAATTGATATAAAATATTACATTTAAACTTTAAGCTAATTATTTATTTCATCTAGTTAAGTCTGAAGCTCGCGTTCGAAGCCTCCTTTGTGTCGAATTCACCCCTTATAGAGGTATAGAGGTGATCGTGTGCCTGTTTTTATATACGCTTAGGTTTCACGTCCTTTTCTTGTATTTATTCTTGTTTTTCTTTTGTTTTTGGATATTTTTTCCATTTCAACCCTCGTATTTTTTTATTACACTGTATGAAAATGTATTTTTGCTTATTTCCTTTTATTAATTTTTTTCTATATTTTTGGTTCTTTTATTCATTTCTCATTGGCCGCCATTTTAATTTCAAAATCTCGTTTTGGTATTGGTCGTCCGTCGTTCTTTAGTTTCCGAGCTTTCTATTGATACATTTTCTGATTTCAGATCGTTTGTACCTTCACGTCACATTTTGTACGCGTCTGGCATTTTATTTGTTTACTGCTTATTTTATTTTCTTCTTCAGATTGTTTGATGTATTGATGATTGTTGTTATATACTTTGGAGCTTCTGTTGTCGTAATGGATTGGTTTTATACTCCACTGAGTCTATTTTACCCGGGTTTTCTTCTCTTTAATGTATCGGTTCCTTTGCAGTTGTGTTTACAGATGTAATATATTGTTATTGTAATAATAACTAGTAGTATTGTAGTAAGATTTGGTGCATTTGTACAATGAATTTATTATTAGATTACATATTAGGTCAGTCAAAGCACAACTCGTTTTAACTACGTTTTGTTCTCATCTACTCCTATTTTCTCTATTTAAATTTATATCGTATTTAGATATCACAATAATATGCATTTATAGTTCGTTTCAACTTATTTTAATTTGACTAAATAGGACGTAAGTACATTTATAGCACCTCCTGCGGCGAGGACGTAATGAAAGAGAAACACATTACGATGTGAGCTGTTCCTTACTTTAATAGCCAGAGTGGTATTAAATAAATTGTGCCTAAGTAAGCGAACGTGATTTTCTTATATATATATACATATATATATATATATATATATACAGGGTTAGTTAAAAGTATGGAGACGGCGATTTATTGCCGTTAATATTCATTTTAGGGAATTATGTTCTATATAAAAGTTTGTTAGGATATTTTGACCTACATTTGAGAATATTAGAATTTTTTTTTCTTCAATTGTTTTTTAGTTACGCCTGTCCGCGCAGTTTTTTTAAATGGGAACTAGTAAATTTTACTCTACCATTCGATAGAGAATTTTTTTTTCTTTACAATAATATTTTTGTTTTTTAAAATTCATTTTAATAACTTTTTTATAAGAAAAGGCCGGTTCATGTGTTTAACAGATGTTCAGTACATCGCAGATAGACAGAAGCGTAGCGATAAACAAACTTGAGCGACATAATTTTATCAGTGGTCATTGTGTACGTCAAATCTTTGACAGAAATAATTCATTTGTGCAATTTGTTGCTGTTAATGTTAACAATGGCGAGTTTAAGTGAACATGAACGAATTGAAATACTTATGATGTTGGGTTATGGAGATAGACGCAGAAGTTTACAAGACGTTTGTAATTTATTTAATGATACGCATCCAAACAGAAATCTAATTTCTAAATCCGTTGTTGGTAAAATTTTAAGACACTGAACAAACGGGTAGCGTTAAAGATTTGCCAAGGAGTGGTAGATCTAGAACAGCAAAAAGCGATGATAACAAACTGGATATTTTATTGGCTGTATCTGAATATCTCCATTTATCAACCAATCAATTAGCGGCCAATTTCAATATTTCACAGTCATCGATCGTGTCATTTTTAAAAAGTGAAAAGTATAAACCTTATAGGTACACCTTGTACACGAGTTAACGGAAGATGATTTTGATAGGAGATTACAATTTTCTGAAGAAATGTTAAATATTTGCAATAATAACGAAAATTTTGTCAACAATATTCTTTTCTCTGACGAAGCTACTTTTTGCCTTACCGGTGAAGTAAACAGACATAACTGCAGATACTGGTCATCGGAAAATCCCTCTTGGTTTTTGGAGCACCATACGCAGTACCCCCAAAAGGTTAATGCTTGGGTTGGCATTCTAGGCGGTCATATTATCTGTCCCTTTTTCATCAATGGCAATTTAACTTCGGCTCTGTATTTGCAGTTATTGCAAAATGAAATAATGCTACGCTCTATCCTCGTGAAAACAATGAACACCTGCCCAATGACAGTATCTGGTTCCAGCAAGATGGCGCCCCACCACATTATGGTGTAAATGTTCGTCAATATCTGGTCTACGTTTTTCCCCACAGATGGATTGGAATACGAGGAACCATTGAATGGCCAGCCCGTTCGCCAGATTTAAGTCCTTTAGATTTTTTGCTTTGGGGATACGTAAAAAACAAAGTTTACAAAGATAAGCCCGATAACGTCGAAGATTTACAAATCCGAATTACCAGAACGATACAAGAAATTCCCCGAGATTTTTTTACAGAACTCTGTTCGGGGTTTTGTAAATCGATTGGGTCATTGTCAAATTACTAATGGACGACAATTTGAACACTTACTTTAATTTACTTTGTTATTAATTTGTTTAATTTTTCTTATAAAAAAGTTATTAAAATGAATTTTAAAAATACAAAAATATTATTGTAAAGAGAAAAAAATTCTCTATCGAATGGTAGAGTAAAATTTACGAGTTCCCATTTAAAAAAGCTGCGCGGACAGGGGTAACTAAAAAACAATTGAAGAAAAAAAAAATTCAAATATTCTCAAATGTAGACCAAAATATCCTAACAAACTTTTATATTGCACATAATTCCCTAAAATGAATATTAACGACAATAAATCGCCGTCTCCATACTTTTAACTAACCCTGTATATATATATATATATATATATGTATATATATATATATATGTATATATATATATATATATATATATATATATATATATATAGTAAATTCAATTCGTTGGCGATTTAAGGTTTTACTTCAAAATGTATATATTTAAAACAATCCTACATGTTTCGGCAAATGATGCCTTTTTCAAGGAATATAAAATATAAATGACATTATATTCCTTGAAAAAGGCATCATTTGCCGAAACCTGTAGGATTGTTTTAAATATATACATTTTGAAGTAAAACCAGACCTTAAATCGCCGACGAATTGAATTTATCAGTCGCGAAATAATTATATATATATATATATATATATATATATATATATATATATATATATATTAGTTCTTGGAATTAAATTTAGTAGCCATTAATTAATATCGTATAATTAAAATGGCATTACAGCTTAACATCTCTTACATTTAAGTAATACAGTTCATATAAATTTTCCCTAGTAGCAAAATATAAATTGTAAAGTCATGAAGCATATAGTTTATAAGAAAATGTGGAGACCTTGGGACTAAGACAGAAGGTGAGCAATATGCAATATGTAAAAAGATTCATCTGTCAGTTCAAGCTGAGAAAATGTTAAATGTGTATAATAATTGACAAGAAGAAAATGCAAAAAGTTATATTTATTGTGAAGATAGCTACACGAAAAGTCGATTACTAGAAGTCTTTAACACAAAGACTTTCGAAAAGGAAACGTAGATAACGTTTGCCGACATATTACTGTATATTTAATCCGATCGAGTTAATTTGAAGTCCATTGAAAGAATATGTTCGGCGCACTAACGATTGTCCCAAATTTAGGGATGTAGCTTTAAGAAAAAATTACCAACGTCAGAAAAAAATGGAAAAATTGTATTAGACATGCAATAGAAATAGAAAATGTATATTTAGAAAATGTGAATATTCATCTGGAATTTATAATTAATTTAAATGAAAGTGATGAAGATAGCACTGACCTTCAGTATGTCCTAAGTACGTGAAAAAATGTTTTATAAGTCTCGTATTTTTCTTATACGAGTATGTTATTTCAAATAGTTTCCGCATCTAAAGGAACAAGAAATTCCAATTAATATAGTAATTTAATAATTTAAAAAACGAATTTGTATTAGTTTTTATTTACTTTTAGATGGACCCATACTTAATCTAATGTAAAATTTGAAATAAGTTATGTCAATGAATTAATTATATATTTGAGTTTGATAATACTTTAAATAAGTTATTTAGCCATTTTTATTGAGAAAATTAATTAATATCTATTTTTTAATAAATAACATAAATACATAACATAAATTGGTTCTTACCTTTTGTACATTATCTTTAGAATAATTAACTGCAAGTTTTATTTAAATTTTTATTTATGAAGATATTGTGAACAGATAAAAATCATAGTATTTATTATATTGTCAGTATAGACATCCTGTTTAACACCTAATTTTTTTCGTTGCATAACTTGCAGTGTATCTATTAACTCACAAATAAACGTTTTAAGCTCGATTTTTTATTTATTTGAGTATTTTCTTTTAATTGCATTATTTACTAAGCAAAGCAGCAATATCTATAGAGTCTCACAATAAAAATACAAATGAGTTAGTCCATTAAAGAGTTATGCAGTAAGTACACCCTTATTTTATAATTAGACGGTAGTTGTTAAATTTAGCTATAAGCTAAATTTACCTTGTATATATCTTTATATATATATATATATATATATATATATATATATATATATATATATATATATATATATATATAGAGCGATATATTACAAATCAATTAAGGCATGGAATTTCATAAACTCCCTGGTTTTCTAAAGGTATTCTTGTTTTTGGATTCCGAAGGACTGTGCTAATTTTTCTGTCTGCCTTGAATGTGGTTTCAATGTTGTGTCTTCGTAGGACTCTGGATATTCTGTTGGTGGTACCTTTGACATAGGGTAAGTAGGTTTTGGCTACTGATTCCTCTTTTTCCTCTTGTGATGTGGCTCGTTTAGGTTTTAATGCTTTATTCATTGCCTACTAAACTTGTTTACTAAAGCCATTCTGCTGACGTTATCTTCATCGGCTAATCTCTGTGATCTTGTTACTAAACTCTTCACTACTGCTTGCAACTGAGCTGGGTGATGGTGAGACTATGCGTTGAGGTACCGATCTGTATGTGTAGATTTCCGATACACTGTATGGCTTAATTTTCCACTTTCTTTCTTCTTAACCAAAACGTCAAGGAATGGTAATTGGTTGTTTGATTCTACTTCCATTGTGAATTTTATTTTTGGATGGATACTATTCAGATGTTCCAGGAAGCTCTTAAGGTGATCTTCTCCATGTGTACAAATCATGAACGTGTCGTCAACATATCGTAGCCAAAGTTTGGGTTTATGGGTGGCCGTTTTTAATGCTGTTTTCTCCAACTCTTCCATGAAGAGGTTCGCTATTACTGGTGACAGTGGAGAGCCCATCGGTGCCCCTTCTATTTGTTTGTAACGTTGATAGCCGTAGATAAAGTAGGTGTTTGCCAGGCAGTGTTTCACCAGGTTCATTATGTATGGTGAAGGTTGGTATTTTCTTTCGATGGTCCCTAGAGCTTCGGTTACTGGTATATTGGTAAACAATGACACTACGTCGAAGCTTACTAATAGCCAATCTGTTTCTACTTTCTCTTTCTTCAATATCTCGATGAAGTGGCTTGTGTTCTTGACGTAAGACTTGGCTTCTTCGGCATGTGGTTGAAGTTGTTGAGCTAGGTATCTTGCCAGCTGTTGAAGAGGTGACCCAGTGGAGCTGACTATGGGTCTTAATGGTGCACCTTCCTTGTGGACTTTTGGTAAACCGTAGAATTTGGGACATCTTGATGCCTTCTCCCTTGGAATGAGTTCCTTGTCGATGGAACTCTCCTTGATTTTAGTAGGTCTCTAGGTATGTTGTTGGATCCGTAGTGATTGGTTGGTATGCCGGATCTTCTAAAAGAGTTTTTATCTTGGTGTCGTAGTCGGTTGTGTTCATTACCACCGTAGCATTTCCTTTGTCCGCTGGTAGTATAATAATGTCTTCGTTGTTCCTTAATTGTTTAAGTGCCAGTAATTCTTCGTGTAATAAGTTCTTCCTTGGTGGTTTGGCGGTCCATAGTATGTGCGATACATCTTGGCGGATTGCTTCGGCCATATTCTTGTCAATCCCAGATATAGTTGCCTCTGCCCCACAAATGATCTCTTCTACTGGCATACGGACAGGAGCTATTGCGCAGTTAAACTCCTTCGCCAATATCTTTTGTGATGGTGCATTCAATATGTGGGTGGATAGGTTGTATACAACTTTGAGTGGTTTCTTCTCCTTTCTAGTGTTTATGGGTTTCTGTTCTGCTTGCAGGCGGTTGAACTTCTTTATTTGTTCCGCTGTTGTTAGGCTGGTGTTTGTATCCAAACGGAATTCACTGAGCTGGTCCAGTACTCTCCAAATTATCGGGTGGATGGTGCTACTTAGATTGTAGTTAGAGTAATTGTTTGTTGGTATCATCCAACATTTTTCTGACATCGTGGATAGATTCCCTCAGTAGAGCCAGGCTTGCTTTCTTCAGAATGTTCTTGGTTTGTGTGGTGTTTGTTGAACTTCAGTTTCAATGTTTGTGGAATGATGTCCTCCTCTCGGCAAAGTTGTAGAAATGCGAGGTCGCAAAGCAGTTGGGTTCTTCTTGTTCTTAGTTTCTCCAAGGTCTTGATTTGGTGCAAGGTCTCCTCCCCGAAGAGACGTAATATATTTCTTTCAGGTTTCCGTGGGTAGTAGTATGTGTTGTAACTGGATTTCGGGTTTTCATCCGCGTTTTCACTGTTTGGTCTGCGTAAATACCGGTGATGGTTTTTGACGACGTTTCGGCAAAATCGCATTTGCCATCTTCAGGTCTGCGATAACTTTTTCTGCTTCTAGTTACTCGTAAACTGACGTAGTCGAGGTTAGGATGGTGGTTATATACCCGCTTAGCGTTCTAGTTGGTTACACTTGGTTGAGTGTGTGCGCGGCTCCGTGTCGTTGGGCCTGTAGCTGGAGTGTACTGGTACAGTTGCGGTGTAGGTGTTTTTGTTTGTTGTTGACAACTTCTTTGCTTAATACTGGTTTCCATGCTGTTGGTAGCCTCTGGGTGTCATCTCGCGAATTCAAATTGTTCGGACGTTTGTCAATTTCGATAGCTTCTCATGTCATACATTTGTAGTTGCTATGGATAAAATTATTCAAATATCCCTTAGTATTCTAAAGCAGATAGACAACAAAAACAGGTTGTTGGTGCTATAATCAAATTAGTTAATTGCCTGCGGCTATGTACGGAAGCTAGAGATCTTATTTCAGAGAGCCGGTCATTCTGTATAATCATATGTGTTTTAAATGCGTATATCAAGGCTTATTTTATAACAGAAACGATATTGATTCCTTTCTGGCTGTCCGAGTAGGTTTTCGTGGTTTTCCTTCTCGTTTAAGGCGAATGCCGACAGCTTAACTTCATAAGTCGCTCCACGGGCGCATACATAATAATAACTCATGTCTTGTGTTTCCATGTTTTTGTTGTCTATCTATTTTAGAATACTAAGGCATGATTTATTATTATTAAATTGGAATGTATCTTTGAATAATTTTATCCATAGCAACTACAAATATATGACGTTAATATACTGTCATTAAATTTGATATTCCTTGAAAAAGGCATCATTTGCCGAAACATGTAGGATTGTTTTAAATATATACATTTTGAAGTAAAACCAGACCTTAAATCACCAACAAATTGAATTTACCAGACATATATATATATATATATATATATATATATATATATATATATTGTAAAGTGCCAATCGATGCGCTGAGTAGGATTTAACTAAGAATATAGTATATGAATTAATTATAAAAATTGAAAATCTAAAAGAATGAAAGGTTAATGATTTTAAATTTAAAATGTGGGCGCCAATATACAAATATCCTTAGTCGAATCAACGCTATCTGACCCTTTTTAATATAACTAGCTAATTGCGGTAGAGCTTGAGTGTAAAAGTTAATTTTTAATAATCTCAGGGTTCACGGTCGGTCAGGTGTATTATTTGCAGCTACAAACCAATCAGTGTATTCTCCACTCAAACACAACAATCACACTTCACAAATAAAAGATTGAATTAGATAAATAAATAAAAATTTAATATCACAAAAATAAGAAAACTGTAACAACAAAATTGAGAGATAAAAATAGGAAACTGTATTTAATATTATATAAATTATGCAAGATGTGACAAAAATTGAAATTAATAAGTGCACATGTGGGAAATGGTGATGAGGTTATGTGTACGAGATAAAATAAACAAATATTTAATAGTTTTTATATCTTATATTATTTTGGTGAGTATAAGCTTATTTGTAGCTAAATATCTGTAAAATTCAACGCTTTAAATTGATGCTTACTTTAAAATTGAATTTGATACATGAAATAATAATTTGTAGCGATTAATTTGAGCAATTATAACTTTTAAAATTAAATAATTTGGAATAAACGTTGTAGGTGAACCTGATGTTGATCTCCTAGATCTGATATACTTCTCAATATGTGGATATGCGGCAGACCAGGAAGCACGGCCTCGTTCACCGTCTTTGGCGGAGTTCGTCGAGTTGAGTGGTGTAAATCGTTGGCTTGCCCTGCTCTCTGCTTCAAATGATGCTTAGGACGATATCTCACGTTTGCGTTGAGGTATTCTTGAGATTTTTTCTTCAAAAGGTGGGCCTTTAAGTTGGTTATCGAATGATTCAACACTAGGTAGGAGATTTTCACTTTAAAGATGTTTTAAAAATTTATTTTAAGGAAGTACACTCAAAAACGGCCATTTATGTTCAAAGTTTTATATCAGATGACGCCGATCGCGTTTTATTTTTTATTCCAAAGCCTTATTTCTATATCGAAATAATCTCGTAATTTTAGTTTAATTACATCAATTTAAAATGTGAGTTTATACAATGTTTTGATTTTAACATAAAGGGAAAATTAATTTAATATTTTACATTAACCTAAAATATGATTTGAATATAAATTTAGTAATGTTTTCTACCGTAAAGTTTGCTTTAGCGGGGTTCATATAATTTTGAATTGGTGGGCGTGGTTATCTAGCGTCGATATAAACCTGATGTTGATAAATTAAATACCTGTTGTTTCGCGCGTATAATTTGAATAATGAAAAAATGAAATTAAAATATAAAAAGTTAGTTAAAATCAAAATAAGATAATGATGAATTTTAAAGTTATCGTCGTATTAATTTATTTACATTTCGATGTTAGTTTCACAAATTCCGTCCACCAATTTATTGTTTATACAGGTGTTTATATTGATTGTGTACCTGTACTTTCCATTGTAGGTGCTGGAATACCTGAGCTGGTTGTACCACTACATTATCCCCGTCAAAAGAAAAACGAATGTACTGAAGTTATTTCTTTTCCCAGATATGGAAAATGAATTAAGAACATCAACTTGTTTATCTCCCTCATCATGTGTCAACATAATTAAAAAAAAACAAATAAACAAATTCAACTTGGAACAAAATAATAATTATTATGTAATTCTCTTTTCTAATATATAAATTATTTATTATTCACTTCAAACTTTTTTTTTAATTGTAAATCATGATTATTTATTTTAAAAATCTCGTTTCTTTTTATAATATTTGTCTTTATATTCATTATACTTTCTGTATTCGTTTTGTTTATTAACTTCTTTTATGTTTTATTATATCTTTATCAATGTTACATATTCCATACATTTTAATAGCATTATTATATATCTTTTAATAAGGTTTCTTATATTTAGTTTGTATATATGTATTAGTAATATTTTTGTGTTAGTTAAATCTTTCTTTATTAGTGTTATACTTTATAATGTATTGTTGTTCGATCTGTAACATAGTTGTAATACTGGGCTGTTTTCTGTGTTTAAAAATTGGTGTTATATACTTCATGTACTAATTACATTAAATATTCAGGTATTTGACTGTAGTGTTATAATTGTTAGGGTATTTTGTTTATTTCTTTCATTGATGGTACATGCTTAATAATTCCTTTAATAAGTTGTTATTCATAATCATTAATTATAATTAATATACTGATGTAAGCTTTAGCTTCCATAATAAATAATACTCTCATTATACATACAAGACGTTACATTCACATTCACTTCTCTTATCATTGAAATACCATACCTTACATATATTTTCTACCTTATAAGGAGACACTTTTGTCTATATTTTAATATTTTCATAATAATAATAATTAATTTATTTTTATATAATTCTATACACCCCTATCATATGTATTTATACCTTCTGCCTTTAAAAATCTATACCTAGTCCATCTTATATCATTTCAGCACTCCTTTATTTATTTTCAAACATTCTCTCTCTTTTTCAATAATAATACGTTTAAACTTTCATTATATTTAACTTTCGCATGTTTATAAGTGAATATTTTCCCCATTTAAATTCTATTGATAGTACCACTATTATTTTTAAATAATTGTTCTTTTGTAAGTATTTTAACCATCTGAATATGTGATGTTACCTTTTATTAGTCTCAGAGTATTATGTCTCTTAATTATGTAAATTAGTATTAATATTTGAGCTCCAGTTATGTTTGTTTTCCTTTTAATTTTATTTAATATTGAACTTGTTATTCATTCATTGATTGTATTGTAGTTTCATGATGTGTTCTTTCTTTTTCTTATTAAATCGTGTTTATCATCTCTTTGTTTATGTTTAATCTTCATCTTATTGGTTTAGTTTCTGTGTAATTATAAATCGTATCCCCGTATAAAGCTTAGTTCATCATGGTATGTATTAGAACATCGAGATTCTGTCATCGTATTTTTTTAAATATTTATTTTTCGACGAACTATTTTAAAGATATCAATGTTGTTATCCCTGTGTAGAAATATCATGTTGCCTCTACCTTGAGATTTATGGAGGTTTTTGTTAATTAGTGAGTATGTATTTATAATTTTTGTGTGAATGTGTATATTAGTATTGATTTTTATATTGGATAAATTATTAAGGAAATTGTTATTATTTAAGTATTCATATATTACAGAGTTGTTTATCATGCCTTCTTTATTTAATATTTTATTTGTGTTATCATGTATAATTAAGTTTGTTGAAATTAAAGCTATGTTTTGTATGTACGTGATTTTTGATTGTGTGTTGTTGGTTGCATAATTATGATTAATATTCTTGATGTTAATATGGGATAAGTTAATATTAACGTTATTAATCCCCGTCTTCCCTATGTTAAAGTTATTATTCTCCCTTGCATTGTTTATTAAAAAGTTCTGATATTCTTTGTCGTTTATTAAAAATTGATTAGGAAAATCGGGTTTAGTTTTTCTTCTAAGCGGTATGTTAGTATTATGATTTTGTATTATCTTAGTTGTCTCCTTATTATTAATATTGTGCATATTATTGATTGTATTCTTATCCAGTACCTCTTTATGTGTATTAATTGTTTTATTATTGGTTGGTTTTTGATCGGCATTTTTGAAATCTATCTTGTTATTTTGTTTATTGCGTTTAGCTTCTATTATGTTTTTTGTGATATCTAAGTTCTTGCTTATGTTGTTGTAACTAGATCCTATTATGTTATTTAAGTCTAATCGTTTTTCAATGTTATTGGATTCTATTTTGTTGGTTTTGCCTAATCGTTTTACCCACTGTGAATTTAGAAGATTGACTGTTTCGTCCAGTTTAATTAAATATTTTAACTCATTTTCCTCCATAACTTTTTGTGCGATGGAGATTTCTGCTATTTTTCCCTCCAGATCGATTTTAAAAGCACTTAATTTGTTGTCTATATTGGCGTTGTTAAGTTCGAATTTTTCATTAATGTGTTGCATGTTGGTTTCTAATTTAGTTATTAAATTACTACTCAAGTTATTTAATTCTTGTTTTAAATCAATGTTATCTTGTTTTAGGTTTTTGGTCGTTATATCCAATTTATTATTTGTAAAATCTAGTTTGTTATTCATGTCAATGTTATTATTTTTCAATTCATTATTAGTGGTTTCTATTTTATTAGTTAAGTCAAGGTTATTAGCATCTAGCTTGTTATTGGTAGTGTCTATTTTATTAGTCATTTGATTCATTTGTAACATTAGAGCGTTTAACATTTTCATTACCTGGCTATCCTCTGGAGAACTTACCACTTCAGATCCGGATGTTTGAGCTACTGGAATATCTCCTTGCTCGTGTCTGTCCTCATCAACATTATCTTTTGTTGCCTTTGATCGATGTCTGGTGTCCATGTTAATGTTAATTTATTTGTTATAGTATAAGAAAGAATTTATTATTTTTTTTTTTTTTGAAAAATTGATAAGAATTATTATAATTGATATTAAAGAAGTATGAATTTAGATATTAATCAGAATAGTTATATGCCACACAAAATTAATATAAATTGGCAAGAATTGAAAACAATAAATACCCACAAGTTGATTTTCCCTTTCACTAACCTTTTATTCCTGAATATCCCGGTTAAAGTTGAGGTTCCCTCGTAAAATGTGATATTGATTTAGCTATACAATGGACAAATCAGATACACAACACAATACACATAAATACCTAATACAGTTCACAAATTTTTTAAACAAATATCTGTCTGTGTAAAAGTTGGTTGAGCACTATTTTTATAACTGCAGGATAATACTTGGCCTTCACGTTCGGGCGTCAAATGTAAAGTGCCAATCGATGCGCTGAGTAGGATTTAACTAAGAATATAGTATATGAATTAATTATAAAAATTGAAAATCTAAAAGAATGAAAGGTTAATGATTTTAAATTTAAAATGTGGGCGCCAATATACAAATATCCTTAGTCGAATCAACGCTATCTGACCCTTTTTAATATAACTAGCTAATTGCGGTAGAGCTTGAGTGTAAAAGTTAATTTTTAATAATCTCAGGGTTCACGGTCGGTCAGGTGTATTATTTGCAGCTACAAACCAATCAGTGTATTCTCCACTCAAACACAACAATCACACTTCACAAATAAAAGATTGAATTAGATAAATAAATAAAAATTTAATATCACAAAAATAAGAAAACTGTAACAACAAAATTGAGAGATAAAAATAGGAAACTGTATTTAATATTATATAAATTATGCAAGATGTGACAAAAATTGAAATTAATAAGTGCACATGTGGGAAATGGTGATGAGGTTATGTGTACGAGATAAAATAAACAAATATTTAATAGTTTTTATATCTTATATTATTTTGGTGAGTATAAGCTTATTTGTAGCTAAATATCTGTAAAATTCAACGCTTTAAATTGATGCTTACTTTAAAATTGAATTTGATACATGAAATAATAATTTGTAGCGATTAATTTGAGCAATTATAACTTTTAAAATTAAATAATTTGGAATAAACGTTGTAGGTGAACCTGATGTTGATCTCCTAGATCTGATATACTTCTCAATATGTGGATATGCGGCAGACCAGGAAGCACGGCCTCGTTCACCGTCTTTGGCGGAGTTCGTCGAGTTGAGTGGTGTAAATCGTTGGCTTGCCCTGCTCTCTGCTTCAAATGATGCTTAGGACGATATCTCACGTTTGCGTTGAGGTATTCTTGAGATTTTTTCTTCAAAAGGTGGGCCTTTAAGTTGGTTATCGAATGATTCAACACTAGGTAGGAGATTTTCACTTTAAAGATGTTTTAAAAATTTATTTTAAGGAAGTACACTCAAAAACGGCCATTTATGTTCAAAGTTTTATATCAGATGACGCCGATCGCGTTTTATTTTTTATTCCAAAGCCTTATTTCTATATCGAAATAATCTCGTAATTTTAGTTTAATTACATCAATTTAAAATGTGAGTTTATACAATGTTTTGATTTTAACATAAAGGGAAAATTAATTTAATATTTTACATTAACCTAAAATATGATTTGAATATAAATTTAGTAATGTTTTCTACCGTAAAGTTTGCTTTAGCGGGGTTCATATAATTTTGAATTGGTGGGCGTGGTTATCTAGCGTCGATATAAACCTGATGTTGATAAATTAAATACCTGTTGTTTCGCGCGTATAATTTGAATAATGAAAAAATGAAATTAAAATATAAAAAGTTAGTTAAAATCAAAATAAGATAATGATGAATTTTAAAGTTATCGTCGTATTAATTTATTTACATTTCGATGTTAGTTTCACAAATTCCGTCCACCAATTTATTGTTTATACAGGTGTTTATATTGATTGTGTACCTGTACTTTCCATTGTAGGTGCTGGAATACCTGAGCTGGTTGTACCACTACAATATATATATATATATATATATATATATATATATATATATATATATATATATGTCTGGTAAATTCAATTTGTTGGTGATTTAAGGTCTGGTTTACAGACATATATATATATATATATATATATATATATATATATATATATATGTCTGGTAAATTCAATTTGTTGGTGATTTAAGGTCTGGTTTTACTTCAAAATGTATATATTTAAAACAATCCTACATGTTTCGGCAAATGATGCCTTTTTCAAGGAATATCAAATTTAATGACAGTATATTAACGTCATATATTTGTAGTTGCTATGGATAAAATTATTCAAAGATACATTCCAATTTAATAATAATAAATCATGCCTTAGTATTCTAAAATAGATAGACAACAAAAACATGGAAACACAAGACATGAGTTATTATTATGTATGATTGTTTTAAATATATACATTTTGAAGTAAAACCAGACCTTAAATCACCAACAAATTGAATTTACCAGACATATATATATATATATATATATATATATATATATATATATATATATATATATATATGTCTGGTAAATTCAATTTGTTGGTGATTTAAGGTCTGGTTTTACTTCAAAATGTATATATTTAAAACAATCCTACATGTTTCTGGCCATCATCAACTATCTAATTTCTTATAGGCGCCATATTGGATTTAGACATCTTCAGAAAGAGTATTTTTTTCTGATTTCAACTATGTACCACATGCTGACTAAAGTTTTTGACATTAGGTTTTATTTGAAAGAATAAATTATAAGATTAAATAAGGTAGCCATGGAATTTCAATCTGTCAAACATTTCATTTATTGTTCATTAATAATACAAAAATGTCATACACTAACGAAGAGAAACGAGATATGATAAGTATTTTTTATTCTTCGAACCGAAATTCAACAGTAGCGAGTACAAGAAATCTACAATTATATCCAGAACGACAACAGCCACATCGAACCATTTTTCTAGATCTCGACAGAAATTTGGTCGAGAATGGATCGTTTACTAAGCCGCGTAATGGTCAAGACAACAGGAATTTAAATGAAAATCGACAAGATATTTTACAAATGGTAAATTAAAAGCGTGTTTTCAAATTTCATGTTAATCTTGTATTTTTATAGATAAATAATAATCCATCAATTTCTACACGCGAAGTAGCGTCAGAATTAAAATTGTGCCAGTCCAGAGTTTGGAGAACTTTACATAAAAGTAGGTTTAAACCATACAGGATCCATGCTAGTCAGTCTTTACTGCCTGGAGATAATTTGAGAAGGCTAGAATATTGTAATTGGTTAATGGGAAGGATAGAAAATAACGAAAATTTTTTAAGCAAAATCATCTGGTCAGATGAAACAAAATTTACAAATTCTGGAATGTTCAACAGAAATACGGAGCACTATTGGGCAGTACAAAATCCCCGACAAAACAGGGCTAGAAGACCACAACATCGTTTTGGAATAAACGTTTGGATGGGTATTTTGGTAAATCGTCTCTTAGGACTTATGAAGAACATAAATGGAGAAAGATATTTAAACATTTTACGTACATACGTATCTGACTATCTTGACGACAATATCCCATTAAATCAATTACAATAATTATGGTGGCAACAAGATGGCGCACCAGCACACAATGCAGCTATTGTTAGAAATCTCTTAAATCAAGAGTTTGCAAACCGTTGGATTGGAAATAGGGGAGTTGTTGAATGGCCTGCGAGATCACCTGATTTAAGTCCGCTAGATTTTTTTTATGGGGAAATGTTAAAAATAATATTTATAAATTAGATGCGCCACAAAACATTGAAGAATTACGAGGCAGACTTCAGAATGCCTTCGATGCAGTTCCTAGAAGAACTATACAAAGGGCAGTACAAAATGCCAGAAGGCGTGCCCAATTGTACATTACCGAAGATGGCCAGATAATTGAACATTTACTGTAATTGTTTATTGTTTACTTTTCTATGTATTTTTATTAATGTTTTTGTTATCTTGTACTCGCTACTGTTGAATTTCGTTTCGAAGAATAAAAAATACTTATCATATCTCGTTTCTCTTCGTTAGTGTATGACATTTTTGTATTATTAATGAACAATAAATGAAATGTTTGACAGATTGAAATTCCAAAGGCTACCTTATTTAATCTTATAATTTATTCTTTCAAATAAAACCTAATGTCAAAAACTATAGTCAGCATGTGGTACATGGTTGAAATCAGAAAAAAACTCTTTCTGAAGATGTCTAAATCCAATATGGCGCCTATCAGAAATTAGATAGTTGATGATGGCCAGAAAGAAACGAAAGGTCGTATAAAAATTTAGAGTACACCACTGGATAGAGGTTTAGAAATGGCCACAAGGATGTGTTTTTATTTTTTCTCTACAAGGCCAAATGTCGGTGCTACAGGTAAAAGAAGAAAATGGGGTTTTCGCGTTTTTTTTTAAATATCGAAGGTCATTTGTCACAGGTCTATTTTCTTTACGGATTTATAACAAACACAAAATTTAACAACTTTGCCAAATTTAAACCTATACTCTACCTCCAATAATACGAGAGATCCCCATGGTGAGGGCCGAAAATGAATCAGCCTGTATAATTTTTTCAAAGTAAATGTGTTGCTTGCCAAGTTGTAGAAATGTTAATATAATAGTATATTTAAATATACGAAGATGACAGATATAAGATAGAATTCCACCTACCTTCGGTTATGCTCATTTATTTTTATAAAAGTCAGATGTCGCTCTAAGTAGTGCTTGAGCGAATCGATTTACAATAAATTGATTTTACTTTATCGTAGTTAATTGGGCGCCATTATAGACCAAAGGTGCTATAATCAAATTAGTTAATTGCATGCGGCTATGTGCGGAAGCTAGAGATCTTATTTCAGGGAGCCGGTCCTTCTGTATAATCATACGTGTTTTAAATGCGTATATCAAGGCTTATTTTATAACAGAAACTATTTTGATTCCTGTCTGGCTGTCCGAGTAGGTTTTCGTGGTTTTCCTTCTCGTTTAAGGCGAATGCCGACAGCTTAACTTCTTAAGTCGCTCCACGGGCGCATACATAATAATAACTCATGTCTTGTGTTTCCCTGTTTTTGTTGTCTATCTATTTTAGAATACTAAGGCATGATTTATTATTATTAAATTGGAATGTATCTTTGAATAATTTTAT
This sequence comes from Melolontha melolontha, assembly GCA_935421215.2. Classification (NCBI taxonomy): domain Eukaryota; kingdom Metazoa; phylum Arthropoda; class Insecta; order Coleoptera; family Scarabaeidae; genus Melolontha; species Melolontha melolontha. The sequence goes on from OW285239.1 coordinate 89,700,997, forward strand.
CCATAGCAACTACAAATGTATGACGTTAATATACTGTCATTTATATTTTATATTCCTTGAAAAAGGCATCATTTGCCGAAACATGTAGGATTGTTTTAAATATATACATTTTGAAGTAAAACCAGACCTTAAATCCCCAACAAATTGAATTTACTATATATATATATATATATATATATATATATATATATATATATATAACAAGTGTTCATTTGAAAAGTCAATTTAGGTTACTTTGAAATTTTGATTGAATAAGACGCAAATATATTAGTATGTGTTTGTTGTTCCGTAAACGTAAATCCAAATGACATTTGATAATGTCAATCACAAATATCAGTTAGTGCATAAAATAATCCAGTAATGTTGCAGAATATCATTAGAAATTTTGAACGGAGGATTTTGAAGTGCATTGATCTTCAAGGACAACATTTTCAACATTTGTTATAGTTTTTGTTGTTTATTTGTATATATGAAACTGTCAAAATATACGACTTCGCAGGTTAAGTAGTAAATTTTAATTTACGACATACTTCAAAATGTTCTCAGTAAATCACATGCTACTAGATTGACTTTTCAAATCAACACTTGTTATATATATATATATAACAAGTGTTATACTATATATATATATATACCAACTATATATCTATATATATATATATATATATATATATATATATAGTAAACTTAATAAGTCGGCGATTAAAGGTCTGGTTTATTACTTCAAAGTATATATATTTAAAACAACCCTACATGTTTCGGCAATGATGCCTTTGTCAAGGAAATAAAAAATATAAATGTCAAATAATTTAGTTGCTATGGTTTAAATTATTCAAAGATACATTCCAATAATAATAATAAATCATGCCTTAGTATTCCAAAAAATAGATAGCAAGGTGTGAACATATGTGTTGTTCGCTGCTAGCAGCTTGTGTTTCTTTCTGGGTATGAACTTGTGTGTTGGTTGCTGCTGGCAGCTTGCGTCTCTCTCTGGGTGTGTGGTTTTGTATTTGTGTAAGCGCGTAAGTGTAAATTTACGCGACCGGTCACTAAACACACGCACGAGCGCACCAACATACAAAACCCTACACTTACGCGCTTACACAAATACAAAACCACACACCCAGAGCGAGACGCAAGCTGCCAGCAGCAACCAACACACAAGTTCATACCCAGAAAGAAACACAAGCTGCTAGCAGCGAACAACACATATGTTCACACCTTGCTATCTATTTTTTGGAATACTAAGGCATGATTTATTATTATTATTGGAATGTATTTTTGAATAATTTAAACCATAGCAACTAAATTATTTGACATTTATATTCTGTCATTTATATTTTTTATATCCTTGACAAAGGCATCATTGCCGAAACATGTAGGGTTGTTTTAAATATATATACTTTGAAGTAATAAACCAGACCTTTAATCGCCGACTTATTAAATTTACCATATACCAAGGTCACGAAAATATTATATTTATATATATATATATATATATATATATAAATATAATATTTTCGTGACCTTGGTATGATATGGTAAATTTAATAAGTCGGCGATTATATATCGATTATATAGTCGGCTATATATATATATATATATATTGAAGTATAGCCAAGCCAAAGGGGCTTAAGATAAATACAAAATTTAATGTTTAAATATCAAGAAGCTGGTAAGGTATTTTTTTAAAATGAATTACAAATCTCTATTTAAATAAGGTATCAAATGTTACATATAGATGGAGTTGTTTTAAAATATTATATCTGTTACTTGCGTATAATTCAACTGATACATAATCGGTTAATAACGAAGTATACTTAACCTCCACAGCTTTACTTGTATATAACTTCTTATATATTGCCGGGTGGGCTTAAATTTGTGTTAAATGTCCGGCTATATCAGAACAATGAGACTCTTTTGTTGTGCTTACAAAATACACATAAATGCAGGTTCGGTGACTACAATAGAACACTTACTAAAAACAGATGGTGAAAAACACAATAAATAATGGTATTTTCTTAAATGCAAATTCTACTAAATGAAACGAGTGAGTTAAGGAATAATGTAAAGGCTTTAATGAAAGTGTTAAATAACAGGTAAGTGATCGATATTATAAAATTAGTCTAAATCAAAATGAATCATGTCACGTGATAATATCAACTTAAAATAAATTCAAGGTTAAACATATAGAATAAATGAAAGTGACTTTAATAAAACTAAAATGCATAAATGCTACTATTAAAATTGAATAATTATAAACAGGGAACTGTATTCTTCAAACTTTAAATTAAATACTACAAATACTAAATGTCCCCATTAGGTACATCTATTCAAAAAATCTTAATAGAGGTTATATTTTGTGAAATGAATTAATTCAACATTTACAAAATTTGTAGGAGATTGGAATAATACTTATGTAAAAATAGACGGGAATGGATGAGTCTGGAGTCTTCCGTGTATTCGAAAAGGCAGGATACAGGTTTATGCGGTTTCTCGGTCACCTAGCGGCGTCACTTCTATCTAGCGGCATGCTATTCCCGGTGAAATGGAATTTTCGGTTTATGCGGCACTGGTTGAGGTCTGGACACGCAAAATGCGTCAAACAGGGGCTGGATAAATAGGTAATGTTTTACTAGGTTCGTTGTACAGGTTTTCTAATTTAATTTATGTTCTTTTTTCTTTTTAATTTCCAGAGAGGCACTTAAATACGTCGAGGTGTTTTATGGAATTTCTTACCTAGTGACGCTAACTCTCGTTTGTTCCGAATGCTAGCTTCTTATTCGTCGAATTTGTATGTATTAATATAATCTCGCTGCTTAATTTAATGAAAATGATAATTTAATCACTCAAATTACATATATGCTTAATAAAAATTACATATTTTATTTTAGTAAATAAATAATTGTCATGTGAATGTTAATAATTTTATATTATGCTAATTTATGGCTGGGATATTTCCCGCTGTAGTTATTTCAAATAAGTACAGTTTTCCCTAAGAAATACGCATCACTTATTATTAATCAATTAAGTTGAAATGTCGGAAATACAAGATATAAAAATAAAATGACTAAGGCAAATGAAAAGATAAAAATAAATAAATATGAGAATTAATTTTGAACAATTAAAAAACGCGAAATCAACTTTATTGATATGACAGATGAAGAATTCAGTTCCAATATTTTCTTATTATCTAATATTTACATACAAACATTAACGATCTGTATTTTATAAACTAAGGCTTTCCTATGTGTAGACTTGACCTACCACAATATATTATATATATATATATATATATATATATATATATATATATATATATATATATATATATATGCATGGCTCAGTTCTTTTTATTTGTTTAAAAGCTTATTTCTAAGTAATTTATTTTTATTTCTTCCAGTTTCTGACCTTGGGAACCACTGCAATATATATAATTGATTGCACAAATATTACAAAATACACCCCTGTGCATATACGGCCCAGGGTACCTGAATCTCTTTTACATTATCGCTAGTTTACCCTGCTTTTGCACCAGGAGATTAAGTGAAATTAAAATAAGTTGAAACTAACTATACTTATGTATACTTTATACCTACCATTAATTTAATGAATCTTAAATAAACTACTTGTTACGAAATTATTTCTGAATTATAAAATATGACAGCAGTATAACATTTAACTTGGCTTGTTTTCCTATACAATACAGGAAAATCACTTAAAAACATACGTGAATTGTACATTAATTGCACAGTTATAGTTAGACATTAGGATATTATTTTTTTAAATTGTACAATATAAATATAAATAAACAAATCCAGGATTGTAATCATGTGCTTACAGTATAACATGTATGTAATGTGCATATTGCATGTATGTATCTTCATGCTAAAGTTACATAGCGCATTTAATACGCTTTGGTTGTTACAGAACGCTGAAGAAGGAGCGCGCACTACAATATACGTTGCTACTTCGGAAAAGTTAAAGGGTGTTACAGGAAAATTATTTGATAACTGCAAGGAGATGGAAATGTATCCTAATGCTCTAGATTCAGTTCTGGCTAAGAACGTTTGGGAAAAGAGTGAAGAATTTGCTAAGTTGAGTTCAAACGAAAAAATCAAATAAGATCAAATGGCTGTTTGTTTACAGAATACTTTTTTAATCACAAATTTGATTAAAATACATAATTTCATAATTTTGCCTTTCAATGATCCCTTGCTTGTAACTATTGTTGTACTTAACATAACAACAGTCGTAACGGCAGTAAAACTGCAAGTAATGACCGTTGCCGAATTGTGAGTATATTTTCCATTGATATTTAGTACAATAGCGATTCCAGAAATGTGATACTTGGCGATTATTATTCTTGCGGTTTTGAGAACATACATAGATATATTACAGTATTTTGCTGCGTCTAGAGTGTCTAGATACTCGACACCGAAAGGTAGGTACATGAGTTTCCAGGATTAAGTAGGAAGAATGTCTAGGACAGGAACTAGGATTTAACACGAACGAAACCATTTTTTATAATATAGGAATGTACACCAACTTAACTAGGAAATTCCAACTTTTTATTTCGATTGTGTAATTTTAAAAATAATTCAATGGTTCCTCTATTCCCAAAGCATTGTTGTGACGGACAATATTACAAAAAAAATATAATGTATTTTACACAAGAAATATTGAAATAATTTGTCCTTTTGTATCTTAATTTTAATATAGGTATGGAGATTGACTTTGATTTACAATTAAAAATACCTGGCGTATGGAAATAGTGAGGATGCTATTTGGTGTCTGGAACTGCTGGGCATTTTTTCTACTATCGGAACAGTTTTAACGCAGCGGATTGGAGGTTTTATTAGCGGGATGAAGTTCAGTTGGGCAATACGTGGATTCTAACCTCAATAATTGATGTCTGGGTTCGAAAAATTATTCAGAATTATTCCAAAATTTTTTAAAATTAATTTTACGATTTTACATGTATAATACATGGTAATTGAAACATTGATTGGTTGTGAAACATGCGTCTATCAATACATCTTTTCGCGCTATTTAATTTTGAAAAGTACTGTCAACTATGATTATTTTGTATTTATTTTTCCTTTTTCGAATCTTAAATTATTAAGTTATGAAATTATTTTATTTAATAAATAAATACCTAGCAATAACGAATTTTTACCGAATCTTTTGGACATATTTAGAAATTCTAACTTGATATTTTAAAACATTTCGAATTTATCATAACATGAATCATGCAGTGTCAAACTCGATCCTTCATATTCACTATCAACTACTTATTTAACATTTATTGATTTTTTTTCTTGTTTTTATTATTTTATTTAGATGTGAATAGTAATACTATGCCGTACGTTCTACACTGTGATTAATTTTATGTACTGAAGATGACAACTTAGTTGCCGAAATATGTATTTAGGATACGAGAATTAATTGTGGTAAGAGGATTTATACCTTTTTTAAGTTTTTACTTAACCATAGTCTCCAATCCTTTACAGAATTATATGGTAATGAGAAAACTATCGACATCAACGTATTATTATCAGCATTAGAAGAATATTGAAATATTTTAAATTTCAAATCAAATAGATTAGGTTAAAGTCATGTCTTACAATCTTTTATAAACATAACGTTTGAGGTTTTGATAAAAGCATTCATGGACTGTAATTCTGTAACTTAATTGTAGAAAGCATTTCCATTTATAAAGTAAGAGTGAATTCAACTTATTTACTACAACTAAGCAATCGAGGAATAAATATGTTTATAAACTATGTAATATGAGACTTGATGAGGGATATACAGGTGAGCTTGAAATAAAAAGACAACGTATGCAAATGAAAATATGTAATTATATAAAAAATGAATCCAAAATATTGTTAATTGACGAAGGAGATACTTGTTGAAACTTCATTATAACGCTAAGAAATAAGTAATTAAACTTCTAGTTTAAAAAATTCTTTTATTGTAAATACCACTACAATATTGTTTCGCCATACAATGGCTTCATCAGGTGGATGAAGCCATTCCGGGAAACAACCAATAATTTTTGAGCAGGACGGAAATGTTTTCAAATATTCCTCCGATTCTGAATTTTGGTGGTGACTTCGCAATTCAGATTAGGTTTTATGCAAATTATTTCTAAGATCTGTTCTTCGATCTATCGATGACCGGATAACGAGATCGATCAGCGTCGATTAGGGGGGAGGGGCACGTGTTCCTTAAGATCGAGAAAGGGGTTACAAAGTCTGTTAGCGAACATTAGTGACCATTCTGCCTGGGGAATTAGTAAGATTCTACGTGTAGTGTTTTATCTCCAGTATGGAGATCTGGCTTCCATTCTACCATTGCGTTTTGTTGGATAGGGAGACACGAAAGCACCGAGGAATTATAATTTTATTGGTTTCTCTCTCATGTCGCCAAGTGGTTCGTTAGTCGTAATTCCTGCCGAAGAAATTCATTTTATTTTATTAACTTTCAACGAGGAATGCAGAAGTCTGGCAGGTACCCCTTTTTTTCCTTTTAATTAATTTTCCACTAACCGCCGAAAAGCCACCAATTCTCCATCTTGAGGAAGACGCGAACCACGTGTATGAACTCTAAGCTCTTTCCACATGATGAGCGCGAATTAATTGCTTTAAATATTTATTTTAAAAATTGCAGTTGTCCTTTCTTCTGTGTCACTCGTAACATTTAAATTAACATTATTAGCTATATTGTAAATTGTAAATTTATTTGTAATATCGATTAATGCATTCGTGAATAACCGCCTATTCAATTTGTACATTTGTACATTCTTACTTAAAACAAAACCTTTTTTTTGTTGTACGAGGTGCTACCCAGAAATGACTGGAATGTGAAAAAACCACAATAAATTGTTCTTACAACTTATTCACCACTTATTCATCCTCTTCAAAGTACTCTGCGCATGAATACATCGATCCCTGCGACTTGTCCATGACTGGAAGCAGTACTGGAAGTCTACGCGTGCTAACATGTTCAACACTGGCTACGATTCGGTCTGGATCTCTTCAATCGTCTCAAAACGGCTCTCCTTGAGCTTCAGTTTCAACTTCGGAAACAAGAAGATGTCACAAAAGGGAATATCTGGCACGTAGGGAGGGTGGAGTAGTACTACTGTCTTTGTTGAGGCTAGAAACTGACACACAAGTGACATGTGGATTGATGGATTGTCGTGGTGTGGAATCCACGAATTGTTGCTCTTGGCCTGTCTTCGTCGCCGAAGAATATCGTAATAAAACCATCCATTAATTGTTTCACCTGGTGCGAGAAATTCCTTGATGCCATCAGCATCAAAGAAGCAAATTCGGCAGTGGTCTCTTCCACTTTGTTTCGAGATCACACCAATACACCCATGTTTCGTTGCCAGTAATGATTCTGGTACTGAAGTTCACATCCCTTTGGGCAATTTCTTTCAGCTCTATGTATACATGAACACGGTGCCGTTTTTATTGTGCCGTTTTTATTCAATACTGAGTAACCATGTCACAAACTTTGCAGCAATACGCCGCATGTTACAAATGTCGTGGATTGTTCTCCTTCGGTCTTGCAGGATAGCATGGCGCACTTTCGCCACATTTTGTGGCGTTTTTCGTCTATGGATGACCGATTTTCTCATCATCAACCGGTGCATGTCCGCTGCCGTTTTACCAAGTTTTAAGAAGAATTTGATGCATGTTCTTTGCTCTTTCAGATTAGACATTGTAGTGTCACAGAATAACTCAAACACAACTCAACAAATATAAACACAAAAACAGTTTGTCCCCATCTAGCAAAGTACCGTTTGGCAGCCTGACTTAGTATAGACGTAAATCACACCATCTATCGCTATAGAGCTATACTACCATCTCCTCGCGCGCCACGTTGAAACTCCGGGAATTTCTGGGTAGTACCTCGTATGTATATATACAGATATTTCTTAAATATTTAATTGAATTTTACTTATACGTATATTATCATATTGTAAAATGAATTTGTAATGTGATCTAACTTTGGGGCCAGTCTTTTTTTGTATTTTGCTTAATGTGAACCCTTCCTGCAGTAACAACAAGAACGGCAAGATTATCTAATCTATAAAATGTAGAAAATACTTACTAATTATATGTTTTACTGACTAAAACTAAAAATCTATAATTCAAAAACACTAGTTGCTTAAGAAAAAAATCTAAATTAAAAACTACTATCAACAAAATATAATTATTCATTTTCCTAAATCCACAAAATAAAAAATGAATTAAATAACTAATACAATTTAATGACAATATAAAGCTAATAAGGGAAATGTGGTGAAATATGATACCTGCTATTAACTTGCTTGACCAACAAATAATAATCATAAAATAGCCACAAAGTAGCAAAGAGAGATGGCGAAAAAACATGTATACATGATGTATAAAATATATCTTATAAACATAGAAAACCAGTGAGTTTTTGTATACTCATTAGCCAAACATTCAAAAGACGCGAATACTCAGTCACGCCATGTTTTAATTTTCCTACAACTACACTAGCACACTACAATATTTGGTAGATGAACTGCTATCTAACATACAAACCAATCACGAATGTACAACCTGTCTTAATTTAAGTTGTAGGAATAGACAAAGATAAAACTATTATATTATCCTTGTCTATGAGTTGCAGGTAATAATATAATTACCATTTCTTTTAAAGTACAAATTCCAAACACGTCATTTTTATCGATATTATACTGGTGAAAATATCTTATCTTATCTAATTCATATAAAACGTGTTATATTTTCGCATTCAAAATAAAATTAGTTTGTTATTGATTGTGTAATATTTGTGAATTTTAAAATGTCTCTTTATGTATATTGGGTGGAGTAATAATCCTAGCAGTTGCGTTGAGACTATATTTAAAACTTTGAATTAGACAACATGGAAGCTACACTTGTCTCGTAGGAAAAACAGCTATCGTGACAGGCGCGAATAACCGGTATAACCTTCATTCAATTATTATTTTTTCAATTCAAATCGGTAAACGACTATTTAAAATAATTAAATAGTTAATTTAAGTACAAGAACACTTTAATATCCTGCACTATTATAAATAAAAAGTATACATTTGAAATACGCAAAGCAAAATTACTATCTGTATGTTAAATGCATGATTTTCAATAAACCGGATCTATTATGTATGTGCGACCGCTTAAAATTATGAGGCGGCAAAGTTACAATAAAGGCGTGCAATGTAAATATTGAAAATTAACAATATACTTTAGAAATGAAATAAAAAATATTTTGTTGATAGTATTTCTAATTTTTAAAAGAAATACACCACATTATTTTAAGATATTCTCTTGTTTTTGATATTCATTCAAAAGCCGCAGCAATAATTAATTCAGCTAGTGCTTCATTATTTGTATAAATCTTTTATAAAATTATTACATGTAATTATACAGTATAGTACATATACTATACTACATACTACATGCTGCATGCTGCATGTTGCATTGAACATACTACATACTGCATACTGCATATTGCATACTGCATACTCCATACTACAACTACATACTACATACTACATACTACATACTACATACTACATACTACATACTACATACTACATACTACATACTACATACTACATACTACATACTACATACTACATACTACATACTACATACTACATACTACATACTACATACTACATACTACATACTACATACTACATACTACATACTACATACTACATACTACATACTACATACTACATACTACATACTACATACTACGTACTACGTACTACGTACTACTTACTACGTACTACGTACTACATACTACATACTACATACTACATACTACATACTACATACTACATACTACATACTACATACTACATACTACATACTACATACTACATACTACATACTACATACTACATACTACATACTACATACTACATACTACATACTACATACTACATACTACATACTACATACTACATACTACATACTACATACTACATACTACATACTACATACTACATACTACATACTACATACTACATACTACATACTACATACTACATACTACATACTACATACTACATACTACATACTACGTACTACGTACTACGTACTACTTACTACGTACTACGTACTACATACTACATACTACATACTACATACTACATACTACATACTACATACTACATACTACATACTACATACTACATACTACATACTACATACTACATACTACATACTACATACTACATACTACATACTACATACTACATAATATACATACTACATACAACATACGACATACTACAACTACATACTACATACTACATACTACATACTACATACTACATACTACATACTACATACTACATACTACATACTACATACTACATACTACATACTACATACTACATACTACATACTACATACTACATACTACATACTACATACTACATACTACATACTACATACTACATACTACATACTACATACTACATACTACATACTACATACTACATACTACATACTACATACTACATACTACATACTACATACTACATACTACATACTACATACTACATACTACATACTACATACTACATACTACATACTACATACTACATACTACATACTACATACTACATACTACATACTACATACTACATACTACATACTACATACTACATACTACATACTACATACTGCATACTACATATTACATACTACATACTACATACTACATACTACATACTACATACTACATACTACATACTACATACTACATACTACATACTACATACTACATACTACATACTACATACTACATACTACATACTACATACTACATACTACATACTACATACTACATACTACATACTACATACTACATACTGCATACTACATACTACATACAACATACTACATAATATACATACTACGTACTACATACTGCATACTACATACGACATACTACAACTACATACTACATACTACATACTACATACTACATACTACATACAACATACTACATACTACATACTACATACTACATACTACATACTACATACTACATACTACATACTACATACTACATACTACATACTACATACTACATACTACATACTACATACTGCATACTACATATTACATACTACATACTACATACTACATACTACATACCGCATACCGCACTCCGCACACCGCAAACCGCATACTACATTCTACATGCTACATAATACTACTATATACTATATGTAGCCTTGCACAATATGAAAACTGTAGCTGAAAGTATAAAACGGGACTGATGCTGTGATACTTTCGATTTTAAATTTGTACATATTTAATTATTATCTACTTGAATATACACCCCTTTTCTATTCCATTGTCCGAAACAGTACTGGAAGTCTTCGTCTGTGAGCTCCTTCATGACGCATACCGCTTCTTCTTTCACATCTTCAACGGTTATGTTCCTTTTAAGGCAAATTTGACCTTGGGTAAAAGTCACATGGTACCAGGTCAGGTGAATAAGGCACTTAAAGTGACACTGCAAATATTTTCACGACCTTCTTTTTGTTCAATTGTGAGAATTTTCGGCACCATTTTCGCACACCTTTTTGGATGTTTAAATTTGTATGTAAAATTTGTCTTACGCATTCTTTGTCAATTTCTATATATAGTTCCAGCAATCGCACGAATAGTTAATCGACGGTCAAATCGGATCGATTATAGATTTTTTCAATATTTTCATCCGTTTTTGACGCGGAAGGGCGTCCCGGGCGCATAGTCTTTTCTATGATATAGCGACCCGACTAAAGAATTAAATACGTAAAGTTTATTACGGTATTACTGTTGCTATTAATTGTACACGAAAGGAATCGATACCCAATCAGGAACGTATTCAAACAAAATTACACAATGTATTATACATTTACACAAAAATATAAAACTAAATATTTATATACAAATAAAATGAATATACTGAAAGTCTTCGGAATTGTCAGAATGGTCATAGTCAGTGCTATCAGTTTCATTTTGACTAAGGCGTATTATAAATTGTGGAGTTAAATCTAGATGCTGTAAATAGTCATTTTCAAAACCGATAACATGTGTAGTACATTTTTTCCAATTTTCTGGTGAAATGTGAGATATTCCCTCATAAATTTTTCGAATAGTTGTTTTAGTAAATATTGGGCTATTGTTATTTCGTCGTACAAATTCCTTTGACCGACTCCAAATGAATTTAATAGGATTTAGAACACAATAATAGGGAGGTAGTGTCTCGCAACAGCTGCGACATTGTCAATATAATAGTGTTTTGAAAAAGTTTTAGTATGTAAAACTCAGAAGTGTAGCTTTCTTCAAAATATAATTCATGTTCCTCCAGAAATGTCGAAATTTGTATTAGATTTATCTGGTATTTTATAAAGTTGCCGTGAATGATAGCTGGCGTTGTCCATTACAATAACACTTGGTGGAGGTAAAGAAGGCAGAAGTTTATTGGTAAACCAATTTTCAAACAGGTCTGCAGTAATATCTTCGTAATAATCGACAAAGAAGATTTCATGTTTTTTGCTAAAAGTAGCGGTTCACCAATGCAACCACTTTCAGATCCAGCATCTGCAATAATGATGCGTTTGGCTCTGGAAACAGGAACATCAATTTGACACATTTCAGACTCATCGTTCCAACCTTTCTTAACAATGTCATGGCTGTCGTACCAAGTTCCGTCTAAATAGCAAATAAAACGGTTTTCTGCTCGGAACGTCTGTAGTTTCGTTAAATATTCATCCCTAAGTAGCCGTATTCTTGGAGGCTGCATAACCCGTCTTCGTTTGTCAGTAGTTTTGAATTTAAAACCATTTTACTTTAGAATTTGCGACAATGTGCCAACGCCACGCCACACTGTGTTTCTTCAGTTTCCGATAGCCATTTGCATAAATTCATAAGCGTAGAAACGTCATTCTTCTATAAAAATCGTATATTTTTCATCTAATTCTGTCAAATTCGTACATATTCACCACCTTCGATTTTTTCCTTTGTCGTTTCTGGTCTTTCTATGGAAAAGTCCTTCAACGACAATTTTATATACAATTTCATAACGTACTCCTGTTAATTTGGATGTTCTTTCAATAACTTTATTTTTATTCCCAAAATGGTCATTATTTAAATTATTAGATACATTTAGAACTATTTGCTGCGCTTGCAGGTTTAAATGAGTTCGCACCGTCTTAATATTTTCTTCGGCGATACTATCTTCAATTGGCACAAGGTTTTCGTTCGGTTCTGTATCATCTTCGCGTTCTTCGTTTGCGTCCCACGGTCCCACATTTTTTCACAGATCACACACAATCACACAGATATACACAGATTTACTCCAAATGAGAAGTGATGAGAAGTATACGTATCTCAACTCTCAACTAAATCACTCTATACCGTTTTTCTGTATGTATATAATGGAATTTCACATTTATTTCAAAACAACCCGTTATATATTTAGTAAGTAATCCTAAAAAATAACTGAAACTCTGTGAATCTAAATACTGTTCTCCTATTAATAACCAATTAATACCTCGGATTTCTAGATACGCTAATATTTGAATTTATTCGGCATTTACTTGATGAAGATCCATAATTTAAAATAGAAATAAAACTACGGTTCTAATCTTGACTTTTGAAGATTAGAACCGTAGTTTGATTTCAATTTTACACTAATATTTATTTAGTTATACCTAAGTACTTCTTCGACATCAATTTAAATTTAAACAGTTTCTTTAAATGGGGTTAATTGGTGGAATTATCCATTTATCCAAAAATTATATTTATTGTTGATACAATAACACCAAACTAAACTATGCTAAAAGTAGATTAAGTATGGTCCATTTGCACATTTGTATCTCGACATACCTTCCGCCATGCTCAAGTACTTGTCCGTAACGGATTTTACGGTTTTAATCCTTCAGCCGGGTCGCTATATCGTAGAAATGGCCTATACATCATCTTCAACGTCTTCTCGGACATCTTGAAAACGCTTAAACTGCTTAAATAGCAGGGCACGCGATAAACATTCATTGCAAAATACTTCTTTTAATAAAAGAGTCTCAGAAATGGTTTTTTCAAGTTTCATACGAAATTTCACGACACTTCGTTTCTTTTTAAAACATAATTTTTTCGGCAAAACAAAAAAAATCAAATAAATAAAGTCTACGTCCGTGGCTTTATTGAATGAAAGGTAGTGTTCTCAGCAAAAGATGTTGTATTTTCAACATAGTCTTCTTTGAGCTCAATACGCTTCGTCCAACGTGTCTCCTGTTTTTTGATCCCTTCCAAATAATAAAATTCGAAGTTATCAAAATAGGTGTGTATTGGAGTTAAATCTCTTTCCACCGACTCATTTATTCAGGTTTGGAAACAGTAAATAATCACTGGAGGCTAATTCCGGAGAATATGGCGGATGAGGGAGCAATTTGGAACCTAATTCATGAAATTTCGCCATGGCGACTACACGCATGTGCACCTGTGTATTGTCTTAATGGACATAAAGTCGCGGACATAATGATCCTTGCTCGTATATAGAAAAACACATTTAAATAAAAAAATCCATGTAACCTAAACTATCGGTTTGCCAACTAGGTAAATACAGATTTGTTTAAAAAAATGAAACATAATTTTACTATGGAACGAAATATTTTTATTCAGCAATGTATTGTCTATACTTTTATCAATGACCATCTCTCAAACAACATCATCATTACATTTATATATAGATGAGTATATATTACCTTTGGGTTCCTATGATAAAAAAAACTGTGCCAAGTACGATTTGACATCGTCATTAAGGAATTTTTTACAATTCATTAAGTTACACAATTAAATAAATAACCTGATGGTGCGAAGTTGGAGGTATATGGTGGATATGGCAACACATCCCTACCAAGCTCCAATAACTTTTTCTTAGTGACCAAATATAAACATACGTGGCCTTCCATCGTCATGGTTGAACATAATTTACCCATTTATGATTGTGTTTTTTAAATTCATTTTTTAATTTGGTTAGTTGTTGAATGTACAAATTTGCATTGAATGGCTGGTTGCGAGGCAAATATAAAAAGTGAATAATTCGTTTGCTATCCCATCAAACTGATAACGTAACCGTTCTTTAATGACTATCAGCTTTGTGTCTTG
Organism: Melolontha melolontha; assembly: GCA_935421215.2. NCBI lineage: Eukaryota > Metazoa > Arthropoda > Insecta > Coleoptera > Scarabaeidae > Melolontha > Melolontha melolontha. The sequence continues at coordinate 89,716,203 of OW285239.1, forward strand.
TTTGTGCTGGTTTCTTTTGCTTTTTGTCCACGATCTTCTCTGAGTGACATTGAGAAATTTATAAATCGATTTTTTTTGCATAGTCAAGTTGTTTAAAACGCTTATCAATGCCTAATGTGATACAATATCTGATTATTGCTTTCATTTGGTCGTCGTAAACTTCAACTGAACGCACAGTTGTTCGTTTTTGAATTAAAAATCATCTCAACGAAATTTAGCAAATCAATTAGAGCACTGTTGCTCTTTTAAGGCTTCGTCGCCATACACTACAAATAACTTTTTAAAAGTGTTTCTTCCTTGCGGAAAGCAAGATATAATGAAAATGTATAGTTTGCTTTTCCGCTTTCAACCGACGACAAATAAAAGCTGCGCAACATATCGGTATAATTTTTTTACTGAATGACAATCGAAGTACCAACTTTAAAACAACAATCTGGGCTCGGTATTTAGAATAGGTAAATATAGTGAAAATTTAAGTAAAGCCATCTATAAGTGTAATCCACAATTACTTAAATACCAATCCAATGTTTATTATATGATAGTTTATTATATAGTGAGGTCCTAAAGTAACGGATAAATTCATTTTCTACGTAATTATTAATACAAAAGGAAAATCCTGAAACAGGTCAATTTTTATATATGAAACTACACTTTTTGAATAAAATTATCTATGTGCCCCTTCAACCCCCTCGAAGTAATAACTACCCCTTTAGAAAATTTAAATGAAAAGGGGTAGCGTGTGTTACTGCGTTTGAAAGGGATTTTAATTCTCTATTCAGCAGCTTTTTGATTTTTGGACGTCGATAATCAAAAGAAAAGGGTAATTTTATGACATACAAACAAGTAGGCGTAGAACCAAATACCTGTCACGAGTGACTAGTCTATTAGTTACCTTTATGTCAAAAAAGTAAATTTGTTTCTTTTTATGACATTTACTTCTCAAATTTGTTTTAGTTCGTTAGACGTCGTTAATAATTGTTAGGTATTAAACGTTTTTTTAGAGATTTCTAAGCGTTAATTTAAATTGTTCAATAATGAGCCTTTCCGAGACCCAAAGAATTGACGTATTAATATTAATTGGAGTGGGTGATAAAACACGAACGCATTCTGAAGTATGTAGAATATTTGATGATAAGTATCCTGACCGTCACATTTCCCAGTCTACGGTGAGTAGAGTCGAACAAAAATTCCGTCAATTAGGAACTGTCAAAGATCTTCCAAAATCTGGTAGATCAAAACTGAATGACGAAAAAAATTGGATGTATTATTACATGTCGAGAAAAACCCACATAAACCTACAAGAGAAGTAGCCGGTGATTGCGATGTAAGTAAATCGTCTGTCTTGCGTGTTTTGAAAAAAGAAAAATACCATCCGTATAAAATTCAAATGGTGCAGGAATTAAATGACGATGATCCTGATCGTCGATTACAATTTTGTGAAATTGTTACAAATAGATGTCAACAGGATCCGATGTTTCCCAAAAACATTCTTTTTTCTGATGAGGCAACGTTTACCCTACATGGAACAGTCAACAAGCAAAATTGTCGGTATTGGAGTAAACAAAATCCGCACTGGATGAGGGAAGGTCATACTCAGTATCCTATTAAAGTGAACGTTTGGGCTGGCATAATAAATAACAGAATTATTGGACCATATTTTTTTGAGGGGACATTAACTGGGGCGATTTACTTGGAGTTTTTACAAACATTTTTTATACCTGAATTAAGAAGACTTTTTCCTGATACTGTTAACCCCACAGAAATTAATAGAAACATATGGTTTCAACAAGATGGAGCTACACCACATTATACAGCAGTAGTACGAGCTTACCTTAATCAAGTTTTGCCGCATCGGTGGATCGGTAGACGTGGTGAAATTGAATGGCCAGCCCGTTCTTCCGATATGACTCCACTGGATTATTTTTTGTGGGGTTATTTAAAATCAAAAATTTACTCCAATAAACCAATCAACATTAATGATTTAAAAAACCGAATAATGCATGAAATTAATCAAATCAGCGCTGAAATGTTGCAAAACGTTTTGGAAGAATTCCAACATCGTCTATTTGTTTGTCAAGAAATGAACGGACTCTAGTTTGAGCATATGATTTAAACTATTTTTAGTTATTGTAAATAATGTTAAATATTTTAAAATTTATTTCGTTCTGCGACATAATTAATTATACAATTTAAACAATTTAACAATGATTTTTCCTATTATCGACGTCCAAAAATCAAAAAGGCATATACTGCTGAATAGGGAATTAAAATCCCTTTTAAACGCAGTAACACACGCTACCCCTTTTCATTTAAATTTTTTAAAGGGGTAGTTATTACTTCGAGCGGGTTGAAGGGGCACATAGATAATTTTATTCAAAAAGTGTAGTTTCATATATAAAAATTGACCTGTTTCAGGATTTTCCTTTTGTATTAATAATTACGTAGAAAATGAATTTATCCGTTACTTTAGGACCTCACTGTATAAGAAAATCACAAAAACTAAAGTATGTATAAAAGATTTTGAATTTAAATGTAGTTGTAGATTCGATCACACGTGCCTTAATGTGTTCATTAAGTTGGGAGTAACGATCTATATGTGATAATAATTTCGATTTTTTATAATCCAGGACTTTTGTCTGATGGGAATACCTGAAGATGTTGACAGTATGAACAGCAAAATGTTGATTGCTATAACGATCATACGACAAAACCTAGAAAAAATACATAATTAACCCAGATAATTTTTTTAAGTGTATATTTTGAATAAGATAAACTTATCTTTTACTTGAAGTTATTAGTGCATAACTAATTTATATATTAGTTGAAGATTGTGTTCATAAGATTTCCAATTACGGACGCTACTTGTACAGAAATTCCCAATAGTATTTAATTTCAAACTCGAGAATTTCAAAATAGCATTTATACCCAAAAATTAATACGAGGGATATTTGCAATGTTTCCGGCCTTTTCAACAAAAACACATATTTCTAAGCAAAACAAAATTTATTTTTCGACGTAATCTACCTGCAACTCGATACATTTGGTCCAACGTTTTTCCCATCTCTTCAAACGCAGAAACAAAAATTGATTGTCCCAAACCTGTAAAATACTGATTTACAGTGTCTTCAAGACCCATATTTTTTTCCGCCGAGACATATTTTCAAATTAGAAAACAGGAAAAAGTCGCTGGGAGCTAGATCTGGCGAATAGGATGGATGCGGAATCAATTCCAACTCTACTTCGTTCAATTTTAACATTGCAACCATGCACATGTGAATCCGAGCGTTATCCTGGTGAAACAGGATTGTCTTTTTTGCTAAGTGTGGACATTTTTTCATAATTGTGGCCTTCAATTTATCCACCAGTGCAGCGTAGTGCTGTCCTTTGATTGTTGAACCCTTTGCAAGGTAATCGACAAGAATTATTCCTCGGTTATTCAAAGAAACTGTTGCCATCACTTTCCCTGAAGAAAGAACGACCTTTGCCTTCTTCGGAGTTGGTTCTCCCACCGTAATTCACCGCATTGACTGCCGTTTGGTCTCGGGCATATGGTAGTGTAACCAGGTTTCATCGACGGTTATCAATCGTAGCAAAAATTCCGCCGGATTTATTTGAGACAGTTTGATACACTAAATAGGCCATTTCGTCAGTTGTAGCAGTGTTTGGACGCTCGGAACGTTTCTCGTCTAAAAAGTTCGTACGACCATGTTTGTACTCGGCCAGTCAATGTTTTATCGTTTTAAATGAAGAAGAGACTTCACCGTATACAGAGTCTAAGTCATCTTGTATTTCTTTTTCCCTTTCAAATGAAGAAATTTTATCACTGTGCGATACTCAAGTTTCTGCATTGTTGAACGACGATGTGAACTGACAACTTTAGAAGCGTAGCATAGACAAATTTATGATCAGTATGTCTTGCAGTTTTGACAGTTTACATCTGTTGAGGCCATCTGTTGGACTGTGAAAAGAAATATTTTTCTCCAATTACTTTAGGTTGTTGGTAAGGCCGACGAATAGCTTAGTCAACAGTATCAAATGTTTATAGATAATTTTATTAATTAAAAATCCATAATCTTACAAATAATCTTATTTCGAAATACATACATTAATTTAATAAAAATTATGTTATAAACGGGGTATATTCTTTTCTAATAATTATTTTTAAATTATTCAACATTGAATTACCGAATAAATTGCAAAAATGAAAGAGTACAGTGAGGAATTCAGAATTCAATAATAGTCGACAAAAGATTAAAATTAACAATTACTCATTATAATGTGTAATCATTTGCAGAATTCTTGATTTTCAGAAGTATCTTATAGCAATACTAATGAAAACCTTAAACATTACAAGAGATTAAAATGAAAACAATAATATTAGAAATATAACTTTTAAATCAATTCCTTGATCACTCATTATTATTGTCGTATTATGTCAGAATGTGTTCCGCCTTATATAAAAATTGAATAGAATAGAATTGAAAAAAAAAGCAAATACTTCATGTAGAAAACATGAAATTTAATAACTTGTAAATCGCAATCTAGACAATAAGATCCGCAACTAATATTTTTACAAAAATTTAATTTAATTAAATTTTTTCTACAACATTGCAAGTGTTATATAAATAAGCATATACCTTAAAAACGTAGATATATTAATAAAGTTTTTTGTAGGAATTGGTTACTTTACGGCTTTAGATTTTGCTAAAAGAGGAGATAGGGTTAGCTTGTCACGATAGAGACAGAGCCGAGGATGCCCAACAAAAAATTATCAGAGCAACTCAAAATCCAAATATCGTTTATAAACTGGTCGACTTCTCGTCTTTAGAATCTGTAAGAGGTTTTGCAAAGGGAGTAATAACGCTGCAGCAATTGGTTTAGATGATAAGTTAACAAATGATGGCATGCGAATAACCCTACAAGTTAATCATATTGCTCCGTTCTTATTAACGCATTTATTAATAGGTAAGATTTATATCGCAAACGTAATTTCTTAAATTAATTACATTACTTAAAGTTTCATTCAAAAGAATATTACGTGCCGATTCGTCAAAAAGTAAATAATTGTCAATAATTACCCGCCGAATGCTCAATAGTGAGGTGTGGATGTTTGTCAGCTAAAATAAGTTGTAATAAATTAATAACAGGGCGTAAAGGACTCGTATAATTAATTCGAAGATTATAAATTAGTCCTGTTTGACGGGTTCAGTTAAGTAAGAATCGCAAAAGTTAATATGAAACTGGATTAAGTGAATCAAAGCCGTCACCAAATAATCAGTTTGACCAATATTTCAACGAACTAAATAATATAAATAAGCTTTGTTGTCCAACAGAACAAGTTCCAATTACATGACAAACTAATAAAAGATGACAATCAGTAGTGCAGAACATAAGAATTATAATTAATTTATAGAAAAAAATAATAAAAAAATTAAGAACTAAAAAAAATATTTACAATATCGGCTAAACTAAATTAACTTATTAAAATGTTGGGCAATATTTTGATTAACAGCTCGGAGGGACTAAAAAAAATTATAACAATTGGCATAACAAACAATGAGGGCTTACTTACTGTAAGGCATCAATTCACAACAAAACAAAAATAAAAAAAATTTATATTTCGTACGAAGCATAAATTTTTAACTTTACCAATTGTCAAAACTATCCTAATAGGATATTTTTAAATTTTGTAAGTATTTTAAGTTACCAACGGAAGAAATTTTTTTAAATTTTAAATGTGGTTTCCTTTCTAATTTATAGTAAACTGCAAATTTTCTGCTTGTTATGGGATAAATCATTTCGATGAAACGTTTCGATAACAAAAAAATCAATAATTTTGCAAAAATCCAGTAAATATTTCAAATTTTCAAGAGTGCAAATATTGTCAATCCCCAAATAAGCATTTACATAAAAACGCAAACTTAGACTTTGGTTTCATAAATACTTGTTATGCAGATAGTAATTTATCAAAGATAATGTTGCGAGCATTCAATTATGTTAACGTATTTTTACTATGAAATTTTACTATACGTAAACTGAATGTAAACTAAGTATTACAATACGATAGCGCAAAATGAAAAATTAAATTTTATTTTTATTTTTTTTTTACTGAGAAACTCTTGAATGAAATATTAAATAGAAAAGTCTAATGTGCTAGTTATATGCCGGTATCCTCTTGCAACAAAACTAAAAATTTATGCCTTCCATCGTTGTCTTGGTGACAATTGTTAAAAACCTACCCGCAGAATTTGCTTGCATTAGAATATCAACTTTACTTGACCGGCATTTTAAATATCTATTTATTTAATTTTGTTAAGTGGGCTACCCGCTATATATATATATATATATATATATATATATATATATATATATATATATATATATACATATTGTTATAATTCAAGCTACGTGTATATTACGGTTATCTGATAATGAAAAGATAGAAATTAGAATAAGGGAAAAACATATTGAAATGCTGCGGTATATGGACGCAGCATGTGAAAATTAATGTCGAAGTGTTAATAAACTAATATCCCGATAATTTCTGCTATTCTAAGCTTAATTATATTTATTTAAAAATTTACTTTTCATTTTTTTAGCATTAATTTTAGTCACTTAATTCATTAACGCGAGAACAAAAAGATATTTAATTAATTACATTCAAATTTGTATCGACATTAGTTTAGACACGCCCACTTTTGAAAATAGAAAAGCCGCGAATAGGATCTGTTTGTATTTAAACCATAAACATAACCTACCATCTAAAACACATTATTGTATATTCGTAAATTCAAATATTAATTTTATAGTCTTATTTAAATCATCGTTACATTTAAAATAATAATATTTGTCATGGTGAAAATCAGGATTATTTTGCACTTAAAAAGGCTTTGATAAAACAAAAGACTACAAGGCGTCGGTTGATAGAATTTGATTGTGTTGCATCAAAAATTCGTCAACAGGCAGATTACACACAAGCGACGTAATGAGAACAACTTGCCACAGCCCAGTCATACTAACTCGGACCGAACGCAAACCGATCGACCAATAGTCGAAAGCGACAGAACAACCGACGGACCAATCACGAGGAGTCAGACACGCGTTCCCACTACGACGGGACCATATAATACAAGCGGCACAGGAAATCGACGCACTCATGAAGTTACCATTGCAACGAGAAGATCCTCTAGAAAAAGGTGAAAGTGATGTCACCGAAACGTCAGGAAGAAAGTTGTCCTTCTCAGGACGAAATCATCCAAACGTGGCGAAATATCCCGAAGAACAACGTTTCATATATATATATATATATATATATATATATATATATATATATATATATGTATACTTATATATAATTGTTATTTTTTTTAGATAAAATTAAAAAGCACCGAGTAGAATTGTGAACGTGTCATCCTATTCAGCAGTAACTGCAAATTTACAAGTTGAAGCTATGAATAAATTTCCAGTTGGTTACACAAAAGCGACGGCTAACATGCAAATGTATTCCAATACTAAACTGTATAATATTCTTTTCACAATTGTACTAGCTAATAAATTGAATGGTACAGGAGTTGTAGTAAATACTTTACATCCAGGCGTTGTAAAAATAACAATAACGAGAAGATTAACTGGAGTATTTAAAATTATTTCGGACACGCTAGTTAATCTCTTTTATATGTTAAGAAATCGTATCTGCTTCAGACAATTATTGATCGAGATATATTGGCATAGACTTATTCTTGAAACCGTTGTTCCTCATTAAGCACTTTATCATCTTTACACACATCACGCAAATACCTATACTACCATTTTCCGTAACAGCAGCTACGGGAGGTGGCAACAACATATCGAAATATTTATCCAATATATTAGCTACATAAAACAAGGAAAGACAGTTTGAGAACAAATATTTCAAATTTTCTTTTAAAAATTGCTGATATAAATGCATCAGAATAGTCTTTATAGAATTATACCTTACCCTGTATCTTTCATTAATTAAGAAAATTTTATTTACATAAATCTTAAACTACCTATTGGCAATATTACTCCTGAATTAGAAAATAATACCATAATTCAATTTTTAAATGTATTCGTTAATTAATACAACCGGGTGTCTGGCGTGAAGAACACAATACAAGTTCATTATTAATATTTTTGTGAACGTATCCTTCTCCAGAGGCGCAGGTACGTATTTCGTCTTTCTACAAATTCGTCAGTATGCCCCTGCTGGAGAAGGATACATTCACAAAAAAAACAATTTCGCTATCTCACAGAAATTATTAAGACCGTAGACCGTAAAAATACATTCAATGCTGCATATTAGCAAACAGCCGAAGCATATAATATTTTATATTATTAAAAATGCTTTTGTATTATACAAAATTGGTGAGGTTTTTGCCCATTCAAGTATGTTTTAAATTATTCTGTTATTCGTTAATTTCTTTTTTTTTTATTTTTATATTTTATGATAAATCATTTAAAAACTCAAATATGAATTGTACTTCATTGTACAGTTACAGTTATATATTGCGAGATTATCTTATCTTATCTTAATATAAATTTAGAAAGAAATCCTTGAGTGAGGGCCGGTGATTACAGTAATATCATAAACCACGTTTCTCCTTGTGTTCAAGCCGCTTGAAACTTAAAATCTGATTGAAATTTATGAGATTAGAAAAGGAAACAAAATTATTTTTCTTTTTCAATATATTCACCTGCAGCCTTAATACATTTTTCAGATCTTTCAATTAGCTTGCGCATGCTTTCATAAAAATTTTATCTTTTTCTGAAAAATACGCCGAAACTGTGTACGTTACTTCTTTATCGCTCGTGAATTTCTTCCCGCGTAGTTCTTTTTCCATTTTTGGGAACAGGTAAAAATCAAACGGAGCGAGTTTTGGAGGTTATAGGGTGAGTAATTCAAAATATCGAACCCCACTTTATGCAGGGCAACCAGCGCAACATGTGCGCGACACTTGTGAACGTCAGCATTGTCGTGCAGGACCACAACAATTGTCATCGATTTTGCACTTATTTTTATTTTAATGATTTCTTTTAATCGCTCCAGGATTGAAGTATTGTATTCTCCAGTTAAAGTTAGTAGAATTTCTTATGAGTTGCAAAAAAATTTCTTGGGCGATGGTGTACCTTCCTTATGCCAATATATGGAGCCTGGCTTGGACTCAGGTCCATAATGATGAACCTTTATCCCCAGAAACTATTTGACTCAACACACCATCCCTGTCTTTATTATAGAAGTCCAAAAACGCACGAGAATACTACACGCGTTGTTGTTTTCGCGGTGGCGTGAGCATTCTCGGCTCCCATTTTGCGCAAACCTTAGTCATGCCAAGACGATCATGGCGAATTTTAAAAATGCTTGTATGGGATACTCAAATAATTTCTGCGAGTTTTCTTCTTTAACAGAGCATCTTCGATTATTAGTTTTTCGATTTTTCGAACAAGTTCTGGAGTGGTCACTTCAATAGGCCGCCCCGGCCGTGGTCGTTTTCAAGTGATTCCCTAACGTGCTTAAAGAGACTGTGCCTCCTATAAACCATAATTTTTCCCGGCCACGAATCCCCATAAACCGATTACATCTCTCTCAGTATGGTTTGAAGAATCCCCATAAACCGATTACATCTCTTTCAGTATGGTTTGATCATTATAACGGTGCGATACTCGATTTCCTCCATATTTTACACTTTCTGTCCTTTTGACTTACTTGGTCGACGATAGTTCAAACACTACTGGCATAATTATGATACAACTTTAATTTCATCATAATAAACTATTTATACTAATAATTAGTTCATTTTTACGTTATTTGTAATATATTTATATTATAGAAAATATAGCTTTGATAAACTTGCAAACCTTTACAGCGTTTTCTTTTTGTTTTATAATTTGAATTAGTTGCAATATTGATCCTGTTTTGTAATTATTATCTATTTGGAGTACTTTAATTTTTTTGTAAGTGAAAGTGTGATTATATTTATTGTCATCTTTTTAAGGCTGTGATGTTTTTTGCATATTTGTGACCATCAATTCTATCTTTTAAGTATTGTTGTGTTCGACCTACATAAAAACCACTATAATAATTACATGGTATTCTATAAACCACATCTCATTGTTTTCCGTTGGAATGCCTGCTTTTAATTTACTTTAACAACGTACTATATTAATTTTTTGACTAAATTAATACTTTGTTACGTATACAAAATCATTCTCCTGCCCTTTCGCCTATCTTAGTTCAAGTTTATTCTTATCTCGCTTTCTTTAAACCCTCGTAGCCTTTTCTAAACTAATTTTTCGCAAAATTATGTTTTAGTTGCTTAATTCTCCAATTATCGGTCAGTTTAGACTCTTCAAACTTCGATATTTTCAACCTAATTTCAATCGTTCATTTTATTTTGGAAAACTTTGTACAATATCAAACCGGCCAACTCCTTGTAATTCCCGTTCTGTCATGTTCGCAAGATTTTCACTTCTATCTCGTAAATTGTTACTCCGATATTCAATCTTTTAATGTAGTAATTTTTGCTATGAATTTATAGATCATCTAGACGCATATTCTTTTGATTAATATTGTTTTATTTAATTTAACCTGCTTAATTAATTTCCACCGCTTATCGCGCCATCTCCTTATCGTTTGTTAGACCTCTTCGACAGAAATCTGCACCTGCTCGACTTATAAATTACGACTTTCGCTGGACATTTTTATTTAACGTTTTGAGTATGTAAGGGCTCTTATTGCGATCTTAAATCGTTTATGTGTTTTTGAAAACTAAATTTCCTTCATTAAAATTTTGCCGGCATCTTCTATGACGTATTTCTGGCATGTTCCTTCTGAATCGTTCTCGGCGTCCATTATGCCTTAAGCATTAGAAGCGCTTGAGTTGTTTGTGTCACTGGTGTAGTGAATCAGTTTTCTGCGGTAAGGATACAGTTTTCCACTTAATATTTTTCTAATTCGTACTTTGAATCTTTCAGGATTCTTTTGACGATATTTTTAATCGTCGTAAGGTATTCTATTCCAAGATTTATTTGGATAATTGTTTGTTGGCGTTGGCGTCATAGTCAAATCTTGTATCCTGCATTTGGGGCCTAGCTATCTTTTGAGATCAACTGGACGCGGAATTGGAGCTTCCTCGAGTCGGCCACATATATTTTTCAAGGGGAATATATATTGTGGGTATCCGTATGGTTGAGGTGTAGAAGCCGCGTCACGTCCATTTTGATCTCCAACATGGCGACTTAGCGTTACTCCGAACGCATTACGGGAAGGAGAAATTGCCTTAATAAACGAAGATTGGAAATTGTGGAGTCGCTATTTAATAAGACTACCAAGCTAAAAGTAGGTGTAGACTATTCCAAATTTATTATTCAGACCTAAAGTTTATTAGTAGTTCAGGTCATATAAATTTTATATTTTATCTTAGTTCAAATTTAATATCAAACCAAGCCGTTTTACGCTTTTGAAGACACACACTTTGTGTGTTTATTTCGCAAATTTCACAGTACCACTTAGAAGGGATTTCTCCCTTCTTCGAGCTTTGATCACAAGTTTAAAACGAGCTTGACCTATTATAAACCCTTGGAAAGCCTTAAGTTTCCCTGGGTACTTGTTTTGTAACTTTCTAATATCTCAGGATGGCCGTCAGCTTCTCTGACTGTCACCTGTACTGAGTTTTGAGTCCTATATGTGACCAGAACCTTCTGTTCGGGCCTTAATTGACTGTTTCGATACAAGAGTTTCGTTGTACCTCTATAAATTTACCTTATATATATTTAATTTGTTATAATTTGTACAGAATCTAAATTCCGTATACGTAATTGGAATTCTAAGAAAATACTTTTGTTAAATAGACTCCTTCAGACATTTATATATTTAATTTTGCACACCTGTTATACAGGGGGTACTCCAAAAGTTTTATCTGGGTGTTTTATTTTTCTGTTCTGTTATTAATCTTACCTACTTTAATTTTATTTGTTATCAAGGCTTATCCTTGCTTTTTTTAATAAGGTAATCTTCCTTATAACTTGGGACTTCCGTAATCCATGTAACTTACGCGCTGACGTCTTTTGAGACTTTTTACCCGAATTCTTGCGTAGAATTAATTAATTGTTATCCTGGAGGGATGATTTTGGAATAACCCCTCTCACCCTCTCGAGATATACAGGGGGAGGCTCTGAATTTTCGTTCTCTATTTATTTACTCATAAACTTTCGAACTTGCTCTAGCTTATAATAACATTGTTTGAGGCTTCACCTATTAAATTGTTTGTATCTGATAGAACATTAGTTTTGAAGGAAATGATCTTACTTTTTTGTATTTTGATGAAACGTCTGTGTCTAGCAATAAATTTGTAAGTATTGATGTTCTTTGTCTTTGTTCTTTACCCATACTTCAAGTATTGAGTCTGGCAAAGTTTCTTACTTTTACATCTAGTCATAAGGGGCTGACCCTCTGGTGTTAGTTGGAGCTACCAGGTCCCGCCTGCTCCCGTTATAGCTGTTTCTCTGCAGGTGGTGAATAACGGTGGCGCCTGTTTAACATCTCGCGGTGTGGTACCCGCGACGTTCTCCGAAACAAGAGAGTTAGCCGGCAGAGACCTTCCTGGGGACGAACATCGACAGGTAGGTTCAGACCAGAGAGGATCAGCGAGCGTTTACTTCTTATCACTCGTCACACTTTTTTTTTACGCCGCGTTGGTAGCAACTTAATAAACAATAAGAATCATTTATAGCATACAGAGTGGTTGGTTTCTCATTGTAGATTCAATATTTTCGTTGAAAGTATCATATTTTGAAGAAACAATACGTATCTGATACTATTTTGACCCTCTTTCCAATCCTGGGAAATAGAGTGCTATCACTCGAAAAACAAAAGATGATCTGATCTAATGATTTTTTTTAATTGATATATTATTAGACATTTATCTAGCTTACTCAATTCTGAATACAGTATATGTATTTTCTTTCGTTGTGCAATAAATAACGCCATAATAACAAAAATAAAAAATGAAAAAGTTTGCTGTGGAAATGTGACCGAGCAAAAAAAATATTATTTAAATGTCAGTTCGTATACCAGTTGATGAGGTGACACGGTTTAGCGTTTATTGAATCATTATTGTTATTTTTTTTATTTATTATTATTTATCAAATGATAACACTCGCCGAGTTGCAAATATGTATGTACGTGAATCAATACCCTGATCGAAGACAACTGCGCTGGAATACATTTCTAAATTTTTGCACTTTATTATTGAAGCACGGTAGTTTTATAAAAATAAGGCAAGTAAGAAATAGAGAAATAAATCTGAACGATGCCTATTTTTATAACTTAATCAAAACCTACATTTAAACTTTCTTGAAACTGAATTTCAAGAATATTTAGATTTCAGCTATCCGGAGACAAATGTGGTCCCAACATGACGGCGCACCACCGCATAACGCGAAAATTGTAACAAATTTTCTTCAATTAGAATTTGAAAATAGGTGGATTGGGAATAAATGGCCACATTTATGGTCAGATCACCTGATTTTTCAATACTAGATTTTTTTGTCTGGGGATTTATAAAAAATAAGGCGAATTTCACTTTGTTGAATATTCTCGAAGAATTCAAGAATCCAATATAATTTATTACACCAAGCGTATATGCATATCAACAAAATGGTGGACATTTTGAACAATTTTTTCAATAGGATTTTATCGTGTTATTGTTTTTCTATTGTTCTTTAACCAATACATATATCCCTACTTATGTGTTTTGTTTTGTTGTTATTATGTCGTTAGTCTTTGCTCAAGGAAAAAAAATTACATCGTATTCAGAATTAAAAAAGTTGTTCAATTTAAAAAAAAACATTAGTGAGTCTTTTGTTTTTCAATTGATAGCAGAAAGAGGGCAAAAAAGTATTGGATACGTTTTGATTTCTTTTAAATGTGACACTCTCAACAAAAATATTGAGTGTACAATAAAAAACCAACCACGCTGTATACATATTTGCTTTAATTTAAAAAATAGCACCTTTAGTAAAATGTCTTACCTTTTCGCAACGACGGTTTCCAAGGGGTGCAAATTTCAGCCAAAAAATTTTTGTTCCTTAACTATGATTTTTCGCTGTTCTGTTTACAAGAAGGAACTCGTTCAGGAAAAAATTCTTTGCGACCTCTGTAAGAATCATATTCATATGTTGCGTAGTCGTCTTCTCGGGAATGAGATTCAATTATTAAAATGCAAGAAACGTAACATAATATTCAACTATGGGACATGTACTGATCTTAAGGCGAAGTATTCATAAGCTTGCTTGTATGGCTACATCACTATAGGTTGCCTATCATCTTCGATTCTGAGAAGGTAGAAAAATTTGGCGTCAAAATAATCCATGGATATTTGAAGTTATGTTTAATAGTATGCATTTAGTTAAGGCAAGTTACAAGGCTTCTTTGCGGTGAATGCACAAATTGATCAAAAACACGCCCTCCGTTTTCGTTGGTACACACAGTTTTTCGACGACCTGAAGAACCTTTACATTGATACAATATACTACCAATGCGACGAAATTTCTCAACATCCAATATCATACTTTTACTGGGTACTACTTTATTAAACTGTTGTCGACATCTTACTGACACCTGCTATAAGCTTGGACCTTCATTGGGACTATTTCCGTATGAGCGAAAAATAATGTTCTACCAAGAACATTTTTTTCTGCCGTCACGAACCACATTCAATTCACATTTTTTCACTGTCTTTCTCCACGTATTTTGCGTACCTTCCTCCTTCTAATGCCGTTAAATATATTTTGAAATATGGAACTGTACCTAATTTCATTAATTTTCTGTATAATTCTATTTTGCAGATTTATGTATAATGTTGCACTGGTACTTTATAAATTAAAGTTTTGTAAATAAGGTCACAGAGAGATATCATACCGTGTAAGATCACAAGACCTCGGAGAAACTTAATGGTCACTGTTCAAACTAATTAAACAATATCTTTCATTTTGTTGAAAGCAACCAAAAGCTAGTTTATAATATGAAACTGATTAAAGAAAGTCACGAATATTTCTTGCCGATATTTTTTCGAATTACCGCATTCCCTATTACCGCATATTTTGGCAGAACCACTAAAAAAAATTGACCGATAATCCTTCTTTTAATTATGGCACACCAAGCACCAACATTCTGAGAATGTAGAGGAGCTTCAACATAAAAATTATTGGGCCTTGTATCACTCACATTCTCATGTTTTGCGGGTTAAGGAATCTACTAACATGAAATCATGCTTCGTCCGAAAAGAAAGTTTTGTCTAGGAGTTCGTCATTAAAATTATTTGAAAACCATTCACAAAATACTATTGTTTTGCCATAAAACAAAATTTATTTACTTGTATATATGTTATGGTATGTTAAATATACGTAAATCTAGAATATGTAATTGCTGCTTTCATTTACCTTCGGCAAGTCTAATATACTTGAATATAATCTTCGAGCTTGTTTTAACTTTTAACGTGCAGCTAGTCACAGCTAGTTTTCTAGTGATTGTCGTGAAGTGATAAAGACTTGGTATCTTACAATGTTTTTATTTACATCAAATAACTACTCGTGGGCCCTATACATTTTGAAAATATATAAATACAAAATAAAAAATATGCATTTTAACGATAAATGAAATTAATATTCGTTTATGTGCCAAAAATGTGTCACATGCAAAAAAAAACAAATAGGTAACAAGAAACTTTGATCATCTGATGCGTGTTCGGTTTTCAATAACAAGCAATCTTTTAGATGAACTGGCTGATTCCGCAAATAAATGAATTTTTTTACAATTACTAATTGAATAAAAACTGTATTAAACTTTGTAAAGCTTGCGAACGGATATGAATTCTATATCATTGAAAGTATAAACCATATCATAAAAAATCTCAAATACATATTAACATGCCCATGAATATTTTCAGAAACACATCGGATTTAATAAAGAGCCTTCAATAGAAATATTATTACTTGTTTCATTCCGGAAAATATTTATGCGTTTGGTTTTATGTCATAATTAGTGACCAGTTAGTTATTCAGTTTTTTTATTTCATTATATAAAACGGTTTTTAAATATATATAGTAATCATAATAAAATATCGTGGTAAATAACATATAGTTTTTATCATTTGCTGTGTAAAAATTGGTGTACAATTTAGTACAACCTAAAATTTGTTCTATCGAACCGGGTATAACAAAGATCACTTGATAAGAGAAAAAAAATATCATTGTTTTACTTGGAAAATACAAAGATACTTAGAACGTGCTTATTTTATGCGCATAGCAACTACAGAAATTCTAAAGCATATATGCTTTAGAAAAGATGCGTTACTTAGACGAGCGTGTTGGTAGTGGGGCCTAAGAAACGAAGTTCGACGGCGTCGACTTGTCGTACATTCGGCGGCTGGCTTCTTCGGTCAAAGCTGCAGGCGGAGTCCGAACCATAAATTCGAAATTCGTGAACACGATCGGCGAAAACCTGCTAAGGGTATCGGTTTGCCAATGTCTAGGTCAACAAGTAGGGGGAGTAGAAACTGAGTTGCCAAGGGTAGAAAAACGGCGTTATGCTATCTGCTCGAGGACGACAAGTGCGGGCGGAGGAAACAGGGTTATGCCCTCTGCTAAAGGAGGACAAGTAGGGCTCTCTAGGGGCTCAACCAGTGCCAACAGCCTAGGTCGATAGGTGGTCAAAAAGATAATTACGAAATTGGGCCCTATTTATATCCACCTGGCATAACCAAAAACAACGAAAAATGTTGGAGGTTAAGCGCACATGAAATTCTATATCTGCTCCAAAAGGGTGGGGTTTCTCTAAGTATTAATATTATAATTGTTAAAAGTTTAATTGCCAATTTAATTTGCATATTTTTTTAATAATAACATGTAAATACCACAAAATATTTACATAAATGTTTTCATAAGGCACCTAAATTGTTGTAAGTATAATTTATTTTGACAATATTTATTTAACTGGGCACTAGGCCCAATTAGAAGAATGTAATTAATTCATGAAAAAGATAAGTAAAACAAGGAACAAAAGTCTAGGTAGGTATGTGTTTGTGCGAGTAAGAACGTGAATTACATTGAAATTATTTTACACATACCCACACAATATGTACATCTATTATGTAGTAAAAGATTATTATTTTACATAGTTCGATATCATTAAATAAAGCTTAAAAGTCAATTACTTATATGATGCAATATTATAATCTACTAAAAATAAAAATTGCAAAATCGTACTCAGTTTAAAACAAAACATCTTCCTCATTCTAAACTAATAAATTCAGACATACTGAGTGGCTGCAAAGAATTAATTAGGAACCATAAGAAATTGATTTGCCAGGTCATTCGTTTTGTACACGCATTTATATTTTTGGGTTAGAATATTTTATGTGAATATGGATGGAATGTATGATTAGAATTACTAGTAAGTTAATATTAGCTAATATCAGAAGTGCGATGTATGAAAAATAATAGTTCAAATTAATTTTACGAACCTATATTACAAATAATACAATTATGTACAAAGTGAATGCTCAAAATACTGACCTACATGTAAATAATACTGAACTCGTCTTATAAATTGCTAAATACATTATTTACATTTATACATTGCCTCTGTAATAACATACTGTAGTTCTTGCAAATCGTTTATGGCATTCCGCAATATTACGTTTTTTAAATAAGAGAATAAAAATAAATCCGGTCGAATCAAATCAAGAGATCTACTTGACCATAAACTACACCTACCAAACCTTCTGAAAAAAATACGGTAAATAATTCATAGGTGATGTGCTGCGCGCCAGAGCCCTGGTGAAAATAAACATCAATTTTATGTTATTCAACTAATTTATAAATGACATTTAAATAATAGTTTCGTATCTGTGGACGTTAACGTTTCTTGAAAGAATATTATTTCGATAACTCGTCGCCTTGAAATACCACCCAAACGCCAATTTTAACTGAACACAATAGTACCTCGATTAAATTGTGTCAATTATCTGCCCACCAATTTCTGTAACTCTGCGAATTAACATAATTAGACAGATGAAACCATGCATCGTCGGAATTATAGATGATCATTATACTACTAACAAAACTGGAATTATTATAAAAACAGGTGTGTACATTTTATAGACAATCGAAAATTTATATGGATGTAGATGTATCTGTCTTTTCAATATCTTCCGACAGGATTCATAGGAAAGTTCTAGAAATGATGCACAAAAGGTTAAAAAAATAGATTAATTGTTAAGTGGAGCTTACCTTGGAGCTTACCTTGGGATACACGACGTACAGAAACCAAATTTTTTTCAATTTCCGGGGGCTACTTGTACAAAAATTCCCCATAGCATTAAACTTGAAACTTAAAAATATAAAAATACTATTCATAACCAAAAATTCATGTAATTTTTTCGCATCTGATATAACTAATTTAGTAAAAACTATCAAGTTTTTATAGAAATTCAAAGGTTGAAAATTCATAATCGTATTCCAAAGTCGAAAGACGAACTTGTGTTTTTACGTTATTTATATATTCTACTTAGTAATCTTGTAGACATGACATTTAAAATTCATTCAATTAAAATTAGTTCATTTATAAATAATCTTATCTAGAAATATATTAATTAGTGTTATGAAAGGTACCTACTCTGTTCTAATAATAATTTTTTAATTATTATGCCAATATTTAATCGCCGAATAAATTAGGAAAAAGATGACAGTTAGGAATTCAGAATACAATAATATGGCCAACAAAAAATTAAAATTAAAACAAAAATATTAGAAATATAACACACGAGCCCAAAATCACATGCGTTCGCCCGTTTATTTTCACGTTCAGGCAGGGCAAACGTAGGAATAGACTACCCAGATAAACACAACAGATTTTATTTGTACTTGAGAAATATAACAACTGTACACATTTATTCGCAATAACAAGAAAATTAATGACAAAAGAAAGCTTAAAAACATAAAATAGTTGAATCCCCAATTTTTTCTAACTAATATAACACTGATTAATAAAGTCAATTACCACTGTGTTACGTCACCTCTATTTTTCAAAACAGCATTTATACGTCGAGGCCTAGTATCTACAAGACTCTACAAAGCAGTCTTCTAAAGAAAAAGAGTCTCATATTTCTTGGAGACGATGTTGCAATGACGATTACGCAACTCTTTTTTCATTCGATGCCATAATGTTGATCAGGACTACTCGAGGGTCAACTTAGGACCGAATATCGTCTTCCGACATCCAGGATTTCACACGTTTGGCTGTATGGCAAGCCGCACCATGTTGTTCGAAGATAGAATCCCGGTTAGCTAATTGCGGAAACTCTAATGATGGAAGAAGGTTCTGATTTAAAATGGCCACGTATTTTTCTGCGTTTACGGTGCCTTCAATAAAGTGAAGCCTACCAACGTCATTGCCGGACATCCTCACACAATAATTGATCCGGAAACTTCACTTTTTGCCGACGACGTTCTTTGTTGTTAACCTCGGTTTTCATTCGAATCACTATACTCCGCGAATCTCCTACACAAAGCTAAAATTTTAATTCTCCCAATAACCGACCTCCGCTGATCCAGTTTTTATGTGATTTGTCTATAATAACCGTTTTGTCTTCTGTTTTTGAGTGAGTAGAGATTTTTCTTTTGCCTAATAATGAGAAAAGTTAATACATGAATTGACGTACAAAACCAAAATTACCTTATAAAAATTTAATTCAATTTTCTTTACTGCCGTCGTACAACTTGATCTAGAATACTGCCTGTCTGTCGCTTTATTCCACAGAATTGTTACAGCACTGCAATTGGCAATTGGCGGTTTTTCTTTATAATGCATCCCAAAATTCTAAATTCTGGAGCAGTCACTGCGGTTTTTCTGCCAAGACGTGTTTTTTGGCTGTGGAACCCGCAACTTTATGCAAACGTACAATGTCTCAACAGTAAAATGTGACGAATCTAATTCTTTTGCAATCCGGTGGGCACCGGTGGTGCATTTTTATTAAAAATTTCCGTAAATCTCGCGATAATGCTTTCACACGCGCCATTTCGACTATGACTGTCAACAGCGACGTTTACAAGAAACAAAACACCATCGGCAGATGTAAGGTGATCTCGTAGTTTCATATAAAATATTTTGTAAGAATGTTTGACGCCGAAATTTACGCTACGACATTGTGCCGAGATTTACTCAAATTATATATTTAAGCACAAATTATATTTCGAAAAACGATGTTTCTGTTTATTATTGTAACAATTACTCAAACTGATCCCATTTGGAATTATGAATCAAAATTATCATAATAGTCTTCTTGTGTTATAATTTTTATAGCTCATTTAGCTAAAACAGCAATACGGGCGAACTCATGTGATTTTGGGCTCGTATTGAAACTGTTAATTAATTTTTAAATAATTTTCCAGATTATACATTATAATTGTAGTGCACGCCGACGAACTGGAAAAGTATCACGAGCTGGGGGATGTTCTCGAGCGCCCCCCTATTAAATGAGAAATGGCTAAGGCCATGTGATAGGCTGAAAAGCTTAAATTCCACGTTTATAGATCCGATCGATTAAAATATAACGACTATTGCTGCTTCAGGCCATATAAAACATAGCCAACTAGCTCTTCTACCTCTTTTCACAATGGAGGCGACAATGATATCTTTCACCATCTTGGTCTTTTGAGAGGCAGGTATTTTGTCAAAATCATCGATGAGAACATTCCTGTCATGGCGGTTGGCGACTTCAACTGCAAAGACATAAGCTGGGGTGCCGCAAAACAAACGACTTTGGAAAAAAGCCGTGCACTTTCGTTAATAACAATCAGGTCAGTGTGCATGCCCCCGCTCATCCTATGTACTTTAGAGACGAGTATACTCCGGTTGTTCTGCATTTTGTATTACAATAAATGCCCCTTTTTCCTATGAGTGGAGAGCGTATCGGATCTGTCCTCTAACCACAATTCGATCGTCGTCAATTTGGAAACTTCTTTGTAAATCTCTCTAACGGGGAGGAGGGAGGGAGGGGGGTATAGACTGGCCTTGTTTCTCGCGGGTGGAAAATCTTATACACCCATTTCCTGATACCATGCTCTCGGAACAGTTCCTGGACGACCGTGTCAGGCACTTGTCCATGTCCATACAAAGAGCGATGGAGGATGCTACTTAATACCTCAAACCGTCGAATGATCCGATATACTTAGTGTTAAAAGAGAGGGTCAGAAGGGTGGCTTTGAAGACTCAGTGCCCCTAGTTTAGGTACATCTACAGTATATTCAGCAATAAGCTAAGGATCGAACTGAGGGAATATAGACAGGAGCGGTGGCACGAGAAAATTCAATCTCTAACCACTAAGAACGGCTCGCTGCGGCGAATAGCCAAGAACCTAAGGGGAAGTCGACCAAACGAAGTGAATTGAAGCAACTGGATAAGAAAGAGTTTAATACCCTGCCCAGAATAGGAACTGAAATCAGAACCTATATTGGACGAGTTAGGTGGTATTACAAACCGCGTTCTTAAAGCGGTACCGTTGACGGTTATTGCTTATGTGGCCGGTGTTGCCAACGCGGTCTTGAGGTTGGCGCATCTAGTCCATTCCTAAAGAGCAAAGACTTCCATTTATTGATATTAATGGCAGCAATTAAGGATGGGTTCGAGCAGCGGCAAACAAACGCGCCTGTATTTCTGTACGTGGCTTTCGCGGTCTGGCACGTCGGGCTGCTTTATAAAAAGTCACAAATGGGGATTGGTGCGGCTGAAAAGATCCTAAATAACAAAAGATTCCGGATATGTTGGGGAGACGCAATTTAGCTAACAAGACGGATCCGGACTGGTGCTCCCCAGGGGTTACTGCTGACGCTAGAACTATTTATAATAAACATGATGGATATCCCAAGAACTCCCGTCCTATACACAAGAAGCAGTATCCAGAAGATTCCCACCACAGGCTCCAACGCTCGGTCGACGAGTTTTTAAATTGGTCGGATATATGGAAGTTGCGAATTAACAAGAGTAAGTGTTCTGTAGGTAGATTCACAAAAATATGTCGATTCTCGAAGTGGTCTCCCGTCGTCCGGTTCGGTTCAGTATTTAAGACTGAACATGGACAGAAGACTTACATGGGCAGCGCATATAAAGAATATAAACTAAAAGTTCATTGTGGCTAGGGGCAGGCTGATGCCACTCCTGGCGAATACAAGTCCGTTGGTCTTTAAAACAAAGATCCTAGTGTATAAATCTGTCCTATGGCCCCAACTGGCCTATGGCCTATGGAACTTTGGCCTGAGCCAACGCAGCAAAGACCCACATGAAGAAACTTGGCATCTTTAAAACACCACGCTTCGTTAGATAGCAAATGCCCCCTGGTTCGTCCGCAACGAGCAGATAGGAAGAGACTTAGGAATTGAAAAACTCGAGGAACACCTGTATAAACTAGCCCGGGGTACTTGGAACAGGGTAGAGATGTCGATGAATGCTATTGTTGCGGACCTAACAGGAAACCGTGCGGGACAGCCGAAGCTCGGGGTAGCGGCGAGAAGACCGAGGGACGTGTTGCGACTCGCATAGCGCTGAAGACGGGAGAACGGAGGACAAACGACCAACTGCAAGAGGGACAATTAAATTTAGGAGTCAACATCATCTACAGTCGTGCCATCAGGCGGAGTTGCCTAGACCGACACATAATCTTATGCCAACGTGGTACCGTCATATGTAACAAGAGGATGGGGGCTTAAACGCTGGAGGAGAAGCTCAGCTCCGGAGAGAGCTATCGGACCTGAGTTCGGTGTCATTTATGCAGCCACGGCGGTAGGGATCGCATGGCGCTTGTATGTTTCACACGCCCACATAAACCAGTCTACATTTAAACAAACGTCGTTACTTCAAACTAGGGGTCACCGGCGGTAACAAAGCGCTGATTTTGCTCGTCTAAACGTGGTTCGACACCATATAACCCGCACGACAGAGAAGCGATAGCTGCAATAAATACATTGCAATACTTATCGACAAGGAACCGTATTAAATTTTCCCTAGCCACAAGGAAAAATAATTTTTTGTAATAATAATTGTCACCTTATAAATTAAAAAATAATGCAGTTGTATAGTAATAAAAAAATTCTATTTACAGCAGAATATAAAATAAAAACACTTCTAAAAACTAAAATAACTCTTCTCAAGAAATCAAAAAGAATTAAATAAAAAATTATCTTGAAGAAAAATAACTAAATAACAATTCAGTATAATTTTGTTAGAACAGATGTTCAAAACAATCGCCAAACTGAAAAGCACATCTGTCGACAAAATTTCTGCGTAGCAATGACCAGTTCGAAATTAAATCAGCGGTAGTACGAACTCTTGTTCTGAAAACCATATCAAATATACTATTTAAATATTGTCGCACAAGTGCAGCATTATGAGCAGGGCATCCATCCTACTGAAATCAAAGGTAATTTGTGGAAATATCTAGTATGGTTTGCACACAAGATACGATACTATTCTGCGAAAGAAGTAAATATATTTGTCAGTTTAGATTTCCTTCAATGACAAAGGGCCAATGGTATGGGTCCCCTAAATGCCCTGACCCTTTTACCGATATTGTATTCGATTGTCATAAATAAATACGTTTATTTTCCTTAGAGCAATACTGCACAATAGTAGAATTATGATGACCATGTTGAGGTAAACTGGAGTCGTTAGTAGATTTTTACAAAAACTGCTTCACAAAACTCAAGTCTTTCGAATACGTCGTTTGGAAATACTTCATTTTATTTTCTTAACTTGAAACAACGGTATTTATTTTCATTTTAATTCTACGAACGGTATTGTCTGAGACGGTAAGTTGCTTAGCAATCTTTCTGCTATATAATTTCAGTTGTGCTGCAGTAGCACAAATGATAATATCTCAGATCTTTATTGTTTATGCTGTTGTGGATATAAGCAACCATAGTTTTCAAAATGATTAATAATTCGAGGCACTATCTCACACGCTATGGCTTTTTCAAATTATGTTTGAAATGAACGTATAATTTGTCTAATAGACTAACCAATATGATGACATTTGATAACAAATAGCTTTTCTTGAAGCGAAAAAATTTCCATAGCTAGATATAAAATCGGTAACAACAGAAATAATAATAAATATGCCGCAAAGGGAAACAAGCAATCATACATAAGAAAATACTAGATAACTACAAACAATAAACTGAATTATCTATACGATATAACAAGTGTTCATTTGAAAAGTCAATATAGGTTACTTTGAAATTTTGATTGAATAAGACGCAAGTATATTAGTATGTGTTTGTTATTCCGTAAACGTAAATCCAAATGACATTTGATAATATCAATCACAAATATCAGTTAGTGCATAAAATAATCGTGCGTCGATTCTGGTTTAAATAAATTGCTTCTCAGTTTTAAAATGGCTTTCACTTTAGAACATAAATTTTTTTTAGTCCAGGCTTATTTTCGAAGTGGTAATAAAATTGATGGTTTACCTATTATTTGTTATTTATTTGTATGTATGAAACTGTCAAAATATACGACTTCGTAGGTTAAGTAGTAAATTTTACAAATAAATAAAACACACATAAGATGTTTTAGATTTACACTTTATTAATAAAATAATGACAGCTGTTTCGCTAACACAGTAGCTTCTTCAAATTCAACTTAAGACTAAAGATACATACAAGATACAGCGTTAATCAGGTAGTTGACCCAAGTTAAAATTCTAGGAACTATTACATTTATATTTTGCTTTTTGAAAACTATACCATGTCCTACTTGTGTGAGGTTTAAGTATAAAAATATAGTATAAGCAACTAAGAAACAATATTTCAATGGGTGAACAGATTTAACAGTGGGGATGAACTCAAGTCTAATTTATCGTTTAGTAACATATCTGAGTTTTTAAGTTTATTAATTTCTAAAGACTCTAAACAATTTAGTTTTCTACCTTTATTTTCTACATGTATGATATCGAATTGTAAATTAAATTCGTGCTCATTCTCTATTAAATGATTAGAGTAGGTTGAGTCAGTTTTCTGTTTCTGTTTCAGTTAAGAAAACTGACTCAACCTACTCTAATCATTTAATAGAGAATGAGCACGAATTTAATTTACAATTCGATATCATACATGTAGAAAATAAAGGTAGAAAACTAAATTGTTTAGAGTCTTTAGAAATTAATAAACTTAAAAACTCAGAAATGTTACTAAACGATAAATTAGACTTGAATTCATCCCCACTGTTAAATCTGTTCACCCATTGAAATATTGTTTCTTAGTTGCTTATACTATATTTATATACTTAAACCTCACACAAGTAGGACATGGTATAGTTTTCAAAAAGCAAAATATAGATGTAATAGTTCCTAGAATTTTAACTTGGGTCAACTACCTGATTAACGCTGTATCTTGTATGTATCTTTAGTCTTAAGTTGAATTTGAAGAAGCTACTGTGTTAGCGAAACAGCTGTCATTATTTTATTCTTCTTCTTCTTTAAGTGCCGTCTCCGCTTCGAAAGTTGGCAATTATCATAGCAATTCTTACTTTTGAAACCGCAGCTCTAAACAGTTCATTATTATTACATCAAAACCAGTCCCTAAGGTTCTTCAGCCATGAATTCCGTCTTCTTCCTATAGATCTCTTGCCCGGGATTTTTCCCTGCATAATTATTTGTAGTATTTGATATTTTTCTCCCCTCATGACATGTCCCATGTACAGCAGTTTCCTTCTCTTAATTGTCGGAATCACTTCTCTCTCCTTATGCATACGTCTCATCACTTCTACGTTGGTTTTTCTCTCTACCCATGAGATCTTCAATATTCTCCGGTATACCCACATCTCAAATGCCTCCAGTCTCCTCATGTCGGTTACCTTCAGCGTCCAGGCCTCCATCCCATAGTATAGTATAGACAACACATAGCATCTCATCAGTCGTATTTTTAAGTTAAGGTTTAAATCTCGGCAGCAGAAAAGCCTTTTCATCCTTGTAAAGGTGCTTCTCGCCTGTTCTATTCTAACTCGTATTTCTTGGGAGCTGTCATTGTTCTCATTAATGATCGTGCCCAGGTATTTGTATTGTCTTACTCTCTCAATAGGCTGGTTCTTCACATATATCTTACGATTATCTTTAGTTGTTTTTGTTATCAGCATATATTTTGTTTTGCTTATGTTCAGCGTTAGTCCATACTCTTCGCTTACTGTGACCATTCTGTTAATTAGCGTCTGTAGGTCCTCGTGTGTTCCAGCTAAAATAACTGTATCGTCAGCGTACCTCAGATTATTTATTGTCATGCCGTTAATCTTAATGCCCATGTCCCGATCATCAAGTGCTCTATTTACTATGTCCTCCGAGTACAGATTAAAGAGGATTGGCGACAGTATACACCCCTGACGAACACCTCTTCGTATTTCTATTTCCTCTGATGTCGTGTCTTCTATTCGTACTGCTGCTTTTTGGCCATAGTACAGGTTTGAGATTAATCTTATGTCTCTGAGGTCTATCCTTCTCTTGACCAATGTTTCTATGAGTTGGTCATGTCTAACTTTATCAAATGCTTTATTGTAATCTATAAAGCAGGCGTATATGTCCTGGTTTACGTCTAGGCATCTTTGTGATAGGACATTTAGTGCAAAAAGTGCTTCCCTTGTTCCTAGGCCCTTACGGAATCCAAACTGACTATCGCTGATATCTACATCCAATTTCCTGAATATTCTATTATGGACCACCTTCAACAGGACTTTCAATGTGTGACCCATCAGGCTTATTGTGCGGTAGTCAGAGCAATGCCTGGCATTTTTCTTTTTCGGAAGGGTTATAAAAGTTGATAGCAACCACTCATTTGGTATTATTCCTGTTCTATATATGGTATTAAGTACTTCTACCAAAACATGAATCCGGTCCGCCTCTATCAGTTTAAGAATTTCCGCTGGCAGTTGGTCCGGACCTGCAGCTTTTCCGTTCTTGAGCATACCTAGTGCATATGTTACTTCATCCTTAATTATGTCCGGGCCCAACTCCCCTTCCGTATTTTCAAGAGTCCTATGCCGTCTCTCATCTTCGAACTGCTCTTTAATGTAGTTCTTCCATGTTTTTAGTTTTTGCTCTATTTCTGTGACTATTTTCCCGTTGTTATATAATATATTAAGTTGCTTTTGTTTGCTGGTGCCGACGAGTTCTTTAATCTTTTTGTGCATGTTAAAGTTGTCGTATTTGGCTTGTAGCTCCTCAATTTCTTCACATTTTTGTTTATAATAATCTTCTTTTGCTTTTCCGATTTTTGTGCGAAGTATTCGTTGTGTTTCTTTATATTGTTGTTCGTTTTTTCCCTTATAGCTTCTTCTCTTTTCCATAAGATTAAGAATTTCACCAGTAATCCATTCCTTCTTTCCTGTGGGTTTCTCTGTCTTCAGAATCTCCAATGAGGGTTCCAACAAGGCTGATTTAATTCTGTACCATTTTTCGTTTATGTTTCTGCAGTTTTGGTATTCTTCCTTGCTTTCGAGTGTTTCCAGATTTTTGTTTATTCTTGTTTGCAACTCATTCCGTATTTCTTGGTTTTTTAGGTGTTTTGTATTTATCCGAGTTTCTCTCTTCTTTGGGATTCTTTTAAGTTTGAGGTGCATCTGGGCCACCAGGGGGTTGTGGTCCGAAGAGACGTCAGCGCCCGGGTAGGTCTTAACTGATTTGATGTTGTTTCTATATCTTGCGTTTATCAAAACGTAGTCTATTTGATTTCTCATCGGGTTCTGGTCACTGTCTTGTGGGGATTTCCATGTGTAGAGTCGTCGGTTTGGAAGCTTATAAAAGGTATTGGTTATTATCATCTCTTCCTCTTGGCAAAACTGTACCAGCCTATCGCCCCTCTCATTTCTTGTCCCCAACCCATATTCACCCATATACTTGTCACATCTCCCTTTTCCGACCTTCGCATTAAAGTCTCCAAGAATTATATTGATATCTCTTGGTTTTAGTGAATCAAGCGTTTGTGTGATTAGTTCGTAAAACAGCTCGTTTTCTTCTTCAGGTTTGTCTGCGGTAGGGGCATATATTTGTATAATGTTTAGTTTTCTTGAGTTGGTCTGTAGTTGTAAGAGTATGATACGGTCTGAGATAGGGACAAAGCTAGTAACAGACGCCACAATATCTCTTGAGACAGCGATTGCCACACCATGTCTGTGATAATTATCATCGTTACCAGAGAAGTACAGCATGCCTCCATTTGTTGGGATTTGGCCATGACCAGGCCATCTTGTTTCACTGATTCCTAGGATGTTAAGTTTCAGTCTTTGCATTTCGTGTACAACGTTATGCATCTTTCCAGCTTCATACATGGATCTCACGTTCCATGTCCCAATGTTTAACTTGTTTGTTAACTTGTTTGTTGTCACAGTCTTGTTCATCACTGTTCCCCCCGGAGATCCGATTGGGGAACTTATTACTCCGGATAATTTGGTTTTGAACATTGCCATGATGATTTGTACTAAGGATATCCATAGATCTTTAATGCAGTAGTTTCCTCTTGCTTTCTGCATCCTTATGCCGTTGACTAATTCCTTAGTTCATCCGCCTTTAGGGCCATTTTCCCAACCCTAGGACAAAAGAGTGCCCTGCCATTTACTAGCTCCTCCACCCGAGGCTGTTGGCCAGTAAATGGGGTATTGCTTATACCGGCAATCACTCGGTCCCTATCTGCGTTAGCCACCAAGATTGATGTTGCCCGCCTTCTGCCACGTGGAGGTGCAGATTCGGATTTTTCCTTCATCGAGATTAAGACCTTTCGGCATTTCTTAATCTCTCCGGAGCTTATTATTTTATTAATAAAGTGTAAATCTAAAACATCTTATGTGTGTTTTATTTATTTGTGATATGGATTTACATCAAGCAAAGGTCGAAACAATTAAAGAATAGTAAATTTTAATTTACGACATACTTCAAAATGTTCTCAGTAAATCACATGCTACTAGATTGACTTTTCAAATGAACACTTGTTATATATTTCACTCAACCGCCAGTACGAAACTAACGCTGGTCCCATCGTCCACTATGTTCAACAGCTAGCGCTAGCAGTAAGCGCGATCTCACTCGCGCCCCTCTATTTCCAAATATTAAAGACTACTATAGTTGATTATAAGGCACTCACTAATATATATATATATATATATATATATATATATATAAAAAATTAATTATTCGGGTAAGCGGTCAATTAAAAAACTCCTTTATTAAATATACCCTATATTTCGCAACAGACTTTGTCGCTTCTTCTGGGCTAAAAAATGTAGAGTAGAAATAATAAAATTGACCTACAAAATATAAAAATGATTAGATATATAATATATATAATATCTAATATATAATCATATCATATCTAATCATTTTTATATTTTGTACGTCAATTTTATTATTTCTACTCTACATTTTTTACCCCAGAAGAAGCGACAAAGTCTGTTGCGAAATATAGGGTATATTTAATAAAGGAGTTTTTTAATTGACCGCTTACCCGAATTTAAATTAATTTTTGATATTACATCACGGTCGATAATTTCCTTTCAATTATATATATATATATTAGTGAAACATGGTCAATATTCCTATGAAGGTACACACATTTAGTTTACAAACATGTAGGGTTGTTTTAAATATATATACTTTGAAGTAATAAACCAGACCTTTAATCGCCGACTTATTAAGTTTACCATATATATATATATATATATATATATATATATATATATATATATATATATATATATATATATATATATATATATATATATATATATATACTCGTGTATATGTAATATTTTTCATCCATATTCATTCGTGGTCGTAATCTGGCCCCACATAAAATGTAATCAAAATATTCGTTCTTTGTGAACAGTAATTGCGGTGTTAATTTCGGTGTTCCAGACGAAATTAATCACTTGGAGTACCGACGGACAGTCGATCCTATTATAGATGAAGTCATAAAGGAACTTGGCACGAGCAATTTCACAAAGGATATCCAATGAAACCAAGTTAGATTCGTTTATTAACAAGAACCATGGTCAATATTCCTATGAAGGTACACACATTTAGTTTACAATTTAAGAATTTCAAAATACTTTCAAGCTTCCTCTTATAAGAGGTGTAAATTTGACTCCAGATTATCGCAGCATATACTAATCTGCAGCGTACCAAAGAACAATACAAGTATTTAATATTATCTGGATTAACTATATTTGGAATTTCGCAATATGAATCCTAGTGTTGCAGTAGCAGTCTCACAAGTTGCAGTAACCACTAAAAGTTAATTTTCTTGTCAAATGGAATATTCTAATCTTTTACCATTTCTTCGACTATCAATATCTTAGATAAAAGTAACTATATCTTTGCGGGAAGAGTACTACATAATGTCATAATACTTGCCAAGGTTGAAGGTGTGAATATGTTTAGATAAACTGTAATTGTTCTCGATAGATATTCGTTTAAGTAGATAAATACCTTTGGCTAACTTTACTGAACCCCAAATATATTAATACAACTAACTATAAAAGAAGTAATATTGTGTTTTTAAAAAAAGGCATTAAAATTTAAATTAAGATTAGCTTACTTATGTAATTACATAATCATTTCAAAACAAAAATTGAAAACTGACGCTTAATAATACTTTTAAAATAGGCAGATTTATGTTTACTTTAATTTTGACACAGGATACACGTCTTTTACGTCCTATACCTACGTTAATTTGAAATTTTAATAGCTATTGTTTCGATTTTACATTAATGCATGTCATTCTTACCAAAACTGTTATCTTATCACAATAATATAAACCGTTACGGCGATTAAAAACAGGCATCTAATAGGTAATTCCGATTATTTAGGTAACAATCGCTTAGTTCAATATGTTTTGTTGCTCATGTGTATTAGGATGGTTTCTTATTGCAGCAATTGCATGGAAAATTTATTTAAAGCTTAGACTCAAGCAAAATGGAAGTTATATTTGCCTTGTAGGAAAGACAGCTATCGTTACAGGTGCTAACACAGGTATAGTTTTTCTTTGACTATATTTTAAACTTAAAACATTTCAATAATTGCTTCAAAATATTATAAACGTTAGACAATTGGAAATAATTAGAAAATTCTGTATATTACTAGGAATCCGAATTGGTGGAGACTGTGTAAATCTGAAACACACAGAAACAACTCTAACCACAATATAAATTAATAAACACGAAATATATTTTCGGCAACTAAATTGCCATCTTCCGTAGAACAATCTGAAAAAGAAAGATAGTATTAAGCGTAGCGCCAGTTGGATAACAGTGTTATCCCACTGTCGATTTGATTAAGAGCATATCTTTAAAGGTTGTATATCAGTTAAAGATTGTTTTACTGAATATAGCAACTTAGTTGTCCAAAATACGTATTTAGAGTTCATTAATTTATATTGTTGTTTTTTTATTACTAGTAACAATAAATTTTATTTAAAAAAAATTCATTAAGTTTAGAAAGTTTTGTAACTGGCCAGTCGAATTTTTCTTAAATTGTTTACGTAAATTATAGTTTCTTATATGAATTCATGCCCTTATGTATGAAAATATTTTTTTGATTATCAACATAATTGCACATTTATTTGAAAAAGCTTATTTACGAATTCCGACATTCTTAATTTTGTGTTTTTCATATGCCTTTGCACATACAATATGAAAAATGCTTAAAAAGTTTTTCAGACAAGAATGAACTATAAATGATATTGATCATAAATTATATTAAACATGAGTCAAGCAAAAGTATATATATATATATATATATATATATATATATATATATATACATATATAATATTTTCGTGACCTTGGTATGATAAGGTAAACTTAAGAAATCGTCGATTAAAGGTCTGGTTCATTACTTCAAAGTATATATATTTAAAACAACCCTACATGTTTCGGCAATGATGCCTTTGTCAAGGGAATAAAACATGTTTTTTATTCCCTTGACAAAGGCATCATTGCCGAAACATGTAGGGTTGTTTTAAATATATATACTTTGAAGTAATGAACCAGACCTTTAATCGCCGATTTATTAAGTATACCTTATATATATATATATATATATATATATATATATATATATATATATGTATGTATGTTACTCTTGATGTTCTCGCGGACGTATGATGAAGGTGTAGTTTCTCGGGTTCTTGGCCGCGTGTGAGTTTTGTCCTGAAACGGACTATTTACTCTACGTTTCAACGAGATCGCACTCGTCATCTTCAGGAGCTAGTCGGTCTGTCGCTGGTTAGTAGTGGTCGAAGTTGCCTCCATTTCCACTCCATTGTTTCGTATTTCCCAGAGTTGTGACGTGTTTGTGTCTGATTAATAAATAATCGTGTGTTGTGTGTTTTTGTACGGTCCTGTGTTAAGTGTGTGTAGTCTGTGTGTTTGTCGCCTTTTTGCGTTTCAGTCATGTGTGTGTTTGCTGTTTGTCGCTTTTTTGTGTTTCAGTCATGTGTGTGCTTAATGTTTGTCGTTGTAAAGTGTGATTATTTTCTCTGTTTGTGTTACGAAGTATTGTATCTATTGTGATGTTGCGTTTGTGGAGTGTAATGTTATTAGCATATTGCCTAGGGCAAGTGCTAGTTCGTCAATTGTGTTAGTTGTTGTGTTTTTTTGTTTTTGTGTCCAGTGGTTAGATGTTGGGGGTGGTGCTGGTATGTATCTGGGTTTGGGTGTGGTTTTGTTTACAGGGTTGTTAGGACAGTTTATGAATGTTGATAGGTGAGGACCACCGCAGTTTGCACACTTTGGTGGGGTTGTTTTGGGGTTTGTACATAAGTGTGTCGAGTGTTCGTCTCCGCATTTCATACATTTGTAGTGTACGTTACAGTGTCTTTGTTGGTGTCCAAAAGTCTGACATTTGTGGCATTGTATTATGTCTGCCGTGTGTTCAGTGGTTCGATTTTAATTGTGAGTCCGCAACAGTCGTGTATGTTATATGTATATTGATTTGTATTGTTTCGTCAGTTCTATTAGTACTAGTGGTGCAGGTTTGCCATGTTTACCGTTCATTCGTTTGATTTTTAATGTCGGGTAGCCTTAGTCAGTCAAGTCGTTTGTAATGTCTGTGTCAGTGATAGAGATAGGAATGCCACGCATAACTACTTTTAGTGTTTTTTCGCTTCGTAATTGAAACGTGTAAAATTGAATGTGTTCTGCGTTGAGTATGTGTTTAAGTGTGCGGTAGTCTTCGTCAGTTTTAGGTTCGATGTGTATACCAGGTTTTACAAGTTTGTTTTGTACGGTCTTAATGTTATTTCTTAAGTATTTGTCGTATTTCTGTCCATTTGTCTTTCTCTGTGATTATTATTGGCGCGATTTTGTGTTTTTCGTGTTTGTGTTTTGTGTGGTGTTTGTTTTGTCACTTACCCTGGGTGTGCTGTCTGATGTTGACGGTTGTGGGGTGAATTCGGTTGCTTCATCTTCATCAATAGAAAAGCGTCCTAAGTGCTTAAATAAACGTGAGGACGGCCAGCGCTTACCGCATACATGGAAACCGCTCCTAGCTCACCGACAGACAAAAACACAACCAAATCCAGACAGATCGCAACCCCTACACAGACACACGGACCGACCAGGGAACTTACAGGCACTCGGACCAATTACACGAAGCCGTGCACGCATGACGTCAAAAGTGGGACGCCCCCTCCCGACACAGCAGCATATAACAAGAGGTAGTGCTAGGCGCAAATCAGACGATCTCCAGCTCTAACCAGCGACAGACCGACTAGCTCCTGAAGATGACGAGTGAGATCTCGTTGAAACGTAGAGTAAATAGTCCTTTTCAGGACAAAACTCACAGGCGGCCAAGAACCCGAGAAACTACACCTTGATATATATGTATATATATACATGGTTAGTTAAAAGTATGGAGACGGTGATTTATTGTCGTTAATATTCATTTTATCGAATTATGTTCAATATAAAAGTTTGTTAAGATATTTTGATCTACATTTGTGATTACTTGTTTTTTTTTCTTCAATTGTTTTTTTAGATAGGCCTGTTCGCGCATTTTTTTTTAACGGGAACTGGTAAATTTTGCTCTTCCATTCGATAGAGGTTTCTTTTCTCTTTACAATAATATTTTTGTTTTTTTTAAATTCACTTTAATAACTTTTTTACAAGAAAAATTAAACAAATTAATAACAAAGTAAATTAAACTAAGTGTTCAAACTGTCATCCATTAGTAATTTGACAATGACCCAATCGATTTACAAAACCCCGAACAGAGTTCTGTAAAAAATCTCGGGGAATTTCTTGTATCGTTCTGGTAATTCGGATTTGTAAATCTTCGAAGTTATCGGGCTTTTCTTTGTAAACTTTGTTTTTTACGTATCCCCAAAGAAAAAAATCTAAAGGACTTAAATCTGGCGAACGGACTGGCCATTCAATGGTTTCTCGTCTTCCAATCCATCTGTGAGGAAAAACGTTGTCCAGATATTGACGAACATTTACACCATGGTGGGGTGCCATCTTGCTGGAACCAGATACTGTCATTGGGCAGGTGTCCATTGTTTTCATGAGGATAAAACGTAGCACTAGCAGGTATTATTTCATTTTGCAATAACTGCAAATACAGAGCCGAAGTTAAATTGCCATTGATAAAAAAGGGACCGATAATATGACCGCCTAGAATGCCAACCCAAACATTAACCTTTTGGGGGTACTGCGTATGGTGCTCCAAAAACCAAGAAGGATTTTCCGATGACCAGTATCTGCAGTTATGTCTGTTTACTTCACCGGTAAGGCAAAAAGTAGCTTCGTCTGAGAAAAGAATATTGTTGACAAAATTTTCATTATTATTGCAAATATTTAACATTTCTTCAGAAAATTGTAATTTTCTATCAAAATCATCTTCCATTAACTCGAGTACAAGGTGTACCTTATAAGGTTTATACTTTTCACTTTTTGAAAACGACACGATCGATGACTGTGAAATATTGAAATTGGCAGCTAATTGATTGGTTGATAAATGGGGATATTCAGATACAGCCAATAAAATATCCAGTTTGTTATCATCGCTTTTTGCTGTTCTAGGTCTACCAATCCTTGGCAAATCTTTAACGCTACCCGTTTGTTCAAAGCGTCTTAAAATTTTACCAACAACGGATTTAGAAATTGGATTTCTATTTTCAATTACTAACGTCTTGTAAACTTCTGCGTCTATATCCATAACCCAACATCATAAGTATTTCAATTCGTTCATGTTCACTTAAACTCGCCATTGATTAACAGCAACAAATTGCACAAATTAATTATTTCTGTCAAAGATTTGACGTACACAATAACCACTGATAAAATTATGTCGCTCAAG
Source organism: Melolontha melolontha (assembly GCA_935421215.2). NCBI lineage: Eukaryota > Metazoa > Arthropoda > Insecta > Coleoptera > Scarabaeidae > Melolontha > Melolontha melolontha. The sequence goes on from OW285239.1 coordinate 89,751,608, forward strand.
TTTGTTTATCGCTACGCTTCTGTCTATCTGCGATGTACCGAACATCTGTTAAACACATGAACCGGCTTTTTCTTATAAAAAAGTTATTAAAATGAATTTAAAAAAAACAAACAAAATTTTGTAAAGAGAAAAAAATCTCTATCGAATGGTAGAGTAAAATTTACTAGTTCCCATTTAAAAAAAATGCGCGGACAGGCGTAACTAAAAAACAATTGAAGAAAAACAAAATTCAAATATTCTCAAATGTAGATCAAAATATCCTAACAAACTTTTATATTGAACATAAATCCTTAAAATGAATATTAACGACAATAAATCGCCGTCTCCATACTTTTAACTAACCCTGTATATATATATATATGTATATATATATATATATATATATATATATATATATTTATATATATATATATATATATATATATATATAAAGATAATTATTTCGTGACCTTTGTATGTTATGGTAAATTCAATTTGTTGGCGATTTAAGGTCTGGTTTTACTTTAAAATATATATATTTAAAACAACCCTACATGTTTCGGCAAATGATGCCTTTATCAAGGAATATAAAATATAAATGATAGTATATTAATGTCATACATTTGAGTTGCTATGGGTAAAATTATCCAAAGATACATTCCTATTAAATAATAATAAATCATGACTTAGTATTCTAAAATATATAGACAACAAAAACAGGGAAACGCAAGACAGTATGATATTCAGTTTTTCCTAAGATGTTAGGAAAAACTGAATATCATACCAAAGACTCATGGCAATTTCAAAATTTCATCAAGGAACAAAAAGTAGCAACTAATCACAAAATTATATCACTTGATGTAGAATCTTTATATACTAACATTCCTACAGATCTAGCTATAAACATAATAGAATCCAAATGGGATGAAATTAGTCCACACACATCACTAAATAAAAACGAATTTATTAGAGGTATACACTTCTGTCTCGACAACACATATTTTCAGTACAAAAATTCTTTTTATAGTCAAACATTTGGTATTGCCATAGGCTCTCCTTTAGCTGCTCCTTTTGCAAATCTGGAAATGGAACATTTAGAACAAAACGTTATCAATTAGACTTCCTCCCCATTTTCTTCAAAAGATATGTTGATGATATCATAACATGTATTCAGACTAATAAAATAAACTATCTTTTAAATAAATTCAACAATTTTCACAACAAATTAAAATTCACTATTGAAGAAGAAATTAATAACAGTATTAATTTTCTTCTTTCTTCTTTCGCGCAGAGAGAGACAGAGTGAGAAACTAGTAAGGGATGAATTAGGAATTGAGCCGATTCTAAAGTGCATAGAGAGAAGTCATCTAAAATGGTTCGGTCATGTGTGCCGCATGGACGATAAAAGGCAAGTCAAAATAATATGGCAAACAATAATGACAGGCGTAAGAAGACGGGGACCACCAAGGAAAACGTGGAATGATGAAGTTGCTGCGACATTGAAGAGAAGAAGCATGGACTGGGCACAAGCTAGAAGAATGGCAAAAATAAGAAAGATTGGACACAATTTGTACATGGAGATGACATGCAAATAACTTAAGTTAGAATTTAAGAGAAAAAGAATGTAAATGTAACACCTCACACCTAATGTTATAAGAGGTTGTTTGATTATATATATATATATATATATATATATTAATTTTCTTGATATTTCTTTAAGCTTTGATAGACAGGGTACTATTTATACAAATTGGTATAATAAACCCACAGCTTCTTTTCGATATATGAATTACCACTCAAATGCTCTTACAGTATTCAATAAAATGGTTATAAATAATCTGGCTGATAGAGCAGTGTATTGAGTATGTGATAGTTACATACTCAATACAGAAAAGATAACATCAAGAAAATTAAAACAATCTTAACAGATAATAATTATCCACCACAACTTATAGAACAAACAATTAAAAAAAGAATACACCAAATATACAACATTGCAGACACCAATAACAATTTAAACAATGACATAACATATATATCACGATTCCATATGTTCCACAACTATCAGAAAAAAATTAAATACACTTTAAAAAAATATGATGTAGCTACAACATATAAACTTAGTAATACTAATAAACATTTATTTTCAAAACTTAAACCTAAAATAGAAAAAACTCGAGAAACACATGTCATCTATAAAATACCATGTCGCGATTGCGATAGTTACTACATAGGCGAAACTAAACAATATTTATACAAAAGAATACAATTCTTTTGTATAAATATTGTTAAAAGAATACAATTCTTTTGTATAAATATTGTTTAGTTTAGCCTATGTAGTAACTATCGCAATCGCGACATGGTATTTTATAGACGACATGAGTTTCTCGAGTTTTTTCTATTTTAGGTTTAAGTTTTGAAAATAAATGTTTATTAGTATTACTAAGTTTATATGTTGTAGCTATATCATATTTTTAAGTGTATTTAATTTTTTCTCTCCCACAAATACTCTAAAACAGACAAAACTGCTTTATCTACACACAAACTACAACGCGATCACCATTTCGATTTTGAAAACACATAGATAATTGATAAAGAACAACACACAATGAAAATGGAAATTAAAGAAATGATTAGTATTAAACAGGAAAAAAAATCAATTAACAACAGAAGTGATATAAAAAATTTAAGCAGTATATACTATAACTTAATTATATAACGATTTGCAATTTACCATCATAATATATGTTGCTGTTATAAAATTATATATCTTAAGTTATTTAAATATCCGAGTAGGTTTTCGTGGTTTTCCTTCTCGTTTAAGGCGAATGCCGACAGCTTTATATCTTAAGATGCTCCACGGGCGCATACATAATAATAGCTCATGTCTTGCGTTTCCCTGTTTTTGTTGTCTATCTATTTTAGAATAGTAAGGCATGATTTATTATTATTCAATTGGAATGTATCTTTGAATAATTTTATCCATAGCAACTCAAATGTATGACATTAATACACTGTCATTTATATTTTATATTCCTTGATAAAGACATCATTTGCCGAAACATGTAGGGTTGTTTTAAATATATATATTTTAAAGTAAAACCAGACCTTAAATCGCCAACAAATTGAATTTATCATATATATATATATATATATATATATATATATATATATATATATATTAAAAATAATAGATTTTTATTGGTTTTAGCGACCTTTTATTGAATTTAGATGTTTGTTTGCGACGTTTCGACTTTTATCAATTCAGTCTTTTTCAAGCATCTGGAAACAAGAATCATTACAATGAACATGAGAACTGTGTTTGTTTTGTGTGATATAACAATTGAATTAACCATTTTAAATTTAACATTATATTAAGAAATGAATTACGGATTAGGTTAGTGTTTTACGTTGAAAATTAAATAACATTAAATTAAAATAGCTTAGAATGGTAGGGGAACATTTATGTGATTAATATCTGTATGAATTAATTGGAGACTTAACAAATATTAACAAATTTTAAGTTTAAAATTCATACAGATATTAATCACATAAATGTTCCCCTACCATTCTAAGCTATTTTAATTTAATGTTATTTAATTTTCAACGTAAAACACTAACCTAATCCGTAATTCATTTCTTAATATAATGTTAAATTTAAAATGGTTAATTCAATTGTTATATCACACAAAACAAACACAGTTCTCATGTTCATTGTAATGATTCTTGTTTCCAGATGCTTGAAAAAGACTGAATTGATAAAAGTCGAAACGTCGCAAACAAACATCTAAATTCAATAAAAGGTCGCTAAAACCAATAAAAATCTATTATTTTTAATATTAAAACACGGCCAATAAAATAAAAAAGAAAAACAAAATTCTTTAAACACTAAATATATATATATATATATATATATATAGATAGATAGATAGATATAACGTGGCTTCAAAAACTTTCCTCATTAGAGACGGACATGTTTTTTGGTAGTAGTTGGTGACAGTGTATGTAATCTGTCACAAAATTTTGAATGAGAATGACCGTCACTATTGAGGAAAGTAAGTTAATTATTATTTACTTTTTACAGTAATAAATAGATACTCTGAAAAGGGTTTACAATTAAAATTTCCCGTTAATACCTAGAATTTGCTCTAAATAAATTAAAAAATGTCATTGCAGGTATTGGTTACTTTACAGCCTTAGACCTTGCTCAAAGAGGAGCCAGAGTTATTTTAGCATGCCGAAATAAAGACAAGGCTGAAGATGCCCAAAGAAGAATTATTAAAGCAACTCAAAACAAAAATGTCGTGTACAAATTAATCGACATGACTTCCTTAGAATCCGTAAGATCTTTCGCTAAGGATATAAATGAAACGGAAGAACGTATAGATATATTAATTAACAATGCTGGAGCGGGAGGACTAGGCAATCATTTTACAAAAGATGGATTGCAGATAACACTGCAAGTAAATCACGTTTCCGGCTTTTTGTTAACGCATTTGTTAATAGGTAATGTGATATATTGTTAGTATATACATAATTTCTCTAAAATTAAATGTGTCTTCGTTTTCTCACATAAAGCAACTATGAATTAATGAGTAGAGTGGCCCACTTTTGTCTGCACGCCAAGACAGTACTAAGTTTTACATATTGCTATGAACTGTGGTTTTTATATTTACTATACCACCGTTCACGACAAATCTATCCAACTAGGATATTCAGTCGGTTTATTTACAAAAAATGGGACTGCTTTCTTCTCAGGGTTCCAATCGGAAACGTGGTTGTCTCTTCTACAAAATTTTTAATGCGCCAGTAAAAGAATTCACTACAATGTATCTTTATATTTTCTGAGTTACTTATTAAAAATGCAAGATGAAAGGTTAATTAAATAATAAGCACAATATAAAATTTAAATGAAAATTTAATACAAAAATGAAAAAAAGAAAAAAAAAATTATCTTTATAAAGTATAAAGATTGTGTAATGTAATTTATTACACCCAGAGGTAAAAATTTCATTGATAATGACAGCTAAATGAAATAGAAAACCCTCTATGACATCCGAACAAACTTATATTAAAATAATAATAAAGATTATTTTTAATTTCTCCCCAGAGAACAATGTAAAAATAAACAAACTTGACAGCTCGATCGAAATCTACTACATGCGCACTCACATGTAACAAAAAGTTCCCTTGAAAACCAAACGAAATAAAATTTTACAATTATATTTTTTTACGTCGAATTTTAAAAATATTCTTTGTCATTAATCTTAACTAATTAAGACTAAATCTCTTAAATAACAATGTTAATACAATTGAAATAGAATATTCAAATCTTTTGAATTAATAAGATATCTTTCAAAAATATATATATTTTTACTTACATAAAAAATTTGTGTGAGACACGTAGACAAGAAAACGTTGTTTTAAATATATATATCAAAATTACGAGAGCAACAAACTCGTAGAATAAACGGGAATTGAAATACAACCACCATCAACTAATTAACTCAAATTTAAACCGAAGTTACATTATATAGATAATGATCTATTTTCTAAATAAAAATGAACGTTTTCGTCTTACTGGTAAACTGTGTCCCAAGATTTAAAGTAGTATCTCAGTCCACATCAAGCGCGGCGGCTTCGCATAAGAAACCGTCCTTCAATAATACAGTTTTTCTTACACATAAATATTTCAAAAATATACACTTAAGTTCAAAAATAATGTACATACATTCTTAATAAATTTTTAATATTTATTGGGGAAAAACCACAGCATTTCCCCAAAATCATATGATGGATAAGCCTGGAGACGTCAAAATCTTATACATCATATGATTTTTCGCACTCGTAGAAAATTAACAGTTTCGCACACTGTCACTTCCGATCCCCGCACTCAGGCAATGCACAGTCACAATCTGGACCATCTTCCTTGATGTGCACCTGTGAAGCGAACAGCTGCAGAGCACCCATGTAATTTATATCTTCTTATAAAACGGAATTACCAAATTCGAAACTATTTCTGCTCTTTATGTCATTTTGTGTTTTTACATATAAATAGATCTTATGTCATTTTGATTGTTGACATAATAATAGGCCTTGTCCATACATCGCAGACGAAGAACACTCCAGAGTAAACAGTAGTCGGCGAATAGTTGATATCTTCAACCTCCTGGACATTTGTCACTCACATAGAATTCATATGGAAGAGAAAAAAAATAATTTGTAACAATGCTCGTCAAGCATAAACATCAATAACCATAATATAACTGTAATTGCTAATAATTTTCCATTAATTAATTCTTCTCGCACAATAAAACTTTTATTTAATCTTAATTTCATAAAACTTCTTTCAAAACATTAAACTTTCATCCAGTTGGACCTGAAGGATCACCTCATACTCAAAAGTCCCCTCAGCATATTCTCTATTATATTCATTTAATTCAACATAATTAAAATTACTTTTATTGTTATACATCCTAGATAACGCATCGGCAGTAACATTTAGTACTCCCTTTATATGCCTAATTTAAAAATTATACTCTGACAATAACAAAGACCAGCGATATACTCTAATATTCTTAAACCTTGTACTCAAAAGTGATGTCAATGCAGCATGATCTGTTTCTACTATGAAGTTCTTGCCCAATAAATAAAATCTAAGCTTTTGAACCGCGTGTACTACAGCTAACATTTCTTTTTCACTAATAGTATATTTAACATTGTAGCTTTTCAAGATTCGAGATATAAAACATATCGGCTCTTCTATATCTTCATTATTAATTTGGATTAAAACTCCACTGATAGCGACATCACTTACATCTACTCTTAATATAAACTGTTTATTAAAATCTGGCAATATTAAAACTAGCTGGTTATAAAATTCTTTCTTTAAATTCTCAAAAGCTTTCATTGTCTCATCATTCCAACTAAATTTATCATTTTTTTAAGCATTTCATACAACGGTGCACTTGTTTGTGCCAGGTATGGTATAAAACGTTTATAATAATTAATTATGCCTAAGAACCCTCTTAACATTCTTACATTTTTAGGTTGTGGATACTCTTTAACTAGCTCCAGCCTACTTTTATCCACACTGACATATCTAGGACTTATATTATACCCTAGAATATTTACTTTTAATCCCTCACTTACCAATACTTCCATTATATTTCTTACATGTTCCACGTGTTCCTGATAATTCTTACTATAAATTAAAATATCATCTATATAATGTACAACATGATCTTCATAAGGTTCTAATATTTGCTGCATAGCCCTTATTAACGCCGCTGCAGAACTGCTTAATCCATATGGTACAATCCTAAATTGATATACTTTTCCGTTAACCATAAAGCCACAATATTTCCTGGATTCCTCTTCTCATGGCACCAACCAAAAAACACTCCTCAAATCCAATTTACTATAAACTTTTGCATTGCCACATTTCGACAATAATGCTTCTATTGTTATCGGAGTTTCAAATTGAGATTTTGTTCGCTCATTAAGTCTGCGCACATCCAAACATAATCTAATGTCTCTTGATTTCTTCTTCACCACAACTAACGGATTTAAATACCTCGTTTTACCACGTTCAATTATTCCATCTTGTAACATCTTCTTTACTTCCTCTTCTACCTGTTGTTGAATATTTTTGGGAATTGGATAGTTTTTAATTTTAAACGGTTTTGTCTCATCTACTTCTAACGAATGTCGATAATTTCTGGCGATACTGGGAAACTTGTTTACTAATTCTATATTATTCTTTATTATTAATTTAACTTCTTCTTCATATTCTTTATTACAATATATTTTCAACAAATCAATATCTTCGGGAAATTCCACTTCTCCCTCATTTTCATTTTCCATTTCTTCTAACACCATTAACTCCTTTTCTTCCAATACTCCAACTTCTTCATCTTCTTCCCTATTATTTATTTCATCCATACAATTCATTTTCTCCATATTATTTATAATTTTCTCATCATCTCCATCGTCCTGGATCCATTGCACATTTTTATTATTAATTATTATTTTCTTCTTATTAATATCTATTATTGTATTAATTTTATCTAACAAATCTATTCCCAGTATTCCATCTCTTCCTAAACCTTTTACTACCATAAATTCTCCGATAAATTTATTATTTTCTATTTCAAATTCAATTACATAAATCTTATTAACTACAGCTATAATCTTTTTCGTAGCTGATACAATTGTAATTTTACTTGTGGGTACATATTTCCCTTTCTTATCCTTAACTAACCAATCAACAACCTTTTCATCCAAAAATGACGTTTCACTACCAGAATCAATCAAACAATAACACTCGCTTTGTCCTATATTAATTTTAATGTGTGGCAAACTCGTATTTATCGCGCAATCCGACTTATCATATACCAATGCAAAACTTTCTCTCTTTTTGGTTGGCCCTATTAAAATCCTTACTACAAGCAAGTTCTGATTTTTTCCTTTCATCAACTTTGACAGATTCTAAATTAAAATTAGGCCTTGTATCCTTATACCTTGTACCTGTATAATTCTTTTTATCTATAATTCTATCTTTTACATTATGTCCATTTGAATTATTTCTTACTCTATTTGGGGAAGCCATTCTATTTCTATTAATTTGAGTATTATTATTATTCATAGGTCTTTCTGATCTCGGAGGTGTATTATTTAAATTAACTCTTGAATATTCATTTCTCTTACTATTACTATCTGAATAATTATTGTTATATCTATTACCACGCTCCGCATCATCTAACCTCTTTAATAATTCTATAAACTGTTGCATATCATTTATATTGTGTATTGCTACTGCCTGACTGACTTGAGAATCAAAGTGTCTACTTAATTGTGAAACCAAATCTAATTCACTTATTTTAGGGGTTAAATATTTGAATACCGAGTACCTTTTCATGACATAGGTTTCTCTCGTTTCATTATTTCCGACATTATATTTACCAAATAATAATTCTTGTCTTACCCTAGTCTGCTTGTTTCGTCCCCAGAATTGATTTGTGAACCTGGCTTCAAATTCGTCCATAGTTGTTACCTCATCTGACACCATCTCCCACCAAATCATAGCGTCATCCTTCAGACAGTTTCCGATCTTTGCAACTGTTTTTCGTCCCCTGGCACATCTTCCAAACTGGCTTTGATTTTCTTTAAGAAACACACGGGATTTGTGTTTGACATCCCATAAAATTTAGGTAACACTTCACTTTGTACAGGAAAAGGAATATAAGTGGACACATTAACTTCATTTTTTACTTTTCTTACTTCTTCTATTTCCTTTCTTAATTGTTTTTCCATGCGCTTCATTTGTAGTTCTGCAAATTCTCTTTTTTCCACTTCTTCTGACAATTTACTATTTAAAACCATTATATTTTCTTCCATCTCTTGTTCATTTCATACTTGCAACGAGTCCATGCCCCTTATTATTTCTTCTTGGCTTGTATTACTTAACGCCATTATTTTTCCCATCATTACATCCATTTTCTCTTCCATTTTTCTTTCTCTTTCCATCATTGTTTCCATCGTAGCCTGCATTTTCATTAGCATGTCCAACATAATCTTATCCCTGTTTACTCCTTTTCGCCCCTCTTCGTGTATGGTAATTACTGGACCTATTCTTTTCTTTGCTTCCACCACCAGTTGCTCACTTCTTTGCTGTGCTGCTGTGAAACCTTCCATCTTTGTACTCTGTTTTTTCTTTCAACCAATACTGCTATTGTTCCAACGTTGGCCTAGCCAATATTATATATGCTATTGCTGTTCGCCCCACACTTGGCCTCGCCAAAAATATGCTATGAACTGTGGTTTTTATATTTACTGTACCACCGTTCACGACAAATCTATCCAACTAGAATATTAAGTCGGTTTATTTCCAAAAAATTGGACTACTTTCTTCTCAGGATTCCAATCGGAAACGTGGTTGTCTCTTCTACAAAATTTTTAATGCGCCAGTAAAAGAATTCACTACAATGTATCTTTATATTTTCTGAGTTACTTATTAAAAATGCAAGATGAAAGGTTAATTAAATAATAAGCACAATATAAAATTTTAATGAAAATTTAATACAAAAATCAAGAAAAAAAAAAAAAAATTTATCTTTATAAAGTATAAAGATTGTGTAATGTAATTTATTACACCCAGAGGTAAAAATTTCATTGATAATGACAGCTAAATGAAATAAAAAAACCCTCTATGACATCGGAACAAACTTATATTAAAATAATAATAAATATTATTTTTAATTTCTCCCCAGAGAACAATGTAAAAATAAATAAACTTGACAGCTCGATCGAAATCTACTACATGCGCACTCACATGTAACAAAAAGTTCCCTTGCAAACCAAACGAAATAAAATTTTACAATTATATTTTTTTACGTAGAATTTGAAAAATATTCTTTGTCATTAATCTTAACTAATTAAGACTAAATCTCTTAAATAACAATGTTAATACAATTGAAATAGAATATTCAAATCTTTTGAATTAATAAGATATCTTTCAAAAATATATATATTTTTACTTATATAAAAAATTTGTGTGAGACACGTAGACAAGAAAACGTTTTAAATATATATATATATCAAAATTACGAGAGCAACAAACTCGTAGAATAAACGGGAATTGAAATACAACCACCATCAACTAATTAACTCAAATTTAAACCGAAGTTACATTATATAGATAATTATCTATTTTCTAAATAAAAATGAACGTTCTCGTCTTACTGGTAAACTGTGTCTCAAGATTTAAAGTAGTCTCTCAGTCCACATCAAGCGCGGCGGCTTCGCATAAGAAACCGTCCTTCAATAATACAGTTTTTCTTACACATAAATATTCCAAAAATATACACTTAAGTTAAAAAAAAATGTACTTACATTCTTAATAAATTTTTAATATTTATTGGGGAAAAAACCATAGCAATATGTATACAAATTATATTACTATGCACATCAATTGCATTTTCGCGAAGTGATGTGAATGAAATAAATGCTTTCTACATATATGACGCTAATTATTCGACTTTCTTACTGAAAAAAAATCAGTATTTAAAGAGTATTTCTTTGGTTTTTAAAAGTAGTACTGTTAAGTTAGATATGCTTGATCTACTTTTTTCTATAAAATTACTATGTTCCATTAATTTATAATTTAACCTGTAATTTATATTCCTTGGGTTTTCTTTTTTAATGCAGGCATAATACGAACGTTTTCCATTTAATAGTATATTAAAGTACAAGTTGCATAAGACATGATTTTAGTGCACGCGTTCAAGTTTAGAAAACGAGCCGCAAGGCGAGTTTTCTAAAGAACAAGTGCACTAAAATGTCTTATGAAACGTGTATTTTATACTATTTTTTCTATTTCGGACATTAAAAGTTCAAAAAGACTTAAAATAGGAGGCATGTTTTGTACGAAAATTGTAGAAATTTTCTTTTTTTGAAGTTGGTAGCATTGATGTTTAACTAGAGCATTTTAAATATTTGAAAATCGGCGGTTATATGTCATTTTAAGTTTAAAATTTAGTTTGATTTATGCAATAAATTATTAACGAAATGGACGAAGCAAATAATTGCACGCCCCCAGAGATTCGCAAAATAGCAGAAGATAATTTACAAAATCTTTTGCCAACAAAGTCTCGACATATTTATCAAAAGCAATACTTTTTAACTTGGTGTAAAGAAAATAATATCGCGAATATTACTGAAAATGTAATTATTGCTTATTTTGATAAGGAAAGCAAGATAAAAAAGGCATCGACCTTGTGGTCCACATATTCGATGTTGTTTAAATATTTATAAAAATATAGATATCTCAAAATCTTCTAGGCCTCTTGCATATTTAAAAAGATTATCTGAAGGCTACGAGCCTAAGAAATCCAAGATTTTAGAAATAGATCATATTAACTGTTTTATAATAGAAGCCGATGATAAAACATATTTAGCAATGAAAGTAAGTAATACAAACATCCTTGTAATAGTATTTTATTAATGTTCTACATTATTTTGTTATAATAGTCATATTAATATTGATAGGTTATCCTTATAATGGGTTATAATGGAGCTTGTCGTCGTGAAGAAATCTTGAACATGATTTTAGATGATATACAGTTTAAAAATGATGTCATAATGGTTAGAGTGCCAAAAACTAAAACTTATATTCCAAGACAATTTATTATAACAGAAAAATTATGGATTGATTTGGTTAAAAAATATTATTCACTTCGTCCCACTCATGTTACACATAAACGCTTCTTCCTGCAATATAGAAATGGTTCTTCCGTGAATAATCCAATTGGCATTAATACTATAGGAAAAGTACCAAAAGTTATTGCTACTTACTTAAATTTGCCTAATCCTGAGCTCTTCACTGGACATTGCTTTAGGCGTTCAAGTGTGACACACTTGGCTAATAGTGGAAGTGACTTAATAACAATTAAGCGCCATGGAGGATGGAAATCTTCAGCAGTGGCTGAAGGTTACATTGATAATTCAACCATGAAAAAAGTTGATGTTGCTCGAATACTGTCTAGTGCACCCAATACATCCACTAAAATTATTCAGAATCCATCGACTTCTGATGCAATAGGCAGTGATGTGTCAATCAATGTGAATCAACAGGAATTCAAACAAAACATAGTGTGTTCCCAGAATCTGCCTGGAACCTCCATTAATGCACATGAATCTTCTAGTGTTACAGTAAACGTTTATAACAGTTGCACTATTCAAAATGGGAAGTAAATGTCAATAGTAGCATTAGATCTTCCAACTCTGTTTAACAATTTATATTGTTAATTAGTATAAATAAAATGTTAGCAAGTGTTTTTTATTCTTTGTACCTATACAACTTTACTACACATGCTTGTTATACACATTTATATTTGACACAAAAAAAGAAATGGAACTAATCATATGTAGTTCCATTTCTTTTTTTGTGACCAACCTCTAAGAACAAAATTTTGCGTGCGAAAAAGTAATACTTTATGCAACCCAAACGGGTGTCGAAAAGTGCACTTTATAGCACCGAAATAGAAAAAAGATGTTTAGAATGATGTTTAAAAAAATTTCGTTCTGTTAAAAACACGTGCTGGTTCGGTTGTGGCGTGCTAACAATAAGGGAAATTATTTAAAATATTTAATAGTGGTGATGGTGATACATCAAAGGTCCAGCATGTGTGTAATGCACTAAAATAAATATATTACAACTTACTAACTAAACAAAACCACAACTACGTTGTCCTTAAAGTTTTTATGTAATCTTTACATAAAAAATTTATTATTGATATATTTTAAAGTAATTAAATAAAAGTAATATATACCAGTACGATGAACAAGTAAAAAAATTAATATAACGAAATGTGGACTGGAAAGAAAGTTAAATTATTCAATAAATTAAATGTGAATTAAGTAAAAGAATAATATATATTTGAACAATACAGATTACCTTTGTGTTGCGAGCATGTCGCGATTGGAAAGCAAGGCCGATCGGCGCTTGGATGCTGGAACAGCACGTCTCACGTTCTTGCGATGTGTATCTACAATAGTTGGAAACAGAAGAAGGATGAGTTCGGTAAAAGAGAACACTGGTGCTTGGAAAAAGGTTCTTGGTTTACGGCCCAGTTTGGAAAGCGGGATGAAGCTGGCGGTGTTTTGAATTAAGAACTAATTAAAAGCGCGAGCTAAGAGAAAGAAGCGATATCGATGAAACAAATATCATTAAAATATCCCGAGTGAAGACAGCTTTATAATGATATGTGACATGATAAAATTATGAAGAAGTGTACGTGATTAATTAAATAAATTAAGTTTAAAAACGAAATGTAAATATTTGTAAACGAACGTTAGATATGAGTTGATTGTTCACGTCCAGGTAAATGTCGAAGAGTCGGTCGTAGTACAATAATAAAAGAAAGACAGTTCAATTCCAAGTGATAACAATCTATATACAGATTCAATTTGCTTTCTTATATATTTTTTAAATCTTTTGAATTCATAGTGGAAAACTAATATAAGAGTAGATTCTCACTTCCCATAGCCGGTATTTTTTTCTTAAATTTCGTTTATTATCAGATATAAACAAAGAAGGAAGAAAAATTTCGAATACTGGTTAACAGTTTTACAGGGTATACTATAAAACACATAAATGCATTGTCTTTAATTGGAGACTGTGGCTGAGTAAAAAGGTATAAAACCCGTAAAAATAACACCATTGAACATGGGGCACTGTAAAGGTAACACAAAAATCGCAAAACACTTTACAAGACGTGTACTGAAATTTAAAATCACACATATGTCCTCTCATGCCCTCCTCTTTGTATCTATTATGGAAAGTCATACAAACAGATAAATTGAATTGTACTCTTATCTACGTTATAAACTTTATTTTTGTTTTTAATGATACAAGTACTTACATGGATGTTCAAATCTCTTCGATTGTTTATATATGTTCGAGCCTTCGAGCTTTTAGAGTATGACGGCGTTTGTTACAAGGTGGCCGTCATGGGATTCAATTCATCTTCAATATCCGCGGGAACGTTATCACGATCTAATATCTCGGTATACTTTTCGATTTTAGGCTGACTTTCAGAGCACGTTAAGGAAAGAAAGAGCATCTTTCTGTTCGCGAGAATCTTCTTTACCTCTTTAGGAAAGAAGCCGCTTATTTATAAATCCCTTCTAAGACCGATTTTGACTTATGGAGCACTTGTTTGGTACACCGCGGTGAAAACACACATCAAGACCATGCACATACTTCAAAATAAACTTCTCAGGTTGAACTTCTTCAAAGAAATTTAGGGATTCCCCTTCTACAGAAGAATCCAAAGACATTAGACGCGGGTACGTGGTCTACAGCAGAGAGCTCGGAGTATTCGATGTTAAGACAGCTATTCGAGCCCAGGAGAGACCACCACTCAAGGGGAGATTGGATTCGATCATGCCGGAATGGTGGCCAAGACATGTAAACGGGAAACGGCTGATCACATCGTATAACGCTCGTGTGGAGCCCGAGATAGTTGGAGGTCCGTACAAACGACGGCAGTCTATTGAGCTGCGCATTGGCCTACACGAACTCAAGAACAAACCAAACCATAAAGGGCCTTAAGGACGAATCTATCTATCAGCTTAGGGAAAGAACAGGAGTTCATCGATCTTAAAGTTCTCGCAAAAATTAATACACACTATGTTATTTGAAGCGTTCCTTTTAGCTTAAATAAAAAATAATAATTGTGTGTGCATGTACTAAGATTATTACATAACTTTGCCGACAATTCGTTTACAGTGGATACAAAATAAGTACACATTCCGGCTGTTCAATATTATTACAAGCTTAGTATTCAACCTGTGTCAGTAATGTTCAAGTCACAAGATATCTCCAGCAGAGCTTATAGTGTTGGTAATTATGGGGTAACCTATTTCCTGAAAAACGAATGAAGTAGTTCTGGAACATAAGCCACGCAGTAATACTTTTATGTTAGAAATCAAATAGAACTATAGAAGAGAAATTTAAATACATGGACTATAGTGGATAGTACCACTTCTTAGGTTTATGAATTGAAAAAATCAGTTATAGTCTATTTGACACACGCCAAAGTATTATACTGCAGAATATTCAATTGAAGCAAACATTGCCGCTTCTGTTTTAAACTAGTCATAAGCTATTCAATAATATTGTCCATTGACGATTTTCCCTCTGTGTAAAATATGTATTAAGATAAAACCATCGCAGTGGTACACGAGAATCGCCATAACTTACACATTGATAGAAATCGAAAGATTTTTTTTTGTTTTTGTGGCAACTCGTGAAGTGGTCTCTTGTCAGTCTTTAATTATTTAAAACTTGTCGTATAAAGAAGTATGAATAATAACAAATAATAAAAAACAATTTATTTAAATTGCTACTAGATGGCACACTAGTAAAACTTAAATGTGTTTTGGTTTTTTTGAATTCACACAAATTCAGAACAGTTCTAGAATTAACGCATCAGTTCTGCGCAGTTCCATTACTGTTCTGAATTGCGAACCAAAACAAACCTGTTGTAATGCACTGTAAATACGGTTTATACTATCTAACTACTTTATTCAACCAATTATGGTTTAAGAAATCCTTTCTTTCATGTTAGCAGCTCTCAAGTAGCCGTTTCTTTTTCAACTCATTAAGAATTAATTAGTTAAATATATGTTCATAGTAATACCGATATAATATTTAGCTTTAAAATTACTATAACTCGAAATAAAGTTCATAAATTTAATTGTAGTTATGATATTAAATAAATTCTAATAAACTTTTCTTTTTAGATAAGATTAAAAAGTCCACACCAAGTAGAATTGTGAATGTCTCATCAGTGGCAGCCAAATATTCAGACCTTGATGTAAAAACAATCAATGAATTTCCAACTAACGTTAATTACATGTGGGCTGATACTAAAATGTATTCCAATTCCAAATTATGTAATATTCTCTTTACAACAGTATTAGCTAACAAACTGAGTGGTAGTGGAGTTACCGCAAATTCTCTACATCCGGGCGCTGTAAAAACAGAAATATTTAGAAGGGTGCCAGGAGTATTTAAAACTATCATGAACATATTAGCTAATCTCTATTTCAAGGTAATTCATAATATTATAATAAAACGATCGCATTAGTATTAATGCAGTAACTTTAGATTGCTAATTAAAATATTATCTTTTAATTTATACTAATACACATACGATGCTGATTCAAATTTTACCTGCTATTTATTTTTTCCTGGTCGATACAAACTTACAAATTAATATTATATGAGGTCGATTCGTAAAGTAAGTTTCGTTTAGTTATTAAAAAAAAACAATAGAGTGGTTTTTATTATATAAATTAAAGCTACTACTTTCAGGTATTTTTCTACATAGTTGCCATTAAGATTGAGACATTTGTCATAGCGATGAACCAGCTTTTTAATGTCCTCTTCATAGAACTCTGTCGCCGTGAATTAAGCCATGATGTAACATTGTCCTTCAGTGTTTATTGTGGTCCCTCGATTCATAAAGTCTACAAGACTACAAGTCTACTGTCTCAAAAGACAGTGACCATAACTTTTCTCCCAGAAAAGTCTGAGGGTACATTGTAGGCGAGCTAGAGGCAAATCGCTTGCCTCCCAAGAACTTTGTAAGAGGCTCAAAGAGAGAATAGTCACTCAGGATAAATTCCGGACTATATGGGGGTGAAGTAGTACTTCCCAACCCAATTTAGCCAATGTATTATTCGTTAGATGGGCTGCATGCGGGCAAGTGTTATCATGAAGCAGAATAACGTTCTTGCTTAACCTTTCCAAGAAGTTCACTGTAATAAGCTGAGTTAATTGTCTTTCTTTCTTCGAGAAAATCGACGTAAATTGGTCCAATAGCATCTCAGAATACAGTCGCCATCACTTTGCCAGCCGATGATTGTGTTTTGAATTTTCTGTTCGGAGCTGAGCTTATGTAAGCATTCCATGCTAACATTCTTGCTTTCTGAAATATAATGTTGTACCCAGATCTCGTCAGTTATTTTGATACGTAGCAAAAAGTTATCGCCTTCATAGTCGTAACGAAACCGGAGTTCTCTGCAAACCTGAAGACATTTCTGCTATTGTTCCGCGGAAAGATGTTTTAGAATCCACCTGGCGTTAACTTTACTACATTTAAGTTTGTTGTGGACGATAGTGTGAACACTACCTGGTGTTTATAATCCTAGCAATTCACAGATATTCGCCTATTGCTGCGGATCAGCTGATCAACTTATTGAATGTTTTCAACATTCACAGCAGACACTGGACGGGCAGCATGCGACAAGTTCAAGACGCATTCACGACCATCTTGTATAAATTTACACCACGAAAAGACTGTTCTGAATGATAAACACTCTTCTCCAAACAGTTTATAAAGTGTCTGAGGAATATCAGTCATTTTTACGCCTTTACTGAAAAGAAATTTATTAATTATACGCAGTGCAACAGAATTCGACAAATTGTTGCACGTCATTGTTAATACAACTGACAGTATTGACACAATCAATTTGCAGTTGTTTATGGCGCTAGCTAACATGTTTATTTTGATGAATATAAAACCACTTTGCATATCTTCAATTATGCTCTGAAAAAAATGTAGATCAAATTTGAATTGCCCGCGTATAAGTATACCTCCAGATATACTGTAAATTTCGTATTATATACAATCTTCAATATTTTCTACCTTCTGCTTTCTATTTCCAGTTTCTAGTCTTCCAGTTCCTTTTCCGGCTAACTTTTCTTTTTATTTAAAGGCTTCCTCAGCTTTCTTTTCCGTCCTTTTATGTTTAATTTAATTCCTTTCTTGAATTACCACATTACGTTCTTGTTCATTATTTCAGACTTCTGAAGAAGGAGCCCAAACTACAATATACGTAGCTACCTCAGAAAAGTTGAACGGTGTTACTGGAAAACTTTTTGATAATTGTAAAGAGATTGATTTGTATCAAGCTGCTGACGATCCAAATTTAGCTAGAAAGGTTTGGGAAAAATGTGAAGAATTTGCTAAATTGACCCCTAACGAAAAAATTAAATAAAGTTAGATTATATGTATGTAGAGTGTTTTAATACATAAATCGATTTAAACTAGTTTTACAAAGTTTAATTCGAATGAGAAAATTAATGAAGGCATATTGTTTCTATGTATAGAATATTTTAATATATAAATGAAATTAAAGTAGTTTTATTTTATTATATATACTCCATCATTAACGACTAGGGTGACCAAATTAAAACAAAAAAATATTCGTATCCACCAGTAACCCTTTTTTTCTATAGGATGAAAGAAATAAAACTGATAACTAGAGTGCGAAAATTCGGTTGGAGCTTTATAAGGCGTGCGCCGCGAAAGTAAAAAGTACGTATTGCAGTGGAATGTGCTTTTGATTGCTTATTAAATTTTTTTGTTCACACTACAACTTAATCTTCCGGCTGTTCAGTCTCGTAGATTTCCTTGAGCTCACTTCTCTCGGGTCGATCCTTACGGATGCAGGTTATATCATAAAATAAAACACAAGGTGTCAGATAAATTATACAAACATTTTTTCCCTTACATTTATATTTAAAAAAAAATTAAAAAAAATCAACTTTACAAAGTGTAAAGATGAACTGTTAAAGACACAGCAAATCGAGGATAAAAAAGGCTTGGATATCATATGAAGATACAAACCATTAAAAAACCTCACTATGACAACTCACGAGCAAAGATAACAAAATTACTAATATCCAAAAATTTATCAAATGTCAATAATAATATTAACCCAACAATTTAAACGTCAAAGTAAAGAATTGTTTACTCTGCGCGCGAAATCAAAATCTGAACTGTCATGAATGCATTCACATGACATCACACAAACTCGTCCCCACCTTCCTACGTATTGAAATATTTAAAGTGAATAAAAACACCCAAACTCCACAAAAAACCATCTAACAAATTTTCTAGATGTTATTCTGAATACATAAAAAAATTTCACAAAAATTTACAAGTTAATTATAGCGCTTTCTTCAATATATATTAATAATAATTATAAAGATACCTACATTAATTAATGCATCACAATTAAACACGAGAGATTCCCTTTCTTTAGATAGGTGTATCAATTAAATCAAATTACAAATATAAAAGATTTGTAAATTCACGATAAATTACTTTTAAATCACATACGACGCACCAAAAACTATAAACGAATTATCCAAGATTTTAAATATATCAGACAAAATTAAGTCGTGTCTAATATTCACTTATACCGACCTATCTTAAAGGACATTCAAATAATCTCTAAAATGAAGTTCCAGGAACCGCAAGGGCATCCCCACCTAATATATAAAATCAAGATAGAGAAAATATATACACCTTAGTACAATATGATATCCGGAGTGGCGGCGGCTTTAAACATCTGACTAACCTAAATATACAGGGATGGATTAAAAATTCAAACATAATAAAATTCATCACTTAAAATTAAGTATATTTATATCGATCCCCGTCTGAAATAAAATATACACCAAAATAAAATACATGAATTTATAAATGTTCTTCACAAAAAGTTCAATATAGTTCTGTTATTTTTTTCTTTCTTCTCCATGGAAAAATCCATGGCAGTATGTATGTGTGTAGCGCAGTGTGCATCTCGTTCGGACGTGTTTACTTGTATTACAATATTTTATACATTGTATAGAAGTGTGTGGCAGTTACTTATTAAATCGAAAAAACGGCCATTATCTAACACAGTAAATAACTTTATTTGTAAATTTCCAGATTTAATGTACAATGGCGTAAAAGTGAAATACTCAGTTTGCGATAGACCGTGTGCTGGACGAAATATGACTGCAAAAAACACGTAGATAGTGTGCAGCTTAAAGAAGAAAAACTGGCTTACGATCGAATGAGCCATTTCTATTCGATTTATATTTAACACTGATGGTGTGCAATCTACCGTTTCATTTATTAGATAAGGAATTATTTTACTTTTCTGGACTAAATACGCGAACTGTAAATTACCTAGTTCTACAATGTTACGAAATTTTATACCATCGGCTTGCGAACGTATTGAAAACAGAATTAAATCGGAATTGAAAAATAAAAAACTCTGGTTATGTGTGGATGAAACGACAAATTGCAAAAATTATTGATTGTTAATGTCATAGTTCGTATAATGGAAGCACTTAAACAGTCATCTTCAATCTTACTAGCTTCGGAAAGAGTACAAGAATGTACTGCCGAAGACGTTTCAAAAATGGTGTTAAATATTTTGGAAAAATTTGAACTTTCGAGAGACCAACACTTAATGTTTATGACTAGAGCTGAGGATGTTTGCGGTATAACCATGGTTATATCATGTAACCATAGTAATTTACTATGGTTACATGATATAACCATGGTTATACCGCAAACATCCTCAGCTCTATTTATGACTGATGGCGCCACAGCTATGCGTGCTGTAGGTAGATCTTTTAAAGATGACTGTGGTTACTTTTTACATGTTACGTGTAAAATTCATTGGCAGAAACAATTCGGTGCTGTTATTCAGAGGTAAGTGATTTGATAGCACACACAAAAGTAGTGTGCCTTAAATCCTCTAAACGTACTTGACAATTCCACAGGCAATGTCCCGACATCCCCGAACTTCCACAGCTGATTCTTATACCCTGGGAACATGGTTAAGGGCATATTTTCTACATTTCCAAAAAATTAAGTTTTTAGTTTTACAATTTGATCCTAAAGAAGCAACTGCCATCAAGGAAAGTTCAAAGAAATTCCAATTGTTCAAGTTGAAGCAGATTTACATATAATTTATTAGAGTAGTTGAGGCAATAGATAAACTACAAAAGCTTTCGTTGCCATTAGTATATTCATTGAAAATACTGGACACTATACAAACACAGCTACATGTTATCAGCGACAATAAAAATATTAATGATGTAGCCAAAGTAGCGTGCTAAAGAAAAATGCAAATTTTACAGCATTAAAACAAATTTGTAGTGATAATGAGTGCACAAATCCGTTAAGTATTTACAAACATTAGTTTGTTACGCAAATATAACATCACAAGGTATTGAACGGTCGTTCGCTTCATATAAAAACATTTTTTTTATGTTTCAAATATAAAACCGATCTTATCCTATTTGTGATTATACTGAAAACACTGCTTAAAAGTGTAGGTGTTTCACGTTTCATAAATTAGATATAACTATTTATTTTATTTACCTACTATCAAGCGCACGCCTCTAGTGCGCCGACCATATTTCGCACTCTAGTAATAACGAGTAAATTTCTCCGATGATATAAGAAATTCAAATTTAGATGCTCACAATTAATAAACGTGGTGTTCCATATAGTAGTGTCTACTAAGCTTTTTTACTTAGCAAGGATCATTTATTTTGCGGCACACCAAATAAGAAAATCCCAACATTAAATGTACTTTATTAGTACGAGTAAAAATAAATAAATTATAAAATAGTAATTAAATCACGCGCGCACGCCCTCACACACGCACACACACGTACGCACGCACGCACTCATCCATACACACAAATATACGAGGTTGGCAGGAGAAGTACCAGTGTTTGGAAACAAATGAGAGTTTTGTGTCAAAATTATTGACTGTGAGTTTTCTTTAGTTGACGTCTGTCATAAGGTTAATGACTGTAAAAATTATGCTTTTGTAACCTGAGCTTCTATAAAAAACCGTATATTGGATGGTTCTTGAGGAATAAACGCTTTTACACTTTTATGCTGTATAATACGCTGCATAAATATGATGTCCGTATTGGAAAAAGATTTTGTGCATTGGTGGACCATGCACTGGATCTTGACCATAAATTTAATTTTATCGACGATAGGATCTTAGAAGTTGATAATATCCTTAAAAAAGAACCTTTTTAGAAATAGTCCACATTAACAGAGACACAAATAACGTTAATAATTATAGGTCTGTTACTAACGGAGTAAGTATAATTTATTTCAATATACTCGGTTTGGCCGTTAGTCGACCACCTAAAATTTTCTGTTAATTGGTCCTCACTACGGATCCAACAACATACCTGGAGAAAACAACTAAAATCAAGGAGAGTTCCATCGACAAGGAAATCCAAACACAACTCATTCCAAGGGAGAAGTCTCGAAATGTCCAAAATTCTACGGCTTACCAAAAGTCCACAAGGAAGGTGCACCATTAAGACCCATAGTTAGCTCCATTGGATCACCTCTTCAACAGTTGGCAAGATACCTAGCCCAACAACTACAACCACATGCCGAAGAAGCCGAGTCTTACGTCAAGAACCAAGCCACTTCATCGAGATATTGAAGAAAGAGAAAGTGGAAACAGATTGGCTATTGGTAAGCTTCGACGTAGTGTCACTGTTTACCAATATACCAGTAACCGAAGCTCTAGGGACCATGGAAAGAAAATACCAACCTCCACCATACATAAGGAACCTGGTGAAACACTGCCTGGCAAACACATACTTTATTTACGGCGATCAACGTTACAAACAAATAGAAGGCGCACCGATGGGCTCTCCACTGTCACCAGTAATAGCGAACCTCTTCATGGAAGACTTGGAGAAAACAGCACTTAGGACGGCCACCCATAAACTCAAATGTTGGCTACGATATGTTGATGTCATGTTCGTGATTTGGACACATGGAGAAGATCACCTTAAGAGCTTCCTGGAATATCTGAATAGTATCCATCCAAAAATAAAATTCACAATGGAAGTAGAATCGAACAACCTACTACCATTCCTCGACGTTTTGGTTAAGAAGAAAGAAAATGGAGAATTAAGCCATACAGTGTACCGGAAATCCACACATACATATCGGTACCTCAACGCACAGTCTCACCATCACCCATCTCAGTTGCAAGCAGTAGTGAAGAGCTTAGTAACAAGATCACAGAGATTAGCAGATGAAGATAACGCCATTCAAGGAATGAATAAACTCCACAATGCACTCCAGCAGAATGGATTTAGCAAACGGGTAATCAACAAAGCATTAAAACCTAAACGAGCCACACCACAAGCGGAAAAAGAGGAATCAATAGCCATAACCTACTTACCCTAGGTGAAAGGTACCACCAACAGAATATCCAGAGTCCTACGAAGACACAACATTGAAACCACATTCAAGGCAGACAGAAAAATCGGCACAGTCCTTCGGAATCCAAAAACAAGAATACCTTTAGAAAACCAGGGAATATATGAAATTCCATGCAAGACTTACATCGGCCAAACAAACAGAAGGGTAAACGTAAGAAGAGACGAACACCAAAACTCCGTAAGAAAAGACGCGAAAACCTCATCTTTGGCTCAGCATGTAAAGGAAACGTCCCACACGATAGACTTCAGCAATACCAAATTATTCGCGAACATAGAACATATGAAAACCAGAATTATTAGGGAAGCTATCGAAATTGAGAAACGTTCGGACAATTTTAATTCCCGAGATGATACCCAGAGGCTACCAGCAGCATGGAAACCAGTATTAAGTAAATAAGTTGTCAACAAAAAACAACAAACAAAAACACCTACATCGCAACCCAGCCAGTACACTCCAGCTACAGGCCCAACTACACAGAGCCGCGCACACACTCAACCAAGTGTAACCAACCAGAATGCTAAGCGGGTATATAACCACCCTCCTAAACTCGACTACGTCAGTTAACGAGTAACCAGAAGCAGAAACAGACAGTTATCGCAGACCTAAAGATAGCAAATGTGATTTTGCCGAAACGTCGTCCAGAAACCAGCATCGGTCTTTACAAAGACCAAACAGTGGAAACGCGGTAGAAAACCCTGACTCCAGTTACAACACACACAGACACATATATATATGGTAAATTCAATAATGTCATTTATATTTTATATTCCTTGAAAAAGGCATCATTTGCCGAAACATATAGGAATGTTTTAAATATATACATTTTGAAATAAAACCAGACCTTAAATCACCAACAAATTGAATTTACCATAACATACAAAAGTCACGAAATAATTATCTTTATATATATATATATATATATATATATATGTTTAATAACTTCGTGACCTTGGTATGATATGGTAAACCTAATCAGTAGGCGATTAAAGGTCTGTATATTACTTCAAAATATATGTATTTAAAAAACTCTACATGTTTCGGCTGTGTACGCCTTTATCAAGAGAATACAAAATATGAATGACCAATCATTCATATTTTGTATTCTCTTGATAAAGGCGTACACAGCCGAAACATGTAGAGTTTTTTAAATACATATATTTTGAAGTAATATACAGACCTTTAATCGCCTACTGATTAGGTTTACTATATATATATATATATATATATATATTGTAATATATCAGAAACATCACGTTGGGCTCTAAATGTTATATTACGAGACTGCGTCGTATGTAAATGAGGTTATTTTTATGAACGCAGATTGTGTATAAAAATTCATTCAAATCGGGCTCATTCAATACTTATCTGTTTTTTTTTTATCGGCTAGCTTCTTTTTTTCTCTTCTTCAGGGTTAAGGTCGGTTCACTTCTCTCCACTTTGAATTGATTTACGTCGCTTATTGAATTGGAAACGGAACAATATCTCAAGTATTTTACAAAAAAAACCAAAGTAAAATATTGACAATTAACTTTATTAGTAAGAAAATATTTTGAAAAGTTTGAGAATTTAAATTTACAGTTTCGTGACACACATATAACATAAAGGAGACACACTCAGCGGTTGGTATTCTTACAGTACAAACAATATGGTGTAAGACAAGTGCAAATGATTGTTGCTTTATTAAAATAGTTTATAAAAGTGAAATAGAGTCAAGTTTTAAAATTAAAAATAGTGGATACTAATATTTAAATAAGTTGAATAAAAATTACAGTGGTAGAATATCGGTGAAAGCAATGTAAATAATTATTTATGGAATAAACAAAGAAAAGTTCTAGAAATGTTCATGAGCAAGTAAAAATGGCGCGTATAATATTTGTAAAATTAGCAAAAACCTGAATCTTCGGATATAATCTCTGTTGATTCCTGCGCCTGTGTTCTGGAGAAGTCTTCACAGCGGGAAACTGGAGAATATTTCTGCTACTGTCCCTCGGGATGACTTGAACTTTTTAAAATCTCCAAGTCCGACGGCGGCTGGAGCGGATGGCCGGTCTCGAGCGTTCAAAGATGTTGTTCGATGTACGGTGAAAATTTTAGGCGGGTAGTTTTCGTATCGAAAACTTAAAAAATTCGTAATTCTTGAACTGTTTGGTCGGAAGATGTTAAATTTGGTCTACTGGTAGTTCGTAGGTAGGTGTAACGTTTGGTAGACTTAAAAATCTCGAGCACTTAATAATTTCGCCAATTTATTTTAATTACTTCGGAGCACAAAAAAACGTGACCTCTCGCTGCAACTACTAATTACCGACGCCAATCTTTTCACTTGTTTCTAATTGCATAACTTGCCGCAAATCGCTCCATTCTTTACTTGCATTATCTTTTTGAATATTATTAAATTAGACATTTTTACAGTGTAAAACAGTTAAAAAAATTACAATTTGATTTATAAAATAACTTTAGTTAGGTAACATATGTTGACGTGTTTACAATCACTCTGTCAATATCGGTTTCTTTTCGGGTTATTGCACCGTTATAATTGTGGGCGGGGCTTAATCGTTCAAATACATTTGAATATAAATACGTTAAATTTGTTTGAATAAAAACGCGTTAAATATTAATTTGAAATAAAAATGAATATAAACATTACAATAAAAAAATGGAAAAATAAGTTAATTATTTCAAGGCAAATTTGTCGTCAAAATAAAGTATTTATATTTTGAATCAATCTTTCCCCTTCTTGGTATTAAAGTACATAGTAGATATAAACATTGCGGTTACATGTATTCTTTATTTCTTTCAGAGAAAAAAAACCCTTCTTGCAATGCCTCAATTTCCCCCTTGATTAAAAGATAGAAACTTGTTGAGAGCTTTTAATCAACTGGATAAAGGAGTATGACCGAAATATACAAGTGCAGTATAGTGCTCTGATGAAAATTTAATGAAATGTGTGTTCACGTTAAAAATATTTCAAATTCTATAAGTAGTTATTTATATTATTCTAACTAATAATTCCCTATTTAGTAATTGTCATTAAATGGTTAAAGTTGATTGTTTTATTTTGTTGTTCGGGTTTTTTGTTTGTTTTGGTTGTCTTGTAACATAGTTATGTGATATCTACCTTTAATGTAATTTGTTTCGGGTTCAAAAAGTTCGTAGGTGTTGTTACCAATGATTCTCTTAATTGTATAGGGACCTTGGTAGGCTTTCAGTAGCTTTCCCATTATTTTGTGTTTTAAATCTGCTACTCTTAATCTCTTAACTATAACTTGGTCTCCTACATTGTAAGTTTTGTACTTCTTATTTGCCGTATTTCTCTTTTCCTCCCATTTTCGCTTTCTTAGTAATAATCTTTCTCTGACTTCTTGTAAACGATTATGTAAATTTATATGCTCAGAATTAGTCCATGGTCGTTGTGGTGGTTGTCCAGTGAATAAAGTTATTGGGCAGTGATTATGCACTGTGCTAGGTGTATTGTTTATAGTAAATTCTATCTGTGGTAACAGTCTGGCCCATTTTCTGTGATTTTCGTCCAGTAATATAGGTAAATATTTTATCGTTTCGCGTATATATCGCTCGGTCGGATTTCCCTGTGGGTAGCGGATTGATGTATAGACGGTGTTGATGTCGTGTGAATGTAAGAACTCCTTGTAACGATCTTTGTGAAATAGGTAGCGTTGTCCGATAGTATTGTTTGTGGTTTTCCATAATGTGCGAAGTAGTCCACTAAAGCTTGTAAAACGGTGTTGGTATCGCATTTCTGCGTAGGTATGAGTTTGATGAACTTAGAAAATATATCACATATTACCAAAATGTGGCGATAACCTTTAGTGCTAGGAATCAGGTTTGATAGAAAATCAATTGATATTAACTCTAGTCTATCATATGCAGTTATATTATGGCTTATGTTAGTGTT
Source organism: Melolontha melolontha (assembly GCA_935421215.2). Classification (NCBI taxonomy): domain Eukaryota; kingdom Metazoa; phylum Arthropoda; class Insecta; order Coleoptera; family Scarabaeidae; genus Melolontha; species Melolontha melolontha. The sequence goes on from OW285239.1 coordinate 89,779,130, forward strand.
AGTGAAAGTTTTATCTTTGGTTATTTCGCAGAGTCGACATTGTTTTACCACGCTGTTTATTATTCGTTCGTCATTTATACAGTAGAAAGCTTCTCTGTAGAGTAACCAGCACTTTCTTGCCCCTATGTGGGTGTATGTTCGGTGTAAATATTCTGTTATTTCTCTGGTGTGTTGTTCGTTTGTGACGTATACAGTAGTTCTTCCTATTTGTTTTACTATGAATTGGTCTCTGATTGACATACCTTTATATTCACCTACAGTTCTTAAATGTCGTCTTATTTCATCGAAGTCTGGGCTTGATTGTGTCTGTAAGATTTTTGTTTTTGAGAAAATGCCTCTCCTTTGTAGATTTATTAAATTGATGCAAATATTCTGCCTCTTTACGTCCCCCTCCTGTCTCGTAAGTGCATCGGCAGTTACCATTTCTTTGCCAGGTTTATATTTTATTATGAACTCGTACTGTTGTATTAACAAAGTCCAACGATAAATGCGACTGTTATTAAGTTTGCAGCTCATGATGTTGACTAAAGCTTTGTGGTCCGTTTCTAATACGAATGACTTTCCTATCAGATAATATCTGAGTTTCGTTAACGCAAATACGCTAGCGAGCATTTCCTTCTCGGAAATCGTGTATCGAGTCTCGCACGTTTTCAAAGTGCGTGATATAAAATAAATAGGGATTTCTTGATCGTCTTTCATTTGTACTAGCTCTGCTGCAATTGTCTTGTGTGAAGCATCTGTTCCCACAACAAACGGTAGAGTAAAGTCTGGGTGATGTAAACGGAGATTTTCTACAAAGTTTTCTTTTAAAGTTGTGAAGCATAATTCGCATTCAGCCGTCCAGTTCCATTTCTTCCCCTTTTTGATTAGTTCCAACAAGGGTAACGTTTTCTCGCTATAGTTTGAGACAAATTTCCTATAATAGTTTAACACTCCTAAAAAACTTCTTAACGTTTTTAAATTCTTCGGTCTCGCATAATCCTGAATGATATCTAAACGTGTCGGGTCTAATAAAATGTTATTCTGATTAATCACATATCCTAGATAGTTAATCTCATGTCTAAAGAATTGACATTTCGCTAAGTTAAGTTTCATACCATGGGTTTTTAAGGTGTTAAGAATAATGTTAATATGTTGTAGGTGTTGTTCCACAGTTTCGGAAAATATAATAATGTCGTCTAGGTAATGCAAAGCGAATTCATCATATCGGTCTAGTATACGATGCAGAAAACGTATCAGAGCGGCTGGTGATGTCTTTAAACCAAATGGACATACTCTAAACTGATATACAATTCCATTCACTAAGAAACCACAGTATTTTCTGGATTCCGGTTCTAAGTTTATTAACCAAAAAGCATTCTTTAAGTCTAATTTACTATAAATTTGTTTACTTCCGCATTTCGTTAATAAGATGTCTATGTTTTGCGGCATTTCGAATTCTGGCTTAATTCGTTTGTTCAGAGCTCTCGCGTCTAAGCATATTCTTAACGATAGGTCCTTCTTTTGAACTATTACAATGGGATTAATAAAGTATGTGTTTGATCTCTCGATAATTCCGGATTGTTCTAATCTCTCTAATTCTAAACTAACTTTCTGTTGATAGTGGTAAGGAATAGGGTAATTCTTACTTATTAATGGGCAGTCATTGTCAATATTAATTGGATGTTCATATCCTTTTGCAAAAACTATATCGTTATTAATTAAAGTGTTGTTTTCGTTTAAAATGTTAATTAATTGCGGTACGACGTTTGAATACGGTATTTCCTGTTTATCAATTATATTTGTTATATCATTCTTATCATTTATAATGTCAGTTGTCTGTAAATCCTCCTTAATCTTTACCTCTTCTTCGCCCTCGTAACTATCTTGCGTTCCTAACAAATCTGGCCTATTATTCACTCCTATATATTCATTATTTATAATATTATCATTTCCAACTCTATCAATAAACCTTTCTTCTGCTCTCCTATAGTACGGTACATTATATTCTAATAAATTATTTATTACAACTGCTAAAACTTCTCTCTTATAAGTATTATATTCTTGCACTTCCTCTACGGACAAATGTTTATTAAATGTTAAATTGTTCTTTCCAATTGATAAAATACCTTTTTCAAAATTCAATATCATTTTTAACCTGTTGATATTGTCTATACCCAATATACAGTCATATTGTAACTTCTCTATTACGTAACAGTGAATTAAATAACCGATTTCGTTTATTCTTATTTCGGTATTGAGTTGCTTTGTGACAGTGCCCATCTTCCTTCCATTTGCGGTAACTATGTCGGTACCCTTGGTTTTAACAACGTGTTGTTCGTATTCCTTTATTTGTTTTGCCAGATCTTCTCTAACTAATGTAATCTCGGCTCCGGTGTCGATTAAACAATTTAATTTTATGTTGCTGAATTGTAAAATAATAATGGGTAGAGAATATACTTCATTTACGGTGTCCCCTGCGTCTTCTATGTTGATGAATTCATCCGGTGATTGGTAAAATTTTATATTTTGTAACTTCCAGAACATGTTATAGCCGTTATCATTGTTTAATTTTGTTGGTTTGATGGTCCGGGTGTTGGGTCCAGATACAGATCGTCTTGTGAAATTGGGGTTTTTTTTTGTAGCCCCTCTATGTCTGTTCTGTCAGGTGATAATGATCTATGTCGCCGGTAAGCATTATTACCTCGACCTCTTCCTCTACTTGCGTAGTGATTTATTCCGCGTCTCGATTGGTGAGTTTGTGCGCGCTGCGTGTTATAAGCCTCGTTATTGTCGGGTCGGTTATTGTTATAGTTGTTGGTTGACGAATTATTATGATAATTGTTCGGATAAGGTCGGTTGTAAGTATGTTGTGTATTCGGTCGATTCTGATTATTATAATTATTGTGAGGATGGTTATTGTAGTTGTTGTGGTTATTGTTATTCTGGTTGTATGGTCTAGAGGTTGCTGGTTGATAACGATTGTTTTGAGCATAATTATTTGTATTGTTATTATTAGGATAATTGTTGAAACGTGGTATGGGGTTGGGAATGTAGTTCGGTGCTTGTGGGTTCCTAGTGTTGTTCGTCCGATTATTAGGCTGTTGTTGTTGGTTGGTTTCAGCGAAATCGTCCAGTCTTCGGAGTATCTCGATTAGAGAGTCCATGTCAGTGACCTTCTGACAGATAATCGCCTGAGTATCAGTGAAAATAAAGTGGTTCAACAATAGGCGCGCTATCATTGATTCACTCATGTCGCTGATGTGCTTGCACTGGTTGTATACGCGAGATGCATACATCTCCCTCGTCACTTGTCCCAATCTAAATTTCCCTGTTAACAAGCGAACTTTGGCCCTGTTCTGCTGGTTTTCGTCCCAGTAATTCTTCGTAAATAACACAACAAATTGATCTAAAGAATGGCAGTGTTCCTCTATCCTCTGAAACCATTCTTGTGCGCTGTTCCTCAATGTTGCTCGCACTACTTCGATCCGGTGTTTCTCGTCCATAACGTCCTCTAAATACCGTAGTATCCCATTTAAATACGCCATGGGGTGTACTCTAGTCATATCTCCGTCGAAAGGTTGTAAGTTTTCGATTTTTATTATCGAATTACCTGTATTTATGTTATGTATAGGTGCTGTGTAAGTTCTAAGTTTATTTTCTAATTGGTGTAAGTTGTGCTGCGTTTCATTATAATTTTCGGTTTGTACAGTTTTCATATTATCTAGATTCAAGTTCACCGCCTGTATTTCTTGATTATGTATTTCTTTATTTTCATTAATTTGTGTATTAAACTCGCGTCTTAATTGTTGGGTCTGTTCCTCATTGATTTGATTATATGTTGTTAATTTTGTATCTAATGTACAATTATTTTCGAGTATTATTTTATTTAAGTCTTTGTGAAGTTCTTTGTTCGCTGTATTAATTTTTGATTCGGTTATTTCGTAAATTTGAGTGGTTGAAGTTTCTAGTTGTTGTGCCCACTGTAGATTTTGCGACTTGACGGTCTCATCTAGTTTTAGGAGATACTTCAACTCATTCTGTTCCATGGCCTTTTGTGTTGCGGTGATTTCCGCAATTTGGACGTCGATATCCCCCTTAAATGTATTAAGTTTCATTTCGATGTTTGTGTTGTTTAATTCTATTTTTTCATTTATGTTAATTAGGTTAACTTCTAATCTCGTCGTGAGTTCGTTATTTAAGTTATTTAAATCTTGTTTTAGTTCGCGATTATTAGTATCTAGTTTGTTGTTAGTGTTATCTAATTTATTGTTAAGGTCTTTATTGGCAGTGTTCATGTCTTGATTATTAGTATCTAATTTGGTATTTAATTCTTTATTTGAATTATTTATATCTTGTTTTAATTCTTGGTTGTTAGTATCTAATTTGGTATTTAAATCTTTGTTGTTGGTGTCCAATTTGTTATTTATGTCTTGTTTTATCTCTTGCATTTGTGCCATTAACATGTTAAACATGTCCATGAATTTACTATCAGGCGAAACACTGGCCTCTCCTGAAACGGACGGTTGCGGTACTGCAATGTCCCCCTGTTCACTCCGGTCTTCTTCTACTGCGTCTTTCGGGGTCTTAGCTCTGTGTCTTGTATCCATTTTAGAGTATATTTAGTTAGTTTTACAAAAAAAACCAAAGTAAAATATTGACAATTAACTTTATTAGTAAGAAAATATTTTGAAAAGTTTGAGAATTTAAATTTACAGTTTCGTGACACACATATAACATAAAGGAGACACACTCAGCGGTTGGTATTCTTACAGTACAAACAATATGGTGTAAGACAAGTGCAAATGATTGTTGCTTTATTAAAATAGTTTATAAAAGTGAAATAGAGTCAAGTTTTAAAATTAAAAATAGTGGATACTAATATTTAAATAAGTTGAATAAAAATTACAGTGGTAGAATATCGGTGAAAGCAATGTAAATAATTATTTATGGAATAAACAAAGAAAAGTTCTAGAAATGTTCATGAGCAAGTAAAAATGGCGCGTATAATATTTGTAAAATTAGCAAAAACCTGAATCTTCGGATATAACCTCTGTTGATTCCTGCGCCTGTGTTCTGGAGAAGTCTTCACAGCGGGAAACTGGAGAATATTTCTGCTACTGTCCCTCGGGATGACTTGAACTTTTTAAAATCTCCAAGTCCGACGGCGGCTGGAGCGGATGGCCGGTCTCGAGCGTTCAAAGATGTTGTTCGATGTACGGTGAAAATTTTAGGCGGGTAGTTTTCGTATCGAAAACTTAAAAAATTCGTAATTCTTGAACTGTTTGGTCGGAAGATGTTAAATTTGGTCTACTGGTAGTTCGTAGGTAGGTGTAACGTTTGGTAGACTTAAAAATCTCGAGCACTTAATAATTTCGCCAATTTATTTTAATTACTTCGGAGCACAAAAAAACGTGACCTCTCGCTGCAACTACTAATTACCGACGCCAATCTTTTCACTTGTTTCTAATTGCATAACTTGCCGCAAATCGCTCCATTCTTTACTTGCATTATCTTTTTGAATATTATTAAATTAGACATTTTTACAGTGTAAAACAGTTAAAAAAATTACAATTTGATTTATAAAATAACTTTAGTTAGGTAACATATTGTCATGGATTTTCCATGGACAAGCAAGGAAAAAGATTGAACTATTAGTGAACTCTGTACTAGGGACAATTTATAAAAAAATTAGCTATTTCACTTGTATATTTATTTATTTCAGATGGGGATCGATAGGTATAATATTTTTATAAATAAGATATTTAATGTATAAAATTATGATTAGCCCTCGTATATTTAGGTGGACCAAAGGAATTGAATTTGCTGCTTTTTCGGATATTGTATTTGATAAGATGTATTGTCTGTATATTTTGATTTGATAGATGGAAGGGATAGCCAGGCGGATATGAAGAATTTTTCATTTTAGATTTAGAGGTATCTTGACTGTTAAAGTGTTTAGATAAAAAAGGTTAAAATAATAAATTTTGTTCTTTGTTTTATAAAGTCGGTCTGTACTTTGTTTTGCATTTAGTATAAGGTGCAAGTAAACCTTAATTCGATTTTTGCGAAGTTTTTCATTGTTATTTGAAATCTTGTGAAAAAAGATGCCTCTCGTGTATTTTAAAATCACACAAAAAACTTAATGTAAGTTGATAAAATTATATTATTTATTTATTAGATATTAGGATTATTTTCAGTGCTATAAATTTTGTATTTATTGTAATAATAATGTGTTTGAAAGTAGTATATGGATATTAGCGAAAGCTTGTCATGTTTTTTGTTAAGGGAAGTTGTTTTTCTTAATATTATACTTCGAGAACATTTTTTTTGGAATTTAAGGTTGGAGAGATTGTAGTGGGGATGGATCTTATCATGTTATTTGTTGCATGAATAAATTTTCAACTAGCGTGAGTTTTGAAAACTAATTTGTTTTTGATATTTGTTTGAAGGGGTCACAGTAAAGGTTAAACTTGACAGATTTCACTAATATTTATTAGTTTTATATTTGATCGTGTTTCACAAGAGGTTTTTCTCTGTGTGCGAGTCAATGTTCACAAAGAGTGTTTCCTCATTGCTACTGTTTAATGATGCTTTAGCACCCTATACACTTTGTAGAGGGATTTTTCTTTTTTTTTATTTTTAATATAACAATGTAAAGGGAAAATGCGTGTATAATTTATCTGACACCTTGTGTTTTATTTTTGATATAACCAACATCCGCGAGGATCGACCCAGAGACGTAAGCTCAAGGATTCTACTAGACTGAATAGCCGACAAAAAAATAAGCTGTAGTGTGAATTAAAATTAAATAAAGCAATTTCAAAGCAAATTCCACTGCACAATTGGCTAACCCAACGTGGTGCTAGAAAATTCCACTGCACAATTGGCGCAATCCAACGTGGGACCGATATTACAATTTTGGCGAGTCCAACGTATAATTGGAAGAAATAAAACGATATAATTCAAATATGGAAAATATAATGGAAAATTTGAAACAAAGGATGGGTAATGCTGGTTACATACATGAAGGGGGACACAATGAAGAAAGCAGTCAACAGATGATGGATATGATGCATGTTATGATGAAAACGATATGGGAAATGAAACAACAAATGAATATGATACAACAAAATCATAATGAAACGAAACAACAGATGAATAGGATAGAACAAAACTATAATGATATGGAAAGAGGAATGGATGAAATAATAAAGAAAATGGATAAAAAAGTACCAATAAATAGCAGTAACAATCATATAAACAAGGAAAACACAATAAGCGAAAGTAAAAAAGCACACGTCGAGGAAAAACAAGCAATAACAGAACAGGAATCAATAATAATGGAACAAGAAAAAAAGGAATCGATAATGATGCAACAAGAAGAAAACGAATCAACAATTACAAAAGAAAGTTTAGAGGACGTGCATGGGGAGGAATCTATGCCACAGGAAGAAGCAAATGATATGGATATAGAAATAGGAAGAAGAAATAATCAAATCAGGGTAAGCGAAGAAATTATATTAAATAAAATTAAGTTTGAAACTAATGAGAAAACAGAATTCAATATAATAAAAACAAATGCTAAATTAGAATGTAGGATGGAAAAAAGTATTCACGAGAAAATGAGCAATAAATTAATTAAACAAGCAGTTGGCGTTAATAAAATTAAGGATAGACGAAATAAAATTAAAAAGAAATTGATTTCTAGAAATATCACGTATAAATATAATTTGAATAATTATCTTGAAAGTAAACGCAAAAATTTCCGTAATGCTAATTTTAAAATCAACTGTTTTTCAAATAATATAAGTCAAACCCATGTCAATAATAAAATTTTAAAATATGATACTCTGAAAATTAGGAAGTATAGGGGTACTAAATTTAAATTAAATAGACCCACATTTTATAGTAAGGTAAAAGTAAAAATGAAACTACAAATTATTTACTGTCGGATATTTTTGAATAGGCCCAACTTAATAATAAATTTTGTTGTAGACTATTTAGATGTATATGCGAGATATAAGGATTTTTGCTTTTGAAATAACTAATTGGAATGTGTTGTAACAAAAGGATATATATAAATAAAATTTGGAAAAGTAAATAGGATTTGATAAATGATACTGAAATGGATTTAACGTAATAGATAATTAGGATTAGATTATTAGTATAAGAAGAGGATGTAGCAGTAAAATAAAAAAGTGTTTACTGAATTTCGTCGGAATAAAAAGTATATAATATTGAATATGAAAAAAAAAATTTTTCGTCGGTAATATATGAAATAAATATAGGAAATATTTATATGAAAATGAAAATGTATTTATAGAAAAAAATTTTCGTCGATATATTTGAATAGAATTTCGTCGGTGATATGAAAAAAAGTTATTATGATAATTGAGATATATATATATAGATATTATTGGAATAAAATTATGGTATTTATGAATATATAAAAAAAGAATTATTGGCATGTGAAAAAAGGTTAATGAATAAAATTATTTGAATAGGATGGTTTACGATGTGCTGATTTAACTGACCTGGTAATGAATTGGATTAAGCAAACGGATATATATACAGGATGAGTTAAAATAAAATTTATTGTTGACATAATTAAATAATTAAAATTTATCTGCGTATAAAAAAATTATTGATTAAAGGGAATTGCGTTGAAAAAATTAAAACTATATAAATATAGGAAGAAATTGAGCTCATGATATTATTGTTGATTATTATGACTATTATTATTATTGAAATTGCTTGGAAACTAATGGTGTTATGAATTTGTTTATGATGATGATTTGATATATGAGATTTTCATGCTGTCTTTTTCTTTTGTTTATGAAAATTCGTTGGAAACATTCATGTCCATGTGATCGAGAAAATGCTCGAAGATTCGACGGGGATGACTGCTGCTTCGGCGTGTTCCTTCGTCTGTGATGTTTGTAACGAAGCCCATTCGAAAATGTCAAGCAATATGACATTAAGATGAATTATGTCAAGTAAAACGACATAAAAGATAAAATGTTTTAAGTCAAATAAGACATTTAAATATTCAAAAATTTTATATGGAAATGTTGAAGATGTTGGAGATGTTGTTTTTATATGGAGATGTTGAAACCGTTTATCACACTACAGCATCAGAACGACGTGGATCCTGTTCAACACTAATACAACAAGTGAGTGCCGAGAACCAAGACAGGGTGCGGTACTGTCTCGAGTGCTGTGCTGAAGATTATCCTTGAAAAAAGCTCAGTGATGTTCTGACTTTGTTCTCGGATAATTTCGGGGAATTATGTCATGGATTTTCCATGGACAAGCAAGGAAAAAGATTGAACTATTAGTGAACTCTGTACTAGGGACAATTTATAAAAAAATTAGCTATTTCACTTGTATATTTATTTATTTCAGATGGGGATCGATAGGTATAATATTTTTATAAATAAGATATTTAATGTATAAAATTATGATTAGCCCTCGTATATTTAGGTGGACCAAAGGAATTGAATTTGCTGCTTTTTCGGATATTGTATTTGATAAGATGTATTGTCTGTATATTTTGATTTGATAGATGGAAGGGATAGCCAGGCGGATATGAAGAATTTTTCATTTTAGATTTAGAGGTATCTTGACTGTTAAAGTGTTTAGATAAAAAAGGTTAAAATAATAAATTTTGTTCTTTGTTTTATAAAGTCGGTCTGTACTTTGTTTTGCATTTAGTATAAGGTGCAAGTAAACCTTAATTCGATTTTTGCGAAGTTTTTCATTGTTATTTGAAATCTTGTGAAAAAAGATGCCTCTCGTGTATTTTAAAATCACACAAAAAACTTAATGTAAGTTGATAAAATTATATTATTTATTTATTAGATATTAGGATTATTTTCAGTGCTATAAATTTTGTATTTATTGTAATAATAATGTGTTTGAAAGTAGTATATGGATATTAGCGAAAGCTTGTCATGTTTTTTGTTAAGGGAAGTTGTTTTTCTTAATATTATACTTCGAGAACATTTTTTTTGGAATTTAAGGTTGGAGAGATTGTAGTGGGGATGGATCTTATCATGTTATTTGTTGCATGAATAAATTTTCAACTAGCGTGAGTTTTGAAAACTAATTTGTTTTTGATATTTGTTTGAAGGGGTCACAGTAAAGGTTAAACTTGACAGATTTCACTAATATTTATTAGTTTTATATTTGATCGTGTTTCACAAGAGGTTTTTCTCTGTGTGCGAGTCAATGTTCACAAAGAGTGTTTCCTCATTGCTACTGTTTAATGATGCTTTAGCACCCTATACACTTTGTAGAGGGATTTTTCTTTTTTTTTATTTTTAATATAACAATGTAAAGGGAAAATGCGTGTATAATTTATCTGACACCTTGTGTTTTATTTTTGATATAACCAACATCCGCGAGGATCGACCCAGAGACGTAAGCTCAAGGATTCTACTAGACTGAATAGCCGACAAAAAAATAAGCTGTAGTGTGAATTAAAATTAAATAAAGCAATTTCAAAGCAAATTCCACTGCACAATTGGCTAACCCAACGTGGTGCTAGAAAATTCCACTGCAATATGTTGACGTGTTTACAATCACTCTGTCAATATCGGTTTCTTTTCGGGTTATTGCACCGTTATAATTGTGGGCGGGGCTTAATCGTTCAAATACATTTGAATATAAATACGTTAAATTTGTTTGAATAAAAACGCGTTAAATATTAATTTGAAATAAAAATGAATATAAACATTACAATAAAAAAATAGAAAAATAAGTTAATTATTTCAAGGCAAATTTGTCGTCAAAATAAAGTATTTATACTTTGAATCAATCTTTCCCCTTCTTGGTATTAAAGTACATAGTAGATATAAACATTGCGGTTACATGTATTTTTATTTCTTTCAGAGAAAAAAAACCCTTCTTGCAATGCCTCAATATATATATATATATATATATATATATATATATATATATATATATATATAATTGAAACGAAATTATCGACCGTGATATATTATAAAAAATTAATTTAAATTCGGGTAAGCGGTCAATTAAGAAAAAAAAACTCCTAAAAAAAATAATAAAATTGACGTACAAAATATAAAAATGATCATTTTTATATTTTGTACGTCAATTTTATTATTTTTCAACTCTACATTTTTACCCCAGAAGAAGCGACAAAGTCTGTTGCGAAACATAGGGATATTTAATAAAGGAGTTTTTTTTTCTTAATTGACCGCTTACCCGAATTTAAATTAATTTTTTATTATATATATATATATATATATATATATATATATATATATATATATATATGAATAAATATAAATAGATAATTATTTCTTGACCTTTGTAGGTTATAGTATATTAAATTAGTTGGCGATTTAAGGTCTGTTTTACTTTGATATGTATATATTTAAAATACTGTTACGTGTTTCGGCACATAGTGCGTTTTTCAAAGATATTTTTAAATATATACATATCAAAGTGAAACAGACTTTAAATTGCCATCTAATATAATCTACTATATATATATATATATATATGAAGCGTTGTTCTTCGGGATGGATGATTTCGTTAAGTGGAAGGCCAACTTTCTTCCTGACGTTTCGGTGATATCACTTTCACCATTTTCTAGAGCATCTTCTCCTTGCGATGATAACTTCAGGAGTGCGTCGAATTCCTGTGCCGCTTATACTATATGGTCCCGTAGTAGTGGGGACGCGTGTCTGGTTCCTTGCGATTGGTCCGTCGGTTGTACTGTCGCTTTCGGCTTTTCGTCGACCGGTTTTCGTTTGGTCCGTGTTAGTATGACTGGTCTGTCGCAAGTTATTATCATTACATCGTTTGTGTGTAATTTGTCTATTGTACAAGGCTGGCTTGGCGTCTTGTATGTAATACATGCTTAGCTAGGGATGATGTTTCTTATTTAGCTACCGCATTTCTGTGCTCTTCCCTCCATACGCTGTTTTCTTTTTCGGTTAGTATGTCCTATATATGTTTGGTCGCATTCATAGCACGGTATTTCGTAGACACCTTGGTTTTCTAGTTCTATTTTATCCTTTGTACTAGGCAAAATGTCTCTTATTTTCCTGTCTGTCGTGTAAGTGGTGTCTATGTCGTGTCGGCCTAGTATTCCGCCTATTTTCTCAGTCGTACTTTTCACGTAAGAGAGAAATGCTGTCCGTCTAGATTTCTCTTTCATTTTTTGGTTGGTTCTTGTTAATTCGTGTCGCTCTGTTAATGGTATGTTGTGAATATCCGTTCGCTTGTAATATGTTTTTTATTGTTCCCATTTCTTCCTTTCGATGTTCTGCGTCTGACAGAGTCTGAGATCTGTGAATTCATGCTTTTACTACAGAGTTTAACAGTGCCGGGTGATGATGTGAAGATGCGTTGAGATATCTGTTCGTGTGATGATCCATACGCGGCGAAATATCCCGAAGAACAACGCTTCAACAAACGACCGCGAAAACATTCGACGAAATATATATATATATATATATATATATATATATATATATATATATTCCTGCGTCCTCCAAAGGGCGAATGTCTGAATAAGCTTTTGGTACTCTCTCTGCTGCCATTCTCAGGTTGTCGCTTCTGTCTTTGTATCGTTCGCTCATGTGGCTATATTTACTTGACGCTTTCAGGCGGGGTGCAAGCGAGAGTGACCATAACTGGTGTATTTGGTCTTGTGTTGTGATTTCGATGCGTGCGTGTGATTTTTAAGCCGTTGTATCTATTATCTGATAAAATACTTGTCTAAGCATTAAGTAATCTCTGTCCATAGTCTCTTTTATTCAAGCTGTTCGGTCTCATCTCAATCTCTATTGTCTCTCTAATCGTTCTTGCATGTTAGTGTTCGATGTTCTTAATAGTTTTTGTTGTCTCGAGTGATTTTATGGTTAGTTGTATGTCCAAATTCCATTCCTACCGAGATATATCTTATATAGATATATCTGTTCCAGTGTTCTTCTTTGCAAGTGCTTATTTACCGGTTTGATTGTGCTGTGTATAGGGTGCGGTAGAGGAATCGGGTATCTTTTAATTCAAAAATAAGGAAAAAAATCGTTGAAGAGCAAGAGTTATTATATTAAAATGTGTCCATTTTACGTAAATAAACAAAAAGTTAATTTTAATTTAACATACAACAAATGGTGGCCCTTTGGTCTCACACATTCTTGCAATTGCGCCGTGAAGTTTCGCATTACTTGCTGGAACAAGTTGTTGTCTATCGCGGCAATTTCCCTGCGAATTAAATTCTTCAATTCCGCTAGTATGCAAGGCTGAGTAAGGTACTTTTCCTTTTAGATATCCCCACAGAAAAATATCGCAAACATTGAGGTCTGGAGATCGCGGCGGAGATATAACGTGTTGAGGGAACATCCGACGATGAAATTCCATTGTCGCAGCTGCTGTTTGAGGTGGCGCTCCGTCCTGTTGGAACCATATACGCCGCATGTTGATTCGCTTACGTCGCAAGAAATTGTTTAACATGATGATGTAGCGATCGGCATTGATTGTAAACGTGTGCCGCTCCATTTCAAAAAATAAGGTCCGATAACACCTCTCTCGCACACTCCACACCAAACGGTTACTTTAAGACTATGAAGCGGACGCTTGTGGACCTCTCGTGGTGTCTCTACAACCCAGTAGCGAAAATTTTGCCGATTAACCATGCTGTTCAAGTAAAAATGGGCTTCGTCACTCATCATTAGCACTTCGAATATTTCAAACATCCTTTCAACAAACGTTAATCTCTGAGCGTAATCTCGTGGTTGAAGTTCTTGTACGATCATCATCTTGTATGGGTGAAATCTCAAAGTTTAGTTATGAAAGGTTATAGCACCACTCAAGTTATATTTTGATATAGCCTCGTATTGTGATTAATGCCTAATTAACCATTGTTGAAGACTTGAACCAACAATGCCAACCATCTCAAGTGTATCACCCCAAATCATAAATATATCATCAAGCATAGTTGACTGCTAAGGAGTTTCAAAAGTTCACATCGTTCGCTATTTTTCGACAAAACTAAATGCAATTGATTAGCATTGAAATTACTCGAGAGAACAAAACTTCAATAAATACTTTATTAAACTAAATCAAAAGAAAACAAACTAATTTCAAAGCGACAACGTTTTCTTTTCTACCTTAACTTGTGATTTATTATTTTTTTATATCTATAAAACATATTTTCTTTTTCTTCAATTTTAAAATACTAAATTATATAAAATATTATTAAAGTGGGAGGATATTTATAAATTTAAAAAATTGTTACAGGAGGAGTCGAAATTTTGCCTCATACTTACTTAACCATTTGCAATACCTTTGTCTTCTTCTTTCAAGGACGTATATTACCTCCTAAACATATCCGTTTTGTGTTTCAGCATATCCTTATTTATGCCTAACATTCTCGCTATTAATTACTAGACATTTCATAAATGTCGAGTAATTAAATATTTACGAAAACCTATAGTTCTGTTATGTTTTGGGAAATAAAAAAGGTCAATTGGTATATTTATATTTATTTTAATTATTTCTTGGATTAACTTCGTGTCTTTCAACTTTCCACTCTTTACATTTAATTCATTTTCGAACCCTGTGGATTGGCAACCTCTTTTGCTTGATTACTTTTGTTCAATAGAGGTCGCCCTATCTTTGTAACGGCCGACGAACATGTGTGTGACGTATGTCGGGCCGCGTTGATCCACGCGATTCCTCAATCGACCGGCACTTCGTTCGAGATCTTTGCCGGCACTAGTTGTGTTTTATTTTTGTGTGGGAACTTAGACTTGCGATAAGAAGTATTATAATCTTTTCAACTTTGTCTTATGTGTTTTCTTTATCCTTTGTAGGATATAATTTTATTTCACCGCCTATTGGTTTGAGAATTTTCCTGTTTTACTGCTGTATTCATACGAAGTTTTAAAAGAAACCTCGTTAAAGGCTGGGCAAGCGAACACATTTTCCCTCATAGCTGTGCATTTTAAATTTTGGAGGAAAACCCGGTGGAAATAACTACATTCCACCTTCATCAGCGAATTTGATAGCGGCGTGGCTTCCTTAAAAAAATCCTAGATCAAAATTTACAACGCGTCCAAAATGGCGTACTAAAGCGTAATGGCAGCATTTTGTTCGATATTTTATACTTTGGAAATTGATTAGCCCGTGCAACCCCTTGGAAGGCTTTCTCAATTAGGATTGAATATTGGACGATATTAGGAACAATTTTGAAGTAGGTGTAGAAATTCTTTTCTTTGTATTTGGTTATTAATTAGACATGTGTAAACCAAATAAATTTATCTAATTATCAGTTTGTTTACACTTAAGTAAGGCTCAAGAGAAGCCGTTCACTTATTAATTGGGCAGACGTAGTAAAGTAAACTCTTCACAATTAATAGTATCGTAAGATCTAAATTGTAGTAATCAGGTTAATTTTATTTGGGTTCGTTTATTGTTTGAATTCAGTAATATTTTGCAGTTCTTAACTTTACAACATCTGTTTACTTCTCTGTCACTTTTTAAATTTTTCCGTAAAACATTGATAGCGAGCAAGGCATTATTCAATTAATTTTAGAAGTTAGGTGTTTGTACACCTGGAAACAAGCATTTGTCTAATTTATTATTAAAAACTGGATGTCTAGCATCACCGGCAGCCAAGTGTAGTTAGTTTAGTTCTATTGTTCGAGGCTAAGATCCTTCAGACGGGCCTACGAACAGTATATTCAATAACTTGGGGTACGATGCTAATTAATATTACTTATGATTTAAACTTTGTAACCATATTGTAAAGAACCTATGATTACGTATAGTTAATTTGTGTTCTGCTAAACTCTTGTTTGGATTGTTATTCAATTATATCTTAATTGATCACAGTAATTCTTCCTGATTATACAGGGTGTTATTCTGACTTGTGAATCAGTTTTCTAGAATTCACTGTATTGCGCCTGGAGCGTTTCTATTGAATTTTTGGGCAATTAATCTGGGAGACTTTATGCTAAATTTAAAATTTATCAAAACTTAATTATTGCCTTGGCGCATTTGATATGTTATGTCATTTCTTTAATTTTTGTAATTACTAACTATATTCATTCTTACTTTCTATTGTTAATTGCTCATTCGTCGACTGATTATTTTGTCATTGTAAATTTTCTGAACCTACTTTGATTTGTTATTAAATTTTGTTATTGTTGATGTCATGTGTTTATTTGATACCTTTCCCTCAAGTGTTTGAGAGTAGCAAAGCTTATATCGATTCGGTTACAAGTAGTAAAAGGGCATACTCTTTTGCTTTTGGAGCTACCAGAGTCCCACCCGCTTCCGTGTTTACGGGTGATACTTTGCAGGAAAATACGGTGGCGCCACACACACCACCACCGAGCGACCTTGAACTCGCGACACTCTCCGAAAGACGTAAGA
The DNA here is from genome assembly GCA_935421215.2 of Melolontha melolontha. Lineage (NCBI taxonomy): Eukaryota > Metazoa > Arthropoda > Insecta > Coleoptera > Scarabaeidae > Melolontha > Melolontha melolontha. Next base: position 89,795,528 of record OW285239.1, read on the forward strand.
GCTGACCGGCAAAGTATTTTCCTCGGGACGCCCACCAACAGGTAGGTTCGGGCAAGAGAGGGTGGCCCTGTTGAACATCTCGCAACCACGTAGTTACTTGTTTTATTTTGCTTTGGTCGCGAAAAGTGTAGCAGTTCACACATTTATATGTGCAAGTAAAAGTAAAAATAAATATACAGGTGTCCCATAACTTATGGGCCATGAAGCATTTGGGGATAATAGACATTAAAATAATAGTCTACTTTGTCTCAGTAAAATGTTTCAGGTTAAAAAGATATAAGGTGTTTAAATCGAAAATTAAGAAAACACAACGCAGTTTATTCAAGATTAGAAAATTGTTTTAATCTACTTTAGCAAATGTCTTTCTCTAGATGGGCATGGATTTTCCAAAGCATAGTGATGATTATTTCTCCAGTTACTAATTACGCATCTTGTAAAATTTGTCTGTAAATAATATCTTCTACAGCAACATCTTTTTTTTATTCAGTACATTCTGGCTTGCAAATCTTCTGGCAATAAATTTTTAACGGGCGTAAAATAGTAGGGAAACAAATTTTCTGCGGGGATGATTCTTGAGACAGTTGATTTACCAATTCCCGTAAAACTTTCCACACGCTTAGTGCTTCATTCATTTTTGTTGTAAAACGAACCTATTTCACCTAACTGATTGAATATTCTTTGAAATATTTTTCGGTCTGGATGATTCTTGTTAGGTAGAGTTCTTCATACGTTCTAAGAGCAGCAGGTCCGTTCTAATTTTCTTGGGCATAAACGCAGAAGATATCCAGTAAATCACGGTTAGAAAACTTATTAAGTATAGCCATTTTTAATTGGAAAGATTACAGTACTTGGATAATGTAAAAAACTAGTAGTTATGACAGGAAAAGGTAGAAAACATTGAATGATTTGTCTATATTAAAAGCACACTTTGCGAATTAAATATATTTCACCCATCATCGGCAAAATGTGCAACAGAACATTCAAATGCGAAAATCTGGGGAACTTCTTGAAAATTAACTATTGCTTTCAACACCCTATATCTTTTTAACCTGATACATTTTACTTGGGCAAACTATTATCAAAGTGACTATTGTTATGTCTATTATCTCCAAATGGTGTATGGCCCATAAGTTATAGGGCACCTGTATATTAGGAGATTTAAAAACTTTTTTTATAATCAACTTATGTTTATATTTTTATTCCGAATAAGGAAATTAAACAACGTTATCGTATGAAAAATTTAACAATACAAAATTACATAGTCATATACAGTGTCTAGCGGAGCACCTTGCACTTGTAGTGACAGCCAGTCTCAGTCTTTCCACGTTTTCTGGAGTACTCACATTGGGTAGAAGACCAGGAGGTTTTTGTTCTATTACAAATCCAGTTATACGTTAACATTGTATCTTGCTTGGGAACATTCCCATAACGATAAATGTTGAAGTGTCGACGAAAAATCTTTTGCACATGTGTCACAGAATTGTTATTTCTAAATAATTCTTCTACTGCAAATGTATGATGCACTACATGCATCTACACTCCGACGTTCCATTGCAACTGAAATGGCATTCCACTAGAAAAATACTGCGCACATGCACAGTTCTCGCAACCCCACTATTTTCGAATACTATCCATTCTAAAAACACCCGATTCCTCTGCCTCGCCCGTTCGTATGATTGCAGGAGCCGCACAGTATTTCGTATATACTTGTTGGTGTTGCTTGATCTTGTTTTCGGATTTCTCAAAAACTGGGAAATGTTCGTTGTGTATAGTGTCTCAACATCGGACTTCTTCAACATACGCCCTACCTTATTCGTAGTTCCTTTTACATACGGTAGCAAAACTTTTTAGAATTATGTTTTTCTTCACTTTTTGTTATTTGTTGTTTGCAGCCTTTTGAATTTGTTTGCTAGTGAATTCGTTTTGCTTCAATATTATGATTCTTCCTGCAGGTATTTTTTATTGGAGATTTTTATGAATCTATTTGTTAAAGTTTTACTATTCCATTTAATTGCATAGGGTTTTGGTGATTTGGCATTTAGCTATCTCTTCTTATGCGTTATTTTCCTGTTTACCGAGTGGCCTAACATTGCTTGATTCTCTTCTTTTTCCATCGTTAATTGTATTCTGTTATGAATGGTGTTCAAGTGGTTGGCGAATGTGTTTAGTTCTGTTTGACCGTGTGGCCAGATTACGACGATGTCGTCTATGTACCGTGATTTGCGCGTGATTTGTATATAGGCTGTCCTTGAAATAAAAAGACAACGTATGAAAAATGGAGAGATAAAATTTTGTAGAATATAAATCCAAAATATTTTCCCAAAATTCCCTCTCATAAACGAGAAAAGAATGACTAAGATATTTATAAAGTATTTGTCACGCCACTGTATTTGAAGAAGTGCAAACGACTATAAGGAGCATTTAAGTAGCGAAAGAATTGTTCCCCGATTCAGTTGCGTGTGTATATTCGATATATATTCTTATTAATGTGGGAAACAGGTAGAAAACAAAAATATTTTTAGTAATATAAAAATATTATTTAAAATCGGGTGTAGAAAACACAAACAAGTTCTTATTTGTGTGAAAGTATCTTTTGTGAACTTGTATTGTGTTATACATACCAGATTTGCTACGCAAAATCGTAACTCTATTTAACCAAACAAAACTGGCTCTTAAATTTTACCAAGCTTAGTAGCGCTCCTGGGATTTACCTTGGTGAGCGAGATATTATAGCCATATACAAGAGCAACGAGCCAGACCCAGACTAGCTTCGAGTGAAGATGGTCGTGCGATTCTTTTCGAAACATATTAAAAACCGGCTAGGTGATATTAAAAAAGAAAGAGAGCTCGATAAGAAAACTGCTCACCTTTATTAAAGGGTTTATATTGAACAAAACCACAGTGTAAATCAAGTACTTATTTAAATATAAATAAATGCATGAATCAATTCGACATTGAACACACAGATTTGTATAATAATTAAAAAATAAGTAAATCTAATTCGCCTTAACAGCTTGTACTAAATAATAATAAAAAAATAAACAGGAGATCTCCCCTCAAATTTCTCATTTATTTTAATCTAACAATAAAGGTAACAACAGTTCATAACTTGACACATTAAAGTCAGCATTGACTTGCCGATACACAGAACAAGAAGAACGGTATGGCAATAACTAAAAATAGCATATATTAAAATTATTTAAAAAAAAACTTGCCCCATCAAAAGAAAAGAGGTATCAAGAAAAGTTAAAGAACTTTAACATATATCGTCGCGTCAGAAGAGTTGCATCTCGACAAAATAATTTTAAGGTAGAAACCAAAAGACAAATAAATAATTACTTTAAATTCTCTCAGCCAAATCAAATTCCTTTATCGCGGTTATATATATATATATATATATATTATATATATCATGGGATTCGACTTATGAAAAGCTCAAATTTCGTGAATCAAAGTTAAAGCAAAAATGAAATTAATATTCAACATTTAGAGCCCGAAATGATATTTCTGTCTAATTAGTTATTTAATGAAAATAAAATTTACAACATAAATACATAGTCTAAGCAATCAATACATGTAAGTTCGAAAATAAGAATAAGTAACTTAAGCCATGCAAATAATAAATGAAAGATCGGAAACTCATTCCTTAACTTTAAATTTCAAATTACACATGAAATTTTCGTTCATTCAGTAATAAAACAAAGGCAATCGATACGTTTTACAAAATGGCCGTGAATCCCTTCAGAGTCTTGAGTTGGGCTCTCAAAATTGCAAGTTAGTTCATTCTAGCGTCTCCCGGGCCGCAACAATTACATTAGAGGTACTTGACTTTTACCGGTGGTCGGTAGGAAGTCCAAATCTGTGACAGATACCTCGAATCTGTTACCTCCTCCACGTGCTCAAAATGTCGTGAGGTTTTTCACTCTCCACCAAGTGATCTTTTAGAGTTTAGACATTCGACATCCTAAGAGAAGGTACCAAAAATCTTAACAATAGATAATACACCCTAAGAGGATTAACAGCAAGGATAAACACGATAGCGTAAACTCACCAAGCGGAAATCTTGAATTTTAATTACAAGAGCCTTAACTTGAACCAGCCTATACTGTTTTCATAATTGGGTATTTAGTTTAAAGCATCATTCGCCCTTAGGGCGTCTAACTTTCCAAAAATTATTCACAAACGATAATGCCAAAATTCAAAATTAAAAGCACCTCCACCAACCCACTGGCAACTCGCTGACCTTCAGAACAAAGGCGAACAAGATAGGCATAGTCCTTTCTCCAAACACCTTCTTGAAAAATTCGGCGTATTGTACGTATCCTTGGAAACAAACAACACACTCGTCTTCGTGAGCACCAAAGGCAACGTTTAACCGAGCGAAAAGATGATATATACAGTCCAATTAACAAAATATTGTAACTTATTTTAATAATATTTTATATATTTTTTTTGTTTTATACAAAATACGATAAGGCATGTTTTTTGTGCCAAGAGCATGTCTGTGAAGGAAGTAGTGCGTCTATTTCGTCCTTGGTATAAGACGATTGTTTAATATTTTCATTAGTCCACTCTTCTTTCCTGTTATCGCCTTTGCACCGTTACTAAATACTGCAATACATTTTGTCCAGTCTATGTTAGTATAGTTTCTAGTAGCTTTCAAAAAATATCAAAAAAACATTGTCCTGTTGCATGAGTAGCTACAGTTTTGCAAAACAACATATTTTCTTTGACTGATGTGTCCCTATCACATTTATACCTCACAAAAGATAAGAACTGAGACATATTTACTACATCTGTTGATTTAACAAATTGAATACTAAAAAATTCACTTGAACTCACTTGCTGAATTATCTGATGGCGAATATCGGCAGCCATGTCATCGATGCGCCTTGATATTGTCTCATTAGAAAGCGGATTTTTTCAATTTTTTTGCTTTCTTCCACGCTTATTAAAACACTGACCAGATCAATCGCAGCAGACAATATGAGGTTTTCGACGATTGTATGGGGTTTGGATATCTAAGCTACTCTTAATGCTAGGAGATAAGGAGATAAGATACTTCAAGTAAACTTTTATCAGTATGGCTTGACTTACCAGTACGAGTTTGTTGGTTTCTCAAGGTATGTAATTTTCTTACGAACAAACCCAAGGATTTGTTTTTATGATCCAGATGTTTAGTTTCCAAGTGTCAAACTAGATTTGGATGGCTTCATGCTTTCATCGGAGAGAACTTGAAAGCGGCTTTCCATCCAATAAGACAAAACCACAATTTAAATAATGTTCATTGTACAGCCTTGTCATTTTACCAAGCGATTCGCTGGATGTAGATGGCTCACTTCGTTTCTTCACAAATTTATTCATTTTGGATAAGAAGTTAAAAAAAAAACAATTCAGTTTCTCGGTTGACCGTACACTAAAATAAAAGCATGACTTGTTCAAAGGCATCCATATGCATGTTCAAACATGCTCTCAGAGCAAGTATTATAGAAGAAGACCAAATTACAAAGAGCACGTATATATAAATTGGAACTTGTAAATTCGTCAGTGTGTACAAGTTATACATGCATGTTCATACCCGTCGCTATAAACGCAGCAACATTTGCATTTTTTATACTGTCGGTATTTTCTTAATGTACAAAATTAGTGCAATGTGATTATTTAATATTAAATTCTTTACATTTATAATTACAGTCACAACTAAATTAGTAATAGTAAGGTTAGTACTGTTATTATTGCTTGGGGGGGGGGGGATATTAATTTTATTTACATTTACTATTTAGGGGGGGGAGGCTAGCGCAGAGCTAAGAATATTCAAAGATGATATTCACTTTTTTGTACTCCCACCAAAATAGGTATCTTATCATTTATCATAATAAATATAAAGGATGATTCAGTCTCGAAAAAAGCAATTTGTAATTGATTGCGTAATAGTAATTCAACATGTTTATATTAGGTTGGTTTATCATTGTTGCAGTTCTATGGAAATTATATTTAAAGCTTAGAACTAGAGAACATGGAAGTTATAGCTGTTTAGTAGGGAAAACAGCTATTGTTACAGGCGCTAACACAGGTATATTTTAATTTTATTTTTTAATAAATTTAAACACACAACATTTATTAAAAAGAATTTGTTAAGATAAAAGTGGTGATTTTTGGTTTGAAGCTAATTATAAATATCTAAGTATATATGAATTTGGCTTTCGATATAATTTGACACCATTCCACTGTTTATGTGGACATAATATTGAAACCTACAGAATGTTTAATCTATTGGTTTTAATATTTAAGGCTGTTTACTCGCCGTTGTATATAAAGAAAAATTAAGCGGCGTACCACTGTAACCCTGGTTTTTGAATGAAGGTGTAACTGCGACATCATATTAACGATAGAAGCAACGGTTCAGAGTAGGGCTGGGCGAAGTATCGATACATCGTCCAATACCCGATACCATAACTGGTATACCTCATATAACGAAGGTATCGATTCTTAGGTATCGATTCCAAAGCATCGATTCCAAGGTATCGATTCCAGGGTATCGATTCCAAGGTATCGATTCCAAGGTATCGATTCCAAGGTATCGATTCCAAGGTATCGATTCCAAAGCATCGATATTTTACCGATTCCAGTACTCGCTAAGTATCGATGTATCGGGTAGCGAGGTATCGATTCCAAAGCATCGATACCGATTCCGGTACTCGCTAAGTATCGATGTATCGGGTAGCGAGGTATCGGGTAGCGATGTATCGGGTAGCGAGGTATCGATTCCAAAGCATCGATACCTATCGATACTTTAGCGATTCCAGTACTCGCTAAGTATCGATGAATCGGGTAGCGATGTATCGGGTAGCCTACCTTTGTGCATTTTTTTAAATGAGTATGCGTACATCATAGGTATATAAGTTGTTGTTTTATGCAAAATGACAATTTAGAATTTTCTTATTTTTCATGCAAGGATTAAAAAAGAACTACATACATAAGTCTGCAGCTAGTATAATTATAATTTTACCTTTCGGAGGCCAATATTTCAACGTCAGTAACTTCACTATCACCGTCTCTTTTGTCTTTCTTTTCAATAATATTAAAATATGTAAAAGGATGAACACATTTTATATGCTTTAGCATATTTGTAGTATTACCAGTATAGTTATATTCTTTTTTACATACATTACAACTCACGCCCTGGTCGTTAATTTTATCAAAGTATTTCCAAACTACACTATTTTTTTTCGACATTTTGGTACGTACGTATCCACTTATTACACCAAGTTATAAGAACAAAGTGATGAAGCTTAAAATGATATGAAATATAAGTGCTTATATTAAACTTTAGACGACGAATAAAGGTAGGAATTATAATAAATCAAAACTAGGGAACAGCAAAAATTTGTTGACACATAATTTGTATAAAGCAGTGTTGAGAGAAATATAGGTGATATTCATATTCATATAAATATAAAACACTTTCCTGTTCTATAGAATGCACAATACACGACTGTAAATTGGAACTAAAATAAACAAAATATAATATAAATATGTAGTATTAATTAATATAATAAGGTAAAAAAAGTTGGGTCAAGAATTCTTATCAAGCTATTGTAGGTATAAAACGTGCTTGGTTTGTTTCTATTTTGAAATGAATATTTTAGGCTTTTTGTATAATTTTGTAATAGCACGCATATTTGCCTATATTATTTTATCTTTCTGCGTTTTTTAAATGTATATAAAAATAACTTTTTAAGTAAAGAATTTTTAAGTATGTATGCATAATATATATTTTAAAGACGTTGGTTATTATGCGTAGCAAATTCCATATTATGACATAACTTTAATTATTACAAACAAAAAAAACAAAATATCACAATATTGCAAATTTCATACCGTAGTTATGGTAGAATCGGTAAATTAATTTTACATCTCTTGAAACCGATATCAAACAATCGACACCTAGAAAACGGGTTATGAATACTGATTCCTAGGTATCGAATCAAGGTATCGATTCCAAGGTATCGATGCAAGGTATCGATTCCAAGGTATCGATTCCAAAGTATCGATTCCAAGGTATCGATTCCAAGGTATCGATTCCAAGGTATCGATTCCAAGGTATCGATACTTTACCGATTCCAGTACTCAGAATCGATACCGTGCACAGACCCGATACATCGCTAAGTATCGATACCTCGATTGGTATCGGTACCCGATACCGAAAACGCCGGTATCGCCCAGCCCTAGTTCAGAGACAGATAAAGCAGCCGACACCCTTACAAACGCAAAACACACCGTCAAGAACGTTATAACTTATGAATCATAACTATTATAAGTTATGGATAACTTATGATATGATTCATAACGTTCTTGTCGGTGTGGTTTGCGTTTGTAAGGCTAAAACAGCATAATTTATGATGTTTTAGATAAGGCTCGGTATTGTAAACATATTTATCACAGATGATATGATCTCGTAAAATATTTAAAATAAAATTGCGCTAATGGTTTTTGAAATAAGTGTATGTATTTTTTTTAACAGAAATAAGTAATTAATTTTAAATATTTTATACAGTATATCTGTCTGTATGTACATATAAATTATAAATTAGTATTACGAATAAAATCAAGAAATATTTGTTCATTGATAATCGCTTTTTTAAAGCTGCGTGAACGGTAATCCGGAAAGGAAAGTATTAGGACTTTCTGAAAAGAAGATTTAACTATATAACGGAATTCAGAGTACGGAGTATACATACAAACAATAATTTTACAAGTTTCCAAAATTTAAAAAAAAAGTGGAAAGTATATGATAAGATGATGTGAACTCTTGAAAATTATAAAAAAAAATTGAATTTTGATAAAGAACGGTTAAACAATGGTCAAACTTTTCCGGTTTGAGTTGATACTTTCTACAATTTTGTACACGTTGTGTACAAAGTTATAGTCATTTTTTCCATTATTATAATTTTCATCAATAATTACACTCCGGATAAACAATCAATTCACAGTACCATAACTAATTTTAAAAACTTTTAAATATTTTAGCTAATTTTTGAATGATTTTATGTATTGATGTTGAAATAACTGAGAAGTCCAAGATCTAGTTAAAAATGACAACAAATACCTATGGAACAATACTTATACACTAAACCAATAAATAGTAGCTTTCCTGTTATTACACCTATTATACTGGCTACATCAGAAAAAGCATCATTGTTTGTGTCGAACTATCGCTATAACCAAGCCTCATCTGCGATAATCGTAATAATTGTTAGGCCGTTTTTTTTTCCTTTACAATCATTATTTGATAGTCTACCTTCTTCGATGAATGCTTCTTCCACAGCTTCCGAAGACGATTGCCCGATGGATTTAGTTACTTGTTTAGTGTTTTTTCATAAAATGAACGTGACATTAGGAAAATATCCATTATTGCCAATTATTGCTCCTTATGTGGAAAACATCCCCCACTAGGGATCGTAGCCAGTAAAGCATCGGTGTTTATATCCAAATGAGCACTAACACTCTCTGTTCCTAATTTCTTTTGCTCTGTTCCTAATTTCTTCTGAGACACAGCCAATATTTCATTTGAGTGGAAAGATACTTACCAAACCCTCGCGTAATTCGGAAAAAATGTTCATTTGTCTAATATCTTAAGATAACAAGTTATGGTGGTTGCGCTTCAAGTATTTCTTTGAAAAAAAATAAGTTATATTTTAGGATGTAGGTAGTATTTAACACCAAAACAGACAATTTGTTAAAATAGAAACCTAAGTATTATAATAATACATATTACAATTTAACCTTTCGCAAGATAGGTTCCTCCATCAACAACGGATTAACATTTTGCCCAATAGTATAACTGCCAATGCCTATAAATTCATGTGTTTTTCTTTAAGATTTTACATTATTTGTTTCTTTTCAGACATGTCCTAATACGCTCACTTCTATGAATTTACCAATATCATCTATTTTGCCACAATGTTTATTCAGCTCGATTGTTTTTATAGGTTTTTATTCAAAGAAATTACTTCGCTCTACCCTGTCTTTTCCTATCTCTCTATCTTAGTTTGTCGACAAAACAATTTTTAATAATAAGCGCGAAAAGATTTAAAAGCATGAATACGCCAAGATATTAGAAACATTACCGCAGTCATCGACAACGTTCAAAAAGAATTTCTTAATCTCCATGGCTATTGTCTGATTGTTAACGGTGCTCAATTCGAACATTTAATTTAGATTATGTTTTCATTTTTTAAGTTTGCGATAATATTAATTCAAAATTTCCTTATGTAAACGTCATTCAATATTAACTTGTCGTATGTAAAAAAAATTGCCTTTTCTAATTCTGTAATATAAAATAGGTATATATATTTTTTAAAATGACGTCATATCGTTTTTTGGAGACACTTGTATATTTCAGTTTCACGTAAGAAAACTCTAAACTAACTAAAAATCAACGGGTGGGAGCTTGTAAAGAAACAAGAAATGCATATCGATTTTATTTATATTAACAATTTTAATTTAATATGTATATTAAGAATTTTGCTATTTTTCTGCACTATTTGTAGATTAATTTTTAATATATTTTGAAATGTTTATAAAGAGAGAGTTTTGATAAAAGTTGGTTATATTAATTGGAATGGAATTGGTATAATGTATTAATGTGTGTATGCAAGGGTGAGGCCATGAAAAATTAAGAAAATCAATTGACATGGAGATGAGATAAACATAAACAGTTTATATAATATTAGCGTCATCATTAAAAATTGGATGTCGATAATTATAAATGGAACATCTTTATTAGAATAAAGTCTAGGCATTAAAATATCATTAATCGATATAACCTATAGAAAACAACTGTGGTCGAACCTGTGTATCTAGTATCTAATAAGTAGAGTGAACCAATTCGGAGCAAAAGCAGAGGCGACTAACGAATTGGTTCCCGCATGCAAAACATTATTAATATCTAGAGATATACTATCACGAACGGTGCTGTTATTATGTTACATACAAAAAAAATGTAAGACGGTTTTTCTAGATTATGAAACGTTCTCGATGATACGTATAAAAAATTAAATCTAAAGTGTATGTAATTAGATTATTAAAAAAAAACCTACCGTCTTATGCGTTTACCGTGACTTGAAAATCTGGAGAAGCGCGATGAAATATTGTTAACATAAGGTGCGCCTCCAAAGTTATTTCTCATCATTGTACACAAATCAAATAAGAACACTTCGTATTTTGTATCGGCACCAGTGTCTCTATCTTTATGTCTTGCGCTATGCACGTGGCGTTGCAAATTTGATTTTGTTAAATGGTTTATATATATATATATTGCACACTAAACATTTTACATTTCCCCCATTGTAAGATAAACTAGGATGGTTCTCAATAAACCTATTGACTAACTTTGATGATAGCGGTTTTTTTACTGTACGCTCCTTCAACATTATTAAATACACAGAATACACTTTCCTGCTGCTATTATACGTGTACACACGATGACCGTGAACAACATACTAAGTAATCGTATGTGCGATGGGGCACGCGGGAACTAATTCGTTAGTCACGCCTCTGCTTTCGCTCCGAATTGGTCCACTCTACTAATAAGACTATGATTCTCCCACCTGGTCTTTTGGCTAATTATTTATAATCTAGTACAGATCACCTGAACTCTCAGAAGATTAGTTCCAGTGACCTGTGTGAATAGGCGTTGACTTCCTTCAGCTTAAACAAGTATTTATTAATATTATACCAACAAGTAAATCTCCTCTTTCAAATATCATACTCAATCAACAAAATTACTAAGTGAAACGTTAAATTAATTTTACATGTGTAGTCATATTAATTGTAGACGTTTATTAGAGACTGTCAGTGCCAAACTCACATATGAACTTTTTCTTTTATAATTATTTTGTCGGCTGTAGCTTTATAAATTGTTTGTGAGATTTTAGTATATTGTTATAGCCAATTTATTACTGCAATTTTTTATTAATAAATTTTATTTTTTTTTAAACTCGTTATTTATTTATTTTGTTGTCCAATATTTGTACTAGAACCAGCACCCATAAAATTACTTAACGTCCCACGTGGGTGCTTGTAGATAGTGGGTTTATATATCCATTTGGCATTATATTTTGACAGTTTCATACATATAAATAAATAACAAATAATAGGTATTTATTGAAAACCATAACAAATGCTGAAAATGTTGTAATTCAAGATCAATGCACTTTAAAATCCTCCGTTCAAAATTTCTGATATTCTGCAACATTACTGGATTGTTATTAATTTCCATGCATTTCTTTTCGATTCTCTGTAGCATATCATTCATATTCAATATAGGTGTTCGAAATATGTTGTTTTTTAGATAAGGCCACAAAAAGAAGTCGCAAGGTGTTAAATCGCATGAACGTGCAGGCCAGGCAATTTCAGTATTTGGACTAATTATACGCTCATAAAAAAATTCTCTTAAATAATCCAAAGATTCTGCAGTACAGTGACAAGGTGCTCCGTCTAGTTGGAAATATGCATTTTGAAGTTCATCATCATGCAACGATTGACAAATGGTTGTAAAATTTCCGTACGGTACCTTTGAGCATTTAACGTTCCCTGAAAAAATATTGGTCCAATGATTCGCCTTTGGCCTATCGCTGCCCAAACACCAATTTTCTCTGGATGTCGCGATACTTCATTAATTACATGTGGATTTTCACTACACCAAATTCTTGTATTTTGTGAATTTAGGTATCCCCTTTATAAAACCATGCTTCATCAGTAAAGATGACTCTTTGCGAAAGTTCTCCATTATTGTTCATATTTACAAACCAATTACAAAACTGTAGTCTACGTGGGTAACGTGGGTAACTGTGACACGGTATCGATAAAGTTGCATTTATTTTTTTAATAACTTGTGAGTTGTACCAATAGAAAGGTTTATTTGTTGAATCAAATGTCGAACAGATGTTTGTGGTTCATTTTCCATTATTTCTTCAACACGATTGACGACTTGAGGTGTACGTTTTTTAACTCCTCCGCTGCCTGATTTTCTTGAGAGACTAACAGTTTCAGAAAAAAGTTTTAAAGTTCTATCCAAAGTATTCTTAAATTGTATATAATCTATTACAAAATGTGGAAACTCAACTTGAAATTCTACCATGCAATCTTGAACTGAATAAACCCATAAACCATCAATTTTATTACCACTTCGAAAATAAGCCTGGACAAAAAAAATTTAATTTCTAAAGTAAAAGCCATTTTAAAACAGAGAAGCAATTTATTTAAACGAGAATCGACGCACGATTATTTTATGCACTAACTGATATTTGTGATTGACATTATCAAATGTCATTTGGATTTACGTTTACGGAACAACAAACACATACTAATATATTTGCGTCTTATTCTATCAAAATTTCAAAGTAACCTAGATTGACTTTTCAAATGAACACTTGCTATATTTATATGTATATATATATATATATATATATATATATATATATATATATATATATATATATATATATATATATATATATGGGGGGGGGGCATGAATTTTTATATAATATTGATCTTATTTTTTTTTATCTGTCCTTATTCTTTATTTGAAATGATTGTTGAAGAAATCATATTTTGTTATTGTTTCAATTTGATTTCAAGAGATTATAAAATTCTTTAATTTTCTTTAGATGTGTTTATGTAGGATTCTGCGAATCCCTAACGTTTCTTAGTTCCAATTGTTTTTATCAAGCTACGAATTTATTTTTATTTTTTAATTTTCTTTTTAATTGAACAATGATATTTTTGTTTAATTTAGACTAAGCTTTTTTTAAGTTTAAATCACTTTTTACAGAAAAAAAATAAAAATATTGTGGGGATGGCCGCTTTAATTTAAACACTCTTCAATTTGTCAGGAATTTATTACACACCAAATACATAATATTTCACAAAAATGCTTCATAATATAAAAATGCTGACTAATGCGTCTAATAACATAATACATAATGTTCTCAGTTCTGCCAACCTTCTCTTTACACCAACTTAACTCAAGTTAAGCGGCGCGAAATTTGAAATAATAATTCTGAGCTCGTCCATCCTGACGTTTGATCGTCCTTGATCACGTGAACATAAACAATTTAATCAAATCAAATGTTCAGCATGTATGATAACAATATGGGATATACAACTCGTAACTTTAAATTGCTTAACATATACATAAGGATATTTATAATGAAGACAATGTAAATATTGATTGGTCAGTAATACTTAAATACGCTGGAATACATATTCATAATACCTAATCATTTGGAGCATAATTCTTAATAAATGCAGTCACTTAACATAAATCATATTCGAATAATAAGTAAAATATGCTAATCAAAACGTATTTCTGTAATCTTAAGATAAATTAGTAATATAGGGTTTTAAACGTAAAACATCTAAAATACCTTCATAAGGGATCTGTGTATTCTGAAAGTCGGGTATATCTGTAACAACATATCCATCATTAGGCAATACAGATTTTATGACGTATGGCCCTCTATACTTGGGAATCAATTTTTTGTTAATACCAGCTGTGGTGTCGACATTAATTATCATAACATATTGACCTACTGTATACTTTCGGGGTTTCTTATGCTTCTGATCATAATACTTTTTGTTTTCGACTTGGACTTTCTCAATATTTTCGGCTGCTTCTGTCCTTAATTCCTCAAAATCAAATCTATCCTCTTCCTTTAAAACTCGCAAAACTTCCCTTACATTATCGCTGATGGTTCCTAATTGGTTTCGACCAAATAATAACATGGCTGGAGTCTGCCCTGTAGATCTGCTTATAGTATTATTAATACCGAACTCTGCCTCGTGTAATACTTTGTCCCACTCAATTCTTCGTCCATCGACAATTTTTCCTAAGAGAGGTGTTAATAATCTATTCATTCGTTCTATTTGTCCATTTGCTTTCGGTGCTCCCGTAGCTATTAATATGTGACGAATTTCTTGTTCTTTGGTAAAATCTTTAAATGTACTTGATGTAAAACAAGATCCACGATCTGAAATGATGACTCTCGGTCGGCTATAATTGGACATGTAATTTTGCAAATGCTTCAGAACCTCATGTACATTGGTGCTCTTACAGGGGTAAAGTTTAACGAACATTGAAAATCCATCAATCACCTCAAATACATAAATATGTGTATGACGTGTCTTGTTAAGTGGTCCATAATGGTCTATGTGGATCACCTCAAACGGTAAATTACCCTTGGGAATGCTATGTAGACATCCTTCTTTTGGGCCCGATATAGAGTTAAATTCAATACATTTTAAGCAGTTTCTTATATAATTATCTACTTTCTTTTTCATCTCTGTAAACCAATAGGTACGCTTTATTAATTCATAAGTTTTATATAATCCAAAATGACCCAAATCATTATGGTAAGTATACATAATGTGGAATTACATGCCTTTAGGGACATAAAATAATAGACTACCCTTATCTTTCCTGTAAACCAAGCCATTACGTAATTCGAAATGTGGAACACTCTAGCTCGTAGCTGTGGTATTTCGATTCACATTCAGTCGTTCTTTTACTAAAATAAAATATGGGATAAAATTTACCATCTTCTTGCTTTTGTAATAAAATAGAGCCAAACCCCTGTGCGCTTGCGTCACAGTGTAACTGAGTTTCGTTATGCAGAGAATAAATTGATAGAATCGGTTTTGAAATAAGCTTCGTCTTCAAATATTCAAATGCATCCAAATGTTCCCTAGTAAATTTAAATTCGGTATCTTTCTTAAGAAAGTCGTATAGAGGCCATGCTAACAATGAAAAATTTTGAATAAAACGCCTAAACTAACTAGCTAATCCTATAAACCGGTGTATTTGTTTTGTATTTGAAGGAATTTGATAATTCTTAATTGATTCTATAGTGTCACTACTTGGACGAATTCCTTTTCCGTCTATCTGATACCCAAAATAATTTATGCTACGCTTTAAAAATGAACACTTATCAATTCTAAGCTCTAGTAAGTTTTCTGACAATGTTACAAATACCTCTCTTAATATATTTAAATTTTCCTTAACTGAATTAGTAGCAATTAAAATATCGTCAAAATATATCAAAATTTTACCTTAATCAATTAATTGTTTAAATATTCTATTAACAAAACGTGCGAACGTAGAAGGGCTTGAGCTAATTCCAAATTGCATTTTACCAAATTCGTACTGTTTTGTCGGTGTTACAAACGACGTGTATTTTCTAGACTCTTCATCTAGCGTAACATGGCAAAATGCAGTTTTAAGATCTAGTTTAGTGAAATAATACTTATCCTTTAGATGAGCTAAGCAGTCATCTATTAACGGTATTGGAAATTTGTCCCTTACTAAATATTTATTTAATGTTCTGAAATCAATACACATTCTGTAGTCACCTGTTTTCTTTTTCGTTAAAACTACGGCTGAACAATATGAAGATTCACTTTCGCGAATTATTTTACGATGCAATAAGTCTTTTATAATATTATTTAGTGATTCTTTCTCAGAGAATGACAAACGTCTACGTCTAGTGTAAAAAGGTTCGTGTTTGGTCAAACATAATTGCATTTTAAACTTAATCTTAGGCTCCTCAGGCTTATCTGAATATATATAATATTTATTAAATATTTCTCTTACTTTGCTAGTGTCTTTTAATGATACTGAAGATTCTATATCTAAATAAGGCTCATTATTACATTGTTCAACTAATAATACATTAGAAAATGGGAAACTCTGGTCATTAATAGAATTATTTGCATAAATATCTACATTGCCTTTCCTAAATATAATTCTATCAATTGCACTATTTTCAATAAAATCCCTACCTAATAACTTATTGTGTTAGGTTAACAACATGAAACTTAATTTTACATTTTACATTATGAACCTCTATCGTATCTACATAAATTCCTAACATATCTAAGGGTGACTTATTTAATCTTAAATACACCTGCTTATCCTCATAAGGTAAAACGTCACATGATTTAACTAAATCATAATTAACTGAAGAAATAGGGCTACCTGTATCAACTATTGCTAAGGTTGCTTGTCCAAATCCACCAGTTACCTCTACTGTGTATGCCGGTGACACCTTGGTTGATACTTCAATGTCAACTAAAAACAATTAAAGCACTTCAAGTTCTTGCTTGATATGGTTTTCGGTTGTGCCCCATGCCACTTTTCTACCGATTTCGAAGATATTTGTGTCCTTGATTGTGTCTTTCTTCTCTAATAACATTGTTCATTAATTGGAATAAATCTTCTGTTGTCTTAATATTTCCAAACATCATTGTCGCTTGACTTATCATCAAACCCATCGATAATGTAATGTATCATCTCATCTTCAGGCACACCTGCATTATTACCCAGCAGAACCTTTTCATGAAAATATATGGTAAACTGTTCGTTTTTCTTCCATCTCCTCTGCTCCATCGACCTTCTCAATGTAACAGGATTAGTAATAGGTCCATACATTTTCTTTAATTCCTGTTTTAGATCCTGCCAAACCATCGTAATTAAACTAGTTTTTGAGTGGTACCAGCGCTGAGCTTGTCCCCTTAATTTGCTTACGGATATCAACTGAATAAGCCCGTCCCCCAGCTTGTATACTTGTTGAACGGAGTCTATTCTTTCTAACCAGGCGTGTATGTTCTGATTTGTACCCGAAAATTCCGGAATAAGTGCTGAAATTTGCTCGTTTGTATAGGGAACGCCATTTTCCCGTATAGGGAACGCCATTTTCCCGCCTTTTTTCTCCATGTTCGTTTCCATCAGCTTCATTCCCGCTCTTTCGTCGCTCTCCATCATAAAGGATCATTGTCCTCACTGTGGCCTGCACTAATTCGTCCACGCTCATGGCAGTTGTCCCATTTGAAAAAGATACATCCGCTTGCGGCGTCTGATCATCCATTTCTCGTTAATTAAAATTCAATACCTAATTGTTTAATTGTCCCGATCTCAATTCCTATCTGAATCTTTATCCTTATCCCTATCTTTATCTTTATCCCACTTCTGAGATTTGTGGGGATGGCCGCCTTAATTTAAACACTTTTCAATTTGTCAGGAATTTATTACACACCAAATACATAATATTTCACAAAAATGCTTCATAATATAAAAATGCTGACTAATGCGTCTAATACTAATAACATAATACATAATGTTCTCAGTTCTGCTAACCTTCTCTTTACGCCAACTTATCTCAAATTAAGCGGCGCGAAATTTTAAATAATAATTCTGAGCCCCACAATATAAACAAATTTAGAAAAATGGCGCTTTAACTAAGTTAATTTTTCTATTGTAGAGCTATACATAAAATTTTAACTTCCTATCTTTTATCGTTTCTTTTATCCGTGTAAAACAAGTTTCAGATAGCGAGTGAACCGCCTTAAAGAAGTTAGACGTTACAATTAGGAATCCCAATTTATTATAATAAATTAAATATAAGCTAAATAAAAAATAGAAAAAAAAATAATTTGTATTTTACATTAAAAGAATTTTAAATTTGGGAAAATTATACTAAAGTTTAGAATAATTCAATTTCTACAGCAAGTTCATAAGCGCACAAAAATTGGAAATAATATAAATTAGATACTTCAAGTAAATTAAGCAAATTTGATTATAGGCATTGGTTACATCACAGCTTTAGACTTTGCTAAAAGAGGAGCTAGAGTTATCTTAGCTTGCCGTGATAGAGATAGGGCCGAAGATGCTAAAAGAAAAATTATTAAGGCAACTCAAAACTCCAATGTTGTTTACAAATTAGTTGATCTGACTTCCCTAGAATCTGTAAGAGCTCTAGCTAAGGAAATAAATGGAACGGAAGAACGTATCGATATTTTGGTTAATAATGCTGGAATAGGCGGAGTAGACGGTTATTTTACAAAAGATGGATTGGAAATAACACTACAAGTAAATCATATTTCTGGTTTTTTGTTAACACATTTACTAATAGGTAATGTTTATTATATTATATATATATATATATATATATATATATATATATATATATATATATATATATATTATATTAACTAAATTAGATATAGTTAAACGTCCTAAAATCCCTTTAATTTTCTGGCTCGTAGACTTCCGTGGTCGTTGTCCATGATTTTCTGGTTTAGTACGGAATTTTTGGTGTAATACTCAATAATTTACTTGAATAATCTTAAATTGTTTGTGAAAAACATGCAAACTTATGTAGCTATTGGAAAATGCCTGGAGTTTGACAATTCCAATACATATTTGAACCATTTGTTTATTGTCATATCCTAGTCTAAATTGTCTTTACAAAATTTTCAATAATATCTCCTATTTTTTAGATAAAATTAAAATGTCAGTTCCAAGCAGAATTGTAAATGTTTCATCTATGGCAGCCAAGCGTACTAAACTGAATATTGAGGAAATCAATAAATTCCCGTCTAATGAGAGATTAGCAAGTTGGAAGACGTATTCTAATTCAAAATTATGTAATATTCTCTTCACCGTTATGTTAGCTGATAAACTAAGGGATGCAGGGGTCACTGTAAACGCTTTACATCCTGGCACAGTGAAAACGGAAATATTCAGAAATGTACCAAGAATAATTAGAGCAATTGTGAATACATTAGCTGATTTATATTTCAAGGTAAGAAACAATTACCAATTATTAACTTCTCACTAGAGTAAAACTTCGTCTGGTGTGTCAGAATTTCAATTTAGAATAATTTAAATCTATCTTGACAGTAATTTATACAATTACATTCGTTTATGATCAAATATGTAGTTACTAAAAGGTTATGCCCGACACATTTCTTTTATTTACTGAAATTTAATGGAAGTTTTCATTTCATTATCTCCCAGAAATATCTGTAAATTTCTTTTAGTCTTCCTTCTCTAAGAAAGATGTATAAAATAAAACAATTTATGGTTATACAAAAAAAGGTTTAAGTATATCAATACGTTAAGCACGTATTACGCATTTGTTACAAATGAAACAGACATGCAATATACACGTCTGTAACTGTACACATTGACATACACTTCGTATTTTCCAGCATTTACTTCTGCTTAAGACACGTGTTTCTGCCATTACTATCAGGCGTCATCAGTTAAGCTAGTGAAGTAAGTAAAGCTTAAACCTTATGAGGCGATTTGTTTAAGCTTTACTTACTTCACTAGCTTAAATGATGACGCCTGACAGTAATGGCAGAAACACGTGACTAAATGCTGGAAAATACGAGGTGTATGTCCATATGTACAGTTACAGACATGTATATTGCATGTCTGTTTCATTTGTAATTTATGGTTAGTTTAAACTTATGTAAGGAAATATAACGAGGACTGAGCTAAAAGTAACAAATTGTTATAGAGCAAATAAAATAGTAATTTCGAGTCTAGTAAAATGTTTCAGGTTAAAAAGATACAGGGTGTTGAAATAGAAAATTATGAAAACCGAACGCAGTTTATTCAATATTAAAAATCTGTTTTAATCTACTTTAGAAAATGTTGAAAGTGTCCACTGTTAACTTCAATACATTTTTTTATGATTTTTATTAAATGGCGTCCCACATCCGGAAAGATATTTTTTGTTCAAGTTCTTTCCGCGTATTAATCTCATCAGCGTATACTGAAGCCTTCATGTGTCCTGTAATACTTCAAATTCGACCCTCGTACAATTTAGTTGAGCTATATAATATTTACTAACTATCGTACTCCTATAATTAGACTTACCCTTCGACTATACAATAACTAAAATTTAATTATATTTATTGTACTGCTTGTTAATATAATAATTAACTTGGTTATATACGTACTATTATCAGTTAATGGTTCCTATTGTAACTTAAGCCTCTCTTTTAAATATCGTAAGGCAGTTGGTTTTATTTTCATTGACATTGCTTTTATAGGAATTTGGTAATTTATCGGAGTTTTTGAAGATATAATTTCATTAAAAATGACTAGGCATTTAATTTTGTCAAAATACGATATGTAGGCCTGCAGAGTCATCTATTAGTTATTATTGGTGAGTTAGTACCAATGTTTGATATATATACAGCGACCTTTTATTAGTAATTATTTATGTTTTTTTACGAGCTAATTAATTAATGTTTAGAGTCTTCAGAAGTGGAAGTTGATCATTAACCTTCCTTTATGATCGATTTCTTGTTGGAAATTAATTAAATGTGGGATAATTGGAATACTCTTTCGAATATGTTTTTTTTCTATAATGACGTAGATCCAGCTTCTTATAAAACTGAACATGGAGTGGGTTTCGCTCTCATTTATTGTGCTCTGGTTATAAAGCATAAGTGGTTGTTCCATGATGATAAAGAACATCTTATTAGTTAGAATTGGATAATACAGTGATACTGTTCGCAAATGCGGGTTTGCATTTCTAGCTTGGGTTTTAGGAAGTAACGAGAGATAGTATTATCGTTATTTTCTCGTGTAGTTACACGAATAAATGAAGATGTAAATTCTTTGTCAGGATGTGGCAACCCCGAATACGTTTTATACGAGGCCAAGCAAATTGGTACGGCGTTTTAACCCTTAAAATTCATTCAAACAACTTATGCTGGACATGAGGTAGACGTCCATTTTGTTCCTTCTTCGCTGCAGACGCCATAAGAATGGTAGTAGTCCGTAACGGTATAACCCATCGTCAGCGTCACACGGAATCATAAAAATTGGTGTTAATTATTGAGTTTTTTTTTCAAATATATAAATATTAAAAAAATTTGGTGTCATTTACTTTGGCTAAGATAAATCTGCCATTTTCTTTTTTTTCGGTAGTGGAAATAATTATAACTAATTTAATAGTCAATTTTATAAAATCATTGAGTAAGATTTATTTCTACATATACTATGTGGAAACATAAAATTTATTTAGAAATAATTTTTAATTATAATTTCTGTAATTATCATCAGTAAAATTTACTGAACAATTCATTTTTTTATATAAGTAAAATATCTCTGCATATACAGTGCGGACAAAGCTTAATAGATAAATTTTGGTATAAAGTTTTAGCCAGTGAAATTTTTGCCATTAGTTTAAATACTTGTGTGTGTTGTATAGGGTATTATTGCATATACAAGGTGTGTAAATATCGATGTAAGATTTATGAAAGATCATTGATAAATTATTAATGCAATTCTTAGAACTAAGATTTTTAATCAATTTAATTGTTTTTCATATTGGTCAAATCAGTTCAAACGTTGACCTTCAAATTTTTATATATACTATCTGGTGTTCTGATTATTTGTTAATTTATCTACACCACATGCTTTTATGTGCATTTTATTTAATTTCACCTTTGCTTTAATTTTATTGTCTGCATTTTCAACTATGTATTTCATTAATATATTATACTAGGTGAGTCTTCTACTCATAACCAGATTTTTTTTTTGTTACTTAGATATTTATCATTATTGTAATGTAATGTTTGATTTGTATTCATTCAACTTTATTTTTTTTTATATCCGAGTGAATTGGCGAGATATATATTTGATTGTGACATTCTGGATACATTATCTATTAGTCTGTTCATGTGCTTCTGGATTACAATAAATCCTCATTGTTATTTTTTGAGTTGAATTATTTCATTTGATTGAACATCTATACTTGTACGTTACCTGAATTTATTCAATGTACTACGGCAGAGTCGTGTTCTCTGTTGCGGCAAAAGGGATAACATGGCGACGCCCTTTTAGATATAAGATCCCTCCCGCCACTCACCTCTAAACTGAACTGGTCTTTAGCCGAAGGATCTCCGGAGCAATCATGTATTGAGGTAAATTGGGTAAGTTCATAAGTAAAGGTAATACATTCGTAGGCGCAAGACTAGTGCTCGTGGGGGCACATAGCCGACCCCACAAATAAAAATCTAACGAGTTAATATCTGAGCTACGAGGTGCTCAAGAAATTTTTTGGCAACCACGGCCCATGCAGAAAACGCTGATTCAAATGATTTCGAACAATAAATGTAAAGTTTGATGGGGAACCATCTTGAATCAACCACATATTTTGTCTGACGTTTAGTGGTATACCATCCAAAAGATCAAGTAAATCATTTTGTAAAAAATGCAAATATTGTTCTCCATTAAGTCTCTTCGGAAGTTGAAATGTGGCATGGATTTCCCAAAGCATAGTGATGATTATTTCTTCAGTTACTAATTCCGCGTCTTGTAAAAGTTGCCTTATCTGTAAATAATATCTTTTTCAGGAACACGAGGTCTTTTTTTTATTTAGTACATTTTGCCAAAAGTCTAATCTGGCTTGCAAACCTCCTGGCAATAAATTTTGAACGGGCGTAAAATGGTAGCGACCTTCTAAGTGCAACACCTCTGTTGTACTTTTGTTGGGCATAAGAGCAGAACATATCCTGTAAATCATGGTAAGAAAACTGATTAAGCCTGGCCATTTTTAATTGGAAAGGTTACAGTACTTGGATAATCTAAAAACTAGTTTTTGACGTACCTATGACAGGAAAAGGTAGAAAATATTGAATGGTTTGTCTATATTAAAGGCACACTTTGCGAATTAAGTATTCTTCACCCTTCAGCAAAATGTATAACAGAACATTCAAATGCAAAAATTTGGGGAACTGTTCGAAAATGAACTTTCAACGTCCTGTATCTTTTTATCCTGAAACATTTTACTTAGGCAAACTATGCTCAAAATAACTATTCTTATATCTATTATCTTCAAATGGTGTATGGCGCATAGTTATGAGACACCTGTATAGTAACTAATATATTTTATTTCAATCAGTATGGATTTAGAACGATTGAAATTGCATAAAATTTATTCAGTCATATTGGTTTAGGAAGAGTTTAAATTTAAAATTGTTTAATAATTGCAAGTAAAAGTTTGTCTATTAGGGCCAACTATACTCGATTTACATTAAGAATATAGCGTTTGGAAATATAGCGAAGTATTTTCTGAACAAAAAGATAGCGAGGGAAATTTAAATTTTACCTAATTTTGTTAACATATTACCAAAGTCTACTTTTATATATTTTGTTCTAAAAATTTGTTTACATTTGTCTCCATTATAATTATTTTTTAAATTGCAGACCCCTGAAGAGGGAGCACGCACTACAATATACGTGGCTACTTCACCAAAGTTAAACGGCGTGACTGGAAAGTTATTTGATAATTGTAGAGAGATTGATTTATATGATACCGCTCAAGACCCAGTTTTAGTTAAGAAAGTTTGGGAAAAAAGCGAAGAATTTGCTAAATTGAATCCTAAAGAAAAAATAAACTAAAATTATATATATATATATGTAATATTTTAATGCATAAATCGATTTATAAACTAGTTTTACTACTACTACTAGTTTTAATTTGTGTATCATTACCACTCATTAATAATCATATTGAGTGAGACAAAAAAAGTTTTCAGAGTATGCCATGAATTAAATCAGTTATGCCGTACTACTAGTAATAGGTTAAATCAATAAATATGGGTTGTCAAGTGACATTCATTAAGCTAACCTAATATTTAAGTCTACGGAAAAATTGAATTTCAGCGAAAAGACGGTTATTTGCAAGTTTTGGTTGTTGAAATGTGTAAATTACAATGATTTATTATAAAAAATATAGTTTTTTTGGAGTGCCTAAAAATAAAGTTCGAAAACTACCATCAAAAGCCAAATCAGATTAAACAACATTATGTATGTAAAATCTCAATATTCAGAATAAAGATTAATTAATAATTAAAGTAAACACAGCAATTTATTAATGCAGTATACAAACAAGCAAGTACGCCATTAAAGCAATTTATCAATTTTATCTTTGAACACAAATGTATATGAAAAGGAAGGTTTTTTATTGGAGAAACTAATCTTTGTCACCTGTGAAGTTATCCATTGGAGTTTGTCGTGTAGGGTTTTCATGATCCGCTTACCCTATTGTTTAAAGCGAAAGAAGAACAAAACGCAATCTATTGCGTAACGATATTCATTAAATAAGGTGGGTAATCTAGCCAACGCCTTCATCTCTACAGCGTAAAGTTACAGGTCATTAAGATAAAAAATAAGTGCTACAAAAATATAATCTTTAAAGTACGGCCACAAAAAGAAATCGCACGGTGTTAAATCGCAGGAACAAGGTGTACTCGTTTCCGGCTAAACCGGAAGTCTGATTCGGATATAAATATACTCATCGAATCTCCGATTTGCATTTAATTAATTGTGGAAAGTATTATTGAAATCTTGGTAGCCATATCAAAGATTTTTGAATATTAAAGATATTCGAATGGATCAATACATTTGCCTAAGCCTGTATATTTTTTACTCATTTGTGGAAAACAAGCGCCCACGAAGCATTTCCATTACTTTTTATTTTTTCAATGACTGCAGCTCTTTTCCGATTTCCTGTGTTCTTCCACTCCCATAAATTTATACAATGTGATTTCAATAATATAAAACGAAAAGTAAATAGAAATAATAGAAATATAGTGTATCAGAATAATTGAAACATACATGAGTAGGTAAACCCCACCAGTTTTGTATAATACAAAGGTATTTTTAATAATAAAATATTATTAAAAATCTGGTGTGAAGAACACAAATACAGGTTCACTATTAATATTTTTGTGAACGTGTCCGATCATATTTCCTGCCCCAGAGACGTAGATACGTATTTCGCCTTTCTACAGGCTCATCGGTACGCCCCTGCTGGAGAAAGGATATCTTCAGACACACTCACAAAAAAGAACCACATCGCCACATCACAGAAATTAATCGGACCGGGCGTAGAAGCAAATTAATTACTTCACATTGGTTATGTGGACGGGGCGAGGTACTTCGGCTGTCTGACAACAGGCAGCGCTGAATTTGCTTCTACGCCCGGTCTGGATAATTTCTGTGATGTGGCGATGTGGTTCTTTTTTGTGAAACTGTCTGAAGATATCCTTTCTCCAGCAGGGGCGTACCGATGAGCCTGTAGAAAGGCGAAATACGTATCTACGTCTCTGGGGAGGGATATGTTTGGACACGTTCACAAAAATATTAATAGTGAACCTGTATTTGTGTTCTTCACACCAGATTTTTAATAATATTTTATTATTAAAAATACCTTTGTATTAGAAATATAGTGCACGAAATAAATCTAACTTAGTAATAATATTTCTGCATTCGATTACTGCTAATAGACGAAATGAAACGACAATTCTGTTTATACGTTCATTTATTATTAGATTCATTACAATGCCATTGTTCCACATTCTGAATTAATTGCATGTCATTAATTGTATTTCATTCGAGCCAAAACATTATCACCTTAATATAAAGTACAATATATAGTGATAAGATGTAGACACCTAAAATACAATTACTAATTAACTGTATAATAATCGTCGATTTAAACATGTTTTTTGATATATTATTTTGGTTTATAATTTTAGGAATTGCATTAAAAATATATATAAAGCTCAGACTTAGACGAAATGGAAGTTATATTTGTCTTGTTGGAAAAACAGCTATTATTACTGGTGCAAATACAGGTACAGTTTTTTTTCTGGTTTACAACAGGGGTAAATTTAAAATAATTATTGAATTTTAGTTTTAACTTGTTTTAATAGATACCATCGCAAATTTTAAGTACTCAAATGTAGTAGGTACTTGCGCATATGGATCAGCTCTTTTAAATAAAAGAGAAAGCACTTCTGAAAATGTAAATATTTTAAAATTAAAATATTTACATTTTCAGAATCGACTCCAAAGTGCTCTCGCTTTATTAGATAGATGTTGACTTTACCTTTCGTTCAGAAATAATGCGCAAAATTGTGCGATATCTATGGTAAAAAGATGAATTCATAATGTGAATGAGTCTGTTGGTCTTTCTACTGTATGAGCTCACAATCTATTTTCAGTAACTATTAATCATATATTTTTATATTCCTAGAGTAGGCACGAAAACAAGTGACTACAACAATAAAAATTTCTTTTTCAATATAGTTACCTTTCTTTTGAAGACGTGTTCATTAATCCATTGCAAAATTATTCTTTCCATTTCTCCACAAAATTGTCCAAAATCATTGTTCATAAGCTCATCATCGTCCGTAAATTTGGGTCACACAGTGTAAAATCTGAACTACAACATGGGGTATTCAACCCACAATAAGCTACAGGAATTTTAGTAAGCCTTGTATACTGGTGCATTATAATGGAGCAACAAAACACTTTATATTCTTCAATTTTCTGCGTCGTTTCATTTTAATAAAATAGCTATAAAATCAATTATCGAGTATTTCCTTACACTTTATAAAAGTGGCTACGAAGGATGTCTTTTTAGTGTTGCGTGAAGGTAAAAATTTTATAACCTTACTTTTTATGGTCGCGACGAATAAATTTATTCTTTAGAATATTATAAAATATTGTGAAGAGGAAAAAGCAGCAGGTTCGCTTTCATTTTCAGTTGAACAAGTTATTATCAGAGCTGTCACTATACAGGTAAATCCAAAAGTATACATTTGCAAGACATTGTTCAATCATGTAAAAGCTTAAGCATCAACGTCAACTATTTAAATTTAATATTTAAGGAAAAAAACTGAAAACATTAGGCAGGAACTGAAAATACAAAAAAGTAAATTCAGTTTGGTTATTCAAAAAACACCAAATACATGAAGAGGTTACTATTATATACAACTTAAAGCTGCTACTTCCAGCTGGTTTTCCACATAGTTGCCATTAAGATTGAGACATTTATCATAGCGATGAACCAGCTTTTTAATAAACTCTTCATAGAACTCTGCTGCCTGTGAATTAAGCCATGCTAAACCACTGTCCTGCAGCTTTTCATCGCTCTCAAACCATTGGCTCCCAAGCCATTTCTTCATGTTAAGGAAGAGATGGTAATCGCTAGGAGCCAAATCAGGGCTGTCAGTTAGAGCGACCCCACTGCATTGACTGTCTCAACGTTGACATAGGCGCCCAAGTCTCGTCCCCTATTACGATATACCTGAGGAAATCTTCACCTTCAACATTGTAACGTGTCAGAAAAGTGCCGATCGCATCCTCTTTATTTTATGGTCTTCGGTAAGAAGTTTTGGCCCCCATCGTGAATAAAATTTGCGGTAACCTAAATGTTATAGTAAAAACCTCGTACAAAACTATTCGTGAAATTTGAGGGAAAAGGGTACTCAGTTCTGTCATTGTGGATTACCAATTTTCACGAATTTTTTCTTCGATATTACCCACAACTTCGTTTGTCACAACAGTTGGTCTTACACTCCGTTTTTCATTATGGACATTAGTTCGTTCTTCTCAAAAGATACCGCACCATCTTCTGACAATGCTGTCACTCATGACATTTTCGCCATAAACAGAACAAAGTTCGCGATGAATCTCAGCAGCATTCATTTTCTTTACACTCAGAAATCAGATAACAGCACGCAATTCACAATCGGCTGGATTTTCAATTCCAGCAGCCATTTTAAATGACCAAAATAGCATTAAAGCATATCCGAACGATTGCTTCACTAACACTGCCAGACTCAGACTGAACCAGATTACAACGCAGCGCTGTAATCGCGCCGATATCCCCATTCCCCTGCTCACAAAGCAGAAACGAAACGTACTTTATGAATCGCCCTAGTATATTAAAAATTGAGAAGAAACTAAAATGAATTGGTTTCACATATTTTTAATGAATCAATATAGATAGACAGACAGACAAGGTATGGGGTGCAAGGAAAATTGGAAAAAATGGAAGAGGACGACCTAGAAAATATGAGACAATAGTGCAAACGAAGTTTATGTAGCAAGAGGAAAGTATGAACAGAGGCTAAGAAACTAGCCATTAACAGAAAGGAGTGGTGTAAATTTGTAGAACGAAATTGATAATTAGCATAAATATCTTGACATATACACCTAATGAAGATAATTAACTATGTACGGCTGCGAGCAATAAATGTTGGTCGTCAATGTTATTCTTTGTTAAAATGTAAGTTGCTGTATTGTGAAACGGTCGTAATGGTAATAACCTATAATTTAATTTATTACATATTAATAAAATTTACGGAACGTTTTGCAAGTCCAAAACGAGATACCTTAGCTTTAGAAAGTCCAGGTTCTATTAAGGTAATACTTAATCCTTACTTTGTTAAAATAGGATATCGATGAGACCATATTAAAAATAATAAAAAAAACAAGACTTTGACAAACTGCAAATTTATAATGACATTTTATTAAAAAAAGGTGTACCTATAACCCCTTACCACAATTACTAATCGTATCCTAAATACGTATTTAGACAACTAAGTTGTCATCATCAGTAGGTAAAACCACTAATCAAAGTATCGCACATGGGGCACAGTAAAGCTAAACACATATGAAAACGCACCAACTTTACACGGCGTCCACGTATACACTGACTTTAAAATAAAAATATATCAACGAAAAATTATTAACTTTTCATTCTTAAAAAAGAGGTAGAAAGGTCGAGAAGGCGTGCGAAGAGAGAATAAACACATGTGGTTGCCATTTTCTTAAGAGAGGTAATTTTGTCGTAATTCTTCGTCGATATATTTTTAGTTTAAAGTCAGTGTATACGTGAACGCCGTGTAAAGTTGGTGTGTTATCATATGTGCTTAGCTTTACTGTGCCCCATGTGCGACACTATGATTAGTGGTTTTACCTATTGATGATGACAACTTAGTTGTCGAAATACGTATTTAGGATATGATTAGCAATTGTGGCAAGGGGTTATACACCTTTTTTGAGTTTTTACTTAACCACA
Source organism: Melolontha melolontha (assembly GCA_935421215.2). Taxonomy (NCBI): domain Eukaryota; kingdom Metazoa; phylum Arthropoda; class Insecta; order Coleoptera; family Scarabaeidae; genus Melolontha; species Melolontha melolontha. Next base: position 89,825,272 of record OW285239.1, read on the forward strand.
GTCTCCAAAGAAAGACTTTTGACATTTCATTGAGAATGGATATAATCAATAAAGTCAAAAATCTACATTGTGACAATTTCTTCAAATTTTACCATGACATTGACCACCAAAATGTATTGCTCGCAGCTGTACGAATGCAGGTAACATAAGGAGTGAGCCACAAAAAAAGTTTTCAGGCATGCCATGGATTAAATTATGTCTTAGATTGATTAAGTGATCTAACCTATATTTCGTACTATTAGTAATAGGTTAAATCGTAACTTGTCAATTTGACTTACGATTATTTACAAATGACACTTCGTCAATTCTCTAAGCTCAGACGTGACTTATAGTATATCTCAATCGTTCATGGCCTATCTAGGATACAAATTTTGTGGCTCGCTTGTTATAAACGACCAATAATGGCGTAAATACAATTTGTAAAAATCCTTTCAACATCTTTACCATAACAATCTGTTGAAGATTATTCTGATGAATGCTCTAAAATTTCATAATTGAAATTGTAAACTTCTAAAACTGTTGTTTTGGATGTGGGGTCTTGTATTACCACGTCACATAATAAACTCTTGCGTGCGAATGAAGTGGAATCTTTAGATCTTGGTATTTATCTATCCAGTGAGATGTTTTCATACGTTCGTAGTCACACGTTACTAATTGATGTAGAAGTAGTACGTGACTGTTTCTTATCAAATGTGAAAACCACGTATTTAATAATCGAGTCAATTTTATTTCTATGAGAAAGTTCGGTAGGGGTATCCGTTTATTTAATTTCTTAATTTTGCCTATGTCATGACAGTAGCACTATAATGTTATTAATATTTAACTGTTTGAAGCTACAGTGTTCGTTCCATGTACGGTAGTCTCACTGTAATTTTCCGGACTAGGAAGTATTGCGTATTAATTTATCAAAATGAATAAAATCAAACCCAAAGTACTTACAAAACAAGAAAAAAGCAAAAATTATTTTTGAAGAAACGTGTACGGTGTACTGGAATGATTATGCTATCAAATCAACTATAGGCGAGTGGTCAAAACTGTTTCAACATGTTAATGTAATAATTTCAGATGTTAAAAAAGCAAACGTCTAGTAATGGAGAATACAAGATTGAAGCAGCTGCAATTAATAGCTCTAGTAGGAATTTTTGACATCTTGTAGTGGCGAATCAGATTAATTAACTGATTTTAACTGTAGATGAAATTATAATTATGATCTTCAATACAGAAAAGAATCAATGCAGTGGTATATAAGAGCTCTTTCAAGAAATTGAAAGTGAAAATTTTTGAAGAAAAATTATGGTATGAGGGATGTCATTTTAGTGTTGCGCATAGATTTATAGAAGGCGTTAGTAATAAAACGTCACGTGTCAAAATTAATCTCAATCTTTCTTTTTTTTTATTCTAAAGTTCCATCAAGATACGGCAAATAATTTAGTCATATTGAATTTTTAAAGTTTATAGGTTGGACCAAAAATAGAATTGAGTCAAGAAAATTCTCGTGCAATAATTTTTTACAACTTTCGGAGAGGATTAACTCAACAACAATGTTTTGCTGAGTTGGTTTCTATTTTTTAAGACGAAGCATCACATCAATCGACAATTATAAGTTGGTACTATGAATTCCAACGTTGACGCACCAGTATCAGCGACGATCCCAGGACAGGTCCGGCAAGAGCAGCAATCGCCCAGAAAAACATTGATGCTATGCACCGCCTGATTAAGGAAGATAGACATGTGACATATCGTGAAATTGAGACATCTGTGGGTATTTAAAAGACGTCAATCCAAACGATCTTACATGGACTGGGTATAAGAAAATTAGTTTCCTGTTAGATTCCGCCAGCGTTAATTGGTGCCGAAAAATTTTGAGCCGGTTCAATAACGCAAATTCAAGAACGCCTTAGAAGAATGCCTTATTATTTTTTATTATTAAATAACTTTTGCAATCAAAATTGCTCGTATAAAAGCTACCAGAAATTTCAAAACTTACAGAAAAAGACACTATTAATCAACCTTTCTGTCTTTTCAATTAGTATTATTGCGCAGGAAGTAAAAGCCTATATATAGTATATATATATATATATATATATATATATATATATATATATACTATATATATATATATATATATATATATATATATATATATATATGGTAAATTCAATCAGTTGGCAATTTAAGGTCTGGCTTTACTTTAAAGTATATATATTTAAAACAACCCTACATGTTTCGGCAATGATGCCTTTATCAAGGATATAAAATATAAATGACAGTATACAAATGTCATATAATTGAGTTGCTATGGATAAAATTATTCAAAGATACATTCCAATTGAATAATAATAAATCATGCGTTAGTATTCCAAAAACAGATAGACAACAAAACCAGGGAAAAGCAAGACATGAGTTATTATTATGTATGCGCCCTTGGAGAGTATTAAGATGCAAAGTTGTCGACATTCGCCTTAAACGAGAAGGAAAACCACGAAAACCTACTCGGACAACCAGACAGGATTCAAAACACGGAACAGTCAGCATGATAAGCAAATGTATATGATATTTAAGTGTAATTGATATTTAAATAACTTAAGATATATAATTATATAACAAAAAAAATATATTATGATTAAAATATATATACTTTAAAGTAAAGCCAGACCTTAAATCGCCAACTGATTGAATTTACCATATCATACCAAGGTCACGAAATAATTATATATATATATATATATATATATAATTAATTTAAATTCGGGTAAGCGGTCTGTCAATTAAAAAACTCCTTTATTAAATAACCCTATATTTCGCAACAGAATTTGTTGCTTCTTCTGGGGAAAAAAATGTAGAGTTGAAAAATAATAAAATTGACGTCAATTTTATTATTTTTCAACTCTACATTTTTTTCCCCCCAGAAAAAGCAACAAATTCTGTTGCGAAAATATATATATATATATAACAAATGATAAATTATTGAAGTTTTTCGGCTTTTTATATGAAATATTTACAAATATCAAATTAGAATGTATGTAATTGCAGAGTAAGTGGGGATGTAAACATTGCTGTCCACAAATTACAAAGCAAATCATACGAAATTTTTAATTGAAAAATATGGTCTACGTTGGGACTCGAACCCAAGTCTACAGCTTGCCGGGCTGTCGCTTTTACCACTTAGCCACAATAGACCTAGGTTCAAGCTATTTAGAAATGCATCATAAAGTAACAGTGTTAATGAATCAGATGTCAGTTATTGAATGTAGATGTCAAGTTGAAAGCAGAAGTCAGTTTTGAAAGCTCATGTCAGTTTTGATAGCAGATGTCTGTTTTGAAAGCATGTGTCAGTTATGAAAGCAAACGTCAGATTAGAAAGCAGATGCCTATTGTGAAAGTAACTGGTGTTCAGAAACATTCGAAGTCATAGTAGTCCTTGAAAATATGAAGTCATGTCTGAGATAGATTGATTTTTGACAGACAACAGTTGACATTTAATAATTATTGCAAATCAGATAGGTACTTAAGTAAAGATATACGATTTTTTGTTCAGAGCCCACTTGACTTCGAATGTTTCTGAACACCCGTTAGATGTGAGTTATTGAAAGCAGATGTCAGTATTTGGAGAGCAGATGTCAGATTTGAATGTTTGAAAATGCTAATTATTACTCCAAATTTAGCTATATGAGTGTTTAGATAAACGGCTAAGAAATTATCTAAACACGAACGAAGAAAACAAGAAACAAGAACGAAGCGTAAATGGGTTTCCAAATATTATATCACGCTGTAGACTGGTCCTGAGATAGACTTTGATGTTCCGACTAATTTTTCTGCATCTTCCTCTTAATTCGCCGTTCTATGCCTTTATAATATTCGTTTGGATTATTAAGGGGTTCTAGTATCGAGAAATGTATGACTTACTCCAAAGAGAGGTTAACGTGTAGAGAGCAATCTGTAAGCTTTGTCCGTGATTATACTAATGCTGAGCTTTACGCATGCTTATATCGCACAGTACAGGTTTCCACGTCGCTAGATATAATATCCCAGAAACGATTTATAATGTATGAACAACTAGAATACAACAAACTTAACGACAGTTACAAGTTATTTGAATCATTTAATTAAAAATATTTTTAGGTATTGGTTACATTACAGCTTTAGACTTTGCTAAAAGAGGAGCCAGAGTTATTTTAGCTTGCCGAAATAAAGACAAAGCTGAAGACGCTCAAAAAAGTATTATTAAAGCGAGTCAAAATGAGAATGTAGTGTATAAATTAATCGAGATGAGTTCCTTTGAATCTGTTAGAGCTTTCGCTAAAGATATAAACGAGACGGAGGAACGTGTGGATATATTAATTAACAATGCTGGGGCGGGAAGATTGGGCAACCGTTTAACAAAAAACGGAGTGCAGATAACACTACAAATAAATCATATTTCTGGATTTTTGTTAACACATTTGTTAATAGGTAATGTATTATATATTCGTTTTATTAACACACATGGATTTTATTCTATCTTACTTTAGGGCAGTTTATACATACCTTGTTTTGGGAATGTAAAGATAGATGTAAACTTGCGGCCAAAAAAACTGACCCATTATATTACCATTTATCAACATTTTAAATATATTTACGTGATGTGAATTAGATTTGTGAATTTGGCGGTTATACCAACTTTGTGTTATACTAAATGCAGAGTAAATGTCACATATATTAATTAGAAATAATACAATAAAATGATTATATATGTATGTAGAAATATTATTATTCATAATAGTAAAGATCAAACGAAAACGAAAATAGAATTAATTTTAAAAATAATGTTTTATTTTTCTGCCATTTCTTTAATAATTTTTTCCAAACCCCTTGGCATAGAATTAATCAAATTTTCAAGATAAGCTAAATCTAAAGCTTCCCAGCATGCAATAATTTGCTGCCAAAGTTCTTCCATGTTGTATAGTATAAAGTTAGCATTAAATATTTTTTTTGTTCATAATTCGCCACAGACTTTCCACAAGATTAAGATCTAGACTTTTGCTGGCCAAAGCAATACTTCAATATGATTTTCTTCAAACCAATTTCTTGTAGCAATGCAAGTATGAGCTCGACAATGATTTTGCTGGAATATAAAGTTATTTTGATAATTATTCCTTGCATATGGTAACAGAACATTGTCCGGAATATTGGCAAATACATCGCCATTAAGTCTACTATGAAGGCGACATATGGCCCCTCGATCATTAAAGCTAATACAATCCCACACATTTATAGAAAAATGGCCACTTCTCTTTATTTTTTGCATATACTTTTCATTGTATTTCATATTTTGTGGTCTCTTTCGGCCATCGTAATGTGATTGAAATGTTTTCTCGTCTGAAAAAATCACTCTATTCCAAAAATCCTTTCCATCAGGCGCGGCTTGTGATGACGTATTTGGGAGTGCATGTACAATGATGTGAGTGCCTCGTGTGTTTTCGGTGTTTACTAAGAAAACGCTACAGTTAGTACACGAGAATACACGAAGCACTCGCATCATTGTAAATGCACTCCCAAATACGTCATCACGAGCTGCGCCTGCATTCCATTTACCATAAATTCCAGTGAAAATCTTATTTTCGCTTCTTTATGGATTTGTGTTAAATTGGTGCCCTAACTGCGGAATAGTTACGTAATCCCGATTCTTGAAGGCGGCGACGAGCAGAACCAAGAAAATATGATATATTTGTTGCAGTAACTGCGCTTTCAAAAGGATCTTCAAACAATGCATAATAGTGGATCACGTCCCGCATTTGAAGTTCTTGGAAGCCCTGATCTTATATTTCTATTCTAGCCTCATTTCGCCATTATCGATATATAAGAAAAGCAGTACATTTACTTATTTGAGCCATCTTCTATTTTAGTAGGAACTTGCGCGCGTTGTAATATTTAAGTAGACTATCCTAGCCATAGATAAGAGACACTTATAAAATGAACTCTACAATATCATCAAATGAGGCTGAATTTTATGCCCTCTACAGTGTAACGCTGAACTAATAGTTAAATGGCGGGAGTAAAATACTACCAAATGTCTACTTCAGTTATTAATGTCAATTAATTTTATTATTTACTATTTACCTTAGCAATTAATGTTATTATTTACAACGTGCGAATTTCTGATGCTAAAAACTGCACATGTGCAAATTTAAATCGAAATTGTATCGCTCCCTACCACGTAAAGCAGAACTAAAAATTAGATTTCATTGTTGCCCATTAATCATCGCATACCATGATCCTAGCAATATTATGACTTATTATGACACATTATGACAGCTATAATAATTATTATTTTGACATATCGTAGATCTTTTATAATGAAAAAAAGAGAGGTTCAGTTTTTTTGTCCGCCAGTTTGCATTTCTTTGTGATTTCTTAATTAATTAAAAAAATTCGCCCATAATTTTTTTCAGTAAAAAATCGAATTATTAGCGTCGTATATGTAGAAAGCATTTCTTTCACTGTTAAGATCAGTTTGCTATTAACTTTTGAAATTACCTATTTAAAGGTCTTTCAAATTTTTACTAAAGTCAAATGTTGCGTTATAAATTTTGAACATTTATTTACTCAACCAAATAATTATTAGCATTTTTGGTCATTATGCCAACTAATCCAAGACGTTTGTTTCATTGTCTAACGTGCCGTTATACAGCACGATCGTGCTTATTGTGTTGGTACATCTTAAAAATTGATAAATAAGTTGGGAAAACATCACAATTACTTTTAATATGCCAGTAGCATCTGCCGAAAATTGTTAAGAAAAGAAACCAATTGAAGTGTTTAAGTTTTCGTGCCCTATTTCATAGTAGGCATTATTATTACGGCTACGTGGTAGTGTTCGTTGTTTATATAATATACGAAAATTTATAAAATGCATGAAATCTCTCATCAAAACACTCGGCATGCCATAATAAACATAAAATATGTTTGACAATTCGGTGTTGTAAATTTCACAAATTGAAAATTCTGCTTGCTAATCGTCAACCTAATCAGCCTTTTTGATCCCACTGTATTGTGATAAATCTTTCAGTTCAGGTTCGATTAATAAAAAACGCGGTAATTAAGAATAACTACAAGGTTATTCACGCTATACGGCACGGAATATTGTTGCCAAAATACTTGACTTTCAAATAGTTTCATCGTTATATATAGGGGTCTATTATGATTACTTATTAAAATTATCTTCATACTATACACGCTGTTTCAAAAGCCCTAAAAGTATCAAAGTTGTGTTCTTTTAAATGGAACCTCGTGTATATTATTGCATTTTTGGATTCTCCAATCAAAATAAGTGTATGTTTTAATGAGGTTTATAATACCTAAACGTAACTTACCAGCAAATACACTTATTAATTACCTATCAAATAGTATTTATAGCTCAAGCTTGAAGTCTCGCGTTTTTACAGAATACACTTAATAATCGTTTTTCGCACCATTTTGTGTTTTTTAAATAAAAATTCTAATGTTTCTAGTTGCCTATTGTATTTAGAAATGTCAGATAATTTACAATTATTATTATTAACATAAAACAGAAGCAAGATATTTAGAACGTATGTTCGAAGTGTTGACGGTTCATCTCCAGACACTTTCTTCAGACTTCCAGACACATATTCTTTTTTGAAAACCACTGCTAGCTAATTCTGGACAACATTTGCGGGGTTACAGTTCCAAAAGCGTGTCTTAAGCTTATTCTCAAATCGTGTGGTGTTGTGGGAGGCGTATTGCAGATAATTCCTTTTATGTATCCCCATAAAAAAAAATCTGGTGGAGTTAAGTATGGGGATCTGGGGGACCAATTTTGAAATACATTTATTCCAATCCACCTATTTTGAAAGTTGGCATTTAAAAATTGCCGAAGCTCGCGATGATAATGAGGCGGAGCTCCATCCAAGTGAAGACATATGTTTGTTCTGATATTTAAAGGGATTTCTTCTAATAATACTGTAAGTTGGCGTAAAAGAAAATCGAGGAACATCATACCATTCAAAGGCCCTTTAAAAAAATAGTGTTAAATTAAATATGGGCCCTGTATTCCACTTCACACATTTTGATTTCTCATGACCGGATTCGAATCAGAATAATAATGGAAGTTGTGTCTATTCACGACACCATTCTCATGAAAATTACATTCATCACTAAATAACACGTTATCAAAAAAGTTTTCATTTTATGCCACCTTATCTAACACCCACTTACAAAATTCAATTCGATTGTCAAAATAATCTCCACAAAGTTCTTGACAAAGTTGGATTTTGTAAGGATGAAATCTGTTTTTTTAAGAATTCTTAAAATACTTGCTTGACTAATTTTTGGATATTTTTCTACATATACGACGCTAATTATTCGAATTTTTACTGAAAAAAATTCGCCCCTATGCAGGCTTTTTTTTCAGTAAAAAATTCGAATAATTAGCGTCGTATACTCGTATGTAGAAAGCATTCATTTAATCCACATAACTTCACCATAATGCAATTGATTTGCACTTGATCATAACATTGTTTCTAGGAAGTTCAAATACAAACTTATTCAACATATAATCACGCGTGAAATAAAATTTGACTTCAATAATAAAGTAATTAAGAAATCACAAAGTAATGCAAACTGGCGGACAAAAAAACTGAACCAGTTTTTTTTTGCATTATAAAACTATCTTCAATATGTCAAAATAATAATTATTATAGCTGTCATAATGTGTCATGTAATATGTCATACTATTGCTAGGATCATGGTATGCGATGATTAATGGGCTACGATGAAATCTAATTTTTAGTTCTGCTTTACCTGGTAGGGAGCGATACAATTTCAATTTCAACTTGCACATGCGCAGTTTTTAGCGTCAGAAATTCGCACGTTGTAAATAAATAACATTAATTGCTAAGTTAAGTTGTAAATAATAAAATTAACTGACATAACTGAAGTAGACATTTGGTAGTATTTTAGTCATTTGGTTAATATTCTAGATGGTGTTTCGTCCATATTCTTTAATATAATTAGGGTTTTTGTTGTTACAGTGTTAAAAGTATTTGAATTAGTATCTGATTAAGAACATAATTTTAAATAAACTTGGAAAAGACAATAATTCTTGAAATGAATTCGATTTATAAGTATGATAGTATACTTTATAATGACTATAAATGTGACAATATCTAATTGTGTTTACTTTTATGTTGACAATAATATATACATATTTTCAATTTATAGATACATAAATAAAATATATTATTAATTGTTTTATTTTGAAAATATAATAATTATTTATTGGTGCGAAAAACGATTATTAAGCGTAGTCTGTAAAAACGCGAAGACTTAAAGCTTGAGCTATAAATACCATTTGATAGGTAATTAAAAAGTGCATTTGCTGGTAAGTTACGTTTAGGTATTATAAACCTCATTAAAACAGACACTTATTTTGATCGGAGAATCCAAAAATGCAATAATACACAGAAGGTTCCATTTAAAAGAACACAACTTTGATACTTTTAAGGCTTTTGGAAGAGCGTGTATAGTATAGAATGAAAAAAGTAACCATAATAGACCCCTATATATAACATTGAAATTTTTTGAAAGTCAAGTAATTTGGCTACAATATTCCGTGCCGTACAGCGTGAATAACCTTGTAGTTATCTTAATTACCGCGTTTTTTATTAATCGAACCTGAACTGAAAGATTTATCACAATACAGTGGGATCAAAAAGGCTGATTAGGTTGACAATTAGCAAGCAGTAATTTCCAATTTGTTAAATTTACAACACCGAATTGTCAAACATATTTTATGTTTATTATGGCATGCCGAGTGTTTTAATGGAAGATTGCATGCATTTTATAAATTTTCATATATTATACAAATAACGAACACTACCACGTAGCCGTAATAATAGTGCTTACTATGGAATAGGGCACGAAAACTTAAACACTTCAATTGGTTTCTTTTCTTAACAATTTCCGGCAGATGCTACTGGAATATTAAAAATAATTGTGATGTTTTCTCAACTTATTTATCAATTTTTCAGATGTACTAACACAATCAGCACGATCGCGCTGTATAACGGCGAGTTAGACAGTGAAACAAACGTCTTGGATTAGTTGGTATAATGACCAAAAATGCTCATAATTATCTGGTTGACTAAATAAATGTTCAAAATTCAAAACGCAACATTTGACTTTAGTAAAAATTTTAAATAATCTTTAAATAATTCCAAAAATTAATAGCAAACTGATCTTAACAGTGAAAGAAGTGCTTTCTACATATACGACACTAATTATTCGAATTTTTTACTGAAAAAAATTAAGGGCGAATTTTTTTCAGTAAAAAATTCTTTTTGAAACTCAAGTATTTGGCCACAATATTCTGTGCTGTATAGCGCAAATACCCCTGTATATTAATAAAAAAAATAAGTATCACTAACTGTATTTAAATAAACGGATTTATGTCTACGTTGTTTCTTTCACGGCGATCACTGATTGAATGAATCATCCTTTCATCGACTATTTATAGAATATAGAACTATATTATAGAATCGGGTAGAGACGGGTATCTCTACCCGATTCTATATTAGGCCGTGTCTAGAGTATCGGGAAAGTCCCATGACGTGCACAAGCGGTGGCGTCATCACTTAGGTCACCAGCTGGCGTATATCACAATATTTACATTCCCTGTCCGGAAAAAAACGGGAATGACTCTATTTTAGTGAAATTAACAGCACCATCTGTTTGGTGAGAATTTATTTATGAAGTGTCGGCTTCCTCAAAATAATCTCCAAGACTTTGATGATATTTCATCCGTGAGAAGCCAATATATGGCACACTTAAGTGATAGTAATTTGTATACTTTAATCGAAAAATTAAAAAAGAACAAAGAATCAGCAGAGCTTCGTCCGAAAGACGGTAAACGCGCCACGAAAACACTCCAAATGCTGAGAAAGACATCTTAAAGAAAGTTTGAAGACATGAAAATTCCTTAAAAATAATTATAACTTGTGAAGGGAATGGTGTTTTTAGTACGATCTAAAATCTACGCATTGAAATTTTGAACGGCGGTCACCAGATGAAAAACAAGAAAAAAAATCCGTTTTGAAAACTCAAAAATCAAAATAATACTTGTTGATTGTTTGCGATTTCAAGGACATTATCCACAAAAAACTGATTCCAAATAGTACAATGGTTACTGCTAAGCAATATTCGCCTTGAATATCACGAAGTAGGCAATTGGATTATTGCACCTTCTCATCGTTCCTCAACTATCATTATTGTTTTGCCACAACTCATATTTTTTTTGCTTCCATATCATCAGTTTTTGCTGCATTTGACAATAAAGGGAAACGGTTCCGAATCATTTGAAGACTATCAACGACGAGCAATCTCAACACCATTTAAACTAACACATTATTTAAATATACACACATACTGTCAAGTACGCAGGCTTAATCAAAATTAAGAAACAACTAACATTAAATAATTAAAATAATTCAATAAATATAATAAGCACAATAATAAAAATATACAAAACAGAAGTCTGATATTGCTTTCATGTAATATAAAAATTAAACATGTAAATTTAGATATTAAATTAGAAAATTCGATATAATGTGTCTAAACATATTAATAATAACTCTAACAAGTTTGACAAAAGTTACTTTTAGATAAAATTAAAATGTCGGTACCAAGCAGAATTGTGAATATATCATCCATAGCAGCCAAAATTTCGAAACTAGACGTTGAAAAATTCAATGAGTTTCCAGCTAGTATTCATTACCTATGGTCTGATTGGATGGCGTATGCTAACTCAAAATTATGCAATATTCTATTTACAATTGTATTAGCCAACAAATTAAATGGTACGGGAGTTACTGTAAATACTTTACATCCAGGAATTATAAAAACCGAAATTTTCAGAAGAGTACCAGGAATATTTAAAATAGGTGTGAACCTATTATCTAATCTCTATTTTCAGGTAAGAATTTCTTTTTTTTTTAATTTTGTAGTTCAGTAGGTGAAATTTTATGTCAATATATTTTTAATTTTTGCTGGGTTCGATTATTATTTGATATTGTTTTAAAGTTCATATCAGACATATTTAATTTCTTTATTGGAACTTTTATCAACGTATGTATTTTGACTAAAGTATCCATTGTAATATCCTTTGTAGCATAATAATAAGATATAAGAATAGTTATTTTGAATATAGTTTGCCTAAGTAAAATGTTTCAGGGTAAAAAGATACAACAGGGTGTTGTACAGTTCTCAAGATTTTCGCATTTGAAAGTACTGTTGCGCAATTTGGCGGATGAGTGAAAAATATTTAATTAAAAAAAAGTGTGCCTTTAATATTGACAAACCATTCAATGTTTTCTACCTTGTCCTGTCATAGGAACGCCCAAAACTAGTTTTTACATTATCCATGTACTGTAATCTTTCCAATTAAAAATGCCCAGGTTTAATAAGTTTTCGAACCTTACGGGATATGCTCTGCGTTTATGCCCAAGAAAATGATAACAGATGTGTTGCACTTAGAAGGTATAGAGAACTCTACTCAACCAGGATCATTCCAGACCGAAAAATATTTCAAAGAATATTCAGTTAAATCAGTTAGGTGAAATAGGTTCGTTTTATAACAAAAATCTTGGCGGACGACCAAAAACTGTCACAGTCGAACAAGAATAAGAGATCTTGGTTAGAATCGCGGAAAGTCCTGAATTAAGCACTAGGCGTTTGGAAGCTTCTACGGGAATCGGTAAAGCAACCGTCTCATGAATCATATATGCAAAAAATTAGTTTCACTACCATTTTATGTTAGCTCAAAATTATTGCCAGGAGATTTGCAAGCCAGATTAGAATTTTGTCAAAATGAAAAAATTGAACATCCCATGAAAGAAACGAAGACGCAGAATTAGTTACTGGAGAAATATGAGTTTTCGATAAATATTTAGTGCGGTATTATGGACTACTTCTAGAATGGCCCGTTTCAACTTCGCAGAGACATAGTAGAGAACAATATTTGTATTTTTTACAAAACGATTTATTTGACCTTTTGGATGGTATACCTCTGAACGTAAGACAAAATATGTGATTCATGCAAGATGGTGCCACATTAGACTTTACATTTATTGTTAGAAATCATTTGAATAAGCGTTTTTCCATCGCATAGATGGATTGGGCTTGGTTGCCAAGGAAATTCTTGGCCACCTCGTAGCTCAGATATTAACCCGTTAGATTTTTATCTGTGGGGATACATGAAGACTTTAGTATACGCTGATGAAATCAATACACGGGAAGAACTTGAACAAAAAATTCAAGAAGACGCCATTGTTATTAGAAATTCTCAAAATGTCTTTCCAGATGTGAGCCGTCATTTGAAAAAAATCATAAGAAAATGTATTGAAGTTAACGGTAGACACTTTCGATATTTATAAAAGCAGATTAAAACAATTTTCTACTGTTGAATAAGCTACGTTGTGTTTTCATAATTTTCTTTTTCAACAACCTGCATCTTTTTAACCTGAAACATTTTACTTAGGCAAACTATGTTAAAAATAGCTAGTCTAATGTCTATTATCTCCAAATGCTGTATGGCTCATAAGTTATGGGACCCTGTATATAACGTTTATTTCCAGTGCCACAGTTAATAGACTTTGGTCAGAAGGAAATATGGGATACAGTATAATTAAAGAAAATCTTTGACAAATTGGCAGACATAAATTAGATTTATTTCTCAATCTGACCAGGAACGAATATTCATGAACTTGTCCCAAAATTTCTTCAACTTCTCTATTCGTTCCTGGCAATCGTTTTTTAGAAAGCTCTCAGAGTTAAATGAAATCGACTTGTAACTTATAACTAGGGACCGGACACGAGAGGCTGATGACTTATCGCCCACGGGCGTACTATTGAAAATTTGTATTTTTAAAGTTTTTAATTTTATTTATATAATTGAAAAACAAATAGGTGGTGATCTATAAAATACGAAATACATTTTTATTTGTTCATTTTGTAGTTCAAGTTGAGTAAAGGAGTATTAATATTAACTAGCATACTTTCGCAAGGTTCTCTTCTGTAAAATTTGTTTTCTTTGAATGAAATACATCCTTGTAGGTAGAAAACGTCCGTTGTACATCGCAACTGGTTATAGGTGCATACTGGAAATATTCTTTTTTTTTCAGCAGTTAGCTATTTAGCAGTTAGATTTTGAGGTATTATCCCCATACCCAATTATCGCAATATTATTAAATCTGGATTTCTATTAAAAACTGCGTCTACTTTTGCCAAAGGCCACATTCGAAGTCACTTGGAATATTTTTTAAATTATTAATAGCCAACATCTAATGTGGTTAATCTATCATTTAATTTGAGATTTTGATTTTCAAAATGTGTAAATTTCAAAAGTGTTCCCGAAGAAAGTGCAACTGATTTTTTAAATTTGGAATTTATATTAGTTCCTTGCACTCGGAAATACTTAGAGCATCATCATTTAAACGTCTATCGAAATTCTCTGCATAAAAACTAGTAGCTTCCAACCATGTCCCCCATCTAGTTATTACTGGAGAGGGAGGCAGTAACAAAGATGGAAGTTTTTCCCCGTAAAGAGCTACTCTCAATGGTGCTTTTCTGAAAACTTTTTTAAAAGCGGATACAAGTCTATCAACTTCCGGAAAGGTCTCTGATATATTCACAGATTCTGTGGAGATTATGTGCTACACAAGTAATATGCAGCATATTAGGATATGTTTCCTTTAATAGTCTGCCTGTTTTTAATATATATGTATGCAGCGCTGTCACTGACAAAGAAAAGTATTTTTTCTTTGTACCTGTCATCCGAATTAAGCAATTGGTGCGTATTCTCGTAATGTGTTTCGGCATCAACTGTGTTTATAACTTTTGTTGCTATTACATATGCGTTATATGGAATAGTTGGATGCAGTACACCAGCTACAACATTTACCACAGAGCGTAGACAGTTTCGTCGGCACTTATTCATAGGTACTGATTTGAAAGATGGCTCCTAATGCATTCTACTGCTTTCGTGTAGCACTTAGGAACATAATATTTGCGTAACGTGAATTCATCAGGAAAATTTCGACCAGTATATTTTTGGAGAAATGTTTCGAAGGTGGGACTGTTAAGTTTATTTATTGAAATATTTGATGTCATTAAAGCTTCACAGAGTTCTTTGTTAAAATTGTCAGATTCCAACGGGTCTAATTTCTGTTTATGTGTTTGCAATGCTAAGTAACGTTTTACTTGCGATTTCTTGAAATTTTTTAACGATATTTTTCAGACTTTTTTAACGATATTTTTCAGAGCAATAAATTTCGGAATCACTGGCAATATACATACAATCAGTTTGACCCTTAATCCAACGCCATTATTTCACGATGCCATTCTCGACGTTGTTCCATATCATATCTGAAAAAGTAACTTAAACAATGTTCTAGATCTAAATAAACGAGAACTAAAAATGTATCCGTAAGTGATTGAAACTTAACGAAATTCACTGGACACTTACGTCAAATATAATTGAGAAGTCGATTCGATGAAACGATATTAAACAGGATCTATTACAAAAATTACGAAGTATGTAATTAACAATTACAACAATGAAACAAAGAAACTAACTCACCGTGCTTCGTTTATCGTACGAAATATAAACTAATAAATAAAACAAATTATAAAGACTCCTCACGCTTCTATCTACGCCCATGAAGAAAGAAATTTAAGTGTAATATTGAAGTAATTACGTCACATTTCAACAAAACAAATGTACGATTAACCGAATGAATATGACGCTATTCAATAACTGCGTGTTGTACTTAGCGATGTTATAGACTATTTATATGGTCCATCGGAATTTCAGCCTGATGCGTCCGGTCTCTACTTATAACTGAAAGTGAAAAACCCATATCAAGCAAATAAGGAGAATGCGAATGTGCAGGCTTTAAAACTTAATTTGGTTAATTTTGACTGGTTAATAATAAAGAATATTTTCTTGACATCTTATAAATTTATAATACAGCTATTATTTCCTTCTTTTATGTGTACAATCCAACTGGACGCTCTACTCTTTAAAAAAATATAATCCCATATCAAATCTCGATCTTATTAGTTGTCGTCTTTTCTATAATCTATAAAATACATACATATACGAAAATCTAATTGTTTCAGACTGCAGAAGAAGGAGCACAAACTACAATATATGTAGCTACTTCAGAAAAACTAGACGGTGTTACTGGAAAATTTTTTGATAATTGTAAACAAATTGATTTATATCATACTGCCCGAGATCCAATTTTAGCAGAAAAGGTTTGGACTAAAAGCGAACAATTGGCTAAATTGAATTTGAACGATAAAATTCAGTAACATCAATGTATATGAATTACATATTGTCCCTAATCATAAAACATATTAAATCAGTTTTATCTTTAAATAATCACGTATTTGTAACAATATTGATTGCCGATTACAAATTAGAATAAAATAAAAAGTCCTCGATTATCAGTCACTGTGGAACAATTTTATTGAATTCACATACGAAATTTTATTACATCCTTACATTAATCTTAGGTGAATTCTAGACCTTTTGCCAAATATGTACGAATCGCTGGATCCCGTCGGTGAGATTGTTCCTAATGGAATATCAGGAAACTATAGTCTTCTAAACGCAAAAATAAGTCAAAACCACAAGCACTTACCTCAAGGTACCACCAACGCAATACGGCGATGATTACTTCTGTCGAATATTCTTTAAACGCGGAGAACTCGAATTCATTCCACTTCATTGAGGTATTTATCCAAGTACTAATTACTGCGTACCTTTGTTATTTCTGTAGTTTTGTAAAATGATGTGAAACAAAACATTCTCCATTTATTCTCATATTGACAATCTCCGTCATTATCTGCTATATTATTTGATCAGAACGGGAAGGAAATGCTGTGATAAAGTAAGCGTTAACAACGCATCTTGAAACAGGTTTTCAGAAGGGCATAAAGCTGCTTTTGTTGATCTCTCCAGCGCCTATGACATAGTCTGGAAGAATGGAATGATTTTTAAATTCCAAAAAATCATTCCATATGCTAAAGTAATCAAACTTATCCAGAATATGCTGAGCAATCTCGGAATTGAAGTCTGCCTAAACAATCGTACTATTAATGGGAAAACCTTGAAGAATGGTCTTCCTAAAGGCTCGGTTCTGGGTCCTCTTATAATCAACATTTACAACAATAACGATCCACAAAATCACGAAAATTTCTTTATGCAGATGACGTGGCTTTATGCTTCCAAACCAAGAATTTAGAGGATGGAGAATTACAACTTACTGGAGATTTGCAAGCTTTAGACGAATATTATAAAAAATGGCGCTTGCAACCAAACTTTTCAAAAATCTGAATCATGTACCATTCATTTGTGCAACAAGGAAGCCAGCAGAGAGCTGAATGTTGAATTTGGTGGTAGTCGGATCAGCAACAACCTCAACCCTAAATATCTGAGCGTAACGTTAGACTGGTTCCTGACATTCAAGCAGCACCTATATTAAATGGGTCAAAAGGTGAAGACCCCTAATTATATAAACTTACATAAACTTGCCAGCAATTCATGGGGAGCAAATGGAGAGAGAGACCTTGCGAACGGCAGCCATTTTACTGGTTTAATCTCCTGCTGAATACTGTGCTGCTGCCTGGTATAGAAGCTCTCACACCAACATAATAGATATTCGACCTAACTATGCAATGAAGATTGCCACTGGTACTGTTAGATCTACTCCTAGTCTCTGGTTACCGATTCTTTCTAATAATGTCCCGCTGGATATCAGACGCATCGCTGCAGCAAAGAATGAATGGGCTAAGATTTCCAATATCATTTATTTTCTCATACACGATGATTTGGAGAACGTTCTCAGGACTCTGAAATCTGGACTCAGGCTGAAATCTAGGAGACCGATTCGGCTGAATACGGAAGTTCGGCATCCCATCAATGTGAATGATTGCTGGATAGTCCTCCTCGAATAAAACCCTGAATTGAGGAATAGAGATCTAATTTCTAATCCTTCAGAACCTCTGCCGGGCGTAACCCTCCCACGTAGGCAATGGTCTTAATTAAATAGGTTTCGCACAGACCACGGAAGGTGCAACTCAATGCTGTATAAATGGAAACTAGCAGATACTAGCTTCTGCGACATACACACAAGTTTGTCTTAAAGTGAACAAAACTAAACAAAGCCAATGTTTTAAAAAAGCAATTATATTGCTTTTTTAAAACAGTGGCTTTAAAAAAGCAATTATATTGCTCCTTTAAAACAGTGGCAAAATCGGTGACATTATCATCAACGCATAAAATATTGAATAATTGAATAGTTATTTCGGTAGATGATCTTGCTTTATCTTTTTCTTCGTGGGACGATTTATCCATTCTATAGCTGTATTCCTCTAATTGGGCCTAACAGCTCTGAGAAAAGCCTTCTTGCGCTTAGATTTTTTTTTTGTTCCTATTTCACTAGCCTTGGCCTGTAGCCTTGGCAATTCCACAAAGCTTAGCTAATCGGATCTCCTCGTCGGACATCAAATGCACTTCCTCTTTGGTGTTGACCATCCCAGCCATGTGTATTTACTTCGGTAGATTACCCTAGTTCGTTCTTGCTATCCTGACTTGATATATATATATATATATATATATATATATATTGTAGTAGGTCATACTCATGTACATAAGAGGCCCTAAAATAAAAATACAGAATAATTTTCAAACTTATAATGTTATTTGCTAGATACTGTTGGAACAGCATTTTTCACAGGTCATATCAATAAAGTTAATTCCGCGTTTTTAATTGCTCAAATTTGAATCACATACTTATTTATTTTCTTGTAGTCATTTGCTTAAGTCATTTTCATCTACACTATTATTTTACCGAAGATATTTAACTTAATTGATTGTGTATATTTTTGACACATATTATGGATATAGCTGTACCTTGCTTGAATTGTATACGGCGGGAAATATCCCAATTGTAAACAGGTATCTAGCGAAATATTGAACATTTCAAAAACAGTTTTGTCTATTATAAAATTAAAACTATAATTTTTGTAAAATATCAAGCGATTAGTCATAGTAAATTATTTCATTTATATAAATTTTATTAACGAGATTAAATAAATACAAACAAGTATTACAAATAAGACGCCTGGATATTGAAGAGAAAACAACGGAGAGTTACCTTAAAAAGAATTAATAAAATTTTGCACGCGTCGACATATTTAAAAAAGTGTGTTCCTGAAACTTAATGAGAAAGAAGTAAATAAATCATTATACTCTTACCACAAAACATATCCTACGAATCTCCTACCTACCAGGCAACGATCGAGGAAATTTCCACAACCTAAAACCTTCCTGGTCGTTTTAAAACGAAATTCCATTATCCGAGGGACGCTACCTACATATCTACCCACGCCAAGAGACGATACCAGTATATTTCCACAACCAGAGCCTTTATCCTGAGCATAGGAATCCAAACACCCTTCGAACATCCTGTATCCACCGTCAAACCAACTTGAGCACTTATTTATTTTTTTACATTTCCTAAAATATTGAAATTTTTATTTAAATTTGAACATAATCGTTGATATTTTTATATGTATACCAACTATGTTAATATTTAATTAGTATTCCTTTTAAACGGAAAAATACAGTTCCCTTGCGTTATAATTATAGTTACTTAGATCAAATTTAAAACATTATCTCATTAAAATCAGTTAACCTAACAATCATGAACATATCTGATCACGTGACTATATATAGGTTAATGTATTTCACTATCATGTTAAAAACTTACCTTTTTGAATAGAATTTTCTTATTAAACCAGTTATTTTTGCCTTTCACTCTCCTGTTTTATTTATTAAATTATACATCCAGAAGCATCACATATTTAATAACTTGTTTTAAAACACATATCTATATTCTATTGGGTACCGAATTCGCACATTTAATATTATCATCAAAGGGTAATATCACTAATATTAACACAGCTAGCCGGCACTTAGATTAAGATACACAGAAAGTATTAAACAATAAGTTTTGCACTTGGAAGAGGCCTATTAAAGTTAAGTATAAATTGTTTATAAACATTTATTTCAGTTCTGAATATTATACAAGTGACAACAGTAATATTTAAACTTAACTCCATCTTTAGGTTATATTTATAACTACACTTGTGAATTTTCAAATTATTTTCAAATTACTTAGCAAATTAATTCATTACCTTTCCATTTTATTTCACGAACCAATCTGGGGGCCTTCAGCCTTTTAACAATATATATATATATATATATATATATATATATATATATATATATATAGTGTAAAGTTCCTGGAATTGCAGTCGGTTTTCTAATAAAAAAAAACAAGGTTTTATTCGAAACGGTTCGGCTGAATAAATACAGCCTTATTCATTCGATTTTATTGAACATTAATGAATTTAAGAGCATGACATTCGTTATTATTTAAAAAGTATATGTAATGAAAACGAAACTTTGAGGAAACATCGCTGGGTTAATATTTGAAAAGTAACACACAAAGACTGTACAATTGAAGACAGTTACTAAAACATATTAAAAATGTACCAAACACAAATATTTATATTTTTTAAATATTTTTTCAAAAAGAAAACGTTTCGAATAAAACCTTGTTTTTCATTACAAAACCAACCGCAATTCCAGGAACTTTACATTAAATACATATACATATGGTCAAGAATTTCCGAAAAAGATTGGTTTTCAATAGAATACAATTATATACGAGCTATATAAGTGTTTAGATAATTTCTTAGCCGTTCATTAAGTATATCAATTGATAAATACTTGGAGTTTTTAGGCTTTTATATGAAATATTTACAAATATTATCAAATTAGTATGTAATTGCCAAGTAAATGGGGATGTAAACAATGATGTCTACAAATTACAATGCAAATCATAAGATATTTTTAATTGAAAAATATTGTCTACGTTGGGATTTGAACCCAAGTCGTTTGCCGTACTGTTGCTTTACCACTTCAACCACGATAGAGCTTGGTTCAAGCTATTTAGAAATGCTTTATAAAGTAACAGTGTTAATGATTCAGAGGTCAGTTATTAAATGCTTTCAAACCTGACATCTACATTCAATAACTGGCATCTGAATCATTAACACTATTTTTCAATTAAAAATTTCGTATGATTTGCTTTGTAATTAGTAGACAGCAATGTTTACATCCCCATTTACTTGGCAATTACATACTAATTTGATAATATTTGTAAATATTTCATATATACAGGCTGATTCATTTTCGGCCCTCACCATGAGGATCTCGCTTATTATTGGAGATAGAGTATAGGTTTAAATTTGGCAAAGTTGTTAAATTTTGTGTTTGTTATAAATCCGTAAAGAAAATAGATCTGTGACAAATGAACTTCGTTATTTAAACGAAAACTCCATTTTCTTCTTTTACCTGTAGCACCGATATTTGGCCTTGTAGAGAAAATATAAAAACACATCCTTTTGGCCATTTCTAAACCTCTATCCAGTGGTGTACTCTAAATTTTTATACGACGTTTCGTTTCTTTCTGGCCATCATCAACTATATAATTTCTTATAGGCGCCATATTGGATTTAGACATCTTCAGAAAGAGTTTTTTTTCCTGATTTCAACCATGTACCACATGCTGACTATAGTTTTTGACATTAGGTTTTATTTGAAAGAATAAATTATAAGATTAAATAAGGTAGCCATGGAATTTCAATCTGTCAAACATTTCATTTATTGTTCATTAATAATACAAAAATGTCATACACTAACGAAGAGAAACGAGATATGATAAGTATTTTTTATTCTTCGAACCGAAATTCAACAGTAGCGAGTACAAGATATCTACACTTATATCCAGAACGACAACAGCCTCATCGTACCATTTTTCTAGATCTCGACAGAAATTTGGTCGAGAATGGATCGTTTACTAAGCCGTGTAATGGTCAAGACAACAGGAATTTAAATGAAAATCGACAAGATATTTTACAAATGGTAAATTAAAAGCGTGTTTTCAAATTTCATGTTAATCTTGTATTTTTATAGATAAATAATAATCCATCAATTTCTACACGCGAAGTAGCGTCAGAATTAAATTTGTGCCAGTCCAGAGTTTGGAGAACTTTACATAAAAGTACGTTTAAACCATACAGGATCCATGTTAGTCACTCTTTACTGCCTGGAGATAATTTGAGAAGGCTAGAATATTGTAATTGGTTAATGGGAAGGATAGAAAATGACGAAAATTTTTTAAGCAAAATCATCTGGTCAGATGAAACAAAATTTACAAATTCTGGAATGTTCAACAGAAATACGGAGCACTATTGGGCAGTACAAAATCCCCGACAAAACAGGGCTAGAAGACCACAACATCGTTTTGGAATAAACGTTTGGATGGCTATTTTGGCAAATCGTCTCTTAGGACCAGTTATGTATGAAGAACATTTAAATGGAGAAAGATATTTAAACATTTTACGTACATACGTATCTGACTATCTTGACGACAATATCCCATTAAATCAATTACAATATTTATGGTGGCAACAAGATGGCGCACCAGCACACAATGCATCTGTTGTTAGAAATTTCTTAAATCAAGATTTTGCAAACCGTTGGATTGGAAATAGGGGAGTTGTTGAATGGTCTGCAAGATCACCTGATTTAAGTCCGCCAGATTTTTTTTTATGGGGATATGTTAAAAATAATATTTATAAAGTAGATGCGCCACAAAACATTGAAGAATTACGAGACAGACTTCAGAATGCCTTCGATGCAGTTCCTAGAAGAACTATACAAAGGGCAGTACAAAATGCCAGAAGGCGTGCCCAATTGTGCATTACCGAAGATGGCCAGATAATTGAACATTTACTGTAATTGTTTATTGTTTACTTTTCTATGTATTTTTATTAATGTTTTTGTTATCTTGTACTCGCTACTGTTGAATTTCGTTTCGAAGAATAAAAAACAATAAATGAAATGTTTGACAGATTGAAATTCCATGGCTACCTTATTTAATCTTATAATTTATTCTTTCAAATGAAACCTAATGTCAAAAACTTTAGTCAGCATGTGGTGCATGGTTGAAATCAGAAGAAAAAACTCTTTCTGAAGATGTCTAAATCAAATATGGCGCCTATAAGAAATTAGATAGTTGATGATGGCCAGAAAGAAACGAAACGTCGTATAAAAATTTAGAGTACACCACTGGATAGAGGTTTAGAAATGGCCACAAGGATGTGTTTTTATTTTTTCTCTACAAAGCCAAATGTCGGTGCTACAGGTAAAAGAAGAAAATGGGGTTTTCGCGTTTTTTTTTTAAATAACGAAGGTCATTTGTCACAGGTCTATTTTCTTTACGGATTTATAACAAACACAAAATTTAACAACTTTGCCAAATTTAAACCTAACTCTATCTCCAATAATAAGAGAGATCCCATGGTGAGGGCCGAAAATGAATCAGCCTGTATATTTAAAATAATCTTACATGTTTCGATAATTACTGCCTTCATATAATTTAAAATTCTTTGATAAAGGAAGTAATTAAGGGACCCGTGGGGCGCCTTAAGATGTTCAGTTGTCGGCATTCGCCTAGGAGAAGAAAAAACACGAAAACCTACTCGGACAGTCTAGTCCCTAATTTACACTCGGAAATGCCAGTATGATAAGCCACTGCGCAAATATTTAAATAACATGATAGATATTTATATAACAATTTTATATATTCATGATGGTAAATTGCAGATCGTTGTTATTAAGTTATAGTATATACTGTTTAGATTTTTTGTCACTTTGGTTGTTTATTGAATTTTTCGTTGTGTGTTGTTCTTCATCTTAAGTCGCTCCACGGGCGCTGACATAATAATAACTCATGGCTTGACAACGCCCCCTATAATTGACGTCAAGCTGTTGAGGAATGCTAAGGCATGAATTATTATTATTAAACTATAATGCATTTTTAAATGTCGTAATATGTCATTAATATCTGTCATTTAAAATTCTTTTAAAAAGGCATTATGTGCCGAATGATGTAAGATTATTTGAAATATATCCATATTAAAGTAAAACAGACCATAAATCGCCGATTAATTAAATCTACTGTATATATATATATATATATATATATATATATACCAGGTGATTCAGTTTGGTATTCGCCCACCTGTAACTTTTTTACCTTTAGAAAAAAGTATAATAAACCATATATATTCGTAAATCCGATGGCAAAGCCTATTGGATGGGATCAACAATTTATCTTTGCAATGACATCTGTCAAAAAAGTGACTGTCACCTTTTTTTTTTCAAATGACACCCTGTATATTTTTTGCACCATTTAATAGGTATTTTATTTCTAATTCCAAATATGTATCACTATGATAAAATAATAAAAAACAATCACAAAAATAATAAAAGTTTATTCAGATGCGTAACAAGTAGATGACGATGAAAACAATTGTTAGGAAAATTTATTTAATAATTTTAGCAAAAAAACTTAGTTCATCAAATGCTCGAAATGTGCACCGTTCATCTCAAGACACATTTCAGCCCTATGTAAAACCTCCTGAGTACAGACACGCAAAAGAACTTCTTGAGTCAATTGACGACATTCATGTTTTATTCTATTCTGCAGATCTTCCAAATCAACTAGAGGTGTTGTATAAACCCTCCCCTTAAGATATGGCCACAGAAAGAAATCAAGTGGCGTGAGATCCGGAGATCTGGGGGGCCACTTTACTTCCACACTACGATTTCCAATCCATCTCCCAGTATAAACTTCATTTAAATAATTGGTGACAATTCTACCGCCATGAGCTGGTGCCCCGTCTTGTTGTAATATCAGATTTGACCGTATTTGTAACGGAACATCATCCATATATTCGTATAATTCCTCCCTTAAAAATTGTAGATACCTTTCCGCCGTGAGTGTCCCTTCATAAAATTTTAGTCCAATAATTTTTCCATTAAGGATGCCACACCACACATTTATTCCCCAAACATTTTGAAAATTGGTTTCTCGAAGCCAGTAAGGATTATGTTCTGACCAATAGTGGCAATTGTGGCGATTCACTTTTCCATTGTTATGAAATCGAGATTCGTCTGACCACATGATATTATGTAAAATCCCAACTTCGTGGGCATAGTTCAGCCAGGCTATAAAGTTTACCCGTTCGTCGTAATCTCGAGGAAGCAAAGCTAGATGTACGTGAATTTTAAATGGATGCAGTTTATTATCTTTCAAAATCCGTTGAATTGACGAAAAAGAAATATCAGTTTCATCGGCTATTTGCCGAATGGATATGTGGGGATCAACACTTACTCGAGCTAAAACTGCAATTGCATTGTCTTCATTTCTTGTAGTCCTTTGTCTAAAAGCACTTCTCTTCTTCTTGAAACTCCCAAATGCACCCAAATTTCTTGCTAGTTTTGCAAATAATTTGTCAGATGGCAATGATCTCTCTGGATACCGTTGTTGGTATATTCGTCTAGCGACCTTACTATTTCTTTGGCATTCCCCATAGATTAAAATCATATCTAACTTCTCTTGGTTTGAATACACAGCCATTTTTTAAAGAAATTACAACTACGTGACGCGCCGTGATATTTGTTGTTGACAGTTAAAAGTGAATTGAAATTATTTTCATGGGTAAATATTTTTTTCCTAGAACTTACTATATCTCCACGATTTTAGTGATTATTTCTGTTACTCTATCCAAAAGTAAAGAGTGTGATACATCTTTGGAATTAGAAATAAAATACCTATTAAATGTTGCAAAAAATATACAGGGTGTCATTTGAAAAAAAAAAGTTGACAGTCACTTTTTTGACAGATGTCATCGTAAAGATAAATTGATCATCCTATCCGATAGGTTTTACCATCGGATTTACAAATATATATGGTTTATTATACTTTTTTCTAAAGGTAAAAAAGTTACAGGTGGGCGAATACCAAACTGAATCACCTGGTATATATATATATATGGTATTAATAAGTCGGCGATTAAAGGTCTGGTTTATACTTCAAAGTATATACACTCAAAACAACCCTACATGTTTCGGCAATGATGCCTCTGTCAAGGACATAAAAAATATAAAATTATATTTTTTATGTCCTTGACAGAGGCATCATTGCCGAAACATGTAGGGTTGTTTTGAGTGTATATACTTTGAAGTAATAAACCAGACCTTTAATCGCCGACTTATTAATACCATATCATACCAAGGTCACGAAAATATTATATTTATATATATATATATATATATATATATATATATATATATATATATATATAAGTGTTTAGATAATTTCTTAGCCGTTTATTTTATCACCGCTTGAAAAAGTTTTTTCTTCTGATTTCAACCATGTATGACATATTGACACAAGATTTTGATATTATGCTTTAATTCACGAAGAATGCATTTTAAGATTAAGTAAGGTAGCCATGCAATTTTAAACTGTTAAACATTTCAATTATCGTTACTAATAGAAAAATGTCGTACACCAACGAAGAGAAACGATATATTAAGTATTTTTTATTCATCGAATTCAAATACAACAATAGCGAGTACAAGATATTTACAATTGTACCAGTACACCAGCCACATCGTACCATTTTTATGGATCTTGATAGAAACTTAGTCGAGATAGGATTGTTTACCAAATCGCGTGATGTTTTATGTTAACAGGAATTTGAATGCAGATCAACGGGATATTTTCAACATTTACATTTTCTGTTCGGGTTCATAACAAACACAAAATTTAGCAACTTTGCCAATGATCCCCATGGTGAGGATCGAAAATGAATCAATCTGTATATATATACAGGGTTAGTTAAAAGTATGGAGACGGCGATTTATTGTCGTTAATATTCATTTTATGGATTTATGTTCAATATAAAAGTTTGTTAGGATATTTAGATCTACATTTGAGAATATTTGAATTTTTTTTTTCTTCAATTGTTTTTTAGTTACGCCTGTCCGGGCATTTTTTTAAATGGGAACTAGTAAATTTTGCTTTTCCATGCGATAGAGGTTTTTTTTCTCTTTACAATAATTTTTTTTTTTTAAATTCATTTTAATAACTTTTTTACAAGAAAAATTAAACAAATTAATAACAAAGTAAATTAAAGTAAGTGTTCAAACTGTCGTCCATTAGTAATTTGACAATGACCCAATCGATTTACAAAACCCCGAACAGAGTTCTGTAAAAAATCTCGGGGAATTTCTTGTATCGTTCTGGTAATTCGGATTTGTAAATCTTCGACGTTATCGGGCTTATCTTTGTAAACTTTGTTTTTTACGTATCCCCAAAGAAAAAAATCTAAAGGACTTAAATCTGGCGAACGAGGTGGCCATTCAATGGTTCCTCGTCTTCCAATCCATCTGTGGGGAAAAACGTTGTCCAGATATTGACGAACATTTACACCATAATGTGGTGGGGCACCATCTTGCTGGAACCAGATACTGTCATTGGGCAGGTGTTCATTGTTTTCATGAGGATAGAGCGTAGCACTAGCAGGTATTATTTAATTTTGAAATAACTGCAAGTACAGAGCCGAAGTTAAATTGCCATTGATGAAAAAGGGACCGATAATATGACCGCCTAGAATGCCAACCCAAACATTAACCTTTTGGGGGTACTGCGTATGGTGCTCCAAAAACCAAGAGGGATTTTCCGATGACCAGTATCTGCAGTTATGTCTGTTTACTTCACCGGTAAGGCAAAAAGTAGCTTCGTCTGAGAAAAGAACATTGTTGACAAAATTTTCATTATTATTGCAAATATTTAACATTTCTTCAGAAAATTGTAATCTCCTATCAAAATCATCTTCCGTTAACTCGTGTACAAGGTGTACCTTATAAGGTTTATACTTTTCACTTTTTAAAAATGACACGATCGATGACTGTGGCCGCTGATTGGCCGCTAATTGAATGGTTGATAAATGGGGATATTCAGATACAGCCAATAAAATATCCAGTTTGTTATCATCGCTTTTTGCTGTTCTAGGTCTACCACTCCTTGGCAAATCTTTAACGCTACCCGTTTGTTCAAAGCGTCTTAAAGTTTTACCAATAACGGATTTAGAAATTGGATTTCTATTTGGATGCGTATCATTAAATAAATTACTAACGTCTTGTAAACTTCTGCGTCTATCTCTAAAACCCAACATCTTAAGTATTTCAATTCGTTCATGTTCACTTACACTCGCCATTGTTAATATTAACAGCAACAAATTGCACAAATGAATTATTTCTGTCAAAGATTTGACGTACACAATAACCACTGATAAAATTATGTCGCTCAAGTTTGTTTATCGTTACGCTTCTGTCTATCTGCGATGTACCGAACATCTGTTAAACACATGAACCGGCTTTTTCTTATAAAAAAGTTATTAAAATGAATTTTAAAAAAACAAAAATATTTTTATAAAGAGAAAGAAATTCTCTATCGAATGGTAGAGTAAAATTTACTAGTAGCGCGCGGACAGGCGTAACTAAAAAACAATTGAAGAAAAAAAAATTCAAATATTCTCAAATGTAGATCAAAATATCCTAACAAACTTTTATATTGAACATAAATCCCTAAAATGAATATTAACGACAATAAATCGCCGTCTCCATACTTTTAACTAACCCTGTATATATAGTAAATTCAATTTGTTGGCGATTTAAAGTCTGGTTTTACTTCAAAATGTATATAGTCGGCGTGAAGTATGACTCAAATAACGGATTAACAGATATTGTTTTGCTACACGGTGAAGCAGGTGGAAATGTTAGAGCTACTAGACGTATGTATATATATGTATATATTAAAAATAATAGACTTTTGATTGGTTTAGCGACCTTTTATTGAATTTTGCTGTTTTATTCTACGACGTTTCGACTTTTATTATTATTCAGTCTTTTTCAAGTAACTGGAAACAAAGATTAATACAATGAAAACATGAACAAATTGAAGGGCTAGCAATGGGAGCATCTATATCCAGCGTAGTAGTAACAGCGTTAGTAGACAGAGCCTTAAATCTCAGTAATCCAGTTTTCAGACCAACAGTACTAAATAAAGTAAAAACAATTTTGACAGAAAACAATTATCCTCCACAATTTATACAAAAAATTATAAAACTAAGACTTAATAAAATTTATAACACAACAAACGGCCACAACAAAAACAAAAAAAAACAATGAATTAACATATATCCCCACACCCTATATAACTGGATTATCCGAAAAACTAGACAATATATTTAAACCATTTAATTTTAAAATAGCACACCAAAGCGGTAAAAACCTAAAATTCCTACACACCAAACTAAAAGACTCAACACCTACACTAAAACGATCACACACAATATACAACATACCCTGCAAAGACTGTGACAAAGTATACATAGGCCAAACAAACCAGTTACTACAAGAAAGATTGAAAGGTCACAAATACGCAAAAAATCAAACTGCTTTAAAAAAACACCAATTGACACTAAAACATCATTTCGATTTTGATAACACCAAAGTAATAACACAGAAAAAGAATACAAAAGCTAGGGAGGTCTTAGAAATGATCCATATTTTTAAAAACAGCAGAACAATCAACGACAGAAACGAAATTGATGGACTTTCTAAACTCTATTACCCACTCATTAAACAATAGTTAAAATCAAAACCCCCCGCACACACAAACACAAACACAAACCAAAAAAAAAATTTTTATCAGTTCCCATTTGTAAATACTTTACTATATACCCCTAAACACGGTCCTGACCACTTTGCTAATTCCAAAATAGAACAGAAATTAACCTCTATAAACCAAGACACAGACACTTACAGTATTCGAACCAGTGCGGTCGGTTCTTAATAAAAAAAAGGTCTCGGATGTCCCCGATAACACATGTTGCACAGAATACGTGTTTTTGAAACCCAAAAAAACGGTGAGTTTATTGTCATTCAATGTTTCCTTTACTGTATTTGTAGTTTAATTCAAATTTTCAATTCATTTATACAGCTGTAATCACTTTAATTTTTCCTTACCTATCATTAATCGAATTTTAATTTTAACTTTAATTGTTAATTTAATTGGTAATTCAGTCTTTAATCTAATTTTAATTTTAATTGTTAATTTAATTGTTAATTCAGTCTCACAAAAGCAAACACAGTTCTCATGTTTTCATTGTATTAATTCTTGTTTCTAGTTACTTGAAAAAGACTGAATAATAATAAAAGTCGAAACGTCGTAGAATAAAACAGCAAAATTCAATAAAAGGTCGCTAAACCAGGGCTGTCCAAAATAAGGCCCGCGGGCCGCATGCGGCCCGCCACGGCGTTTTTTGCGGCCTCAAAAAAATATCGAAATATGCTTTAAAAATAAAAATATATACAAGCGAGTCATTCCTACACCAACGATGAAATGATGAAATAAAATAACACATACATAGGTTATGTGACGCCACTGGCGTAGGATAGAACGCCGCAACGAAGTTACTGGAACATTGGAGATTTTGCGAGGCCGCTTTCGAACATTCGAATAGGCATGCGCGCGTATATAATAAGGTTGACGAGTTAATAGTAAATAGAGTGGCTGTGGGATACAGACTCAGACAGAAAAACGTTGAATACGGTTCGCGAAGTTAATTGTTACGGTCAAGTGTTTATTTGTTTATAATTGTAGTTATTTTGTTTTGGTGTGCGGTACGCAGCAACTCAATTTAAGGTTTTTAAGTGAAATATGTCTTCGCGGAAAACAAAAATTTCAAACGAACATCGAGTTTATAATGGCCGTAGGGAATCAGACTATTTAATCACAAACAACAATAATAAACTTCAGTGCATTGTTTGTATGCAAATACTATCAGTTCCTAAAGAATATAATGTAAAACGACATTGCACGAGAAAAAGTTTCAGCAGTATACAGGCGAGTCTAGAAATGGTATCATTACGGATTATAAGAAAAAGCTAAAACTACAAACAATTTTTTTCAAAAAGTCTGACACTGATAACAAATAATTGCCGCTTCTTACGAAGTAGCGCTGGAAATTGTCAAAGCGAAAAAACCTTTTAGTGATGGAGTTCTTATTAAGAATTGTGCAATGAAAATGGCAAAACAATTCAATGAAACAAAAATTGCCGAAAAATTCGCAATAGTCTCAATGTCGCATCAAACAATTGCAAGATGTGTAGAGTACATTAATCAATATGTATCCAAAAAATTGCACGACACAATTGAAAAATGTAAATATTTTTCACTCTGCCTGGACGAAAGCACTGGCCTCTCTGACATCAGCCAACTTGAAATTTTTGTTCGAACTATTGAAGAGGACTTCAGTGTAGCAGAGGAGATGCTAGATCTTATTCCCCTCCATGGTACCACCAAGGGTACGGATATTTTTGAAGCTGTAAATAAGGTGGTATCTGACTATGGGGGATTCGATAAATGTTCCTGTATTGTTACTGACGGAGCCAGAAATATGATAGGAACTGAAATTGGATTTGCAGGACTCTTAAAACGAAACAATATCAACTGTCCTGTGATACACTGCATTGTTCACCAAGAGGCCCTATGTGGAAAGTCCTTACGTCAATCGAATGTCATGAAAGTGGTTGTTAAAATAACTAATATTATAAGATGGGGCAATCGTGCTTTGACTCACAGAAAGTTTCGTGATTTTTTGGCCGAAGTAGATGCTACATATGGGGACTTGTTACTTCACACCGATATTCGTTGGTTAAGCGCCGGAACTGTTTGCAACGTTTCTTCTCTCTACGAAAGGAGATTCCCATTTTCCTTAAAAATGACGTGAAGTCCGACACTACGGAAATGGAAAATCAAATGGTAGATGCAAAGTTTCTCTCAGACCTTGCATTTTTAACAGATCTGACATCTCACCTTAACGAATTAAATTTGAAGCTACAAGGAAAGCAGCAGAATATTGCCAATTTATATGGTCACATAAGAGGATTTCAAAATAAAATTAAGCTTTTCAAGTCTTCACTAGAAAAACAAGATTTTTCATTTTTTCCAAGCTGTAAAGAGCACTTTGAAGAAATGCAGGATTTTGAGAAAGTTTCATATTTAACTCATATAAAATATATTGACACAATTACAGAAGAATTCTAAAACCGATTTAGCGACTTTAAGAAAATCGAAGGAGAAATTTCAGTTTTTACTCAGCCACTTACAATTTCTGTTGAGAACGTAAGCAGAGCAGATCGTCAACTGGAATTGTGTGATTTGCAGTCGGATCCTTTTTACCAGGGAAGAACCGAAATAGGATTGGACTTTTTTAAGTTACTCCCAGGAGAACGTTACCCGAACTTGCGAAACTTAGGCCTTATGATGGGCTCAATGCTGGGAAGCACGTATCTTTGCGAAAGCAGCTTTTCCAACATGAAATTTATAAAGTCAAAATATAGGTGTTCCCTGTCTGATAACTCACTTACTCAGTTGCTTCGTTTGTCAACAACAAATATTAATATTGATACACTGGTTAGTGAAAACCAACATCCCCAAACTTCCCACTAACTTTTTTGGTATATTTCTTATTTTTTTTTTGAATAAATAAAAATAATTATACAAACAAACACGTTTTTTTGTACCTATTACAAATCACTGATAAAGTTGCATACGAAGTATTTTATGATGCGGCCCTCACAACCGCAAATTTATTTACAGCGGCCCTTGGTCCACTTGAAGTTGGACAGCCCTGCGCTAAACCAATAAAAAGTCTATTATTTTTAATATTAAGACACGGCCAATAAAATAAATAAGAAAAATAAACTTCTTATAAACACTAAACATATGTATATATATATATATATATATATATATATATATATATATATATAATTTTACAATCGCCAACAAATTGAATTTACCATATATATAGATAATTATTTCGTGACCTTTGTATGTTATGGTAAATTCAATTTGTTGGTGATTTAAGGTCTGGTTTTACTTTAAAATATATATATTCAAAATAACCCTACATGTTTCGGCAAATGATGCCTCTATCAAGGAATATAAAATATAAATGACAGTATATTAATGTCATACATTTGAGTTGCTATGGATAAAATTATTCAAAGATACATTCCAATTGAATAATAATAAATCATACCTTAGTATTCTAAAATAGATAGACAACAAAAACAAGGAAACACAAGACATGAGTTATTATTATAAATGCCTTCTGTGTTTTGATTTCTGTCTGGTTGTCCGAGTAGGTTTTCGTGGTTTTCCTTTTCGTTTAAGGCAAATGCCGACAGCTTTACATCTTGAGACGCTCCACGGCCATAGACATTTCTATGTACGTCTTTCAGTGCCAATTATTCTAGAGTGCCATGGCATAGGGCTATTTAAAAAATATATTGCTTAAGCGTAATTGCGGGAGTTGTAGACACGATGATGCACACTGTAAGTCAGAAGTCAGTCTGTTATCAAATTGCGTGAAGTATGACTTATTCAAATAACGGATTAACAGATATAGTTTTGCTACACGGTGAATCAGGTGGAAATGTTAGAGCTACTAGAGGTATTTATAAAGCAGGTTTCCGAACCGAAGATGTCCACTAAATGATTTAATTTTACAAACGATACATTGTATCCAAGTTATGAAGCAGTGGTCGTGAAAGACGATCTTCGGTAACATATTTTTCAAGCTGCGGTCCATATCCGTGAAGACCGAGCCGTGTTAAATCATGTACTTCAAAAGCTTACCAATCGGTTAGAAACTTGTATTTATGCAAATGGCAACCACATTGACATCTGCTTTAAGATTTCCACTTATTTCACACAAATCTTCCCTTTTTAGAGCAAAGAAATTGTCATTACAAAAAGAGGCAAATAGAATACAAATAGAAAAAAAATATTCAACATTCAATTAAAAATTAAAAATGTAATTTATTATTTCTCGGCGTGAATTTAATATTAAGACATTTAAAGAAACTCCATATTGCATTTTTTGCGGAATATTACAAAGGTCAGGCCATTGACCTAGTTATAAATAGGATAGGTGAAGAGGATTTTTTGGTGAACTTGAACAAATAAACGCCTATTTGTTTGTTGAATCGCCAACATATAAACATATAATTTCTATTTACATATTTAGATTCAATCTGAATACAAAACAGTATTTGAAAAGTTTATGTTCCTAAATTTCCGCAAAAGTTAAAATTTTGAAAGAATAAAATTTTTTGCAGATTTGAATGGTTCTCTTACGTATCTCTTATATATTATCAAACGTCGGCGTATTTCATTTATACCCTGTATACAGGCCATTCAATTTTAAAAAATTATCTTGTTTGTTCTAGCGATTTACGGAACATCCTGTATAAGTCTACACATTTTTATAATGTGCACAAATAGCAGCCATATCTTGATAGGTTTTGCATATGAATTTTTCTTATATTCACCATTTATAAGCAAATGTACTTTGTCAAATCATTGATTCACTCGGTATATTTACAAATACACATAAATTAACTTCTTTTTATTTTCTTTGTAATACAGAGAGTAATTGCAGTAATACTAGTTATTCTGTATAATATATTCAAGTGCTTATAAAGAACGAAGCAAAATTACATAAATTGAATGTTGAGTACTAAAGAAAACTTTTAATAAAGAAAAATACAAACGTTGCTACAAAAATAATTTTATTTCAAAAAATAACTGGAAAAACGAACATTAGATACTGCAAAGTAACACACTATAACACATAAATGTAACATGAAACATAAGACAAATTACTAAAACTCTAATTCTTATAAAACATCAGATTTCATTCGTTGGATATTTATGAAAAACAAAATAAGATCCATATTCAAAATAGGTATCGATATTGAACTGTCGAGATTTTTGATCATTCAAGTGAATCTTCGTGGTGGAGAATCCAATAACGACAAGGTTTTTTGTTTCTTGATTGGTGGCTCCAAATTATTATTTATTAAACTAGACTTTTTATTGTTTGAGTGCATATCATCATTCGAATTTGCCGTTCCTTGATTTAAATAACCACCTTTTTCAATTTCTGACACTAACTCATCGAGTGGCTCAAATTCTTCGCTTAGATCGATATAATCTATTATTTCAGTAGTTGTACAATTTTGATTATCCTGCTTTAGGCTTCTACCTTTATTCAGTGTAGATTCGTTCCTATGTAATACATCTGAACTAGTCGAGTATAATGCAATTTCATTTTGATTGTTTTCATCTTTTACAGCTTCAAAATCATTTTCGAAGTCTACATAACTACATGAAAGTTCTTTCAAATGTTCTCTAATTTGCCAGTACGTTAAAACAGTCTTGATTTGGTCAAACGTGAATTCTGGAGGGCACAGGTCTTTAATCGAAGTTAAAAGCTTCTTTTCTGTAAAATATGAGATATAAAGTCTTGGTGGTAAACAATTGGTTTTGTATTTTGTTATAATTTTAATTGTTACGTTAATTAGTCTTAGTATTCTAATAAGTTACACAGGTTGTTCTTGAAATGAAAGATGTAATTATATAGAATGAAACCAAAATATTGTGTCAATTACGACGCGAACCCCAAAATTAAAAACCTCCTGAGTTCCGCTTATGAATTCAGAATGTGTAAAAATAATAAATATGTACCTCTACTGAAGTTACACACACACCGTATATTTACATACGTAACTGTAGCTAAATGAATTATTAAAAATTAAGATGTGTTTCATTAATTTACGAACCCATTTTAAAAATCATACTAAAAATAATTTGTAGACTTACATCATTTCATATGTATTAGGTGAATTTTTATTTTTGGTAGAAGTAAGAAATAGAATGCAGCTATTGAATGTAAAGGCTGCAATGTTTATGTTTATAAAAACGCTAGAAAATAACATGTGTCTAAGTTTTATTATGGTAAGGGTTCTATAACCTGGTACGAAAGTCAGCTGTTAAAAATTTATACTTCCTTGTGAATTTTTAAAGATGGTATATTAAAAGAACATGTAAGATTTGTACTCTACGGGAATTTAACATTTTATTTCCTATTTGCTAACAATCTATCTTTAATCGAAAAATTGTATCGAACGTACATAACGATCGACAACTGAACGAAACTTAAAGCGAGATGGACAATAACAAAACTTCTTTTTGTTATTGTCATTTAACTGAAGGTATCGTCGTTTATAATATACCCCATCACACAGTGGAGTGATATTTTTTCCTCACTTATGAAAAGGAATTTTGGGAAAATATTTGAATATATATTCTATATAATTTAATCTTTCCAATTTTCATCCGTTGTCTTTTTATTTCAAGGACATCCGGTATAATATTGGTTATATTCAACCTGTCTGATCATTAATAGCGCTTACTAAGCAAAAATATTAAGAATAACACTAACTTCAGCGCTGGCAATAAAGTTAACCATTTATAAGGAAAGTGAAATGCGATGTGAAACTCTGGCGAAACGTGGTAAGAAGTGAAGCCATTGTAGTAAATATTGATTTAGAACTAATCTAACAAAATATGAAGCTTTGGAAACATTTACATAACATATAGATATACCGTATGGAACTGTGGTGAGAAAACGGCGGAGAGGTAAATTATACCCTACCAGTACACTAGATAAGAGAGACGGACGGTATATTGCACCAGGCGCCAGGTTGTACGTATGTGTACACTACACCTACTTCTGACCTATCAATAGGCGTGTCTGTGTTGAAATAAAAGTACATACATGTGTATACCACACCTACTTTCGACGTATCATTATTGCTTATCCAATCATACGTATGTGTATACCACACCTACATCTGACCTATCCCTATGCTTATCCAATCAAATGCTACACTATACATTCAATAAACATATCGGGAAGTAAAGCGGTTGCGCAGCAGTGTCGTTTTCTTACCTCGTTTATACACGGTATACTACGCAATTTTTTTCTGCGGAAAAACACTCTGACTGTGTGAAATGGATTTTTGAAATTTTCCATTCTGCCTCTGCACATAACTCGTTAACGGTAAGAGTTTTAACACAAAAAATGTTTCTTTGAATGAGTTTTATTAAGCAGGTAAGAAAAAAGCTAAATATATCTACATTTTTATATATATTTTTTTCGACAGATAAATAGGTAAAAAGGTTTGTTTGGTTGTGTAACAGACCTATAGTTGCAGTGTTGAAATCAATTTTAAAACAAAAGTATTGATAACTACATTATGCATTATTTTGCATTAGAGTTAATAATAATATAACATCATCCTGCCAATATTATTACACGTTAAAACACCTACCAATATAGAATTTTTTATATTTAAACATTCAATGGATTATTCTGCATGGTGATGAAACTACCAAAGAAATGTTTAAAACACACGAATTCGTTACACCATGCACATCGGATGATGGCATGGCCGCCACATATGGAACAATCAGGAGGATGAACAAAATCTTGCTGTGTGAAAGCAAAAGTTACTGGATTTTCAAATTCATTCGGTCTTTGGTCAACGTATCCACTTTTATACCAAGCGTAAGCAAATACGTCGTGATATTTTGGTGCCGAAAGTTGAATAAGAGATTGTAATTTTGTAATATTATTACGTTCATGTAACACAATATCGTAATCATATAGTAGTACAAGGCCAGAAAATGTTCTTACAAAGTTTTTTCATATGTGAAAACCATATACATCAAGAGGTTCTATCATTGATGCAGTTTTCTTCGGGATCGTTAATATATTCACACGTTTGTTGGATGGTATACTGGTTTGTAATGTAGCAGGACAGTGGCTGGTCGAAGCGTCCGAGAACAAAATGTTCTTTTGTTAATTTTCCAGATATGGATGCTGTTAAATGAGCATTCCAAGGTCGAATCAAAGACTGTGATACGCATGGACCGAAATTTCCACTTTGCTCTATGAGAACAATGAATAAAGGCGAGAGCAGTTTTCCGGAAGCTGATATTGTTGGGAGTATGGTATAACAATGTGTAGTTGCGAATATAGATTGCGCAACTGCTGTAACAGCTTTTGTTCCTTGCACAGCTAAAGTGCCGCCGGAATGTAGCTCAAGATTAAAACCATTGTCATTGGCATTGAATGTATTATCTATCTCGACAAGCCCTATATGATCTTTTGCACTATTAACGAAAGTTGAGGTAATTTCCTTCAATTGCTCGACGTCCGTACCATATGATCGGGTAATAAATTTATTTATTTTTCTTGAAACGATTTTGTAAGCGCTCTTAAAATTGCAAACCCAATGTCGTGATACTTTAAAATTTTCTAAACCTATGTCTGTGTTAACTTGTAATACCCATCGCTGGACGTCCAAAACATGAATAATGGCACCTGAATCAATACTATTCACAAAT
The DNA here is from genome assembly GCA_935421215.2 of Melolontha melolontha. NCBI lineage: Eukaryota > Metazoa > Arthropoda > Insecta > Coleoptera > Scarabaeidae > Melolontha > Melolontha melolontha. The sequence goes on from OW285239.1 coordinate 89,863,653, forward strand.
TCACTATAGGTATACGAATTGAGAATTTTTAGCAACTATTCTCGTCGCGTACCACCTCTGTATATTGCTTCTTCCCACCTAGAAAAAATAATAATACTATAGAATAATACAAGTAGGAACAAATCGTTGCTATGCCACAATATTACTTCACCATTTACTTGTACAATTGCTGCATAGATGAAACTTTGCGAAACTTTTGCTGAACGATATTCAACGCAAGTCGTCTTTTCTTCAGACTTTTCCAATACGTAACAGCGTTGGTTTTATATTCTAAAGTTACAATACCTCTTCCTTCTAGTGTACACTCTTCTTCTTCTTCAACTTCTATCACTTCTTCCCATGTGGGCGCATATATCTCATCTATAAACTTTTAGGCCGGTCACACAGCCACTGGAGCACAAATGTCTCTACCGCTTGGTCGCTGTCGAAACGCTGGCCTCCAAGAGCTTCTTTTAGAGGTCCAAACAAATGGTAGTCACAGGGTGACAAGTCTGGACTGTAAGCAGGATGTTCCAAGATTTCCCAGCCGAATTGTTTCACTTTTTGCCTCGTAATGTTTGCCGAATGTGGTCTGGCGTTGTCGTGAAGGAGAATGAAATTTTTAACGGATTGCGTCTTTCTTTTTCGTCGTAAAGACAATTTTGCGGCATTGCGGCATCCAAAACGTCGCAATAATATTGGGCATTAATTGTGGGGCGATCATGAAGAAAATCAAGCTTCAATGTTGGCTTCGGTAACGCTCGTCCGTGGGCGTCGAACGTGGCTCTGGTTTTCAACTTTCTCCCGGCCTCCAGAAAATTGTTTATGCCATGCAAACACGCGAGGTCGTGAAAGGGTGTTCTCCCCGAACTGTGCGTGCAATCTGTGTAAAATGTCTGTTGGATTCACCCCCTCATTGGTCAAAAACTTAATAATTATCCGCTGCTCCACGGAAACGTGCACTGCTTGCTCACTCATGGTCACTCCACTACTGAACGGTCTCGACGGAATTTCAGACGTTGCTCTCCCCACCCTAAGTGCTTTGTCTACATAGCCACCTACTTCGCCGATTCAAAAAACTTTTGTAAGAGTCATTAAAAAATCAGTCTCGTTTATATCTGATATACCCTCGTATATAACAAATCAATAACTATTATTAATTTTAAGTTTGACAAGTTATATTATATATACTACTTGCTTATCTCATTCATTGTCAGCCTATTATCTTTACAAAAACATGTTTACTATTTACTGGTTATCGTTTAGATAAGAAACAATCTAATATAATGAAAAAAATACAGTAAATGTTTTTTGTTTGCTTAATAAAACTCATTCAAACAAACATTTTTGTGTTAAAACTTTTTCTCTACCTCTTATCATTAATGAGTTATGCGCAGATGCAGAAAAATCCATTTCACCGTCAGAGTGTTTTTCCGCAGAAAAAAAATGCGTAGTCCATACCTATATGTGATGTACATGTTCTAAAGGTTTCATCATTTTTTAGATTTCCGGGTTCGGGATCTTCCTTTGAAAGTTAAATTGAAATAAATCTGTATTTAAAATGGCAAGAAACATTATTCCGCGATTTTGTCAAGAATACATAAAACTTTACATAAAACTTCATTTGATATACATTTAAACCTATTTAAGACATAATATTGAAGCATGTCCTCTCATTTGATCTACGAAAGCGATGAAAACAGTCAAGTATTACCAACTACATTATATGCAGAGTTAGCATTTCTTAAAAAAAACGCAATTTTTCGCATTACAAGCACATTATGACATTGAGTGCGTTTATTCCACAGAAATAGCATCCGATATCAAATATCCGATCGAATTCAATTTAAACCAATCGCGTATTTGCCAAAAAACGACATTAAACCATCTGATCGAATCCATTAAAATTAGATAAAAATGAAAACATATAAAAGAGATAGAAGTAAAAAACTATTTAATGCTCTGTTCATGGTAATCCCTTTAATGTCAAAGTAATTCCCTATTCAAAACATTCTAAACATAACCTAATCGTTTCAAATATAACCTCATTTTACTCATTTAATAAAGAGCTGTAATTATGGAAAAACAAGAGTTTGTGCTAATGAAACTTTATTCTGAAGTGTTACGCTTTTATCACAAAAAAAAAAAACTAAAAAGTAAGAAAAACATACTTCTGATGACCAAACTTGTCGTTTCTTTTTTTCTATTATTTTTGTATTTCTACACGACATTACCGTATACTTTTTATCAATTTGTATAATAATACATTGTAATGCACGTTACTTACTTAAAACATAACCTAAAGAACTTTTTGTTGACATACAACTTTATCTCTTACTTCAAAAATGATTTGAAGTTAGGTACAAGGAACAATTCAATTAAATTCGTTTTGTTTATCGTATTTATGTCGGCATTTGTTGGTTGTTTCACAGAATAACAGAAAGGACAAATTTTTTTTGTTGATTTAGATTTTTGTGCGCCGAATCCAATCAGCCATTTTGAAACTATGTCAAACAATGCTTGGAATGTTGTTTACATGGTTTATTTAAATGCTAAAGTTTTTTAACAGAAATTTAACTTCTGAAAGGGGTAAATGTGTTAAATTAAATATATTAACATTTATAAACACTGAAATAATACAAATTTTCTATAATCAAATGAGTTTTAATGCCTTTAGTTTCCTATTTTTATTCCAGGCTCGACAAGTATATATATATATATATATATATGTCAGCTTTTCATTAGTAGTTTAAAATTACATGAATTATTTAATTGTATCTTCTCTAATATTTACTTCCAGTCGTGATGCCAATTTTTTTTATAATATATATATTGAAACAAATTTGTATTAAGAGCAATTTTGTTCAAACATATTCGAGTAAACTGGTGGACAAAAAAACTGTCCAACTCATTTACATTTTGTAGATTAATGTGCAGATCCTAGAACTTTCTACAAATAAATAATACTAGGCCAAATTTTGTTATATCATGTATAAATAAAGAAAACATAATACTGCAGTAGGTGATATAGTTTAGTATTTTTATTTACAATTATGTTATTTTGAAATAAGCCACTTAAATATCTTGACATAGTTTCAAAATGGCGACAACTTAAATAATAGCTTCAAGGTCATGAAAAATTAATCCTAAAACATCAAAGGCACTGCGGATTTTGTCCTTTCTGCTATTCTGTGGTTGTTCGAGCGGACCGACAAATTCAATCTAATAAATTTAGCGGACTGAATTAAGAAACTTTATCCGATCGAATTTTCAATTCAACACGTATATGTCGCATATGTTTCCAGATTCAAATATCGGATAGAATTCGATCGGATATTATTTCTGCGGAATAAACGTACTCATTAATAAATGTTTGTGTTGATCGGTATATATCTATGTATGACTTTTGCTTTAAAAAAGAAATACTATATTAAAATTCTTGAATAAAAACAAGTTTAAACTGCACAGTCGGAGCTCCATTGGTCATAACGGAATACAGGTTCATGTTGATTATTTACATTTTAGAGTTATGTCTCAAATAGTTGTTTGTCTCTTTCTGAGCGTTGTGATTAAATTGAAAAATGGCAACTATGGTATAAAATTCGTCGAATTTTAGACACGCTGAAAAGCGGTTAGCTTTATCACTGCCACCATATAATACGCTATCAACGAGATAATGCTCTTTTAAATCAAATTGTTGTCGGTGATGAAAAAGACCACCACTTAGGTAGGCAAGCAGCGCCGTCACTGTGTTGGCTTTACTGAAATAAAAGTGCGCGTTATTTAGAAAATGCTTTCAGTTCGGATTACATCTACGCGTATCGTAAATACGTCATTATAGACGTATTTACATATATAGACCTACAATTGTTTATACAACTATGATGTTTATATTACTACATATATATAGCATGCGAAGCACTGGTAAAGTGAGTTCCCCGAAACACTCGCTTGTCCACACCTGTGAGCCGACCGAGAATGGCGACCTTTAGTGATGATTAGCCCACCACTACGTGATCTGTATAGAACTTGATCTATGGCATTTGTTTATTTATTTATTGTATAAATATAATCTCTATAAAGTATATAACGCATAATTAGCTGTTTAGTTTTAAATTTTTTTCATCGCATGTTTGAATTAGTCTAATCCGATTCTATTGTATGGACGAAATATCTCTGTGATGAATCTTGGTGTCACTGTTACTATATCGTACACAAAAGGAATCCATATCCAACCAGGGCCGTATTAAAACAAAGTTACACAATACCCGTGTATTGTATATTTATACAAAAATATAAAACTAAATATTTATATACAAATGAAATGAATATACTAAAAGTCTTCGGAGTTGTCAGAATCGTCATAGTCAGTGCTATAAGTTTCATTTTCACTAAGGTGCATTATAAATTGTGGGGTTATACCTAGATGCTGTAAATAGTCATTTTCGAAACCGACAACATGTGTCATACATTTTTTCCAATTTTCTGTTGAAATGTGAGATATTCCCTCATGAATTTTCCCAATAGTTGTTTCAGTAAATATTGGGCTACTGTTATTTCGTCGTACAAATTCCTTTAACTGACTCCAAATTACTTCAATAGGATTGAGAACACAATAAGAGGGAGGTAGTCGTAAAACTGTATGTCTCGCAGCAGCTGCGACATTGTCAATATAATATTGTTATGAAAAAGTTTTTGTATGTAAAACTTCCAGAAGTTGTTTCTTTGTAGCTTTCTTCAAAATACAATTCATATTCTTCCAGAAATGTCGAAATTTCTAACTTTGTACTAGATTTATTTGGTATTTTATAAAGCTGCCGTGAATGATAGCTGGCGGTGTTCATTACAATAACACTTGCTGAACGTAAAGAAGGCAGCAGGTTATTAGTAAACCAATTTTCAAACAGGTCAGCAGTCATATCTTCGCGCTAATTGACATAAGAAGATTTCATGTTTTTTTTTTGCTGAAAGTAGCGGTTCACCAATGCAACCACTCAGATCCAGCATGTGTAATAATGATGCGTTTGCCTCTGAAAACAGGAACATCAATTTGACACATTTCAAACTTATCGTTCCAACCTTTCTTAACAATGTCATGGCTATCGTATCAAGTCTCGTCTAAATAACAAATAAAACGGTTTTCTTCTCGGAACGTCTTTAATTTCGTTAAATATTCATACCTAAGCAACTGTATTCTTGGACACTCCATAATCCGTCTTCGTTTGTCAATAGTTTTGAATTTAAAACCATTTTGCTTTAGAATTTACGACAATGTACCAACGCCTGTATTCCTTCAGTTTCCAATAGCAATTTGCATAAATTCGTAAGCTTAGGCACTTCATATCTTCTATAAAAATCGTATATTTTTCGTCTAGTTCTGTCAAATCCGTTCATATTCACCACCTTCGATTTTTCCGTTGTCGGCAATTTTAACGGCAATTTTATGTTCAGTTTCATAACATACTCCTGTTAATTTAGATGTCCTTTCAATAAGCTTCTTTTTTTTATTTCCAAAATGTTCACTATTTAAATTATTATATACATTTAGAACTATTTGCTGTGCTTGCAGGTTTAAATGTTGTTGTTCTTCTATTAATAACCAATTAATACCTCTGATTTAGAAATACGAGGGAAGATCAGTAAGTACCCGTGTTTGAAGACAGGTGGCGCTGCTGAGGGAAGTTAGCATTACCGTCGTGTACTACCATCTGTCAGACAACACCATAATAAATTTCAGACTGATTCATAGGTTAGTTTTTATTTGGCAGCCAGTTGTATCACACGTGTTTCGTGTTTCTCGATAAAATGGAAAAAGAGCAATATCGATCAGTAATTCGCTTTTTATTTTTGGATGGAAAAACATGCAAAGAAATAAAAGCGAAGTTGGATGCTGTCTATGGGGACCCTTCACCATCTATGACAACCGTAAGATATTGGTTCAACGAATTTAAACGTGGTCGTACATCTGTTTTTGATGAGGAGCGCCTAGGCCGCCCGGCAGACGTGGTTACCGAGGAAATCGTTGAAAAGGTTCACGACATGATTCTCGCTGATCGCCGAACGAAAGTGCGCGAAGTAGCAGAGGCCGTAGGCGTGTCGTACGGAACGGCAATTAATATTTTACATGATAAGTTATCGGTGAGGAAGGTGTCGGCCCGATGGGAGCCGCGATTGCTTACGGTGGACAACAAGCGGATACGGTTGTCAATGTCGAAGCAGTGTTTGGACCTCTTTAAGAGAAATTCGCAGGAGTTTTTGCGTCGAGTCGTCACCGTTGATGAAACCTGGATCCATTATTATACGCCAAAGTCCAAGCGACAGTCAAAACAATGGATTTTTCGGGGTGAATCTGCTCCGAAGAAGGCAAAGACGGTCCCATCGGCCGGAAAGGTCATGGCCACGATTTTTTGGGATTCCAACGGAATAATCCTCATGGACTTTTTGCAGAAAGGAAGAACGGTCACGGGGCAGTACTACAGTGAATTATTAGACCGATTCGATATAAAATTGAAGGAGACACGGCCCCATTTGGCTAAGAAAAAAGTGCTGTTTCACCACGATAATGCACCAGCACATTCATCCAGAATTGTCGCGGCAAAGTTGCATGAACTGCACTACGAATTGCTGCCGCACCCACCGTACTCGCCTGACTTGGCTCCCTGCGACTTCTTTCTGTTCCCCAACATGAAAACGTGGCTCGGGGGAAAAAGATTCAGCTCAAACGAGGAGGTTATCGTCGAGACAGAAGCGTATTTTGCAGAGTTTGACAAATCTTATTTTTTGAAGGGGTTAAAGAAATGGCAGAAACTTTGGGAAAAGTGTATTGTACTAAAAGGTGATTACGTTGAAAAAATAAATAAAAAATTTGTGAAAAACTTCCGTCTTCTTTCCTAACACGGGTATTTATTGATCCACCCTCGTATATTAATATTGAGTTATACCCAAGTACTTTTTTGACCTCAATTTATATTTAAACAGTTTCTTCAAATTAAGTTAAATAGGCGGAATTATCCACTTATGCAAAAATTATATTTATTATTGATACAATAACACCTAACTAAACTATGCTAAAAGTAGATTAATTACGGTCCATTTGCACATTTGCATTTCAACATACATCCCGTTGAGCTCAGGTACTTGTCCGTAATGGATTTTTACGGTTTTAATACTTTAATCGCTATATTGGAGAAAAGACTATACCAGCTTACTTCGTGAAAACGTGTAAAATCTCCAAAAGCGAAAATTGTCTCTCAATCTTCAGCAGGAAGAACAATGGTGCCTGTATTTTTTATTACCGTGTGATTTCCATCAAACAATACCTAAAAGAGCGTCGGTTCAATTTCGTACGTTGAGGTAGAGTTTGCTGTTAGATAATGTTTCCGCAAACAGCGGCGTGAATTTCACCAGTAGGCAATCTGTAGATTAATGCACCATGTTAGGAGGATGTCATCTCATATATTAATGTAGGATATGATGTTGTGATCTATAGTGGGTGCGCATGATCGCCAGATTCCTCTTTCATGGTCACACTTGCAAACACGTGTCGAAATCGTTAGCACCTTCTGCAGTAATATTACGTGGGGATCATACATCATCAGTCGGTTATGTATTTCCACCCAGGAAGACTGACGTGCCCATTTGTAGTGAACACAGTGTGCGCCTCATTTTTTCAGAATTATATCGCACCTCTGCTCTCTTTGCCTGCTAAAAAAATCTGTTCTTTATTCAAAACAGTAGCACGCCGGCCCAAAACATAAAATGGAATTAAGTTAGCACCATCTGCAGTAGTATTACGCGGGGATCATGCATCATCAGCCGGTTATGTATTTCCACTCCGAAAATCTGACGTGCCCATTTGTAGTGAATACTAGGGCTGGGCGATACCGACGTTTTCGGTATCGGGTATCGATACCAATCGAGCTATCAATACTTCGGCGATGTATCGAGTATGTGGGCGGTATCGATTCTGAGTACTGGAATCGGTAAAATAGGTATCGATGCTTTGGAATCGATACTTTGGAGTCGATACCTTGCAATCGATACCAGGCGCGGCTCGTGATGACGTATTTGGCGGTGCACGTACAATGATACGAGTCCCTCGTGTGTTTTCGGTGTTTCGTAGCGTTTACTAAGAAAACGCTACAGTTAGTAAAGGAGAATACACGAAGCACTCCCATCATTGAAAGTGCACCCCCAAATACGTCATCATGAGCCGCGCCTGATCGATACCTTGATTCGATACCTAGGAATCAGTATTCATAACCCGTTTTCTTTCGATTGTTTGATATCGGTTTCAAGAGATATAAAATTAATTTACCGATTCTACCATATCTACGATGAAATTTGCAATATTGTGATATTTTGATTTTTTTCATAATATGGATATTTGCTACGCATAATATAAAATTCAACATCTTTATAAATATATATTATATAATATGTAATATACAATATATGTATATAATGCAAACATACTTCAAAATTATTTATTTAAAAAGTTATTGCATCCTTTATATACATTTAAAAAAATGTACAACGGTAAGCTACCCGATACATCCCTGAGTGTCGATACTTAGCGAGTGCTATAATCGGTAAAGTATCGATAGGTATCGATGCTTTGGAATCGATACCTTGAATCGATACATTGGAATTTATACCTTGATTCGATACCTAGGAATCAGTATTCATAACCCGTTTTCTAGGTATCGATTGTTTAATATCGGTTTCAAGAGATATAAAATTAATTTACCGATTCTACCATATCTACGGCATGAAATTTGCAATATTGAGTTTTTTTTGTAATAATTATAGTTATTATGTCATAATATGAATATTTGCTATGCATAATGTAAAATTCAACATCCTTTTAAATATCTAATATATACATATAGCAAACGCCAATTAAGTTGGCGCGAGGAGGGGTAAGTTCGCGCAGGATTAAAAGTAGTGGGGAGATTTGTATTTGGTTTTACATCAAATGTCAGATAATTCTAACCTCTGAGCGTGTATCACTTTATGATCCCCTAGCAAAGACATTATGTTCCGTCAAACGTCAATGACAAATGTATCTAACAATTACTTGAATAGTGGGGGTGGACGTTTTTAAAAACGGCTTCTGCGCACCCCCTCCTGGCGCCAACTTAATTGGCGTTTGCTATACTTAAAAATTCTTTACTTAAAAAGTTATTGCATCCTTTATATACATTTAAAAAAATGCACAAAGGTAAAGTTATATACATATACAGCTATGCGTGCTATTACCAAATTATACAAAAAGCCTAAAATATTCTATTTCAAAATAGAAACAAACCAAGCACGTTTTATACCTACAATAGTTTTATAAGATTCTCGACGCCACTTTTTATTACCTTATTAATCTCCATTTATATGAATCATAAATTAAACTTGTAACACAAATGCAATAAATAAAAAGACCCTGTTAAATAAAGAAAAGGAAATTGCTACAAATACCAATATAAGAGACTTGTAGAAGTTTAGCCGATTCCAAAATAAAGCGATACTGGCATACTATTTTAGTATTGATGATTTGGACTCCTTGCTTGGAGTGGATAGCTTGGAATGAATACTTCGGTATACATTGAAATCGTCATTTTATATTAGTATGGATTTCTTGGTATTGGCTCGTTGGTATCTGTTCCTTGGTATCGATACTCTGGTATTGGATTCTTGGTATCGATACCCAAGTATCGATCCCTAGGTATCGATACCTTAGAATCGATACTTTCGTTATCTGAGGTATCGGGGAATCGATACCAGTTATGGTATCGGGTATTCGACGATGTATCGATACTTCGCCCAGCCGTAGTGAACACAGTGTGCACATCATTCTTTCACAAATATAACGCAATTCTGCTTTCTCTGCCTGCTAAAAAAAAAATCTGTTTATTCAACGTAGCAAGCCGGCTCCACTTTACAAGGTAAAAGTTGTACATCACAACACATAAAAAGGAATGAAGTTCACATATTTCCAACTCAGAGTCTATAGTTTTGGATATAAACATTTTTTATTTTAATTATTTTCGATACAGAAATCTTTTGCTAAAATCTTTTGCTGCGTAGTGGACGTTTCTTTAATGACTATGTTCATATTTTTGTACTTCTGAAACTACCTAAGAGAGTTGAAATCGAGTGACTATTTCACAATAATTACTTATACGCCTGTTGGGATCATTAACTGTTTTAAATAAATTATGTATTTTTCAATAAAATGTATTTAATTTAAGATTCAAGTATGAATGAAAAACAGAAATACTTGACAATTGAAAAAATGTCACTGGTGTATAAATGGTTGCCTACTAAGCCACCATACATTTATCCCTATGTGTAAAGCTAAATGAATAAAAATCAATACATTATACCTATGTGTAATAATAAAAGAAAAACCCGGTATATTACTTACCCGGTGGCGGTAAAGTCCTTATCACCTCTAAAATTGTATCTTTAACCTGACATGATACATTCAATGTTTTTAATTTTATTGGATATCCTAATTTCATGCATTTAATCAAATGCAAATGAACAGTTCCAATTACTATTTTTCTAAAAACGAAAGTAATTGATGAATTAGCTAATTTGTAAAGAGACAGCTTACCTTTCCTTGGATATATCTTCTAGTGACATTCCACTTTTATACATGATGTATGTTTTTTCTGCTGTGGGTGAAAGTTCTGCACCTTCTAATGGGTGCAATATTAGGATATCTTGAATAGATTTCTTTTTTTCAGATAAACGCATGGCTCGAACAACATTAACAAAATGTTGTCCGAATTTATTAATTTTTGCTTCAGTAAACTTATCCACTACAAATAATATTACAAAACATTTTATATTAAAACAAATAATATATTTAACACTAACATTTGCAATGGCTTAATGCATCAAGATCGGTGGGTTTTAACTGAGCAATATTCATTAATGTATCATTAGAGGCTATCATGTACGGTCTACAGTCATATGAATTTGATAATTCACTCCTTTTAACAAGTAATCCTTTGTAAATATTCATCGTTTCTTCATCTTGTACTTTATTTTCAACAATAACGACTTCTTTATTATAAGATGGTTGCTTTTTCATGGATATCCAACCATCTGCGTTAGAATTACTACTTGTTGATGTAAAAGATTGAGCAGGTGGATTGGATCTATAAAATCCAAGAGTTAAAAATTAGAGTTGTTGATATAAAGTACATATTTCTAAAATTTACAACACTTCTTTGTACACCCTAAATACTGTATTTCTCACTAAGCTTACTATTGAAACAAACAAAAAATTTAAAAGGGAATATTTTATTATTCAGCATAGTTCCCTCTTAACTTGATACATTTAATAAAGGGACCCTGCTTTAACCCTTCTAAAAAAAGATTCTTCTTGGTCTGCAAACCAGCCCTCCATAGTTTCTATTACTTCTTTGTTACACAAAAATTGACATCCTTTTAAACTTTTTTCCAATCGAGGAAACAGATAATAGTCTGAGGGGGCTAAGTCTGAGGAATAGGGCGTGTGTTCCAGTAATTCCAACCCTAGATCCCGAATTGTATTCATGGGAATGCGGGATTTGTGTATAGAATTGTCCTGCAAATACAACACACCTTTCGCTAACATGCCACGGTTGATCATAATCGATCATAATTATTCCATTGATATTCCAAAAAATTGAAGCAAGAACTTTTCCAGCGGATTTTTGTACTCGAAACTTCTTAAGCCTTGGAGACCCATGATGCTTCCACTCTATCAATTGCTGTTTTGTTTCTGAATCGTAAAAATGAACCATGTTTCATTCATAGTCACAGGACGGTTCAAAAAATCTGGATCTCCTTCAAAGCGGGCACAGATTGACCGTGATGTTTTCACTCTTGCTCGTTTGTGTTCAGTGTGCCATCATAACATAACTTTTTGTTTAAGGAGGCTAACTAGATATCAATACCCCCCTCGTATATGTATGTGTGTACTCAGTTCAGCCATAAATACTATCAATGTTGCACAATTGTGCAAAAATGTAACGACAAATATGTAATATATGTCAATACTCCTTTGGTAGCACTCAGTGAACACCATTTTACATTATGGGCAGGTTCTACTACTATAACAACAACGCTATCATTGCATTGCGCCAAAGTAGAAAAGAATGCACGACAGATTTTAATTCTTCTGCCGTTCCCTAATATTAACAGATCATACAGCTGTACGATATTTGTTAAGTCAGAATTCCTAGAAGACCGGTACAACATTTCTTGTAATAAACCGCACTTAAAATTTTTCTCGTTAGTTTCAGTTGTGAGTTTCTTTGTTGTGAGAAATTGAAACACCAGAAATTAAGCCAATGATCCAACGTCGACTTTTTATAAACAAAAGTAATCTTTTTGTTTATGTGTTTTTGTTTTTTTTACAATAAAGTGAATATAATAATAATAATAAGTAGATGTTATTATACAATACAATAAGATAGACGCTCGTACAAAAAAAAACAAGGAATATAGTCCTTTTACGATAACAGACGAGGCACGTCATCAACATACGTCATGTTTGCGTCACGCACTCTTGCCAAATCGTTTGTTTACATCTATCACAGAGGTTATGTATTAAAAATCAGTTGACATGTAATCCGCGTTGACAGTTAGGAAATAACGATAATTTACATACTTTTAAAACAATTAGATAAACCTAACGCCTCTCATTCTAACTATAGTTTTATGTACGTGGTAAATTATAACTGACAATTAGCATAATTGAGACATGTTATTAACAGCAATTAAGCGAATTACGAATGACAGTAGCGAAAATAGAAGTTGGCAACGTTACGCAGGATAGGAACGTTTGCAAAGAAGAAATCTCTAGATATACGATAGTGAAAGACAGTTCTTTTTGGGTTTAGTATTGTATAGGTAGGTAATTCTGAAGTTTCCGGTTATGACGTGCCTCGTCTGTTATCGTAAAAGGACTATACACAAGCATTTGTTTGGGTAACCTACTACAGCCCCTAATCTGATAAATTTTTGAAGTCATCCTCAGTATTACTCGCATTTTCACTATCAGAAGTTGTGATAATCAAATCTGCTGTTAGCACATCAATTCGAATCTCTTTTTACAAGTAATTGTCTTCAGCTTGAACAACATGTTGGCAACACTTCAGCCAGTCTTGAACAGTAACTGATGAAAATTCTTCTTTTGTCAGAGTTTTCACAGAGTCTAATTTTAATTAAAACAATTTTCTTTGCTACGTTGTTTTTAACTTGAGCCCTTATCATTTCGATCGTGTCTAAATCCGGACGATAGGGTGGGAGCCTTAAAGGTATATTTTTACATGACAATCGTATATCAAATGCTTTCCTTGAGTTGCCGGTAGGTGCTTTCTGTATTTGTATATTTCGATAGGCTGCATTATCGCTTACAATAATACAATTAAAAGGGAGATTTTGAATCAGTTTCTCTGTAAGCTATTTCTCATAATTTTGTGGTGTTGTCTGTCCAACTGTTGGTCAGCGTGAATGTAAGTTTCATCTAAAAAGATAATAGGTCTGCATTAACTGCTATAATATTTAATTTTGTCCAGATAATTCAACCTCATAGCGCGAATATTATTCCCCTCTATTAGCAACCCCCGATTGTTCTTAGTTTTCCTCATCTTGAATCCAAGTTTTTAATAATTGTATGCAGGGAGGTACGTTTACGCAAAACGTCGTATTCCGCACTTATTTTTATTGTATTATATTCGATTTTGTGGAAATTATAAATCATGTTTCCAATATCCATTTCTTCCTATTGCGGCAAGTTAGTTTTTGTGCATGTTCTCTTGACTTTTTTAGGAGAGCCGAATTTTACCTCACCACCACCATTGTTTTTAGCTTGTAAATTGACATCTTCACTTAATATTTTCTTTATAGTAGCTAGAGAGACGCCCGTAGCAGCTACAGCACGGTTTTTTTTTGCTGTTTCAATTTTATTTGGAAAATTTGTCTTAAAATAATTATACACGTTAAACACAATACTCTTCGACTGGGGATTAAATTCGTTTCTTTCATTTTTCACCTCCATTGATTTCTTTTAATACACTTAAAATGCACATAGACTCACAAAGATACACGCTGCGTAAATTGACTGCTAACCACGGTATGCACTAACTACAACCTTCTACGGTGAACGTCGCGCCGTCAATGTGTATCCTACTCGGGTACTGGCTTAAGAAATATCGTACTGGCTGTACCATTGCTCATTTCCAAGGCATTGGCGACGGCAATGATCGCCCTCGTACCGGTCATTGCGTTCTGGGCCTACATTATACCAATAACAATCTCTCGCATTATTAGCGAAGATTTGGGTGTGAAGGCTTACAAGAGGCGTACATATACACACGCTACTGTTAAGGCCACAAGAATCGAGAGGCTTCTGATTGGCCGTCTTGTAACCCTGAGCTGAATCTTCTCGACTATCTACTATGTTGATGTTATCGAAAGTATAGCTTATGAGGAACATTAAAATTTGGAGTCTCTGAAACGGTATTGAAGCTGTAACAAAAATATCGGTAGAAGCGGTGCGTACATTAATAGATGAATAGCCCGATTGTTTGCAACTCTATGTGGACGCAGGAGGCATTTTAGGAGGCTATTTTAGTTTTCTACGAGTTACTTTTTTATACGCCATTAAAATACTGACAGTATTTATAGCTAAACTGTGTACTAACAAAAATGTAAATTTAAATTGTAACCCAATTAACTAAATTTTAAAATTAATTTATGAAAAACAATACATTATTTATACAAGCGTCCCGTATCGTTATGTTCAAATTTTAGGAGTGTAAAGTAGACTTTATTTCAAGTCACAAAAACGCAAAACTTACATATCCATTTTTATTTGTTTCAAAGTTACAGATCTTGAATGTGATTGCCAGATCATGAAAAAAAATGTAATCCTAAAGTCAATAAAACTGATTTTATTTAAAAAAGTTCAATTAATATTTTCGAAATGTTCACCTCCTTGTTGAATGCAGGCTTCTGCCCGTAAGCCAACAGAAGAAGTACTTATCCGAATTTCATACTTTCATACCTATAAATAAAAGTCAAGGGGATTAAGATCGGGTGATCTGGGTGGCCATGTAACAGGACCACCTCGACCAATCCATCTTGGATAATTGACGCTAACCCAATTTCGGACAGCAATTCCGAAATGTGGTGGTGCCCCATCCATGTGAAACCACATGTCTCGTCGAACATTCAGTGGCACATCGTCTAAAAGACCTGGTAGTTCGTCAATAAGAAATTGAAGGTAATTGCCGGCACTTAACCTCCCAGGAAAAACGACAGGACCAATCAACAAGTCATCGATTAGGGCCGCCCAAACGTTAATAGAAAATTCATGTCGAAATTTAGATGGGCGTATAGCTTTGGAATTTTCTGATGACCACCTGTGCAGGTTTCTCAGATTTGTAACACCACTTCTCGTGAACGTAGATTCATCTGTCCAGAGGACTGTTCTGCAGAAATTAAAATGAAGCCGTGACTGTCTTAATATCCAGGTAGAATAAACTAGACGAGCATAGTGGTCTGCCTCAAGCAAACCGTGTCCCCTGCGATAGTGATATGGATATAAAGCCCTCCGTTTTAAAATTCGCCAAACTGTCGTTCGCCGTTCGCGATTCGACGTATACTGAGAGTTGGATCCCTTGTAACAATAGCTACTGTCTCTTCCTCTAAGTCAGCTGGCAAATTTATTCCTCGGTTGAAAAGATAATCACGCAGTTCGCATTCCCTAAATTGTCTGTGTACTTCTAGAAACGTTCTGTAATGAGGAATGCGCCTGTCGGGAAACCGATGTCGGTATTCAATAACTGCTTGATGTGCACTGCCGTTACAGTAGCCATACGCAAAAGGCATGTCCGCATACTCTTGAGAAGAAATTCGGTAAGGCATTTTGAATAAAGAAAACGTGTCCAGTCACTAATAAGCTGCTGTATGTACTGAAACGTAATGAAATCCTTTATTAAAAAATGCAACGTTAACAGTCATCTGAACATTTGTTTATTGTATGATATTCATGGTTCAGCACTTACGAAATAAGTAAGAACCTTCTTTATCATAAATCAATTTGCAGTACTCTTTTTTGCAGATCTCCAAGAAATTACTGTATGCACTACGATACGTGTTTATTTATTTTAGGATAACATTTTATTATGCGACGTTAACAATTACAGGCCTGTTATTGAATCGTATAACTTTTTTTAAATAAAATCAGTTTGTATTGACTTCAGGATTACATTATTTTCATGATCTGACAATTACATTCATAGATCTTTAACTTTTAAACAAATAAAAATGGATACACAAGTTTTGCGTTATTGTTACTTGAAATGAAGTCTACTTTACACTCCTAAAATTTGAACATAACGATACGGGACATCTTGTATAGACAGATCAAAAATATACCAAACTCAAAGTTTCAGATTTCAATAAAACTTAACAATTACGTTTATATAGCGTCCTATAAATAATAATAGTGATTTTCAACCCGATATTCGCACTCGTCTGCATCTAATGTGTAAGTAAGTAAGTAGTGTGTGTAATAATTTTATAGTATTCTTCATAAGAACACTATAAAATTATTCAAAATTTGAAAATAAGATTTCTAAGAAAAGATTAACAGTTCGCACGACCAAAAATTCATCAAAATGTTAATTGATTTTTTAAACCTTTGGGAATGATAATATCTGTGAAGCAGAAACGATTAAGAAGTAATATCACATCACATGTCATTGCTTGGTCTAAAAAGAATTATGGCTACGCTACTTTTAATTCATTGCTATTCTCGTCGATTATTTCAACGATGAAAGTGTATACAAAAGCATTAAAAAACTGATTTCTTAATACAAATCTACTAACAAAAGATTGTACATATTCAAAAATAATTGATCATAAAGCCGCCAATACTATACACAGTCCTTTAACACATTTAACACACCCCAGCAAGAATTTATATGAAAACTTACCCTCCTACCATTGATGCGCGCGTAAGTACTCAGAAATTAACTTATACCACTATCAATAGCGGCAAAAAAGTTGTTTTTGTAATTTTGTTTTCTAACTATTTTTGTAACTAGGTTTATTCCATCATGAAATGGTAGGAAAGTAACAAGTGTTCATTTGAAAAGTCAATCTAGGTTACTTTGAAATTTTGATTGAATAAGACGCAAATATATTAGTATGTGTTTGTTGTTCCGTAAACGTAAATCCAAATGACATTTGATAATGTCAATCACAAATATCAGTTAGTGCATAAAATAATCGTGCGTCGATTCTGGTTTAAATAAATTGCTTCTCAGTTTTAAAATGGCTTTCACTTTAGAGCATAAAATTTTTTTAGTCCAGGCTTATTTTCGAAGTGGTAATAAAATTGATGGTTTGTGGGTTTATTCAGTTCAAGATTGCATGGTAGAATTTCAAGTTGAGTTTCCACATTTTGTAATAGATTATATACAATTTAAGAATACTTTGGATAGAACTTTAAAACTTTTTTCTGAAACTGGTAGTCTCTTAAGAAAATCAGGCAGCGGAGCAGTTAAGAAACGTACACCTCAAGTTGTCAATCGTGTTGAAGAAATAATGGAAAATGAACCACAAACATCTGTTCGACATTTGAGTCAACAAATAAACCTTTCTGTTGGTACAACTCACAAGTTATTAAAAAAAGATATGCAACTTTATCGATACCGTATCACAGCAGTACAAGAATTGTTAGAAATTGATTATCCACGTAGACTACAGTTTTGTAATTGGTTTGTAAATATGAACAATAATGGAGAACTTTTGTAAAGAATCATCTTTAGTGATGAAGCATGGTTTTATAAAACCGGATACCTAAATTCACAAAATACAAGAATTTGGAGTAGTGAAAATCCACATGTAATTAATGAAGAATCGCTACATCCAGAGAAAATTGGTGTTTGGGCAGCGATAAGCCAAAGGCGAATCATTAGACCATTATTTTTTCAGGGAACGTTAACTGCTCAAAGGTACCGTACGGAAATTTTACAACCATTTGTCAATCAGTTGCATGATGATGAACTTCAAAATGCATATTTCCAACAAGATGGAGCACCTTGTCACTGTACTGCAGAATCTTTGGATTATTTAAGAGAATTTTTTGATGAGCGTATAATTAGTCGAAATACTGAAATTGCCTGGCCTGCACGTTCATGCGATTTAACACCTTGCGACTTCTTTTTGTGGCCTTATCTAAAAAATAACATTGTTCGAACACCTATATTGAATTTGAATGATATGCTACAGAGAATCGAACAGAAATGCATGGAAATTAATAACAATCCAGTAATGTTGCAGAATATCATCAGAAATTTTGAACGGAGGATTTTAAAGTGCAATGATCTTGAAGGACAACATTTTCAACGTTTGTTATAGTTTTCAATAAATACCTATTATTTGTTATTTATTTGTATGTACGAAACTGTCAAAATATACGACTTCGTATATTAAGTAGTAAATTTTAATTTACAACATACTTCAAAATGTTCTCAGTAAATCACATGCTACTAGATTGACTTTTCAAATGAACACTTGTTACATATATCATTCCTATAGGTCTTTCACGACAACAGACGAGTCACGTGATAAATAGTTACAAAACAGGGTTGACAAATGTACATTGCTTAAAGTTAGCTATTGTTAATAAATAATCTATGATGTTATGTTTATATTGTAATTTTAAAATATATTAACTCCTATTAATATGCTTTAATTTATTTTATTGTACAGGGTTGCCGCTGAATAGCGCCCAACTATGCGAATCTGAAGAAAACGTATAAATGCCTAACTGAAAATCAAAAAAGAAATTTATTCGTAATTCATAAAAAATTTCCAAGCTTTTAGGGCCAAAATGTAGTTAAAGTCGGTCCATATTATTATTTATCGAATTACAGCTGTAAATTTAAGTTCATTGACCTGTAAAAAAAGTCGATAACATTTCGAACAAGACTTTCAACAATATATATTGATAGATAGTGAATGTTACTCTTTTCTACCAAAACATTCTCGGCCGCACATATGAGCCATATGACGGCGTTCTTTTTTTTGTGAATATCTTTATGTCAAATATGTCCACATACATATGCGGCATTAATTAAAATGTGATTAAAACGAAATAGTTTGAACTTTAGACTTCTTTTAATAGTAAAATTATTATGTTTACTTTACATATAATGATGAATTAGAGATGGAAACCTGTATTGCCGCCCGTATATTTACCTGCGAAAATTATTTTCTTGTTACAACATGAACATTGGACCGCGATTTTTTGTATGAAGGCATTACTCACATATACTTTTCACACCTTTTTTTCTTGGTCGCTAAACACAACTTGTATTCTATATACAAAAAAAAAACAAACAAAATCAAAATACATATTGCTGTGTTAGATAAATTGAAAAATTAAATAAAGCAGAAAACAGAAATGAAAAATTTAAAACAGGTAAAATTTTGAATATACCCTGTATGAGCATCGATATAACAAATCTAATGTTTATTTTATGTAGAGTTTCTCAATATTTTCTGTAAAACGTTTTAAATATGCAACAATACAGATGGTTTAAAAAAGGTATATAACCCCTTACCACAATTATTAGTCGTATCCTAAATACGTATTTCGACAACTAAGTTGTCATCATCAGTAGGTAAAAACTACTAATTAAAAGTCGCACATGGGGCACAGTAAACTAAAGAAAAACGCTTTCGCACAACTACTATACACTGCAACCCTGTAAAGACTAAATTTAACATGCCAATCTCAAAACTACGAGACAAACACTTGCCTCTTAAGGAAAAGGTTTAAACATGTGTTAAATTGTCGGACAAAGGAACGGCAGAAATTCCTCTCTAAAAGAGGCGCCAACTAAAAACGATTTTTAAAAACTACGATGAACCTACTATTAAACTTAAATGAAACACCTTATTTTCACAAAACACTAGTATATTTAACTATATGTATATTTCATGTGCATTGCACACATCAGTAGTTATTATTTAAACGTATTATTTCAAGTACATGTATAGTAACAATATCTATATTGGGTAGGGGTGTAAAAAATTTTCCATTACAAATGGTTAAAAAGGATGGTCGTATATTGTAAAAACCGAACTCTATTAATTCTGAGAATGACAAAATTGGGAAGGGGCGTTACATGTGAAAAAACAAGACATCTGACTTTGTTTTGTTATATTAACTAAGAATCAATTAACGTGAAAAGGATCTATGAATTATTAGATATGTATATAATTTAAAAGTTAATTATAAATAGGCGACATGTCATTGTTAAGGAGTTAAGCACTTAGAATTCACGGTTGGCTCTAGGTGAAACATGATTAATAATTTACTAAACAAAACACCCGGTACATTTGTTCCACAAAACGCGAAACATTTTACATTTCGTGAAACAAACACTCCAAGTGCTTTATTCAGTAAACCATTGTTAAGGAGGTAATTTTTTTGCATTCTTTCACGTGTATGGATTCCCACATGTCTATATTTCTGCTGTTACCCCCCCCCCCCCCCCACCCACTTATAAAAATGTGAATAGACAGCTGAACGGTATTGGAGATTTATCGCTATTCAAGGAGGTATGTTTATTTTTCGCGATAAATATACTTTCATAAGCATCAAGTTCGTGGAGTTTATTAATTCCTTTTATCAATTTCAAACCTGTAATCGGTACATTGTGCAGTGTGCTCAAAGCGTGATTTGCGACATTTGATTTATCCGGTCTATTGTATTTGATATGTGCTATGTGTTCTTTAAAACGGGTTATTATAGGTCGTTTAGTTTGGCCTATATATTTCAAATTACAATCCGCGCAACTAATTTCATATATCCCTGATTTCGAATTGGAATTAATTCTATCTTTAGTATTCCCTAGCAGACTTTTGATGGTGTTTTCGGACCGAAAGGCTACCTGGAGACCTCTTTCTTTCACAACTTTATTAATGTTTTTCGTGACAGGGTGGTATGGTAGACATATGTACTTTTTCTCTTGGTTACTTTGGGATATCAAACTCGTGGATTCGCGGATTGTGTTTCTTATTTTAGTTTTTCTAATTAATTTATTGATTATTTCTATGTCAAAGCCATTGTATGTCGCAATATTTTTAATGAAATCTAGTTCTGTTTCATATCTCTCTTTTGTTAACAAACATGTCTAATTCGCATTTCCGTGTGTCAAAAACTGCCTATCTCCTTTCATAGCCAATTTATTCATGAGTCAATTTGAAGTAGAATTCAAAAACAACGCTAAATATTTCCCTAGAGTCTGGATTAGGTATGTAGATGACATTCTCGCGATTTTTGACACACGGAAATGCGAATTAGACATGTTTGTTAATCAATTAAATTTGAAATTTCCGACTATTAAATTTACGGTGGAAAAGGAACAATACGGCAAGATACCATTTTTAGATACTTTACTGATTAGAAATAAACATAAAATAGAAATCGATATTTTCCGGAAAGAAACCAACGTTAATAGATTCATCACCGCGGATTCAAATCATAGTTATCAACATAAGACAGCTTCCTTTAACTTTTTAGTCAATCGGTTACTAAATTTTCCGTTAACAAAAGAGAGATATGAAACAGAACTAGATTTCATTAAAAATATTGCGACATACAATGGCTTTGACATAGAAATAATCAATAAATTAATTAGAAAAACTAAAATAAAAAACACAATCCGCGAATCCACGAGTTTGATATCCCAAAGTAACCAAGAGAAAAGTGCAGTGGAATGTGCTTTTGATTGCTTATTAATTAATCTTTTATTCACACTACAACTTATGATGCCGGCTGTACAGTCTAGTAGATTCCACGAACTCCCATCTCACGGATCGTTCTTCTCAGAATAGGTCCAGGTTATGTTAGAAGTAAAACAATAAATGTCAATAAAAGTCACGATTAGCTAATTTACAAATTTTTAATAAAAAAAAATAAAAAAAATCCCTTTACCGAATGTATAGGGTGCTAAAGCAACATTAACAGTAGCATTTGGAGGAAACACTCTTTGTGAATATGACTCGCACACAGAGAAAAACCCCCTGTGACTCTCGAACAAATATAAAACTAATAAATACTGGAGAAATTTGTCAAGTTTGACCTCTACTTTAACCCCTACAATATCAAATGTCAAAAACAACAAAGTTTTCAAAACCCGCGTAAATTGGCTTACAGTCATGCGCAAAATAAAACACGACACAATTCAACCCACAACTTAAAAAAAATCCAACCTGAATTTAAAACGTTGTAAAATATTATCCTTAAGAAAAAACTCCACTAACAAAAAACATGACAATTTTTCTCTAATACTCATATACGATTTTAAATATCAAAATTATTACAAATAATACATAAAATATAATAATAAAAATAAACGTAGTATCAATTATATAAATTAAATATTTTTATCAAACTTACATAGATCTATGCACTGATAACACAAAAAAACTACGTGAGAGATATCATACTTATTAGATCACACCAAGATCACAAACTCTCGCAAAAATCGAAGTAACATAACATTACATGCACCTGAATAAAATGCATAAACAAAAATAAAACCCGATTTTACTAAAACAGAGAATAAAAATGAATTTCTTATCCTCTAACAACCCGGTCACTTTAGAAGTTAAGATATCTCTACCAAAATGAAGTTCCAACTTCCGCACGGATATCCCCACCAACTATAAAATCAAAAATATACAGAAAAATATACATCTTATAACAATATGATATCCGGAGTAGCGGCTGCTTTAAACATCTGACCAACCTAAATATACGAGGATGGATCAAAATTTCAAACATAATAAAATTCATCACTTAATATTAAATATATTTATAACGATCCCCGTCTGAAATAAAATAAACATCAAAAATTGAAATAGATAAGTTTAATCAATGTACTACAGAAAAAAGTTTAATATATAGTTCAATTATTTTCCTTTCTTGTCCATGGAAAAATCCATGACAATATGTCTACCATACCACCCTGTCACGAAAAACATTAATAAAGTTGTGAAAGAAAGAGGTCTCCAGGTAGCCTTTCGGTCCGAAAACACCATCAAAAGTCTGCTAGGGAATACTAAAGATAGAATTAATTCCAATTCGAAATCAGGGATATATGAAATTAGTTGCGCGGATTGTAATTTGAAATATATAGGCCAAACTAAACGACCTATAATAACCCGTTTTAAAGAACACATAGCACATATCAAATACAATAGACCGGATAAATCAAATGTCGCAAATCACGCTTTGAGCACACTGCACAATGTACCGATTACAGGTTTGAAATTGATAAAAGGAATTAATAAACCCCACGAACTTGATGCTTATGAAAGTATATTTATCGCGAAAAATAAACATACCTCCTTGAATAGCGATAAATCTCCAATACCGTTCAGCTGTCTATTCACATTTTTATAAGTGGGTGGGGGGGTAACAGCAGAAATATAGACATGTGGGAATCCATACACGTGAAAGAATGCAAAAAAATTACCTCCTTAACAATGGTTTGCTGAATGAAGCACTTGGTGAGTTTGTTTCACGAAATGTAAAATGTTTCGCGTTTTGTGGAACAAATGTACCGGGTGTTTTGTTTAGTAAATTATTAATCATGTTTCACCTAGAGCCAACCGTGAATTCTAAGTGCTTAACTCCTTAACAATGACATGTCACCTATTTATAATTAACTTTTAAATTATATACATATCTAATAATTCATAGATCCTTTTCACGTTAATTGATTTTTAGTTAATATAACAAAACAAAGTCAGATGTCTTGTTTTTTCACATGTAACGCCCCTTCCCAATTTTGTCTTTCTCAGAATTAATAGAGTTTGGTTTTTACAATATACGACCATTCTTTTTAACCATTTGTAATGGAAAATTTTTTACACCCCTACCCAATATAGATATTGTTACTATACATGTACTTGAAATAATACGTTTAAATAATAACTACTGATGTGTGCAATGCACATGAAATATACATATAGTTAAATATACTAGTGTTTTGTGCAAATAAGGTGTTTCATTTAAGTTTAATAGTAGGTTCATCGTAGTTTTTAAAAATCGTTTTTAGTTGGCGCCTCTTTTAGAGAGGAATTTCTGCCGTTCCTTTGTCCGACAATTTAACACATGTTTAAACCTTTTCCTTAAGAGGCAAGTGTTTGTCTCGTAGTTTTGAGATTGGCATGTCAAATTTAGTCTTGACAGGGTTGCAGTGTATAGTAGTTGTGCGGAAGCGTTTTTCTTTACTTTACTGTGCCCCATGTGCGACTTTTAATTAGTAGTTTTTACCTACTGATGATGACAACTTAGTTGTCGAAATACGTATTTAGGATACGACTAATAATTGTGGTAAGGGGTTATATACCTTTTTTAAATTTTTATTTAACCACAGTCTCCACTGAAAGAATAATACAGATGGTTTTAATTAAAAAAATCTGTGTATGTTTAGTAAATTTATATTGTAAGTCAAATGTCATGTAGATGATCGTATTTCTTTACGTTTATAAATATTAATAACTTAAAATTTAAATCATGCTGTACCTGCCAGGATATAAAAGAATATTTTAAGTACTATAGTAATAGTAAATTTCATAATCAATACTTGAATTTTGCAAATTTCTTAAATACATCAAGCTTTATTGTAACTGTTACGATGTACGTGAGATGTCGAACAGAAACATCCATTAAGGTCTTAAAATATCAAATACACATTATTATTTGATATACACCACAAATCAGAATAACCTAAAAGACAAAAGCAATTTTGTAATAAACTATACATGATAGAATGTGCATTTTAGAATTCACATTTTGTAATACTTATCTATAAGAACAACCATGCCATTAATTTTTTAAAATATGTATTATTAATCCATGAAAACGATTCAAAAGGCTATATAGTACACAAAATAGAGTCTAATATAAATTTTGTCCATCCATTAGAAATAAATATATTCGTTTAAATATTGTAAACAATGTAGCTGCCAAATTTGGTCCACTACCACAAGTTAGATATATTTCAAGTTACAATGAAAGAAAAATACGTCAATCGGAAGATAAGAGAGGACAGTCAATTAATCGATAAGAGAAGAAAGATATGACGTGTGGATCTATAATATGGAGGCGTGAGTTGTAAAAGAAGACAAAGCGTCGGACGATAGAGGACAGCATAAATGAAAAGAAAGCAGAAGCATGCAGTTTTGAGAAAAAAAAGTAACGCTTGAAAATTAAAGCAAGAACATATTTAAGATATTAAAAACTGTTAGAAAGAAATACTTAGAAAACGTAAATCAATATAAGAACAAAAGTTTTTAAATATGGAATATCATCTAGAAGAGTATATTATGACTTACAATTATTTTAAAAAGAATTGACGCCACAGGTGGTATATATAGAAAATTTCTCAAAACACTTATCGAAAAATCGTCTTAAAGCGGTGGTCACAAATAAAAATTTGCTTTGTAAATTATATTGAATTTAATTCATCATTAGAATTGTTTTTTAATTTTTTTTTTTAATTTAAAGAGAATTATTATTTTACTTTGTATCATATAATAATGATACACGACGGTTCAATAATGTAATGAAGGTATTCAAGATTATAAGTTCATTAAAATAAATTTATAAGATTATTTGTTTTATGTGGACATTTATTTGACCGTGCATAATTTCAATTTCTGTTTTAAAACAGAAGATATAACATAGATATCTCTTAAATTCTAAGTAGAGTAAGTTCTCACGAACATTTAAAGGACATCTGGTTTTTGAACTCGCAGTTAAAACTATCATTAAATATTTTAAATATTGATTAAGATAACTTGTGTTATTGACTATTTTATGTGTAAAGTCTCGCGTGAATATGAAATAATACACTTCTCTTTCGTAATATTATCACTTTATAAAACTACTAAGTCCATAAACTTTACAACTATTAATTTTAAATAAAAACACTGTGTCATACTTTAGTATTTTATAGAGTATATTCTAACTAGAAATAAAGATTTACATATCATGTTTTATTAATAAAGAAAAATATAATTGATGATATTTAACGTTTGAAAATTAATTTATATATTTGCAAAGTGTGAATAATAAGTGTATTAAACTTAACATGCTATTGTATTATTTCTCTCTTTACTACATTGGATGCTAGGCCTAGTTGCAAGGAACCCTTTTGTAAAACATAATATAAATAAGGGAAAATAATACCTGTCCAACGGCAGAAAGCGAGAGTAATGGTCCATTATTATCGCGTTCTTTTTTGAAATACCCAATAGAATTATTTCTTTCGCTTGTTTAGCTAACGGTTTCTGCATGATTTACTTGTGAAAACAACTTGATCTTATATATAATATCGATGCATAAATACAGTGCAATCGGAACTTATAAAGTCGTTGTAAACAACTAATTCGAATGACATTTGACAGAATCCAAGCTGGCAATCATGCCTAGTTCTGGCAACATAATATATTCACTTAATCGAGAGAATTACTAGGATTATTGTAATTTAAATATTACTTGGCCCGAAGTAACTGTTTATCACGTGACTCCTTTGTTATCGTGAAAGACCTATATCAAAATGTTATACAAAAATATGTTTACAGGTATCGCAACCTTCAAAAAACAATGTTATAAAGCAAATATGATTAAATCGCAATTGAGATTCTTTATTACTTAAAAATTCACTTACGTGCAAAAACAAAATTAATACCCCATACGCTGCTTTCAATAAATATACCAACTAATAATAAAAAGTATTGCAAATATTTTTGTTAATTCCTCTTTTTGTAGAGTTTTCTGGTTTACAAGCTATGAGGAATGTCTTTGATAATCAATTCTGTGATTCACCTTCATATTATCTTTTATAAAGCATTTATCTTCATATAAATATGACACAGTTTATTGCAATGATTATAAAATTACAATGCCAATATAATACTGGATATAGAATTTTGTAAAATGAAATAATTTATCATGTAGCATTGCTTCATAATTTGTCCACAATACATATTACAATTATTTGAAATATAAAAATTTTTTTTAGTTAATTTTACTATACAAGGTGTTTCAAAAAGGTCTATTGGAAAAATGGAGCTATATTTTTCTAGAAACACAAACAAAAAAGTCCATTAAAAGCATGGTCTTAAAATAAAGTAAAGATATTCATTTAAACAATTAATATTTGTTTAAACATGATAAAAAAGAGAATAGAACAAAAAACTTGTTCAAAATGTTCACTCTCCTGATTAATAAATTTCTGGACTCTCAGTGTAGCAGACGTCTTATTCGCTCAAATACTCCTGAAGTAATACCTATCATTCTTCAGCAATCTTCTATTCTGTGAATAAGTTGCTCTTCAGTTTCAATCCTAATGCAATAAACTAATGTTTTTAAATGGCCTCACAAATAATAATCGAGGGGATTCACATCGAACAAGCGTGCGTCCACAATTATGTGAACTGCCACGACGAATCCATCAACCAGGATATGTCGCCTCTAAAAACTATCTTGCAAGAAAACTAAAATGTGGAAGACCATTATGCACTAGCCAATTAATTGCTCTTAGATTTAATGGAACATCTAACAGAATGGAAAGAGTATTTTTTAGAAAATTATGACATGTTTCTCCATTTAGTCTTCGCGGTAAAACGAATGGACCAATTAAAAAATCTGAAATTATACCAGCCCAAATATTCACAGAAAATTAATATTGATATCTCGATAGTATAGTAGCATGCGGATTCTCGTCCTGCTACACATATATGTTATGTAAGTTTAAACTTCCGTGTTTATTGAATCCCGAATAGTTAATAGTTAAGAATAGTTACTCAAAATTGTGGATTATCTACAATATGTCTGTTGCAAGAGAATAGTCCTTAAATTCGCCAAACAGTAGCATTGCTGGAATTATCCTTTGCAGCAATTTTTCTTGTGCTATTAACTGCATTTTGTTATCCATCACTCGTTCTTCTTACTGTACAGTTTTTGCTGTTCGCAGTCGTCCGTAATTATGCGTAGAAAGTTTGAGGCTTCAAAATTATCGTAAACGTATATACTTCTCTCAAGTCTTTACCCTGGACAAACGCCTATTTGGGAAGTATTCTGCATACAGTCATCTAGCTTCAGTACGATTACAATTTGCTTTGCTACAAATTATATGCATATAAGCCATTTCTAGACTCGAATAAACTTCATTCGCAATAGTAACTTTGACAAATACTTAATAGGGTTATTTTGAAAAAAAGATTAATATAAATCACATAACTTTATGATATACAAAAAAGGTTTTAAATATATCTATACGTTAATATGCACGTATAACGCTTTTGTTTAATTATGAAACAGACATGTAAATAATTTACATATCTGTAACTGTATACTTGGACAATACCTCGTATTTTCAGCATTTACTTCTGCTTAAGACATATGTTTCTGCCATCTATAGGCGTCATCAGTTAAGCTAATGAAGCAATGTATACAAATGATCCAAATCTTTATAAATAGATCTGTATATGACATTTAGCCGAAACCGCCTATTAGATAAAGCAAATCTCATCCTATCAGGTGGCAATTATTTAATAAGTGACATCTGACGGACGAAAGAGACTTTGCCGAAAAAAGCGATCTTTCATTTGACCAGCTAAGCTGGTACGAAACGAAACAATACGGGTAGTCCTTCAAAAACGAGCCAGATGGCGGTAAATATACAAAAAAGGTTTTAAATATATATACGTTAATATGTTTCATAATTAAACGAAAGCGTTATACGTGCATATTAACGTATAGATATATTTAAAACCTTTTTTGTATATTTACCGCCATCTGGCTCGTTTTTGAAGGACTACCCGTATTGTTTCGTTTCGTACCAGCTTAGTTGGTCAAATGAAAGATCGCTTTTTTCGGCAAAGTCTCTTTCGTCCGTCAGATGTCACTTATTAAATAATTGCCACCTGATAGGATGAGATTTGCTTTATCTAATAGGCGGTTTCGGCTAAATGTCATATACAGATACAGATCTATTTATAAAGATTTGTATCATTTGTATACATTGCTTCATTAGCTTAACTGACGACGCCTATAGATGGCAGAAACATATGTCTTAAGCAGAAGTAAATGCTGAAAATACGAGGTATTGTCCAAGTATACAGTTACAGATATGTAAATTATTTACATGTCTGTTTCATAATTATAACTTTATGAGTTTGATAGTTAACTTTAATAATAAGTTTGACATAAAGGCAGATACTGGTGGATAATTCTAATATACTCATTGTAAAAGTTTTAACGTGGCAGAACTTTTTAATAACCTACTTCAGGATGTTTTCAAGGGGCTTTTTTGGTTGTGTTGTTGAAGAAAACATAGCTACCTACATCCAGCCCAAACTTCTTGAAGCGCCCTGTATATGACCTAATTTCATATTTCATATAACTTTCTATTTGATGAACATCTATTTCTTTTCTACTTTGTATATTTTTTCCATAAAAGAATAAAAATATTTCATTGCACTTTTATTTCATTAAACTAACTTCAAGAATGTAAATATAAAATTATACACTAATTGATTGCAAAATGTATTGAAAATGATAGTAACTGTGTTTCACAGTAAGATGCACATTTTAAAATGTATAGTATATTTGCTACATAAGACTTTATGTTTATTATTGTGTTCGTAAATACTTGAGACCATTGAAAATGATGATAACTATTTTGACGAGGCTGAACAGCGCAAGTGATAAGAGCGTCGAACAGGGGTAGTGAGAGTTCCGTTGGGCAAGGTTTTGAATCTCGTGACCAGCGTATTAGAAGTCAGTTTTTTCAAGATCGTAACTTCTTCAGTTACCTTTACTTATTGAGGAAGTGAAAGTCAAATCAATATTTCCACCTTCTTACGGTGAGAAGGTGTAGTAACAGAGCCATGGAAAAGTTTACACACACCATATACACTCTAAGTAGTCCTAATGTCTTGGCAAGCTTGCAGCTGAAGACAATGGGCCATTATACACAAACCACAAAAAAATATGTAAAAAACAATTATTCTATTTTACTGATTTATCTGTAGGTTGATTCTCGGAAGACTTTTTTATACTTTGAACATTACTAAAAGTTGCTATCTCTATATCATGTACTATGTATCTCAAATGTTAATTGTATTATTTTTTTTTTATGTAAACGATAAATTCAAAAAGTTGATAGAAATGGAAAGTAAGTATACTCAAAATTTGTTTCTCTTGTTTATGTATTATTTTACAGGTGCATCAATAGTAAAGGGTTCTTTTCTGACTGGACTAATAAAAATCTATGTTCTTTTAAAATAATGATTATATCTTATTTCACACAAAGATTTAAAATACCAATTATAGGAGATGCAAAAAATGATCTCCATCCACTTCAAAACAGAACAGAAAACACAAAAATTCCAATAATCTCAACAACTTAGACTCAAAATTAAAAAACAAAATACCTACATTAAAGAACACACAAGAACGTTTAAATGGATACAAATTGTCAGGCATTAGTACAGCCATAGAAAACATATCAAAGAAAACAAACACTTACAATTTCGAAAAAACCTCCGTAATTACATCTGAAAAAATAACAAATCAAGAAATATATTAGAAAGAATTCACATTCAAAAAAACACAAATTCCATAAATGACAAATCGGATATAAATAATCTCTCAACAAAATACCTGCCCACTATATAACACTTCCTGTATGTTGACACTGCAAACATTTCCACCAGTTAAACAAAACACATGTGCGAGAACAGTCTAAACCAACACAGTAACAAATACAGTGAAATATATTAAGAGCACAAATTTGACGTAAGTAGATTTTAATTTAACACATTGTACTCTTAATATTTCCAATAAATATTACAGTTTTGAAAAAAGTATTATATATAAGACGGAAACGTTATCATAAATTAAATATTGTTTTAATTACCTGGCCGCTATTCCCCAAGAAACATTTTTACGTTTTTATATTTTATGTGTGTGTGTGTGTGTGGGACCGCGCGTGTGTGTGTTTGAGCGCGTGTGTGTGTTTGGGCGCGTGCGTGTGTATGTGTGTGTGTGTGCGTGCGTGCGAGTGTTAGAGTTAAACATATTGTCATTGTTTTGAAAGCATCTTATACAAGGAATAATTAGAATTTATTTTTTAGTTTTTTGAGTGCTTTCTTCATTTATACATTTCGTTTCGGGTGAACAAATAATTATGTAAAACTTAAAGAAAATCTAAAGAAAAAAACTTGGCTCTCTTTAAGAAACAATTAACAAGTATTTGTTTAGTAAGTTATTTTTAGTATAAGTTATAGAGAGTAACGATATTTAATAGGCCACGTATGATTTTTTTGTCTTGAATTAACCTTATTCTAATAAATGATTTTAAATAGAACGATGTTCGTGGATATCTTAATAAGTAAGAAGGACGAAAACTTGAGCTACACCGTTTACCGCAAGAAATCACGAAGAACACAGAAATTGTGTAAATGATCTATAGGTCAGCACGTTATAGGAACAGGACATGCAATAGATTTCAACAATATAAAAATCTTCGCTATATTCGAACATTATTTAATAGACACGCATATAACGTGGAACAATAGAAACAGAAAAGCGGACGGTAGAGGTTTAAATAAAGAGACAATAGACAAAGATTACCACATAAATGGAAAAATCCTAATCACGAATACAAAGCCCACGAAAACAAATATCACGAATTGTAACAAAACACGTTACGATCCAATTCCTCGAACACTGACCACATCACCGACCCCACTACTCAAGCAACGTCTCTCTCATACACCAGGAAACGGTACAAATACCAATGTTGCAAAGAGCTATCCTCAATTTGAATAAAAAACATCCTGAAGATGACAGCAGCTCGACGAAGAAGAATCCATTTACGGATTCTATAACGCGGATCATATCCAGAAAAAATAACTAAACTTATGTAGTAACTAATGACTATTTTGTAAAACTTACATTGGTTCGGGCTTCTTCTTTCTTTTCAATAAAACTCGCAAATCGGGTGGAGGTTCTATTAACATAATTCCCTCAGGTCGCTGATTCTCAACATCATCAATAAACCTTTTACCTTTTTCAGAGAGGTATGCGGTACAAAATGAGAAAGTTGGTTTTATTGTAGTTTGTTTGTTTATATACTTATTGGATTCCAATATTCTACCTGAATAACGTATTAGTAATTAACACGAATAAATTAATTCAAAACATTACCAATGCATTTCCACCATGCTTCGCTTTTATGTTTGCCTGAACCGTGGAGAGAATGCTTTTGCTCTTTATTTGATATTTGCGCAGCCTTCGATCCTCGAATAAATAAAACATATTTTTGTAATCCTCGATATTCGCCTACAATTTTCATACTTTTTAAAAACGTATGAGCATATTGTGTTAGATCTATCATTCCATTGGAATTAACTTCTTCATATTCATCAGGTGCTTGCTTAAATCTATTAAATATAAACAATTTATCACAGTAGCTAAAACTAAAATTATTGTTGAATAACAAATACATGAAATACTATGTAGAAAACCGGATTTTATGGCATACATGATACAGTGAACTATCTTTATACAATCTAAATTTAAAAGTTTTGTGGCATTACGTTAGAGTGATTTGCCACTGTGTTATAACAAAAAGAGTATGTAAAGCTATATAAGGGACTGCGTACATTCTAAATTCCTAAGATTCGAGTAACTATTATCGTATGAATAATAAGTGTAATCATGAATAACGCAAAATTAACTTATATTCACATCAAATGATTATGCCTACATGTAACTCACTACTTGGAATAAATATAACATTCGATAACAGACATCATAAAATTTACAAACTGAGAATTTCATCCAAAATAATTTAATCACGTAAATGGTGTCCAAATAAGAGGACATAAGTTTTAATTGAGAGCCATTTTTTTTAGGTCAAGAAACAAAATTTTCACATTTGGAGTATAGAAAATCTTCGAAATATCCAAAAGCAACAAATGAATCCTCAGAGTTACCGTGAGGTCCTGCTTTTGAACAGGGAAAGTGATTGATTGGGCCGTACTTTTCGAAAATGTTCATATGCTTGTAACTGGTGCTCGTACGCTAACCGCATGACAGATGGTTCTGACAAACGCAACTTGTTACACTGCTCAAGAAACAATTTACAACCCATGTCACCTTGAAAAAGAGCGACATAAATTTGCCAACAAGCTCGTGCGACTCTTGTAGAATTTTGTAAAATTTCATATTTATGTCAATATTCCACAATCTCCGACCTTAAGACCAAAATCCAATGCTCACTAGCGTGATTTTATGATTAAATTGTTTGTTTTTTCTTGTGCAAACGTAATTACAAACTATGTCAAAAGAGCATAGATGTGTGAACAGAGACTTAGTGGATATTTGTCGAACAATTATGTTTAAAAAATAATCGTAACTTGTATATTTTGATAAGCAAAACACGGATAACTTAAAAAATATTTCGTTTGATTACAAAACTACGCTCTTAGTCTGAAGCTCTTGTTGGGACATCTTTATAATTCTGTTACATCATATATTCCTAATAAAAATTAGCAAACGCCAATTAAGTTGGCGTGAGGAGGGGTAAGTTCACGCAGGATTAGAAGTAGTGGGGAGATTTGTATTTGGTTTTTCATCAAATGTCAGATGATTCTAATCTCTGAGCGTCTATCACTTTATGATCCCCTAACAAAGACATTATGTTCCGTCAAGCGTCAATGACAAATGTATTCTGACAATTACTTGAGTAGTGGGGGTAGACGCTTTTAAAAACGGCTTCTGCGCACCCCCTCCTCGCGCCAACTTAATTGGCGCTTGCTATATTTATATGATGAAAGTAAGAACTTACATTTTAGTGCAGTTATCGCAACAATTTAATTTTGGTTTGAGATTCTCTTGGTTTACGCCCTCAAAATATTTAAGTATAAATTGCCTTCTGCAGCCAGTCGTTTCCAAATATTTCAAAAAAAAGCTTGCGTTTTCTTCCTTCTGTTGTTTAGTTTTGTCAGTAGCATATCCTAATTCTCTAATTGATCTGTAAAAATATACAAAAGTGAAAATAAAGAAATGTATAAACTAATCTCTTATTTTAAAGTTCAAGACAGTTTCACGTGATAAAAAACAAAGTTAATGTGTAAAATATTGTGATGTGAGTCATCCGACACTACGTTAAGCGATAACCCGGCGATGACGTCACCCACCGAGCACGCCATACCCTCAAGAGAACACGCCCGGAATAAACAAGGACCAGGAAGATTTTCGAATACCTTGCGGCCTATATAAGCGCTCGAGAAAGAGAATTATTCAAGAAGTAATCACGGCCTAGTTCATATCGTAGGTATTAATGTGAACATAAATAAATATAAATATTGTTATGATTGTTATTAAGTATTATTATTTAGTGCATCTTTTACTAATATAGTGTGTTTTTAATTACCATTAGTTTTATTTAAAAACAAAGCAACAAGAAGTTCCATCACAATATAGTATCTTCACACACTTCTATGAAAATTATTTTCTATCGTTAGCACAACTAAAAGAATGTGTTGGATTATTTTCCAAGGACATTAATCAGAAACAAATTGATATTGAACAGGTTCATGGAATTCCGATTTACATATATGGCATTCTTAATAGTCTATTGTCAAACTGGAATAACTTACGAGTACAGTATTATGTGTAATAAAGTTTGAGGTAAAATTTTGTAAAGGAAATTTAATTTACATTTACTAGATTAAAATAATCACATTAATAAAATATTGCACTGGCATTTCTTTAATTTTGATATGTCTATATTTCGTTGATTCGTTATTTGCAAAATAATCATAATCATCATTTACCTCAACATTTCAAAATCAGCACTGCTATAAAACATAGTACAATATGCAGGTTCGCCATCACGACCAGCGCGGCCAACTTCTTGATAATAACTTTCGATATCTCTGGATGCTCCATAATGAATAACATTTCGTACATCTGGTTTATCTATACCCATTCCAAATGCGATGGTTGCTACTATAGCTGAAACCTTATCACGAACGAATAGTTCATGGCTTTCTTTGCGCTCTTTTACAGTCATTCCAGCATGATAAGGTACACAATTTATGCCTTGTGCTTAAAAGAAAAGTCTAAATAATAATATTTTGATCACCAAGTATACAAACTTTTCAATAGATCGGCAATGTGACTTGTTTGTTTACGTGTAATGCAATAAATAATTGTTGAACCAGGAAATATCCAATCCCCATCTTGCCTAACCATTGCATTCCGTAAATCTGCCAGAATACCCATATTTCCCTTCAAATGTACAGAGAAATACAAATTGGGCCTGTCAAAACCAGAATATACAATTTGCGGATTTCTAAAAAATTAAAAGGTTTCTGTAGTACATGAATTAGTAATTATTGGTAATTAATAGGCTTATCATTTCCCCTGATGCGATAAGTCAGGATCAGTTGTAGTAAGTACATATCTACATCAGCTGTTTATCGCAAACGTTACATATTATTTTTGGACCATTATAAAATAAATCAGGAAATTCACTAATTACTTCTTGACCATAACTAATGATTGCTTTTCTCCCTTCCGCACATTCGACATACTCATTTATATGAAACCTAAAACAACTAACATTGTCCAGCCATATGTAGATGCTAACTAATAGCACAATGATATGTATTTACATTGCTCGGGAAGATTGACAATTGACGGAAATATTCACTTCACTGATTTGGATTTGTCTATATATGCACGCACACAGGCACATACGTATTTCATATAGCAGATCCTGACCTGTCACATTGGGGCAAATGACAAGCCTAGTAATTCATATTTTAATAATTAATTGAACTTTAACAAATAACTTTACATAAACGTTAATGTCGTTATTACAAAATTGGGCATAAATATTGCAATACAAAATATTCAATACAAAAAATAGTAATATTTTTTTAACAAATGCTAAATAATGATTTACTGGGAAATTGCTACTGTTGATTTAAAATCTCAAAAACAAAAATATTTAAATCAGTAACTCAAACATTAAAACATATCTACCTCAATTTTAAACTTTTTATGATATCATTCTTAACTTTTTCCGTAGCTGTAGC
The DNA here is from genome assembly GCA_935421215.2 of Melolontha melolontha. Classification (NCBI taxonomy): domain Eukaryota; kingdom Metazoa; phylum Arthropoda; class Insecta; order Coleoptera; family Scarabaeidae; genus Melolontha; species Melolontha melolontha. Next base: position 89,899,851 of record OW285239.1, read on the forward strand.
TGTTACAGCCAAAATTGGAACACCTGGTAGAATATTTCTAATTCTAACTAATTCTCTATATTGATGACGAAAGTCATGTCCCCATGAACTAATACAATGAGCTTCATCAACAGCAATTAAAGTTATTGTTAATTTTTTGTCCATGTCGACCAGTAATTTTCGACAAAATTCTCCACAACAGAACTCTGGGGTAAAATAAACAATATTATATTTATTATCTAAAATATCTTGAATAACTTGTTTTGATTGAGCCTGTGCTGTACCCAAAAAACAAGCTGGAATGTTTGAAATCCCTAGAGATTTTACTTGATCCTCCATTAAAGATATCAATGGTGAAATGACAATCGTAACACCCCCACAATACACAGATGGATACTGGTAACACAGAGATTTGCCGTAACCAGTAGTCATTACAACACAATTATCTCTCCGGTCATCTATAATAGAATGTATGATTTTCCATTGCATGGGTCGGAATTCTTTATGACCAAAAACCTTTTGCAAAACATTAATATGTTCTTCATGAGGTGGATTTATACCATCCAGTGTCTCAGATTGTCTAATTAATTCTTTTTTATTTTTATTAGAAAAAGCCTAAAATAAATATAATTAAAAAAAAAAAAAACAAAGACAATTCATTACATTTTCATTTTCCATGTTTACAAATTCCTAAATAACTATAAAGTAAAATATTAAAATGTTGAATTTATTCTTTTTAATATCCGAACACAACAAGCAAAAACAGCTGATCGAATCGAAGCTTCAAATTAGACCAAACCATCATCAAATCATTATAACTATAAATAATTAATTCCATAAATCATTTGATTCTTAATCAATTCAAACGCGGAATATCATTCAAACACCCATTAAACACCAAAATTATTTCTCATGTGAAACATATGAACGAGAAATTCCCTATATTTCTTCTTTCTTTTAAGCCCAGTTCCTACAATTTCCCACTTGTCAAGTAATTTTGTGGTTACCCAAAAATTAAATCCCTAGCTTTTTTTTTTCTGTTTTTATTTTACTGTACATGGAATTGCATGGATGTGAATATCTTTGCAATTTTTGATGTATAGGAAGTCATGCATTAAAAATGCATACTTTTCATGCATCAAAACTTGCTGCATTTTAATGCATAAGTGGGAACTGGCCTTTATAAGGAATAAACATAAACCTAATTCGCTCATCAATGCAGTAAATTTGCATTTATTAGATGAAAACTTAATTTTCCTACAAGTGGGAGTGTTATGCCGTCTAGAATGAAATTCTTCTCAAACGTAAGATGAGTCTTATCCTTATCTAGCAAATACAGAAATCTAACAGATGACATCTTAATTATGTGACATGTGATAATGACGCAGGGTCGCATTATTTTTGTAGTGTGTTTTACTGTTTTGGTTTGGCTGACTTTGGCTGTCATTTTTACTTTGAGCAGTTATTCCGCCTGTTTTTGTATGTATTATTAATAGTATTTTGTTATTTATATCACAATTTATAATACCTACCATATAAAACATAGTGCGGCCATAAGTAGTAAGTAAAATATTGTTTTAAAAATATTGTTTTAGTGTATTAAGTTTAAAAAAAAATGTTTGTAGTTTTCAAAATGGTAGAGGCTAGTTGTAGTTACTATATTTCGATGCGTTCCTTCAATATCAGTGGCTATCAGTTATAAGAAACAAACAACTTCATGAATTGACTGATGAATATGTTTATACACACTCTAGAATTATAGTAAACATTTTCTTGAATACTGATATTGGACCCAATAGTATATTTAAAAAAATGGTTTATCCTAAACTGTTTCTAACAGGTACCTATTGAATATATTTATATAGGGTAAAGTATATAGTGATTGGCCTCTTAAGTGCCATTTAAGCTTGCATTTAGGATCATCACCTTACAAATGGCTGTATCGAATAGGCAGCGGCGGTTTTAGGTAGCTTAGTTGATGCTGTTTAAGATGAAATTCATAGAAGTTAACTTAACTTGGATTTTTAAAGTAAAAAATAATTTAGAATGAAATGCAACAAGAGTGATAGTTATTGGCCTAGTTTACACAGTGATTGGCCATATTGGTTACAATAGTTGGCCACTCAACAATTTACCCAAAAGTCCAGTTGCCTGGATACCTATCTATTGTACCTACCTATACCTAAATAATCAAATAGGTAATAGTGATAGAGAGAATGTGAAAGATTATTTAATAATCCAATAACAACGTGTATAAAACAGTATATTTAGAGATAATATATAACATAATATTTGAGGATATACCTATGCATAAAAAGCTACATATTTTTCTTAAGGCATGTTGTACATTTAAACATGTCTCCAGTGGAGTTGTGAAGTTTGTGCTTTATAATACAGTTTAAGTGGAATACCCTAATACATAATTGACACTTTATTCCGAAATTATACATTGTTAAGTTATTTGTGCAACTGAAACACAAGCTTTTAAAAAGCACCGTATTTTTTAAAGGATCAAGCTCTATTGCTTTAATACGTGTATCAATGTCTTCGTCTCCGGAAGCGGGTTTTGTTATCTTAATATCTGAAAGAATACGTATTTTTGGTACATTACGTGTCCCAGTAATCGTTCGTTTCACTCGAAGAACCTTTTAGAGTGACTACTATATCTGTCATCTATTTTTGGCAATTCCTTAAAGTAACTTTCAGGCACCCCTTTACTTTCGTCAGGATCTTTAGTAACGGTCTCCGTCTTCACTAGAGAAGTATTCTTACCGTGAGTTTTCTTTTTAACTGCGTCTTTAGTCTTTTTTTGTTGAACTTTCAATTTTTCAGCTTTAGTGCGCTTTCTTTCTTCTTTTTCCTTCTGCTTGTTTTTATTTACATCTTCTTTGTCAGTCTTAATTTTTTTCCATTGCGTCGAAGTTAATACGAACGGAAGCCTTTCCGTCTGTTTTACCCCTTTCCTTTGGGGAGTAACAGGCCATTGTAATATATTTTCAATACTGATATTCTCCAATTTATCTTCTTCTAGGGCATTTTTGTTATTTTGTAAGTTTATATTGTCCAAACGAGACTCTTCGTCGTTGTTAAGACTTGCAATTGTATTAACGTTACCACCTTCAATATTTTCACTCATATTTTGACCAGCGTATTCTAAATCTTTTGCATTGATATTGGTTTCCATGTTGACATTATTAGCAAATATAACTTGCATGTTTTCAATGTCGTAGAAATCGTCAGTGAAACTCAAATTTATTTCGGACAACTCTTGTGAACTCCTTTCTAGTATAGAATTTTCTGCATTTACTTTTATGGGTTGATTTGGATTTTCTTGTGCGGTTTCTTCGAAAGCTGTGTATAACTTATAAAGTATAGTAAAATCTTCTGAACATATTTCTTCTTGAATATCATTAACTTCTTCTAATTCTTTAACTTTTTCTTTGCCAATCACTTCTTTAAATTTTGTTAAAGTTAATATAGATTCGTTTGGAATGGTTTTACTGATATTGGAATTTTCAACGCTAGTAGGCACAGTTCTTGTTTCCAAACATTTTGAGAAGTCTACCGCATTCGGATTCCAGGGGTATAAGCCGCAGGCTCGAAACCCATTTATAATACTTTCATTTTTAATGTACTTGTCAACCACCACTTTCAGAATGGGTGCAAAATGACTTTTGGTAACAGTCGTCAACGGGTTATTCCCCCTTCAGTCTAAAACTGCTCTCCTCCACCCATCTTTCATTGGCTTGAAACACGATACATCTGCTGGCTGTAGAACGCGCGTTGCATTTGGATATAAACATACAAGTACAATTTCTAGTTTAGAACACAATTCACTAACTTTGTAGGTTAAATGAGAACTGTGGCCGTCTATAAACAATACCACAGGAAATTTTGTATGGAACTTTTTTAAAGCAGGATACAAAACATTCGAAATGTACTCATAAAACACCTCCGAACGCATCCACTCAGATTGGCTTAAACCTACTCCCCAGCCCTCAGGAATGGAACTAAGCACAGCACCAGGAAGTCGCTTATAGGGAAAAATAACCATCGGCGGGGTTACAGTTCCTGCTTGCAGTAAATGTAAACATCACTGTTACAGTGCTTTTTGATGGAGCGTTTTCAATTTCGTATATATTTTGAGCTCCTTTAAGGGCAAGAACTTTCGAATTTTTTGGGGATAAGTTAAAGTTAGTTTCGTTTCCATTTAAAACCCTGCTAGTGTCTTCCAGAATGTCTAACAGATGTTTAGATGAGAGATACGCATGTATTTCGCCGAACCATTTTCTTATGTCTGCTTCAGAGACATGGGAACTAGCAGATGTTACTGCTTCTGAAGTACGAACGGTTAGTTCAGGGTGACGTCGGAGAAAGGCACGGTACCATCCAACGCCTGGTAAATTATTAGGGAATGGATTTGTCCTGGGCGCTTTGTCAAGAAATTCTTTAACAGAAGATTGTATATCAAGTTTTCGTCTAGGAAACCCTTTCTTAAAATTTTCTGTAATCCAGCTAACTAAAGTAGACTCTTCTTGGTCTGTTAAAACTGGGGCAGGGCCAAATTTGGATTTTACATTTTTGTGATTCTTTCTAAACTGTAAAGTTGCTCTCGGAATTTTAAAATTTCTTGCAACTTCCCTTAGAGGCTGTCCTTGCTCAATAGCTTGCAAAGCTTCCTTGAGATCGGCTTCAGAATAATTTCTGTGGTAGGATTGGTCTTTAACTTTCGGCATTTCTAGCTATAATAAAAGTGACTGTGGTGGTATTTATAGTTATTGGGCCTGGCCAGCGACTGCATATTAACATTTTCTAATGATTTTCAGCAAGCTGTCTAATTAGCAGTACAAATAAATTTCAAATTAAACAGAAAACAACGAATTAATTAAAAATGAAAAATTACAGTGATTGGCCAATAACTATCCTGTACCGTTAAATGCATACACAGTAGTTGGCCTATCAAAAATGCGTTGTTTTTGAGGTTATACTGCAATAAAACAAACAGAAATACAATACTCTACTTTCTACCTTTCATCTAAGTTAAATATTTTGAGTTTACTTGTGTACTAAGAATTTAGTGACAACTTACCGAAATGCATCTGCTTGCTAGAAATGAATACTGTAGCTTAAATTATGGACCGGTCACTTTTAACTACTGTTTTACAACACTTTGATGAATACCAACCTATAAATGATAAATGTCAACTACTGAGTAGTGTTGTCAAATATTTTATTTAACGTGACATAATCCCTAAAATAGACGGTAACGTTGAAACATCAACTTAAAGTTAATATGGCCAATCACTGTATAGTGGCCAACAACTGTATACTTTACCCTATGTATATTAATTAAACTCTATACTGTGCAAGAACTAAAAATATAGACTAATTACTATGGAAGTGCAATTAATAAGATTTATAAAGCTATTGATCGTCAATTATGCAAAAGGTGCAAATACTTAATGGAAAGGATTGCAGACCTGTATAGCAAACTACAATTAAGTTGGCGCGAGGAGGGGTAAGTTCGCGCAGGATTAGAAGTAGTGGGGAGATTTGTATTTGGTTTTACATCAAATGTCAGATAATTCTAACCTCTGAGCATGTATCACTTTATGATCCCTAGCAATGACATGTTCCGTCAAACGTCAATGACAAATGTATTCTGACAATTACTTGAGTAGTGGGGGTGGACGTTTTTAAAAACTGCTTCTGCGCACCCCCTCCTCGCGCCAACTTAATTGGCGTTTGCTATCTAGTAATGTTTCCAATTTTTACAAGCAAGCTTTAGCCATTAACAATATAAATAATGTTAGATAAAATACATATTTGTTTTTGACTTTATTTTTACTATTACATTTGTTTTAAATTAGTTTCACTGAAATGACTGTAAATACAAATTTTTAATATTCAAAAATCTTATATACTAAGTATTTTTTTTACAAGTTTGTTATAGATTTAGTTTCACTATATTCATTTGATTATAAAAATATATTAATATTAATTTTGTAACTATGTATGTTGTGAAAAAATAATTTATGCAAAAATATTTAAAAAACTAATAATAAATTTATAGATAGCTCTCTTTATGGTTTCTCCACTTATAATGGGAGGTTAATCTATCATTTACAATATTTATCAGTATCACCATAGAATAGGTTCATTAATATTGGGTACATGGAATAATGTTAAATGGAAAGTGCTGGGCACCATGGGGGTTTATCTAATATAGCCGGTCTATAGATAAAACTTTAGTTCTCTCACATATGGCAGATGTCGCATCTAGAAATTTACACTAATAATAAGGATAGCTGCTTAAGCAACTAATCCTACATCGAATCGTTTCGTAGTCGTTTGTTTGTTGATATCGCCTTTGTGACTCTTTAGTTAATTTTCTATTACTTTCCATACTTTAGTTTATATAGTGATAGTGACTGACAAAGTGCAATAATAATATAGTGTTAACTTATATTCACAATAGACATTTTCAATTTGTGAAATAGTAGTGATAAATAGGTAAGGTGTGTTTAAAAATGAGTGTGTCTTTATCTATATATATATATCTTTTTTATATTATAATATATAGAACATTCCCTTGCAGCTCTTAGAACATATAGTACTGGAACTTTAATCTATTGCAGCAAAACAATTTTTTCAAGCTTGATGTATTTATATAATATAGTCAATAAACTATTGCCAAAATTGGGCTACAAAAATAAAGTTGAAGATATAATTGTTAATATTGTATCAAACAAAGTGAAATTCAATTTTTCTTATGAATGCAGTCTTCATAATAATGACACAGTATCTTCATTTATAATAAAAAAATTCTGTCGACTACTAATTTATAATTATTTTAAAAGCTTAAATAATATTTTAAGTTCTTTCAATGGAGACTGTGGTTAAATAATAATTTAAAAAGGTATATAACCCCTTACCACAATTATTAGTCGTATCCTAAATACGTATTTCGACAACTAAGTTGTCATCATCAGTAGGTAAAAACTACTAATTAAAAGTCACACAAGGGGCACAGTAAAGTAAAATAAACGCTTCCGCACAACTACTATACACTGCAACCCTGTAAAGACTAAATTTAACATGCCAATCTCAAACTACGGGACAAACACTTGCCTCCTACGAAAAGGTTTTAAACATGTGTTAAATTATCGAACAAAGGGACGGCAGAAATTCTTCTCTAAAGAAGGCGCCTACTAAAAACGATTTTTAAAGCTACGATGACCTACTATTAAACTAAATGAACCACCTTATATTTTCACAAAACACTAGTATATTTAACTATATGAATATTTCATGTGCATTGTACACATCAGTAGTTATATAAACGTATTATTTCGAGTACAAGTATAGTGACAAAATCTATATTGGGTAGGGTGAAAAAATTTTCCATTACAAATGGTTAAAAAATATGGTCGTATATTGTAAAAGCCGAACTCTCATTGCAAATTCTGAGAAAGACAAAATTAAGAAGGGGCGTTCCATGTGAAGAAACAAGACATCCGACTGTGTAGTGTTATATTAAATGAGAATCAATTCACGTGAAAAGGGTCTATGAATAATTGGATATTGTAGGTATATAATTTAAAAGTTAATTATAAATAGGTGACATGTCCTAGTTAAGGAGTTAAGCAATATAATATAATCTATAGAATTCACGGTAGGCTCTGGGTGAAACATGATAAATAATTTAATAAACAAAGCACCCGGTACATCTGTTCCACAAAACGCGAAACATTTTACATTTCGTGAAACAAACATACCGAGTGCTTCATTCAACAACCATTGTTAAGGAGGTAATTTTTGCATTATTTCACGTGTATGGATTCCCACATGTCTATATTTCTGCTGTTACCTCCCCCACCCACTTATAAAAATTTGAATAGACAGCTGAACGGTATTGGAGATTTATCGCTATTCAAGGAGGTATGTTTATTTTTCGCGATAAATATACTTTCGTAAGCATCAAGTTCATGGGGTTTATTAATTCCTTTTATCAATTTCAAACCTGTAATCGGTACATTGTGCAGTGTGCTCAAAGCGTGATTTGCGACATTTGATTTATCCGGTCTATTGTATTTGATATGTGCTATGTGTTCTTTAAAACGTGTTATTATAGGTCGTTTAGTTTGGCCTATATATTTCAAATTACAATCCGCGCAACTAATTTCATATATCCCTGATTTCGAATTGGAATTAATTCTATCTTTAGTATTCCCTAGCAGACTTTTGATGGTGTTTTCAGAGCGAAAGGCTACCTGGAGACCTCTTTCTTTCACAATTTTATTAATGTTTTTCGTGACAGGGTGGTATGGTAGACTGCAGAGAAAAAGTACATATTGCAGTGGAATGTGCTTTTAATTGATTATTAATTTTTTTATTCACACTACAACTTATGCTTCCGGCTGTTCAGTCTAGTAGATTCCTTGAACTCACTTCTCACGGGTCGCTCTTCTCAGATGGGGCCAGGTTATGTTAGAAGTAAAACAATAAATGTTAATAAAAGACTCAGTTAACTAATTTACAATTTTTAATTCACAAAAGAAAAAAAAAAATCCCTTTACCGAATGTATAGGGAGCTAAAGCCAAATTAACAGTAGCATTAGGAGGAAAGACTCTTTATGAATATGACTCGCACAAAGAGAAAAAACCCCTGTGACTCTCGAACAAACATAAAATTAATAAATAATTGAGAAATTTGTCAAGTTTGACCTCTACTTTAACCCCTACAATTTCAAATGTCAATAACAACAAAGTTATTGAAACCGCGTAATAGTCTTACAGTCATGCGCAAATAAAACACGACAAAATTCAACCCACAACTAAAAAAAAATGCAACCTGAATTTAAAACGTTCTAGAATATTATCTTGAAGAAAAACTCCACTAAAAAAGAAACATGACAGTTTTCTCTAATACTCCTATACTACTTTAAATATCAAAATTATCACAAATAATACATAACATTAATTATAAGAAAATAATCGTAGCATCAATTATATAAATTAAATATTTTTTTATCAAACTTACATCGATCCAAGTACTGATAACACAAAAACTACATGAGAGATATCATACTTTATTTAGATCACAACGAGATCACCAACTCTCGTAAAAATCGAAATAACATTACATGCACATTTATAAATGCATAAACAAAATTAAAAACCCGATTTTACTTAAAACAGAGAATAAAAAATGAACTTCTTATCCTCTACAACCGGTCACTTTGGAAGTCTTGATATCTCTAACAAAATTTACCGCGAAAAATTCCTACATCTAATTCAATAGTACCACAACTGTCCGCATCCATACGTTTAAACTAATAAACATACAGAGTCAGTCAAAAATATAATTACAAATATAATAAATATTAATAAAATTCAACTGTTGTACATAATTTAAATCTTCCATCTTTTTCTCTCTCTCTGGATAGAAAAATCCACTACAATATGTCTACCATACCACCCTGTCACGAAAAACATTAATAAAATTGTGAAAGAAAGAGGTCTCCAGGTAGCCTTTCGGTCTGAAAACGCCATCAAAAGTCTGCTAGGGAATACTAAAGATAGAATTAATTCCAATTCGAAATCAGGGATATATGAAATTAGTTGCGCGGATTGTAATTTGAAATATATAGGCCAAACTAAACGACCTATAATAACACGTTTTAAAGAACACATAGCACATATCAAATACAATAGACCGGATAAATCAAATGTCGCAAATCACGCTTTGAGCACACTGCACAATGTACCGATTACAGGTTTGAAATTGATAAAAGGAATTAATAAACCCCATGAACTTGATGCTTACGAAAGTATATTTATCGCGAAAAATAAACATACCTCCTTGAATAGCGATAAATCTCCAATACCGTTCAGCTGTCTATTCAAATTTTTATAAGTGGGTGGGGGAGGTAACAGCAGAAATATAGACATGTGGGAATCCATACACGTGAAATAATGCAAAAATTACCTCCTTAACAATGGTTGTTGAATGAAGCACTCGGTGTGTTTGTTTCACGAAATGTAAAATGTTTCGCGTTTTGTGGAACAGATGTACCGGGTGCTTTGTTTATTAAATTATTTATCATGTTTCACCCAGAGCCTACCGTGAATTCTATAGATTATATTATATTGCTTAACTCCTTAACTAGGACATGTCACCTATTTATAATTAACTTTTAAATTATATACCTACAATATCCAATTATTCATAGACCCTTTTCACGTGAATTGATTCTCATTTAATATAACACTACACAGTCGGATGTCTTGTTTCTTCACATGGAACGCCCCTTCTTAATTTTGTCTTTCTCAGAATTTGCAATGAGAGTTCGGCTTTTACAATATACGACCATATTTTTTAACCATTTGTAATGGAAAATTTTTTCACCCTACCCAATATAGATTTTGTCACTATACTTGTACTCGAAATAATACGTTTATATAACTACTGATGTGTACAATGCACATGAAATATTCATATAGTTAAATATACTAGTGTTTTGTGAAAATATAAGGTGGTTCATTTAGTTTAATAGTAGGTCATCGTAGCTTTAAAAATCGTTTTTAGTAGGCGCCTTCTTTAGAGAAGAATTTCTGCCGTCCCTTTGTTCGATAATTTAACACATGTTTAAAACCTTTTCGTAGGAGGCAAGTGTTTGTCCCGTAGTTTGAGATTGGCATGTTAAATTTAGTCTTTACAGGGTTGCAGTGTATAGTAGTTGTGCGGAAGCGTTTATTTTACTTTACTGTGCCCCTTGTGTGACTTTTAATTAGTAGTTTTTACCTACTGATGATGACAACTTAGTTGTCGAAATACGTATTTAGGATACGACTAATAATTGTGGTAAGGGGTTATATACCTTTTTAAATTAATATTTTAAATGGTAAAGACACTCGCAGTGTGATGAAATTGCTCGATCCTGTCATGGAAAATTTTTGAAAAAAGATAATTTTGAAATGTTAACTTTTTTTGTAATTATATAGTACGGTTAAGTATTATGAAAATTTAGTGACTTAGAAATTATTTCTATTATCTTTTTTAAATCATGTTTTTGGATCAGTTTATGGAAATTATTTTTTTTAAATGCTTTTTTCAGATTTAGTAATATATTATTATATTAATTAGAAAATGGTACTTATATCTTCAAAATTTAATGTAATATCTATATTTCATCTAAAGTTGTATTTTATTTATTTTTATGTTTATAGCGAATATATATCTATAGTTGAATCGCTTTCTTTAGAATATGAGAATAAGGTATGTCAATTATGTAATTTTCTGATCTATATTGTATTTGTAAGTAATAAACAATGTTCTGTGTTCTCAAATGTTATGTAATGGTTGTATTATTAATTTGAGAATATCGTCTAGAAGTGCCGACAGTTATAGATCTCAAATACTTTTGTATCTAAGAACTTCACTAGAAAACCATTTCTTGAGGAATACAACTTTAGCATTGTCTTATCGAGACGCACACATGGTGTTTTGTAAATACTAATGACAGTTCATACAAGATGTTATGTTTATTATTGCATTACTTTAATAAATTGTTACGAAAGTCTATGTTTTTTATTTCCTAATTTATATTACTACTACTTATAAGCAATAATTAACAGATTATTTAGAATAGACGTTTTTACATATTTAATGTATATAATTGTAAATATCGCACAAAACTAATTCTAACAATCAATAATTTTAGATCAAGTTTTGATTAAAATATTTACGTGTGTATATATTAAATACACAAAAAAATAATTTTAAAAATAATCAATTTTAAATAAATATATGAGTTTTTTTTCTAAATTAGTTCCCTCACATATTGTAGGTGTCGCAAAACTCAGTTTTCTTTTGGTATTAAAAGTTGCCTATCTCCTTAGTATATTATCTCAGTTGGGCACGTATTGAGATAGAGTTTAAATGTTTATCCGAGGATGCAACATGATACTAAATCAGTGCTGCCAAACGCCCAACTCTAAAAATCGGTATTTTACCAATGAAATTTCCGTAGATTTCTTGTAATCAGGTAATTTTGTTTTTTTCACAAAATAAAAGCTTTGGGAGTAACTTGATATAAACTTTATTTATAAAATATAACAGTAAATAAATTTAAAAAAATTCAAATGCAAATAAAGTATATTACACATATCGATATATATCTATTAAGAAATTCTAGTCACTATATGAAGTAACGTGCCTTCAAAAACTTTCCTCATTAGAAGCAACCATGCTCATTCAAAATTATACGTTTGTGACAGATTATGTGCACTGTCACCAACCATTATCAAAAATCATAGCCGTTTCTAATGAGTAGAGACACCGAACACGAGAGGTTATGACTCATCACCCACGAGCGTACTATTGAATATTTGTATGTTTAAAGTTTTTAATTTTATTTATATAATTATACATACTTATAATATAATAATAAAATTGGTATATATACGGCTACAAAATACGAAATACATTTTTATTTGTTCATTTTGTAGTTCAAGTTGAGTAATGGAGTATTAATATATATAATAATAAAACAGGTATATACACGGCTACAAAATACGAAATACATTTTTATTTGTTCATTTTGTAGTTCAAGTTGAGTAATGGAGTATTAATATTTACTAATAATACTTTCTCAAGGTTCTCTTCTGTAAAATTTGTTCTCTTTGAATGAAATACATTCTTGTAAATAGAAAACGTTCTTTCTACATCGCAACTGGTTATAGATGCATACTGTAAATATTCTTTTATTTCCGCGTATTTTGCAGTTAGATGTTGGCCCAACATCTAACTGCAAAATACGCCTTCCCCAACAGTTGGGGCATTGTCCCCATACACAATTGCCGCAATGTTATTAAATCTGGATTTCTATTAAACACTGCGTCTAACTTTTGCCGAAGGCCACACCCGAAGTCACTTGGAATACTCTCCAAATTATTAATAGCCACATCTAAGGTCGTTAAACTATCATTTAATTTGGGATTTCGATTTTCAAAATAAGTGATTAGTTTTGGCAAATTTCCAAAGTGTTCCTGAAGAAAGTACAACTGATTTTTTAAATGTGGAATTTGTGTTAGTTCGTTACACTCAGAAATACTCCGAGCATGGTCATTTAAACATGCAACGAAATTTTGTAAACTATCGAAATTTTCTACATAAAAACTAGTAGCTTCCAACCATGTCCCCCATCTAGTTACGAGGGCATATTTTTATGTTATCTACCTAGCCATGAAAAAAAGCACATAAGAGAACAAAAAAAATATATTTTTCTACTAACTCCCTTCAACACTAATACACTTATTCCATCTTTTTTCCAGTTGCCCCACACCCTCAGAAAAAAATTGCTTCCGTAACCCCGCAAAATATTCTTCAACAGCTTCTTTGAGTTCTTCATCAGAAGCAAGACGCTTTCCCCTGAGATACTTTTTTAAATTTTTGAATAAGAAGTCTGACGGAGCTAGGTCGGGGCTATAAGGTGGATGCCTTAACTCTATAAACCCACAGTCATTGATTTATCTGCTGAACTTTGTTTGCCTTATGAACCCGACAATTGTCGTGCAGCAACAAGTTTTTTTGTGGATAAGAATGCGGGCGTTTTTCCTTCAGAGCAGTTTTAAATTTTTAATTGTGTTTCCGTAGGCCTCTCCATTTATGGTAGACCCTCGGCATATATTCAATAAGCAAGACCCAGCATCCCAGAAAACAGTTGCCATCAGTTTTTTTCCAGAAAATTGTGTCTTGGCCTTTTTTGGTGGTGGAGAGCCCTTATGAACCCACTGCATGGATTCTTGTTTAGTAGGAGGGTCCCAGTAATATACCCAAGTCTCATCCCCGGTGAGAATTCGAGATAAAAATGTTTTGTCCCTCTCCAACTTGATCAAATTTTCTTGTGAAACTTCTTTTCTGCACAGTTTTTGTTCAGGCGTAAGCAAGCACTTGTTTCGGATATACAGACTTCATTGGCAATGACAGAGATCTTTACACGCCGATCTTTCAGTACCAAATTTACGACTTTTCGCACAATGTCTTCAGTTCGAGCTTCAACGGGTCGTCCGGACTTTGGGTTATGATTGATTGACTCTCGGCCCCATCGAAAGAGTTTAGACCAATATTTTACTTGGAAATAAGATGGTGTATCTTCCCCATACACAGCAACCATTCTTTCATGAATTGCTTTTGAACCATTGCCTTCTTTTGTCAGGAACTTTATTACGCTGCGATGTTCAACCTTAGTTTCACTCATTTTATCGAGAAATAGATCGTCTCAAATCTCTATAAACAGCACAAACTAAACACAACTTAGCACATGTACTTCTAACAGTGACAGCAATTTTTCAATAATTTGGCTCAATTTCATGGCTAGGTAGATAACATAAAAATACGCCCTCGTATTACTGGAGAGGCAGGCAGTGACACAGATGGCAGTTTTTCCCTGTAAAGAGTTACTCTCAATGGTGCTTTTCTGAAAACTTTTTAAAGTCTATCAACTCCTGGAAAGAGCATGTGCTATACAAGTAATATGCAGCATATTAAGATATGTTTCCTTTAATAGTCTGCCTGTTTTTAACATATATGCAGCACTGTCACTTACAAATAAAAGTACTTTTTCTTTGTACCTATCGTCCGAATGAAGTATTTTTTGAATATTCTCGTTAATGGTTTAGCAACTGTTTACGCGTCAACTGTATTTATAACTTTTGTTGCTATTACATATGCGTTATATGGAATAGTTGGATGTAGTACACCAGCTACAACATTTACCACACAGCGTCCTAATATATCGACAGTTTCGTCGGCACATATCCAGAGGTGCTGATTTGAAAGATGGCTTCTAATGCCTTCTAAGCGTTCTACTGCTTTCATGGAATTTTTTAACGATATTTTACAGACTTTGCAATAAATTTCGATATCACTGACAATAGAAATACAATCAGTATGACCGTCAATCCAACTCACCGTTGTTTTACGATGCCGTTCTCGACGTTCTTCCATATCATATTTACGTCGAAATAATTTGGAGAAGTAGATTCAATCAAACGATATTAAACAGGATCTATCACAAAAATTACGATGTAGTTAACAGTTAAAACTATGAAAACAAGAAACTAACTCACAGCACTTTATTTATTTTACGAAATATAATCTAAATAGACTAAATTATTAAAACTCCACACGCTTCTATCTACGCCCATGAAAACAGAAATGTAACTGTAAATATCCAACAAAAACCGTCGCAATTCTCGATGAAAACAGCTGTGCGCGCTAGTCAGATCAATAGTGCATTCAATAACTGCGTAATGTACTTACATATGTTGTAGACTATTTATATCGTCCGTCGTAATGACGACGTCATTTCAACCCATGTGTCCGGTCTCTGCTAATGAGGAAAGTTTTTGAAGGCACGTTATATTTATATAATCATAATTAGATAGATTTATATAATGTAGCTGATTTCATTTGGGATATTAAATTCAGCGGAATACTACATGTATAGTAGTCTGTATTTTTAATATATTCCTTGCAATTTCTATAATCGACTCATAGTTTATTCCGTAATTTTAAATGGACGCTTAGCAAATAGAGAAAATTTAAGACTGATTGCATTTATAATTTGAAAGAGATAAGGTCACTTACTCAGTAGATGGCGATATATATCAAGCTTGCTCTTTCACCATTGCATGTTAAAATACTATTTAGTATACATCAACAACAGATGGCGCCTAAAATACTGATTTAATATTAATATTTTCACATGTAACGCCCCTTCTTAATTTTGTCTTTCTCGTAATTTGCAAGAGAGTTCGGCTTTTACAATATACGACCATACCTTTTTAACCATTTGTAATGGAAAATTTTTACACCCCTACCCAATATAGATTTTGTTACTATACGTGTACTCGAAATAATACGTATAAATAATAACTACCGATGTGTACAATGCACATGAAACATTCATATAGTTAAATATACTAGTGTTTTGTGAAAATATAAGGTGTTTCTTTTAAGTTTAATAGGAGGTCATCGTAGCTTTTAAAATCGTTTTTAGTTGGCGCCTTCTTTAGAGAAGAATTTCTGCCGTTCCTTTGTTCGATAATTTAACACATGTTTAAAACCTTTTCCTTAAGAGGCAAGTGTTTGTTCTCGTCGTTTTGAGATTGGCATGTTAAATTTTAGTCTTTACAGGGTTGCAGTGTATAGTAGTTGTGCGGAAGCGTTTATTTTACTTTACTGTGCCCCATGTGTGACTTTTAATTAGTAGTTTTTACCTACTGATGATGACAACTTAGTTGTCGAAATACGTATTTAGGATACGACTAATAATTGTGGTAAGGGGTTATATACCTACAATGATTATTTTAGGTATACATAAGTAGACTATTTTGAGAATGGCTAATTTGGCTTAATTTCGGTAGATTTGACAATGAATCCGGTGATGAAAGCCAAAATCGGTAGATCTACATAAAAATCGACGTTTCGGGTTGCACTGCACTAAATGCAGAAATTCTTTTAATCACAGAAAAAGTATAATATAGAAAGTTATCTTATTAAGAAACTTTAGTGCATTCAATTGAAAAGTTCGCAAACTAAATCATAATGGCGCACATTTTAAATCGTACCTTATTCGAATACTCTCCTTTTAGTTTTTAGTATATGCTATCCATACTGAAATTAGTAAATATAAATTGCAGGTTTTTCTACAATAATTTGTGAAAATAAGAAGAGTAAGTATATATAAAAAAGGTTTAAGTATATCAATACGTTCAGCACGTATTACGCATTTGTTACAAATGAAACAGACATGCAATATACACATCTCTAACTGTACACATGGACAATACACTTCGTATTTTCCAGCATTTACTTCTGCTTAAGATACGTGTTTCTGCCATCTACTATTAGGCGTTATCAGTTAAGCTAGTGAAGTAAATAAAGCTTAAATCGCCTATAAGGTATAGCAAGTTTCGTCCTATCAGGTAGCACTATATAATATAGTGACATCTGACGGACGAAAGAGACTATGCCGAAATTGGCAACCCTTCCCTTGACCGTCTATGCCGGTACAGAAGGGAAGAAAATACGTATATAGGTGTAAGTCCATTAACACGATGCCAGATGGCACCTATATACGTATTTTCTTCCCTTCTGTACCGGCATAGCCGGTCAAGGGAGGGTTGCCATTTTCGGCATAGTCTCTTTCGTCCGTCAGATGTCACTATATTTTATAGTGCTTATAGGACGAAACTTGCTATACCTTATAGGCGATTTAAGCTTTATTTACTTCACTAGCTTAACTGATGACGCCTAATAGTAGATGGCAGAAACACGTGTCTTAAGCAGAAGTAAATGCTGGAAAATACGAGATGTATTGTCCATGTGTACAGTTACAGATGTGTATATTGCATGTCTGTTTAATTTGTAACAAATGCGTAATACGTGATTAACGTTTTGATATACTTAAACTTTTTTTTGTATATTTACTGCCATCTGGCATCGTGTTAATGGACTTACACCTATATACGTATTTTCTTCCCTTCTGTACCGGCATAGTCGGTCAAGGGAAGGGTTGCCATTTTCGACATAGTCTCTTTAGTCCGTCAGATGTCACTATATTATATAGTGCTACCTGATAGGACGAAACTTGCTATACCTTATAGGCGATTTAAGCTTTATTTACTTCACTAGCTTAACTGATGATGCCTAATAGTAGATGGGAGAAACACGTGTCTTAAGCAGAAGTAAATGCTGGAAAATACGAGGTGTATTGTCCATGTGTATAGTTAGAGATGTGTATATTGCATGTCTGTTTCATTTGCTAGAGTAATTATGTTTACCAATTTCAATATCACTATTATACACTAAATTCGTACATAGTAGTTATATACAGGGTCAGTCGTGAGGAATCGACCAAACTGTAGGAGTGTATTCTACAGGTGAAAGTAGTGTAAAAAACTCAAATGTTGCTATCCGATTTTTATTTGTTTTCGAGTTATAGCGTAATTAAAAATAAACAAAATTTCATACATTGAAGTTTTTGTATTTTATTGGTATTATCGTTCTTTATAATATATTTTCAAAAATACCCCCATTCATTTCAAAACATTTTTTACATCGTCTACCAAGGGCGCTGGTTGCGTTCCTGATTGCGTCAGGTTGATGTTTGATATTGTCAGCAGCATTCATAATCCGTTGAATTAGTCCATCACGAGTGTCCACTTTTACTTGATACACTTCATTTTTTAACCAGGCCCATAAACAATAATCGAGTGGCGTGAGGTCTGGAGACCTAGGAGGCCAACCAATGTGACTACCACGTCCAATAATAACACTCAGAAAGAATAAAACATTTCTTTGAATTGATTCTATTATGGTAATGTGATAATTATAAATCGGAAACCAAATTGGAAAACCATATTCAAGTCTCTAGCAATTAGAGAATTAAATAAAGTAACTACAATGCAACCAATTAAATCTGACCCCCGGAAAATATGCCAACTAATTTACTAACGTCTTGCCTGTCACCCCGCCGGGCCCTATTTTGAACGTTTACACGTTTTATAATTTACAATTGATTTGAATCTAGCGCGATAAAATTGTTTCTGGGAAAGTACCCAACATATCTACAGTGCTGGTTATGTGTCATACGAGGGTAGCACCGATTATTTCTGCAAACTAATAAAACAAAATGTAGTCAAAAATTATTTTTATTATTTTTTTCCAAAATATTCGCCCTTAAACTCAATGCATTTATACATTCGATAAAACCAGTTATCATAGCATAAATTCCACTCTTCTTGAGTCACTTCATATAAGGTCTTTGAAGCTCTTCACTGGATCTTCTGGGCTTGCAAATCGTACACCACACATTTTATCTTTTAGTCTTGGAAATAAAAAGAAATCTGAAGTTGCCAGGTCCGTACTATATGGTGGATGATCTAGTAATTTTAATCCAGAAGCTTTCGAAAATTCGTTTGCTTGACGCGCAGTGTGACTTGAAGCATTATCATGATGAAGGACAATCTCCGATCTAAGGCGTCGTAAGCGAGCCTTTTGAACAACATCTGGCAGACATATTGCGTATCATTATGCGGTAACCATACGTTTATCTTCAAGCACAACTGTTGTGATAGGTCCTGATTTTGAGAAGAAACTGGCTACCATTTTCCTTCCAACTCTTGGAAAGATAATTTTTTCACTTTGACTGGATTAAATTCTGTTCGAAACATCCATTGAGCCGACTGCCGTTTTGCTTCCGGTTCAAATGCATATATCCAGCTTTCATCACCATTAATGATGTTTTAAACTGCTTTAGACCTACCTTCATCATATTTCTTAAGCGTTTTTTTACACCATTCCACTCGGTATTGTTTTTGTTCTTGTGTTAAATTATGAGTAGAGACCGGACATCGGGCTGAAATGACGTCATTACGACGGACGATATAAATAGTCTACATCTGTAAGTACATCACGCAGTTATTGAACAGCACTATTCATTCGGTTAACCGCCCACAAAAAATAGATGTGCAGTTAACCGAATGAATAGTGCTATTCAATAACTGCGTGATGTACTTACTGATGTTGTAGACTATATCGTCCGTTGTAATGACGTCCATTTCAGCCCGATGTGTCCGGTCTCTAATTATGAGGTATCCAACGATAACAGACTTTCCAAATTATTATGTAAAATCTTGTTTATTGCAGTCATGCCAATACCCAAGGTGCTCCTAATAATCCTATACGTGACTCGATTGTCGTCTTGAACCATTCTTCGTACGGCGTCAGAATTTGTTTCAGTAACGACTGAGATTGGCCTACTTTCGCGAAAATGGTCACTAAGTGATCCCTTTGAAATTTAAATTCGTTATACCAGTTGTAAACATTCCTCTGAGATGTAGCTTGATCACCAAATGCAGCACGAAGTCTTGAAACACTTTGTTTTGGAGAGAACTTTTGAAATCATAGTAAATCATGGTTCTAAAATTTTCTCTTGTTAAATGCATTTTTACTACAGACCCCTCGGTTTAAAATTAGCTTGCAAAATAGCTGTTCCAGTTATCAAAACTAAATTCGAACTGTCAAAAAAGAAAATAATAAACATTTATTTCATAGCATGTTTGATTCTTTTGATTCAATAGAAATATTAGTTTGCAGATATAATCGGTGCTACCCTCGTATTTGCTTGATTGGACTATAAGGTAGAAATGTCTTGAAAAATCTCTACGCTCTACAATTTTAGTAAAGACAATAAAATCGTATATTCTAAAACAGTTGTGAATTACTTCATAAATGTGACTATAGCAAGCGCCAAATAAGATGGCGAGCGGTGGGAGTAAGTCCACGCAGCATTAGAAATAGTGGGAACTTTGTATTTGGTTTTACATAGAGTTGCAAGTAAGTCGGTAAGTGGGCGTGCGCGTTTTTAAAAATGACTTAAAAATTTCTACGGCGCATCCCCACCGCTCGTTACTTATTTGGCGCTTGCTATACCAAAAGAAAGTTTTTGCGAAATATTCAGATTTAGTCTGTTGGCGTTGGTAGTGCTTTAATATTATGTATTGTGTAACTTAATATGTATTATGCTTATGAGGTGTAGATTTCCGCGGTCGTTTTCTAATTGTAGATCTCGGTTTCCGGGTTGGAACCGAGATCTACAATTATGCTTATGCTTAATTATTTTATTATACATCTCTTGAGCTAAAATCATATATAATAACTTCACCACAAAGAATGCTATTAATTCAAATATAACCAAATTCCTTGATACTCGTGTGGAACATATTTGAAATATATTGCACGGCTGCATGACTTTAGCTTTGGAGCTAAATTCTGTAATACGTGTCACTCCCACACTTTTCAAGGACTCTTAACCGTTAGTCCACTGACTGAATGTATCGTATTTAGTCACCCGTGCATTTTAAATTTGCAATATTTTTTCCTTTTGGTTTTCAATACATATTTACGTGAAAATGTAATGAGAATAGTATATATGATAAGATAAAATCAAAATAATTCAAACCGAGCTTTATTATGAAGTAAATTGAAAAATACTGGCAAATACTAATTTTCACAGCAATTATACATATTTCTTTCAAATGGTCACCACACCCATTTTTCCACATTTACTACTAAATTTTCTGATGATTGGGATATTTGCTTTCTGAGATCTACGTCTTATTTGAGGTTTGATCAAGTTCCAGCTGAGATTTTGAAAAAATTAAGTGCGTGATATCTTCTGGTTTATATGATATTTTGACACCCTGTAATCAACTGAATTTCGTTAACAACGAAATATTATAATACGGACATTTGATTGGCTGTCGATCCTCATATGTTCAATAAAAATATTTGTATTTTTTATTGTATTTCTTCGCTCCTTGTCCTGCTTACTATATTGATTAGTATCAGTTAGTATCTTCATGCGTCTTGTGTATTTTAAAAATCTTGATTATAAAATTAACACATTTGTATACAGGTCATCTACGTTTTCACTCTGACGCATTGGTTTATACATCTCCCATATTTGTTTATTTAACTGCATGTTATTAACCTGCAAATTCGAATGAATCTGCTTGTTACTTTAAATTTGTAAGTACATTCAATTGTCATCAAAATACACCTTAAGCAATATTTGCATTCGCTACAGGTGTTCATGATTTTTTCAGATTGCATAATGTATGCTATTTAACATTGGACTGTTGGACCAGAACAATTGTAAACAATAGATACTTAAAAAGAAAATAAGTATGCCGATGTTTCAGGATTATTTTCATTATTATTTCCATTTTCACAAAATTTCACGCGACTACACTTGACAAAATTTGGCACGTAATATATATATATATAATATTTTCGTGACCTTGGTATGATATGGTAAATTCAATCAGTTGGCGATTTAAGGTCTGGCTTACTTCAAAGTATATATATTTAAAACAACCCTACATGTTTCGGCAATGATGCCTTTATCAAGGATATAAAATATAAATGACAGCATACAAATGTCATATAACTGAGTTGCTATGGATAAAATTATTCAAAGATACATTCCAATTGAATAATAATTATAATAAATCATGCCTTAGTATTCCAAAAACAGAAAGACGAAGAAAACAGGGAAAAGCAAGACATGAGTTATTATTAGAGTGGACTAATTCGAAGCGAAAGCAGAGACGTATTTTGTATCGGCACCAGTGTCTCTATCTTTATGTATTGCGCTATGCACGTGGCGTTGCAAATTTGATTTTGTTAAATGGTTTATATATATTTCTAAATTTCTAAGTTCTGCTTTTCTAATTTACGGTCACAATCCTGGTAATATAAGGCCTTGTAATGTTTCCCAATATTTATCTAAAGCTGGTACACGTCTTTTGTGGCTCATTAATTGATAGCGGAGTATGAGATGAAAACAGTTCAGATCTTGGTAATATAAATTATACTTGTTTTTTTTATATTTTTTTTTTTAAAAAATTCGTTTTTTCCAAAAACACATCCAATTCATTCAAGTGCAAAAATTCTTCTCTCAAATTGTTTCAATAACTCACTATGGCAACCCAACAGCTTTTTCTCTTTTTAAGCTCATTGGTCGCTTTAGTTATACATAATTTTCCAAAATATTTGACATTTATACTATAATTTTGATCCTTGATTAATATTATGAACTTATTGGTTTACAATTAAATTTTCCTTCACACATAACCTTTGACATTACCAAACATTAACAATAGTATACAAAATTAACTAAATTTACATAGTTCTATAATTTTAGTAAATGTAAGAAAGTCATATACTTTTGAAATTTAATTAAAGATTTGACACTCTAAATTAAGAAAGCAATACAAATATAATAGACTTCCACCTTCTAAGAAATCCCAATAACGGAAATGTAACAAATTAAAACTAGTGTTTTCAATAAGTTTATTAACATTTTTATTATATTTACCTTCTCTCCCTCATAAAAAATAATTTGTGGAAAGAATTGTAATAAATTATTTTTGAAGTAATTGTTATAGTTAATCCTCTGTTTATTTTATTTTGTTTATTGAATTTTTTTTTTTAAGAAAAAGAAAAGTAAATTATAAGCCTATAGAATATTTATGCAACATGTGTTGCCTAATCATTATAATATATGTAACGGTTTAAATATTTAAATTTCCTTTATAGTGTATCATTGTAGTATATTAACATTATTTTGTTTAAGATGAATCTTCTATTTTGTCTTATATTATGTATCAAAGTTTAAAAACATTTGTGTTATTTTGTTATCATTTGAATCAGAACTATCTAGGTAATAAGTATTATTGTAATCAATTATATATACAAACCATTTAACAAAATCAAATTTGCAACGCCACGTGCATAGCGCAAGACATAAAGATAGAGACACTGGTGCCGATACAAAATACGCCTCTGCTTTCGCTCCGAATTGGTCCACTCTAGTTATTATGTATGCGCCCGTGGAGCGCCTTAAGATGCAAAGTTGTCGGCATTCGCCTTAAACGAGAAGGAAAACCACGAAAACCTACTCGGACAACTAGACAGGAATCAAAACACGGAACAGTCAGCATGATAAGCAAATGTATATGATATTTAAATGTAATTGATATTTAAATAACTTAAGATATATAATATATAACAAAAAAAAATATAATGGTAAATTGCAGATCGTTACACAATTAAGTTATAGTATATACTGCTTAAATTTTTTATATCATTTCTGTTGTTAATTGAATTTTTTTCCTGTTTAATACTAATCATTTCTTTAATTTGTCTTTTCATTGTGTGTTGTTCGTTATCAATTATCTGTGTGTTTTCAAAATCGAAATGGTGATCGCGTTGTAGTTTGTGTGTGGAATTTTTTTCCTGTTTAATACTAATCATTTCTTTAATTTGTCTTTTCATTGTGTGTTGTTCTTTATCAATTATCTGTGTGTTTTCAAAATCGAAATGGTGATCGCGTTGTAGTTTGTGTGTAGATAAAGCAGTTTTGTCTGTTTTAGAGTATTTGTGGGCTTGTATTCTTTTGTATAAATATTGTTTCGTTTGGCCTATGTAGTAACTATCGCAATCGCGACATGGTATTTTATATATGACATGTGTTTCTCGATTTTTTTCTATTTTAGGTTTAAGTTTTGAAAATAAATGTTTATTAGTATTACTAAGTTTATATGTTGTAGCTATATCATATTTTTTTAAAGTGTATTTAATTTTTTCTGATAGTTGTGGAACATATGGAATCGTGATATATGTTGTGTCATTGTTCAAATTTTTATTGGTGTCTGCAGTGTTGTATATTTGGTATACTCTTTTTTTAATAGTTTGGTCTATAAGTTGTGGTGGATAATTATTATCTGTTAAGATTGTTTTAATTTTCTTTATGTTATCTTTTCTGTATTGAGTATGTGATAGTTTTACTGCCCTATCAGTCAGATTATTTATAATCATTTTATTGAATACTGTAGGAGCATTTGAGTGGTAATTCATATATCGAAAAGAAGCTGTGGGTTTATTATACCAATTTGTATAAATAGTACCCTGTCTATCATAGCTCAAAGAAATATCAAGAAAATTAATACTGCTATTAATTTCTTCTTCAATAGTGAATTTTAATTTGTTGTGAAAATTGTTGAATTTATTTAAAAGATAGTTTATTTTGTTTGTCGGAATACATGTTATGATATCATCAACATATCTTTTGAAAAAAATGCGGTGGAAGTCTAATGAATTGATAACGTTTTGTTCTAAATGTTCCATTACTAGATTTGCAATAGAAGCAGCTAAAGGAGAGCCCATGGCAATACCAAATGTTTGACTATAAAAAGAATTTTTGTATTGAAAATATGTGTTATCGAGACAGAAGTGTATACCTCTAATAAATTCGTTTTTATTTAGTGATGTGTGTGGACTAATTTCATCCCATTTGGATTCTATAATGTTTATAGCTAGATCTGTAGGAATGTTAGTATATAAAGATTCCACATCAAGTGATATAATTTTGTGATTAGTTGGTACTTTTTGTTCCTTGATGAAATTTTGAAATTGCCATGAGTCTTTCGTATGATATTCAGTTTTTCCTAACATCTTAAATCGCCAACTGATTGAATTTACTATATATATATATATATATATATATATATATATATATATATATATATATATATATATATATATAGAAGAAATGATTCCACAACAGGATAATTGTCCCACGTTTAGGCGGGATGTAGATGTAGTAAACTGTACCTAATTCAAAAATACAGTTCTAAAGATGTGCGACTAATAAAATTTATCATGTAGAATGTGAAAATTTACTACATTCAGGAATTATATTGATGAGACTCTCATAAATTAATTATTTATCCCAGGCGTGTGAAGTAGTCCGTTTAAAAGCTGCGGAAATAAACATATATATAAAAAAAACCTTTATTAATTTTATAAATTTAAAGGGATATATATCGATCACTTAAGCCGTTTGTCATATATGCTGCCATCTATCTCAGGGTAGAAAGAACTCACTGTGTGAAATCAGCAAGATTTTGATCTACTTTAAAACAGGTAGACCAAAAAAAAGAAACCTTTTAACACTTCTTTTTCAAACAAAACAATATAAAACATTTATTTTAAATCCAAGAATACTAAAAAGGTAACAAATACAGGAGTTGGATATGGATTACCTTAACAGGTCGGTATTTGTTTTTAAAACTTTTACTAAAAATAATAATTATACTACAATAACCTAAGTTAATTTATTCTTGCAGGAAATGTAAAAGAAAAAAAACGTTTGATTGTTTGCTTCAAAGGAAATATAAATTTTAAAAACACTAAATGCATGAATCAAAACTTTATAATACAACGGTGTACTTATAACAGCGCTAATCGAAGTGTTCGGAGAAAGAATAACCTTGATGAGGATTCAAATCCAAATTGAACCAAATAAATGAAAGTTAGTTCTTGAATGAACGGTAAACTTTTAATTAATATTAAGAACAACCCAATTGACATATGGGATGACGTTTTCTGAATGGTTTACTTGAATCATACAGTTACGATTATTTGTCTAGGTATATCGATCTATTTTAAAATAATTAACAAATGATTTTTCTTTGATGAATGTAATTTAAGGTATCTTCTAAATCGGAATACGAAGTTAAGTCAGGATAAAAGGGAAGGATCTCAGTGTATAGCTTCAAAAATTTCTGGAAACTGGAAAAATCCCTCGTATCTTCTAAAATCAGGTCCAGGAACGGCTATGGAAGGTCAGGTATTCAAGGATATGATAATCCAGGTACAAAATGTGATTATTTCCTCAGTTGAAGTGATTTTTCTTCACTTTTCACTTAGATCCGTCATTAATATTTTAAGTTAGAAAATTATGCCTTTGATGATAATTAATTAAAAACTTGATTTACGCTGTTCAAATGATTTTCTATTGATAAATTAAACTTTCCACTATCTTTTGGATATATTTATAGGTACTTTTAGTCGTTATAATATTTTTAATCTTTATTCTTAGAAAATGCGGACTAAGAAAAATGCTATAATTTTACGGAATATGGCGTCCGTATCTTATGGGCTCTATACCACTACTCTCTAAAAGACGCCGACAAAACAACAAATTACGTCCCTTTGAAATCTGCTTCACAACATCTCATTGGTTTGTTTAGAATCAACGGAAATGATGCGGAAATTTATAATTTTAATAAATATTCAAATTTGTATCAATTGCAATTTCCTTCAGAATTAATTACATACTTACAACTAATTACATATTTAAAATTAGATATTAAAACTATTCAAAATATTTCTTTAATTATATGTGGTGTTAATTAAATATTTAATAATATTTTTTAATTTTTCAAAATTTTATTTAGTTTTAAATTAACTAAATTCAAATATATTGTTTGAGGTAATTTGTCCCACAACAATATATATATATATATATATATATATATATATATATATATATATATAAGCGCGTTCAAGCACAGCCTATTTAATTACGTTCAGTACCTTTTTGTCTACTACGTTTAATCTTCTGTAGAATCATTTACATAATAGCACTGAAATTTATTCTACCAGTATTGATACCGGGTGCATTTCAAAATACAACCCGTTTCGAGTACGTTTCATTGTCATTTATGTGCTTCTTCATTTAATTAATTCTGATTAAGATGAAATACACATCAATATGTTAGTTTTATTTATTTTTCAAGCCTTTTTGCCAATAATACACTGGTGAACCAGTTATCTCCAGTAGTATTTCTATTAGATCCAGAAACTGGTTCTACCACATGAAAAACTGAGCGAAAGGAATTTTTGAAAATTGCTCACAAGTAGCTCTGACACATCTCGGATTGGAGCTAATTTATCAAGCTGTCTTCGCATGCCTCTATCCATTATGTAGTATGGTGTTTATACAGTATGACTGATTTTGTTAACTTAAATAACATAAAACAAACTTTAAAACAATAACATTTTTTAATTTAAAAATTTAAAATAAAAATTTAAATTAATAATAGTAACAAAAACGATATTTTTAGGATAGTTAATACGTACTTTACATGTCTACAACAGGTGTTCGAAGTTTCCCCCACCGACTCGCACACACAACTCCAAACGTCGAATGAGTGATTCGTTGACACGCTGAAGGACATTTTGCTCCCGTATTAAAGTACTTGCTTCATTCACACGATTTTGCAGTTCATCGATGGTATTTATTTCATTCACATACACCAGTTGTTTTAAATAGCCCCAGAAGAAAATGTGACGGAGCACCATCATGTTGAAACCACATCCGATATCTAATATTAAGGGGGACATCTTCTAACAGCGGTTGTAAATTATGTTGTAAGAATTCTAAATAAGTTTGGCCATTAACACGAGCAGGGAGAATAAACGGGCCGACGATAAAGTTATCTATTATTCCCGCCCATAAATTTAGCGAAAATCGCTGTTGATTATGCACACGAAGGACCGCACGAGGATTGTCTATTGCCCACTGATGCAGATTATTCAGATTATAT
This sequence comes from Melolontha melolontha, assembly GCA_935421215.2. Taxonomy (NCBI): domain Eukaryota; kingdom Metazoa; phylum Arthropoda; class Insecta; order Coleoptera; family Scarabaeidae; genus Melolontha; species Melolontha melolontha. The sequence continues at coordinate 89,927,862 of OW285239.1, forward strand.
GTCCCTTCACGTGTAAACGTAGCTTCGTCTATAAAGAGAATATTAAATACAAAATTATCGTCCTCGCGATTTCTTTGAAGCAACCATGGTAGTGAAAAGGATAAAGTTGAGCTTCTCTTAAGGTTCGCCAAACAACAAACTGATACGTTAAACCGATGAGCAAGGTGTCGTGTGCTTAACGTTGGATCATTTTCTATTGCCTCCAAAATCTCTTCTTCAGCAGCTAAAACGTTTTCAGCACGTCCTGGACCAGTATCTCGGCGTCGAGGTTGTAATTCTCCAGTATCACGAGCCCGTTGAACAACTGCTATAAACGTAGGTGCAGACGGTAAATGTCTATTCGGAAATAATTCGAAATGTCTTCGACGCGCAGCATGACTATTCTGTTGACATTCACCGTAAATCAAAATAATATCAACTAACTCACTATTGGTAAAGTGGTATGCCATTTTATGTTCATACAAAAATATTTTTGAACTAGCACTAAAGTAAAACTAACGTCTTATTACTACGAAAAATCCCGTTGAACTAATATTGAATCTACGAAACATTGCACGCATTGTTTCGGTTGACGTCACTAAGCATACAAACAAACCGGACATTTCATTCTATCACATGTACCAAGTAAAGTGCAGTCTCACATCTTAAACTTGACCCTGACACAGTTTGATATCGTTACGGCCACTCATCGGTTACTGACCTATTATGTATGAAATGTGTACAGTGAAACTTGAAAACATTGGGCTGTTATAAATAATTTTTTTTGCCTTTCTAGACAACTTTTATTAGAAAAAATTTTTACTATTTTATTTGTTAAATTTTTTGGAATATATCAAAAAAAAACAAAATGAAACTTCAGTCATACTGTATAGTGGGTAGGTATTGCTGACCCCCGTATAATAGTTATATAAACATCACAAAAATAATAAAACATGTCGGAGAACAGTTAAACCAGCCCACCTCCACAAAGTGTTGACAAAGCTAACTTCTTTCCACCCGTCCAAATAAACACATGGCTGAAAACAGTCTATCTGCTAATACAAAAAAAATAGTTTTATTTAGAAATGCATAACAAATACGTCGCATAAGTAGATTTATTATATCATCTCTTACCCTTTTTAACATTTAAACAAATTTTATAGTTTTTGTAAAAAATACTATATATAGTATCGAAACGTCAAATTAAATATTGTTTTAATTACCTGATCGCTACTCCCAAAAAATATTACTTTTATCTCGTATTATAATTATGGCCAAGAAAATAAGAAATTCTTTCTAATACGATTCTATACGATCAAAACAAACATTTTTTGTTTAATAAACATATGTCAGCAAATGAGCCGTTTTAGCATAAAAAAGGAAAAATTGTTTTGGTATTATTTTACAAAAAAAATATTTAGGAGGACATTAATACACCACCTTTTGTTCATGTTGGACTTTGTTTGATTGACAAATAAATGGAATATTCCGGGAATAGCTTCTACATGTTGTAACGAACTTCGTTCGTTAAATCATAATTGTATCGAAAATTAGCTCACCACGTCTCCGATGAACCAAAATTCGCGTGTCACCGGTGCTCAATTTGAATCTTGATTCGTCGGAAAACAAAATGTGCCTCCACTTGACAACCCACTGATGTCTAGCTGGCGCCGTGTACGGCGGTGCTTGCGAGTCAGTGGAATCCGCTGCAACGCACAGCGCGCTCGCAGTCCACTTTCTAGCAAACGCCCCTGTACAGTTCGCGTAGTGAGTGCGCCTTCCCTTCCTGCTGGCCAAACTCACTTGCTCAAACTCACTCCGATAACGCGAACGGCCTTCCATCGCGCACAAAGTACGACCACAACTACCCGCTTCCACCACACTAACAATAACCGGTTTCTCCCTCCCCGCATCGGTCTCCACAACATATTGCAGCTGTCGGGGGCACTCAGTAAAAAATGCAGCGATAGAAAAAGTCAAAACTCGCTGCGCAAACTCCGCTAAATCTACGCATTTATCTTGACACGTTCAGATTATACAGGGTGTGCTCGTCACTTTTGTCCATCAGTGTATCTTGGAGACAGTTAAGCTGTAATTAATCAGCTTCTGTCATTTATCCTGATATCTTTGAGACAGTTAAGCTGCTCTTACCAAACTTCTGTCGTTTCTCTCGATTTTCTTTAGATCTACAAGCATCGTAACCCGACCCCGTACCGATTCCAGACGCCGAGACGCTTGCACCGACCGATCTAAAGACCCAAACGCTCCATAAGTTATTTCCATCTTGTTCTAAGTCAGTGTGATATTTAAATGATGGTCCCGCTTCCCGAATCATTTAAATGTCGTGCACTTAGCGTAGGAATAACCCGCATCACATGAAAAGTTCTTTATCGAAGTTATTAATTTGATTATCCGATTCCCCGAATCACAATTACTTAAATAGATACCGTGAGCCGTTAAACATATCACAGTTAAAATATTTTAAATCGTTTCCATATTTTATTAGTAATCAAATTTTCTAAGCAAGTTAACGATTTAATTATCTATAGTCAAGATTTAATAGACAAAACCCCGTAGTAAAAGATAAGCCCCGTCCTGAATTATTTATTCAAAGGAAAGAATCACACATGACCTGAATATAACGTAAGACGCTGGAAAAAGTGTAATTAGTTGTAAGAGAATATTTATTTTCGTTAAAAGAAAGTAAGACGGAAAGTACAATATTTGTCTCATACGAATTTAAATATTATTTGTTACATTGCCCGAAATTACACGTTTAATATTTCCCGATCGAAGTAGCTAAGTTGTGTTAACAAGATGGGAAATTTATATGTCTATTTAACATCCAGTTGAAAATATCAAACTTAGCGAGCAAAGTAGTAGATTAAAAATTTGAACGAGATATTTCGAATACATGTAATTTGACGTTTTTGTTTTACTCAGTCATAAAAAAAGAGACAAGTTTTGTGTATTTGCGACACAGCTGTTCTTTCATTCGGTTTTTTTCGCATGTATTACTATTCAATCTTTTTCTCTGTACATTTTTATTTATGAAGTTTTAATTATTTTAAATAAATATATTTCTGTTGTTGAACAATGTATTAATTTATGGAATTTATGGAATTTATATTTATTGGAAGAATCATACTATGTTTGTTTAATAAAATCAGATTATTTGAAAGATAATTACGCTTTTATTTTTTGAATACCCACTCTACAGTTGTCTATGAAATAAAAAACAATCCACAAAAGAGAGCACTCGAAACACGAACATTGGATTAAGGCACGTCCAACTAGAAAAAACACAAATAAGCCGTAATCCGAAATCCTCCGATTAAGCAACCCGTAATTGAGCTTATTAAAAATTAAGGTAACGTATAGCTGTCAGTTAGCAATTTTAAACCGCGAAGACAGTACGGTTTCTTTAGAACTACCAACCTTCTTCATGCATATCAAACAACCCGTGTCAACACCATCTCTAGGCATAACTGCCGAACCCGTTAATAATAAATTAATGAAATTTATTAATTTCCCGATTTATTAAAAACAAGGATATCGTTCTAATCACCTTTCTAGTTAACCTAAATACATTTAGAAACCCGCAATTTGTATTCAACCGAGAATCAAGGTGCAAGCGTATTGATCGAATTAATTTCGAATTTTTCATTAAATTTTTCTCGATATTAAAATTAGCTAGTTACTAGCCCGCGCTAAGCATAGCAGCATTACAAAATGGCTCACCCTACCTGGGAGGTATAACTCGCCATTGTTCTTGCTAAGAGATCTTCCTCATTACGAATAGGCGTTTCGTAAACTAAAGATTTCAGATAACCCCAAAGGAAAAATCCATGGAGTTGAGATCAGGAGAACGCGCTGGCCAGGCCACGGGACCTCCTCTTCCAATCCATCGGCGGCGAAATTGCAGATCGAGATACTGGCGTACGTTTAAACCAAAATGTGGAGGTGCCCCATTATGTTGAAACCACATGTTATTTCTAATGTTTAAAAGAACATTTTTCAATAATAGGGGCAAAACATTTTGCCTATATCTCTGTTCATATAAGCGTGCTGCGTGTCTTCCTTACACTGTACTGCACCATAAGCAAGGTGCATATCGCCGGCTTCTTTAAATGAGAAATTATCATTCATTTTAAATTAAATTTTAAATTAACAATCAACAAAGTTAATGATGACTACTAAATGTCACAAATAACTACTACGATCTCAAAATAAGCATCTGTGGAATGTTTATTGTGATAAAGAAATGTTACTGCTGCCCAATAAAAACTGTAGTTGCAACAAAAAATGTTTAATGAAAGACAGTGGCGTCCAACTAAATCAAGAATTACTTTAGTTATTTGGATATGATTTAAAACAATTTATTGCTCTACAGCACAAACGGCTCATTTGCGGGCATATTGCTGTGTATTCCACTGTTGAGGTAAATGAAATATATGTAAAGAGAGCAATGGAACATATTTGGAACGCGATGTGTTTTAAATGTACCCTGAATAATAACTACCGATAGTACAAATTTAATGTTCTCACGTATAGAAATTCTTAACTATAACTTTGTATTAGGTAAATAATGTAATTGAAGAGATTGTATTTAGAATACATCTGTGTTACATGGCAATCAACATTAAATGTCAATAGGTTATAGAATATAATATATAGTATAATAGGTTAATATTACGATTTAGCTTTAGAAATAATCCTTTTATAAAACAAAACCTGAGAACAACACAAAAAAGTCTAACATTATATATGCGTGTGTGATGATTAGAGACCGGACGCATCGGGCCGAAATTACGATGGACCATATGAATAGTCTATAACATCGCTAAATACAACATGCAGTTATTGAATAGCACTATTTATTCGGTTAATCGCACATCTGCATTTGTCGTTGAATTGTGGTGCAATTACTTCGATATAACAGTAAAATTCCTGTTTTCATGGGCGTAGATAGCCTGAGGAGTTTTTTAAAAAATTAATGGCTTCTATTGATATCTTTTTACAATGCAAGTGTGCTATTAATCGTCTATTTTAAGTGGAAACAAGTTCCTACAGAATAGGACGCTTATCATCACACTGTATAAGTATTTTCTTATTTTCACGCCTATTACTTACTGAATGTTTTGAATTTAAAATTTGAATGGCACAGATATTTCGAGAGTACTCAGGGACCCCTAGTTCCTCTTTATCAGTCTAATACCTGGCCTGAGATACACTTTAATTGTGTATTTATGACTAATTAATTATTTAAAATAACGATCTACTAGCTCCTTTTTACTAATTTAATTAACTCTCTGTCCTCCAACTCTATCGTGTGTACTTACTTACTCGGAGCCAACTTCAGCATACAAATTTTCGAACTCCTGGTACATTATTGAGCTTTTATAATAATAATAATGATTACTTTAAATTAAAATTTTATTTATTCTGAATATACTGCCAGCAGGCTTAAAATTTCAGGTATTGATTATATCAAAATTAAATTTTAAAAATGACTTGATAAATGTAGCGCGATAAATCTCGTTCGTTTTTTCCATCTCCATACGCTATCTCCCTGTTTATATATTTTCTTTTGCATTGTAATTTTAATATTTGTAATTTTTATTATGGAATTGTAAACTTAAATCTCGTTATTTCCCGGAACGACTTCTACTGCTCGTTTGAATCTGTGTCTACATATTATCCAAATTTCTCGTAGTGTTTTACTTCTCTTTCCTCCCCCTGGGCTTGTTCGTATGGTGTTTTCTTGTCTTTTGTTTTCACTTGGCATGTCCCTTCGATGTGTTCATCTTGCGTTGAGCATGCGTCTTTGATGTGTGTTCCAATTTTGACACATGGTTTTGTTTACATCGCAACATTAATGGCATTAATTGCTTTATTTGTATTTTGCAATGTCTGTTTGCTTCTTGTTACTGAAATTTCCGTTGTTTTTATATTTTACTGGTCCTGGTTTTGCCTTTTGGATGGCTTATATAATAATTTTTCTTATTTTTAAAATGCCTTGGACGTCTTATGTTAATCCATCCGTTTTGGCAAGATTATTTATAAAAAATATAATGAATTGAAATCAAATGTGATTACTAACGTTACTAATACATAAAGACAAGATTATTCTGTATCCTTTTACTATCTTACTGGCATGTACAGCATGTTTTATTAATTTACTTATACTCTACTCTAAGTGTTGAATAATTAAGCTCACCTAAAATTTATTGACGTAACGTTAACTTATTTACATATCAATTCTTAGTAATATACATCTAAATTTTTTATACTAAATTCGAATATTGTATACGAGGTGGATTTAAAAGACACAACCTCGGTTGATTTCTTTTTAATTTGTTTTCACTTATTCAGTTTACGTTTAATTAATTTATACGTAATTAATTCTATTTTTATTTTTTACCCAAAGTTAATTTCACAGCAATATGCAAAGGTAGGTAGGGTAGAACGGGGTTAACTGGTCCAGTTTTTAGTTGTTACTGAAATATAGCAAGCGCCGATTAAGTTGGCGCGGCGAGGGGGGGGGGGGGGGGCGCAGAAGCCGTTTTTAAAACGTCCACTCCCACTACTCAAGTAATTGTTAGAATACATTTGTCATTGACGTTATACGGAACATAATGTCTTTGCTAGGGGATCATAAAGTGATACACGCTCAGAGGTTAGAATTATCTGACATTTGATGTAATACCAAATACAAATCTCCCCACTACTTCTAATCCTGCGCGAACTTACCCTTGCTCGCGCCAACTTAATTGGCGTTTGCTATACTTGCGGCTTATTTAATAAAATTTTTTGAATTTGCAGCGTGAACTTTTCAGAACATATTTGAGTAATTTTATCTAGTTATAAACAAAATTTGTTGCTTCCTATATTCGTTTTTCAAAGTGTTGCAAACTGCTTCACTTAACCTACATTCCAGGTTTGTTGGGGTTAACTGAAAGGGATATTAAACTGCACATTAAACCTATATAAATATAAAAAAATCTAAAAATACCTATATACATTTTTAGCCATGTTTTATTTTAGTAATTATTCACTATTTCATAAATAATTACTAGAGAGGTTCATTCGAATACCATCGCATCGGCGCAACAACCCACGAGCGAAGTGCGCTTAAAATAATAGCATGTTTGCATATCGTGCACTTGAACTAAAGCTTGGAGATGGTAACTTTGAGATAACATTTTTTTTCGGAACATATGCCGTTTCATCCGTCCTAATAAAGTTGCTTGTTACATTGCACGTTTCCGAAACTCTACTTGGAAACCTTCTTTACAGTTATCGCATATTTTGGCAACATAATGACGAAAAACTAATGATGTTTTTCCAAAAACCTTTACTAGAGCATAATCCCATACTTCTGCGTCTCGATCCTGCTTATCTTTATCGTTTTAACTGAAATCGAGTTCAAAATTGGAATCCTTTAAGGAATAGTTGTCAGCACTAGTAGAACTGAAACTTGTTCGTGCTAAACATTTAGTTACTTTCTGAACTGCAGTTGCAGATCGCTTCTTTGCGTCACGTACCGCTGCTTCTTGTTCGAAGGAAACTTTTACTGGCGTGCTAGTCAAACATAGCAGACATCCTTTTGTGTGTGTTTTACAAAATGCTTTAGCACCGAAACTAAAAGACTGCTGTTCATCTAGCCACTTGTGGTCGCGGCCCCTTCATTTTCTAACAATTGGACTTTAAAATGTACTCTAGGGAAAACAAAAAAATGGAGCTGATGTAATTTGACTGACATTCCGTCTTCCAGTTCTGGCCAAAACTTTTGAAGATTTATGGACTGTTGTAATGGCGGTTTCATCCAAGTTGCAAATATCGTTCTTTTGTAGATTGAATTTAGATTTTAAAGATCGCAGATGATCGAAAAATTCTTTTACATTGGTTCTGTTGAAGCTGGTGGCTCTGCTGAGGGTCACTGCTTCTGGAGTACGCAAAGATAGTATATGTCGGGCCATAAATTTGTGTAATCACTCCCTGCTTGCCATTTGCTCGACAATCCAATTCTTTTTCATGGGCTTACTATTATATTCCTCAAATTCGTATGTTAAACGACATGCCTGTTTGACAGTTAACCCGTAACATATATCGCAGACCTTTTTTCACTTTTAGGAACCCTCCTGAAATAATAATCGCTACTACAGACACTATTTACAGATTATAGGTTAACTGAACACGGCTCAGTTAACCACACTGAGATTGAATGAGATTTTAAAACTGGACACCATTACATTAGTTATGATTGTTTAAAATGGAAATCGATACTTACCACCCCAGTTTATGGCAAAAATAATTTAATAATAAACGTATGTATTTAGTTATTATTTACCAAACACAATCAAATAAAAAAATGTAGACATTTCACACAAATTTCGCTTCATTGAATATCTCAGAAAGGCACGAAGAATAATTCTCTATTTTACATCAAAGTTATTGTACCAAATATAGAATAGAATAATTTGAAATATCCTTGAGTAGGCAAAATCCTCATCAAATTTTTAATAATATTTTATATTATCTAAATATAGAAACCTGCAAAAGTGATTGCGTTCAGTTATATTTTACTAGCTGTCAAAAAACATACCCTGTTTAGTTAACCCCATTCTACCCTACATCGATCACCACGGAGAATATTTTGAAATACCATTTTCAATGAGAAATATTTAGTTTTGTTTGTTATTCTGGATTATATAACTAGCAGTCTTCGGAACATAAACAATTTCTAAGGTAAATTTCATGGTGTTCGATAGAGTACAATATTAGTTTATCAACTCCCTGGGGTGTTTTAAATATAGTGTTTATTATTGAAATTTGTTTTCGCAGTTTCCTATAGTTTTATGGGTTTCTGATCGTGCTAAATTGATCTAAAGTAGGTACATATGATTTTTGAAAATTAATTACAGGGTAAACCGCTTGATATAGCTAATAATAATAAATTATTTTTGCGAATAAAAAATGTTTCTATCAGAATTACGCAATGAATTTTACACCATATGAAAACCTTAACACTGAAAATTTTAAAAGAAAGATAAGATTAAATTTAGCAAGTATCGAAATTGTATGTTTAGTAGATGGCATATCATCATTCTACATTAATTATTGCACGAGGTTGCAATTTGTAATAAAACAATTACATTACATCTGATTATGTTGACGTGCTAGTCGGATCTATCAAGGATAAACTGAAACGTAAGAAAACATGGGTACGTAGATTGTTATTTGTCCTATATCGAAATTTTAAATTCATAATATATTTTTTATAGAGAAAATATTATATTTCTATTTCTTATTTTTTGTTTTGACAAACATTTGAATATGTGATTGAAATAAATAAACCTTCATGCAATGTTAAGCGAATTATCTCTTTTCATTTATAATTAAAATAATGAATAAAAAACAATTAAATTAATCCATAAAGCACATTATGAAAATGTAATCAAAAACTTTTTTCTAAATTTGGTTATTAATGAAGAACTACGACTACTATCGGTTTGTATGTGGGCGACAATTGAAAGATACCTACGGCCTACAACAACATAATTTCTATTTGCTTTCCCTTGGACATGTAACACATTATATTTATGTAGTGCATATACGTATGTCTAATTATAGTATTTTAAATATATATCATCATATCTTGTCTGCTTAAATTCAGATAACTTTCAAAGTACATCAATTAATCACAGCTATTCGGATTGTATAATATAAAGATTGTTATATAAAATTATTTGCACACTCATCTATAAATTCGAAAATTACTTGAATTTTATTTATTTCTCAAAATTTCACAATGAAGGTTAGGAACATGTTAAGAACTTTTATCCTTTACTGCTAGTATACCTAAAGACTGAAAAGTTTTGGATTTCACCTGTTCTGGTTTGAATTAACCAAAATAAATTAATTGAAGGAAGGTTCTGCTAAACCCAACTTACTGGTACCTGGTACCAACTGGTAAATAAAATTACTTTATTTACCAGTTATTTATAATTCCTACATAAGCTTATTGATATTTAGAACGAAACTTTTGAGTCTTAATAACCTTAACACATCTTTTTCGAACCGACTCCATATAACGGACAAATGTTCTTCAGCAAATGGAAGCATTATAGTTCTGATTACGAAAAGTAAGGTCTATATCATTATATTTCCACCTATGTGTTTTAATGTTGTTAGAGTGTAATGGTTGTAAACTGTTTAATGGACCGAACAATATTAAGAATGAAAAAAAAAACTTGTAGTGTTTTAAGATATCTTTAAGGAAGTTTTTGGTATCAAAATGTAATTATAGTGCGGAGGAGTATTATCTTTGAGGTATAGTTGCTTATACTTGTCTGCTTGGTTCTATAATCTTCTGGTCTAATGTAGAAGTATATATGTCAGTGTACATGGCATTGACTGCTACCACTATCGTTTTTCTGTGCTTTTTTGTATATTATTTTTTCTTTATATAGTTTTCATATTTTTCTGTTTTTACTGACATTTCGTAAACTTAAATTTACATTGCTTATAATGTTTTTCTGTTTTTTAAAATAATTAATATTATTATTATTGTTATACTTCTCTTTCCGAATACTATACTATAAGTTTTGTATCTGAAAAACGCCGATTAATTTTTGCTTCATTCGAGCACAGAACATTTCTTCATTGATCTACGGTCCAGTAGGCATGACCCTTTGCAAACTCCAACCGTTTCATTCGATTGATTTTTGATACCAAAGGCCTTTTTCTAGCTGAGCATCCATGCAGTCCTTTTCCGTTGTGTCTCCTCCTAATTATTTTTGCAGATATTTCTGAGGCTTCAACATCAAAATTGAAGACTTGGCTATATGTACAAATGATAAAACAGCGTATCCTTTTTCGGCAATTTTATTCTATCTGTTGAGTTTTGTTAAAGCTTTCGTCTATGTCAATAAATCAGAAACTAGAAGTTTATTTAAAAATCGGACGTTATTCATACGAGGGGAGTTTTTTTTATGTTATCTACCTATATGAAAGAAGCGAGTTAGAAAACAAGAAAAAAATATTTTTCAACGTAAGAACCATTAACACTATCACACTTATTCCAACACTTCATTAATAATGCTATGCCTTTGAAAAGAATTCTTTTGGTAATTACGCAAAATACGACCCCACAGCATTTTCCACGTCGTCATTCGACAAAAATCGACGGCCTCTCTAGTACTTTTTGAGCTTTGGAAAGAGATAATAGTCACAGGGGGCAAAGTAGGGACTGTAGGATGGAGGTTGTAATTCCTCAAAGCCGCATTCATTGATTACTGTTTGAACAATTCGTGCTTTGTGCACCCTGCAGTTGTCGTACGGAAGCAGAGTTTTTTGAGCAAAATTGTGGGGTCTTTTTCGCGTATAGCCGTGTTCAAGTTCTTAATTTTGTCTTTCTAGACATGTCCAGTTATTTTAGTCCCTTTTAGCATATATTCACTTAAGAGACTCTCCTCCGCGTCCCAAAAAACTGTGGCCATAATTTTTCCGGCAGAAAATTGCGTTTTTGCCTTCTTGGGGATGGAGAGCCCTTATAAACCATGGACTCTTGTTTCGTGGAAGGGTCCCAGTGGTGTAGTCAAGTTTCATCTCCAGTTACAATTCTATTTAATAAGTCTTCAACTTGGGATAAAACAGTTAAATGATCTTCACAAATTTGTCGTCTACACAATTTTTGTTTGGAACTGAGCAGCCAGAACTGGGTATCTATCGTGCTGATACTTCGCTAATTCTCAATTCATCGTGTAGAATTTTAAAAACACTTGTTTCATATATTCCTACTTCTCTAGCAATAACTGACACTTTTAATCGGTGGATAGTCAACACTAAATCTTCAACTTTGTTGATGACTTCTTCAGTTCATGCTTCCATAGGTCTTCCACATTTTGAGTCATTATAAATGGACTTTCTGCCCCATTTGAACTGCTTGCACCAAAATTTGATTAGAAAGTAGGACGGACTATTTTCTCCATACACTGCCATCATATTGTCTCATCAATATTCTCCGGGCTTCTGCCTTCTTTTGATACAAAGTTCATGACACTTCTGTGTTCAAGTTTCAAATCACTCATTTTTTCTTCTTTAAAGGAATGTAAAAGTAACAAATGTTAAGCGATTTGAACCAAACTTGCTGATGACACTATAAAATATCACATAAACCTGACGTTGGCAAATGTCACGATAGCAAATTGTTTTCATAACTACGTAGATAACATAAAACAGGTCCCTCGTATATGCAATTTAAAGATGCCATGGCAGCTATTTAGCTAAAATTATGTGGCATAAATAATGATATTAGGTATACTTTTAGTGGAAGTTAGAAATTAACTAGGTGCCTCATACAAAAGTTATTTCATTTCATGAGATGTAAAGTTCTATCCTCACTCTTGGAAAAGCAAACAAGTTCATGAGCTCTATAGACCCTGCCAGTTAAAATTTTTGGGATTTTTATTATAAATCCTGAATACCTACTTGAGTTTATCATGATTTAAATACGTCAGATTCTTATCTATAATTATTTTTGAACAATTTATCCAAATAAGCAAAGTATAAATAATAGCACCTTTAACATAACTACTTTAATCATTTTATTTATTTTGATCTAGTACAAAGGTTGCTGCCAAAGTTTTTATGAAGTATATTTTGTAAGTATGAAAAATATACATAAGTCGGTATAAATGACTATCGTTTTTTGAAGTGGTGGCCTCCAAGATTTGTATACTTTTACATGTGGTCTAACCAACTCTAGAAATATTTTTTTTCACTTAAAGGTGGGTATCTTGGAGTATCTTGGTGCTGTGTAATTAGTTAATTAATTTAGACAGAAACACCGAAACAGTTAATTGACGTTTATTATACATCCAGGGTGGCCGCGGAGGTATTCGAGATACTTCGTATATGAATTCAATGACTAATTTTAAGCAAAAATGATTCTATTCACTTTTCCCTAATTTCTAACAGGTCTTGAAATATCGGTTTTTAAAATTGGAAGGTGGTATGGATAGATGCAAAAAAAATCTTGATTGTCAACTCGTTAATTGTCGTCATTGACAGTTGGTTTTTTAATTGCGTCATTTGTGCATGCCTGTAATTTATTCAAATGAAGAATACGCGGAGATGATTTTCGTATACAGATATTGCAACGGTAGTACCACTGCCTCAGTTAGGGAATATCAACAACGATACCCAAACCGCCGTTTTCCAGACAAGCAAATGTTCAGTAAAACCTTCACAACTCTCCGATTAACAGGTGCGTTTCATAACCGACTTGTGAAAGAGAACTAACGCGAAGAAACAATGCTGCAGAAGTGCTTGAGGTTGTTGAAAATGATCCTGGTGTTAGGACGAGAAGAATTTCTGTACTTACTGGACAAACTAGGATAGTTGTACAAGACACTTTGTGAGAAAATGGACTGTATTCCTATCATTACCAACCTGCACAAGAACTTCTCCCTACGGATCTTCCCCAAAGAGTTCGTCTTTCTGAATGGTGGATCAATCATCTGGATCTCTCTTTCAAGAACCCTTTTCTGTGACGAAGCTAAATTTACAAGAGATGGAATCAACAATTTCCACAACGAACATGTGTGGGCAATCGAAAACCCTCATGTTGTTCGAGAAACCCATTTCTAGAGAAGATTTTAAATATCGTTGATAGAACTTTGAACAGCGAAATGTACCAGGCTTTTTTGAAGAACGATCTAACTCTACTACTTGAAGACATTCCTCCTCAAATCAGAAGGACGATGTTGTTTTCAGATGATGGTACTCTAGCTCATTATGGAAGAGATGTCACTAATTTTCTCAATGAACAATGGTCGTGGTGGTCCCATTGCTTGGTTACCGCGATCTTCGGATCTCAACCCACTAAATTTTTTCATGTGGGGATATGAGAAGACACTTATCTATTCAACGGAAAAGCCTAATAATAGGGACCAACTCATTCAGAAGACTCAGGCAGCGTTTAATGAGTTGAAAAACAATATATAGAACTACTACTGAGAACGAGACCTCCAACGGAGGATTGAGTTATGCATTGCACAAGGCGGTAGTCACATTGAGCAGCTTTAATAATTGCATTGTCATTATGCATTTCTTAAAATAAACCACATTTTTTCCTAATTTACTTCAGCTGTAAATTACGATATTTCAAGAACCATTAGGAATTCGGGAAAAGTGAACAGAATCATTTTTGCTTAAAATTAGCCATCGAATTCATATACGAAGTATCTCGGATGCCTCGGTCGTCACCCGGTATATAAACATAATTCGAAACACCTCAATTTAATTACCTTGATATTTCTTTGGTCCATTTCACGTGTTTTTTTTTGTTTCGTTCAAATTATGAGGAATTCAACGGCTTTTTCACAGCTAAATGTTCATGCAAGATCTCACGTGTTTGTTTTATGTTAATACTTATGTACATCTGAATGTTACTGCACGTCACATACTGTGTATCATTTCTCTTACAACATCAATGCTTATTTCAATAACAAATATTGATGGACGACCTTCACGAAATTTATCACTAAGAAGTCCATCGATTTGTTATTGTTGAATTAATAGACACTATAAAATTCTATTTTCTTTCGCAACACTATCTCTTTTGAAGCAATGCTAATGGTGTTTGTTTTATGTTTGATTTTTAACTTCTGTTTTGTATGGGTTTTGAAATAATAACACTATTTTCTTATTTATACTAACGAAAAAGCGATAATGACACTAGTTTGGTGTTCTTTATTGGTTCATTTGCAATTATTTATCATTAAAGCATATCTAGAAGTGGCGTTGTCACTCGTACGCTTATTTATAAGACAAAATATACACAACAAAGATGGCTTCTAAAAACTTTCGCAGCTATCTAAGTACGTAATACTCTCAGCTATTAAAAAATTGAATTCTTATTGTAGAATTTGATGGCAATGGGGTAAAATTTTATTTACATGGCGACGATGGAGAAAAATACGGAAGAAAATTAATAAATATACAATCTGAAACATATAACATAATATCGAATTACCCCGTAAAAATATTATGTCATGGTTGGCTGGATAATAAAAAATCTTATTGGTACCTACCCACTATTCAAGAATATCTGAAAATGGGAAATGTTAACGTTATTACAGTTGATTGGGGCAAATATTCCAGAGTTACGTATCCGAAATCAGTAAAATCTGCCAATTTAGTAGGTTGCAGCATTGGGCAGCTCATTGTGAATATTTCTAAACAATATAAAATTCCTTTTGAAAAGTTTCACATTTTAGGACATTCTTTAGGGTCACATATTGCAGGATTTACAGGTATGATAAATAGATTACATACTCTTCATCATATAAAAACTATGTTTCGTAAAAATTACTGAAATCCTTGTTTTCTATATGATTTTATATCGGGTGTTCAGAAATATTCGGCGTTAAAGTAATGCCTGGAAATTTGAAATCAGGTCTGATATAGAATACGATAGAACGATACATTTACTTAATTCAATTTTGTATGTTATCGTATACGCAAATATCAGTTTAATGTTAAATGATATTTCCATTTGCAAATAATTGTAACATCGCTTGAAATTTCATTAAAATGTCATTTGTATTAATTAACAGAACTTAGTCAAGTGATGATCTTGGATTGTAACAATAATTAATGTACAAAATTGAAATTAAGCATAATAAATTATCGAATATGTTGAAATTGTCCACTACACTCCCCCAAGCATTTTCCAATGCTGTCAAATATAGTTTGCAATATGGGACTATTAATTTTAATTATTATTATCTAATTTCATTGATTTTCCGTAATCTATATAATATTGACTGAAAAATCGGAGACTGTGGCTTTTAAGTGAATAAAAAATTAAAAACTCTTACCACAATAGAATTTAACAATTCTATATACGTATTTAGACAACCACGTTGTCATCCTCAGTAGAAAAAGCAGTGTAACACTTGAAAGCACAAAAAACACACAACACTCACTGAGCGCTATATTGTACGGCTTCTCGTTTAACACTAAATTTTAAAATTTTGAAAACCTGAATACTACAGAACTTACCTCATTGGAAAAACCCTACTTAAATACGTACATGAATTAAGAGACCATTAACCGATTAATGCTTTATTCTATAGAAAGGCCCTTTAGAAAATTACACAAAGGGGATACCCTAATTTAATATACATAAAGAAACCATATAAACTCATCTTAAATTATATATGTCAATTTGAAATTAATATTGAATCATAATATCTGTTAAAGGCTAATGTTGTAACGAACCGAAATTTAAAAAATTACATAGAATTAGATTAATTTGTTAATGGTTTTCTTGTCTTTTAGTTTAATAACATCTAACTGTCAATTAACTCGAATAAAGATGAACCTGGTATAGGACCCAAATCTGCATTAATTACGTTATTCCTATTTTTAAAGATAAAAATGCTCTCAAAACTATCTAATTCGCGGGGGCTATTGACATTTTTTTATTAATCTCAGACAGTCAGATGTTACGTTGTGACCTGATTCAAGAATATGTCGGGCAACACTTGATTTTTCCGGCCTATTGAATATAATATGCGAAACATGTTCTTTATAACGAGTTAGAATCGAACGCTTTCTTTGGCCGACATATTTCTTATCACAATCCTTACAATTTATTTCATAGATTCCAGATTTATTGTTTTCCTCAACTTTGTCTTTCGCGTTGCTTAAAAGAGATTTCAAGGAGTTATTCGACCGAAATGCTACTTGAAGATTATACTGTCTAAAGTCTTCAAGTCTTTATTCGAGTTAATTGACAGTTAGATGTTATTAAACTAAAAGACAAGAAAACCATTAACAAATTAATCTAATTCTATGTAATTTTTTTAATTTCGGTTCGTTACAACATTAGCCTTTAACAGATATTATGATTCAATATTAATTTCAAATTGACATATATAATTTAAGATGAGTTTATATGGTTTCTTTATGTATATTAAATTAGGGTATCCCCGTTGTGTATTTTTCTAAAGGGCCTTTCTATAGAATAAAGCATTAATGGGTTAATGGTCTCTTAATCCATGTACGTATTTAAGTAGGGTTTTTCCAATGAGGTAAGTTCTGTAGTATTCAGGTTTTTAAAATTTTAAAATTTAGTGTTAAACGAGAAACCGTACAATATAGCGCTCAGTGAGTGTTGTGAGTTTTTTGTGCTTTCAAGTGTTACACTGCTTTTTCTACTGAGGATGACAACTTGGTTGTCGAAATACGTATATAGAATTGTTAAATTCTATTGTGGTAAGGGTTGTTAATTTTTTATTCTATATAATATTGAGTGAGCCACAAAAAAGGTTTCAGAGCATGCCATGGATTAAATCAGTTATGTCTTAGATTGATTAAGTGATCTAACCTACATGTCGTACTATTGGTAATAGGTTAACTCGTAACTTATCAATTTGACTTATGATTATTTACAAATGACACTTTGTCAGTTCTCTAAGCTCAGACGTGACTTATATGTCTATCTCAGTCGTTCATGGCCTACCGAGGATACAAATTTTGTGTCTCGCTTGATAGATAGATATATAGATTTATATAATTTTGGACTGAAATGAATTTTTTTAGAAAGGGCGTGGAAGGAAATCAAACCGTGTATGCTCACAAGATCTTGGAAGGATTCATGTTCGAAGTTACTAACTAACTAATGAAACGATTTCCAGACACTTCTCGTATCATGTATTGTTTCGTCCGCTGTGTAAACTCCAGTACCATCTTGTTGAAAGTAGCTCGAAGCTAGTTCATAATTATGAAGCTGATTAAAGAGACCCAAGAGTATTTCTTGTCGATATTTTTCTGCATTTAAAGTACCATTAAAAAAAATTGTACCAATAATTCTTGTTCTACATATAGCGCGCCAAACACCAACTTTCTGAGGATGTAGAAATGCTTCAATATAAAAATGATTGGGCTTTGTATCACTTCATATTCTCATGTTTTGGGAGTTAACGAATCTACAAACATGAACCCATGTTTCGACCGAAAAGAAAGCGTTGTCTAGGAGTCCGTTATTAAAATTATTTGAAAACCATTCACAAAATACTCGTCGCGGATAATCAATATTAAGGATTTCTTGCAAGCAAGTTATACGATATGAAAATAACTGCAAATCTTGTTTTAAAACCGTATAACAAGAACCAAATGACTGCGCCAGAGTCTGTATCCAGGTTTTTAGAGCATGAGCCATTATTTGTCTAACATTATTAATCGTTTCTTCTGTTTGGATTTTTGGCCGAAAAACTAGAAGAATTTAGTTGAATGGTTTCTGGAAAGTAACAACAAGTTGGAAATTCTTCTATACAATCTTAAATGGAGTGCCTACTTCCATTGCCCATTGATCTTTTGACAATTTTGAAAATACGATTGTACATACATGTTGTACATACATACGTTATTAAAGTACTATTCTAAAATGCAAAAATGCGCAATACTATTTTTTATCTAAAATCTACTTGATGTCGAATTTTTCTGAACACCTGTTATATTAATATATTTAGTATTAGAAAAGCGAACAAAATTTGTTAATATTTATTAGTACAATATAGAGAATAGCAAACACATTTTAATAAAAATTGACTTGAAATATTTAGAAAATAATAAATCATATTATGGCAAGAATTACATTCATTAATTTCTTTATTCTTGTAACACATAGTCAAAGTTGTTACCTACGCTACTAAATTTACATTACCGACTGTTAAAAAATAATGTATGAATACTACTGTTTTTGTTACATTCGTTATTTTAGGTATTGTTGCCAGCACATGTTTTTACTTATTATTCGTTTGTATATTTTACTGTATGGGTTTTTACGGCATATATTTTTTGCTAGTTTACATATGTAGCATGATAATTGATTAAAGTATAAAGTATATGATGTTAAGTGAAGAGAGGTAACATATACAATCTTCTCCAGAAGAAAGTGTAGAACGTAAAAAAAAAACTTATAAATAAAACCGTGCACAACCCTGTCAGTACGATACATTTTCCAAAGCATGTGTATAGAAGCAAGACATGCAGTTTTAGTAGATGTTTGATTGTCCTTCGAATTACCACTTCGCTTTTTTTATTCATACTCGCCTTCGGCAACTAATAATGATAAAGATACTTGCGTCGGTAAATATTACGTTGTTCTATTCTCGATCTATATTTGTCTTTGTTTAATCTAACCGTTTTTGCTTCTGCAAAAGTTTCATAATAAGATTTCAATGTTTAATACAGGGTCATCGTAAAAGGTGTCGGGGATTTTGAAGCGAAATAAAAATCTTAATATAAATGGTAGAATATTTATTTGTACATCAAAAGAAGCAGCAAATCTTAAATTTAATTATTAAAGTCTGTTGGCGCAGACGCCCCCTTGCCGTGCGCCGCCATTTCAGTGCGGCTGGACCCGATCAATCAGTTCACAGCCATCACTACCTGCAGCCGACTACCGTACAGCAGAAAGCGCAGTGTGTTTTTCGGCAAACTTATAGACAAAATCCGCCTACAGACAAAACCATTGTTTGTTGGTTTAATCAGTTCAAGCAAACAAACTGGAAGTGTTGAAATCTCCAGCACATCGTAAAAGGATGTTGAGCGTGTAAGAAAGTAATGTGTTCGAAGTCCATTGCCCGACGCAGTTTGGAACTTGGTATGGCTAAACCAACTATTCAGAATATTCTTCATAAGCGTCTTAAATTACATGCTTACAAAATTCAAATAAGACATGAAATAAAACCAGCAGATAAGTCTAGGCGCATTGACTTTGCCGTACAAATGCTACGTAACATTGACGACAATGAAAACTTGTATGTTAACAACATTTTATTCAGCGATGAGGCAACATTCCACATAAACCGCCATAACTGTCGTATATGGGGAGAACAACAACCAAATGAAGTTTTCCAATACGTCCGTGATTCACCAAAAGTTAACGTTTAGTTTAGTGTGGATTTATGCAGGATCGTGTTATCGACCCTTTCATATTTGTAGAAAACACGATTACAGGAATTATTTATTTGGACATGTTAGAAATGTATGTATTCCCTCAAGTTAAATAAATTGAAAGGGAAAGAGGGGCATTAATGTCATTTTCCAACAGGATGGAAGATGGAGCATGTCACTACAGCCTAATCGTCCAAGAAGCTCTCATCATCAGATTTACTCGTACTAACCGTTGGCTTGGGAGCAATGGTCCCGTTTGAGGTCACCTAGAAGTCCAGATTTGACGCCATTAGATTTTTTCTTTTAGGGCTACGTTAAGAACCTTGTTTATTCTAAAAAGACCTACAGCATCTGAGAGAAAGAATCAACGTAGCAATTTCAGCTGTGACTCCTGAAATGCTTCAGAACACCTGGCGGGAGGTAGACTATCCGCTAGATGTCTGCTGTGCGACGATTGAAACTTTTTAGATGGGATAAGAAAATTTAAGATTTGCTGCGTCTTTTGATGTACAAATAAATATTCTACCATTTATATTAAGAGTTTTATTTCGCTCCATAATTCCGGAGAGCTTGTATTATGATCTTTTAATCTGCCTCAAAATGTGGTTAGAGACATGTTTACATTCTTCTTCATGAGAATTTCTCTAGTTTCATCTTGCGTTGTTGTTAATTGATTGCTTTTCGCCTTTTTCAGATAAGATATCCACACTGCTACTTTCTTTATATCTCGGCATCCGCTTAGTTATAAAAAAAATAAACGCCTTTGTATTTTAACACCGCATTAACCGACATTCTAGGCCCCTTTGAATAGGTTACTAAAAACAGCTTCATATCTCTTCTTACACTCTGCATTAATTTTGATGCTATATTCTCGCTCTCAAAGATTATATTAGACTGACGAAATTTTTATTTCGCGAAGAAGAGACAAGGCATAAATAGAGAGATTGTCCTTATTAACGATTTAGAGTGTACACGGTCTTATGGAAATGACCATTACGTAATATGTAAATATCGCAACATAATAATAGTAATAATTTATTTGTTTTATTTTCTTAATATATATCATTTATTAAGAGCTAGATATATTATCTATTTTATCGATAATAATGTTAAGTATTGTTATTCTTTTCGTGCAATGAAAGAATAATATTTAAATCTTTTACTTCCTTGTTTTAGGTAAATTTATTAAAGAAAAGTACAAAGCAAAAATAGGAAGGATTACTGGTTTGGATCCAGCGGGCCCAGCGTTTAAAAATAAAGGACCGGAATTAAGGCTTTGTACTGATGACGCGATATTTGTGGACATTATACACACAGATGGAGGATACGCTGGTTTAATAAGTCAACTAGGTCATATTGATTTTTATCCTAATGGAGGAACACGCAAACAGAATGGATGTAAAACGTTGGAATGTATTTAGATTTACATAATAGTTGTGGTTTAATATCATATATATGTGCATGTATTTTTAGTGGGAGGTAGCCATAAAAGAGCTCCATTTTACTACACCGAAAGTATTAACAGCTATGCATTTGTGGCCGTTGCTTGTGAATCTTTACACGACTTGCATAAATTTGATGAAAACAAACAAGTCATTATGGGTGAACATGTTGATACGAGAATGAGAGGAATATATTACCTCAAAACTAATAAGGATAGACCGTTTGGTCTTGGAAACGTGTATGGAAAAAACATGCGTTATTATGTTTAAAAATATACCAGGTGTTTCTAAATGAATATCGGGGTTTTATCGCTTTGTAGTATTTATTACGTAAAACTTAAAATCATAATTAATACATGAAATGAAAGAGCAACTCAAACAGTTATACGTACAAGCTTGCAAGTGTTCAATGTGAGCAGTTTTCGTCACACGGCACAAATCAAGTCGATAGCCCAGTTCTTCCCAAACGTTGTTTAGTGTTTGTGGTGTAATTGTTGCAACAACTGCCTCAATCCTGTTTCTTAGGTCGGGTAGGTCAGCTGGTAGTGGAGGCACATACACACGATCCTTTATGAACCTCCACAAGTAGAAATCCCATGGCGTGAGATCAGGTGAGCGTGGAGGTCATGCGAAACAAGCTCTGTCATTGGGCGGACAATTCAGTGTTCGGGTACAGTGACGTTCAACCAATCTCGTACGTCGTTATGCCAGTGAGGCGGTGTACCATCTTGCTGCCAAATGAAGTTATTTTGTTCGTCTTCTACCAATTGGGGAAATAGCCATAGTTGTAGAGCATCAAGATAAGAAGTACCAGTTACAGTTACTTCTTGAAAAAAAGGTCCATAAACTTTCCGCCGAGATATGGCACAAAAAACATTCAATTTAGGGGAGTCTCGTTGCAATTGTACCATCTCGTGAGGATTATCTTTGTCCCAGATGCGCACATTATGAGTGTTCACATGTCCACTGATGTTAAATGTCGATTCATCACTGAAAACAACATGATCCGAAAAATCGTCGTGCAACATTTCATGAGCAAAGTTGGCACGTAAACCATGGTCTGTAGGCTTTAGAGCCTGTAATAACCGCAAACGATAAGAACGTAGTTGTAAGCGTTTCCGTATAACTTTCCAACCAGTCGTCACCGGAATTACTAATTCACGACCAGCCTTCCGAACTAATTTCGTCGGGCTACGCGTGAAAGACTCTTACTCGCTCAACACTCCTTTCAGAAACCCATTGTCGTCCCGTACTCTTTCCTTTGCAAAGGCAGTCGGTATTTTCAAACTGATGATACCATCTACGGATGTTATCACTTGGGGGATCACATCTGAACTTAATCCGGAACACACGTTGCACAGTAACTACAGATTCGGTCTTTGTAAACTACCGAACACAAAAAGCTTTCTGTTCACTAGTCGCCATTTTTCTACTAGCGCTTTCCGGCGCATGCGCGTACCAACAGACAGAACTGTTTGATTTTAAGTTTTACGTAATAAATACTACAATGCGTTAAAACCCCGATATTCATTTAAAAACACGCTGTACTTATTAATTACTAATTAAGTTACTAGTGGTATAAGGATATTATTACACATATTATTTTCTTTAAAAAATATACATAAAATACATACATATTGCTGTGTTATTTGCAAGATAACATCAAGTATACATCAATAAATCAAGTATTTATAAATTATGTTTTGAATGCACCTGGTATAATGACTGGTAGAATATCAATTTCGGTCCATTATGTAAATATATTTTTAATTATGGCCTTACAGTTAATTAATCGTAGCATATATAAATATTAAAGGTAGTTCAAATTGGTTGTGCTTTGAGTGCACATGTATATTACGTGATAAAATATTTTATTTGATGTAAAATGTCAATAGATTGTAGGTTATGTTGCAATTTAAGAATATTTATAATCTAATTAAGTAAAAACACATGCTTACGTACCAAAACTGAAAAAAAGGAATATTAAAAATCATCCTTAGTATTTCAAATTCAATATATTATTATATTGTTATGAGGCAAATAGCACCATTATTCCAACCATCTACAAAGGGAAAGGCAGTAATTAAAAACAAGAATTACACACAATAGAATGGCTACATCTGGCGCACATTATTTGTAAAATTAGTATCGAAATGTTAATAAATTAATATTACGATAACTTTGTATATTTCAAATTAATTTATATTTATTTCAAAATTTACTTTTTATATTTTTATTATCATTTTCATAATTAAAGTTATTTGCGCGAAATTAACAAGATAGCTAATTTATTTACATTGAAATTTTGTATCGATACTAATTAGACACGCCCACATTTTGAATCTTTGCAAACCCGCGAACAGGTTATTTTAATTCTGATCATTAAACATAACCTAACATTGGAAAGCCCGGTGTAACTATTTTTAAATTATGATTTAAATTTTGTTTTTCTGTTTGGATTAATATTTCCTTTACATATAAATTGTTATCAATTGTAATTAATGTAAAAATCGAGGCTATTTTCATAATTGCTTACAAGGCTTTGAAAAGAAATAATTGCTATCGAGCGTCAGTAGAATTTTCGATAACGATTGATAGAAAAAAAAGTGCTACTCCGAATTTAAAATTTAATTAAACTAAAAATACATAGAACTACTTTTGGAGTCAATTATACCTGAGATCGGCAAGTAATCGTCCAACGCATCATTTTGGGCACCGGCTACGAGCAATTCCTACACCTTCGAACAACGCCGATACCAGCATCGTAGAAACGAAAACACCTTTATTTGATCCCGCACTTCGACAATCCTGACCAGATATTATTATTATTACCAGATATTATCCTACATACCTGCTCGCATCGTACAAGAAACAGGTTTAATTAATTAAGTTATTTTGGAAAAAGTTGAACTATTTTTTTTAACAAGACAAAGTTTTATTAAATTTCTAACTATTTGATTTTACTTTAAAAATACATTTCTATCTTGCTCAGAATTTGTAAAAGGAAACTTATCATTAAGAACTGTAGTCCTTACCCTTAATTTGTTTGTCTATTTATTTATGTTACCATACACTTTACGATAACATTGCTATTGAAACATAACCTTTATTTCACACGTGCACTCTATATTAATTCCTTGTTTTGTCGTTAGGCACGTTATTTGTTCATTGTTCACAGATAACTTACTTTAATAAATATTTACACTTTTTATTTTAAAACACATGACGATCGACAACCAATAAAGAATTTTCATAGTAAAAATCTTGCTATGCAAATGTAATTGGATATAGGGTAATGCAAAACAGAAAATACCGATATAAAACAAAAAATTAGAAGAACCTGGTGTACGCATGAATCGTGAAAATTTTCTACATTTGAAGAAGTATATGCGTTACCGAGGTTATAAAAGGGTGTAAAACGGCAATAAGAGGATTGTAACGCGTACAACGGTTTTGAAAAGACATAAAATTAATTTTTACATTTAAGTTCAACATTTCACGTATAATTTTTAATTTGAAGCATATTGAATTTTTAGTCATTTGTTTAGAATACTATTATATTTTCTTTTATTAACGTATCTTTTGTTTCAAAACAATAATTTTTGGATAGATCAAATTAAACATGTATCATGAAGAGTTTGATAATATTTATGAGGAACACAGATTAGTGTAGATAGCACGAGGCACATAATTTGAAGTCTGTAAAAATTCAATGCGTATATGGATAAGTAGTTTAAATTAATTTACAGTAAATTCAGCATCGTAATTGAATATTTATGCAAGATAACTAAGCAACTGCGTAGGAAATAATTTCCACAAATATCCTTAAGATATCTGCGTAATTGAGTTTAGTAATCAAAGATTCATAAATTTGATCCCTAAAATTGAAGTATATACAGTATGGCGATAGACATTTTGTCTTGTAGGGACTACACGTTACAGCAAACCACCACAACTATATGGATTACCAAAAATCCATAAACCGAACATCCCCCTACAACCAATAGTCAGTTTTGGAATTTTCCTAGTTCCTACTGGATATTATTACACCTATATCTGGTAGAATAATGTCAGCAAACATTAATACGAAGGACTTCATAGTAAAAATCAAGGACCTAGCTAGCTTTGGTGTCACTAGTCTATTCACGAACGTACCAACGCAACCTATCCTAGCAATGGTAGAAGACAGACTGTCTATAGACACATTAGAAGAAACAACATCATTAAGTGTGAATGCTTCTGTCCATTTGTGTAAATACAACATTCTTTCAGGTGGAAGATAAATTCTATCAACAAGAATTTGGCATGGCAATGGGCTCTCCTCTATCACCTATACTAAGCAATATGTATATGGGAGATTTTCAACAGAGAACGATAAATACATATGCACTACAGCCAAAAATGTGGCTCAGATATGTAGACCTTCGTTGTATGGCCACATGGGGAAGAAGAGCTAAATGAATTCTGTTCGGGCAAAATAGATTTAATTTTGTATTTTTAGTTTTATTTAGATGTAGGTATATTTATGTGTAATCCTAGTTTTAAATTGTAAATATTATATATTGTATATAGAAAAGGTCTTGGAGTTCAGATATATTTAATGTTGTTAATTACCTTAGGCCTGGTCAGGTATTACATTTATTCATTGTCTTATTTTCTACAGTCATAAAAACTATTTATTTTATTACAGGCACAACCCTTTGGTTAATCCATCCATTCTGTAAATGTATTTGAATAAGCATAAATATAATAGAATAAGTTTTATTGTACATATTTCCTGTTATATATTATTATAATAGGTTAAATAATTTGTTTCGATGCGATTCTGCGAAGTATTAGGTTATCTCTGTGCATTGTATATTTATTACTTTAAGAGGTATTTTATTTTCTATAATTAAGGGTTTCCGGCGTATATTGTTTATTTTAATACATTTATGACGTTGGAAACTACAGCATATACTTTTCTTGGAGAGGTAAAAATAATGGTATGGAAATTTCCGTATACTCTATTTCATTGTTTTCTCCCTCTCTTTGACTGGCGGGGACAAAACTTTCTTGCCGAAAAATAAGGGAATGAAGAAACAGTTCCAACCAAGATCTCTTAGAGCTCACTACAGTTCCAAGTACGATCTCTTCAAGTTAAAGCTTAGGTCTCAGTGATCTAACTAACAGTTCCTACTAAGATCTCAGTGATCTAAATAGGAGCAAATATTATTTATTAGCCAGTTTTCTCGGTCTTTAGTATTAAGACCAGATACTGCATTTACATTAAGTTAACGGAACTCCAAGATTAAACTTGTAAATATATTAGTGTTATACAAAAACTATTGTATTATTTCAACTTATACTTCGGTCGATACATACCGAACTTCCTTCAAACCAGGAGGATGAAACAAATTCCTTGAACACATAAAAAACATAGAGAAAATCTATCAAAATCACTATGGAAGTGGAAAAAGAAAACAAGATATTCCTGGACGTCGTAATACGTAAAAACACAGACGGCACAGTCACGATTAAAGCCGACTCATATAGGACAGTACCATCACTATGAATACAACCATCCCTGCAATGTTAAAGTAGCCAGGTGCTTATACAACAGAGCGAACAACATCTGCTCAGATGAAAAATCTAAAGAATAGGAGCTGAAGAACACATTGAAGCAAAAAGGATATATAGAAAAACATTGTCAAAAGCCAGGGAGAATAAAGTAGAAAAAGAACAGCATCCTGTGCACCACGATATTCTCGCATATCATGGGCCTATCAGAAAAAAATCAGAAGAATAGGCAACAACTATAGGATCAGAACAGCCATGAAGACAATAAACACCATCAGATCCACCTTAAGAAAAACAATAAAAACAGAGAACCAAAGACTGTATATACGAAGTACCTTGCGAGTGTGGAAAAAAATATATTGGAGAAACAGGCAGACCTCTACAAGTCAGGATCAAAGAACTTCAGAAAGTGGTCCGCCTGGAAAAAAACCGACAAATCACGCCTAGCTCAACATGCCTGGGAAGAGGGACACAGGATTACATGGGACAATGCAATAATCCTGAGAAAGGGGGACCGTCAGACCAAAAGAAAGCTGAAAGAGACAGCATATATGGGAATAACACTGAACGCCATAAGTACACCGAGCTTGGAGATAAAAGATGTCTGGCTTATTATTCGGAAAAATGTACAGAGAAGACCTACAACCATGGTACCAAAGACAACATAGACGAGATTACAGATTACAAGATAAAACTGCAGCTTAAATATATATAGAGGTAAATGTAGGTGCAGGTTTCCGCGGTCGTTCTCTAGATGTAGATCCTGGTTTGCGGGTTCGAACCGCGTCGAGTTAGGCGTTGCCAACGTTCCGTCTACTGTTACTTCAGGGCTGTACGTAGATGTTTGTCGTTTCGCAGTAGCTTGAAGAATGCTAAGACAGACCGGCACAACTTATATAGGGGGACCGGGTCAGATGGTGGCCTGCTATTAGTTGGGGACAACGAACCAATCGCATGCGCCGTATGGGCGTGGTATTTCGTAGTAGCGTTCAGTAGAGTTTGCTACGTTGGATGTAAGGTATAGCCATCGTCTCTATTGAGATTGCGGGGATGTTTGTAAATTTCAATAGATTCACGGATTTTCCTAGGGAAATAATGCGATTCACGGGACAGAAGCTTGACATCTTTGAATAGAATTTGATGACCGGAGTTGAGTAGTTGAGTTTGTGTTCTGACTCTGACAGGGGTGAACCGGCTATATTTAACAGTCTAGTACAACGTTCATGTTCGGACGCACGCACACCGACTGGCCGCTTAGTTTCGCCAATGTACACACTGCAACACGAACACGGAATGCGATACATTCCTTGTGCTTGGAGCGGAGATATTTGGTCTTTAACCGAGGGTAAGAGGTCCGAAACTTTAGAAGGGGGTCTGAAGACCCCCTTCTAAAGACTAATACCGAAATTGTTTCATTTAGATGTAAAATTCTATCCCCTTTTGGAAAAATAAAATAATAATAAGTTCATGAGCGTTCATAGCGTAAGCTGCCATTTCAAATTTCTGTGATTTGTATTATTAATCTTGAATTCTTGACTTTATCGTAATGTATATATCATTAGATTCTCATCTGTAATTATTTTTGAACAATTTATCTAAATAAGCAAAGTATAAATAATAGTACCTTTGACGAAACTACTTTAATAATTTTATTTATTTCAATCTAGTACGAGGGTTGGTGCGAAAGTTTTTATAAAATGTATTTTATAAAGTATGAAAAATACATGTTAGTCCATATTAATGGTTTTATCGTTTTCCAAAGTAGTCGCCTTTAAGATTTATACACTTTTACATGCGATTTAACCATTTCTAAAAATATTTTTTATCATTCTAAAGTGAATATCTTAGAGGCGTGCTGTATGAATGTAACAACTGCTCCTTCAAGTGTTGAAAAATAAACTCTACATAGTTTACATTTGACCAATGGGGACAATAATAAATCCCAGTACTATACGAAGGCCTTTGCTCCGACGGTGACGCATTTATAAACCAAAGCAATTGTATTGTAACCTGCAATGTATAGACTAACTCTAGAAACTTACAAGTCTGAAGCTGTTATGGGTGCCTACAGTAGACGCCCCAGGTCAAGAGAGTCACATATCCCTATCAAAATGTATCGTGTCGAGCAACGAGCGGGTATTAAATACTTACGTTTAAGAGAGATGACCCAAACTCAAATTCATCAAAATTTGGTGGATACATTAGGGGAATATGCAGTATCATATGACATAGTTAAAAGGTGGTGTTTTGAGTTTAAATGTGGTAGCGCCACAACCATCACTACCCAATAAACTGTTAAAAAGGTTCATGATCTTGTGCTGCAAGGTCGACGTGTGACTATTAGACAAATAGTTGAAGATACTGATCTCTCATACCATGTGGTATATACTGTAATTACAGCCAAATCGAACATGAAAAATTGTCTGTAAGATGGGTACCACAAATGTTATCAAATGCACACTAGCAAACTCGAAAATGCATTTGGAGTCGTCTGTTAACGCAGTATAGACGCAATAAAGAAAAGATTAGTGGCAATGGATGAGTTCTGGATCTATCATTATGATGTAGAGACAAAAATACAGAGTAAGGAGTGGACACACCGAGGTTCACCACCGCCGATAAAAAGATGCACCATCAGCAGAGAAGGTTGTGCTATCCGTATTTGGGATGCTGAAGGCGTAATTTTAGTAGATTTCCTGTGGAAGAGGGCCACAAGTACAGGTGCATATTGTGCTAATTTAATTCACAAAAAACGTCGGAGGCTATTGCGCGAAGGTGTTCTCTTGCATTAGGATAACGCACCTAGTCACGGGTCCGCCATTGCAATAGCTCAAGCAGGCTTCGAACTAGTTGAGCATCTGCCATAGTCGCCAGATTTCGTCCCCACCGATTATCGACTGTTTCCAAAACTTAAAGAACGTGGTATACGATTTCCGTCAGATAATGATGCGATATGTGCGGTAAATCAGTGGTTTGCAGAGATTGAACAATCTTTTTTTCAAGAAGCATTAGAAAAGCTAGAAAATCGATGAGAAAAATGTTTTAACCTTATTTGAGATTACGTTGAAAATTATAGTAATAAATATTTACCAATTTTTTATTGTGAGTAGGTCAGGGGTTGAGCAAAGGGATCCATCCTCGTGCAAGCAAGACATTACTTTCACGGTTTTCGCCTTCAAATGTTCGATTGTTTGACTGGCTGTGTGAAAGCTCTAATCGTTATTACGATTTCGGTTTATTTTGCACAATTCACAATAACTTCTGGCAAACAAATTATTGTATACTAATCAGCATTAGCAGTCCTTCAATCCTCTACAGCGATGGTAGCCACATAACAGCGATTATTTTTTGGGAAAGCATTGCGAAAACGAATAACTTTAGTTGGTTTAGACAGGAACACCTAAACAACTACTTGGCTTCTAGTTTCGCGCTTGTTTCCGAATTTCAACATGGGTTGGGATGTTGTAAACAGAATTTGAAGAAAATCAATTGAATTTTTTGAGCATTTCTTTACTTCATTTTACGCAAGTCTCTTTTTCAGCTTTGCTAAATTTATGAAGACTCCAACGGTTTTTTTCACAGCGAAATGTTAATGTTAATACTTATATATGCTTAAATGTCACAATTCTTTGCTCCACTTCACGCGGGTCTTTCATCTTCGGTCAAATTATAACGATTTCATGCAAAATCTCATGTTTTATACTAATGCTTACGTATGCAGCATGTCACATTCCGGTCTAACCTGTATCATTTCTCTTACGACATCTATGCTTATTTCAACAATTAAGGTTAATAGACGAACTTCGCGAAGTTTATCACTAAGATATATACGTCCACAGTTGATTTATGATAGCCAGTTGTAACCAATGTCAATTGTTATTATTTTCTCCCCAATAGCTGCATTAACTCGATCGATTCACTTGATCATGTCAATGCGGTTTAGTTATTAAATGTTCTTTTAATATGAAAACTTTTAATAGGAAAAAAATTAACAACTCAACAAGCGATGATTAAATTAAATGTTCGACATCACCTCCTTCCATGTGCAAACATCACTTCTCAGCCGTTAACATCCACCTGTGAGTTTTAGATTCGTTACAATTATCGTACGGAAATAAAATGTATTTAATTGAAAGAGAAAAAATTCTAATAATAGCAATGGTTGAATACAGCGACAGAAAACGCACTTATACTGAAGTTTGTCAATTATTTAATGAAGTGTATCCAAATAGAAACATCAATAAATCGACAATTTCAAAAACTGTGAAAAGATACATGGATACAGGCAGCGTTAACAATTGTACAAAATTAGGACAAAAAAACAAAAACTAATGACGAAAATTCATTTAATGTCTTTATTGTTGTAACAGACAATGGTAAGGATTCTGTCCAACAATTAGGTTTAAACCATAGCATGTGTAGACGCTCAATTCAAAAAAGAATAAAAAAAGATTTTTATCATTGCAAAATACAATTACTGCAAGAATTAAGTTAAGACGATTTTGACCGTAGGATTGAATTTTGCGAAGTTATAATGGAAAAAATGAATACCAATCTAAATTTTGTTTCAAATATAATTTTAATGGATGAAGCAACATTTTGTTTAAATAGTCATGTTAACAGACACAACTCTGATGCAAATCCGCACTGGATGGATCAGGTTCATACACAGTATCCCAAAAAATTAAATGTTGGGATGGGATTTAGTAGCAACATTATTATAGGACCTTTTTTCATTGATGGCAACTTGACAGCAGATAAGTATTTAGAACTATTGGAAGAAAATATCACCCCTCAACTTATCAACAGAAATTTAACATTTTCTATTGTATTAAAGCATAAATTTTTTATGTATGTTTTTTAAGGAATAAAACGGCGTCTATTATTGTAATATAAACAATTACAGAATGAATGGTGCAAAGTTCGTATACATATATTATAAAAATTTCAATTTTAAACGGCGTAAAATATACTCGTTCTACGGTGAGTATGCACCATAGTTTAAACATGTTTTAAATGACATAAAATTAATATTCTAGGCACGAGTATTTCATTACCTGTACAAATAGTTGTCAATAATCATAATATACATCAAATAGTATTAAGATACTTTTGCTAATCATAGAAAAGTTTAATTGCAAAAAACGGAACAAAGAAATCTCACTTTACGAAATAAATATATTGAATTTACCTGTGTAACACTAATTTTGTAGTACTTTGACATCGTGGTATGATTTTATTTTCATTTAACTAAATATTTCGCGTCTTTTCATTATGATAAAAACTTTCAAATTAATTTTAACTTTAAAAATAATATAGGTACAGTAATTAAGATATTGTGTATTTGTTTTAAACTAGTTTTAATTTCTTTACTCAATATATTTTTGAAAATCAAATAATAATAATTTATGCCTTAGCATCCCCCAACAGATTACTTTACAGGGGAGATTGACAGGCCATGAATTATTATTACGCGTCCGTGGAGCGACTTAAGATGTTTAACTGTTGGCATTCACCTTAAATGAGAAAGGCAACCACGAAAATCTTCTCGGACAGCTGTACCACAGGTCCGATCGCAGAACCCCTGGCATAATAAGCCAGTGCTTCACTATTAGGCTATCGGCCGCAAAGCACTACTTTCTACACTGATCAACGAAGCGAAAAGATAGGATCTTCGTAAATCCTGCCCTCATTTAACAACTTCCAGATACCATTTTAGGTAGTTCAATTTTCCAACAATCAGACCATTGTAGTCTTTATAGTCAAATTCTTTTAGGGATATAGAAATCTATAATACAATTTTCCAACAATCGGGCCATTGTAGCCTTTAAAGTCAAATTCTTTCAGGGATATAGAAATCTATAATACAAGTTTGTTTTCGAAACAATTTTATAAAAATCTGTAGTAACTGCACATTTGACAAATATTTTCTTGCTTTAAAGGGCAGTGTCCCAAGAATGAGGTTTTTCGTCATTGTTGAAATTTTCAGTACAAATTTCAAGGTATTATTACAGGTAAGGCAATTATGTAAATGGAAGAGATTAAATTTATGTACCGTGAGATCTAGTTTTCGGTTAATAAATTGAGTTATTTCAGCAAAAGTGAAAAATAAACCATGTTATTTAGTAGAGAACTAAGTTTTTTAAAGAATTACAAGGTCTGTCTTTTAGAAGTCCAAATATTTTTGCAAACTAGATAAAATGCTCGTCAATTTAGAATTATAAACTTCCATCCAATTTACTCTTCTTAAATAGATGCATAGGTTTTTCTTTTAGTAAATGGAATTTAGTCAATGGCATCTCATTATTAATAACTAAAGTTGATATCGACACCACTAGTACAACTATAGTTAAAATATAGAAAGAGGTGTACAAGACACCTAATTGCTAACTGGTAATTTAGGTATACAACATAGTTAAGTCACTTCACAAATATAATACACTTTTGGACAAAATTTAGGGACCGCCAGTAAAATTCAAAATTAATTTAAAAGAAAATAACGAAACTTAATGAAACGAATAAATATATAATAAGAATAAATTTATAAATTCAAGTGTTTCCTTAGTTGATTTAAGGGCTATTAAAATTTAAAAAACTCTACTTTTATCGACTTGAAGAAAAAGCCAAAAATACCAATGGTCTTCTCATGAACTTAAATCATAATTTGTTAATAAGTTAACAAAAGTAACATTATTAATAGCGTGTATGCTCTCCTCTTGCAACGATACACTTGAGGTATCTGTTCTCATTCTTGAACAAGTATGTTAGAGAGCTCATCAAGTGTTACTGGCAGTCTTGGTGCGTTTTTAATTTTGTTGCCCAATTGATCCCAGAGATGGTCAATAGGATTGAGATCAGGGCTTTTGGTAGGCCACTCCAAACATTGGATATTTGCATCTCTCGACGCAGTTGTGACAATGTTAGCTGTATGAAGTTTGGCATCGTCTTGCATAAAAATGAATCCATTGCCCAAATTTTTGGCAAATGGTTGAACATGGGGTACAATAATTTCGTCTCTTTTTGGATCAAAACCAATTCTGTACAACCATTAAATTGTATGCCCCCCCCCCAAACCATTACAGACCGCTCACCAAATTTTTCAAATTCTCGAATGGTACATTGTGCAAATCGTTCAGCTGGTCTTCGTATGACACGAACAAAGCGACCATTCCCGTTTAGAAGGAATCTGAAATCATCCGAAAACAAAACGCAGTTCCATTGCCCCTAGTTCCAAATTTTGATGATTTTGACAAAAGTTTAAGTGATTTCTTTTGTGCGTAGCTGTGAGAATTGGACCGGCTGGTTTTCTAGCAGACAAATTGACTTCTCTCAGTCTTCTTCTTACTGTTTTGGTAGAAATTTATTTTCCAGTGTTTAATCGAAGATCATTTTTTAACTCACGAGGGATTACAAACCGTTTCTTTAAATTCTAAAATTCAATATAGGGATCTTTTCTACGTGTTGTTTTACTTTTAGCGCCTTGTTTGCGTCTTCTTTAAAAACTACCAATGCTTCTGAAGCATGCTGCGGCCCTCTGTACCACAGAGCTGTTGGTATTTATAATTCTAGCAACTTCTCTTTGTAAACGTCCTTCGCGAAGAAGAATAATCATTTGGGATACTTGTTCTGGTCTACAATGGCGTCTTGGCATATTTAATTAACTTAATGCAAACAAATTCACTAATTTTAGAAACAAAAAACCACGCTTTATAAATATTTTAAAAATGTGTCAACAATTAGGTCTTTTTGTTAACATTTCGTTTCCTAGCAGAGACAATGTCTTGTTATTGTCAATTGTTTTATCCCACACTATTTGAATTGTGTTTAATAAACGTCACATTATGACATGTGAAAAGTCTTGTAAATCGGAAAACTTATTTCAACTATATTTGGTGGTCCTTTTATTCCTATATTCATAGGAAAAATTATAACTTGTTAAGCTTTTTTAAAGTATGGTTCAATCTTTTATTTGCTTTAAATTTTTTAGCTCCGATTTAAAAATTACAGCTTCACGTGTAAGCAAAAAATTCGAGAAACATTCATAAAAATTTCACCATTGTTATTCCATAATAAATAATTCTGTATGTCTCCTAATTTTGTATACACCTCGCGCATGCTAGATAAAGTATCAGAGTTATGTTCTTAATTATTATTGTACAATTACTCAACAATTTCCGCAATACTGAAGTTAGAGTTCTCCGTACATATATGACTATTAACAGAAGCAAATTCATCTAAATCCACAATTTTATTACGAACTATAGGAAAGAGTTGGGCGTCTTTTTCATCAAAAATTATATCTTCTTGGATAACATCAGAGAATCCAGCCTTGAAAAAACATTTCCTAACTGTAGCAGGAGATACCTTTTTCCAAGATGCTGTAATCCATATACGTGCATTGGCTAAATTTATATTTTTTTCAGAATTTTCAAAATCACGTTCACTGTCAATAAACGTTAGAAGCCTTTATCAAAAAAATTTGGTAAATCAATTTCAAATTCTGAATTATCCTTTGATCTAAGGGCTGACAATACCAAGGGGTGTTTGGCGGGAGGAAAACTAGTTTAATATTGTCTAATGGAACTTTAAAATGTGACGTACTATTATCCAAGAAAAGAAGCACTTTTCTATTTTGTTTTTTAATTTTATTGTGAAATTTATGCAGCCATATTGTCATAATTTTTGTTGTCATCCAAGCTTTTTTGTTAGAAACCCATTCTAAGGGTAATTCATCAACATGATTACCTTTAAAACGGCGAGGACTTTTACTTTTTCTAATTATTAATGGATCTTTTTTCTCACCTTCCATATTTGCACACAATAAAATAGTCAAACGTTGTTTTGCTGCCTTCTTCCTCGCGCAATTCTCATTTTTTAATGCAAATGTCTTATTTGGCATAGCAGGGTAAGATATGTTTCGTCAGCATTACAGACATCTCGAAGAGGAAAATAATTCCTTAAAATCAGCGGCAACTTGGTTTTCCAGTCCCTTATATAGTCAAAATTAACCTCTGCGGATTTAAAAGTTATATTGTGTCGCCGGCAAAAACTTTCAATCATCTATTTTAGACTGCTTGCTGCCTTCAGTGTATTTTGTTTAAGTAGCGGCCCAGATATGGGAATTGGTTTATTTCTGGCTTTGCAAACCAATTTTATTATAGATAACTTGATTCACTGCCAATCCTTCCGCGTTCGGAAATTTTTATTTTTGCTCCAAGTTAACACCTTCCTCGACCATATTTTTTTAATTCATTCAATTCTTTAATTTATTTTTAGCGACATACTTAATTAAGAACCTTTCGAATACGGAGATAACTTTAAACTAAGCAAGTAACCGAAAAAATCTTTCGCATGCGAAGAGAACTTTAAACTAACCAAGTAACCGAAAGACCACATTATGTGTAAACTTGTAGAAATGAAGGCGATCTCTGTTGCACGTATTGCGCCGGCAATTTGCTTTCGGGACGTGTTCGGGACTGAGATAGCATTCATTTCTACAAGTTTAATTTAATCATGTGCACATACTGGGAATACATAATTATGGTCAATTTCGCACAAATACGAAATAATATTCGTTATTTCCATCAATAAAGATACATTATAAATAGTCCTGCCGATATCGGTAGGTAAATTTCTATGAAGATAGGCCGCAAAAATTTCGGTTTATTTGGTCGAGGTCGTTTTATAAGGGTAGCCATAAACAACGGGTTTGCGTATAAGGGAATTTCCTTATAGTCGATTCGGGGAATTTCAAAACTATCCGCTACATTAGATGGCCGATTTAAACAGGTGGCCGTTAACATAGGTTTTACTGTAGTATATTATAGACTACGCAGAGAAAGTTCTTATTATAGCCGAGCTTACAGTTCACTGCCGAGGCGTTAGCCGAGGCAGTAGAATGTGTGCTAGGAAATTAATATGCTTTCGTTGGCGTGTATTTTTTTAAAATATAAATAGAACTAATGGTTAAAATCATCACTTTTTTAGATTGTGTATTATTTACTTTTTTTTCAAGCGTTTAATTAGAATATTTCTTTGAGATTTTGTAAATCACTTTTAGGTTAGGCTCAAATGACAGATTATACCTTTAATTCTATTTTTTATATATCAGGGAGAATACATTTAGGGAGACGCTCTTCCTATGTTATTTAAATGTATTTTTTTCAGCTCCGCCGTATAATAATAACGACAAAACTGCCGCCGGGAAAAAATGAACTCTTTCAATATAGAGTTGTGAATAGTATAATATCTAAATTATTATATGCTTGAAAAAAATATTATTTCGATCCTTGCGGTAGTCGTAGAAAAGGTTTGAGATTTAAAGTTAATCACTGTAATTTGTCACTTCATGTATCTAACTTCCGCCGACGTTATTTTATTTTCACCGTTACATGAATCATTTCTTTAAAAATCTAAATTACTATGAAGTATGACTGACTCATTTCTAATTCAATAGTAGGTATAACTAACGATGCCGCTTATCGATTTGTTGAAATTTATAGATAAGTAAGAATAGATAATATATGAATGTATTTATTATATACATACATAAGTTACCTTGCTTCTGACATTTGCCAGCATGTGTGAGTATAAATTTATTTAATTACTCCATAAATTTGTACACCTGCCCCAATATAAATTGAGAAGTAATATTGTTTTGCTTTCTTGAGACAATTCTATATAAATGTTTGATATTTGCAATCAAAAAAATATACAACTTTTTAAGCGCTATTTTAATGAAAGTAAATGAAATCCGACATTTTAGCTGTGAAAAGAGAAGATGTTAAGTTCTATTTATTTTCGTCGGATGTACGTGATCATCATTTAACAAAAATCGTGAGCGATAGTAGTAAAATAAACAGACGACTTCCATTCAAAATTCTTATCCATGGCTGGATGGATGACAAAAACAGTTATTGGTACGCATCAACTGTAGAAGCATATACACAAAAACAAAATGTAAATGTCGTAACGGTTAGTTGGGGAAAGCATGCTAAAAGCCTCTATCCGACTTCCGTAAAAGCTGTTCGATCCGTAGGTTACCATATTGCCCAATTTATTATTGAAATATCTGAAACTTATTTTATACCTTTTGAAAACTTTCATCTAATTGGCCATTCTCTTGGAGCACATATATCTGGCTTTGCTGGTAAGTAAAATTCTAATTTTGAATTAATTTTTACTTAGGATAAAGTATGTTTCAATTACAATTTATTGATTTTAAACAAACGTATTACATAATTTATGAAGTGGTCAAATATACAGGGTACACTTAAAAAATGCAGTTTATATTGTTAAATATTTGATGTGGTTAAGGTGTATTGTATTTAAGCAGGTGGGAGCGCCCAGTTGATACAAAATTGACACTTGTGGCTCGTGTTGATTCTCTTCGGAGCTGGAGTGTTCTAACAATGCTGTAAATGTTTAAATAATAAAAAGTGGTGCTGATGATGGATTAAAGGTCAAGGACGTGTGTAATGTGTGCTGAAATATCTATATTACAACTTATTAACTAAATAAAACACAACAACGTTGTCATTAAAGTTTTTATTTAATATTTACAAAAAACAAATGGAGCGTTAATAATTAAATAAAAGTAATATATACAAGGAACGTTGAATAAGTAATTAAAAGTCGATATAAATAAATGTGGACTGGAAAGAAACTTAAATAATTCAATATGAACCCAAGTAAACTAAAATAATCTATACAGAACAGTACAGAATTACCAAGTAAACTAAAATAACCTATACAGAACAGTACAGAATTACCTTTGAGTTGCGAGCATGCTGCGATCGGACATGTGGAAAGCAAGGCCGAAGAGCGCTTGGGTGCTGGAACAGCACGTGTCGAGTTTCAACGATGTGTAACTTACGAAGGTTGAAAACAGAAGAAGGAATTTGTGTAAAAGAGAACATTGGTTTGGAAACGGGTAGATTTGTTTTATTGCCTAAAGTGGAGAGGGTCGAACTTTCGACCCTTAAAAGGTCGACATGTCTGACCATACAATTTACACAAAATATGTGTTTTAACACGAAATAAATTGGTGAGTTTTGTATCCTTTAATTTTCCTTACTTTAATTATTATTTTAATTTTAATTCATTCATACAAATTGTAAATATATTTCTTACCTTTCGTTGTATTAATTTTTTAGTTCTAATCACTTGAAAAAGACTTAATTATATAAAAAAAGTCGAAACGTCGTAATAAAAAACTGAAATTCATTAAAGGTCGCTAAACCAAGAAAATGTCTATTATTTTAATATTATGACACGGCCAATAAAATAAATAAGAAATAAATTTTAATTCTTATTAACACTATATATATATATATATATATATATATATATATATATATTAAAATAATATACTTTTTCTTTAATGAATTCCAATTTTTTTTAAAACGACGTTTCGACTTTTTTATTAAGTCTTTTTCAAGTAATTAGAATTAGAAAATTAATACAAAGAACGGTAAGAAATATATTTACATTTGTATCAATGAATTAAAATTAATATAATGAAATTAAACTAAGGGAATTAAAGGATACAAAACTCACCAATTTATTTCGTATCAAAACACATATTTTGTGAAACATAACATGGCCAGGCTAGTCGAACCTTTTTTAAGGTCGACTGCCTTTCTTAGAATATTTCGTGTAACTAAATGTCTTTGTGCAGAAATGAAATTGTTTCGTTTTTAAAATTAGTTTGGTTCAGAACATTTGTTGGGGAAAGAGCGGATAATAAAGTTTAGAAGTCCATCAATCTCGTTTCGATCGTTGATTCTTTTGTTGTTTTTGAATATATGAATCATTTCTAAGACCTCCCTGGTCTTTGTATTTTTTTGCTTAGTAATTATTTTTGTGTTTTCAAAATCAAAATTATGTTTTAATGTTATCTGGTGTTTTTTTAAAGCTGTCTGATTTTTTGCGTATTTGTGTCCTTTTAATCTTCCCTGTAGTAACTGTTTTGTTTGGCCTATGTATACTTTTTCACAGTCTTTGCAGGGCATATTATATATTGTATGTGATTGTTTAAGTGTTGGTGTTGAGTCTTTTAGTTTTGTATGTAGGAATTTTGGATTTTTTCCGCTTTGATGTGCTATTTTAAAATTAGTCGTAAATAAATGGGTTAATTATATTGTTCAGTTTTTCGGATAATCCTGTTATATAGGGTGTAGGGATATATGTTAGTTCATTGGTTGTTTTATTTTTATTTTGGCACTTATTTTTGTTATATATTTTATTAAGTCTGTGTTTTATAATGTTTTGTATAAATTGTGGTGGATAATTGTTTTCTGTTAAAATTGTTTTTACTTTATTAAGCACTGTTGGTCTGAAAGCTGGATTGGTGAGATTTAAAGCCCTGTCCACTAACGCTGCTACAACATTTTTTTTGTAGGATAGGGGTTGGTTTGAATAAAAGGTTACGTATCTGCCGGATGTGATAGGTTTGGTGTACCATTTTGTTTGTATGTTGTTGTTTGCTTTTATTAGTGTTAAGTCTAAGTAGTTTATGGAGTTGTTTTTTTCTATTTCAATGGTAAAGTTTAAATTTGGATGGAAGTTGTTGAAACTATTTTGTATATTGCTTATTTCCTTTTCTGGTAACATCATTATGCAGTCATCGACATATCTTTTGAAAAAAGTTGGTTTGATTTTCAGGTATTTAATAACATTTTCTTCGATGTGTTCTAATACTAATTGGGCTACTACGCTCGATATAGGTGCTCCCATTGCTAGTCCTTCAATTTGTTTAAAATATTTATTGTCGAATTGAAAGTATGTGGAAGTTAAAGTTAATTCTATTGCTTCAAGGAAATCTATTAATGGTAAATCTGTGAATTTGGTGATGGAGTCCCATTTTTCTGTAATTACTTTTTTTGCTAGTGTTAACGTTATATTGGTGTACATTGATTCTACATCCAAGGAAACAAGTTTTTCGTTGTTATTTGTTTTGATTTTATCGTTGTATTGTTTGAATTCGAAAGTATTTTTAATATAATATTTATTTTGACCTATGACATTGGTTAGTGTTTTTGTTAGATATTTTGATAGTTCATAAAACGGGCTTTGAATGCGGTCTTAATGGGATATTATTTTTATGTAGTTTTGGTAAGCCATATATTTTGGGTGGTAGTGTATTATGTATCTTTAATTTGTTAGCTGTTTTTGGTGAGATGATTTGTTTATTTTCCCATTTTTTAATTAGTGTGTTGTTCATCTTTTGATATTTTGTTGTGGGTAATTCTTTAATTTAGTATAAGGTTTATTGTCATTTAGGAGTTTTTCCATGTTTTGTATATATTGTTTTTTTCCATTATTACTGTTTTATTAGATTTATCTAATTGTAGTACTATTAAATGGCTGTTGTTCTTTAGGAAAGTTTTAGTTTCTTTAATGTATTTATTTAATGCTTTGTCTGTTTCGTTATTATTAACTTTTTTACTTGATTGTTTGTAATTTAAGAGGCTGTTACAGATTTTAGACCTTATATGATTTTTGTCATTTTCTTTGATGTTGTCTATTGATGATTCTACGTTTGCAATTATTAAGTCTATAGGTAATTTACTTTGGTTTTTGTTGTCAATTTGGTATTGTATTGTGAATTTTGGTCCTAGGCTTAATATTTTCATAACATTATTGGGTATATTGCCATTAGTTAGGTTTGTTATCCATTCTTTATAATATGTGTCATATATATATATATATATATATATATATATATATATATATATATATATATATATATATAATAACTTCGTGACCTTGGTATGATATGGTAAACCTAATCAGTAGGCGATTAAAGGTCTGTATATTACTTCAAAATATATGTATTTAAAAAACTCTACATGTTTCGGCTGTATACGCCTTTTTCAAGAGAATACAAAATATGAATCATATTTTGTATTCTCTTGAAAAAGGCGTATACAGCCGAAACATGTAGAGTTTTTTAAATACATATATTTTGAAGTAATATACAGACCTTTAATCGCCTACTGATTAGGTTTACTATATATATATACATATATATACCGATAGGTCCAACCCGCTACGGGCCATACGATATATAATATATATATAATATATATAATATACATATGGAACGTAATGCGATGTGGTAACCTATGTACGATGCCACTCAGCGTGCGCATACATAAGACCGATGATCGAGAGCAATAGATTGCCCGTCATTCGTATCTAGTTGTGCAAACATTAAAGGTTGCAACAGTTGCAAGTTCAACTGTTTAGAATTTTCGAGACAATAACCCCTAGAAATCTCGAGGGAGTGAGGTGGGAGTTTTACAATAGGGTCGGCTATTGTTTGGGGAGAGAGGGCGGTATTTTCGAATCCTATATTTAGTGACTTTCTTAGAATTAAAATTTATTTTGCAGAATTATTGATTTTTTTACTTTTAACTTTTAGAAAACGTTATTGTTTTTTATTACTTAAAATTACTTTTCCGTAGCAGCTAAGAATACAATAATAATAACTTGGAGATATAACGACCTTATTATATCTGAAACAAATGGTCAAATTAGGTATACAGAACGAATATGCAAACGACTATATCCTTGCGCGGTTTAAGTCTTACTAAATTCATAACTCTGAAATGTATGGTAATGTAAGCTACTGCGCGTAGAGGGGGGGATTCGCTGTTGCCACTTATTGCCGGTTATGGCCCGTTGAGAGCTGGACCTATGTGTATATATATATTCTGTCATTTATATTTTTTATATCCTTGATAAAGGCATCATTGCCGAAACATGTAGGGTTTTTTTAAATATATGTACTTTGAAGTAAAACAGACCTTTAATCGCCAACTGATTTAATTTACCATATCATACCAAGGTTACGAAAATATTATATTTATATATATATAATATATATATATATATATATATATATATATTGTAATGGGGTAAACCTCATTACTTTAAGTTAATAGATCTGTTTCTAATTTTAACTTTATAATAATATGATAGTGATTTTTCAATATTTATGAACATCTTTTTTGTTGAATGTTTTACTCAGCATTGTACAGTCCAAAACCTTGATGAGTTCTTTAATTATCTACAGATAGTTCATAAGTTAACAGATATTGTAAAATTATACTTAATGTCAATATTTAGTAGTAGAATGTATAAAAACGTTAAGGAACTTATGCAAGAAGAAATTAGAACAAATTGAGCAATTAATTATCTTACAAATATTGCATTTTTTAAAATGAAACGTTTCAAAGTTACAGTATAAAATTCAATAGAATTAATAGCTTACTGTTTTTTGAAAAATAAAAAAATTATATTAGAAAAGTCATAGCTTTTGTTGTTGATTTGAGAATTAATTTTTCTCTTTGAGCAAACAGACAAAGAAAATTTTGTTGAATAGTTAAAAGGAGATTATATGTAAAAATAATCAATTTTGACTATATTAAAGTTATGTTCTAAAATATAAATACTGAATTATCTGATTGGAAATAAAAGTTGATCGAAAAACACTATATATCGAAGAATATAAGGAGAATTGGAAGGGAAACACCTAAAGAAGGATCCTGAAGGTTGTATCTTCATATTTTGCATTTAATTATACTCGGTTTCTTTTGCTGCATCACAAAGAATAATTTTTATCGTCTTCCGGAGAATCGTCGATGAGTAGCTACACATCAAAGGATTTGAACGTTTTTTAAGATTATCATTTACAGTTATCATAAGGAGGGATTTTTCTTCAAGCAACTGCTGGAGTTTATTATATCTCACAATTCCAGTGAATCGATAATTATTTCTACATGACAAAAGGGTAGGTATCTGGTTTAATTCTCAGAAAATCTATAAACTGTATCCAGACAGGAAAGGAATTTAAAAATAAAATAAAGGAAAGAAGATTAATAGATAGTTAAAGTCGGTATCGTAGAATAATTAGTATTTTTATTGTCATTATTAAAATTAATATTTTAAAATATAAATTATGGTTTCCAATACCATACAAAACAAAATC
This sequence comes from Melolontha melolontha, assembly GCA_935421215.2. Taxonomy (NCBI): domain Eukaryota; kingdom Metazoa; phylum Arthropoda; class Insecta; order Coleoptera; family Scarabaeidae; genus Melolontha; species Melolontha melolontha. The sequence continues at coordinate 89,971,815 of OW285239.1, forward strand.
ATTTAAAAAAATTATAATAACTATTATTAAGTAGTAAGCTAAAAATCCTCGAACAAGAGTTTAACAACTAATCTATCTCTTTCATAAATTCTTAGTAGTATATTTGTTGTATCTACAGCAATACAAAAATATATGTAATTATGTAAATATAAAGAGTAGTTTTGTATGAAATAATATTGGGCAAATATTCTTTTAAGAAACAATTATCGCCCAAAGATGTGAAACCATTATTTTAAAGTCTTTTACAAATAAGTTGGATAACATAACATTAACTAACTTAACTAAGCTGTTGGTTATTTCCAATAGGAATCTACCATACCACAAACTCCAAATACAACTATGAATTATTTACAGCAATCTTTCCCAGTCTGTTTTATAAGCAGGTTTATGGGCAAGTAGATGGCTTGATTCGTCTCTGCATTTCTTTTTATTCTCTCCTTAGGGCATTGAAGAAGCAATGTGCAAATGTGCAATTTATCAATTGCAATTTATCATGACGAGTTCAGAGTTATTTATAAATACAATATTTTGATCATTTTCTTCATATATGATTGTATTATTTGTAATATAGAATCGTAAAATTTGTTTCAATTATCATTTTGTATAAAATTCACTTCAGATATTAGTTAATAGTAATTTACTAGTAATTCTAACTACGTGCATGTTATTCATATTTATATAACATATTCTAACCTAAAACGATAATAAACCGAATAACTAGGCACACCAATTTCTCAGGGTTGCCAAATTAAATAATTGCTTGAATCATTTATAGTTACTCGGTATTATTAAAGTATTATGACATTTATTTATAATCAAAAAAGTGCAAATACGCTTCTTGATATGAATTAGAACAATTTACATATATTTTGGGAAATAGTTTAGGTACTTAGAACTGATAGATAGGTCATTAGATGGAAGATGTTAATTTTGATTAGTTGCTTATACAGTGTGTCCACAGATTCATTCTCAACATGGAGATCTCGCTTATTATGAGAGATAGAGATTTGGTTAAATAGGATCAAATACTCCAGAGATAAAGTTGTACCAAACCCTATACACTAGCTTTGAATATTTAACGTACTTCGGGCGCTATAGCAAAAAAAAAATGAATTTTTGTTTTTTAGATTTTCTTTAATAACTCATTTATTTTTAAAGTAATATAAATTTAATTTGCGCTTCCTTAAGGCACTTTTTTAATAGGAATCTAGTGGTGTATTTAGATTTTTGAATACTGCTATAATAGTAAAAGTTTCATTTTTCTTATGGGGGTCAAAGTTGGCTATGACACCATCGAAAAGAATTTTTCCTTTCCTTTTCAAAAATGTATAATTCGTTATATCTGATACTAAAACTAATTTCAAAAATTAAAAAAATAACATATTGTTATATTAACAGGTTAGAGCGGCGGTGACATTTGACAATAGGAAACCTTGGTAACATAAAACAATCTAAGATACAACTGTCACTGTTAGTGTATGTTTATAGTTGACATTTAGTTTATGTTCTGTGAAATTTACAAATAGAATAGTAAAATAAATACCTAGCATAATAAAATATAAAGTACCATTTAAATACTAAATTTAGTGATTATTATTAAATAATTTTGCTGTCATGGAGTTGTTTAGTAATAGTGACAAATTTTATATGTCGTCCTGTTACATTCTGTGTCACAAAAATTCGACGAGAGCTAAAATGTACATAAATCAGTAACAAGAACGGACAACCTCATCTTTTATTTACAGAAATTTAAAGGTAAATTTAATACATCACGGATCATTTACTAAGCCATATACAAAACTGCAGCGTATAAGTAATGAAACTAAAACTAATGTTTTACAAGCAGTTGTTGAAAATCCAAACACATCAGTTCGGGAAATGCAACATAAGATTTTGGCCTCCCAAAAATATCATCCACATAAATACAATGTATGTCAATCTTTAATTAAGACCAGAGGATAATGAATGACGAAGAGAATTTTGTGAATGATACACTAGGCAATGCAATGATAATGATAATTTTTCTTCTCAAATATTATGGTCCGATGAAGCTAGATTCACAAACAATTGTTTATTCAATAGACAAAATTTAGGGTTACAATTAATTGGTCTAATAATTTCTAATGAAACACTAACGTCCGATGTTTATTTGCATTTACTGCAAAATAATATTGAAGACTTGCTGGGCGAATTACCTTTACAAGAAGCTCATAATCAGGACTGTGCTCCAGCACATAATTCCAGCAGTGCAACCAATTTCCTCAGTGAGCAATTTGGTAAAAGGTGGTGGATCGAAACTCGTGGACCAGTTGCATGCCCACCAAGATCTCCTGATCTGACGCCGCTCGACTTCTATTTGTGTGGTTACATTGAAGACAAAGCAGCTACAATAACGTAAATGAACTTGTTGAAAGCGGTGGTTCCCGAATGTCGATCTATTCCAAGCCGTATTTTACATAAAGTTGTTAAATCTACTATTCGTAGATCGTATTTATGTTTGGAAAATGATGGTCAACTGTTTGAACATTTTTTATAATTTCTTATTATAATTTTGTTTTAAATAAAATGTAAGTGTTATTGAGCCGCCTATGTTTTTAATTTAATAAATAATTGTTGCAAAATAAAGTTTTCTTCCTTTCTTTGTTTATAATACCTTCTATTGTCAAATGTCACAACCGCTCTAATCGGTTGATGTAACAATATGTTGTTTTTTTTATTTTTGAAATTAGTTTTGGTATCAGGTATAACAAATTATACTTTTTTTGAAAAGGGAAAGGAAAATTCTTTTCTATGGTGTCATAGCCAACTATGACCCCCATAAGAAAAATTAAACTTGACCATTGTAGCTCAACTACTATAGCAGTATTAAAAAATCTAAATACACCTCCAGATTCCTATTAAAAAAGTGCCTTAAGGAAGTGCAAATTAATTTGTCTTACTTTAAAAATAAATGAGTTATTAAAGAAAATTAAAAACAAAAATTCACTTTTTTTGCAATAGCGCCCGAAGTACGTTAAATATTCAAAGCTAGTGTATAGGGTTTGGTACAACTTTACCTCTGGAGTATTTCATACCATTTAACCAAATCTCTATCTCTCATAATAAGTGTGATCCCCATGTCGAGAATGAATCTGTGGACAATAGTGGACATATTGTATTGACTATATTTATTTATATACGAGTGATGTACAGTATTTATTGCCCCTAGCATAGTAGGCGTCGATATATAATTTTCATAACAACGCAACATATTTATTATTTATCTGTCGAACGAAGTGCTAAAGCTGGTTTTTGTTGATTTATAAGTAAACAAGTTATATCAGGCCAAAGTAGACGTTTCGAACACATTTAGAAAAATGGCAAAAAATGAACTTCATGCTATTATTAAATATCTGCAATAGAAAGATCTAACACCAAACACCAAAACAACAACAAATTCATGAAGATATGGTTAGTGTACTTGGAGATGCTGCCCAATCGTATCAAGTTGTAAAGAACTGGTCTAAAGAGTTTCGATGCGGTAGAATAACTTGTAAACATGCCAAAGGCGCTGGTCAGTCGCACACTGTTTGCACACAAGAAAATGTTGATCATGTATGTAAATTGATTAGACAAAACCGTCGGTTAATTACTAGACGTCTAGCAGAGATAACAGGCATTTCAAATGATACAATTGCAATCGTAATCAACGACTATTTGGGACTTCATAAGGTCTCTGGACGACGAGTGCCTTGAATGTTGACGCCCGAACAAAAGCGAGAGAGAGTCATCACTTCAGAAGCGAATTTAGCGTTGTTTAAGGGTAATTCGAAAAGTTTTCTAGCTCGTTTTGTTACGGTTGATGAAACGTGGGTTAATCACTTCGATCTCAAGCTTAGATTCCAAAGTAAAAAATGGAGACACATGGGATCTCTACCACCTCGCAAATTTAGGGTTCAACTTTCAGCGGGTAAGATTATGGCTACAATTTTTTGGGATACTGAGGGAATACTATTAATTGACTACCTGGAATGTGGTCACAAAATAACGGTCCAGTATTATGCAAACTTAGTAAATATACTTTGTGACTGTATTAAAATAAAAAGAAGAGAATAGTTGTCCCATGAAATTCACTTTCAGTTCGGCAGTTCGAGAATTCTTCTGTGACAAAACCCGGAGTTTTTTGAAAAAAGTGTCTCTAGAACATGGGTGGAATAAGTGTCTTCAAGTGCAGTGTGATTATATAGAAGAATAAGCGTGTTTTATATTTGACAGGGACAATAAATACTGTACATCAGGCGCGGCTCGTGATGACGTATTTTGGTTTGCAGTACAATGATCCGAGTGCTTCGTGTATTCTCGTGTACTAACTGTAACGTTTGCTTAGTAAACACCGAAAACACACGAGGCACTCGTATCATTGTACTGCAATCCAAAATACGTCATCACGAGCCGCGCCTGCTGTACATCCCTCGTATGATAGTTCTTTAAAAAATGATTCATCAAAGTTGGTGTTTCGTCGTAAAACGAAATTTCTTATATTGTATATATTTATATGTTAGATTTAAGTAAATTTAGCACAAAAGAATTAACGTATAACATTTCAAATTTGATAAATATTCAACGTCCATTTTCAAGTGTAAACCACTATATAACGTACTTTTATTAGCATATTCAAAATTGTAATATTTTCCTTAGATTACAAGAATTTACATTTACTAATCTGTTTATTACCTGTTTTATACATTTAGACCGTTTCTTTATTGCCTAGGGTAATTAGATAGACTCTAATTGTTTAATTTAATACACATAATAGGCTCACACTATCCAAATATGTATGTGCCATAAAAATCTATTATTGACGAATGGCACAGATGGATATAAATTAAGAAGATTTACGACACCCTAATAATACGTAATTAGTAATTCCATTTTATTACTATATTTATTTATTAGTAAGATTTTCAAGACTGTCGTAAACATTGGCTATTGTTGCACGTAGGTACTTCCAAGAAGTAATAATGTAGGTAAGTTCCACAACAATGAAGTCAAACATATCCGCACATTTTAGTTATGTAAGGGTAGGCGTAGTGATATATTTTCTATCTACTTGTAACACAACAAACATTCTGAATAAAACACAAACACAACTACCATTCTGTATACAACATTCAGATTCTTTCCACAACACACAACGAGATATACAGTCTTAACAAACAGTAAAGAATTAAGTTTAAGTTTATATTAAGTGCTGCATTGTGAGATTTTTCTTATGAAATTAGGTTTAAGTGTTTTCATTCAGAAAACACATTAACTTTCAATATAACTACCGCCAACCAAAAGAAATAACCTGCTTACACGGAAGTTACGCCCCGTGAGCGGTGCGTCAAACACAAAATTATACAGTTGGTTTCGTAAATTTGTATAAAATATCATAATAATCATAGAGCAAACAATGGTCAGTTTAAAGGCAAAATATGATTACTATTTTTTAATTATTCTTATTAATTTTGTACATAACTGAGTTCTCGAATAATTTACAGGCAAAACAGTTACTGAAAGTCGAAACGAAAAACTTGGTAGAATAACGGGATTAGATCCAGCATTGCCTTCTTTTGAAAAATCTGCACCAGAAGACAGGCTCTGCTCAAGTGACGCTCTATTTGTCGATATAATACATACCGACGGTGGAGGTCTCGGTTACGAAACATCCATAGGACATATCGATTTCTATCCAAATGGTGGCAAAAGAAAACAGAACGGATGCTCAACTTTAGACCGTATGTTCGAAATAATTTGCTTTTTTATTTTAATTATTATTGAAAATTTTCAGTGGGATGTAGCCACAAAAGAGCACCGATCTATTTTTGTGAAAGCATAAATAGCTTCGATTTCGTTGCTATTGAGGCATGTAATTATACAGAATTTGATTGCGGGCGTTGTATGGGCAACAGGCGAGCTATAATGGGAGAACATGTCGATAGATCGATAATGGGAGATTTTTATTTACATACTAATAAAACGTCGCCATTTGCAAAAGGAGCTATATAATATTTAATAGATAAACTTATTAATTGTGATTTCTTTAATAATGTATTTATTTTTATATTTACATGCAGTTTTTCTTAATTCAAAAATTATTGTTAATAATTTCAAGAGAACTTAGATAATTAAACGTCAGTTGCCTAATCAAGCTGTAATCAATTATGACATTATTTACATAACTGATTTACTTTTAAAAAGTTCTAAGAATTGTTTACGAAACATAATATTGAATTTTAAACTAGACTAAGTACGCTTTTCTATCTAAATGCTGATCATCATGATAAGATTATTTTATATTGTAATAACTAGTATATGAGAAATAATTAAACTAACTTTTTTTTATAAATTATTTTAGGCATTGTAAACCAAGCATTCAGAGGTATTCTGAATGTCATTTTCGATAGGATTAATTAATTAATGTTTTAAAAAGTAGAAAAAAAGTGTCGTTTAAATTATGATCGTAACCGGTAAAGCTTGTATGTATATACCGGGTGCGGCAATAGTGTGTCGGCGGAGCTTAGCATGAAAACTAATAATGTTGTAACAATGCAATTTACATACACATGTAGTATGCTACAGTGCATTTTCTATTTTTATTTATATATTTACAGGGTGTTCCAAATTTCCGCAACCACTTTCAACTTTTTTTTAAATAGATTGCTATACTTTCTTGTTATTATGATGATAGCCACCCAAATTATATTTGCAATGATATATGGCAATGTGCACTTACAACTGTTAGTTTTGGTTTTATTGCAAATTTTGTTAAACATTTTAAGACAACCTGAAAATGGGTGCGGTGCCTCACGTAACTCTTTTGTTACCAATTTATGGACTAACACGTTATATGTTTTGAAGGTGAATAACGTGACACCATATACAGGGTGTTAAATATGTCGTGCCAAAGTTATCGAAGTTTAAAGGCATTTTCTCTTTTTTTTTAATTGAACCCATAATTTTTTTATTAGTCAGAAAATACCCTGTAAAATTGCGTTTAAAACGGTACCAATAACATAGTACTTATTTCTAGTATTTTCGAAGTTATAAACCTTTAATGGGATATATATATATATATATATGTTTATAATATTCAATATGCGGTGCTGCATTTAATAGTTGGTTGGTTGGCCATGAAATGATAATAAGCCAAAAATGGCTGTGTAACTAAACGTCAAATATCTACTTAAAATTTCCGTTTAAAGTGTGTTTCTGTAGTTCCTCTTTGCTGTAATCGCGTTTAATTGTTATAATTTAAGTTTGGCTTCAATTTCCGTTTGTTCGATATTAGTTGTTATCTTGTTGTCAGTTATATCGTTTTGTTGTCATTATTTTTTATTTACATGCCGTAATAGTTTATAGTTGTGTTTCTTTAGAATGAATTTTTCGAAAGAGGAGCTAATAGACATGGTATTTGTTCTTGGCGCTAGAAATAGAAATCCACTTTTAGCATCAAGAACATATGCTATGGAGATATTAAGACGTTTGAAAATTTGTTGACAAGGTTTTTTCGGACGGGTTCTGTGTCTTCGGACACTAGAAACCCTCATCTTGGGCAACCCATTTTATACCATCAAAAGTGGAGTATTAACACCTGGGGAGGCATCATAGGAAACACTATTATAGGTCCATTCTTTTTTAATACTACTTTAATTGTGAAATCTACACAAATTTCCTACAAAATAATTTACCATTGCTGTTAGAGACCAGATAACGTCATAAGGAGATTATGGTACCAACATGATGGTGCACCTGCACATTACGGTGCTGCTGCAAGAGCATATTTAGATAGGGTATTCACTAATAGGTGGATTGGGAGAGGAAGCTTTATAAGTTGGCCACCGCGATCACCAGATCTAACCCCTTGTGATTTCTTTCTGTGGCCTACTGTAAAAAATATAATTTACGGAAACACCTCCTACAACGGCAGAGAACATGCAGCAACGTATCAGAAACGCTTTTCTTCAATTATGTGAAAACAACATGGCGCAAAATGTAAGTCTGTCGATGTAGAGGCGATTAAGAGCATGTGTAGAGCAGAATGAACATATATTTGAACACATTTTAAATGAATTTTGTTTTATTATGGAAAAATTACAAAATGTAATTCTAAAACTAATAATAAAGAATTAAAAAACAGGTGTTTGTAAAAGTTAGTTACTTCGTTTGATATCATTTCATGGCCAACCAACCAACTATTAAATGCAACACCGCATATTGAATATTATAAACATATTGCTGTGTACTGTAGTAATTTGTTGAAAATGGTCCACAATGCACCACAATGTGTCCGGGCTGCCTTTCGGAGAGTTTATTTCTTTTAATAGAGTCCTCTAAAGTCTCAGGTTCATTTACGAACGTGGACAGAAAAACAAAATATAAGCATTAAAACAAACACTTTTCCACAATATGTCTTTATTTCAAAAAAAAAAGAAAAATCTTAATCAAATATTAAGATAGCTAATTGCATGAATAACAAAAAGCAGGAGCGAAAAAGAGTGCGAGATAAGTGACACGCTCGCAATGAAAACCCTCCAATTAAACGCGAACAAAATTAAACTAATTAAATAGTATGGAAAACTTTTAATTTCAATTGTTTACTTAACTCCCAAAATACAAACGTCAAACAGATTACAAACTGTTATCACGCATGTCTAAGACCAGGTCATGCGCACATAAACATGAATATAACTTTCCCTCCAACCTGATTCCAAAAAAAATATCTTATACGTGAATCAAGAAAAAAATCCCTCATAAGAAATGTGAAAATTTTCCTTGCTATTCAAACAATAATTAAACACATCAAGCTTAAATATACTCAATAATGAATATCACTCTAACAATCAATCAAATATAATCAATGCATTGAAATATTAAATATTTAAAATTACTTACGTTTTTAAAATCATAAAAACTATATTTGAAACACACATGGCAGATAAGTATAAAATTAAACAAAATTAACGAGTCAAAGCCCTCGTTAATAATTCCGTAATTAATTCAAATCACCAAACAACCAATTAATAACAAAAAACGTGATTTTATTTAAAAACTATAGTTAATTAACTATTTCTTTAAACTCAACTATATCTACCGATATTCAATGTGTGTCTAAATGTTACACCCCTCAAACCTCTTAACCGAAGCACAATATGTGACAACATGTCGAACTATAACAATTATCTACGTCACAGAAATATACAGATATGATCAAAAGAATCCGTCCAAACATTAAAATAACATAAAATATATAAACATATCCTGCAAAATAAATGTACATAAATAAAATATATTATTCAAAATTATCTTCTATTTCTTCGGGGAAAAGTCCATTGCATATCCCCAAAATTATTCAATGGAAAAGCCCGGACATGTCATAATCTTTTTCATTGAATAATTTTCCGCACTCTTATCACTCGAGCCAGTATCGCACCCTGACATGTAAATTTTCCCCGCACTCACATGTTGCATGATGTCAAACGGGAACAGCCTCGTTGAATAGAAATGGTGGTGGGCGAACAGTTTCAAATTTCCATTTACTTTTCATATTCTCATAAAATATCAACTTTCCATCTTTCAAAATTTTATATCATGTCATATTTATCTATTGACATTTACCATACATAAACTCATGTCATCTTAGCTTTTGACATTTAACATAATTTATGTCATTTTAACTTTGACATACTACCATAGGTCTGGTACCATGTATCACAGACGAAAGAACCACTCCGGAGGAACAGTCTCCGTCGAATCATCAAGCTCTTCCTCGATCTCCTGGGCGTTCGTCTCTCCATGGATTTCATAAACAAAAAATACATAATTTGTACAAATTTCTTTCTCAAAACCATTATCATAATTATTAATCAACTATCATATCATATAACATTTTCTTAAAAACCATATTGCATACAATAATTCTTCCTACCATAAATTCTTTTAATTAAACTCCCATCGAAACTTCTTAATTACTCCTTATAATTATAATTATTCATATCATTCTTATAGCCACAGCTACTATATTTTTCATCAACATAAAAATTTCATCCCCTTTTTTCCTTCAATCATAATTTTATTTTTCATAATTAATCTGCTTATAACTAACTTTATTCAAACATCAAGCATCAATTGCTATAAATAACTTTTCTCTCATTAGAAACAAACTCCTTCTATTAATCAACATAATTACTTTTTTAAATTAGCAAATTTTATTGCCTTAAATAAATATTCTCTTTTTATTAGAGTTACCAACTTCTTCTCTGTTTAACAGAGTTGCAAACTTCTTCATTTAATTACACAAAATTATGCAGTAATACATTACTTTAACAATCTTCTTTTTATAAACAAATTCCCATATCCAAACCATCAAACAATTCCATACCTTAATTACCAATCACCTTCATCATACTTTTCCATACAGTACTATTTTACTGTTACCAATTTTTATAAATCATTAATTTACATTTTCCAATGCATATAATTTTATAAATATATATATATAAACTTTCGAAGACAATATTAATTTTCTCCCATAAATCCATTACATCAAATCCATTTCTTATTAACTAATATTTTTTTATTATCCAGCAATACAAATTTCAAATTCCCAATTACTTATCCCAAGGCAAAAATCATATTTCTCGCATAATCAAATTCTCAATAGTTTACAACATCTTGTTGGGCCTATCTAAAATTCTTGACTATTTGCAAGTTCTGATTTTATTTTTTTCTTAACCTTTATTTGAATATTGAAACTAGGTCTAGCACTTTTGTATCTAGTACCTTTATCATTAAAATTTGGTCTAGCACGTTTGTATCTAGTACCTTTATGATTAAAATTTGGTCTAGCACGTTTGTATCTTGAAATCTCCTATTTTTACAAATATTTTTATTTGCAATAACAATACTTGAATTATAATGATGATAATAATGATAAGCTTTGTTTGGAGAGGCCCTATAACTTTTATGTCTTTGCATATTATTACTTTTAAACATAGAAACTGCCTGACTAAATTTTAAATTAAGATGTCTTCTCAATTTCGACACCCTGTATATTTCATTATTTCCTTTTATAGAATATTTTAAATTATAGTGTCTCATTAATATTCTTGACTCTCTTTTCTCCTTATAATCATTAATATCTTAATTATTAATTAATTCTTTGCTTACCCCATTTTTTTCTTCTTCCCAGGGTTGACTAGTGGACCTGTCCTCGAATTCCTCTGGAGTTCATATCGTCAGGTACTATGTCCTCCCTGGTTATCGCAACGTCCTGCAGACAAATTTTTGTCTTCGGCAGCTCATCTTTTATTTCCGGCACATCCTCCAAACTCACTTTAATTACTTCCTCCATCTCTTTTCTAATTAATACCATTTCTTCCTTTATTTGTTTTCCCATTTGTCCAATTTCTTCATTTAATTGTTTATCCTCTATCTTTTCTATTTTTATTTCCATATTTTTTCTTCTTATTTGCATAGCCTTTAGTCTAATATCAGATTCCATTTGTTTTTTAAACATCCTATCCATTGTCACCTGTAATTGTGCTACCATGTCCAGAATCATCTTATTACTGACTCCTCCGAAGGGTCTTTCTTCATGCATGGCACTGTTTTGACCTATGCTTTGTTCCATATTCATTTTATATTTTGTTCGCTCCACTGTTGGATTTCACCATAAAAGAATTTCTATATCTTTTTCTTCTCTGTACTCGCCACACGTTGGGTTTGCCATAAAAGGTGCTGTGTACTGTAGTAATTTGTTGAAAATGGTCCACAATGCACCACAATGTGTCCGGACTGCCTTTCGGAGAGTTTATTTCTTTTAATAGAGTCCTCTAAAGTCTCAGGTTCATTTACGAACGTGGACAGAAAAACAAAATATAAGCATTAAAACAAACACTTTTCCACAATATGTCTTTATTTCAAAAAAAAAAAAGAAAAATCTTAATCAAATATTAAGATAGCTAATTGCATGAATAACAAAAAGCAGGAGGGAAAAAGATTGCGAGATAAGTAGAGCTGAGGATGTTTGCGGTATAACCATGGTTATATCATGTAACCATAGTAAATTACTATGGTTATATGATATAACCATGGTTATACCGCAAACATCCTCAGCTCTAGAGATAAGTGACACGCTCGCAATGAAAACCCTCTAATTAAACGCGAACCAAATTAAACTAATTAAATAGTATTCAAAACTTTTAATTTCAATTGTTTACTTAACTCCCAAAATACAAACCTCAAACAGATTACAAACTGTTATCACGCATGTTTAAGACCAGGTCATGCGCACATAAACATGAATATAACTTTCCCTCCAACCTGATTTCAAAAAAATATCTTATACGTGAATCAAGAAAAAAATCCCTCATAAGAAATGTGAAAATTTTCCTTGCTATTCAAACAATAATTAAACGCATCAGGCTTAAATATACTCAATAATGAATATCACTCTAACAATCAATCAAATATAATCAATGCATTGAAATATTAAATCTTTAAAATTACTTACGTTTTTAAAATCATAAAAACTATGTTTGAAACACACATGGCAGATAAGTATAAAATTAAACAAAATTAACGAGTCAAAACCCTCGTTAATAATTCCGTAATGAATTCAAATCATCAAACAACCAATTAATAACAAAAACGTGATTTTATTTAAAAGCTATAGTTAATTAACTATTTCTTTAAACTCAACTATATCTACCGATATTCAATGTGTGTCTGAAGGTTACACCCCTCAAACCTCTTAACCGAAGCGCAATATGTGACAACATGTCGAACTATAACAATTATCTACGTCACAGAAATATACAGATATGATCAAAAGAATCGGTCCAAACATTAAAATAACATAAAATATATAAAAATATCCTGCAAAATAAATGTACATCATAAAATATATTATTCAAAATTATCTTCTATTTCTTCGGGGAAAAGTCCATTGCAATATGTATATCCCATTAAAGGGTTATAACTTCGAAAATACTAGAAATAAGTACTATGTTATTGGTACCATTTTAACGGCAATTTTACTAGGAATTTGCTGACTAATAAAAAAATTATAGGTTCAATTTAAAAAAAAAGAGAAAATAGCCTTTAAACTTCGATAACTTTGGCACGACATATTTAACACCCTGTATATGCTGTCACGTTATTCACCTTCAAAACATATCACGTGTTAGTCCATAAATTGGTAACAAAAGAGTTACGTGAGGCACTGCACCCATTTTCAGGTTAAGACTTAAAATGTTAAACGCTGCAACTGTCAAGATTTTAACACAATTTGCAATAAAACCAAAACTAACAGTTGTAAGTGCACATTGTCATATATCATTGCAAAGATAATTTTGGGTGGCTATCATCATAATAACAAGAAAGTATAGCAATTTATAAAAAAAAAAATTGAAAGTGGTTGCGGAAATTTGGAACACCTGTAAATATATAAATAAAAATAAAAAATGCACTGTAGCATACTACATATTGTCCTGGTTTTTTCCCTTCAGAAGAAATTAAAGAAGATATGGAAATTAATGTATTCATGTGTGTTTTATTTCAGACAGATAACGATAAAAATCTAAATTGTAATTGATAATTTTGTGTAATGTATAATTTTGTCCACGTTTGTAGATTGCTCGGGCCGAGTTATTTCAGACTTATTTCAGACAGATAACGATAAAAATCTAAATTGTAATTGATAATTTTGTGTAATGTATAATTTTGTCCACGTTTGTAGATTGCTCGGGCCGAGTTATTTCAGACTTATTTCAGACAGATAACGATAAAAATCTAAATTGTAATTGATAATTTTGTGTAATGTATAATTTTGTCCACGTTTGTAGATTGCTCGGGCCGAGTTTGATGTTCGAAGTCCCCGCTATGCAGGAAGTTGTAATAATATTAATATATATATTGTCGCCAGTTTGATTTTTATTTATGTTAGGTGGGAGTGAGATGCCGTTTGCAGGACATTCATTTTGTAGAGATTTCTGAGGTCTTGACCAGATAGGTTGTAGATTTTTTGTAATATTGAACAGAACTTAATTTTGTTCAATAGTTTAGGATAAAATCGTTTTGTATTGTCAGGTGATATTTTTGATGTGATTAAATTCAGTTACGCGTTTTTACGAGTCTTTCAAACTTGTAAATATATATATTAAATAATCTATCTGGAATCTCTCTTAGTATAAGTTTTTTCTTGTGACGTGACGTGCACAAAATGAAAAGTATGTACATTTTAATATTATCTTTAGATATTTAGGGATAATTTGATTTCACTCAGAAGCTTCTTAAATTCAGTAATTTTAGTTTATAATAATTTGTAATTTTGTGAAATTTTTTATAATCAGAAAAATATCTAGAAAATTTATCAGACTGTTTTTGTGGAGTTTAGTTTTTATTCATATAAATATTTTAATACGTTTAGAAGGTGGGGAAATTTTTGTGTGGTGTCATGTTAAATGCACGCATGACTGTAAGATTTTGAGTTTGCGCGTAAGATAGACAAATTTCTATTTTGACGTTTGAATTAAGGGTTTATGGTTTTGTTGACATCTGATAAATTTTGTTTTTATTTTTATTTCAAATCTTTGCTCGTGGTAATTCATTTGGAGGTTTTTTACAACTTGTATCTTCATATGGTATCCAAGTTTTTTTATCCTCGTAGCTGTGCTATTGTCAGTTCAACGTTACACTTTGTAAAGTTGATTTTTTTTTCTTTTTTTTTTTAATAAAATTGTAAGGGGGGGAAATGCTTGTATAATTTGTCTTATACCCTTTATTTTAATTCCATTACCCGAATCCCTGAGGATTACCCCTGGAGAAGAGAGCTCAAGGAAGGCGACCCGACTGAAGATAGCTGGCAGAATAAGTTGCTGTGTGAATTCAAAATTAATAAGCAATTAAAAGGCACAATTCATAGCAATATGTACGTAAAATTTCATTGCTACAACTTTATTAGTTTTCATGCTAAGCTCCGCCGGCACACTATTGCCGCACCCGGTATATGGTAGATTCAATTAGTTGGCGATTTAAGGTCTGGTTTTACTTCAAAATGTATATATTTAAAATAATCTTACATGTTTCGGCATATGATGCCTTTTTCATGAATTTAAAATATATAAATTGATAATATATTTTAAATTCTTTGAAAAAGGTATCATATGCCGAAACATGTAAGATTGTTTTAAATATATACATTTTGAAGTAAAACCAGACCTTAAATCGCCAACTAATTGAATCTACCATAATATACAAAGGTCACGAAATAATTATCTATCTATCTATATAAATATATATATATATATATATATATATATATATATATATATATATATATATGGTAAACTTAATCAGTCGGCGATTAAAGGTCTGGTTTATTACTTCAAAGTATATATATTCAAAAAAACCCTACATGTTTCGGCAATTATGCCTTTATCAAGGATATAAAATATAGATGACAGAATATATTCTAGTCTGGTGGGGTGCATTCAAGTTCACTGTCGGACATGTTTCTTAGTATACACGTATAAAGATTTTTTATTATTAAAAATGCCGTACTATATTTTGTAACTGGCAAAATAATTACCTAACTGTCAGTTTCAACAAACTTATTACATTGCCTAGCAACGATTTTACAAGTATCTTCCTTAAAATAGTTTATCAAATTATCATAAAAATAAATACCGATACTCATGTATTATTATTATTATTATTATTATTTAAAACAAAACTTATATAGAATTACTAATAGTAGATTGTGAGTAAAATCGTATACATACCTCGGGAGAACTTATTCCAGCCTCGCGTCTGCAGCTTACCTCGGTGCTTTGCACCTCGGTAAGCTACCTTGACGCTCGGCTGTAATAGAGCACTTCCCCTCTCGGTATGTAATATACTATTTACAATGAAACCAAATGAAACCGTCAAGCATCAAATAATATGTCATTATGTGGAAGCGGTTAAAGTACCAATCCAATTTCACAGTCTACTCCCATTATGAATTTTTTCGATGGCTCGTTATAATATTCGTGAAATTAACTGGCGTGACAGAGCTAAATCTATGGTAAGTGATTATTAATCCTTAATATGATATTTAAAAGCTTATTTGGCGTAAATATATTGAAATAATGTTTATTTTTAATATATTTTTTAAGATGAAAGTTGATGCCCTTTTGATATAGATGAGTACCTACTTGTACGTATGGAAAATAACTTTGTTGGGATGGCTCTAAGCTTTCAGGATTATGTTGGACTTCTTCGGCAACCTGAAAGGTTTTTTAACCTCCAATTCGGGCTGGCGGTAACTAGATTCTAGTTCAAAAGGAGTTGGACAGGCTTTATTTATTAATGCACTTTTGAGGTATTTGTTCTGTGTTTTTCATTTGTCAATGAGCGACGCTGAATGTTCTATGGTGTCTTTTGTGATTTGATTCTATGGAGTAAGGGATTTATGAAATTTGTCTATCCCAGCATCATGAATTGACGACTCTATAACAAGATGAAATACGGGTTTGCATATCTGGATAGCTATTGTCACACAAATATGAACTTGTATTGTGCTCTTTACACCCGATTTTTAATAATATTTTTATATAATTACGAACGTTTTTGTTAAAAAAAAAATGGTGAATTTTTACACGCTCAAGTTTATAATTTATTAATGCAATTTTTTCTTCAATTCTCCAATACATTCCGGCATCACGATAATCTATGCCCACACATTAACCGAAAACGTTCTGTGTCTATGATTGTTATTTATATACCGCTCTTAATTATTAAATATTAAATTAAATACATTTTATTGAAAAATATATAATTTATTTTAAACAGTTAATTATCCCAACAGGCGTATACCTTGTGCGAAGACAATTTCAAATATTTTTAAAAAATTCAAAGAAAATGGTTGTTTTCTAAATTCCCATAAAAAAAATAAAATAAAACCAATCACGTGTTAACAGAACACATGAAGCTGAATATCCCGTCT
The DNA here is from genome assembly GCA_935421215.2 of Melolontha melolontha. Classification (NCBI taxonomy): domain Eukaryota; kingdom Metazoa; phylum Arthropoda; class Insecta; order Coleoptera; family Scarabaeidae; genus Melolontha; species Melolontha melolontha. The sequence goes on from OW285239.1 coordinate 89,988,826, forward strand.
TATGTAGAAGAACGGGTCTGTAGGATCGCTCTTAAATGTAGCCAGGCATTTTGGAGTATCGTACAGTTCGGTGTTTAAAACCCCGAAAGAATTCAAATATAAGCCATATAAGATATCAAATCATCAAGAACTTTTCGAGAAAGATAAAGTAAAACGAATTTTTGTGATATAATGTTTAATTTGTTAAATGAAGACGAAGAAATTTTAAATAAATATTTGCTGACAAATTAAACAGTTCCGTAATAGATTAAAAGAGTTTCTTGTACATTCTATATGTCAATCTAAATAATTTCCCTTTGAATGTTTAATCATTCATATCTTTAATAGTTAGAAAGCATAGTAAAATGAAACCCAAACCAATGGGTTTCATTTTTTCTTTATCTTATAGGAAAAGGTTGGGTGTAATTTTAATAAAATAAATACTTAGCCTACTTATTAATATTATTAATATTTTTATTTAGGAACATTATCATATTAATATTTTTCGATTTTAATCTTGCACGCCTTTGTTCTATTATTAAACGAACTGTACTAAAGGCTCTTTCACTTTTTGCTGAACTCGTTGGAATACAGAAGTATTTCCTAGCACATTGTTGTAAGGGTTTTAGCACCATTCCTGTTACCGTAGATTTGGCTGGCTTGGGACGAGCGGTTGTCTTGGGACAAACTGCAGATTGGTTTTTGAAAGTGTACTGGCATCTACCATTGAGTAGATGAACTTCGAAAACGTATAGAATATGTTGGTAATGGATGGCTGGAGCCTATTAAATATAAAATATCTTCGCGTGGTTGTGTATTTGTGCGGACTTACAGGTGAGTAAAAATGGGCTTTTTATGTAGCCTTGACACTTCTTATCAGCCGCGAGTGCCTATTGGACATATGTGGTCCGAATATTTTTTTTTGGGATGTCTGTTATGCATTTTAAACATATTATGTGATACGAAAAATACATAACCTTACAAATACACGTGGGCTAATATTTTGTTTTTGTTTGTCATTTTTAGGGTGTTTTGGGACATGCCAAATAAATACGTGCGGACGGTGGGGAGTCGCAAATATCGCGATTTCAGTGATGAAAACTTCAAACAGCACTAAATGACATTGGAACAAATAATTTAACTTTTAGAGAAGCTGGTGATAAATATGGTATACCTAAATCCACTTTGGAAAGAAAGTACAACTGTACAAATATGAAACGTGCTGGTGGACAAACAATGTTAACAGCAAATGAGGAAAAGAACATTGCCGAAGCAATCACACAAGCAAGTGAATGGGGGTTTCCCTTAGAACGAGGTGACATACAAGATTTAGTACAGGGATATTTAAACAGACTAGGCAAGACCATCACAAAATTTCGGAACAATAGGCCAGGCAACAGCTGGTACTATGGTTTTATTTCCAGACATCAAAATTTAACGTTGCGACTGTCGGAGAATATCAAGAGGAGCCGGGCTGCGGTTTCAGTAGATATCCTTGATGAATATTTTGATAATTTAACTGATTCATTGAGGGATGTGCCACCACAGAACATTCTAAATTATGATGAAAGTGGATTTGTCGATGATCCAGGACGAAATAAAGTGGTGGTAAGGAGAAAAGCAAAACACGCTGAGAGAGTTATGGACTCGACCAAAACAAATACTTCAGTCATGTTTTGTGTAAGCGGATCTGGGATTACATTGCCACCTTATATTGTTTATAAGGCTGATCATCTTTGGAGCACCTGGACAGAGAGGGGTCCGGAAAATGCTCGATACAACCGTAGCAAATCCGGCTGGTTTGACCAGGCGCTTTTGAGGATTGGTTTATGACAGTCGCTTTGCCTTACCTCCGGAACTTGAATGGACCCAAAGTGCTATTGGGTGACAATCTCGCTAGCCACATTTCTCTCAAAGTTCTAGAAGAATGTAAAACAAATAATATCAGATTTATACTTTTACCGCCCAATAGCACTCACCTTTGCCAACCACTGGACGTAAGCTGCTTTAGATCTATCAAAGGAACTTGGAAAGAAGTGTTAAAAGTCTGGAAAAAGAAAAACCGAGGACCTTTAAGAAAAGACATGTTTCCTAGTTTACTTCGTCGAACATTAGAAAAAGTGGGTGCCAATCAGAAAGATAACATTATTGCAGGATTTAGAGCCACAGGAATATTTCCCCTTGATCGTAACGCTGTGCTGAAGAAGTTGCCAAATCAAGATGTTGCTGATAACGATACTTCCGCACGGGTAATTGGCGAGACAATGAAAAGCTTTTTTGAAGAACTTCGATATGGAAAAAGAGGAATCAACGCTTCACCAACTCCCAAGCCTGCAAGGAAAAAGAAAAAATTAAACGTGCCTGCTGGAAAGAGTGTAGCGTTGGAAGACGTAAAAACAGCTGAAGAAAATAAGGCGACACCATCCACATCACAAAAGCCGGCCAAAATGAAAAAGCTGTCGTCCGCTGATACGTATGAACTTCAAGACACTGACTCTGAAAATGGTCAAGCTGGAGGATTTTCTTCAAATGACGATGAAATTGAAGAATCAGAGACTTCAGCAATTATTATTGAACCGGATAAGAAAGGATTTAATGAGTTAGAAATACACGACTTCGTGATAGTGGAACTGAAGTCTGTGAAGGGAAGGAGTCAACGATTCATTGGTAAAATTATTGAAACAAATCCACAGCGTTGCTCATTTGTAAAAGAAAGCGCAAAAACTAGGAATGCTTTCATTTTCCCTGAAAACCCTGATGAAGGGGATATCGAAGGTGCCGAATATATTGTTACGCTGCCACCTCCTACAAAGCTGAGAAGGGGAGCATTTTCATTTGACTCTGGTGTGCTGGAGCGATACTTGCGTATCTACGAGTGAAAAAAAAGTTTTAATTTTTCAAGTTCCTTTCTATTTTAATGTTCAGAATATTTTTTTGTTTTGCTGTTACCATTGTCTTATTATCTTCTTGTAGAGAATCTCTTTATTTTGTACTAATAAATATTAAAAAACTATCTAGGTACCATTTTTTATTTTCCATCCACCGTAGTCTTCCCTAAAAATTATTTGTTTGTCTCAAGTCGCCTAATAGAGTGTAGGAGATGATAAATCCGTAAAAATATATGGATGTCCCTAGACACCCAAAACGTGAGGTGACTTGGGACAGATACATTTTATTCTTTTTTTCTTGTAATGGAAGGTCAGAATGCATTCGCATTATACCATTTGATACCCCTTGCCATTTAGCATGGTATGGTCTAACCTATTTAGACCATAACATCATACTTTTTGATCCAGGATAGATGAAACTTGAAAATCGTCCCAAGCCACCCAAATCTACGGTACCTAAAAGAAAATCCAAATAAAAAATGCAATTACCTTTTTTTTTAACTTACCTTTCGAAATAAAAGAGAATCTACGTCCTTTGGCCTTTCGGGGTATTGACTTTTAGTTATTATTACATCAACTGTAATTGATTTTACTTTCTCTTTCTTGCAAAAATCCAATAATGAAAGTGACTTTTGATGTCTGTTTCGATTACAGGCATTTTTTCTTTAATTTCAGGATCTATTTTCTTCATAATATTGAACATTTCTTGTTCTAGAAAAGAAGCAGCCCCGGTAGTATTTTCAGTACTACGAAAACTTTCTCTTTTAAATCGAGGGTGTAAAACTGTTGCTACTATAGTAACTGATCCTCCTTCATATGAAAATAGCTTTGCTTTAACAGATTCCAAAAGTTTGTTGTATAACGTCTTCCCTTCCTCAATCTTTAATTCCAGTAGTGATGCTGTCAGGTAATTGTACAGTCTAAAAGTTATTAGGATTAGAGAAATAGTAGAGAAGAAATAGTAACATTTATTACCTACAAGAATTTCCCACTACTGCTTTTTAAGATAAATTTCTCTATTCTATAAAACCACTTATTCGTAAGATACACAAGGTGGGGCGTTCGGTATTAGAAGTATGATGTAATGCGAGAATGTTCTACAATTTCATAAAATGATAAAATCTATTTGTACTTTTTGCTATATTTTCTACCTTTTTTGATACACTAATTTTACTATCTTAGACATATTTCAATCTTAAAGAAATACTATCCATATTCCTTGAATTTGTTAAAAATATTTAAAATTGTCGTCGTACAAGGTATACGCCTGTTGAGATAAATAACTGTTTTAAATAAATGATATATTGTTTAATAAAATATATTTAATTTAATATTTTATCCAACACCTCCTAATAATAGACCTATAACTATGGCGATTTTAAATCAATTATGTAGCTTATAACTCACTAGTGAGTTAAAAACATAATTTATCTCACTAGTGAGATAAAACAAGGTGAATATAACAACGTAATTTGAAACATACTTGAGTAGGCAAAACCTTACCAATTTTGTATAATACAAAAGTATTTTTAATAATATAAAAAATATTATTAAAAATGGGGTGTGAAGAACACAATACAAGTTCATATATGTATTTTTGAATGTATCTTCTCCAAAGACGTAGAAACGTATTTCACATTTCTACATGATCGTCGGTACGCCCCTGTTGGAGAAGAGACACATTCAACAAAACATAACTACGTTGCTATCTCGCAGAAATTATTAAGACAGAACGTGAAGAAATATTCAGCGCTGTCTATATAATAACCGCAGAACTAGCATCGTGTTTTTATAGTCGGTAACCACCGTATCTATAAAAACTGTATTATCGTGTTTTCACTACTTGTCGGCGTGAAACGAATGCGTATATAACAATGTAATTTGAAACATACTTGAGTAGGTAAAACCTTACCAATTTTGTATAATACAAAAGTATTTTTAATAATATAAAAAATATTATTAAAAATGGGGTGTGAAGAACACAATACAAGTTCATATATGTATTTTTGAATGTATCTTCTCCAAAGACGTAGATACGTATTTCACATTTCTACATGATCGTCGGTACGCCCCTGTTGGAGAAGAGACACATTCACATACAAAATTGGTAAGGTTTTGTTATATACGCATTCGGTTCACGCCGACAAGTAGTGAAGACACGATAATACAGTTTTTATAGATACGGTGGTTACCGACTATAAAAACACGATGCTAGTTCTGCGGTTATTATATAGACAGCGCTGAATATTTCTTCACGCTGTCTTAATAATTTCTGCGAGATAGCAACGTAGTTATGTTTTGTTGAATGTGTCTCTTCTCCAACAGGGACGTACCGACGATCATGTAGAAATGTGAAATACGTATCTACGTCTTTGGAGAAGATACATTCAAAAATACATATATAAACTTGTATTGTGTTCTTCACACCCCATTTTTAATAATATTTTTTATATTATTAAAAATACTTTTGTATTATACAAAATTGGTAAGGTTGTACCTACTCAAGTATGTTTCAAATTACGTTCTTATATACGCATTCGGTTCACGCCGACAAGTAGTGAAGACACGATAATACAGTTTTTATAGTGTAATAACGCAATGCAGTTGTGTGTACGCAAACATTCTCAATGAGGCCACAGCCTCGTCCCCGTAAAACAAATGTAACGTGTTTTACAAATACGTCCTCGCTTAACGCGAGTTGTTTGCAAACACAAACTACATGTCAGGGTTTGTATTATATTCCCTAAGTAGTACGAGGATCATCTGATGTATATATAACGAGAGTAATGCAAGGGAGATTCACATTCAGAACAGACATTCACATTCACACATTCAGTCTACATACTAGTTAGTAAGAATGTATATAATTGTTATCCAATTTATAAGTGTTATGTATTAAATTATATGTTACCCGAACTTTGTGTATCATTTAACGGGACAACGATATCTGCGTGAAGACTCAACGATGTAGCCCTCAGGACCAGGCTAACATCACGTGGCGTCCTGCCACGAACGTGCACAAACGGCACTAATATCACATGGCGTCCTGACACGAACGTGCACAAACGGCACTAATATCACATGGCGATTCTGCCTTAGGGCTTAAGGCCCCACTAATATCACATGGCGATTCTGCCTTAGGGCTTAAGGCCCCACTAATATCACATGGCGATCCTACCTGTCCACACCACTAGATGGCTCTGCCAGCCATCTAAGGCCGAAAAAGACCAAGTGGAAATTCGGAACGGACCAGAAAAAAAAAACCTACAGCTTAGCAGGTCAAAACCAAGAAAATGGGCAAGTACGCAACAAGGAACGGAGGAAATCATCTCCAAGAGCAAACAGAAGCTCCACACGAAAGAAGAAACGCAGGTATTCTTTAGAGTAAATTTAAACAAAGAAAAATATTACGGTGTATAAAAATAAAGTGCAAGACGTTCATATCTATAAATTACGTACATTTCGCGAGTGAAAATGTTTATTTGTATTATAAGAGACAATAACATTTATTTAATGCATACATACCATGTTATTTTTGTCTACTTACGCAAGAATGCAAAAGTTGCAAAGCGCGTACCATACGTTTCTTTATGTAAAGGTCAAGTTTATTTAAAAATTAATATGTACTATGTGACTTAGAGATGTTACATTTCGGCCGTACACTTCGCAATTTTGTTATTAACGCAAAAGTTTAAATATATTTTTGTTTAGAAGGCGCATATATATATATATACACATATATCGCAAAAATATGTTATATTTTTTAATAAGTTTAATTACGTGCATAAAAAATGCATGCGTTGTACTTTTTAATAAGCGCCATACAAGAAGGTTATATTTCAGATAGTTTACAAACAAACGTATAAACAATAACTTGTATATTTAAACTAATCGCGAGTAAATAAACATCGAATTCAAATTAAATATGTGTAGTTTAGTAATACACGAAGTCAAGGTCACTGATAAAATGCAACACAACGTTTATTTTGTAAACGATCGGATAAGTGACATTGAAGGAAATATTGCTGATATATTCAGAAAGTTTTTTCGCTAACAAAATAATATTGAACTAATAAAAGAAACCAATATACGAGGAGTAGTATATTAGTTTTATTGGTAAAGATTCCGAAATTTTTGTAACAAATGCCTTAGAAGTTGATTCCAATGCCATAACGGTTAGTAACGGGACGATTCGATAGCATCCTAATCACGTCTGGAGCCCTATAAGACGACAGAGACCTATCGATTGTACCTTTACGACACCAACGACAGTGCAACCTACAGGACAGATCATCCTAGAGTTGTGGAACTGGCGAAAACGATAACCAACCGAATCAGACGAACTTCAAAGGAGGAGAAAGGCAAAGAGACTCCAATTCGCCCCTAGGTCGTGACGAAGCAAGCATGCGCTTCCAGGAAAGAGTCCTACACGACAAAAAACGCTCTCAGAATTTTTTTTTAGAGATTACAGTTATAACAAAAGTGTGTTTTGTTAACTGGTCTCAAGTTTTTCTAGATTGAAGAAAAGGCTTACAGCATAAGGGAAGTTCCGCTGTACAAGCACCCTTACTGTAGTCAGAATAAGCTTCACAGGATAGTTCTGCGCAGGAACATGACAGACACGAAATATGTGCTGTCCAGGGAAATACACGAAAGAGTGATTTCCAGAATAATTTTTTCCATGGAGGAAAATAGATAGAAAAACGGAGAGTCGATTTATTTTAAAGTATGGTTGGAAAGGGAGCATAAGAATTGGGAGCAAACAATCATGCACAAGAATTGAAACCAAAAGATCAAGCATGAGGAATCGGAAAACAAGAACCAAACGCGAAAAACAAGAAAGACCAGAATGGCAAACGGCGAAACAAGGCAATTATTCTATATAAGTTGCTCATAATATAGAAATAAAATACTAAAAAGCGAACAGACTAACAAGATTGAGACAGTGTACAAATTACAAAGGCCCAATTAACGATTATTATCAATTAATTATTATTACCAATTAATTATTATTATCAATTAATTATTATTATCAATTAACGATTATTATCAATTAATTATTATTATCAATTAACGATTATTATCAATTAACAGTTTTTATTAGGATATTTATCATTTTAAGATTAATATTACATATCTATTCGTTAAATATTATTGTATATAGATTAAGACTATCCATCATTTTACCGTGTAGAATTTTAGTTATCATAAGTTTTAGCAAATTTATTATTTAAGTATTACTATTGTAAATGTATAATCCCAAACAGTGTTCACCATATTATAGGAATAAGAAAGATATAGATTTTAATGTAAGAAAAACAAACACCTCAGCGTTATTTTTCTTAACCCCAGGAAGGGTGGTGTAATAACGCAATGCAGTTGTGTGTACGCAAACATTCTCAATGAGGCCACAGCCTCGTCCCCGTAAAACAAATGTAACGTGTTTTACAAATACGTCCTCGCTTAACGCGAGTTGTTTGCAAACACAAACTACATGTCAGGGTTTGTATTATATTCCCTAAGTAGTACGAGGATCATCTGATGTATATATAACGAGAGTAATGCAAGGGAGATTCACATTCAGAACAGACATTCACATTCACACATTCAGTCTACATACTAGTTAGTAAGAATGTATATAATTGTTATCCAATTTATAAGTGTTATGTATTAAATTATATGTTACCCGAACTTTGTGTATCATTTAACGGGACAACGATATCTGCGTGAAGACTCAACGATGTAGCCCTCAGGACCAGGCTAACATCACGTGGCGTCCTGCCACGAACGTGCACAAACGGCACTAATATCACAATAGATACGGTGGTTACCGACTATAAAAACACGATGCTAGTTCTGTGGTTATTATATAGACAGCGCTGACTATTTCTTCACGCTCTGTCTTAATAATTTCTGCGAGATAGCAACGTAGTTATGTTTTGTTGAATGTGTCTCTTCTCCAACAGGGGCGTACCGACGATCATGTAGAAATGTGAAATACGTATCTACGTCTTTGGAGAAGATACATTCAAAAATACATACATGAACTTGTATTGTGTTCTTCACACCCCATTTTTAATAATATTTTTTATATTATTAAAAATACTTTTGTATTAAAACAAGGTGAAATTTAGATTGCATAGAGACATTCAAACTGCTATAGTATTAACACATTTTTATTAATTCTAAAGGGTAAACAATAGCAACTAATTAACATTTACATTAATATTAAAGTTGAAGGAAATCCTCTTTGTATCTGACTCTGCATTCAGGTTATTCGAATTTAGAGTTACACTAGAAGACGTATTTGAAGTATCCTGAACAGAAATTTGATGACCAGAAGTCGAGGACGTTAGACTGTCTGGACCTTGTATCTTTCTGGCTATATCAATCTTGTTGGATACTGAATCTTGTATATAACCTTCTGCCACAGTGGACGATTTCCACCCACCATGTCGTTTAACTGTTGTAATATCAGCTCCAGCGTTTGCCAGAAGAGATGCTGACGAACGTCTCAGACTATGTCCTGTATATAATTGAGCTTCTGGTAGGTTCCGGAAAGATGCAACTTTCTGAGGTATCTTAGAAATGGTGTTAATTCCAACTGGCTGGATAGTGCATTTTTCTTTCTTGTAATTTAGGAAGAATCTGCCATGTGGAATACCTTTTGGTCTCATACAGACATATTTTCTGTAGAGGTCAAGAATATCTGTTGTAAATCCTTCTGCCATAACAGTGAAACTTATAGATACGTTTGTCTTTGTGTCAGGTATCGAAACATACAAGTATCCTCCTTTATCTTCTATATCGTCAACTTTCAGCTTAGTTATTTCATCACAACGACACGCACCTGATATACCCATTATTAAGGCAACCTGCATAGAATACACGAAGGAATAATGAATAAATACTTTGAATTAAATATAAGAAAATAAATAATACCTTCATCATCAAATATTTATTGTTAGGAGCCTCATTCAGAAACTTCTCTATATGTAGCCTCTCCAAGATTTTCGCCTTTTTGGACTTGTGGGTTCTTGCCTCACTCTTCAAATAGGAAATCAGTTTTCCGTATTTCGATATGTCAATATTCATACCGTATGCACAACGTCGAGCGATCGATGGATATATAAGTAATGACTGGCCAACTGCAAGTGGAAGGGGCTACATACGTTAAACTCCTACAGGGCGTATTTAATTGTGGTGAACTAAGAAAGCGTTATGGTTGTTTATTAATAAATGATGTATCGAAATAAATATTCCAAATTAATAACTAATTGTTTAACAAACTACAAAATTATTTGTAGTATATTATTTATAGTTAATGTACGAATTTGGATATTTTATCCGACTACACCGTTGCTTTTCGCACTATTAGTCATATGCCGGCTGTCGACGTCCCTACAATAACGGATACTTTTGTTTATGTCTCTTCGGCCATAATACTTTAAATTTAACATTTAAATTTAAATAAAATGATATAATGTAGTTGAAAGTATCATAAAATACAATCCGCCGTAAAGTGCAGAGTTTTTGTTCACTGCATAATAATAATAGTAATCCATTTTTAATTTAAAAAAATGCGGGAATTCCCGACGATTATTATTATACCTACAGCAACTATACGTACTCTACCTACGGTTGACAAGGAGCAACTGAATCACCAGTCGTATAGCGTTCGATGATTATACAAAATAACCTACTTAGTGCGCAAGCTTGTTTTCCGATTCAATATATTCGCCTTGCTTGAACACTATGAGCGACTGATAGGAATATTCAATGTGTTAGAGAGAGATTATTTGATTCGTACTTAGATCGTATGTAGAATGTGTTGGATAAAGAAATGTCGCGTATGGAACGCCCGTACAGTTAGACAGTAGAACAGATTGAATATACTCACTCAACCCTAACCACATAAACTCGCTATTCGTCTTCGTCTTACTACATTGTGGTAGATCAATCACTCCCCGGCGTTCATACGGTATACACTTTCAAAGTACTTCTTAACATGGAATACTTCGTCCACAATGAAGAAGGTGCTATTTTCCTTCTATAAATATGGAAATACGCCAGCATAACTTCTTCGTTAATTCCAGTGATACTGATGTTGTTTTCTCCATTCTTCAAAATGACGAAATTCTTTGTCGTAATTATCCTTCGATTTTTTTGGCAGTAATTTATAACATGCTGCTTGAACTTCTAGCGGAATGAAAACAGCTTCTTGCAACTCTTCCATTACCATCAACTTTTAACTGCAGTATTATTATTAATCAATCACTAATTTTGTTTGCTTGTTGATTTGCATTATTTATTCTCCATAGTAACTGCATTACTGTATATGAACTTTTTGCATTAGTCGTTTATAATTTAAATTTGACATGGAACGTCAAATTTATAATTTAAATTTGACATGGAACGTCAAATTTATAAAACATTAAAGCCATTTTGAACAGATCTTGAAAGGTGTTGGATAAAGTTTTGTATTGCACACGTGTGCTAATTACAAATAAGTCACTTGAGAAAAGTAGCTCACTCGTCCTAGCGGACTCGTGAGCTAAACATTTTCTCGCGTGACTTATTTGAAACATAACACACTTGTACAATAAATAACTATAAGTATGAACGAAAAATCAGAAATATTTGATAATTGGAAAAATACGTCTAAATGTGTCACTGGTGTATAACTGATTGCCTACTATTCCACCATACATTTATCCCTATGTGTAAAGCTAAAAGATGAAAAATTATACCTAATGATAAAAGAAGAACCCGGTATATATTTTTTATTAAAGGCTATTTTTGTAGTCCAAAGAAGAGATTTGGCGAATTAACAAAATTTGTTGTTAATCTGAAGATAATTAGCGATGAATATGTATTTAGTTATAAAACTTATTGCGAGTCTGGAAAATATTGGCAAGTAATAGATAAGTGGGAGTAACGGTGTCAAGTATTGATTGATTTCGTAGCTGTACTCAGGCTAACGTTTCAATCACTTCCTATCACAATGCTTAATATATTAAAAATTTGGCTGTTTTATCTATACCATTTATTTAAATTTAATATGAGAGATTCACACAGAGATTCACTGTTTTTCAAGCCCTTATTTACTAAAGTTGTCATTCGAAAGTTGTAACATTGTTAGGATTTAATATATATATTTACAGAGCTGTTTTTAAAAATATTTATATTTAACCTTCCGTTGCTGGCGCGCGGACTCTGAGTCCGCGCCATTCTTTGTTTTTGATTTACTAAACATTTCCCCACCCCCTAAATCTGCCCGTTACGGTATTCGTCGAACAAGTTTCAAGGAACATTAGTCTATAACCTGAAGTGTATCAGTGTAGTACTTTTCGTTTTATAAAATATTGCGGAGTGAGAGTCCGCGGCCAGTGAAAACGTTATTGAAATTCGCATAAGGTAAGATACATGAACATTTTCAACAGCTATATACATAATAATGTATTCTTTAGATGTATCACCCTAAGTTGTCCTACGAGGAGGAACAAAGGAGACTGCATGAACTTATATTAGAATGTCTCAGTGAGAATGATAATGAATGTGAAGTCGCCAATGATTATCAAGAAGATGACTCTATGGAAGATAGTGTAGAAGAACGGGAGGAAGATTCAGACACGGAACAGGAAGTTTCTGGTGGTGAACAGGATGAACCGATTTCATGGGGACCCCATTTTGTTGGAAAAGATGCATCAATATGGTCCAAACATGTTCCTCCTTCAAGTAGAACACGTTCGGAGAACCTGATTACGCGATTGCCGGGTCCTAAGGTAGCTGTAAAAAATTTGAAAGTTGCTTATGAAATATGGAAATATTTTTTTGATGATGACATGTTAGGAAAAATCGTGGAATATACAAACAAACATATAGACAAGAATAAAGAAAAATACAGTCGTGAAAGAAATGCAAAAGAAACTGATAAAGCTGAGATTCAGGCCCTGATTAGCTTGCTTTATTTAGCTGGAGTACTGAAGTTCAGTCGTCTAAATGTGGAAGAGTTGTGGAGCAACAGTGGGACTGGTGTTGAGCAATTCCGCCTCACAATGTCTAAATTACGCTTTACTTTTTTTACTGCAACATTTACGATTTGATGATATGGATACACGCGTGGAGAGGCGAAAGACAGACATATTAGCCCCCATCAGGGAAATATTTGACCCATTTGTCGACAAGTGTAGATCTGCATATACTCCTTTTCAAAATGTAACAATTGATGAAATGTTAGTGGCGTTCCGTGGGAGATGCGGCTTTCGCCAGTACATCCCAAGCAAGCCCAATAGGTATGGCCTAAAGGTTTATGCTATGGTGGATTCAAAGACATTTTACGCGAGCAATTTGGAAGTCTATGTTGGCAGACAGCCAGATGGACTTTGGCGTTTGGATAATTCCCCTTTAGCACTTGTTCAAAGACTGGTTGAACCAATCAGACATTCAAAACGGAACGTGACGTGTGATAATTGGTTTACCAGTATCCCATTAGTACGTACGCTATATACGGATTACACGCTTACTTTTCTGGGAACTATTCGCAAAAACAAACGCGAACTACCTGCAGAAATTTCAAATCCACAAAAAAGACTAGGTACAAGTATGTTTGCATATGATAAAAATATAACATTGGTGTCATATATCCCGAAACAGAAAAAAAACGTAATACTGATATCAAGTCTGCATCACGACGATAAGATCCACGAACCAACAGGTAAACCTGAAATGATCATTGATTACAACGAGTCGAAGGGTGGTGTAGACACATTAGATAAAATGTGCGCGGCATATGATTGTGCCAGAGGGACTCAAAGATGGCCAATGGTTATATTTTATGCGTTACTGAATATAGCTGGAGTGAATTCTATGGTACTGTTTCATTTGCAAAACACTGACCATAGAATCCCTCGACGAAAATTTTTGCACATTCTAGTTTCCGAATTAGCTGATAATTATCTTCGTGTTCGCGTAGCCCAAACCAATATCCCCAGAACTATATCAGCCAGATTGAAGGAAATACTTGGATTACAAGATCCTCAACCTGTTGCAAATGCTGAGAATACACGAGGACGTTGTCATTATTGTGACAGAAGAAAGAACCGACCAACTCGATTTTCCTGTCGAATGTGTGGAAAATTTATGTGCCTGGAACATCTAACTTGCATTTGTACTGTATGTTACACCTTAACCTAAGTCACTCCCATCGTTCAATTAATGTTTTGCTCTTATTATTCGTTTCAAGGTCGTATTCGTAACTACAATGTTTATTACTATAATACTCAAAATATGTATTCTATGTATGAAATAATAAATAGCGTTCAATTAGTTTAGTGTTTGTTTTAACCATATAAATACTAAACAGACCATTTTTTGCGGTTGAACCCTAGAAAATGGCATGCGGAGTCATAGTCCGCCGCCAGTAACGGTGTCTCTAGGATCTCACGCCAGCAACGGAAGGTTAAAGACTTAGGTAGTACAAATAAATATTGTTATTTATTCGATGATTCATTGTCCATCTCCATGTCAAATAGTAATATTGTGTAAAAAGTGCTAAATACTTATACTTGTATTTGATAACGTTAAGTATTCGAATTCATTTGAAACTGTTGCAGTTTAGCTGTTAAATGTGTTATTGTAGAAATTGATTTTCTCATATCTACTTCCTTTGTTAAATTGATACCTATACGGAATCAAGATTTTATTTATCATAAGTAAAAACACAAGAGCTTTTTTTTTATTGGATAAATTTCTCTTTGTAACGAAATTATTTTGCCAATCAGTAATTTGACGAGAAAAACTTACATGAAAAAATCGCGAGACCGAAAGGTCGAGCGATTTTTTCTAATGTAAGTTTTTCGAGCGAAATTACTGATTGGAAAAATATTGAGTTAAAAAGAAATTTATCCGATTGAAAGGAAAGCTCGAGTGTTTTTTGGCAAGATAAATTAACGACATGAATAAAACTTTTTAAATTGTCTCCATATTGACAAGTTTGTATTTTTTGTGTATTGCGGTATTGATCTTTTGATATTTGTTGAAATTTTCCCAAACCGACTCGTACATTTTACGTTCAACGATACTTAATAGTTATTACTTATTACCTGTCAGCTGCCAAAATAAATTAAGTGATGCAGGGCTACTAGATATGTAACAAGAAGAAGCATTTTTATCGGAGGAAGAAGCATTTTTATCGGTGATAAAAAGCTATGTAGGTTTTTATCGCTGTCAAAGTGACAAAAATGTCACCCGCAAATGGACATTTTTATATAGGAGTTAATTTATCGCTATTAATATCTAACTGCATAAAATATAATCAAAGTTCGTAAATATTCATATCCTATGTCAATATTCAAAGTTATAGTCTTAACAGGAGGATAATTTTATCAAACTTTATCACATCGTTGTATTTATCTATGTATATAATTTTTATGACCTTCTGTAAATATTGCATATACATGCGCATACAACTACATTCTTCAAAAAATAAGTGTAAGCAAAATTTGGTGAAAATTAATGTACAAAATGTGTCGTAATATATTCAGGTATAAAAAAATATCAGGTATGAGCTCATTGTAATTTTATACATGTACTATAAGTGTATGCGTATGTATTGGTCCTATATGTTTTATTTAAACAACTTAGAGTGTGAGCACATCTTTCTTCTTGTACACTTTGCATGGATATACAGAAGGATTAACACTATATAATTACCCCCAAAAAAAGCAACCGTAAGTATTATTGATTTTGCACTCCGTATAAAGTTATATGTATATTAACTAAGAAAATGAACATTTATAACCTCAAAATCCATAAGTAAACACTAAGTAATTGTTTTTGTTGCATCTTAAATATTCTAGTTCCTCGAAAGTAAATATATATTAGTAATAGCAACAATTAATAGATTTCTGTAAATCTACAATTTTGTGTTATAAAATATATTAGTAGTTAATACTATATTTTCAATTTTACTTTTGGTAGCGATATAGGCAACCAAGTTAACAGATTCTGCATAATCATTGTATAGTGTATAGAGTGTTCAGAAACATTCGAAGTCAAAGTAGTCCTTGAAAATATGAAGTCATGTCTGATATGGATTGATACATTTACTTAATACAATTTTATACGTTATATCATACACGCAAATGTAGGTACTTAAGTAAAGATATACGATTTTTTGTTCAGAACCCACTTGACTTCGAATGTTTCTGAACACCGTTATAAGTACTCAAAAATTATGTAATAAGAAAATAATTGTGCTGTTTCTCAATTTAAATAAGCACGCAACCTACTCTGTTTATATTTGATTAATTTTTATTTATATTTCAACTTGTCTGTGCAATTATAATGAAATATGCAGTCTTCCCCCCAAAAAATAAATCATGATTTACGTGCACGTGCACACATATTTGTAAGTCGCAAAAATAAATAAAATATAATTAATCACAGATAATCTCTTTATTTTATCTTGATTCTATTTCTGTTATTGATCATAAATGACATGCATCTCATCGTATCACATGTAGGACTATTGAAAACATTTATTTCCAGTTTCAGATAACTTTTTTGTTGGCTACTGAATGAATTTATTTTCAAGACATTGCCGATATTTATTTCAATAAAAGAAGAATTGTGTCAAAATGACGACAGTGAGTTTAATAGGTAAGAATCATTATTTAAAAAGTTGCATTATGTGTCCGTATAATAGTAGATATCAGTGGCGGCTCGGGGTGGTTCACATAGGGAGTGCATAATTGCAAAATTAAAAAGTGTAATACAAAAACGCTTACCCAATCCTTATAAATTTCACCGACGTACTGTTCCAGACAGGTACTGTTCATTGTATAGTTTTGAGGGAATAGTAAATATTACACTACACAGTTTAATTACATCTGACGATAAACAAAGTCCATTTTACGTGTCTTTGACTTGCAGAACAGTTCTATTAGTTTTCATTAAAGTTTGGGAAATCATTTATACATTCTTTTTCACAAGATAACATAGTAAGGGTAAGGTAAGGTAATCTCTCTTCTTTCATTGTATTTCTCAGGAAAGTTTTTATTCTCTTCAGCCGTGAAAACTGGCGTTCCGCTTCGGACGTTGTCATTGGGATTGTAATGACAATTTTTAAAAGCTTAACAACTTCATTAAAGGTGTCGCTTAATCCATCCGGCAGACTTCTATATTTTGCCTAAATTCTTCTCTAGAATATAGAACGCTTAATTCAGTTCGTAGTCTGGTTTCATTGAGGCATGGATAAAATTTTACTGCTTCTTTAAGGCAATCTTCCGGAAATTTTTTTTGAAAAGAGGAGAACTGTTTAAAAGAAATTAAGTTTGCTAATATTAAGTGCCCTGGATACCGAAATCTAGTTTTTATTTTTAGCAAAATAATATCGCACATTTCAATAGTTTCCCTCCTTCTTTGGCTACCATCAGTTACTCTTCGCCGCTTTGATGGTCGAGGAGTCAGTTCTGGGTCATTTTGTTTAACCAACTGATTATCTGTGTCAGCGATTTCGGTTCGAATTTTTCCAATAGCGCGTTCAAAATTATCTAAATTATTCTTGATTTTTAATGCATCTGTATTGACATTTTGTAATTGATTAAACAATATATCCACATGTGGCATAATTTTATGAAAGAAAGTTAACCAATAGATAAAATTTTCCTCCTCTAAAATTCACAAATTGGCACCAGCTTGATGAATGGTAGTTTGTAAACTAGCTTCTCCCTCGATTTGTTCTAGAGCTTCAATTATTTCTTCTCGGTGCTCATATATTCTATTCACTGTCCTAGAATTGAAGTTCCATCTTATTTTTGAAGAACGAGGTCAGCTTTTTCTCTGAAGGAATTCTTCCAATCTTGCAGCTCGTTGTGGTGAAGTGGAGAAAAATGTACATAATCCCGTCAGATTGGCAAAAAAAATTCTGCAATTACTACTGCTCGATGTAGCATGTGACATAATTAGATTTGTCTGATGTGCATAACAATGTACCAAATTAGCCCTTGGATACTGGTCTTGGACATGTCTTTGCACGCCGTTAATAGCACCACTCATGACTGCTGCCCCATCATAGCTCTGTGCAATCAGTTTTTCTGGGTCAACAAGCAAACTAATTTCGTTAAGGATGGAGGCAGATAAAGAATTAGCATCATGTCCACTAGGCAGAAGAAATTTCCAAAATCTTTGGACCGGTCTCGCGTTCACAATATATCTTAAAACAACACCAACTGATTGGACACATCTGTGGTTTCATCAGCTATCGCAGATATGAAGTCGGTTGCTTTAATTTCACTGGCAACTTGTTCATGATACACGTTCAACATTGCATCAAGCAGCTCATTCTGTATCGTTTTTGATAATCCCTTAAAAACCAGTGCTGCTTCGATGTGATCTCTGAGCGATTTATTCAATTCTGCTGTAAAATTTATCAATTTCCGAAAAATGCCCTTGTTATTCGACGTTTGCTGTTCATCATGACCCCGAAGTGCCAGTTCAAACGCGCCACAAAATCTAATGCAATTTATTATTAAATTTAACACATGCCTATTTTTTGTTACCTTTTCATTGTGTTGTTGAATTGCTTTTCTATATGATGAATCTAAAACATTCTGAATGTTATTTTTTCCTAACATTCTTAGACTAAATATATTTTTCAAATGCCCTTCGGAATTTTCATGTTTAATAATTTTAGGACTAAGATGAATTAAGTCTCTTATTCCGTTCTTTGACCAAGACGGTTCACCACCAAACAAAAGACACGGAAAACAAAACAAAGTATTTTTAATTTAACACCCACAAATCCAATAATTTTTCTGATAAATATCTATTTTGAATTTTCTTATAACGTCTTTACCTTTAACAGATTGTTTATTTTCTAAACATAATTGAGGCATCGGCTGTTTAAGATTTTTTACTGCGATTTTTTCAGCATACGTTAACCGCGAAAACGCGTTGTTTTCTAAAGCAGAGACGGAATTAATTTTACAACGGCCGTGAGCAGACTGGACCACTTGCTCAGACGCTATGTATTGTACGACATTGAAGTAGGGCAAAATACAGTTCTCCCCACCTTCAATGTAATGTTAACGGCTTAACGGAGCAACAGTTGGGCTTTGCTCATTATATCTGTGACGACGATCGGTGCATGTACGTTGTTAGCGTGCCACGTTCCTCGTCAATAACTATGAATACATAATATACATAATAAATAAATACTTTCACAGTTAGTCGCCGCTTGGTTTGTTTTGTTTCATAATTCCAGGGGGTGCAATTGCTCACTTGCTCTCATTAAAGAGCCGCCACTGGTAGATATACCTCGAACTAACAGAGTATACATAGTTTTTATTTCCTTTATTTGTTCTTTTAACATGTTTGCTTCAAATCAGTAGTTTTTCTGTTCATAAATTCTGCAATCGTTGCTTATATTCAAATTATTTCTTTTACAACATTGTTGTGTGTTGATATTCTGTCGGATTTTTTTGGAGGATACATTTTTATGATCATATTCTAACGGTTCTTGAAAATTTACTATTAATTGTAATACTTTAACAAAAATTGACACATCTTCGTCCTTAATATTATTCTCTAAACCCATCATTTTAGTCAATTATACACTCGGCAAAAAAATTATGGAATCACCTTATCTATGCAAAGTCAATCGTTGCAATAGTGTTTGTTTGGGTTGGTTTTATGACATTGTCACGCACTGAGTTCAAATAAAAATTTTTTTTTTCTAATTTCTTAAGCTTTACGTAGGTGCTTTACATTTTCTCATTTCTTTCAAAAATTGGTAAGTTTAAAACTACAGTTTTTCTTTTAACATTTGCTACATGTTTCCATGTAAACTCTCTTGCCTGGTTTGGTATAGATGAATGGCGGTCCTCAAATAGGGAATGCACGTAATTTTTATTAATTAACGATAGTAGGAGTCAGAGGTAGGGTTGGTAAGGTGTCAGGTGTTCGACCATCGGCAATTTCGAAATTGCTGCGCAGATATAGAGAAACTGGGGGATATAACAGGAGATCAGGACAAGGTAGAAAGCAGTCAATTACGGTCATTTTACGACTTACAATCTTGCGAATAAGGCATTGCACTGCAAGACAAAACGAGCTGCGACGAGCGACGAGGAATATGGACAAGAATACCGACCAAAAGCCCCATACGCACTAGAGAACACCGAGTTCACAGACTACAATTTGCGAGAGATCATCGTGATTGGACCGCTGAAGATTGAGCTAACATTCTCTTCATAGGCGAGTCTAGGTATCGCCTGTTCTTATTAGATAGACACCTACCAGTATATAGACGAGATGGTGAGCGTTTCAGTCAGTGCAGCTTCAGGAAAACAACAAATGTCGGAGGTGATTCGATTATGATATGGGGAGGTGTATCTTCCGAGGCTAAGACAGAATTGGAGGTTATTCATAATGGCTGTACGACCGCGGATAAGTACATTAGGATTATCGTAGAGCCACGTGTGCTTCCATTTGCATCTTACATAGGCCCGAATTTCCGTTTAATGCATGATAAAGCTCGCTCCCCACATCTCCAACATTGTACAAAATTACCTAAATGAGGTTGACATACGTGTTTTGGTAAGGCCAGCTAGAAGCCTGGACATGAATCTAATAGAGAGCATGTCTGGAACCACATTGGGTACTGCGAACCAGACAAGTTCCACCAAGAACGCTAGAAGAGCTAGAAGCAGAGGTCTTATTGAGTCTTTGCCTAGGCGGATGGCAGCCGCAATACAGGCCCGAGGCGGATAATTTTCATTATTAGTTCAAGTTTCCGTTAATTAAATTCTTTGCGTTTGTGTTAATTTTTAAATTGTTATGTTTATCAAGTTGCGGTCTTTGGTTTTTCCTTTGCATTTTGTTCTATTATTAATATGTTTGTGTTCTACTTAGTTATAGAACATGAAATTTTGAAAAAATAAGAAATCTTCAAAAAAATTGAGTGATTCCATAATTTTTTGCGGAATGTGTATATTTTTTAAAATATAATTTCAATTTCCGAATCCGATTCGGAATTTGGAAAGAGTTTGTATTCTCTAAGCATGTTAAACAGAAAGATTTAATGTAAGTAAAAGTTCTAAAGAAGCTATGTTCAATATGCTGTTAGATGCAGAGGCATAGTTCTAAAGAGTTTCTGTTGTTTCTCTATGCTAGGCTTGGCTGTGCTTCATTAAATATGCGGCAAGCCTTAACGACCAGTCACTTTAGAATATTATACTATACCACGAACAACTTACTTCTTTGTTTTTCAGCGGGAAGATGTGAACATACATATCCACAATTTAAAAATTTCTTACAAGCAATACACTAATATCTCATACCTTGTTTGTTAATGCCTGAAGAGTAGTCGTTTTATAAAAGTGATGATTTAAATTCTTACGGAATATTAACGGTTAAATTTAATTAGACTTCTTAGAATATAGGTTTATTTTATCATCTATATCCAATCGTAAGTACTTGAACCAAATTGCTCTTAAAGAAAATACAGTAGTACTATAAACACAAGCCATACAAAAATGTCTAACAAACCACAAAATAAATTAGAATTAAATTTACCAAACTTATTTATTGATAAAATCGATTTAGATTTTATCTGATAAGAGTTTTTTGGCGACATCTTTTGTATTTGCACATCAATCAATTCATCTATTGCTACACGCAACTTGCAACAATAACAGTCCACGAAAACTGGCTTTCTTATAATGTTGCCCAATCGAAACACCCTCCTCGGACTTATCTTGCGTGGGTGGGATAATCTTAAATTGACAAAGCAGCCAGTCAGTGGCACTGGCTGCCAACGGCGTAAAACTCAGCGAAGATGGTCATGCGATTCTTGCCGAAATGTTGATAAACTTACTAAAAATTAAATAGGGCGCCACCATGATTTAAGAGCTGCTTGTCGTAGAGGTTTACGTGACGTGGGGATCGTACTTGTGCTAACGAACCCACCACGGGAGGACCAGCACTAGCGTAATTACAGAAAAACAGTAGGTAATAACAAGTAAAAGAAAATGTTCCACATTAAGGAAAAAGAACCAAGTTTATTATAAACGCCTTTGTCGATCATAAAATTCACAAGATTAAAGAAGTAAAGATAACCGTAGTATGTACTTTCAACCAAAACTGAAAGAGTGAAGCCCTGTATATAATTAAATAAATATATATATATATATATATATCTATAATTGTTAATAAACGACATAATTTAATTATAAATTCAAAATGCAAAATCAAGAGTCCAAAACTCTTGTACGATACGGTATATTCCAGTCTGTATATGTTAGAGCGCAAAAAAGTAAGAAAAGAATACAAGCAAATGTCATACGTATATGCAAGGCCTTGAGTACTAGCTCACAAACGAATTTAAATCTTAAATACGTAATCTTAGGGCTACGTATCCTATGACGCTATTTATATAAAATAAAATCAAATTAAATACGTTATTTTGCACGTAATTCTTAATTAAATTGAAACAACAAATTTCTATTTAATCTAAATTGCGTCATCATAATATTAAAAACATTAAATGAATTGCTAAATGGTAAGAACAATACTAAAGTTTTAACTGTTCAACGAAATTAATAGACGTTCAAGACAAATGAAAAGATTGAAAAATTACAGTAAACGATACTAATGTATTTACAATAAAGAAATTATTTAAAGTTCAAGACAAAGAAAATATAATTTTATGTGAACTATCTTAATAAAACATGCGAACAATGAGATGGATGTTTAAGGCAAAAGTCGGAATAAATTAATACTTTTAATAATTCGAGTCGCTAATTTTCTTAAAGCGCGGTGCAAGTTTTTGAGTGATAATAAATCAGATGAAGCGGTGTAATTAGTCAAAACTACCTTGCGGCTTGTTGATTTTGCTCAAGATTAATCGGCTGCTATGGCGTCATTTCCGTTTCACATGTGGTCGTCCAAGTGAGTTCCGGAACACGTGATCTCAGACATTTCTCAAAAAGATTCTCCATTTCCGTTGATTTAACCACTCGTACAGTAATTTTTAGCAATTAATTAGTTAAAAGAATCCCACAGCGGTTCGAGGGGGTTAATTAATCTTCGGTCTAGTCAATAACGTCTACCCAAACATAAAATTGCGTTACATCAAACATCTGTCTGCCACCATAAAAGCCACCAATTTCAATGTAAATTTTCTCGATACAAATTAACACAGCGACAACAGTCACAAACGCCAGAACTATCCGGGAGACTAGACGATAGTGTCCTCGAGGTCACACATTAAAATTCTATTATTTTTACTGGACGAGGCACGCATGCTCATAGAACAGCAATACCGCTACATCTGCTTTCAAAACTGACATTTGCTTTCAAAACAGACATCTGCTTTCAAAACAGACATCTGCTTTCAATAACTGACATTTGCCTTCAATAACTGACATCTGCTTTCAAAACTAACATCTGCTTTCAAAACTTACTTCTGCTTTCAAACCTGACATCTACATTCAATAACTGACATCTGAATCATTAACCCTGTTACTTTTTCATGCATTTCTAAATAGCTTGAACCAAGGTCTATCGTGGCTTACGTGGAAAAGTAACGGTCCGGCAAACCGTAGACTTGGGTTCAAGTCTCAACGTAGACAATATTTTTCAATTAAAAATTTCGTATGATTTGCTTTGTAATTTGTAGACAGCAATGTTTACATCCTCATTTACTTGACAATTATATACTAATTTGATAATATTTGTAAATATTTCATATAAAATCCCAAAAACTCCAAGAATTTATCAATTGATATATTTAATGAACGGTTAAGAAATTATCTAAACACACATATACATATATATATTGTAGTGGATTGAACATTAAGGAATGGATATTATATGTATTGCTGATGCCAAGATTTGGAGTTCAACGTTTGGATTTGGTGAACATATGTTTTAAGTTTGATTTTATTAATTTGTAACCATAGTAACCTCGATCTTATTTTAGGAATTAATTGACATGTATTGATTTTTATGAAAAGATTGTCTTGCCTCAATAATTTTTCATTAAATCCTAAATAAAACACCCGAGATAAAACTGTTAGAATATTAATGCAAGTATCTACTACTGAGATCGTTATACATATATTTAGCGCACCGAACGTGAGGCGCAATTTATTGAGGTAATACGTTGAATATACATACTCGTATTTACAAATTTTGTATCGTTGTCATATAATCTGGCAGTTGGTTAATTTATTAATAATAACGTTTATAATTGACAATGAGAATAAAATAGAAAAAGTAATTGAATTAAGGTATTTAATATATTCAAAGTTATAAAAATGGATCTTAGATCAAGACAATTAGAAAGAAAGAACACTGATATTATTAGGGAAGAGGAACAAAGAGAGATAAATGTTGCCGGAGATCTAGGTTTGAAAGCAGGTGAAAAGAGACAAAATGTAGATATTAGAGCATAATTAAATTATTAGAACGACATAGAGCAGAAGAGGAAGAAAGACGCAAGAAAGAGCAGAAGAAGAAGAAATCAGAAAAAAAGAATATCAGAATTTGGTAGATAAAATTGATGAAAACAATAAAAATAATTTACTACTATGGAATAAAATACATGAAGAAGTAAATGTGACAAAGCAAAGAACAGAAAATATTAATGATCAAGTAGAAGAAAAATTAATCGAAGAAAAGAATGAAATAATTAAAAATACAGATGATATAATTAATGTACAAACAATTCAAATAGAAATAGATGATATCTTAATTAGAAATTATGAAGGAACTGATAATTGTAAAACAGAGAAAATGACACATTCTAAAGAAGATAAGGAAGAGAAATATAAAGATCAGAATGAAACAGTGAATAGTATGCTGCAAGAAGTAAATACTAAGAAAAGAAATATTAATGTATACAGTGCATTACCTATATCGAATGTAATATGTATGGGGACAAATGTAAATTCTTACAGGGACAAATGAATTCTTCCATGGAATTATAACAATATACAAAAATATTTGGACCTTATGTATAGGGAATATAGAACAAAATATAATATAAAAATAATGTATTGTATAAATTTAACTGCTAAAGAATAGGCAGAGAGATTGTGTAATATTTTACATAATAAAAGGAAAAAGAAGAAAATGAAACAGGGAATGGGTGGAATTAAAGTAAAATTTAAAATTAGACAATACAAGAATAATTGATAAAATAAAATTTAAAAAAATTTTTCCTTTTCGAACAAGTTAGGAAAATCAAAATTTATGTTAATTTTATTTGGGGAATATGTAGTGGATTGAAGATTGAGCAATGGATATGGTATGTATTGCTGATGCCAAGATTTGGAGTTCAATTTGGTGAAGATATGTTTTAAGTTTGATTTTATTAATTTGTACTCATAGTAACCTCGATGTTATTTTAGGAATTAGTTGAAATTGTATTGATTTTTATTAAAAGACTGTGTTGCTTCAATAATTTTTCATGGAATCCTAAATAAAAGACCCGAGATAAAACTGTTAGAATATTAATGTAAGTATCTAACATCACCGGCCGAATTTGTACTGGGTGCGCTACCGTACGCCGATAAAATGAATATTATCTAGTCATAAGATAGATATCACACGAAGCCAAAAGGCTGAGCACAATAAACGTCTTATGACAAGTTATTAGTGCATTTACCTCTTTTATGACCTATCTATTACATAAATAATAGTAATTTCAAAATTTGAGAATTTTCATGTTGATTGGCAATACACTATAACATTTGAAGTCAATTTGAAAATTTGAATGTATCAACTATTTATTGAATATCTTTTATTGATTAAATTTAATGGAAAACGAATGAGAATTTTGCATGTACTCTATCGGAAATTAGAGAAATTTCTGGAAATACCATAAATAATTTACTTCTGATTAAATCTAGTATTAATTACAAAAGACAATTCATGAAATTTGAGGAATGATTGAACGCAAAAATGTCATTTATATTTTCAATTACAACATTCTAAATATAAACTATCTACTTTATGGACAATTTATTTGTTATTAATTGATGTTTAATTGACTATGTTTGGATTTGATAATTTTACTTCACATTTTTTTATATGTGAATTTAATAAGAATGAAAATGTGTGGCTTATCAGTATGTTTGTAATCCAATCAAGGCGTGGTTACATACATTATTGCGCCCTAGATATAGTAGTAGTAGTAAAACCCATTAGTCCTTTTGCGACATAGGGAAGAAATCGTTTGTCTCCATTCTTGTCTATTTCCAGCTATAGATCCCAATCTCGCCACTGACATATTAGTCTCTTCTTGCAATGTTCTTCTCCATGTTATCTTCGGGCGTCCTACTTTCCTCCTTCCTTGGAGCTGCCATTCTAATGCTCTCCTACAAATTTCTGCTCTCGGTTTTCTTAAAATATGACCAATCCATCCAAACTTTCTCCTTTTAATTTGTACTTCGATCCTTTCTTGTCCTGGACGATCCCATAATTCCTCATTTGTAATTCGGACGGGCCACCATATTTTCAGTATATTCCGAATACATCTATTTACAAAGCTTTGCAGTTTTTGCTTGTTCGCATTAGTTAGTGTCCACGACTCAGAACCGTACAATAATATGGGTTTAACTGTGGCATTAAAAACTTTAATTTTGGTCGTGTTAGTGACGTTACCCGATTTCCAAACATTCATCATCCCTATAAATGCACCACGAGCCTTCGATATCCTTGAATTGATGTCCTTCGTTACACCGTCGTATTCGGCCATCACACTCCCCAGGTATAAAAATTGATCTACTCGCTCTATTTTTTCTCCCATCAATTCTATATCTTTTCTATTTTGGTTATTGATGCTTATCATTTTCGTTTTCTTCTTGTTAATCTTTAAACTTACTTTACTAGATTCTTTTACTAAGACATCAATTTCCTCCTGCATATGCGTTGCACTATGAGAGAGCAAACAAATGTCGTCAGCGAAATCCAGGTCATCCAGATATTCCGTCAGATTCCATTTTATACCTCTGTTTCCTTTTTCAATTACTTTGTTCATAATTTCATCCAATACTATTAAAAACAGCAATGGTGAGAGAATACAATCTTGTTTACCCCTGTCTTCAACTGAAACTCATCCGACACTCTCCCCTCGTGTAATATTTTGCACTTGTATCCATTATATCCTTCCTTTATTAGGTTGACCATTTTCTTAGGCATTCCAATATTTTTAAGTGCTACCCACATACAGTCTCTGTCCAATGAGTAAAATGCTTTTTCATAATCTACAAATATTAAATATAGTGGTGATTGATATTCCAGGGATTCTTCTATAATAATTCTCCAGAGTATTTATCATATCAATACATGATCTTCTTTTCCTAAATCCCTGTTGTTCTCATCGTAATTTCTTGTCTATACAGGTTATTATTCTATTTAATATTATTTTATTAAACAGTTTGCAGACAGTACTCGACAGCGTTATGCCTCTCTAGTCCTGTCTTCCAATCACCAGGCATTTCTTCTTTCTCCCAAATTTGTTTAAATAACGGGTGTAGTATTTGTGCCGTAGTCTTCCCATCAGCTTTTAGCCATTCAGCATTAATTAGGTCTGCACCCGGAGCCTTTCCGTTTTTTAAATCAGCGATTGCTTTTTCTATTTCAGTTATAGTAGGGTGGTCTATATTAATTTCTAGTTCCGTCACATTATTCTTTTTGTATATTTTCCCTATTCCATCTCTATTTATGTTCATTGCTGCCCTAAAGTGTTCAACCCATCTTTCTAACTGTTCTTCTATCGTTGTTAACATTTTTCCATTCTTATAATATTATTTATTTTCTTGTATCCACTTAATTTTCTTATGCTGTTATAGAGTTCTCTACTATCACCTATTTCGGAAGCTTTTTGTGCCTCATCCGCTATATTTTCTATGTAACGTCTTTTATCTTTTTTTATGCATTTTTTCGTTGGCTAGAATTTTATATTTTGCTTGTATTTCTTTTTTCTTTGTTTCATCTTGTGTGCTTAGTATTTGCTTCTTTATTTCACGTCTTTCAGCAATTTTTTTCCACGTTATTTCACTCATCCAATCTTTCTTACAATTTTTCCTAATTCCTATTATTTCCTTACCCGTAGTTCTAAATGCCTCCTTACATTGGTTCCATATAGATTGGTTTGATTTCGTATAGTCTATACTTTTACTTAATAGCATGGTAGTATAATTATATCTGGTTTCATCACTTTTTAACTTTTCAATATCTATTTTTACTCGATTTGTGGTAACATTTTTCCGTTTTTGCATACAAAACGTGGTTCTTAATTTAGCAATTAGTAGGTAATGGTCCGATCCTACATCTGCTCCCCTTCTACTACGGGTATCGATCATCATTTCACTCCATTTTTGACTGATACATCTATGGTCTATCTGGTTTTCTGTTTTGCCGTCTGGAGAGATCCATGTAATCTTATGACAGAGTTTAAATAACGTGCCTCCTATTTTTAGTCCATACATACCACATATTTCTATAAAAAGTTCCCTATTTTCATTTCTCTCTCCTATTTCATCTTTTCCCATTATATTTTCTATATCTTCATTATCAATTCCAACTTTTGCATTGAAATCCCCCTTAAGAATTATATCTTCTTTCCTTATCTGGCTCATTGCACGGCTTAATTTATTATACAATTTTTCTTTTTCTTCATATTCTGAGACATCTGTAGGTGCATAGCATTATACAAGTGACAATTTTTTTCCCGCTAATCCTAATCTAGCCATAATTAACCTATCGTCTATAGGTTTCCACTCTATTAAAGCTTTAGCAGCCTGCTTGTTCATAATAATCTCAACTCCATTTGTATGTTCTTTTGTTAACTCTTCTTTGCCTGAGTAGATAATTAAATGACTTCCATTTTTCATTTCTCCCTGTCCGTTCCATCTAGCTTCACATATTCCTAAAATCCCTATTAAATATCTCTCCATTTCATCAACAATCTGTTCTAATTTTCCAGCTTGATACATAGTTCGTACATTCCAGTTTCCTATTTTTACTATTTCCTGTTTTTGCCTATCCTTATCTACTCTATATGTTTCACTACTCGTATCCATTTTCGTTGCCAAAGTCTGCTTCGCATCTACTATAGCCTTTTTATTGTCTTTACATTATCATTAGGTAGTATTAATTTCTTTTTATCTGTATTCCATGTCCATGTTTTTCCGTTTATAATCAATTTTGTATATCTTTGTTTGACCTGGTTTCCTTTTCGTCTCTTTTCTTTAGCCACATTGCGTATTTCTCTTTCGATTTCTCTTTCTGTCTCCGTATTATCATTGTTTATAAAAATCGTCATATCGTTGAGTATTTTCAATTTATGTTTATTCTTCATAATTTGTATTTTATCCGTAAAGTTTTCCATCTCTAGTAAACATATTTCCTTTCCGATTTTTTCTGCCCTTCTGATTTGAACTTCCAAATGCAAGTGTTGTTTGATAAAATTGAACATATCATTTTTCAATGCTTCCCCATCCGTTTCCCCGATCGTTATTCCTGTTAATATTACATCATTCTTGCGTTCTTTTTTATTCGTTCTCTCTAGTTTATTATATTAGTTTATTAGACAATTTTTTTATTTCTTTTTTCATTTCTGTATTTGCTTCTTTTAGTTGGTTACTTTCCTTTCTCAATAATCAATCTGTTCTTTATATTGTTTTTGATCGATTCTTATTTGCTTAACTTCCGATAGCAAGTCTTCCATCATATTCATATTTTTTTTATACATTATCATTAGTTGGCCTAATTTATCCTCTCTGTTATCTTGCTCGCCCTTCCTGGGTGTCCTTGGTGTATTTTCTTGCTAGTTTTAAATAACGTATCGCCCTCTCTTTTTCTTTTCCTATTAAAGTCGTCCGTTAAATAATCATCTGAATCCATTTCGTTTTATAACTTTTAAGAACTACAAATTTATAAATTCACTTAAACCGGCTCTGTATTTTCTTTACACTTCAATTCTGATACCTCAATACAAAAACCGGCCGTTTCTTTTATTTCTAAACGAATGGTTTGCTGCACCGCGCAAAAAGTGAGACTCCGAAAGCCTGGCTTTTATCGGTAATTTAATTTTCGGAGATTATTCTTATATATTTAAACTATGAAATTTAGTTCTATATATTGCTGCCGCTAATAACACTTTAACTACTCTTTCACCACTAAATGTTAATTACTTACTCACATTCACTCGAATATTTGATTTTAAATTCGGAGCTCATAAACACATGCACACTTTGGTTCTAACCAACCAAAGCGCCCTGGATATGCGCGTATATATTGAAGATTTTTAAAATCAGAAGGTATATATTAAGTAGTAAAGTAAAAGCAATATTTTTGTTTCATATATTTTTATTCGCGTTGCGCTGAAAATAATATTATAGTAAGGCATTTTTGTTTTAATTTTCTAAATCCTCTGCGACCCCTTAGTTCTTTAACGTAATCCACACTTTGGGATACTATTTCATTTATTGTAGTGAAACAATTATAAGATAGTTTGCCTTTGATAAGTATTATAGGCGTTATTAGAATTTGACCACAACTGGATTTTTGTCACCTGAT
The DNA here is from genome assembly GCA_935421215.2 of Melolontha melolontha. Lineage (NCBI taxonomy): Eukaryota > Metazoa > Arthropoda > Insecta > Coleoptera > Scarabaeidae > Melolontha > Melolontha melolontha. Next base: position 90,019,287 of record OW285239.1, read on the forward strand.
CCTATACTATTGTTTTTGTCAAATCTATTTCTTTTTCAAATACTCTAAGGTCAATGTTTTACTTAATAATACTTGAAGTTCCTTTTTTATTTTATATTTCAATTCAGTTTATTACAAAAATATTGATAGACCAAAATATTTTTAAAATAAGTTACCACACTTTTTCACATTCGCTTTAATAATTGTTTCAGATTTAGCAAGAACGAGACCCGTAAACTTTGGTTTAGCAAACGCAGAAAAATCAGATGTGAAATTTCAACTGTTTTCAAATAAATCTTATGAAGGTATTTACTTAACTGAACAAGATATTGAACATGTTAAAATAGAAACAAATTTACCTACCAAAGTTTTTATACATGGCTGGAATTCGAATTTAAAAAGCAATTGGTATAACGCTTTTAGGGATGAGTACTTTAAAAAAGGCGAATATAATATTATTTATGTTGATTGGTTTGAAGCTGGAAGCAAAGAATATCCCGTTTCCGCTGCAAATGTTAAGCCAGTCGGTCATTTTATAGCGGATTTTATAATGGCGACCAAAATCAAATTAAAAAATATCCACGTGATAGGTAAATCACTGGGAGCTCACGTTGCATCTTATGTTGGTAAAAGGATACAAGAACGAAGAGGCGATAAGTTAAGTAGAATAACTGGTTTAGATCCAGCAGCTCCAAAGTTTGAAATTGATGAAGTTTCAGAAAATAGTCGATTAAATAAATCAGACGCAGAATTTGTGGATATAATTCACACAGATGTAGGTTACTACGGTTTCAAAATACCTTTAGGAACCGTAGATTTTTATCCTAATGGTGGTGGTACTCAGCCTGGTTGCGGTTCAGATGAAATTGGTCGTAAGTATCTTTTTTAAAATTTGTTGTAAAATTTTTAAGGCCCTCATTGTCTTATGAATGGGCGAGAAAGTTGCTTGGAAAGGAGTGATGCCTGATGAAAATATCTGATTTTATTTCAAATTTTTTGTGGTACTTCAATCGATTTTTATATATAAATTCATAGGTTTAAATAATACATGGAAGTATTTAAAGCGGGGCTTTCGATAGAAGTTACACGGACTCTGGAGGAGAAGGTCGCACGAGCTATTATGTGATTGATCGAATTCAATATGAGATTTTTATTTTAAACAATCTTTAATTAGAATGGTTTTTAATGATTGAATTGTCCATTGTAAAAGAAAACTTTTTTTACACATGAAGGTCAAGACGGTTTTGAGTATATGAATCGCCAGCCTACTACTACTAAGAAAGGCCGTTATTGCTTCATTATCCTTACAGCTACGTTTAGTTTTCTTTGGAAATCTTTAATATCAAAGGTGACAGCCTTTGATACACATACTTAAAAGCTAAAAAAGAAAGGTTTACTTATTATTCGTAGTCTTAATTATATTTATTGCTAATTGAGATAACTAAAGTTATTAATAGAAAGTAATCAACAATTAAATGAGCACTAAGTTTACAGAAGCAATTTATGTCGGCGCCACCTGGCCAAAGGACTTTGCCTAAGTCGATGGTCGCCTATTAACTATGAATAATTAAGTTATGTATGAAATGTGTCGGGATGGATACTAATTCGCAGTGACTACTCGCATTATACAAGGGCGGGTTGATTAATTTGCGTAATCGTACGAAAACGAAGGAATAATTTAAATAAACAAAATCTTATTTTTCTACATAATCTCCTCTTAATTCGATACAGGTGGTCCTTCCATCTATGTTCCAGCTTTTATTATTCCGCCCCAAAAGTGATTTTCGTCTAACCCTACAAAATAATTGTCCACTGTTGAAGTTAACTCATTTAGTACAGAATTTTTGCCTCCGAGGAAATCTATTAATTTAGGAAATAGATGAAAGTCAGATGATGCAAGGTCTAGCGAATATGCGGGGCGCGGTACTAATTCGTACCTTAATTCTTCATTTTTTTTGTAGCAACCGTACTAGTATGCATAAGTGCATTATCATGGTGAAAGAGTATTTTCTTCTTAGTCATTCCTGGACGCTTTCCAGCTATAGCTGTCTTCAAACGATCCAGAAGATTTGCGTAATATTCGCCGTTTACGGTCTTGTCCTTTTGAAGATAGTCTATCAACAATATTCCTTTTGCATCCCAAAATACCGATGCCATCACCTTTCCCACCGACAAAACTGTCTTGACCTTCTTTAGAGTTGGTTCTCCACGTTTGGTCCACATTTTCGACGGTTGTTTAGATTTGGGTGTATAATAATGAATCCATGTTTCGTCACAAGTAACAAGTCAGCGCAAAAAATCTGTTGTGTTGCCTTTAAAAATTTCTAAATTATTCATCGATATTTAATAGCAAACACATTTTTGTTGCTTCGTCACTAAACGCGGCACTCGTCTTGCCGAAAGCTTACTCATATCAAGTTCTTCGTAGCACCCGTTCCTTTAAAATGTCCACTGCCTCTGCTATTTATAACGCTTTCAATCATCGGTCACTTAGCATGGACTTTATCACTATTTCTGAACTTGAAGCTGTTTTCGGATATCCACTGCGGGTATCATCTTCAAGCTGCCCCTGCCACGCTTAAATTCATTTCCCCATTTTCTGACTATGAATCCAGTGTATCTCGGATATCATCATGGATTTCGGCAAAGGACGTTCCTTTCTTTAAAAGATACTTAATCACAGCACGATGTTCGAAATTATCCATTTATGGTTAATTAGTAGCAGGGTAAAATTAAAAAAATTGCTTACGAAACACGCTCTGTCGAAAATTTTCTCAAACACTAACAGTAAACTGATAAGGTATCGGTTGTCAAAATGTGATGTGTATTTTATTTCACTTACTCTAGGCGATCGCGCGAATAAGTCAACCCACCCTCGTATTATGTAAATAGAAAATTTAATAAACCCGTTCGGTGATTCAGTAATTAGTGAACAGTTCTGGAAGACAGCCATCAGAACGTTTCTGATCGAGTGTACCTACTGTCTGTGCAGCAGTGTATTTATATGAGACTTGAATTCTGTTGTGGTCGGAGTTGCCTCCATTTCCACTCCATTGTTTCGTATTTCCCAGGGTTGTGACGTGTTTGTGTCTGATTAATAAATAATCGTGTGTTGTGTGTTTTTGTGCGGTCCTGTGTTGCGTATGTGTAGTCTGTGTGTTTGTCGCTTTTTGCGTTTAAGTCACTGGTCATCGGTTTTTTGCGTTTCAGTCATGTGTGTGTTTAATATTTGTTGTTGTAGAGTGTGATTATTTTCTGTGTTTGCGTTACGAAGTATTGTATCTGTTCTGTTGTTGCGTTTGTGGAGTGTAATGTTATTAGCATATTGCCTAAGGCAAGTGCTAGTTCGTCAGTTGTGTTAGGTGTTGTGTTTCCTTCTTTTTGTGTCCATGGGTTCGTTGTTGGGGGTGGTGCTGGTATGTATTCGGGTTTGGGTGTGGTTTTGTTTACAGGGTTGTTTGGATTGTTAGGACAGTTAAGGAAAGTGGATAAGTGAGGACCACCGCAGTTTGCACACTTTGGTGGGGTTGTTTTGGGTTTTGTACATAGGTGTGTTGAGTGTTCGTCTCCGCATTTCATACATTTATAGTGTACGTTACAGTGTCTTTGTTGATGTCCGAAAGTCTGACATTTGTGGCATTGCATTATGTCTGTCCGTCTGTTTAATGGTTCGATTTTAATTGTCCGCAGCAGTCGTGTAAGTTATAAATTGATTTATAAAGTCTCGTCAGTTCGATTAAAACAAGTGGTGCAGGTATGCCGTGTTTACCGTTCATTCGTTTGATTTTTTTTGTCGGGTAGCCTTGGTCAGTCAAGTCGTTTGTAATGTCTGTGTCAGTGATAAAGGTAGGAATGCCTCGCATAACTACCTTTAGTGTTTTTTCGCTTCGTAATTGAAACGTGTAAAATTGAATGTGTTCTGTGTTGAGTATGTGTTTAAGTGTGCGGTAGTCTTCGTCAGTTTTCGGTTCGATGTGAATGCCAGGTTTCACAAGTTTGTTTTGTACGGTGTTAATGTTGTGTGTCTTAAGTATTTGTCGTATATGTGCCCATTTGTCTTTGTCTGTTATTATGATTGGTGCGATTTTGTTTGTTTCGGTGTTTGTGTTTTGTGTGGTGTTTGTTTTGTCACTTACCCTGGGTGTGCTGTTTGATGTTGACGGTTGTGGGGTGAATTCGGTTACTTCTTCTTCCATTTTTTCCTCGGTTTTGGTGTTGAGGGCGTCGTAGGAATTTTTTGTTTCGATTGATGGCGTTGTGTCGTCGGTTTTCTGTCTTTTTTATGTTTTTTTCGGGTGTCTGAATGCGTCGTTTTCGATTTTCGGTTCCGGTTGGCTCTTCTTCGATTTTATGGGAGGCTTTTCTTCTTCTTGTTTTTCTGTGGGGTTGCTTTTTAACTCAATTTGAATCGTCGGTTCTTCTGGGTTAACCATTAATATATTCCCTGATTTTTGTAATGCATCTGGATATCTTCTTCGTCGGTGAGTCGGTTGATTATATTTTTTAAATCTTCAAGTGTCTTGGGTGAACATTTGTCCACGTATTCGGGGTTTATCATCAGGTTGGTTTTTGTTCTCGCTTGTCCAGCCATTGCTTCCGGCGTTGCTTGACGATGTATCGTCGTCTGTGCTCTCAACTACCATGCTGCTATACCAGAGATCGCAGTGAGAATGAAGCAGTGTATTGTTTCAACTGTTATTTATATCTATTTCGGGTGTATAATGGTTTATCCAGGTTTCATCCGTTCTCGTTGGCCTTTGTGGTCTACAGTCAATAAATTGTGGACTTTACGCACCTTTCGTTCGATGGTCATCTGGCACCATATCATGTACTTTTTCAATCATATCTGAAGTACGTATTTTGTTCGTCCATTGCGTTGTTTATTAAATACACTGGTCCGGCCACTTCATTATTTTGTGGTCGCAATTGATTGAGATTGATGCTCGTAAAGAGACTCTATGTCAGCTTTGGTTTCATCATATGTTCTTTAAAAATAAGAACTTAATCGCTGATTGGTACTACTACACTTTTCTCATGTTTCAAAACAAACTAAAAATAGTTCACTTTCTACTCAAATAACCAGCGTCCTTATGATTGAAATTAACGCTTATTTTGACAGTTATGTTTTGAAGAATTACCAAATTGAAAAACAAATAAGAGTATTTTAGTGTGGTTCCTTTTTCATCATGCTGGCTAATTACCAGAGAGCGGAATCGAGCGATTGATGATTCATAGCCTATAGGCGTCTGCCTGGTATTCGCAATAGGTTTGTTTCTGTAAGAGTTAATATGTATCTGTCAATGCACAACAGAGCGAATGTAATAAACGGTTTGGTAACCGGCAGAAACTACTGCTGAAGCAAATGTAATGCTGACAACTGAATCGCGTATCGAATTTTCAATAAAAATAATTTACAAAGAACGAAACTCAAAACTATGTATTTTGTGTGAAACATTGAAAGTGTAAAACAGTACTGTGAACAACTAAAATGTGGTCAAGGTGTCCCTGTGTTAAATTAGTTCTTTTCAATGTTAAAACGTCTTTAAAAATAGAAAATGTCCGTTCCATATTACAACTGGTGATGAGTGCATGATTAAAATGTCGCAAAAGTACACCATACTTCGAATGTATAGATGTTTCAATCGGCTCTGTGCAGAATTGTTATAATATATTAAATATATTAAATATATAAATCTGGATTTCTGCTAAATATGGCATAAATTTTTTGTCTCGGCTTGTTTCCAAATTCAGAAGGCATACTTTTAATTCGATCGATAACGGTTTCTAAGTTAATTTTCGCTTCTTTTAGGTTAATATCTTGATTTTGCATGTATGTAAGACACTGGAAATTAGCTTTCATGTTTTGTAAATTTTCAATTTGTATCAGCTGTTTACAATTAGAAATGCTTTGCGTATCATCATCTTAAAAACGAAAAACAAAGTTTTTTAATTCATCCAAGTGTTGAAAATAAAGAGAAATACTAAAAACAGAAAGAAATGTACTAAAAAAGACGACACGAAAACTACTCCAAAAATAAGGTACTAAATTAAACTTAATATTTATAAAAAATTATAGGGTATATATACAATATAAAAATAAAAATAAAACGGCTTTTCTTAAATACTAAATGATGTAACCAAATAATACTAAAAGAAACGAAATCAGAAACACGCCACTGTAATATAGAATTTTATGAATGAATAGACACAAAGACGACGGAAATAACAACATCTATTCGACGAATACAATCGAGCAAGCAGTATAGCTTGTATAGTATAAATATTATAACAGTATAATATGTATACTATACATGATATCGCCACGTTTTATCGGGGCAGTTGGTCATTCAATCGCTTCAGTACGCTCTCTGTTAATTACAGACCCGGTCTCCTAATTTTAACATAATGAAGAAATAAAAGTAAAATTAGCGAATTATATTGTTTTGCTTTATGAAACAACTGAACTCGAACTCCTGTCGCTTCTATGGACTGTACGCGTCTGTTTAAAGTGCTTCTTTTTGATTAGTAGTGAGATATCAGATTGCCTTCAACAAAATCTTGAGAGTTTTCCAGACTGTTTATAGGTCGTTTGAATTTTTATTCAAGGTTTTCTTTCACACTGTATATTTTCTTTAATCACTGATATCATATTTCTCGCAAGTTTCCAAGAAACAAATTGTATTTTGAAATTGAAAAATAATGTAAAATTGTTGCAATTAAAAACAGGGAAAATCTGCAATGCCTTGCATAGATTTACATTAAACTAGCATACAACTTTTATTTTACCTACAAAGTTGAATATGCTTAACCCAATCCATATTACCGAATTCATGTTACATTCAATAAAGTGTTCATTAAATTTAGGAGAACACCTTACTGAGGACGCATGCTTTTTACATTGCTTGTGTCTTTCTTTTTTTCTAGAATATTTATACATTTACATGTTAGAAATTATTTTCAGATAACGATAGTCATGGGAGATCGAATTGGTATTTCCTAGAATCAATAAATTCTACTGACGTAATAGCTATGAAATCAAATTCCTGGGACGACTGTTTGCAAGGCAAATTCAATAAAGAAGAGATGATTATTTTTGGTGAAAATGTTCCAACATCGGCAAGTGGCAACTACTACTTTAAAACTAATTCTACTAGACCATATACCCTAAATCATTAATAAATGTAATTTAATTGAATTAGTTTGAGTTTTTGCTTAAAATAAAATTTATTTCTATAGGTTTGGTTTATTTCTAAACTGCAAGTTTCAATAAAATATTCTATGAAGTACATGATTCCTATCATTCTTAATAATTATCTATAATGATTGGGCATTACTCCAATACCTCTGTCATAATAATTGATTGATTTGTTATGAAAAATCAGATTAAGTACATTTACAGGATGTGAAAGTAGGGAGGATGAATAAAAAAGTGATTTATATTTGGCTCATCTTATTCTTTTGATTCAACACGTCAGGCACACGCACATGCAGCTTTTAAATCTATACGAGCTTCTTAATAATAATAATTTTATAGCAATATATCAAACAACAATGCAACCAACTATTATAACTAGAGAACGGATGCAATTTCCATAAAATGCAATCGGCAATTGGAATTGTGTATAACGTCGCACAGTACATCCCGGCGTAATTCAATGAAGTATTTGTTTGACTTACTCAGCCACCTGGTCTCGCACGATAACAATAGACAACTCAGCTATTGTATTCGGAGAATATAGTGTTTTTTAAAGTGTTTTCATGAGCGTAGATAGAAGCGGGATTTTTATAATGTATTTTATTTATTAGTTTATATTTCTAAGATAAATAAAGTGCTGTGAGTAAGTTTCTTGTTTTCATAGTTTTAACTGTTAATTACATCGTAATTTTTTTTATAGATCCTGTTTAATATCGTCTGATTGAATCTATTTCTACCAATTATTTCGACGTAAGTGTGCATTGAATTTCGTTCAGTTTCAATAACTTACGCACACATTTTTAGTTTTCATTTATTTAGATCTAGAGCATTGTTTAAGTTACTTTTTCAGACATGATACGGAAGAATGTCGAGAACGGCATTGTAAAACAATGGCGAGTTGGATTGACGGTCATACTGATTGTGTGTCCATTGTCAGTGATTCCGAAATTTATTACAAAATCCGTAAAATATCGTCAAAAATTCGTCACTTAGGATCGCAAACACATCTGAACTCTGTAAAACTTTTATGGCAGCTAATATTCCATTAAATAAACTTAGCAATCCCACTTTAAAAATATTTTTGAAAAAATATACTGGTCGAAATGTTCCTGATGAATCAACTTTACGCAAATATTATGTTTCTAGGTGCTATACGAGAACAGTAGAACGCATTAGAAGCCATCTTTTAAATCAATACATATGGATAAGCGCCGACGAAACGGTGGATATGTTAGGACGCTGTGTGGTAAATGTTGTAGCTGGTGTACTACATCCAACTATTCCCTATAACTCATATGTAATAGCAACAAGTGTTATAAATAGAGTTGATGCGGAAACAGTTGCTGAAACCATTAAGGAGAATATGCAAAAAATGCTTCATTCGGACGCCACGTACAAAGAAAAAATACTTTTATTTGTCAGTGATAGTGCTGCGTATATGTTAAAAACAGGCAGACTATTGAAGAAAACATATCCTAATATGCTACATATTACTTGTGTAGCACATGCTCTCCACAGAATCTGAATATATCAGAGACACTTTTCCGGAAGTTGATAGACTTGTATCAGTTTTTAAAAAAGTTTTCAGAAAAGCACCATTGAGAGTAGCTCTTTTCAGGGAAAAATTTCCATCTCTGTCACTGCCTCCCACTCCAGTAATAACTAGATGGGGAACATGGCTGGAAGCTACTAGTTATTATGCTGAGAATTTCGATAGTCTAAAACATTTCGTAACACTGCTAAAGGAGGATGCTAGAAGTATTGGTGAGTGCAAGGAGCTCACACAAATCCCAAATTTAAAAAATCAGTTGTACTTTCTTCACGAACACTTTGGAAAATTGCCAAAACTAATCAATTATTTTGAAAATTGAAATCTCAAATTAAATGACGGATTAACCACATTAGATGTGGCTGTTAATAATTTGAAAAGTATTCCAAGTGACTTCGGATGCGGCCTTCGGCAAAAGTTTGAAGCAATTCTTAATAGAAATCCAGATTTCATTACATTGCAGCAATTATGTAATGAGACAATTCCACAAAATCTAACGGCTAAATATGAAGAAATAAAAGAATATTTCCAGTATGCACCTATTACCAGTTGCGATGTAGAAAGGACGTTTTCTATTTATAAGGATGTACTTAATTCAAAGAGAACAAAATTGACAGAAGAAAACCTTGAGAAACTATTGCTAGTCAATATTAATAGTCCTTTACTCAACTTGAACGACAAAATGAACAAATAAAAATGTTCCAATTATAGAAATAAAATTAAAAACTTTAAAAATACAACTTTTCAACAAATACATATGTTTTTCGTAATTTTATAGATCACCACCCGTTTGTTTTCCAATTATATAAATAAAATTAATTAATAAATATGTATTTCGTAATTTTAGATAGATAGATCACCACCCCACCCCGTATGTTTTCCAATCATATAAATAAAATTAAAAACATTATAAATACAACTTTTCAACAAATAAATATGTATTTCGTAATTTTATAGATCACCACCCGTTTGTTTTCCAATTATATAAATAAAATTAAATATTTTAGAAATACAGCCTTTCGCCAGTACTGCACTGGGCTTTGCGTCATGTGGTAAGCGTGTCCGTTCTCTAATTATAACATACATACATTTATGTGATCTGTCACAACTTATTATTTCAGCGAATTTTTTAGTTGATATTCGTAGACGTGTCTTCAGTCTATTGTCATCTGATCTTGGTATGAATGTAAGATAATAAAAGGTTTCTTGAATTTATTAACTGAATAAAATACTAGTATTACAATAATTATAGACATTTCTCATTATAATGTAACTAATGTAACCAATCTTACATTGCATACCAACCATCTTTTAAGCATACCTCAGATACGAAGATAAAACAAGATATCCGCACTCTTTGTTAAGTAACACGTCAATATTCAAGGGAAGAATAAAATTAATTACGAGGAATATTTGAAATGTTTCCAGCCTTTTTAACAAAATCACATATTTTGAAGCAAAACCAAATTAATTTTTCGTCGTAATCTCCCTGCAACTTGATACATTTGGTTCAACGGTTTTCCCATCCCTTCAAACCGTCAGAAAAAAATTGATTGTCCAAACCTGAAAAATACTGGTTTACAGCATCTTCAACCTCAGCATTTGACCCATATTTTTTTCCGGCGAGATATTTTTTCAAATTAGGGAACAGGAAAAAGTGCTGGGAGCTAGATCTGGCAAATAGGGTGGACACGAAAGCAATTTAAACTTCAATTCGTTCAATTTTTTTGACATTGCAACCATGCACCTGGGGACCCCAAGCGTTATCCTGGTGAAACAGGATTTTCTTTTTTGCAAATGTGGACGTTTTTTTCATAATTGTGACCTTCAATTTATCTAGCAATGCAGCGTAGTACCGTCCGTTGATTGTTGAACCCTTTGCAAGGTAATCGACAAGAATTATTCTTCGGGTATCCCAAAAAAACTGTCGCCATTACTTTCCCTGCAGAGAGAACGACCTTTGCCTTCAGGAGTTGGTTCTCCCACCGCAATCCACTGCATTGACTGCTATTTGACCTCGGGTGTATGGTGGTGTACTCAGGTTTCATCAACGGTTATCAATCGTCGCAAAAATTCCGCCGGATTTTTTTAATACAGTCGTCCGACATGTCGGTTCGTATGCGCTTTTGGTCTATCGTCAAAAAACACCGCACCCATCGTGCGGATAATTTTCTCATATCTAAATCTTAATGTAAAATCTTGTGCATCCGCTCAGATGATATCCCACAAGCCTTAGCCATAACAGTCAATCAACGATTTTCCATCACAGTTTGATGCATGTTTCTTGTCTAAAATGCTCGTACGAGCACGTTTGTACTCGGCCACCCAATGTTTTATCGTTGTAAATGAAGGAGAGGCTTCACCGTATACAGAATATAACTAATCTTTTATTTCACGAGGTTTTTTCCCTTTCAAATGAAGGAATTTTATCATTGCGCGATACTCAAAGTTTTTCCATTGTTGAATGACAATGTGAACTGACAACTTCAGAAGCGTAACATAGACAAACTAATGATCAGTATGACTTGCAATTTTGACAGTTTTCATATGTCGAGGCAATCTATCGGACGGCGAAAGAAATTTTTTTCTACAATTACTTTATGTCGGTAAGGGCGGAAACATTCCAAACTTTCCGTCCAGCCCCCTTAGTAGTGTTTTGGTATGGAGTTGACCTTCCGTAAACCTCCCTTTATTTTTATGTTCTTTTTCTAGCCATAACCAGATCTCCCTTTTAGCGGAATCCTTAGTGATTCCACATACAGGTTCTGGTCCTATGAAATTCCTATTAGTACCTTCTTTGGCCAGTTTGTCTCATTGCCTTTAATTCCCTCATGTCCTGGCACCCATATCAGCGACACTGTATTGTCTTGTGCCAGGTTATTGAGGACCTGTTTACAATATTTCACCAGCTTAGACCTGGTGGATGGGTTCATAATGGCTTTAATAGCCGCCTGACTATCAGTCATTATGTTAATTTTTTTGCTTGCGCAGCCGGCTTCCCGAATTTCATCGACGCAGGCTGCGACTGCTAACAATTCGGCCTGGAAAACCGTAGTTTGTTTCCCCAGACATATCGATATCTTCCTTCTAGGGCACACATTTGTTATCAAATATGTAACTAGCTCAGGGGCGGCTCGTGATGACGTATTTTGGTTTGCAGTACAATGATACGAGTACCTCGTGTGTTTTCGGTGTTTACTAAGCAAACGTTACAGTTAGTACACGAGAATACACGAAGCACTCGGATCATTGTACTGCAAACCAAAATACGTCGTCACGAGCCGCCCCTGAACTAGCTACTAAACACTTTTAATACAAAGGTATTTTTAATAATATAAAATATTATTAAAAACCTAGTGTGAAGAACACAAATACAGGTTCACTATTAATATTTTTGTGAACGTGTCCGAAAATATCTTTCCCCAGAGACGTAGATACGTATTTCACCTTTCTACAGGCTCATCGGTACGCCCCTGCTGGAGAAAGAATATTTCCAGACACATTCACAAAAAAGAACCACATTACCGTAATTATCCAGACCGGGCGTAGAAGTAAATTCAGCGCTGCCTGTTGTCAGACAACCGAAGTACCTCGCCCCGTCCACATAACCAATGTGAAGTAACGACGCCTTTCCAAAGGTGGCACAGTCATCCCTCTAGAAACTGTATTTTGTTTGTGTCTTCACTCATACTACGGACTAACCGCATGTGTAATGTATCAGAATATTGTATTTGTGTTCTTCACACCATGTTTTTAATAATATTTTATATTATTAAAAATATCTTTGTATTATACAAAACTGGTGGGGTTTACCTACCCATGTATGTTTCAATTATTCTGATAAACACTTTTACACATTTAGAAACCATGTAACACAAATAATTCTCATACTGGATACTAAATTAAAGAAAGCAAATTTTTAATTTTGTTTAACATTACTGTAAAAATGACAATATTATTGTCGAAAAAGGTATCCACCGTGAATATTATTTAGATAGAGTGAAGTGTTTTGATTTTAAGAAAATTAATATTTAGTCAATATTATATTTTTGATTGAAACTAATGATAACGTACAGATATTTCGCGTTTTTTACTTAGTTTATTTCTTTTATACGTGTGGGTTAGTTATACACACAAACGCTAAGACGCGTGTGCGCGCGACCACACACACACACCCACGCACGCACGCACGCACCCGCACAAATACATATTAATCATATTATTATTGATATCTAAAAGATATTAGTCAAGGGATATTATGTTAAATGGAAAGTACTGAGATAGTGTTTCAATGCCCGGCCGGGGATTCGAATGTTGATGAAATATGTCTTGAAATTTATTTTCTTCTTACTTGATATAAGTTCAAGCTTCTTTTAAACTATAATTCATATATCTAAACATTATTAACAAATTTTCACATTTAATTGCTCATTAAATATGTATCTGTGTTATTACTAGAGACCGGACACGAGAGGTTTATGACTCATCGCCGACGAGCGTACTATTGAACATTTGTATTTTTAAAGTTTTTAATTTTATTTATATAATTATACTTATAATAATAAAACGGGTACTTATACGGCTACAAGATACGAAATACATTTTTATTTGTTCATTCTGTAGTTCAAGTTGAGTAAAGGAGTATTAATATTTACTAGCAATACTTTCTCAAGGTTCTTAACTGTAAAATTTGTTCTCTTTGAATGAAATACATCCTTGTAAATAGAAAACATCCTTTCTACATCGCAGCTGGTTATAGGTGCATACTGGAAATATTCTTTTATTTCCGCGTATTTTGCAGTTAGTTGTTGTGGCTTTGTCCCCATACACAATTGCCGCAATGTCTGGATTTCTATTAAACACTGCGTCTAACTTTTGCCGATGGCCACATGCGAAGTCACTTGGAATACTTTTCAATTATTAATAGCCACATCTAATGTTAAATCATCATTTAATTTGAGATTTCGATTTTTAAAATAAGTGATTAGTTTTGGCAAATTTCCAAAGTGTTCCTGAAGAAAGTACAACTGATTTTTTAAATGTGGAATTTGTGTTAGTTCCTTACACTCAGAAATACTCCAAGCATCGTTATTTAAACATGCAACGAAATTTTGTAAACTATCGAAATTCTCTGCATAGAAACTAGTAGCTTCCAACCATGTCCCCATCTAGTTATTACTGGAGAGGGAGGCAGTGACAAATATTGCAGTTTTTCCCTGTAAAGAACTACTCTTAATGGTGCTTTTCTGAAAACTTTTTTAAAAGCGAATTCAAGTCTGTCAACTTCTGGAAAGGTGTCTGATATATTCATAGATTCTGTGGAGAGCATGTGTTACACAAGTAATATGCAGCATATTAGGATATGTTTCCTTTAATAGTCTGCCTGTTTTTAACATATATGCAGCACTGTCACTTAAAAATAAAAGTACTTTTTCTTTGTATCTGCCGTCCGAATGAAGTATTTTTTGAATATTCTCGTTAATGGTTTTAGCAACTGTTTCCGCATCAACTGTACTTATAACTTTTGTTGCTATTACATATGTGTTATATGGAATAGTTGAATGTAGTACCTACACCAGCTACAACATTTACCACACAGCGTCCTAATATATCAACAGTTTCGTCGGCACTTTGAAAGATGGCTTTTAATGCGTTCTACTGCTTTCGTGTAGCACTTAGAAACATAATATTAGCGTAAGGTGGATTCATCAGGAACATTTCGACCAGTATATTTTTGGAGAAATATTTTTAAAGTGGGATTGTTAAGTTTATTTAATGGAATATTAGCCGCCATAAAAGTTTCACACAGTTCTTCGTTAAAATTGTCAGATTCCAACGCTTACAATTTCTGTGCATGTATTTGCGATGCTAAGTGACGTTGTTCGTGCGATTTCATGGAATTTTTTAACGATATTTTACAGATTTTGCAATAAATTTCGGAATCACTGACAATGGACATACAATCAGTATGACCGTTAATCCAACTCGCCATTGTTTTACGATGCCGTTCTCGACGTTCTTCCATATCATATCTGAAAAAGTAACTTAAACAATGCTCTAGATCTAAATAAATGAAAACCACAAATCTATGCGTAAGTTATTGAAACTGAACGAAATTCAATGCACACTTACGTCGAAATAATTGGGAGAAGTAGATTCGATCAAACGATATTAAACAGGATCTATCACAAAAATTTCGATGTAATTAACAGTTAAAACTATGAAAACAAGAAACTAACTCACAGCACTTTATTTATCTTACGAAATATAATCTAAATAGACTAAATTATTAAAACTCCACACGCTTCTATCTACGCCCATGAAAACAGAAATTTAACTGTAAATATCCAACAAAAAACGTCGCAATTATCGGTGAAAACAGATATGCGTGCTAGCCAGATCAATAGTGCATTCAATAACTGCATAATGTACTTACATATGTTGTAGACTATTTATATCGACCGTCGTAATGGCGACGTCATTTCAACCCGATGCGTCCGATCTCTGATTATTACACAAAATACAGCTGACCGATTTTCATGTGGCCGGTTAGAAGTACCGCCCTCGAGATGCGCACGAAATTCATAGGTAGGAGAACCTCTGGCATCCCTTAGTATCCCTTACTACGTCCCAATGAACGACTCGCACAAAGAGTTTGCATTTCATTTTTCCGAATACTGTCTCTATCTAACACTGACCCTTACTTACGCACGTACAAATTCTCCCACCGGCCACATGAAAATCGGTCTGCTGTACATATGTCTTCTTTTTTATTTATTCTCGTGCCCATGCATTTAATAAACAAGTAAATTTAGTTATATAATATTAGTTATATTGTATATATATATATATATATATATATATATATATATATATATATATATTTTCGTGACCTTGGTATGATAAGGTAATCTTAATAAGTCGGCGATTAAAGGTCTGGTTCATTACTTCAAAGTATATATATTTAAATCAACCCTACATGTTTCGGCAATGATGCCTTTGTCAAGGGAATACAAAATATACAGAATATAAAATCCCTTGACAAAGGCATCATTGTCGAAACATGTAGGGTTGTTTTAAATATATATACTTTGAAGTAATGAACCAGATCTTTAATCGCCGACTTATTAAGTTTACCTTATATATATATATATATATATATATATATATATATATATATATATATATATATAAGATGAAAAAATTGAAATTTCGAACTAGTATAAAGCTGGAAACAGTTTAAGGAAAGTGCGGGATCTGTTTTCTATCAAATATCTTTACAGGCCCATACCATCTATCGAAAAAGTTAAGGCGATTACTAAGAAATTTGGTTCTGATTCCTGCATAATAAATACAAACAGAACGAAAATTAAAACCCCCAAATTCTTTTCAGGAGACCTAAAATTAAATGTGTTATGTTACATTGAAGAATGCCTCATAACACCATTAAGTAAAATAGCACAATTTAATATTTCGAAGACGTCTGTATTTAAAATTCTCAAACAGTACAAATACAAATCTTACAAGTTTTTTAATTATCAAAAAATATTTCATAAAGATAGAATAAGACGTGTTGATTTTTGCGAAACATTATTTTATTAAATGAAAATCATAATATGTTGAAGAAAATATTTTCACTAATGAAGCGTCTTTTTCTTCGAACACGTATTGTTCCTCGATTTGAAAATTTAGCCATTGAAGTTCCTGGTTTCAAATGGATTGAGCCCCAATTCATTCAATTGCAGCAATTACAAATTTTCTAAACTCATGTCTTCCTGATCAATGGATAGGGAGGTTGGGTTCGATAGTTTGGCCAGCCCCTTCACTAGATTTATCTCCAAATGACTTTTCTTTGGGGATACCTTAAATCTAAAATTTATGATAATGTAATTTTTACTAACATTGAAGATTTAAAAGTACAGCCTAGGACGAATTACGAACCAAACCGGATTTTTTAACACACTCTTTGTAGGAATTTCATAATCGACTCGAATATTGTATGGAATGTGAAAGTGGATATTTCGAATATTTATGAAAAAGTTAAAGAATTATAAATAAAAACAAACTTTTTTTCAATATACCATAAAATTAATTTTGTAAGTTAAATGTTAAATCAATTATTTTCACACTTTGTTGACACTGACAACTAAAATGCCTTATTACGACAAGTGATGACATTTGCATTGTTGGTTGCATAACGTTCCCATGCATTGGGTTATTTATTTAACTAAACATTGGTGTATTATGTTCAGTGATATAAAAAACTCATGCTATGTATATATAACCACTCATGTAATTTTTAAGAAATCTTTCTTACACTAAGAAAAACACAGACTACTTACACTTGTATTTTTTATACTTATTTAGCTACATATTTAATTTTTATAATTAAATTGTTTTCAAGTTATTAAATTATGGTATTGTTATCTTTATCGTTAAACTAACGTATTACATATTTGTATAGATAAAATGTGACAAGAAATTTCAAGTAGACCAACACTTAGGAACCGGAAGCCATCAGTTCAAAATACGTGGACCAAATCACTTAATACAAAAACAATTAACTGGTCAACATCTAGACAACAGTGAGCAAAAAATTTATTTAAGAGATCTTTGTAATCTTTTTATTGGGTGTAATATTCCGCTTCATAATCTGAACAAGAAATTGTACCAAGATTTCTTAAATAATCACTACTCTAAAGAAAATGTCAATGTGCCTTCGTCATCTACTTTGAGAAAGAAGTATGTCGACCGTAACCTTGAAGACGTGATAGAAGCCGTCCAAAATGAAATTAAAAATAAATATGTATGGTTTTCCGTCGACAAAACTACAGACGTTTAGGGAACGTATATTGCCAACTTTATCATTGGATAGTCAAGGAAAAGGATATTTGATTGGTGTAAAGTTGTTAGGAAAAACGAATTACTTCGATAGGTTCGTTAATGATACGTTAAGTACCAAAATTACCAGTAGAAAACGTACTACTAATGGCAACTAATGCTGCTTCGTATATGATGAAAGTAGCAGAAAATTTAATTTTTTTTTACTCTAATACATTGCACGTGTTGAGTCCATGGATTAAATAGAGTAGCCAAAACTGTTAAATCAGAATTTCCTTTAGTTAATAGTTTAGTAAGTAACCCGAAGAAAGTTTTTGTGAAAGCTCCACTTCGAGTTGAAGTATATAAAGAAAAATATGCAGAATTGCCATTACCCCCAGAAACAGTTGTTACTCGGTGGAGGACATGGTTAAACGCCGTAAATTTTCTTGTCCAAAATTATGAAGAAATGAAGAATGTTATTTGCGATTTTGAGCCAGATTGCTCGGAAGCAATTAGAACATACATTAGTTTATTTGAAAACACTTTAATAATTAGTCAATTGTGTTTTATTAAAAGTAATTTTTGTGTATTGCTAATGCAATTACAAAACTAAAAGGCAGAGGACTTTCATTGGATGAAAGTATTTCTCTAGTAAATTATGTAAAAGTCGTCTCAAAACTTCGGTAGACAAAAATAATGATATTTTTGTAAAAAACTTAATTCGGTGTGTCGGTGTTAGACAAAAACCTAGGATTTAATTTCCAGTTACAAGTTAATTTTAAGTGAACGATGACAGAGTTTTACAATAGACATTCTAGAAAAGCATGTAACTTGAACATGATTCCATACTTTTTCTTACTCTATTAGAGGTTGTTATTATTAATATAATAATTATTGTATTACCTATAAAGTTTAGTACAATAGTTGCATCTTCCAAAGCATAAACACATGTTTAAGGACATAATTTAATAGTTTATCTTGCATATTTGCATGCTTTTTACTTTAACTTTTTATTTCATTATGAAACAGACATGTAAATAATTTACATATCTGTAACTGTATACTTGGACAATACCTCGTATTTTCAGCATTTACTTCTGCTTAAGACATATGTTTCTGCCATCTATAGGCGTCGTCAGTTAAGCTAGTGAAGCAATGTATTCAAATGATACAAATCTTTATAAATAGATCTGTATCTTATACAGATACAGAGCAGAAGTAAATGCTGAAAATACGAGGTATTGTCCAAGTATACAGTTACAGATATGTAAATTATTTACATGTCTGTTTCATAATGAAACAAAAGCGTTATACGTGCATTAACGTATAGATATATTTAAAACCTTTTTTGTATATTTAACTTTTTAGTGCATATTTTCCAAGCTCTACTAATTACCTACGAAAGATCTCCCAACTATAAAAGTAAAAACTCTGTAAATGTCGCATTATGTAAATATATAAGACCTACAACAAATTAAAAACTTTTTGGAAAGAAATTAAAGTAATACTTAATAGAGAAGATTCTATACTCAATAGACGTATTTTTAAATGTAAACATTTGTCAATTTTGTTTCGTTTTTATAAATTGTATGTTTTAATTTTTTAATTTCTTTTAGGTTAATAATAGTTTAGTGATTTCAGTTGGATCGTTTACAATTATAATATTTCCATATTTTATTTTTAACTTAATGTAAATGTTTTTTTAGACAAATAAATTATTATTATTATTATTCAAAATAAACGTTCTCACATGGACGTTTCTTAATTTTTGATCACGGTTTGCATGAGATATGTATATATTATCATAATTTTATATAAATTAATGAGTGGGGCTAATTTCGGGAATAGAAAGTTGTTTTACACTAGAAAAACACACAAGCACATTTTACTTTGATACTTGTTAGATATAAATACATAGATTATAAAAATTTGCAAGACTTTGAAGTTTGTAATAAATAGTAGTGTTTGAAGATGTTTGAATAAGGAAAAGATGTTTATATTTATACGTATTCCATCTTTAGATTTGGTATGTACTAAAGAAATCTCTAGACTTGTGTTTTTTGTTGTAAAGTATAATACGACGAAGCGAACGATTATATGTGGTTACGTAGTTTTAATGCGTAACCTAATTGAACCGTAACAGAAGTTCATTTTAAACTTGGACTACTCGCATTATGACTTTTTTAAATTTTCAAATCCGTACTTAATATATAAATAATTATTTTATAATGTTTTGAAGCAAATATCGAAATGTAAAGATAATAACCAGCATTTTGAATTTATTAATTACCAAGGGAAAGTACCCTGAAATTTAAAAAAAATTGAAACTTTGTGGGCGAATCCACTCTAGGACATGCCCAGAATTATTTTTTCGTACCGAAAGAGGAGAAAATCTCCCTCCATCGTTCGAACAATGTTTGATTTTCAACATGTATCTCGGCAATATAAATTGATAAAAGATATTATACAGTATGTTATATTTCGTTTTATACATGCAGTTTAAAAGGCGAACACTATTTTAGTGGTCCATTACACTGCGCTAAACCGTGCAATATAAGAAGATAATACATAACGATTGAATTCATTTTTATTTTGAACGAAACAAAATATATGAATGAGCTATTAACTATTCTATTAGACATAGAGCAATAAAAATATCTATGTTTTATCTTCACTTACTTTTCATTTATTTTGTGTGGTGCGGATATGGTGCACGTCTGTAAACACGTTTTTATAAAAGCAGTTGATCGACTCGGTTTGTCTAAATAGATCGTCTGTTAAAACTATATTACCCACGCATTGACGCTGATTATTATACGATCGTCATTTTTATGATTATTAATAATGTAATATGTAATTAATAATAAAATAAAAAGTTGGATAAATTTTACAAATCAGTATCTAACTTGTATGTATGTACACTACAAAATATAAATATAATTAATTGTACTATTACGATTGATATGCGATTGCAAAATGCTCTAGAAAAACATTAATTCAACACTGAAAAATAGATCAAAAGGATGATTGTCTGGAAGCAAATTCGCGGTGATGTTAAGATTAGCTTTATTGTAAAAATAACATTGAAAAATGTGTAAAAAAATTATATTGCTATACATAATAAACAAATGAGTAATTCTTGATAATAAAATAAAATAATAAAAACAAAAAGAACAAATAGTCTAAAATAAAAATAAATTCTGGTTATAAAATAAGTTAAATTAGTATCAAAACTTAACTTTAAATTAAGTGCTCATTAATTAACCATCTTATGCTAAGCAAAACCCCAGACGATTATAAAACGACGTTCTGACATTATTTAATGTTTTTTTTCCGTAATTCCTTGATATAATTGCAATTTTTGCTTGTAATTCTTCAAAATTAGTAGGTCATGCTACTTGATTACTGTATATTGAATTTTTAAGTATCCCCAAAGAAAAAAACACTTAGGTATAGGTCAGGTGATTGTGTAGGATAACGAATTGGACCATGTGTACCGATCCAACGATTTTTAAATGTAGAGCTTAGAAAGTTTTGTGCTAAGCGGGATTTTATGAGCTGGGCAGCCATTTTGTTGATACTAGGCGTTTCCAATATTAGATATTGCTTGAATAGCAGGAATAATTTGATTTTGCAATAATGCAATGTACCGCAACCAGATTAAATTCCCTTTTATTGTAAACTAGCTAAACCCGGCCACGCTTTATTGTGTATTGTAGCGAATATATATTCACCGATAAAACACATCATTCAATTCATTACCCTGCGCAATGCAGCAATGCAATGTTGCTGTGGCTATGTGGAATGAAAGGAAAGGAAGAAAAAAGATGTTTAAAAAAAAACAAAAATATTAAAATATCATACCAATACACAAACATTAGGATTTTTTACAGAATCCTCATCATCAGAGGATTGCCAGAAATCACAGAAATTAAACAAGTAGAATTACTATCTCTAAAATTAAGATTCATATACAACACTAAAAATCATTATGAATTAATAATTAGAAAAGAATATAGACGTGTAGTACAAGTTTAGGAAACCTACCAAAGACATTAAGAGAAATTAAAAGACCGGAGTGCCAAACTCGGAAATTATGAAAATACCACAAATTCGAGAACAAGAAGAAAAGAAAGTATAAGAATATATAGAACTATTAACACTAACCAAGCCAAGAAAAAAAGAAGCAATAAATTGTATGGGAAACATAATTACGGCAATAATTGGAAACCTCGTCGATGAAGATGGAAGAAGATATGAACAACAAATTTAAGTCAATTGGATTTAATGGAAAACAATACCACACAATTTGAAAATATGAAAATAATTATGCGAAATCAAGAAGTCGAAGAAAACAAGAATACTATTGACTTACTGCAAAGGATACATCGCCTCATGTATCCACTGGAGACGATACGACAATAAATGGAACTGAGGTTATGTAGGAGACTCCATTTGAATCAAACTGATAAATTTCTATTTGATAACTAGAAAAATAGATCAAATAAAATCAATCATTAAAGTCAAAGTTTATCAAACTGTACCTCATTTTGTATTCACCAATAGTTAATGTAGAACCATATGAGTATTATCATTTAAGCGAAAATCAATTTGTAGAGATCAAAGAACAAAAATTTATTATTGCTAATAAGCCTGGTCAACGAATATCAAAGAAAATATATTTATGCGATCACAAATTAGAATTTTTTTTGTCAGCTAATTATCCTTGCGGAATTTATATTTTACAATATGATAATAACTATAATGACTGTTATATATCAATTATTTTTAGTAGAAATAAGATGCTGAAATAATATTTAAAATTCAATTGTGACCTACATAACAGGGAAGCACAAAACTCGTGAAAACTGGTCTTACTAAATTTCCCAAATCCAGTAGCCCTCCTCGGACCTACCTTTCGTGGGCGGGTTGCTGTTGAACAAATAGACAAATAGACAGAACGTTGTTAATCTAACTGATCGATATTCAAAAATAGCGCCACCACTATTTATAGGCTGCTTGTAAAAGTGGATATATACGTTACGTGGAGGGCGCACTTGCGATAACGTACCCACGTGAGTAAAAGAAAACGAATAACAACCAAATATAAATTATCAGATTTTATTGTGAACGCTGGTCGTATAACAGAACAATGCGAACTAACGAAAATGTATTACGTATCAAAGTATAATGATGGGTGAAGCTCTGTATATATTTATTAAAATTATTGCTACAATAAATGAATACATCAAACTTAATGTATGACAATTTATAAATAAAAATTCGAAATAATAAATGTACCAGAACTTTTGAGCGTGCCGGTAGATTTAACCAGCTGGTCTATTATGATAAAAAATATACGTATACTAGAGATTTCGCATTCACAAGCAAAATACACCCTTATGTACGAAATTTACTTCTACATAAAATGCGACGTAAAATATTTATACAACTAAAAACATCAACCAAAGATTCAATACAAAATAATGCATGTAAAAAGGTGTAAACAATAATACATTACTAAACGTTCAAAATGATTATAAATAGCTAGGACAAATTCAACAAATTAATAATTTTTACGTAGCGTTAAATATGATATTATATATGACACAAATGAAGATTTTAAGGAATTATTATTTGAACAGTATAATTAAACGAAAAATCAGCCTTCGACTTGTAGATGTAGGTCAACACCAACTCCACTTCAATGACGTCTTTCCCGCTTCCCTCTCGATATTCACGTAGGGTAATTAATACCTCCAAAACGGTATTCTTGTTCTGATAGGTGTTAAAGTTATCGACAATTACCGGCGACAGCTAACAATAGAAGTCGGTAAAGAAAGCCAGTCACAGGAACCAGTAGTAAGAGCCTTAACGATAATATTTTTGGCGTTAGCAAAGACGAAATACGTAAATGAATGCACATAAATATTGTAAAGAAAATGTCGGAATAGCGTTACTCTTAGCTCTTGATCAAGGGCACAATAAATAATGGCGCAGACGACAGCACAAATCCAATTATATATTCGTGTTAATTAAACAAACGTGTGTAGGCCACAATATCCATTCATAATGTGTATAATCAAAACTTATGGTACTCCACACAGTAATAAGAAAACGGCAAAACACGCAAGTACGTACGTCCTAGCCTATATACTAAACGGAAGTCAAGTACAATGCCACACAACATTCCCACGTATGTCGGCCCGCGTCGATCTTTAACCAATCATCTTGCCGTAAGGTAGTACAATACGGCGCAAAACACATGATTATTATTTAAAAATTATATTTTTAAACGTAACACAATATTAAAATTGTACTTAGTCTAGCAGAAAATAAAATAATAAACGTATGTTATCAACAAAAAGATATAAAAATGTAAGTAACTTTTGTAATATATATAATAAATATACAGGGTGAGTCGTGAAAGGGTGAAAGTAATGTAAAAAAACTCAAATGTTGCTATCCGATTTTTATTTGTTTTCGAGTTATAGCGTAATTAAAAATAAACAAAATTTCATACATTGTTTTTGTATTTTATTGGTATTATCGTTCTTTATAATATATTTTCAAAAATA
Source organism: Melolontha melolontha (assembly GCA_935421215.2). NCBI lineage: Eukaryota > Metazoa > Arthropoda > Insecta > Coleoptera > Scarabaeidae > Melolontha > Melolontha melolontha. The sequence continues at coordinate 90,043,411 of OW285239.1, forward strand.
CCGCCATTCATTTCAAAACATTTTTTACATTGTCTACCAAGGGCGCTGGTTGCGTTCCTGATTGCGTCAGGTTGATGTTTGATATTGTCAGCAGCATTCATAATCCGTTGAATTAGTGCATCACGAGTGTCCACTTTTACTTGATACACTTCATTTTTTAACCAGCCCCATAACCCATAAACAATAATCGAGTGGCGTGAGGTCTAGAGACCTAGGAGGCCAACCAATGTGACTACCATGTCCAATCCAACTCCCTGGAAACCTTTCAGCCAAATGTTACCTGTCTGCATGAGCGTAATGTGCAGGCGCTCCATCGTGCTGGTAGAAGATTTGGATTCTCATGTTTATGGGAGCATCCTCTAGCAGTCCGTGCAGTTCATTTTCTACAAAATGTAAATAGGTGTCTCCCGTGAGGCGATTCTCAAAAATGTAAGGACCAATTAAAAAACCATCGATCATACCACACCACACGTTTACCGAAAATTTATGTTGAAAGTTACTTTTGACTGTTGCGTGTGGATTTTCGTCTGACCATACATGCTGGTTATGACAATTATTAATACCGTCACGGGTGAATGTCGCTTCATCCGTAAACAGTATACGCGATACAAAACGAGAATTATAATTTATCCATCGACAAAATTCCATACGTCTACGATTATCATCGTTGTAGGTGCTGTACTCTTTGTACATGGTACGGACGTAAGCCATGCTCGTGGAGTTTTTTTATCACCCTTGTTTGTGGAATGCCCAATTGAATACTAATTCTCCGTGAGCTGGTAGTGGCGTCTTCTTCTACTACATCCAGAATATCTTCTACTTCTTGTAATTGTTGTCGACTGCCTCGTTCAGATATTATGTTTACACTGGGAAGCCTTCCGGTCGCGCACAATGTGTTGAATACACTAATAAATACAGTTTTATTAGGATGTCTGTGATGTGGAAACCGTTGACGATATTCATTAGCAGCAGCTGTAGCATTCCCATCACAAAATCCATAAACAAACACCATATTAGCATATTCTAAATTAGAATAAGTGTGTGGCATTTTAGTTTGTTACACTATAGTCGTACAAACGTCAAGTCAATGTCACAATACCCGAACACAATGTTATAATTTACTTCAAGGTATAGGGAATATTTTTATGATGGCAGCGCCTGACTATATCAACGATGAACTAGAGGTAGTGACATTAGACGCATTAGGCATACAAACCACTCTACACTATTTCTCGACTGCTTTCAATGTCACTACCGCTAGTTCGGAAAACCACGAACAGGTAGCGCTTCAGCTAGGAAGACTTCCCTATAATAATAAATAATAATATAATAAAAATATAAGTAATTGTAAAATCTTTATTGAAAATAAAAAATTTTAAATTATAAACACTAACTACTACTGAAATTAATCTCATAATGAGCAAAATATAATAAAAAAAATATATGAAAACTGCCTTAAATATGATACGCCCTGTAAAGTATAACATTACAGAAAAGACAAAAGAGCAAAGTAAACTTTTAGATTCAATTACTTATGAACAATAAAGAAATAATACCCAGTCTTAAGTAATATCTTGTATTATAATTTGTCATAATAAAAACCATTATCTTTACGGTACATAAAAAATGTACATGCAAACATCCGCAAAAGCAAAGTAAACCCAATGATGTAATTAAGTTGCAAAACTTATCTTCGCATTCCGTCATTTAAAATAAGGTCATTTAGCATGCACAGGTGGAGGAGATATCAGTGCATTCAGCACTAATTAAGCATTTAAAAATGATACGCGTGCTGATTAGCAAACATAATGTTCAAATTAGTTATTATAAAGTAGTCTACATAGCACATAGTGTTAGTTACCTTGTAATAATTCTAAAGTGCAGTTTAAGTTTCTAAAATAACAATTTGGTTTAAAATCTCCAAAGTAAATATTGTATGTAATACAAAAAAAAATGAACATGATATTATTTATAATTTTTTACGTATTCGACTAGGCTAAAATACTCAAAAACAATTTTATTTCAATCATTGCATCTAAATAATAGAATTCCTTTTTAATAGAATGTTTTTTACTTTGAATTTTACTTTTTCTGAATAAACTATAGCGAATTTATATGTATTAATTTATAATTTATAATTGCTGTTCAATGTATTAAAATTATACATAATTTATAACATTTTAAACGTGGTAAATACTAGGGATGGAATTTGCTTTTGTGAAATACAGGAATTCTTGAAAACGAAACTATTTATAAATTTATATTCCGTGAGTTTTTTATATCACTGAACATAACACATGCATACACCTATGTTCAGTTTTAAAATAAATACTTCAATGAATGGGAACGTTATGCAACCAACAATGCGAGGATCATCACTTGTCGTAATAAGGCATTCTAGTTGTCAGTGTCAACAAAGTGTGACAATAATTTATTTAACTTTTAACTTACACAAACAATATTAAAATGAATTTTATGGTAAATTGAAAAAATGTTTGTTTTTATTTATAATTTTTTATATTATAACTTTTTCATAAATATTCGAAATATCCACCTTCACAATCCATACAATATGCGAGTCGATTATGAAATTCCTGCAAAGAATGTGTTAAAAATCCGGTTTGGTTCGTAATTCGTCGTAGGATGTACTTATGCGTGCTTCTAAATCTTCAATGTTAGTGAAAATTACATTATCGTAAATTTTAGATTTAAGGTATCCCCAAAGCAAAGTCATTTGGCTATAAATCTGGCGAACGGGTCGTCCAAGCTATTGGATCAAACCTCCTTATCCATCGATGAGGACGAGTTGAATTTAGAAAATTTGTAATTGCTGCAATTGATTGAATTGGGGCTCAATCCATTTGAAACTATGAACCTTCAATGGCTAAATTTTCAAATGGAGGAACAATGCGTGTTCGAAGAAAAAGACGCTTCATCAGTGAAAAGTATTTTCTTCAACATATTATGATTTTCATTTAATAAATTAAATAGTGTTTCGCAAAAATCAACACGTCTTATTCTATCTTCATGAAATAATTGTTGGTAATTAGAAACATTAAGATTTATATTTGTACTGTTTGAGAATTTTAAATACAGACTTCTTCGAAATATTAAATTGTTGTGCTATTTTACTTGATGGTGTTATGAGGCATTCTTCAATGTAACATAACACATTTAATTTTAGGTCTCCTGAAAGAATGTGGGTGGTATTAATTTTCGTTCTGTGTGTATTTATTATGCAGCAATCAGAATCAAATTTCCTAATAATCGCCTTAACTTTTTCGATAGATGGTATGCGTCTGTAAAGATATTTGATAGAAAACAGATCCCGCACTTTCCTTAAACTGTTTCCAGCTTTATAATAGTTCGAAATTTCTATTTTTCATCATATACGAGTATTTATATATATATATATATATATATATATATATATATATACAGGGTGTTACAAAAATTTAGAGTTTCTTATGTTTCTTATAGTAAATGTTCAAAATGACCTCCACGGGAAGCAACACAAGTTTTTCGAGAAAAATTACTGATAGGAAAAATTTTGAGTTAAAAAGAAAATTAATCGGTGAAAGAAAAGCTCGAGTGCTTTTTGGCAAGATAAATTAACGATTTAAATAAATAATTATTTTTATTTGAAAGCAGGAGAACAGTTATTAAATGTACAATTATTATAAATTGTTTGGTTTGGTGTACTAATTTTAATATTATTTTCTTTGTTGCTTTCTACACATGCCGAATAATTGTTTTGTCTTATTTTATTGGATTCGCGTAAATGACAAGTTTTTTAGATATCATATTTGTTCCTATTGGAACATTTTTATACCAATTATTAGAATCTGTCTTGTTCCAAAAGGGATTTGGAATTAAAAAAAAAAGTCGTTCAGATGTTACAAAAATTAAGGGCTGACTATACATAGACGGTTTCTACAACTAAAAATAAGCAAAAAAGTTTAAATAAATTTGTGTCCTATAATGTTTCGTTACTGAGTTACGGCCACTTGAAGTTTTTCGTATTGCATGTCCGACACGTGTGTATCTCGTCACAAATTATCGCGCAGACGCCAAGCGTTCGTATTGCATGTTTGAGCAAGTCGCCGACAAGTGAGTAACTTATGTTAATCATATTCAGTAGGCAGTCCGTGTTTTTGCTGTCAGTCGTGAAAGTTGATTAAGTCATTTGTGATTAGTACTGTTTTCTAATTAATAGTATAAAATGGCAGATTATTCTTTCGAAGAGATGTCCGACATGCATTTAATGTATGGTTTGGCACATTGCAACAGAGCAGAAGCAAGAAGACTTTACGCAGAATATTTCCCAAACCGACGTTTACCAAATGAAAAAACTTTCGAAAGGCTTCATATTAGATTAAGAGAAACAGGATCATTCAAACCAGTTGTCCGAGATCGCGGCAGACCACGAACCACAAGAAATTTGGAATTGGAAGAACGTTTGTTGGATCGTGTTGAAGAAAATGCAGGTGCTAGTACTCGAAGAATGGCATTGGCGGAAGATGTCGATCATGTGAGTGTATGGCGTATTTTAAGAACTAATCAGCTTTTTCCTTACCACCTGCAAAGAGTACAGGGACTTAGTGAGAATGATTTCCCATCACGAGAAGCTTACTGTGTATTGTTGTTACGGACATGCGCCGCCGATCATCTCTTTCTGTCGTGTGTGCTGTTTAGTGATGAAGCTGGCTTTACAAGAGATGGTATCGTCAATTTTCATAATTTACACCAGTGGCAACAAGAAAACCCTCATGCTATTATTCAGTCCAGACATAAAGCGCAGTTTTCATTTAGTGTGTGGGCCGGAATTATTAACGAATTTGTGTTTCGTCCTTTTGTACTTCCACCACGACTTACTGGGCGGAATTATCGTTATTTTTTAGAAAACGACTTACCAGGTTTGCTGGACGATGTTCCACTAAATGTTAGAGGACGCATGTGGTTCATGCACGACGGTGCACCGGCTCACTTCAGTCACACAGCACGCGAATTTTTAAATGCCGTATATCCTGGAAGATGGATTGGTCGCGGTGGACCTGTAGCATGGCCTGCACGGTCTCCAGATTTAAATCCCATAGATTTTTACGTATGGGGACATTTAAAGTCTATGGTATATTCTACTCCAATTCAAAATATTGAAGATCTTCAACGTAGAGTGGAAGATGGATGCCACCAAATTCGAAATACACCAGGAATTTTTCAGCGCGTGACGCAGTCCATGATACGACGAGCTGAAGCTTGTGGCCGTAACTCAGTAACGAACCATTTTAGGACATAAATTTATTTAAACTTTTTTGCTTATTTTTAGTTGTAGAAACCGTCTATGTATAGCCAGCCCTACATTTTTGTAACACCCTATATATATATATATATATATATAAATATAATATTTTCGTGACCTTGGTATGATATAGTAAACTTAATAAGTCGACGATTAAAGGTCTGGTTTATTAGTTCAAAGTATATATATTTAAAACAACCCTACATGTTTCGGCAATGATGCCTTTGTCAAGGATATAAAAAATATAAATGCACCGATGATTGGTAAAACCATGAAACGCTGGCGTCTGCACATTCCAGGGTGGATACGACTTTCACACATTTTTTCATTTTCCCGTACAACTCGGTCAGTTGGCGCCGCGACGCGTTGCAACTACATTCTTAGGCAAATGTGATTTTGTCGGGTGTAGAAATTAATGCAACGAATTAGAGCGGCATTGGCAGTAATGTGGGAATTTATTGATTATTAATTCTCATTAACATTACGTTTATCACAATTAGTATATATACACTTCGTATAGAAATGAAAGTCGTGTCTATTCCTGGATGTAGGTGCACCGATGATTGGTAAAACCATGAAACGCTGGCGTCTGCACATTCCAGGGTGGATACGACTTTCACACATTTTTTCATTTTCCCGTACAACTCGGTCAGTTGGCGCCGCGACGCGTTGCAACTACATTCTTAGGCAAATGTGATTTTGTCGGGTGTAGAAATTAATGCAACGAATTAGAGCGGCATTGGCAGTAATGTGGGAATTTATTGATTATTAATTCTCATTAACATTACGTTTATCACATATATATATATATATATATATATATATATATATATATATATATATATAGCATTTGATAAATTATTGGAGTTTTTCGGATTTATTATATGAAATATTTACAAATATTAAATTAGAATGTATGAAATTGCAGAGTAAGTGGGGATGTAAACATTGCTGTCTACAAATTACAAAGCAAATCATACGAAATTTTTATTTGAAAAATATGGTCAACGTTGGGACTCGAACCCAAGTCTACAGCTATCCGGGCTGTCGCCTTTACCACTAGGCCACAATAGAACCAGGTTCAAGCCATATACAAATGCATTATAAACTAACAGTGTTAATGAATCAGATGTCAGTTATTGAATGTAGATGTCAAGCTGAAAGCAGAAGTCAGTTTTTGAAAGCTCATGTCAGTTTTGATAGCAGATGTCAGTTAGTGAAAGCAAATGTCAGTTATTGAAAGCAGATGTCTGTTTTGAAAGCAGGTGTCAGTTATGAAAGCAAACGTCAGATTAGAAAGCAGATGCCTATTTTGAAATTAGATGTGAGTTACTGAAAGTAGATGTCAGTATTTTGAGAGCAGATGTCAGATTTGAATGTTTGAAATTGCTAATTATTACTCCATAGCTATATGAGTGTTTAGATAATTTCATAGCCGTTCATTAAATATAACATTTGATAAATTATTGGAGTTTTTCGGCTTTATTATATGAAATATTTACAAATATTAAATTAGAATGTATGTAATTGCAGAGTAAGTGGGGATGTAAACATTGCTGTCTACAAATTACAAAGCAAATCATACGAAATTTTTATTTGAAAAATATTCTAATTTAATATTTGTAAATATTTCAAATAATAAAGCCGAAAAACTCCAATAATTTATCAAATGTTATATTTAATGAACGGCTATGAAATTATCTAAACACACTATATATATATTAAAATAATAAGCTTTTTTTTGGTTTAGCGACCTTTAGTGAAATTCAATTTATTTATCTAACGACGTTTCGACTTTTTTGTATATAATTAAGTCTTTTTCAAGTGATTTAGAACTAAAAAAAATTACAAACGAAAGGTAAGAATTATATTTACATTATATGAATGAATTAAAATTAAGATAATGATTAGAGTAAAGAAAGTTAAAATTTTAATTTAAAATTTAAAATTTAAAATTTAAAATTTAAAATTTAAAATTTAAAATTTAAAATTTAAAATTTAAAATTTAAAATTTAAAATTTAAAATTTAAAATTTAAAATTTAAAATTTAAAATTTAAAATTTAAAATTTAAAATTTAAATGATACAAAACCAATTTATTTCGTGTTAAAACACATGCCCAGTGCAATATGCATGGTCGGAAACATGTCGACCCTTCACTACAGGGTCCGACCGCGTATCTCGGAATCTTAAGTGTAACTAAATGTCTTGTTATAGAAATAAAATTTTTATATTATTTCGTTTTAAAATTTGTTTGGTCAGGCCATGTGTTTGGGAAAATACAGTGTGTTTACAGTGGGAAAAATGATTTTTTTGTTTTTTTTGTGTGTGGGTGGGGTTGTTTTCTATTGTTTAATGAGCGGATAATACAGTTTTGAAAGTCCATCAATCTCGTTTCGGTCGTTGATTGTTTTGTTATTTTTGAAAATGTGAATCATTTCTAATACCTCTCTAGCCTTTGCATTTTTTTTGCTTGGTTATTATTTTTGTATTTTCAAAATCAAAATTGTGTTTTAATGTTATCTGGTGTTTTTTTAAAGCTGTCTGATTTTTTGCGTATTTGTGTCCTTTTAATATTTCCTGTAGTAACTGTTTTGTTTGGCCTATGTATACTTTGTCACAGTCTTTGCAGGGTATGTTATATGTATGTGATTGTTTAAGTGTTGGTGTTGAGTCTTTTAGTTTTATGTGTAGGAATTTTAGATTTTTTCCGCTTTGATGTGCTATTTTAAAATTAAATGGTTTAACTATATTGTTTAGTTTTTCGGATAATCCAGTTATATAGGGTGTAGGGATATATGTTGTGTCATTGTTCAAATTGTTATTGGTGTCTGCAGTGTTGTATATTTGACACAACATATATCACGATTCCATATGTTCCACAACTATCAGAAAAAATTAAATACATTTTGAAAAAGTATGATATAGCTACTACATATAAACTTAGTAATACTAATAGACATCAATTTACAAAACTTAAACCTAAAATAGAAAAAAATCAAGAAACACATGTCATCTATAAAATACCATGTCGCGATTGCGATAGTTACTACATAGGTCAAATTAAACAATATTTATACAAAAGAATACAAGCCCACAAATACTCTAAAACAGACAAAACTGCTTTATCTACATACAAACTACAACGCGATCACCATTTTGATTTTTAAAACACACAGATAATTGATAAAGAACAACACATAATGAAAAGGGAAATTAAAGAAATGATTAGTATTAAACAGGAAAAAAATTCAATTATTAACAAGAGAAGTGATATAAAAAATTTAAGCAGTATATACTCTAACTTAATTATGTAATGATCTGCAATTTACCATCATGATACTAGGGTCTCGATTTGCGTAGGGGTTACGTTCCCAGAAAATCCGACGCATAACGAAACAACGCAAATCGAATTACATTTTTCCATAAGACACCATAGAAATTTAGAAGATTCGTTCCGGACATCGTAATTACGTCGTGAAATGCTAATAATGTATTATACATACATAGTTCTTATATCAAAATATTTGTAGGACCAACGTTGGGAAGTATTTTAATAAACTATTCAACAAGAAAATATTTTTAGGAGTAGTACTGTATGTTGAAAAAATAGGACATTACAGTCACAAAGTAATACAAACATTCTAATAACGAAAGTGAACTTGTAAATGCTAACAATAAAATTCGCTAGTCGAAGTTTTACGTTTTAGTTTTCAAAAAATCATCTAAAGTTTGCTGCCTTGCATTCTTTTTACGCATTGTGTAAAGATCTTTATAGCACTGAATACCTTTAGCAACAGCATTCATAACATTTTTGCTTCGGTTTTCATCGTTATCATGGTCAATAAAAATATCCATAGCTTTATCTATCAACGAAAATGCTTCTGCTAATTTTTGATTAGTAATTTCTCTAACTTCTTCTGAATGTTCAAGAACATTATCAGTTGTAGCAGTGAAATTTTGTAGCAGCTCATCGGATGTTATGTCTTCTTCATCTTGATTTAACATTTTTTGAATGTCGTTTACCTCCATCCCTTCAAAATGTATGTGTTGTGCGAAGTGAACTAAATCATTTATAGTTTCTTCGACATCATCTATACCTACTGCATCCTCAGTTGATTCTGGCCATAGTTTTCGTCATATACCTTTTAAACAACCTAGTTTGACTTCTTTCCAAGACGCTCCAATATTTTCAACTGCTTTTAAAATGTTAAGCTGTTTCCATATTGTTTTAATGGACAATTCATCATTTAGAGTTGGAAAAAGTTGTTTGAATGTCCGACGTAAATAGTTTGCTTTAAAATTAGAAATAACGCCTTGATCCATGGGCTGTATAAGAGCGCCGTGGTATTAGGCGGCAGAAAGACAAATTTGATATTTTCGCAGATATCGTCGAGATCAGGAGGATGGCTGGGCGCATTGTCCAACAAAATTAAAATTTTAAAATCTAAATTTTCTTTCAGACAATAGTCTTTAAGTTCTGGCACAGCAATATCTCTTACCCACTCTCGGAACAGAGTTGCCGTCATCCACCCTTTTCGATTCCATCTCCAATGAACTGGCAATAAATGTCTTTGTTTGTTCTTCATTGCCCTTGGATTTTGACTAGTATAGATTAACAGAGGCTTTAGTCGGTGATCACCTGCTGCATTAGCCCCGAAAAGCAGCGCCAACCTTTCTTTATTAGCCTTAAAGCCTGACGCATGTTTTTCTTGTTGTGAAACATAGGTTCTCTTTGGCAGCCTTTTCCAATAGAGACCGGTTTCGTCTACGTTGAAAATTTGCTTAGCAGAGTATTCACCATTTGCAATAATGTTCTTGAAAACATTCTTAAAATCTTCGGCCGCTACTGTATTTCCACTGGACGCTTCTCCCTTCAATGCCAAATTGTGCAGTTTGGCTCTTGATTTATATTTTTGGAACCAACCTCGGCTTGTGTGAAAAATTTCTTTATTGTGAACATGTTCAGGTCTTGACTTTAATTCTTCAAATATGGATATAGCTTTTTCTTGTATGAGCATTCTACTTAGTGGTACTTTACGCTGATTTTGTTGCTCTACCCATGTAGAGAGGAGAGATTCCATTAGCACGATTAAAGGACTTTTGCTTTTTACAATTTGTTGTGCCATTAATGAGTTCGCATTTTTCGCAACATCTCTGATTTTTTCTGCATCGCGATTACGGATGGATCTAATAGAAGTGACGGGAATATTAAGAATTCTTGCAATATCAGCGGCTTTTTCTCCTGCATCAAAACGACGCAGTATTTCTAACTTTTTAACTAGAGTTATTGTGTTCTTTCTTTTCTTTGAGATTTTTCCACTCAATTTTTATCTATAAATAAGAGATACCCGTAAAAAATATTTATAATTGTTCAATGTACGTAATTCTGAATTTCAAAGCTTCAGTAATATATAATGTAATATGTATGTATGTATTACATATAATTTACCTTTTTATTAGATATAAACAGACACGAACAATGAGAAGGTATAACATAATATTATTTTATATTTACCTCTTGGTCAATGCAAATACATACTACCACTATTATGCCTACACGCACGCAATGCATGCGAGGGAATCCCCGATTTATTTCAGCTATACGGACGCATATCGAATCTTAACAACGCATGATTTACCGCCATATACCGCCTGATTCTGAGCAAACGCAACGGCCTGAATGTACGAATATTTCTCCCGCTCCGAATAGAAATCCCCTGAACGCGTTAAGCCAATCACAAAACAGTCTGTTGCTAAACCCCTCCTCGCGCCAACTTAATTGGCGCTTGCTATATGTATGACATCGATGTTAAGCCAATCACAAAACAGTCTGTTGCTAAACCCCCTCCTCGCGCCAACTTAATTGGCGCTTGCTATATGTATGACATCGATGTTGACGCGCCTACAGCATTCAGGGGAATTGTATTCGAAGCGGGAGAAATATTCATACATTCGGATCGTTGCGTTTACTCAGAATTAGGCGGTATTTTTCATTCAACGCAAATCGAGACCCCAGTGTATGTTGCTGTTATATAATTATATATCTTAACTTATTTAAATATCTATACATTTGCTTATCATGTTGACAGTTCCGTGTTTTGATTCCTGTCTGGTTGTACGAGTAGGTTTTCGTGGTTTTCCTTCTCGTTTAAGGCGAATGCCGACAGCTTTGCATCTTAAGTCGCTCCACGGGCGCATACATAATAATAACTCATGTCTTGTGTTTCCCTGTTTTTGTTGTTCATCCATTTTAAAATACCAAGGCATGATTTATTATTATTAAATTAGAATGTATCTTTAAATTATTTTACATAGCAACTACAAATGTATGAAATTAATATAATGTCGTTTATATTTAGTACTCCTTGAGAAAGGCATCATTAGCCGAAACATGTACATGTAGGATTGTTTTAAATATATAGTTTTTGAAGTAAAACCAGACCTTAAATCGCCTACTATTTGAATTTACCATAACATACTAAGGTCACGAAATAATTATCTTTATATATATATATATATATATATATAGACTATAAAGTTTTTAAGAGGTTGACGACAAACTAACAACACATTGATGTGATGTTCTAAAGTTGACGAATTTTAACATGTTTAGTGCCGTTATTTGCTAAATTTTAACTCTGAATTACACTCCTGATGAAGTAACCAAGGCGTTATGAAATATAGAGTGGAATAAAGGAGTTTTATTTTTACTTGACAGACCGCTCACCCGTTAATGAAATTTTTACTTATATATATATATATATATATACATATATATATATATATATATATATATATATATATATTTAAAATAATCTCTTACATGTTTTTTATGTGAAGTTCACATATATAAATATGACATTAATATCATATTGTATATAATATAAATGCATTATTTTGAATAGTTTTAATATCTGATTTTAAATATATTAATTTGTTGTATTTAATTGATTCTGAAGGAAATTGTAATTTTTAAATTTGAATACTAATTCCAATTGTTAATTTCCGCATCGCTTCCGTTGATCTTCGCAAACCAATGAGATGTTGTGGATCGTGTTTTTAAATAGGACGCTATTCGTCTTTTGTCGAAGGCGACGTTTTTCCAAGGAGTTGTTGTGTAGAGGCCATTTGAGACGGGCGCCATTTTTCGTAAAATAATAGCATTTTTGTAGTCCGCATTTTCTAAGAATAGAGATTAAAATACGATTCAAGAAAGCTGTTGAAAAGAATCATTCCTTAATGCAATTTTAGTTGTTCTACATGTTTATTTTAACATAACAGTTCATTCAGGAACTTGCTTCAATAGATTTTGATTCGATATAGATTTGAATAACTTTGTTCAAAGTTTTGCCTTCATCGAACAAATCGTACTCATTACTGTTATAAAGTTTAGATTCATGCATTTAGTTCTATATCATTTACATTTCCTTTGACAAGCAAGCAATAAACAGGTTTTCCATTACAATTTCTGAAAGAAAGAATTAACTTATATTTAACGAGCCATCGAAAAAATTCATAATTGGAGTAGACTGTGAAATTGGGTTGGTACTTTAGCCACTTCCACATAATGACATTTATTATTTGACATTGAAACTATAAGTTTGTGTAAAATTTTTCAAAACTCTTATTAAGAAAATTAAATGTGTTTAGATGTAAATGGACAACATTTTCAACAACTTCTGTAGCTATATGTAAATTTTGATTACGATTTCGATATTAAATAAATTATTTGTTTTCTTTTTTGTTGTAGTATCATTTCAATGCCATAACCTTTTTTTACAATGAAACCAAATGAAACTGTCAAGCATCAAGTAATGTGTCATTATGTGGAAGTGGCTAAACATTTTCCCTAAAACACCCAGTGGGCAGCAACTGCGAAAATGATAACACTCATATTTTCTTAATTCTGGAAAAAATTGTTCAAGTACGCTAATATCTTATAACAATAATAATAATAGTACTTTTTGATGATACTTTAATTACTTGTAAATAATAATAATTTTATTGTTTAAAGGCAGTTAGCAAAGATGTGAGGGAAAAAAAAAGATCCAAATATCACCATCACCTATGAATCTCTCTACCACAAAATTAGAAGAATATATTGCTGCTTACGTGGCTGGTTTTGCACAAAAAGGATAAATAAAATGATCAAGCAGTGTGATGTCTGCATAGAAAACATATACACGAGAAATACAGATGACAGTCATTTAAAATTTACGACAATGAAAGAGTACAGTGCAAGAAAACGATTGAACTATATTAATGCTAATTTATTCACCTCGTTAATACACATATATAGTCAGCCAAATCTTTATTGCCAGAAATAATATATATAAACAAGGTTTTTATAATTGTTTGGTTGGACATTTCAAAAAAAAAATTAATTTTAAATATTGTATTCACATGGTGGACACTATACACTATACACTATACTATATCATTAGAAAATTTGTGGAAGTATTAATTTTTAATTATATCAGACATATAAACAGAATTTTATTAGGCAAGGAGAAGCGAAATATAAATGAGACAAACAATCGAATATTTCATAATTACAAATAAATTTAATGTTAGAATTTAAAAAAGAATATATTTTCATATGTAATATTTTCTAAGAAATATATTTCGAAGAAGTTGAAAAAACATTGCAAATATTTGTAATTAGGTTGACTTGTAATTCTTTCACTATAGCATTAAATACAAATTAAATTATAGTGATTGTGTAGTTTAAGTTGTATTTCAAGTTAAAGTGGTAAAAGCCTGATACATCATTTAAAATTTTAAATAAATCCACTATATATGCCTTTTAAATATAGTTATCCTCCAACTGCTCAGATGGCTCTAATATATTCTCGAAATTTAACATTATATGCCCTGTAATGTGCGCGTTTGGTTCTTGTTTCCGATTCCTCATGATTGATCTTGTGGTTTCAATTCTTGTGCTTGATTGTTTGTTTCCAATTCTTTGTGCTCCCTTTTTAACCATACTTATTTTAACATAATTCGACTCTCTATTTTTCTACTTCCCTCCATGGAAAAATTACTTTGGAAATCACTCGTTCGTGTATTTCCCTGGACAACACATATTTCGTGTATGTCATGTTCCTGCGCAGAACTATCCTGTGAAGCTTATTCTGGCTACAGTAAGGGTGCTCGTACAGCGGAAATTCCTTTATACTGTAAGCTTTTTCTTCAATAGAGACCAGTTAACAAAACACACTTTTGTTATAACTGTATTCTCTTTAAAAAAAAATCTGAGAGCGTTTTCGTCGTATCGAACCATTTCCTCGAAGCGCATGCTTGCTTCCTTACGACTTAGGGGCGAATTGAAGTTTTCTTTGCCTTCTTCTACTCTTGAAGTTCGTCTGATTCGGTTGGTTATCGTTTCTGACAGTTCCACAACTCTAAGATGATCTGTCCTGGAGTTGGTGGAAACTGCACTGCTGTTGGTCTCGTAATGGTACAATCGATAGGTCTCTGTCGTCTATTGAGCTCCTGACGTGATAAGGATGCTATCGGTTGTCCCGTTATTAACCATTACATCATTTGAATCAAACTTCTGTTAGTGCTAAGGCGTTTGTAACAAAATTTTCGGAATTCTTTGTATATAAAATTAATATAATACTCATCGTATATTGATTTTTCTTTAATATTAATTCTCTTTTATTTGCGAACTTTTTGAATGCGTCAACAATATTTCTTCAATGTCAGGTATCGTTTACAAAATAAACAATGTTCGTGCATTTTTTGTACGCACTTGACCTTGTAGACTGACTATTAAGTACATACATATTTTAAATCGATGTTTATTAGTTCACGATAAGTTTAAATATACATGCTATTGTTTACATGTTCGTTTAATAAACAATATGAACTACAACATTCATGTGTGGCGCCTATTAAAAGATATAAATGAAAACGTTTGCATTTTATATATGCATTTAACGTAATGAACTTGTGAAAAGTATAACATATTTTTCTCTGTTTTATGTAGGCGGCTTTAAAATAAAAAAAATAAATGTGTATGAACTTCTGCGTTAATAACAAAATTGCGACAGGTTTTTTAAATTTGAAATGTACGGCCATGATGTAGTATTTCTAAATTACATTGTATTAATTATAAATAAACTTGACCTTAAGAAACGAAACGGTGCTTACGCTGTTTACATATTCTGCATTTTGTTCGCGTAGGCAGAAATTATTAATACACATATTGTGTATATGCATTAAACTAATAATAAACATTTTAACTAACGAAATGTACACAGTTTATGTATGCGAAAGTCTTGCATTGTTCATTTACTTTTTACACTGTATATTTGTCTTTGTTTTTATTTTAAAAAGAATACCTGTATTTATTCTTTCGTTTCCTTTCGTTCTTTTGCTTGAGAGGGGCTTCTGCTTGCTCTTGGAGATGGAGATGGAGATGACTTCTTCCATCGCGTAGTCCATTTTCTTTAGTGGTTTACCAACTTTCCGTTTTCATGATTCGTTCCAGATTTCCACTTGGTCTTTTTTCAGCCTTAGATGGCTGGCAGGGCCATCTAGTAATGTGGATAGGCAGGATCGCCATGTAATGTGCGCTTACGGCTTTAAGCGACTAGCAGTGATCGCCATGTAATGTGGGGCCTTATGCCCTAAGGCAGAATCGCCTTAAGTCAGGATCGCCATATAATGTCCTATGCCCTAAGGGGCTGGCAAGGAACGCCATGTAATGTGGGCCGTTTGTGCAGCCACATTGTTGTGCAGGTCCGAGGCAGGGTGAAGAATCAAATAATACAAGTACAGAGTTTGGTTCTCATACTATAATTAATTAACACTTAAAACATAGTTAACAGACGTATTTACAAATATATATACATAAAGATTATATTAACTAAGACAGGGGTAGAACGGGGTACTATGACGTATCCACAGTTCGTACCACTGACTTGTTGTGACTATCTCACTCTAACTTAATCTATTACCTTATATACCTAAGAAGATCCTTGTGTCACTTACAAGTTGTTCTAGAAGCCTGTGTATAACCCTGATGCATAGCCTTGCGTACGTAGTAAATACGGAGGCCGTGTTTATATAATACACTAATGTTTCGTATTAAAGCCGAGGCTATCGCCTTGCCAAAGTGTTACACATGTGCATGACCATGTATTGAGTTATTACAGCCCTTTCTATTAAGGTTATCTATGGCACTAGCAATAGAACAAAACCTTTGACCGTATTAGCCGAAGAATTGCTAAATCTGAGCAAGAAAGAGGATGTAAATTATGAGAATATACAAACTATACTCAAAGTAGTAGGAAATGCGTACTTGAAAGCAATCACCAAAACAAATCGAATCAAATTATTAAAATTTGAAATAGCTAAGTATTCGTTACAAAATCCTACTTTTGAATTCAAAAAAAAAAACATAATGTTGTAATTGGTAATATTTACATTGTACTATAATACAGAGATAAAATAAAATTACCATGTATATAAGATTAATGAGTATATATTTGTCTGTACATTTAAATTAGTGCCTATACATAATCAAAGTAAATTATTTTCAATATAAGCATTTCGTGCAGCTTGTCCTACTAGTAACACTTTATTAATAGCAGCAGCATCTGCAAAGATGTAAAGCATTAGTTACATTCATAGTTACTGCATACAGTGATGGTTTTTTTCTTTATCTACAATGGACAATACACAACATGTATGAATAAATAATTTTTGCTGCTTGCTGCTTTAGTTGGATGGTATAACAAAACCCTATGTCTAGAAAGACACCTAAATCTGCCCTCTAGCACACCATTTGTTCTCTCTATAACGTTTCTGGTTTTGTTTAAGTGTATATTGAAATTCGCTTCGATTGTGCCTTCTTGTACATTAGCAAACGGTGTGAAGAGCCACGGCACAAGAGGGTAACCACTATCCCCTGTTTGGAATTGAAAATAAATACACAATTCAGTGTATGTGCATATATGTAACTGTTTACCTATTAAATGTGTTAAGGTATCCCCATGTTCGTATTGCTCTCTTAAGTAATTTCTAATATTACTTGTTTGCCTTATAGAAGCATCATGTACTGATCCTGGATTTCATGCTACATCCAATTATCTTGCAATTGGAATCTGCAATCTAAAGATGAAATATATTTATAATTAGCCTTAATGTGACATTTTACCCTTCACTATATCAATATATGTTCATACACATAATGTTTACTTACAAGCTTTACATTTATAGAATATCTTCTTTTTCTGTTAATATATACATACAGTGGGTGATACACATCATTTACAGGGGGAGCAAGTATCTCAACATGAGTTCCGTCAATTACACCCACAACTCCTCGAGCACCCCATTTTTCATAGAAACTACAATAGAGATATATTTCATAAAACATTATATGGTCAACTAATTTTTTAACTTCTTTTTATTTTATTTTTAATATCTGCTGTTGTTGAAAACCGCACATAATTAGGAAACAAATGTTCAGCTATCACAGAAAAAATTTTAATATTCGACATACTGATGTTTGGCTTAGTGCTATCCAAGATTTACAACCTACTTCAGAATTGCATTTTGTACTTTCCCGACTTACGAGGCTTACAGATTTTGTTACGATGCTTATAAAAATATTCTTAAAAACCTGTTTATACATTACAATCTTATTATTATATAAAATTTTGTGTTTTATGTTTTTTTAATCTGTTTAATTAAGTTTTTTTTTTCAAAGAGGTTAGAATTATCTGACATTGACGCCTATGGTATTTTGCATTTGATGTAAAACCAAATACAAATCTCCCCACTACTTCTAATCCTGCGCGAACTTACCCCTCATCACGCCAACTTAATTGGCGTTTGCTACCATATTCAAATCAACCAAATTAAGTGTCCGATTTTGAAATGCCGCGATAGTACATAATGATTTTTATTCGATTTTGTTTATAAACACTTGTTATGTTCTTATCTAATATTGATAAATAATATAATGAAATGCAAAAGTTTTAATTTGTTGCACGTACTTTACTTCACAGTTTTTGTACATCACTTTTACAATGTCTATATCGATGTCTTATTCATTATTGCCAACCCCTCAGTAAAATCACCAATACATTACACTCCTCACAACTACAATAATGTCTATATTTTATAAATTTAATTTAAGTACTGCCCTCCTGAATCGACTTGAACGTCTAAGAATCCTAGTACTGGGAGTGGAAATTGTCGCCACCGAAGGTTCCGTTGTTGGTGTTGCCCTAAGTTCTGATACTTCTTTTGGTATGTCTAGCTGCGTATTTGCTTGTGTTCTATTGGGTTCTCTTGCAACGTCGGTGTTGGATCATCCGGTATTGATATCTAGGTTGGCTGTAAATCCATTGGAGTATAGTGTTGCTTTGGAATTTCCAGTCTTGGTGTTTCCTCTTCTTTCCTTTTCTGTGAACGAATCGTCTATGTTCTTCTACTTCGGCTATGAAAGTTAATATATCCTTTCTTCTTATTATCTTCCATCGTAACCATTTTTCGATTTCTCCTCTTACTGATTTCCCCTATTCTTGGTCTCCTATTGCATGCGATATTACTGGTCTCCTCTTTGTATTTAACCTTCCCTCTTCATTTTGTTTCTTTCTATCCATAGCTAAATTTGGTTTCATGATAGAAAGTGTTCTCGGTCTCTTATTTAGTAATAGTTCTGCCGGAGTACGTCCCGTAGTCTCATTTGGTGTATTTCTGTGAGTGAATAAATAATTATCCACTAGATGTTGTAGTGACATTTGCGTTGTTCTATTTTGCTGTGTTGTAATTATTTTTCGTAATCCATATTTGACGTTCTGTACGGCTCGTTCGGCTGCACCATTACTCGGTAGGGTGGTGTTAGTATGTGTTTTATTCCATTACGTACCACGAAGTTCTTAAATTCTTGAGACACAAATTGCACACCATTATCAGAGACGATTATCTCTGGAATACCATGTGTTGCCATTATACTTCTTAATTTTTCTATGGTCTTCTCTGATGTTGTCGATTTGGTTATAGCTATTTCCATCCATTTTGTATATGAATCTATAACTATAAGAAAATTATGCGCTATGTTATTATAATTAAACGGAGCATAGTCAATATGTATTCTTGCTCATTTTCTTTGACTAATAGATCAATGGTAAACAGCTTGCTTGGAAGTATTTCGTGCATTTATTTGACAGGCTGAACATTCTCTAACCTTTTCTTCTACTTGTTAATGGATAGTTGGTCATCAAACGTATGATCTCGCCAATTGCTTCATTTTCACAATTTCTGGGTGTCCCATATGTAATATGGACATTACGTGTTCACGATACATTTCCGGAATAATAACCTTATTGCCTAATGTTAAAAAATCCTCATCGTTTTCAATTTCATTTTTGTGACGCCAATATTTAGTAAGTGTAAGTGGGCCGTGGTCTGTTACCAATTCAAATTTTCGTGCAAAGAGATATTTATGAAATTTCTATATCCCAAATATAATAGCTAAAGCTTCTCCTTCTAATTGTGAGTAATTCTTCTCTGCTGCTGAAAGTGTATTACTAGCAAATGCTATCGGTCGTTCTGTTCCTTGATCCACATGTGCCAGGACTGCACCCACTCCTTGAAGAGATGCATCCCAAATCATTCTTAATTTTTTTATTTGTACCATACAACGTCAATACATTATCGGTGCATATCCAATTTTTGGTTTCTTTAAACAAATTGTGATGTTCTATCGTCCAATTACAAGAAATTTATTTTATTAATAAATCATAGAAAGGTGGTGGAGTATCTTTAATAGTTTTAATTAAATCTTCGTTTGGTCGAATTCCGTGTTGATCAATTATATAATTCAAATATGCAACTGATTTCACTAAAAATTCACATTTATCCATTCTTACCTTAATGTTGTACTTCTTCATTTAGTGTTTAGCGGCACTCATCTTCTGAGCTTGCTGCAATTAAAATATTGTCCAAATAACATGTTATCCTTGGCAAATCTCCTAATATTTCATCCATTACAGATTAAAATTGAAATGGAGCTGTTGCAATTCCAACACTTAAATAGGCACATAAATTGGTCTGTATAGCACAGGTTAAGCAATTGGATTGATCAGTCAAAAATGTAATACGTTACTATGCTTGGATTTAAAGTTGATTGTAACATGAGACGAACCAATGCCTAAGCTAACAGGTCTTTCATTTGGTGGTATGCTTATCGAAGCTCCCGCACATATTTTCTGAGCAATTTTAATCTTGCTCTGCACCACTGTTTTCAGTCAGTATGGTTGTGCGCTTTTGCGGAATGTGCTGTATATTTATTTACATTTGGTAATTTAAGAAATTCAGCAATCATTGTCATGGCATCATAGTATCATAGCTTACTACTGCGATAACACAAAAAGAAACTGTCAATTTTGATGTTTTAGGACATAAGACAACATATTTGTTGTACAGAACAATATAATCCATCGGAACCATTGTAAACTGCCTTTTGCGTCAGCAGGCTTCAAATGAAATTGGAGCCTGTAACAACCTAGAATAACCAATTTATTAAATTTTTATGATATAAAAACTAAAAACCAGCTTTACCTTTACTAACAAATAAGTAATATCTGGTGTCTTTAATATAAACTTCTCAATTGCCTTTCGTTGAAGGCAAGGTTCCCTTTATCATCCACGGAGTTAATCTTCATATATTGTAACCATAAGAAATCTAGAGATGTTCGCGTTTTCCTTAATTTTTCTTCTTGAGCTTAGAGTAGGCACGTAAAAGCGATGAATCTTTGTAAACTTTTGATTACAGAAATCGAAGAACAATTTACTAAATATAAACATTTTAAATACACTTTCTTACTATTTGAGATTAGTATGCCATCGCGACGTTTTCATCGCAATTACTAAACACAGTTTTCTCATCTCGTCACTCGCAAAACTTGACATTTTCTTTCACATGCAATTCCTTAGATTTATGAGGAATCGGTTTTCTCTGAGCGGATCCAAGTTCTTGTAAATTTTTTTTGAGTAAACGTTTTTCGTTTCTTCAACTTCCATTTTGATAGCCAATTGTTTCATAAACAAACAATATTCAATACAATATCTAATAATAATATCAAAACAGACAACGCGATCTACGCAACACTGAAATTGGCATCGGTACAACACTTGTTGACACTTGAGACGAAAATACTAAATTTTTTTTTAATGTTTTAGAAAATAAAATCGAACAAAACGTTGTATATACGATGGGAATAATTGTGGACATGGTCCTCCGTCTGGCTATATACAATCACTCATTCCACAATCTCCTAATTATGCCTTTTCTACATAAATAACTATTACCGTGTTACGATATGATCTTCATTTCCTATATTTAATTTGTAATGTACTAAATAAGAAAATATATATGATACAAGAAATTAAATTTTAATTAAAATAATTCATTAGACGAGAGACATCATTTATTAAGAAAATATGCGCTTTCGAATATAAAAAAAGCAGTTTGAATAAATAGAGTTTCTTTTCAGATAATGGTGAAAGAAATATTCCGCTATATTTACTTTTATATATTCTTCTGTTTAGTAAAATGTCGTTTTACGTATAGTTTAGAAAGCAATGTAACAACAGAATCACTAAACGTTCCAAATTACGGTAAAGTCCGTTATTAATACATAAAACAGTAATAACTCTAACATAATTTTAGATGAGTATACTTTCAATTATAATGCTGTTAACTTTGCTTTGGCAAATGTAAAGACAGACGAAGTTTCTTTCCATTTATATTCAAAAATGTATTTCGATGGTATATATTTAATGGAAAATGGTGAAGATCTACATATTAACAAAAATGCACCCACAAAATTTTTAATACATGGATGGTTTGAAAATGAAACAGTTGAATGGTTTAGGCTTATGAAAAACGAATATTTAAAGAAAGATTATTATAACGTTGTTCTTGTGGATTGGCGAAAACCTGCTTCTAGAGAATTTAGCGTATCTGCAGCTAATACGAAGCCAGTTGGTTTTCTTGTAGCAAATATAATACTGGGATTTAGAATGAATTTGAAAAGGATTCATTTAATAGGACATTCTTTTGGTGCACATATTGCAGGATTTGCGGGTAAAAAAATATATAGAGAAACTGGATCAAAAATTAGAAGAATAACAGCTACAGATCCGGCAAGAGAAGAATTCGAACACGACCTAGTAGGACTAGATAGCAGATTATCTGAATATGATGCCGATTTTGTAGATGTTGTACACACAGATAGTGGTCATTATGGTTTTCTTATGTCAATTGGTACAGTTGATTTTTATTTCAATGGTGGTAGAAATCAAAATGGTTGCCCACCTTTAATGATTGATGGTAAATATTATTGTTCATAATATTAATTTATATAATGTATGCACTTTTTGTTTCAGATAACTGCAGTCATATGAGATCAAATTATTATTTCGCTGAGTCCATACCTACCAGAAATTTTGTTGCTATAAAATGCAAATTTTCAAGGAATATACATGAACTTGATATTTTTCCATTCGATAAGATTATCTTTGGAGAACATGTATCTGATTTTGCCAGCGGTGCTTATTGCCTGGATACGAATGATAAGTCACCCTTTGCATTAGGTTAATTATAAAGGAGTATTTGTAATTTAGCAGTCTTGTTTCGCTAATTTAAAAATTAATGACGCTATTTAAGGAAGGAATTGTATTATACGAAAGTTGTTATTAACCCATTTATTCCCATAGTTGCGACAACGCAACACACAAAAAAAAATTTTTCGTACTAAAAGTAATCATTTTGGATGTACTGTCAATAGCATTGCAAGAAAAAAACTTGTGTATCTAAGTTTAAATTAAATAACATACAGCTTACTTTTTCATTTATCATTAAGAGGTTTCATATAAAAGATACTTCACGTAACATTGTTTTGGAAAAAAATCAATCCCCTTTTAACCGGAAATATTTCTCAAACGGATTTGAAACATAGCGTTGCGAAAACGCAATATTGGGACAAATGGTGTAATTGTAGTCATGAGTAATATTCCTGTCTGAACATGCTTTTTCACGTCTGGGCAGGCGCGGCTCGTGATGACGTATTTGGGAGTGCAAGTACAATGATGCGAGTGCCTCGTGTGTTTTCGGTGTTTACTAAGAAAACGTTACAGTTAGTACACGAGAATACACGAAGCACTCGCATCATTGTACTTGCACTCCCAAATACGTCATCACGAGCCGCGCCTGCGTCTGGGGGAAGTTTATTGGGTATCCGTTGTGTGATGCGAGCTTATTCAGTTCATTTACGCTGTGGGATAGAGAAGTTGAAGAAGTTAGAGTTCATAATAGTGTTATCTTGAGGATTACAGAAATATTATACAATGGTAAGTACAACAATATCTGAAGTATGTGATGACCCTACCAGACCGTTGACTTTGAAAGAACTTGAGGCAATTGTTGAATATCTTGATCTGAATGAGAAAATTGATGTTTCTTATATACCACCCGACATCGATGATATAACGGACGAGGAGGACATTGATGATAATATTATAGGTGGAGTAGAAAATTTGCATGTAGATATAGCGAGAACTTTTGAGCCAAGAAAAACGGCAAGAATTGAAGACATTATTTGGTGTAAAACGCCCGTTGACTACGAGGAAGATGCTACGTCAAATGAGGAAGAGAATGTAGAGAATATTGTTGAGGCGCTACATGGAAAGTATGTGCTTGATTTCTTTATGCAAATGTTTGATAAAAATATTGGCCAGCTTATTATTTCAAAGTCCATAAAATATGCGAGAGATAATAACCGTACTCAATTCGCCTTAGATCAAAATGATCTAGAAATTATTTGGGAATATTGCTTTTGAGTGGGTATCACACTCTTCCACAGCTAAAACTTTACTGGTGATCTGATGAAGATAAAGGTGTTCAATTTGTGAAAAATGCGATGTCTCGAAACAGATTTCTCGACATAAAGCAGAACATTCATCCTGCAGATAACAATCAATTAGATAAGGCAGACAAATTTGCGAAAGTAAGACCGCTGGTTGATCTCGTGAACAGCAATTTCTTGAAGTATGGTGTTTTTAGACATACTTATCAATTGATGAGCAAATGGTACCTACCCTACTTCGGCCGCCATTCAGCGAAAATGTATTTGAAAGGGAAGCCGGTACGTTTCGGGTTCAAAATGTGGTGTCTGGCATCTAGCGATTGGTATTTATATCAATTTATACCTTATGCTGGAAAAACTGGTGAAAATGCCAAAAGAGAATTTGGTTTAGGTGAAACAGTGGCCATCAATCTTTTGAACGTATTAGAAAATAAGTCGACTCATAAGATATACTTTGATAACTTTTTTACGAGCTACAAGCTATTAGTTCATCTGAAACGGCAAGGATACTTTGCTACTGGAACTGTACGTGAGAACAGAATGCTGAAATGCCTTTTAGAGACTTGTAAGTCTATAGAAAAAAAACTCGTGGTACAATGGATTCTCGTTACGATCACGTAAATGAAATAAGCGTGGTCCGTTGGAATGACAATTCTGTGGTTACAGTAGCAACCAATTGTGAGTCTGCACTGCCTAATGTCTTTGTGAAGCGGTACAATCGTAGAGAAAAAAAAGACATCTCTATACCACAACCAAATATGATTGCTAAATATAACAAATATATGGGAGGCGTTGATCTACACGATAACGCAGTTGCAAATTACCGAATAAATATTCGTGGAAAAAAATGGTGGTGGCCGTTATTTACAAATATGTTAGATTCTACTGAATCTTGAATGCTTGGAAACTGCACAGACTTGTATACTCAGAGAAACCCATTTCGCAGCTGGATTTCAGGTCTGAACTTGTACGAAGCCTCATTAGTGCCAACAAATGTAAAACACAATCTGTTCGAAGACGTGGTTCCATTGCGTGTCTATCAACCAGTGCACTTTTAGATAATGTGGGTCACCTAATTGAAAGAATTCGTGAAAATTGGAGAGTATGCAAAAGTACAGCCGTATTTATGTGTAATAAATGTAGAGTTCCATTACATTCACACTGCTTCAAAGACTACCATAATTAATAATTGTAATATTTTTTTTGTACATATACTCCCATTGTTGTGTTAACGCAACGCAAAAAAAAATATAAGAATCAATGGTTTGTCTTTTTTTTACTTTAAAGTATGTTTATAAATACCTAAGTCCCGACACCATTATATGGTAGAAGGGAATTTAGATTAATTATTATTATAAATACCTAAATAAAACTTTATTCCTTAAAGAATTTGCGTTTTCCTTGATTTGTCTAATAGTGGTCCTAAATGGGTTAAGATCGTTTGAATAAACAATATTTGGCATAATGTTTGCCAGTGTTTTTCACGAAAATGCACGGAGTCGGCTGAGGCACCTCCCATGGTATAAGTTATATAAAACCCCAAGCCTTGCGATCTCCTAAGTCAGTCAATTTTGAAGCTAGAGCGTCGCGGATGGTACTAATCGATTCCTCTCGGCGATATACTTAAGTATGTTTTGACTATGGATAATTAAAAACCCGTAGAAAACATGTTGCAGAAATGGATCTTTACCCGACTGACTTTTCTTTAGGGGAAATGGATATTGCTCGATGCCGGAATGATTTTCAGAATCTCCATGGTCGATAGCGTTGAACATATTTTTCTCATATTGAAAAAGTATGTTGTGTAAAAATATGCCGTTCACGATTCGAAGACGTGCACGTCATTAATGATGTCAAAACAATGTTGCAAAATCATTGGCAAAATCGATTTGTTTACATTTTAGATTAGGGTAGTAAACGCTTATGTCAAATTTGCAATATTTAGGATATAAGTGCAATATGTATTATGAAAATATAGCAAAATACAAATACGATTTTACTTTTGTCTCAGCTGATAAAGACAACAACGGTCCATCATTATCGCGTTCTGCTTCACATTTTGCAATCGCGAATGCAACAAGTCATTTACGTTGGCTGCAAAACGCTTTCGGCATTGCAAACCAAGAGTAAACAAGCAGACGCAAAATATGACAGAACGATATGTGTCAACACTGAACATTCACACCAACATAAATATGCATTCGCAGTGATGTTGATATAAATATTATATTTCATTTATTGTTTTTGTGTTGGTGATTCCGAAAATTCTGTTAATGACGTGCACGCCTTCGAATCGTGAACGACGAATATATGCAAATTTGGAAGGCACAGTTCACTCGAATGAAGAATGTTGGCTATTTTAAATAAATTGCTAAAAATTTGTGAAATAAATCTACATTATGCGGTGCAGATGACATTTTTGGCCGTTTTGAAACATTTTTAGAAGCAGAGCTATTAGCAATTTTCGGGAACTACTACTAGAAAGCTTTTCAAATTGTTCGTGGTCAACACGTTTGGCTGTGGACTACATGATCCGAGTTGAAGCACATTCAGCCGCAACATTTCTAAAATTTTTGTTTACATATTTTGTTATGTAAAGTGAATCTTTATTTTGCTCCCTAACTAAGTTTTCGTTAGATAAAAATTAATTAATCAGTTATCAAATTATCAATTTATTTAAAACCTGTAAAACCCATAAATTATACCCAAGAAGTGCTTTTGGGTTTTCCCTGTCCAACCACGCGTTTGCACGAATTTAAGATAACTTTGAAACTAGTAATATTTCTTTGTCAAAGTGCAATGCATTCTCAAAAAAAGTTGTGGACTAGTTTATTGCAAAATGCCCCGAAAATAAGTATATTTTATTCTTTTTTTGGTATCATTTATTAAGATTTTTTTGGGTCTTGAATCCACAACTTTTATCATCTTGATAGCTTCTTGCCACTTGTATTTGCTTAAAGACTCAAAATACATGAGGTATATTTACCTGTTTTTTTGTGTCTCATCCGAGCATTTTGCTGTCAACTAGTAAAATCATATGTATTTCTCCTAATGATGGAATACATATACTATAAATATAATAACAGGTCGTAAAGCAAAATATGTTGTTAAATGGCCAGCGACTATCGTGTATAGATTTATCGTTTCAAGTAATATTTTTGTTGCAGTTTTAAGAATACATATTTATTTCTCAGAAACTCCAAATTTAGATGTCGTTTCTTATAGTCTATACCTTCGAGTCAGGAGTATTAAATGACCTATTCGAAGCCTTAATAAATTTAGGAACGTTGTTTTAGTCACGTTTGGGACAGCAGAATATCAAAGGCTTCATCAGCGTTTTACACATAGTTTGTTGGTATACTCAGACCAATGTTTTAATTCCATTCTCGCAAAAGACTTGTAGGAGACTCTCCCACCTAACCATTACTTGAGGTGGGGTGGTGACCACAATAAACAGGTATCACAATATTTCTGGCTTCTAGGGAACTTCGGATATACACCCTGCTATATGCCCCTATGGGCAACAATAAACAGGTATCACAATATTTCTGGCTTCTAGGGAACTTCGGATATAGACCCTGCTATATGCCCCCATGAGCACTAGTCTTGCGCCTACTTACGTAATACCTACAAGTTCAGACAAGAAATTGACTAATATGTGAAGTTAAACTATTTGCACATAAAAGCAGGTGTTTTAGATAAATTACAAAAAATTTTGATTTTTTTGTGGGGTGGGTTGTCCATTCGACGATCACCAGATTTTATAAAAAAAATGAAGGTCAACGTCTGAAATGATTTGACCAAATATGGAAAACAATTAAATTAGCTTAGAATCTTAATCTAAGAATTGCATAAATAATTTCTCAAAGATCTTTAATAAACCTTACATAGATATTTACACACTGTATATGCAATCATTATTTATAAAACGCACAATTAATTATTTAATTGCATAAATTTAAATTAAAAAATTAAACAAAATAAATCTATTTAGATTTGTCCACACTGTATGTACAGAAAATATATTAATCAAATGTGAAATAAAATTGCTCACAAAGCTTAGTTATAGAGTAAAATCGCTTTGGGAAGACACCAATCTGCGCGAGCGAATCGCGCAACCTGAGTATTAACACCCTCAAAAACATAGGTCGGGCTGGGTCTAAATTAGCGCGCAATTTAAAATTCGAATTTTACGTAAAACGTTTTGTATTTTTATTTCGTGTGCAACGGAAACAACATATTTCATTTATTATGCTCGTTTGCAATGAAACATTATTTCATAAACACATTCTATTGACTGAATGAATAATAAAGCGTTATTATTTTATTTATTTTCAAGTGGGATTTTTAACAGAGATACAACCAACAATTTCTGGTTTAATTATTTATTTTCATTATAATTTAAACATTTACATATATCAGTTTTTCTTCTTTTACCAAGATTTTATTCATTATATTTGTAAATTTATGAATATTCATTCGGAGTAAAAATAATTTGTTGTTTACACGTCATCTTTTATTACTATTTAATTATACATAAATACCCTTAGTTACTAATGACATAAATACAAAGATAACTACACAATTTACCATTAAAAATATTCCCTACAAACAATATTTATATCTTGCTATCGTTTATCATTGCTTGCAATATACGACAAAAATTACATTATGCAGTTTAAAGAGTAAAACATAATTTACCATTCATATATCTCTTTTTGATAAAATTGTACACGTTATGAATGATTTCCCGTGATTGTTCTGCTAATATTTGTCTTTTTTTCACTGGTATTTCAACATCTGTTGGATCACGACATCCAGATGTGGACGGTAAACTAGACATAATAATCTATAACAAATAAAGTACATGTTTCAACAAATCCTATTAAAAATTCATGAAAAATAATGTAATACCTACAGATATAAAGGCCTTCTATTCCAAATAGTTGTGATTTTGTAATAAAATAAACTCAAACAACTGATTTTGTAATAAAATAAATTCAAACAACTGATTTTGTAATAAAATTAACTCAAAGAACACGATCGACACCTTACGGACGCTAGAAGACAACTGAAGAATATTACAGTCAATGTTATTCGGCCTGTCTATACATGCAAGAACTATGTCTTTCTCTCTCGTTTGGGGTACACTTTTCTTTATAAGTTCCAAATTGGTTTCTGCGTCAGTGTCTTCCCAAATTGACACTACTCTAATAAAAAATTATACGATATTACACAAATTAAATCGAAAATTATCTTCATATAATTAAAAAAATTAGATGATGCCTCAGTTAAATTCCTTGGACTAAGAAAAAAAAATGGCACAAAGCAAAACGATAATTAGAACGTAAAATTTATAAATTTAAATCAAGAGAACAAAAAAATAGTGCTCACTAGACAAGTATCTGAATACGAACAGAAAAAAACATGAAAACATTATATTTAAATTATATACAAGTTTATATTCACGTGTTTCCGTGTAAGCGGTCGAATTAAACCAATTAAGTCTTTGCGAATATGATAAAATAATGCTACCTTATGGTGAAATTCACTATCATTTGGTACGGAAATTTCCACGTGATAGATGCAAATCGACCAACAGCTGCTTACGTCCAAGTTCTAATCAGCTGATTCGGAAATAGCCCCACACAAGGTCTCTCGTTCAATGAATTTTTAATACCCCTACGAAGTTAAAGACTTTCCACGTGGTCGAAGAATGTATCCATTTAAATTCGTGTCATCACGATACAAACCAACCTTAGAACAATTTCAACGTTGCTTTGCAATGCCCAGTAGAATTTAACACCCACTAGAAGCGAACACATACCATGTTTAAATTAAAATTCTATCAGTTAAATACTTCACAACCCTGGCAATGAAGGCTTAACCACAAATATTTGAACGAAAAATTGATAAAAGCGAGAATGTCTTGTACGCGTTTTATATAGATGACAAACAACGTCATACGGCAAAAAAAACAATATTTAAAAGAATATTCCAATTATCCCACATTTAATTATTTTCAAAAAGGAAATAGACCGCAAAGAAAACATACTATTAATTTAGAACCTCTTTCTTTTTAAATTTCACAAATAATCACACACATAAATACTAATAGATGGCGTGCTAATTCTCAAATCCCATACGAAAAACAAATTAAAAGCCATAACTGATATCCTCAATAATTCTCATAATTACCTAGGATTCATTTTAATTAGGAATACTAAATTTAAACAACGCTTATTAATTTATAGATACAAAATGACTACATAAATTAAGTAAACGCACGCAGATGCCAATTCTATGTCCATGTGACTCTGCATGTGCAATGACTTGACAGTATTAACAATACTTATCCTGATGTTTGTAAACAAACCCTCGCAAAATGAATTTAAATAAACTAAAAATCACGCAAAAGAAAGCCTCAATTGACTTAGGTATTTATAAATGGATATAATATTAACCCTAGAAATATATAATTTTAGGTATTGCAAAAGTTAAGAAATCGTTACTGAAAGATCTAATAACTGGGAAGTAGGAATAAAATTAGCGAACCTTTTATGTATACCTAGTTATATAAAAATATCTAACAACCAAAAGCAAGATAAGGTATTTTAAATTTTAAGAATTAAATTAATACGAAAGAGTAGTAATTAAATATAGCAGAAACCTAGTATATATACCCTGTGGTTCAAAAATAACCAACAAACTAAAATACAAAATAAGGTAATTTATTTTTAAGCAATACAAGTAGTACATTAAAGTAGCAATTCATCTAGCAGTACTAAAAATGTACAAGGGTCAAAATTTAACGTATAACAACCCTATCATTCAGTCGATTAAATTTTCTTGAAAGGCGAGAGATTTAAGATTTGGCGATACCCTCTCTTGTCGTAACTTTTTCGTTTATTGGGTTCTTATGGCCTGTGGCATTTATGTCATCTATAAGCCTTCATCTAAATATCAATACTTGTGAAATATTCACACGTGGAAGGCAATACTCCATTATTTTCGGTTTACTAAAATAAAATATAATTACAATAAATGAGTACTTTTAATGCTTGAAAACAATGACATGGTCACTTTTCAAGGAAAATATTTACGTTTTAACTTTGTATTTCGCTGTTAGATATAATTACGTTTGCATAATACTAAAACAGGAAGAGCTTCTGGTGGCACGTACTACTGGAGTCGAAATATTTGGTCTTCTAAATTCTTTTCTTGAAGAGAATAAAATACCATGGGACAACTGTATTGATATCTGTACCGATGGAGCAAAGGCCATGAGTGGCATAATTAATGGGGCTGTACAGCTTATTAAAAATATAGCTAAAAACTGTTCTAGTAACCACTGCATGATCCATAGGCAGGCACTTGCTGATAAGAAATTATCCCCCAGTTATAAGAATGCTCTTGATGAGGTCATCAAAATCATTAACTTCATAAAATCTCGACCGCTAAATAATCGTTTATTCAAAATACTCTGTGAGGAGATTGGAAGTGTACATACACCTCTTCTTTTACATACTGAAGTCAGATGGTTATCTCGAAGAAAGATACTAACCCGTTTTCTTGAGTTAAGGAACGAGGTGCGTGCTTTTTTTTAGAACAATTTTGAATTGAAAGGTCGATTATTTGATAGAAATTGGTTACCTAAAATTGCCTATTTAAGCGACATTTTTACAAAGATAAATGAACTTAATTTAATCCTCCAGGGCAAACAAGTAAATGTATTTATTGCCCACGAAAAAATTCTTGCTTTCAAGAAAAAAATAGAATTTTGGACAATTTGTATGCGCTTCAACGAGTTTGATTGTTTCCCAACAATAAAAGGCTTTTTAGAAGAAGAAGGGGTTGAAATGGCAGAGGCATTTATTGAAGAAATTATTCAACATCTGAAAGGATTGAGTGAAGGATTGAACAAAATGAATTGTGGATTAAAAACCCATTTATTTTCAATGCACGACCTTCGACCATGCCAACGGAAGAATACGAAACTTTTATTGAAATGACATCTGATTCATCATTGCAAAATAAATTTAAATTAATGCCATTAACGGAATTCTGGTGCAGTATAAAAGATGAATATCCTCAATTGTCGCAAAAGGCCGTGTTGGTGCTTTTACCATTTGTAACCACATATATGTGCGAAACGGAGTTCTCAGCTTATTTGTCGACAAAAACTAAATACCGGAACAGACTTGATGCCGAACCTGACATAAGAATTCAACTTTCATCAATTAAGCCTAATATTAAGTATATTTGTGATAATAAAAAGCAAGCCCATTAAAATTAAAATTTAAAAGTCCTGTAAATGTAAATTTAAGTTGTTTTAAGAACTTTTGTGTTAATTTTTTGAATTACTTTTTGAAGAAAATAAATATTTTTTGAAATAATTGTCATTTTTGTTGCATATAATCCATTTACAGAATGTTACATTAAAAGCATACTATTGAAACAAACCAGGGGTTCCACAATAAAAGTGACTACTAAAAAGGGTTCCACTTATCAAAAAGATTAAGAAACGCTGCTCTAGTGCATGCATTACAACGGCATGCAGAAACAGCATATCAATCTAGCCTTACTATTCTCTGATATGTTCATTATTATTGTTTGTATATTGATAGAATATTCACAAAAATTTAATAGACTTAATCCCCTTAATACAGAATTGCTTCCTTCGACTAGACAACCGTATACAAACTTAAAAATAGAATATTAAAATCACTAAATCATTAAACTTAGGCAGATTAGATATCGTACTTAATTATATAAAAAGCAAACAGCATTCATAGCATTTTTGTACATATTTTCAAAACCACAATTATGATTTGGTATACTAAGACGGAGACTTTTTTGGGTTTAAGTTTATTACATAATATTTTACAGCACAATGTGACGATAATTGCGAAACTAATAAAGGAAAATTATCGTTTTGCCTCCAGTGGCCGGCGGCATAGAAAATAGACATGCTTTTGTAAAAATACTGAGCTCTGGATTATGTAGTATTATAAAAATAAAAAATCTGAAAAATCAAGTTCATTTGATATAGGGCATAAATGTATCGACGTTTCACCGCACAGAATTTCTGAAAGGTAGCTTCATGCTTTTATTGTTACTTTTTTTCAATTACATTTTATTTTACTAGTTTTGTAAATCCCACGAAGTGGCCATGAAACAAGTAAAATCTGTGAATCGACTTAAAAGTGATTCATTGAAAAACCACAAAGAGTCAAACCTGTACGTGTTTTCAAATTATAACATTTTGATATAACCTTATATGATAATTTACTAACAAGTATAAAATACGTTTTCTATTTATTAATACTTAATATAAACCACTACCTTTGTATTTCGCTGAAAGTTCGTAAAGGCTACAAAATTATAAATTGGGCTCATTCAATTACCAGGTATTGTATGTCGAGAGGAGTCTTGTAACATATCATGCTTGTACTTTAGACATACGACGTCAGACTGATGACATGTTAATGTAGAGACAGCAAACTTTCACTGTAAATATGTATAAGCTATTATTGATGTGTGATATTGGATCACACTTTATAGTTAGTTGTTTTAATACAACGTACTCAAAACATTTACATAAAGTGGCAGCATTAACTTTAAAAAGTAAGTAACGTTAATTTTTTATTGTTATAGTATGAATTATGAATTAAGAATGAATAAATTCCGTAATCATATAGCGAGAAAAGATAAGTTTGGATCCTGTGTATGAAATAAGAATAATTAGATCGATAACAATAAACACCAAACGATAGGTTCAAATAATATACTATGCATATATTTTTAGTGCCTATTATGTGGTCTAGAATTATGTCCACACTACTTTATATAAAATTAAAGTCTTCATTTGTTCTACGTTGCAGTGCCAAAAATAATACTGAAAGAAAATATTGTGAGAGATCTTCAGTTCGTGTTCAATTAATAAAATGTAAAAAATATTCATTTTATGCACACAAACTAAAAATATGAACTAAAGCTTAATTTTATGCAAAATATGTAATTTTTTATACCGCTAATTGCATTATTTCAGTGTAGAAGGGATATATCCACAATACTGGGGTGATATTCCTAATAATAAAAAATATGTTTTTTACATAAAATCCAATCTCTAGTTACAAAAATTTCTACAATATTATTAAACATTAATAAATTTTAATATATCAACTTTGTTTATTAACAGATTTAAATAAACTGTGATACTAATAATTTATTAAGTACTAATTTTTATTTTCAATTATATATTCTATTTAATATCGAAATCTTAATAGATATTAAGATCTATTAAAACAATGTATGTATTAGATTTTTCAGATTCCGTTGAATAAATTATAAAATCTAAAAGTTTATTCGAAAAGTGCGAAATTCTAGATCAGTTGACGTATATTAAAGTCCATTGCTGTTTTTTAAATGAATTTATTAAAAAATTAGCTACTGACCAAATATTTTTATTAGAGTCAATTTCTATTGTAGAACATCGCGAAAATTTATTGAAAAATGTTTCAGGTCGAACTGGTAAAATTATATTAGATAAATTTTAGTGTCAAAAGTTAACAGAAATATAAAAAATTTTATCATTGTCATTAAGTTCGAATGTTAAAGATAATAATTTACATTAAGGTTTTTATAGATATAAAAACCCTAATAAATCTTCTTAAAATCTTATTTGGATAACTTATTCACATATAATCCTGTATATTAAATTTCTTCTATTTTGGTAAATTTAATTCTTCTTTTTATCGTAAATCGATCTTTTATCCATCCAAAATTCATTCCTTTATATTTGCTTTGTATATTCAAGTTTATTTATAATCTTTTATGATTCGACTTTTATTTAAATATAATTGTTGCAACATCATTCTTTTAGTAGTCTGGTATATAAAAGTTCTTGTTATTTTTCCTCTTACATTTACATTATCTTTATTTGAAAAAAAATCTGTTAGTAGTCCATTCCATCGAACAAATTATTTTTTGTTGAAAATAATCGTTTTTTTTTATAACTGAAATTTTAATTTTTCTTGATCTATCTATTATTGTTTTGTACATGTTATTAATAATCTAGTTTAAATATGCTCTTTTAAAATACATTCAATTTTCTTATTTTTGGTAGCAAAAGTATACAGTCCATTTGATATTATAACGGCCCAACTTAAGATGCGAATAGGATTATCTCAAATCCCTTATGTTATACGGTGATCACTTCTGTAAATGAGATGTGGGCCGTAACAAAAAAAGTTTTTTTCTTTGGAAATTCCTTTGATATGCTATTTTTATTTTATTTTTCATAGAGAAGTCAGCAACATTTGTTTTGAAAAATGAGCAATCTTGACTTTTGGTTCCCTCTATATCACAGGTTTTTACGAGTGGCGTCGACGCTTTTCTTCGGTTCAGCCTTTCTCCACCAGAAAATAAATTACATATGTATAATATATTGTACCAACGCCTTATTCTGATGCGCTATTGAAAGATCAAAATTAGCATATTTTCTACACGGACGGGGCATTTTAATAAAAAGTAACAAATTTCCTATTTATATTACTGATTTGGCCGCTTTCTGAGCAATGTATAACAGCGAATTCAAGAGGAATGGTACCTTGTATTCTTTTAAATCACCTAGCAAGAGATCAACACAGTAGTTAATTTCAAAGTACTGTCCTTTTAATTCTAAGGATTCACTTTGACTTGTTCTCTGCCTACGAGTGGTTCGCAGGCATTTATATAGATGCAGTACTTTCGTAATATTGTTCAATATTTCCACAATAAGTAAACAATTTTCAATTACTATTGCGCAATTTTGTGCAATTTTTTATAATTCTTTAAACATTTATTGGTATTGAGAAATATCGTCTTTTTGGATCCAATAGACGGCTTAGTACGAGAAATGTTACGTGCTAGAAAGAAATGAGAGAAAAGAGATCAGATTTGTAATCGGCATCTGAAAAATAGCTGCAGCTATTCAAAATTGTAGGTGATTAGACCAGTGTTATCATAGCGTGCTGAGTCTTAACCTTAAGATGTAAAATGGGATTCAATAGCAGTTTTGTGCCTTTCATTAATCCTTAATCATGTTAAAGCATCCCACCACTGGAATTCTCCAATTTAGCGGCTCTAATAATGAGATGGTTTGACTACAATTGTACTGCATGTTCAGATTGAGATGGTCTATAGTCCTTCTTAACCTTTATATTTGAAATGGAAGTCATTTTGTATTAGATGAAAGATACTGGTTTAAAACGAGATTGTAATAATTTGAGAGTAATTTCTAATTAATCACCGTATATTTTTCCATTATCCAATCCTATTTTATCAAAATAGTGCCTGATTCCATATAAGAATTATACATTGCAGTCACTGTTTATTTATAAAGTAATTATTTATAAAACAAAGCCACATAAAGATAACGTATCGGTATATTAATTTACATTTTATATTGATCTTCATTTTGAATATTGTACACAGTGTATAATTACCAAAACTATTACGGATGCGACCATAATTTGCTAAAGATAATTAGAGGTACGCAGGTGTAGTAGTTTAGAGATAATTAAGTACTGTGTGTACATATATTTACGTTTTTTCCTTCCATTTCAGATTTATTATGCATCTAAGTAAAAAAATTCTCATCTTTGGAATTATTAATACTTATTTTACAACTGTACATCTGCATCCTCCTAAAAATGTTAGTAAGTATAAATTTACCTTTTTTTTTGTAATTAAATTTATTGCTTAAATCGTATTATTTGTTACAAAGATAAAGGATTTTAATTTTTTTTTAAATCATAAGATTGCATTTTATATATAGACTCATAAGTATAACTGTATACACAATTGAAAAGTAACCTTTGAACTTCTGACGTATATTTGTAATAAATGAATTATGTTTAGTTGCGTAAACACTTAATGATGAATAGTAAAATAGTTTACTTAATAAATAATCAATAACTATTTACAAGTTCCATGATGGCACTATCTAGCATAGGCCAAGTATTTTGTGTATAATATACATTTATATTTTTATTTTATTTTTGATTTAATATGTATTTAATCACTTGTATTATTTGTTGAATAAGTGGTTGCATATAGGTACAGCGTGTGTCACGACGAGCTCAATCTATCTGTATATTAGAAACTACTAACACGGTATCTATGAAAATTTATAAACATAGATAACAAATTATGGCGAATTTAAACAAAATATTTCGACAGACATGCTCCATCCAGTTATATTGGAAGTGGAGAGTAACTTTGCTATTTTAAATTGAACAGCTTGTATATTTTTACATTTTCAAATTTTAGGGTTACTTTGCAAAGAATATCCTATATCTAAAATGTATACTTTTCGAGATTTTTTTAATAGAAAATTGACAGACCTTTATATTAAAAATTCTATGTGAACATCCCCTAGAACAAATAAAAAATATCTTGCTGTGGTGGTCAATATGAAGGTCAAAGGTAATTAGTGATACGTTAAAAACTTATTTACTGTATACAGGGTTCGTACAGAAGTGATGGAAAGTTCAACTTCAAAAATGTCAAAAATTTTTTAAATGGAACTACATAATAAAATTTAAGTATTTCTGGCGTGTTGGTTGTTTACAAGCAAAAGTTGAGAAGGTGGTGCCTATTGTGGATAATAATGATAATAAACTTTATTTCTGTAATTGCACATTCATATTAGAACTTATAATAAGCGTTCAAAATTTCGTCTTTGAACTTCCAAGCATTTAGATAACCTTCTTAGTACACCTTCGTTCGTTGCTTCGTTGCACGACTAATCATTACCGCAGCGAGAGAATTGAATGTATTGCGCACCGTCAGTTCACAATCTTCCTTTGTTGGGGGGGGGGGGAGTATACGACGTTTTTTATGTAGCCCCATATAAAAAAATCCAAAGGCGTTATGTCGGGTGATTGAGGAGGCTACCGTAAAGGACCATTATTGGCTATCCACCTATAACAATGAGGAGGAGTACCGTCGTGAACAAAAAATAGTGTACTAAATTCATGCGGTGGTAAACGATCTAAATAATTCGTTTTTAAATTTCTCAATATATCGAGATATCTTTCACCTAAAAAAATAGTTATTAGAAAATAAAAATTACATACATTGTAGGTGTAGGTTTCCGCGGTCGTTCTCTAGATGTAGATCTCGGTTTCCGGGTTGAAACCGCGTAGAGTTAGGCGTAATTGCACCGCCTTCTTACCGTATATTCAAGGTATCACCGATCATATAGGAAAGGTTCTACATAGAAATAAAATCAAAACTGTCTTCAGACCCCATTCTAAAGTTTCGGACCTCTTACCCTCGGTTAAAGACAAAATATCTCCGCTCCAAGCACAAGGAGTGTATCGCACTCCGTGTTCGTGTGGCAGTGTGTACATTGTCGAAACTAAGCGGCCAGTCGGCGTGCGTGTGTCCGAACATGAACGTTGTACTAGACTGTTACATATAGCCGGTTCTGCGCTGGCAGAACACAAACTCAACTCCGGTCATCAAATTCTATTAAAAGATGTCAAGCTTCTGTCCCGTGAATCGCATTATTTCCCTAGGAAAATCCGTGAATCTATTGAAACTTACAAACATCCCCGCAATCTCAATAGAGACGATGGCTATACGTTACATCCGACGTGGCAAACGCTACTGATCTCTACAAAGAATCACCACGCCCATACGACGCATGCCATTGGCTCATTGTCCCCAGCCAATAGCAGGCCACCATCTGACCCGATGCCTCCTATATAAGTTGTACCGGTCTCTATTATAGCATTCTCACTGCGTCTTCTGTGCGAGCAGTATACCAGCTGAGAGAACTTACGACGAAATATCGTCAAGCGAAGCCGGAAGCAATGGCCGGGCGAACGATTACGATAACAACCTTAAAACTAAATCCCAACTTCGTTGAACTCTGGCCACCTGAATTACTTCAAAAAACACAGGCGATAATCGATGAAACCCAAAGCGAAAGTGGCGTTCAAGAACTACTACGGACTTCACCGAATTTATTTGTTATAAACCCAGATCAACCGAAGATACAAGTAGAAATAACAGATCCCGAACCGACTAACTAAAAAAGAAAAACACCACAGGAAACAGAACATGAAACATCCGGAAAAGAAAATCGAAGACTTCATCTACCCTAAATTTACAAAGAAGCTGAAAACAGACGAAACAACTACACCGATCGAAACAAAAAACTCCTACAGTGCCCTCGAAACCAAACCCGAGGGAAAGATGGAACAAGAAGAAGCTGAATTCACTCCACAACCGTCAACTTCAGGCAGCACACCCAGGGTAAGTGACAAAACAAACACCACACAAAACACAAACACCGAAACACGCAAAACACACAAAATCGCACCAATCATAATAACAGACAAAGACAAATGGGCACATATACGACAAATACGTAAAACACACAACATTAACACCGTACAAAACAAACTAGTGAAACCTGGCATTCACATCGAACCGAAAACTGACGAAGACTACCGCACACTTAAACACATACTCAACACAGAACACATTCAATTTTACACGTTTCAATTACGAAGCGAAAAAACACTAAAGGTAGTTATGCGAGGCATTCCTACCTTTATCACTGACACAGACATTACAAACGACTTGACTGACCAAGGCTACCCGACAATAAAAATCAAACGAATGAACGGTAAACA
Organism: Melolontha melolontha; assembly: GCA_935421215.2. Classification (NCBI taxonomy): domain Eukaryota; kingdom Metazoa; phylum Arthropoda; class Insecta; order Coleoptera; family Scarabaeidae; genus Melolontha; species Melolontha melolontha. The sequence goes on from OW285239.1 coordinate 90,083,297, forward strand.
CGGCATACCTGCACCACTTATTTTAATCGAACTGACGAGACATTATAAATCAATTTATAACATACACGACTGCTGCGGACTCACAATTAAAATCGAACCATTAAACAGACGGACAGACATAATGCAATGCCACAAATGTCAAACTTTCGGACATCAACAAAGACACTGTAACGTACACTACAAATGTATGAAATGCGGAGACGAACACTCAACACACCTACGTACAAAACCCAAAACAACGCCATCAAAGTGTGCAAACTACGGTGATCCTCACTTATCTACTTTCCTTAACTGTCCTAACAACCCAAATAACCCTGTAAACAAAACCACACTCAAACCCAATTACATATCAGCACCACCCCCAACAACTAACCCCTGGACACAAAAACAAAATAACACAACACCTAACACAATTGACGAATTAGCACTTGCCTTAGGCAATATGCTAATAACATTACACTCTACAAACGCAACAACACAACAGATACAATACTTTGTAACGCAAACATAGAAAATAATTACTCTTTACAACAACAAACAGTAAACACATACATGACTGAAACGCAAAAGACCGATAACCAGTGACTTAAACACAAAAAAGCGACAAACACACAGATTAAAGACACGCAACACAGGACCGCACAAAAATACACAAAAACACACGATTATTTATTAATCAGACACAAACACGTCACAACCCTGGGAAATACAAAACAATGGAGTGGAAATGGAGGCAACTCCGACTACAAAACAAATTAAAAGGACTCATAAAACTGTCATAGCATTCTTCAAGCTACTGCGAAACGACGAACATCTACGTACAGCCCTGAAGATGTCCCTTGAAACAGTGGACGAAACGTTGGCAATTACGCCTAACTCGACGCGGTTCCAACCCGGAAACCGAGATCTACATTACATACATTATAATGTATATTAAATTATAGCGGTTAAATAATTATTTAACCGTAATTCCTAACTGTTTAAGTTTCCATAATAAAAGTGAAGAGCTATAACTTGATTGTCTCTGACCGCACAAAAGATATTAAAATCCCATCTCTCCTGAAATCCATGTTCTCTTGCTAGATGTTTATTTTTCTTCGCTCCAGCAATGCGAATTGTGCCTGTTAAACATTCCGTTTTTTATCAATTTAGATCCGTCACACAATATGATTTTTTTCAAAAAATTGTAATCTTCTTGACATTTAACTGTTACTAATTCTGCAATTTCAACTCTTTTATTATAATAGTATATTATAGTTGCCTTTAAACTCTTAACTGGGTTATAAGAGTAAGGATAGAAATTATGTTTTTTTTTTAAATTCGTTGAATAGATGTCATTATCATTATTATCAGCAATAGGCTTCACTCTCTCTTTTGCTTGAAAACAACCAAATTGTGTTAAATTTTTAAGTATTCTCTTTACGGTGTGTCTTGGCTGGGTCGTGGTCAATCTGGGTACCCTGTAGCAAACAATGCTCATGTTTTAGTGACAACTCTGTCACATTCACCATGTATTAAAAGTAAATTTACGTAATCTACATTGTTTAATTCCAAACAAATTCCACTTTATAGCAGTGCCAATAATTACAATTGACAAGTAATTTTTAATTATGACAGCGACATACAAGGCCTACTAAAATAAAACAATTTACGGCCAACTTATAATAATGATAAGCAATAACATGGCAGAAATAATTAAATTTTCTAAATGTAATGTCAATATCTCAAAAACGATTACGTTTAGGTATAGGAAAGTGAACATAAACTCCCCTTACTTTCTGTCGTAGATTTTATTAAAATAGGAAAAAATGGGTAGTTCCATTTAAAAAAATTAAGATGTTTGACGTTTTTGAAGTTGAACTTTCCATCACTTCTTTACCCTGTATTCAGTATAGAAGTTTTTAACATATCACTAATTACCTTTGACTTTTCTACTACCCACCACAGTAAGATATTTCATATTTGTTCTAGAGGATGTTCACATAGAATTTTTAATATAAAGGTCTGCACCTGTCAATTTTCTATTAAAAAAAATTAATATCTCGAAAAGTATGCATTTTAGATATAGCATCTCCTACACAAAGTGTCTCTAAAAGTTTATGTAGAATTCGAAAATGCAATAATAGATAGGGTCTTGTATTTAAAATAACAAAGTTTCTCGACACTTCCGGTATAACCGGAAATAGCATGTCTATCAAACTATTTTGCTTAAATTCGTCATAATCTGTAACCCATGTCTATAAATGTTCATAAATATCATGTTATCAGTTCCCAATATACAGATAGTTTAAGCTCGTCGTGACACGTTTCTTCGCAGTTCGTGCTACCAAAGTGCGAACCGCAAATTGTACTTCATCTCTTCCTAACATACATAAATAAGCGCTGTAATACTACACACGTTAGTCGTTTTAAGGGAATCTTATGCCTTAAATTTGGTCATGTGACTGCAAAGAAACGCTTCATGAAATGATACCATTACTTTTTTCAGTTACTCAAAATCATCAAGTTTCTCCAGTGAATTATTCTTTAGCGGATGCCATTAAGACTGACGTTACCTATCAACTTTTTACTAACCAAAATACAACAGGCATCTATATTGATGCAGATTCTGCTCGGAATACAATAAATCCAGATATTCCAACAAAGTTTGTAATACACGGTTGGTTATCTAACGAAACAACATATTGGTATGCTCCTTATAGAGACGAATGTTTTAAGAAAGGTGATTATAATATTATATACATTGACTGGTCTAAAGCGGGCGCAAAAAAATATGTTGTATCTGCTGCCAATACTAAACCAATAGGGAACTTTATTGGAGATTTCATTGTTGAGGCAAAGCTGAAACTAAAAAGTGTTCATGTTATTGGACATTCTCTTGGGTCTCATGTCGCTGGATTTACTGGTAAAAGAGTTTTCGAAAGGACGGGCTCCAAAATTTATAGGATAACATGCACGGACCCAGCAGGACCATCTTTTGAGTATGCAAACGCAAACGATAGTGTCAAAGTATCTACATCAGACGCTGAATTTGTGGACGTAGTCCATACAGATATTGGTCATTATGGTTTTAGTAGCCATATCGGTCATATTGATTTTTATCCTAATGGTGGTACACATCAGCCTGGATGTCCATCTTACGAAGTAGATGGTAAAGTTAACTAAAATAAATTAACGTAATACGCATTAAAACGTTTATTTACAGATAATTGCAGTCATGCTAGATCAAATTGGTATTTTATAGATTCAGTTAATTCTAAGACATTCTGGGCAATACCATGTTCATCTTGGGAGAATTATGTTCAAGGAAAGTGCGATAAACAAAAAAAAATTGTTTTTGGTGAAAATGTTCCTAATACTGCACGTGGTGTGTACTATTTTGAGACACATTAAATATAAATAATCTACTGCTTTTAGATTGTGACATTTATAATTGTGGAATACTTTGACGTGTAGATAGAATGTATAATAAAAGCTTTTGTAAATACTGCGGTATTCCTTCTTGTAATGTTGTAATAATATTTAATATTTAATTTACTCTTTCTGTTTATAATAGAAAAGGAAATATTTTTTAGAAACCTATGTTTGGAATCTTCTTAATGCAGAGAGCAGTACAATATTTTACATTATCTTTACAGACTGGTAAATAATTAATAGAAATCTTTCCATTTTATCTAACCACTCTATCAATTTTAGACATTCATTAAAAATCACTAAAAATGATAAAAAGAAATGCGAGCTTTATGTCCTTTGGCCCAAGCCTGCTACTATATTTGACTGTCAGTAAATCTGACCTATTTGCTGGCTTATTCTACAGTTCCTTAGGAACATTAGCCTAACCTAACTAAAACCTAACTACTTAAAACTAGCGAAATTTGACCGTTAAGTCCGAGGGTATACCTCCTCAGTCTATGAACTTCATCACTTTTATCCAAAAGACTTACTGCCAGTTGGTTAAGATGGTCACTAAATCTGGTTTGGTATTTTACAGTAAGTTTGTGATCTCTTCCTTTACTATTTTTATCTGCAGATTATTGTGGATTTCTGAATTTGGAACATACCACGGAGCATCCGTGTATGTTCTAAGAACCTTGGACTGGAGGCGTTGCTATACTTATTGATTGGAGTTGCTCGCGGTCCCACACAGCTGCATTTCATAGGTCCATACTGGTTTTATGATAGCCTCATATAGAAGTGGAAACTTGCTTTATACTAAAAGTGTGAATTTCTTTCCTATAAGCCAGTACATGTTTCGCAATTTAAGGTCAATTTTTTTTTGTCGATACGTGTTTTCTCTATGTTAGTCGCCTGTCATGGTGACCCCAAGATATTTTGCGCCCGTTCCTTGTGGAATTTGTTGATTATTTAAGTATATGAGCGAGCGGCTATCCTTATGCATTATAAAAGTAACATGAGTGGATTTATTTTCGTTTACTTTAATATGCTATTTCTTCAACCAAGTTTGGATGTTGTTTAGGTGCATTTGTAAATAAATACTTGAAAGTTATTATTAGACGATAACTCAAGATAGTGACCATAATATAAACCCTACTTGCTAGGCATTCTTTTTACTCACAAGCAAGGTCTCCAATCTGTACAACACCGACTTTATAGTCCTATAAGAACTATGTAAGAAAACGTTTTAGGTTGGTGCGGTAAAAACGTTTTAAGGGGCGAAAAGCAACTTGGAACTCAGTACATTTCTGTATTCTTTAATAAATTGTTTCATAACCATTTTAAAAATAAATATCGGTTAATACAGTCATATAGCCTTTTGTGAGAGCTTTCCAAATATTTCAAATTCATACTGTAAAGTTTGGCTTTTCGGATTTTTAAATAAAACTAACGGTAACGTAGACACACACTATATTAATAATAAAAACGAATAACAATTTAAAAACAAATTACTAACAATAAGCACATTTATGTATTTGTATTTATGTAAGTTAACTCGGCGATGATTTGGTATCGAATGAATCTGTCCCTCTATTTCCAGTCTTTTTATAGTCTATAGACCTTCGAGAATATCCCCGAAGTTCTTCGGTCTTTCTAAAGACGGTGGTATGTTCGCGCATGTGAATCATCGTTAGACTGTTCGCGAATATTGTGGATAACTCGCATCACAATACCTATTATTCTGGAAAAAATCGCCAGAATGCAGTATCATATTCTCCATAAAGCACACCTTACAAGAGTGCATTTGGATACTTCTTGAACACAACCTGCTCCGATAATTCCTCTCAAGTATGAAAATGTTCAACAGAGTAAATCGGTTCGTTGAAGAATTTGGCTTAAAAGTTCTACAATCACGCTACTCCTATATGTGATAAATAAGATATTAAGACCGCATACCTGGAAAACTGTCTGGAGAGTACAAGACACTAAAATGGTAACAATACAGTTTGGTGGAATAAGAACTTAGAGAGGCTTAGAACCGAAGTTCGAAATCTGTTCAACAAAGCCAAACATAACCAAAACTGGCATACATATATAAATAGCTAACTTAGTACAACAAGGAAATTCGCAAGGCAAAAAAACAACTCGTCGAAGAAGCTTTTTGAGGAGAAGACTAAAACCGCCGCATGCTCCAGAATCCACAAAGTCCTGGCTAAAGAATGTAATTCCATATACTGAAACGTATGAGGAAAATATTAAGGAATTATTAAAGGTTTACTTTCCAGCTTCATCAATTCTAACAAACTCAGTAAGGCCAAACGATCTCGAACAAAGGCCAAGAAGGTCAAATAAACAACATAGGAAGCAGGCTACAAAAGTCGGAAGGCCGAATAGAATTCAAATCTCCCGTGGTGGATGACAAAATAATTATATTTATTTTTAGTGCTTGATGTGTGAGTGAAAACAAAATTACGTCAGAGGCTAGTCAAGACCATGGGATCTCCTTTTAGCCTTGTCGGTTGCTTACACCGTGCTACGTAATTGTTTTACTCATTAAAATATTTGAGTTTGTTATATAAAAATAAAATACTGCGGTTAAGTAAAAACCCAAAAAGGTATAAAACCCCAAAAAATATTTAAAACTAAATAATAAATTCAGAAAGTTATGTCCACCAAAAAAGTATATTAATACAATTCCTTTAAAAGAAACACTAGTGATCAATCAAACATCTGAGAATTTTAGTGAAGTAGAAATAGACAAAGATTTAAAATACTGTTTGCCAAGCCGTCAGATTCATATAGAACAGATGATTGCAAGTATCGAAACATCGATTAAGAATTTGGAACAAGGGCCAAAAAACTTCAAAAAACAAATCGATAAGAATTTACAGCAGCACAAACGGAAGTCAGTTAATAAAGAATGGAATACCATTAAAACTCTCAGATCTAAGGAATGTTTTTACCTAAGAGCAGATAAAGCGAACAAGTAATTATGGACAAAATCGACTATTTTCAAAGAGTTCAAAATTTAATTGCCGAAGGTCCGTATGTAAAAGTTAAGAGAAATTCGTTATCTAAAATGATTAATGATACTAAAGACGTGTTAAAGAAATATCCAATTTTAATAACTTCTACTCAAAAATATAAATTAAATGTTAGTAATCCTTTAGTACCAAGAATGTATTATTTGCCGAAGATACATAAACCAGGTAACCCGATGAGACCTGTTAACAAATGGTTAGTGAATGAATTTAAAAATTTACCCGTGACACCAGAAAGTTTGTCAGTTAGTAATTCCTTAGAATTTGTTCAGTTTATTAAAGATTATGAACTAGAAGACAGGGAATTTTTAGTTTTATTCCATGTAACGTCATTATTTCCTTCGGTGCTTATTCCAGAAACTTTGAAATATTTAGAAGACTTACTTTATAATAATAACATTGAACCTTCAAAAGTAAAGGAGTACATGAGATTGACAATTCTTTACATGTCGCTAAATTGGACAGAAGCAAGGCACAACAATGGGTAATTGCCATCTCCTTTCATAGGTAATCTATTCATTAGTCAATTTGAAGTAGAATTTAAAAATAACGCTAAATATTCTCCAAGAGTCTGGATCAGGTACGTAGATAACATTTTCGCGATTTTTTATACACGGAAATGTGAATTGGTCATGTTCGTTAAACAGTTAAATTTTAAATTTCCGTCTATTAAATTGACGGTCGAAAAGGAAAACAACGATAGGATACCATTTTTAGATACATTAGTAATTAGAAATAAGCCTAAAATAGAAATCGATATTTTCCGAAAAGAAACCAATGTCAATAGATTCATCACCACGGATTCAAATCATAGTTTTCAACATAAGACAGCTTTTTTTAATTTCTTAGTCAATCGGTTACTAAACTTTCCATTACCAAAAGAGAGATATGAAATAGAACTGGATGTCATTAAAAACATCGCGAGATATAATGGCTTTGACATAGAAATAATTAATAAATTAATTAGTAAAACGAATTTAAAAAAAAACATCCGCGAATCCACAAGTTTGATATCTCAACGTAACCAGGAGAAAAAGTACGTGTATTTACCATACCACCCAATCACGAAAAACATTAATAGAGTTATTAAAGAACGAGGCCTCCAAGTTGCTTTTCGGTCCGAAAACACCATCAAAAGCCGCCTGGGTAATACCAAAGATAAAGTTAATTTGGATTTGAAATCAGGTATATACGGAATTAATTGCGACAATTGTAATTTAAAATATATAGCTCAAACGAAACGCTCAATAATAACGCATTTTAAACAACACATATCACATATTAAATTTAATAGACTAGAAAAATCTAGCATGGCCTATCATGCATTAGATACAGATCACGACGTGTCGGTTAAAGGGTTAAAATTTGTCAAAGCCACCAACAACACCAGAGATCCGGACGCATACGAAATCATTCATATCGTTAAAAACCGATCCCATACAGTTGTCTTTTTTTCATTCTTAGAAAAGAGGTAGAATAGATTGAATAAACACATGGTGATGCCGTTTTCTTAAGAGAGGTAAGTTTGCTGTAATTTTTAATCTGTGTATTTGTATTTTAAAGTTAGTGTATAGGTGAACGCCGTGTATAGGTGTATAGGTGTAAAGTTGTTCCGCGTTTATATGTGTTAGCTTTATTGTGCCCCATGTGCGACATTTTGATTAGTGGCTGTACCTACTGACGATGACATCATAGTTGTCGAAATAGGTATTTAGGATACGATTATTAATTGTGGTAAGGGGTTTTATACTTTTTTTGTGTTATTACCTATTAATAATTTAAGAATGCGCCATCATCTGACTCGCGCATACAAGAAATTTAGCTAACATTAAAATCGTAGCAACCCCTACTCTCGTAAGTGCTTTATCACTGTGTGTTTAAAAATTGCTTAAATTAAGAATAGTAACACGTCTTATTTGTTCGGAAAAGGTACTAATGTTACCCCGAAAAGTTACAAATCATACAAAGTTACAAAGTTACAAATCATGTACTCATGTGCATTATTTCTGCACATTGTCCAAAATGCGTAGATCTACATCTGCTATACAAAAGAAACATAAACAGATGGTTGAAAATATAATGAAAATAAACGAACATCTTTTGCAAATTAAATATGGAACTTATAACGAAAATTAAATATAGAATTATATAATAATCAAGCAATACAAATTAAATGTATAATTATACACAATGGTATTCCAAAAGTTGGAATATCACCTTTCACTATTGGACAGATTTAGAGAACCTTGTTACACTGTTGATATAATAAAAACTTATATAGAAAAATATTTCTATAAACAAAATCATTGATTATTAAGTCATGTTTTAAATTATGTATGGGTTGGATTCGATGTTATAACAAAAATAGGTGTGCATATTGTCGCATTCACTTATATATCATTCTTCCATTGAAAGGAGAATTTCACAGCAATATACTGGCATATGTTTTTTGCATTTTTTTTTCTTGTTTTCGATCATCTAATTACATCTTCGAGGTGTCATCTTTCTTGTATGGATTTATTCGTTTGACTGTTTCGTATGGTCACACCTACTATCGATCACAGAGTCCTCATTTCTGTCGTTTTTGCTTTGCTTGTTTTGTTTCTGCTCTGGCCTCGGTACCATATTCTAGTATGGCCCTTACCATTATGTTATAGATTCTAATTTTTCCCTCTGCTCTCATATACTTGTTTCTCCAAACCGAATTTCTTAGGCAATCAGCCACTAGTAATGCTTTTGTATTTTGCGCTTTTATTTCCCCGATCAGGTTTCAATGACTTGTGATCTCAACTTCGAAGTTCTGGAAGTTCAATACCTATCAATTATTGATTGTTTCAGTTGAATTAGAACAGTCGTTATAAATTAGCACATAAAAAAGATGAGCAAATGGAATAATAAATTACTTCTAACCTGGTTTATATAAGATAAATGGCGTGGAGACAGATGGGGCAAAAATATATGAGTAAGAAACTTGGAGTACAGTCAATAAGTTTATTTTTGGAATTTTGAGATCTGGAATTTAATTTTAAAACGGAATACTTCAATCTTCTGAAATTAATTTTATTTCACTCTTAACCGGATCCCGGATTACAATTTTCACAATTTCTGTGATACCATTCCCATTCTTTTACTTTATCATTCTAATTGCATCCTTAATCGCTTGTTTCAAAGATTTACGGCGTGCGCTCTTTTTTGCATAATTGTTGAAAAAACTAATTTAAAATACTTTTATCCAACACCTCCTAATAATGGACCTATAACTATGGCGATTTTAAATCAATTATGTAGCTTATAACTCACTAGTGAGTTAAAAACATAATTTATCTCACTAGTGAGATAAAACTAGGTGAAATTTAGATTGCATAGAGACATTCAAACTGCTATAGTATTAACACATTTATATTAATTCTGAAGGGTAAACAATAGCAACTAATTAACATTTACATTAATATTAAAGTTGAAGGAAATCCTCTTTGTATCTGACTCTACATTCAGGTTATTCGAATTTAGAGTTATACTAGAAGACGTATTTGAAGTATCCTGAACAGAAATTTGATGACCAGAAGTCGAGGACGTTAGACTGTCTGGACCTTGTATCTTTCTGGCTATATCAATCTTGTTGGATACTGAATCTTGTATATAACCTTCTGCCACAGTGGACGATTTCCACCCACCATGTCGTTTAACTGTTGTAATATCAGCTCCTGCGTTTGCCAGAAGAGATGCTGACGAACGTCTCAGACTATGTCCTGTATATAATTGAGCTTCTGGTAGGTTCAGGAAAGATGCAACTTTCTGAGGTATCTTAGAAATGGTGTTAATTCCAACTGGCTGGATAGCGCATTTTTCTTTCTTGTAATTTAGGAAGAATCTGCCATGTGGAATACCTTTTGGTCTCATACAGACATATTTTCTGTAGAGGTCAAGAATATCTGTTGTAAATCCTTCTGCCATAACAGTGAAACTTCTAGATACGTTTGTCTTTGTGTCAGGTATCGAAACATACAAGTATCCTCCTTTATCTTCTATATCGTCAACTTTCAGCTTAGTTATTTCATCACAACGACACGCACCTGATATACCCATTATTAAGGCAACCTGCATAGAATACACGAACGAATAATGAATAAATACTTTGAATTAAATATAAGAAAATAAATAATACCTTCATCATCAAATATTTATTGCTAGGAGCCTCATTCAGAAACTTCTCTATATGTAGCCTCTCCAAGATTTTCGCCTTTTTGGACTTGTGGGTTCTTGCCTCACTCTTCAAATAGGAAATCAGTTTTCCGTATTTCGATATGTCACTATTCATATACACTTTCAAAGTACTTCTTAACATGGAATACTTCGTCCACAATGAAGAAGGTGCTATTTTCCTTCTATAAATATGGAAATACGCCAGCATAACTTCTTCGTTAATTCCAGTGATACCTTGCTGTTTTCTCCATTCCTCAAAATGACGAAATTCTTTGTAGTAATTATCCTTCGATTTTTTTGGCAGTAATTTATAACATGCTGCTTGAGCTTCTTTCTTAACTTCTAGCGGAATGAAAACAGCCCCTTGCAACTCTTCCATTACCATCAACTTTTAACTGCAGTATTATTAATCAATCACTAATTTTGTTTGCTTGTTGATTTGCCTTATTTATTCTCCATAGTAACTGCATTACTGTATATGAACTTTTTGCATTTGTCGTTTATAATTTAAATTTGACATGGAACGTCAAATCTATAAAACATTAAAAGCCATTTTGAACGGATCTTAAGAGGTGTTGGATAAAGTTTTGTATTGCACACGTGTGTTAATTACAAATAAGTCACTTGAGAAAAGTAGCTCACTCGTCCTAGCGGACTCGCGAGCTAAACATTTTCTCGCGTGACTTATTTGTAACATAACAAACTTGTACAATAAATAACTATTAGTCATTATTTATCATTCATTCAGTTTACGTTTTCATGTCAAATTAATTTTTGAGTTTCTATTCCGCTTTATCTTCGAAATTGAATCTTCTTCTGATGGTTTCGTTTCTACCATAGTCTAATCGGCAGATCAATATCGCAGTAAGACTATTTCTATTGCCTTCTTTAACTTGTTACTATTTTATATTCTGGGTTGTCGTTATTCTGAAAACTTGATTGTGATTTAAATATGTTTTTAATACATCTTTAGACACATACATTGTTTTCATACATAGGTTTTAAAAAGTTTACAAAGTAGATGGTTGGTAAAATACTATATGAAATGCAAGCGTTGACTTCGACTAACAGCTTGATGAAGAATCTTACTAAGGTATTTTCGAGATGATGAGATTAACGAGAAAAATCCGTATTTTGTAAATTACATACGAGGGATGTACAATATTTATTCTCCCTAGCATAGTCCCTAACAACGCAACATATTTGTTATTTATCTGTCGTGACAAAGCTGCTTTTTGTAGCTAAGTTAATAAATGATATTAGGCAAAAGTAGATGTTTCGCATAGATTTAGAAAAAAATTGGGCAAAAAAGAAACTTCATGCTATTATTAAATATCTGCAAGAGAAAGGTCTAAGACTTAAACAAATTAAGGAAGATATCGTTAGTGTACTTGAAGATGATGATGCATCGTATCAAGTAGTAAAGAATTGATATAGAGAGTTTCAATATGATAGAACAACTGTTAGAACACAAATTGTTAGCACACAAGAAAATGTTAATCTTGTATGTGACTTGATTAGATAAGATCGTCGATTAACTACTAGAGGCCAAGCAGAGATAACAGGCATTTAAAATGGGACAGCTCGAATTATAATCAATGACTATCTGAGACTTCATCAAGTTTCTGCACGATGGGTGCCCCGAATGTTGACGCCCGAACAATAGCGAGAGAGTCATCACTTCAGAAACAAATTTGGCGTTCTTACCCTGCGATACACGCAACCGATCTGAGAGATGCTTGACTTCAAATTTTGTTAATAACTAAACTGTAGAAACCTTTAGAGGATTTATTTGTCGCCTACCTTCATAGATGGCGCTACTATACATATATCAAAAGCGATTCACAATGATTCTGTTTAGGTTTGTATTTTTCTATGCCGAAGTTGCAGGTTGTATCTGAGATATACATTGTGTGTGTTCGTGTTAGTGATTTTTTTGTGGTCAGGTTGAATCATGTCTTTTAATAAGCGTTTCTTTGATTTGGATAACGAATCCCATATTCAATAAGCTATACGTGTTGCTTTTAAAAGCGACACTGATGATGAAAACGTATGAGATTACCTCCTTCTAAGTTAGTTAGAAGATCTAAACAAATATGCTTCTGCATTTGCCAAGTGCTAGACAACATGCAAAAGGATGTAAAACTGCATTTGAGTGTTGGAGAAATGCTTTTTTGATAAAGATATTATAGATACTATTGTTGAATGCACCAAAAAATATATAGATGGTGTGAAAGTAAAATACGATAGAGATAGAAATGAAGGCATTCTTCGGTTAACTGTACTTCATCTTGGTTACATAGAAGTAACAAACAAAATCTAAAAGATCTCTAGGGTAGTGATAGTACTGGAATTGGACTACTTCGTACAGTAATGTCAATTACACGATTTTTTGATGCGTTGTATAAGATTTGACGAATAAGACAAATATTCACTATCTTTGTTCAAAACAGTCAAATAAATTACTCATTAGGAGAAAACGTGACTACCGATGAGAAACTAGATGGTTTTCGTGGCCGCTGTTCTTTTCGACAGTATATAACTTCAAAACCAGCGAGGTATGGAATAAAGATTTTTGCACTCGTTAATGCTGGCATGTATTATACCTACAACTTAGAGATTTATGCTGGAAAGCAACCTGAAGGACCGTTTGCAAAAAGCAATTCTACAAACCTATTGATGCGGTCATGAGATTAGTTAAACCTATTTACAATACCGGAAGAAATATTACGGTAGACTGATTTACCATCAGAAAAAATAAATCCGAATTACCGTCATTATTTGTATCTCCAAACAATCGGGAACAGTATAGCAGTATTTTTGGATATAGAGAAAGTATGACATTAGTTTATACGTTCTTAAAAAAGGGGAAAACAGTATTGTTGATTGCCAGTATGCATGATGATGACGAAATTGCAGAATCTAGAGGAGAAATAACGAAACCAGTAATAATAATGTTTTATAACAGCACCAAGTCAGGCGTTGATATCTTAGATGAAATGACACCCATTTATAACGTAGCATGTAATATCAAACGTTGACCACTTGCTGTGTTTTTCAGTATGATGAATATTGCGGCAATAAACGCATAAGTTATTTATATCGGTAATAAAAATAAAATCAAGAATAGACGAACTTTCATAAAATAATTAGTCAACCAATTAGTGTTAGAACATCTTTAAAAAAGGCCTTCAAATTTATGAGGCATATCATTTCCTTTGCAACAAGAATTACAACCATACAAGCCTCCACAACCTGGGAAGATGCATGTCGCAAAAAACATAAGAACAAAACTTAAGAACAAAACAAAACATACGAACTGAGACATGTGTGCTACATGTGTTGATTCATAAAATTGAATACTAAAAAATTCAGTTGAACTCAATTGCTGAATTATCTGATTGCGAACATCGGCAACTATGTCATCGATTCACCATGTTATTGTGTCGTTAGTAAGCTGAGTTTTTTCAATTTTTTTTGCTTCTTCCACGCCTGTTAAAACACTAACCATATCAATTGCAGCAGGAAATATGAGATTTTCGGCGATTGTATGGGATTTGGACACCTTAGCTACTCTTAATACTACGAAATAAGATGCTTCAAGTACACTATTATCAGTATGACTTGACTTACAAATACAAGTTTGTTGATATTTCATCATCATGACCTGCCAAGATGCTGTGACAATGGCGATAACGTCGTGACATTTACTCATCGATTAAAGGATAGGCCATCCAAAGGGAAAGGACCCTCTTCACTCGAAGATGTTTGTGCAGAATGATATGAATTGTCGCTGCACGGATGTCCAGACATTATTTTATTTCATGATATCTTACGTGGAGTTTTACAGGCAGCATCAATGTTGTCCTGAATAAAAGACCAGATGAAGCTTGCTGACCTCAGAGGACCTTCCAAACCAAAGCCTCCCTTCTGGAACTCCTCATACCACCTGAATACGTTCGTACAATGCGGACAATTATATTCAAGCGCAAGCACCATCTCTTTCAAATGCCGATCAATATTTTAATCTAGTGGAAAATTGTAGAACAGAACTAACCAATTTTTAACCAAGATGAGATAACGGGCTAGCTACACTGGTACAGTTCGGGAGCAACTAACACAGAGAGACCGAGCTACCAGATGTAGTGTAGGCCTGAACAGGTCTTAACCTACACTATACTTGTCGCAGCATGCAACAATCTATTATGCCATATCGCAAAACTTTTTTCATTTTCATGTGCTAAAGAAATTTTATCAAGCTTTATTAAAAGTATCACAAATACAACAGTAATACATAATTAAAAACTATGTTATTTTCAGAAAATAATCTCCTGAAGCATTGGTTTGCATATTTTCACCAAAAATTATGGTATCACTGTAATCGCAGACTTTGTGCTGAAAACTGCTCCAGGAATTACATTTTATGCCAATCATATTGTTAGAGTTAATAGACCGTATGTAATATTCATGTGACTTCATGTGACTACAAAAAACTAAAACCGAAATATTTTCTTTCAAGACTATCTATTGATATATACCATAATTTGTTAATGTCCAGTCATTGTTGTTTAACAAGGAACATCCTGGTTGAATACCAACACCTCCATTAGGAAAAAAATCCACTGTACCTAATGATTTTTTACATCCGAACACACCACCATCAGTATGTATGATATCTACAATTTTTGCATCGCCACTAACTAATTTTCTAGAGAAACTGCTAGTAGAACCTTCAAACAATGGCCCGGCTGGATCCAGACCCGTTATGCGACCAATTTTGTTGCCTGTTTTCTTATAAATTGTTTTTCCTGTTACACCTGCAACATGTGCTCCAAGCGAATGACCCAATATATGAATATCCTTCAATTTTACGGAATAGATATCTTTTAAACGTATTATAAATCTCCCCAAAATCGATCCTAAAATTAAATGAAAGAATATATGGTATAAAATTAATTTTAATTCAAATAGTCTCTTGTTGGTTCCTGGTCTGGAATCACATTCATGGCACAGCTTGTTACTTTACCGACATTTCGTCCATTCTTAAATAAAATATCACAAAGAATACTATGCTATTGAAGTTACTGAAGCAGTGCCAAGCCGTGACCCCAGGCCAGAAACTATAAAGAATGCCTGGATAATGACTGCGGAAGATTACGAACCAGATTATCAAGTTATGGTTCAATTAGGTGCATTAAAATACAGTTTAGATTATTTAAATTCTAAATTTACAGCTTATCAAAACCACGGTGTTCTTATTTTATTCGTTCATAGTAAAACAAAACAACTGATAACTTTTTTCTCAACAACCAGAAAGTTTCAATTTCGAAAAACCAATCATTTTCATATTGGCTCCTGTTTCATCTAATTTATGAATTTAGGCACTATTATCACTATACTATTATATACATTTGATATCACTATTTGATATATTTATAATTACGTTTTTTTTTTGTAGCCCGTTCATAATTTAATATATTAAAAATAATAGCCTTAATCTATACAACCGCATTTAAAAGAATAATTTTACTTTTATATAGTTCTGTCTTGCTAATTTTTAGCTTGTGTTTCTTCGGGTGTTTTAATAATTACTTATTTAATAATCTATTTAAAAAAATTAAATAAGAAATTGTTATACAACACAACGTTTCATATTTTGTTTACTAAATTTTCAAATGCTTAAAATTATGTTTCTTTGTTTACATTTATTATGAGAAGGAGTCCTCATTATAAAGTTGTGTGAATGTCGAAAGTCAACTACACTATTCTAAGTATTCTTAAGTGTTGCATTCACTATACAATTATTATTCTAAAAATAAAAAAATTGTTTGTAGAGTGATACAATTTGCTTCATTAATACAAAACGGCCAATATATAAGTGACTGGTTTGTGTATAAAATATTTTTAAATTGAAATAAAATACGTAAATTTTTTTATCGTAAAATTGTGTTGAAAGTTAGAAATTATGTATGGAAAATAATATCAGACAAATGTCCGCCTCTGGAAGCCGTACAAACCTGAGCCCTCTTAATTACATTTTCCATCACTTTTTGGTAGGTTTCAGAAGGAATATTTTGAATCGCTTCTCAAATATTATTCATCCCCTGCTCAATAACAATATTTTTTAGAAATCCCCATAGAGAGAAGTGTGGAGCCGTTAAATCGGGTGACCTTGAGGGCAGTTGACATTGCCAAATCGAGAGAGTAAACGCCCCGGAAACATTGTTGTCAAAAGATTCATTGTTTCTCTAGCTGTTGACAAGTTGCTCCGTCCTGCTGGAACCACATCCTTTTCAGGTTAAGAAGTTTGAGAAGTTAGAAAGTTTTGCAACATATAGGGGTGGCGCTCGCTAGTGACAGTAAGAAAATTATCTGCAGCGTCTTCAAAAAAGTAAGGTCCGATGACACCTCCACACCAAATAGTGACTCGACGGGGATGAAGTGGCAGATACGACAATTCTGCCTGCTAGCAAATGCGTTCATATCGAAATGGGCTTCATCACACATTTTGATTTTTCGGCAAAAATCGTTCGTTTGGTTGCTAAGCTGCAATATTGCGTAACTGTACTGTCGGCGGCTTTAATATCGCCGCAAATGCATACCTTTTTTAAAATAGTGCGTAATGATTACCCAGTTCTTGAGAACGACGTCTGGTAGAGGTCTTAGAGCACTCCACTACACTTTCACGAACACTCTCAATATTTTCCGGGTTACGAACAGTTCGAAAACGACCCGAGTTTGCAAGTCTTCAACTTCACCGCTTTATTCAAATTTCCGCACTAATTGACGAATGGCGTTGATATTGGTACATTATTTCGACCGTAAATTTCGTATAGTTGCAATCATTGACTCATTATTTAAATAAAACGTTTTAACAATACAGACGCGTTTTTGGATCGTATAGCGTTACATGATGAATTTGACACATGTGCTATTTAAATCAGTCAGGTATATATTGACCAGTTGTATATAATAATTAGGAACCAGACACGAGAGGCCGATTGCTCATCGCCCACGAGCGTACTATTGAAAATTTGTATTTTTAAAGAGTTTTTAATTTTATTTATATAATTGAAAAACAAACGGGTGCTGATCTATAAAATACGAAATACATTTTTATTTGTTCATTTTGTAGTTCGAGTTGAGTAAAGGAGTATTAATATTAACTAGCAATACTTTCCCAATGTTCTCTTCTGTAAAATTTGTTCTCTTTGAATGAACATCGCAACTGGTTATAGGTGCATAATGGAAATATATTTTATTTCAGCGTATTTAGCAGTTAGATTTTGAGGCATTGTCCCCATACACAATTGTCCCAATGTTATTAAATCTGGATCTCTATTAAAAACTGCGTCTAACTTTTGCCGAAGGCCACATCTGCTTCACATCAAGTTTTTCCCTGTAAAGAGCTACACTCAATGGTGCTTTTCTGAAAACTTTTTTAAAAGCGGATACAAGTCTATCAGCTTCCGGAAAGGTGTCTCTGAGGAAAAATATCTTAATATGGTGCATATTACTTGTGTAGCACATGCCATCCACAGAATCTGTATGATTGTAAATTTTCGTCTATACAATTTCCTTAATAGTTCCATGAATTTAATGAGCTTAGAATTCTTAGAATTTTATAATATGTAATGTTAATTTAACTGATCTTGCATATGACAATTTATGTCTATGGTTTGAAGCTAACAGACTTTCTGTTAATAAAGAAAAAACAGCCTGTGTTATATTCCAAAATATAAAATCGAATTTGGTAACAGATATAGAAATTGGATTACATTGTCACCGGTTCTCCATCAATGATCAGACTAGGGTGTTGGGTTTAATGATATTCAGTAATTTGAAATGGGACAATCATATTCAAAATTTATGTCAACGATTGGGTAAAATATGTTTTGCATTGAAGTCCCTGAAAAGTACCTGCATATTAAAAACTTTTTATCACTCAAACTTCTTATCAGTTCTGCGATATGGCATAATACATTGGGGATGTTCGTCATCGAGTCAAAGAATATTCTTAATGCAAAAAGAGCGTTGCGTATAGTTTTCGACCTAAAGACAGCAGAGTCGTGCAGGGCTTTGTTTGAGGAACATAAGCTTCTCACTTTCTATATCTTATACATACTTAATGTACTGTGCTTTGTGCATATAGAGACCGGATACATCGAGTAGAAATGACGTCGTCATTACGACGGACGATGTAAATAGTCTACATCTGTAAGTACATCACGCTGTTATTGAATGCACTATTGATCTGGCTAGCGCGCACATCTATTTTCATTTAAAATCCCGACGTTTCTTGTTGGATATTTACAGTTAAATTTATGTTTTCATGATCGCAGATAGAAGCGTGTGGAGTTTTAATAATTTAGTCTATTTAGATATTAATACTCCTTTACTCAACTTGAATTACATAATGAACGAATAAAAATGTGTTTCGTATTTTGTAGCCGTTATACCCGTTTTATTATTATAAGTATAATTATATAAATAAAATTAAAAACTTTAAAAATACAAATGTTCAATAGTACGCTCATGGGCGATCAGTCATCAACCTCTAGTGTCCGGTCTCTATGTATAAATGCTACGCTAATTTTAATAAAGAGAAAGTAGATCATACATTTAACACGAGGCAGAATAATTATTTGTTACCACCGAAACATAATACTTTCTTTTACCAGAAGGGATTAGAGTTTAGAGGATGTATCAACAAATTACCAAAAAAAATAAAAACAATTAACAGTTTTTATTTATTTAAGAGAAGTATCAAGGAATGTTTACTGCATGTTCATTGTTACATAATAAATGATTGTTTGGTAGCATTTCCATAACATTCCCACATAATATAATTGTAACTATTACATATTGTTTGACGTTTTCCAACATACTATCGTGCTGTATCTATATTTTCTTGTATTTTGCTGTACGAAACATGTCTTCGAAATAAAATTATTATTATTATTATTATTATTATTATTATTATTATTATTATTATTATTAATCGTGTTTCTAATATTTTGGCCAGAGACTGTAGTTGATAGTAAACTGATTCTAAATAGCAAAGATACGTATTGAATCATGCCCATGACATATATAACTGTAATGTGACTTCAAATGGATAAGTGAATTTGACCAATTTGACTTATTTAAAAAGTATGTCCAAATATATAGCTATTAATCGTTTTGAATTAAATCCTTCGAAGTTATTATTAGACCTCTATAACCAAATATACTTTTGCATTTACTATCAAGAATATAAATATTTTTTCGAAGTGTTTAAAAAATGAAACTAGACATTATGTTCCGAAAATAACTAAAACATATATATTTTAACGAAATTAATTGATTTATAGTATGTAAACCTTCCTAAATAATCTGTAAAAATTTCATGACATTTCGTTCACCAAAAGTCAAATACGACGCATTTAAGAGAGAGTAGTTTCTATACCTCGGTCGAAAAATTAATAAGAGACAAAGGTAATCGACATTAACTTCTTGTTAAAATAGCTGCGTAAAAGTTCTAAATTGTGAAAATCTCGTTTACCATGAACCATGTACTATGGACGATTCACAGGAGACAGAGAGATTGGGGATGATCATAAATGTTCAGGCCGATCAATTGAAACCATTATCGAAGAAAATATCGAAAAAGTACGTGATTTTGTGAGCATTTCAAAAAATCTTTAGTGAGATTAATGAAAATGGAACTTACAAGATACCAAATTGGGTATTTGCAAAGACATCGTTAGCTCGAAGAGATGAAAATTTCTCGAAAACTATTACAATTAGCGATGAAATGCGGCGTTTCCTAAAAGAAGTAAAAAAAATCTCGTATAGAAAAGTCAAAATCAAAATGGTTGCTTCAACGGAATTATCCACCAATAATTAGTTTTCAAGTGGTATAACGGTTAATACTAAATATTATCCTTGGGTATTGAAGCCGAATACGACTCGTCGTGTTTGCAGTTGGAGATTATTACACGATAATTCACCATCAATTCATCCACCATATTCATCCGATTCGGAATCATACGATTATTGTTATTCCCACTACTACATTTGATGAAGGTTTTTTTTTGCATGAGTTGAAGATATTCAATGGTCAACAACGAGCAATTTCAGCACCATTGCAATTAGCAACATAAAAGAATCGTTTAATGCACGTTCGTAAACGTGCGAATTGCTCCATTTACTTCTACTGAAGTAAAATATTTCGAATAAATGAAATGACTTTTATCAAGATTTTTGTTTTTTAAAGTCTTTCCAGTATATATCTTGAAGTATTACATTCGATAAATAAAATACGCTCCATCAATGTTCTTACCTACTTTGGCAGTGTTTTTAACTGCTGTATAGTAATCAACTGCTGCTGGTGTTGACCAGTCTACATGTATTACGTTATAATTGCCTTTTTTGAAAAATTCTTTCGTCATTGCTTCAAAATAAGGTTTATCCGGTGATTCGCCCCATCCGTGAACAATAAATTTAAAAACAAAGTTATTCTCAAAGTCCATTGAATCAATATCTGTTATTTGTAATTTAGTGCTGTTTGGTGTATAGAGAAACAAATTAACTTTGGTACTTAAGTTTACTATGTCGTAAATGTGATTTTGAAATCCTTGTGCTGAACTTGCTAAAACAAATATTCTAATTTTTACAAAATAGAAATATGTACTTGTATATACAAACCCCAAATGCAAATAAAAATATAAAAAAACTTAAAGATCATTTTACGTCTTTATAGAACAAAAAAATACTTTACTAAACAATACATTAATATGCGTGTTCTCTTAAGGCTTGAGTAAGGCAACTATATATATTTGATTAGGCAAATTTCCATTTTAAAAAATGCCTTATTATACAAAATGACATTATGACTGTAATTTTGTGTTTATGTATAATCATCATCAATGCGAATTATGATATAAAAATACTAAATAAGTTAGTTTATCTAGGTCTTTACCAATTCTAATTTTTATTTAATTTTTTATTACAATAATTAGGAACAATTGCTCATTTATTATAGATCTCGCTGAAATTAGAAATAATTCATCATTAGCAATTCATTTAATATACATAAATATGTATTGTGTCTGGGCTTCCGTCTTGGCTACGAAAGAAGCGGTGCCAAGGACGCGATTCGAGAGCGGCATCCCAGAAACCATGATGGACAACGAGCGCGGAAACCTACAAGCTGTATAAATACGAGAGATGTACAGTATTTATTGTCCTTAGCACATAAAACACCGTTATTTTTCTGTAATCCTATTAATTAATCTGCAATTAAAAACACTTATTCCACCTATTATTACGTGTACGGAGACACTTAATTATTTTGTCGAAAATTAGCGTCTTTATTTTATTCTATTCTATTAATGTTGAACCTACCTGTACGTTCATATGCTTAAGTTCATATAAGGAATGAGCCACAAAAAAAGTATTCAGAGTATGCCATGGATTAAATCAGTTATGTCTTAGATTGATTAAGTTATTTAACCTAGATTCCGTACTATTAATAATAGGTTAAATCATAACTTGTCAATTTGACTTATGATTATTTACAAATAACACTTCGTCAATTCTCTAAGCTCAGACGTGACTTATTATCTCAGTCGTACACGGCCTACCTAGGATACAAACTTTGTGGCTCGCTTGATATCTGTAGGTATGATTACGTATTAGCTTTCTATGTTGTTTTCCTCTCCACTTCGATTACCGAGTGCGAGATATCTTTCGGGCAGTTGTAAGCTAGACATCGATATCTATCAGTCGAGATACCATCGATCGGATCCCCGCTCTCGATCTATCGTTTTCTTACGACGTAACTTGTGGTTTCGAGCTCTATCTGAATTTAGGGATTTATCAAAGTAACACGTAATTTTTTTGAAACTACCAATTTACCCGAAACGGGGATTTTTTTACGGTGACGAGAATGGGATCGTTTCCACTCACGATATCTAAGTTGTGTCTATAAAAAACCATTAGAACAATTCTCGTGGTTTTTTTAATGGGCGACTGAAAAAAAGGAGGAACAAACTGCGCGACAATTTGTTGACCTATGGTTCCTTTTCTTCCACGGCTTGCTGTAGAAGATTCCCAATCTGCTTGAAACAAAGGACAATTACAGCGACAATCAGGACTAAGTTACTCACTACCGAGACGTATAACCAAGCTAAGAGTTTTCGATTTTGTTCTTTTGAATTTATTTATTATTCTCTTATTTATCCTAAATCATTTTCAGTTAATTTTTTGTGAACACCGCAATGTATCTGACAGACACATTATACTATACTTTATTATACTATATGTTTTAAAATTGCTGAAAAACTATTTATTTGCAATAAATCTATATATAAATACATAAACTTATAAAATTATAAAAAAAATAGATACCATTTTTAATCTGATTTCACACAATCCCTCTCAGCCAGATAATTATTGCACACTGTCTGGGCATGTTGCAAACATATAAATTTGTTACACTTTTTACATATATATTTTGTAACTCTCGCTCTCTTCTCCAGTTGGAATGGCGCACAACGTTTTCTTTTACCAGGCGCTACCTCCCTCTTGTCGCAAAAAATGCCGGAAAACCTCAATCAAATTCTTTGTGAATCTGTAAAAATGGTTAATTTTATTAAACGCTGAACGTTACAGGACAGGCTGCTTGCCAAACTATGCGATGGAATGGACGAAAATAAAAGATCCCTTCTTTTTCATACAGAAGTTAGATGGTTATCGCGAGTAAAAGTGTTAGCCAGAGTTTTGGAATTGCCAGATGAATTAATAATATTTTTCCAGGATAAACAAACGCCATTCTCATTGTTTTTATAGAATAATGAGCGTATGTTGTTATTGGCTTCCTTAGCTAATGTATTTTCACATTTAAACGACTTGAGTGGCAATTTACAAGGATGCGATAAAAACATTTGATTAATGAGAGACCAAGTTCATGCTTTCATTAAGAAGCTTGATATCTGAATTATTCGCCTTCGAAGCAAAAAATGTTCCCACTCACTTTGGATTACCTATATTGAGAAAAATTTGAAGGAACAAGAACTATTATTCACCACAGTTTGGATTGCATGAAGATATATTTGTGTGAGCCAAAAACTCAGTTGATGGACTATTTCCCGGAAGATAGAAACGTTTTCCCTCGAAGAGATGGGTACTGTATCCGTTTAGTGAAAATGTTGTTGCCGTTGCTAGGTTACCATTTGCAATTCACGACCAGCTCATGGAATTGTCGCTGACGAAACGCTACAACAGAAATTTACATCTGAAGATTTAAATATGCTTGGCTAATCTATTTCGCCGCTTCATGTCTATGTGAAAAGGGTTTTTCTTCGATGATTACGCTAAAAACTATATACAGGAATCGTTTCTTATCACTCGAAAACAATTTGCTTTTGTATGTTTCTAACGTAGATCCACGTATGGAGAGACTTTTAAATGAAAAACAAATGCAACCATCATATTAATTTCTTTTCTTTACATGTGCACTTATTGTAAGTAAGATGTTTATAATAAATTATTTTGTTATACCCGCATTTTATTTTCTTACCGTCGAGCCCCGGTATACTGTATTTTAGTTCCGAGTTATATATTTTGTTCAACGGGTACTTGTATCGCCCTCTGATTTTAAAATATTTAAATGGTATCGCTTCCCTACCGCTTCCGGATTGCCTCCAGCGCGAAGATTCATTCGAACGGACCCTGTTATCGAATCCAGTTGACAGTGGTATTGTGTGTATCTTCGTTAGAGGGAAGTTTAATCTCTCGAATATTACGACCTTGTGAATTAATCGCTTAAGCGGATCCTATCGTAGCACGTGAAGTCTTAAATAGAATTGCCGTATACCGATTCTGGAGTTAAGAAGCTTAAAAGGGGAAACCTCACATTCTGGCAAGTAGATAACCCTTTTTTTGCGGCATTCCATATACGGGACCCCGGTTCAATTTAAACTACTCTTGCGAAGACGAAAATTTAGATACCCTACATCTTAGTCTGCTACTACAGATGAATTTGATTCTCTAGTGTTAATTAGTGGAACGCGGACTGAAATGTAAGAAAGAGAGGGAGTGTGCAGCGCGCGCAATAATACGTGCCTCTGTCTAATTGGTCAGGGGACGAAAAACGGCCAGCGACAGTCAGTGTTGATTCATGTAGGTTAAGTAAAATAAAAACCACGTGCAACTCTCAACCCCGTTTATTTTGTTTTGCGCCCCAACCCCAGTTTCGCTCGTGGCGGGCGCTTCTTTCACCACACTTTCTTTATGGCACTTATTACGCTTACGTGTAATAAAATTTGGCTGTCGGCATTTTCTTTAAACAAGAAGAAAAGCTACAAAAACTTTCTCAGACAGCAACCCAGGATTTGATCACCACCGGCACGATAAGCCAGTACACTACCACTCGCTATCGGCCGTCTTTTAGATATGTACTGTTCGCCATTGAGTTCGGAAGTTTTTTTTTAGGTAAGACATGAGATTATTGTCACAAAACACAATTATTTTACTACATTGCACCAACTCAAATGGTTACTTTCTGTTTAGGCGTCTTGTCCATACATTATTGTCTAGAAGTTGAATGGCTTCTGGATTAACCTGTTTTTGAAGTCTTACCTCGTGGTACTGAGCACAATGTATTTAATTGACGACAGATTGTATACAAAGGTCGGAATGGACATCCACATTATATACTAGCGCACGTGGTGCGCATACAATAGTGCACAGCACTTTGTTTTGAAATGTCTGTTCTTTTTTTAATACGTTATTGTTGTACACGCCCTGCAGTTGCATGCCATACAGTCAAACAGGTTTTAAAATCTGATCGTAGATTCAGATTTTCTTGTGTACGGACAGTTGTCTATATTTTAAACCCAATTTGTCTTCTCTTTTTTAACGTACTCTTTTCAACGAAGTTAAGTATTGAGCACCATACCCACATACTGATAGTTCTGATAGTTTTTATGTAATTACTTCATTCAAATTTGTCTGTTGTTTACAATGTTAATCAGAATTAATGACGTTTCTCGGTTGTTAAAGTTCACAATATACACTACCTTGCTTATCCCACTAAATGAATAACAGTTGGTCTCTTTGTCACCATACTATTTCTATGAATGAATCTATTTTTCTTCTCCGATAATTAAACGATCCAAAACCCGAATCGGCTTCATTTCATTTATCATATTTTTAAATGGTAAATATGATCCAGAATAGTCGAATGCGATTAACTGCAAATTTCTTTAAGCATTACTGGTGTTGAATAATATGGATTTTGTTCCAATTCTCGTTGTAAAATGCTATTATCAATCTTTGAAAAAGGCGACTAGATGAGGTTCATTATCCAATCTGACTTAATATTTTTTAAAATTGGCGTGTCATTATCATTTACAAAGTAAACATGCATTACTTTACTTCGAGAATTTATATAAATAACATCCAAAATGAATGTTAATGAGAGGCGGCATCTCAGTGGGTTGCAAACACTGCACGCATTGAAGGCTGCAATATAAATTTTGCGTATATTGTAAGTATAGAAGTAGGTAATTTTAACCACGTTACGAGATTTTTTTAGAAACAAAAAGCACTTCATACCTCATTGATTGTAGAAATAAACTGCATTTTATTTATTCATTTGAAATTTAAAATTACGTTGTCTATTAATGCAGCATTATATTAAAGAGACAATAATAGACTAAAAAAAAATTAATTTGAACATTAGGAATGAAATATATTATACGTCAGTTGCGATATGTTCTGGCGGAAATTAGATCTGCTATAGATAGATCAACCTTGCGCAGTATAATAACATCAACTGTATAAAAATGATTATATTAATTCAATGGTTACATTTAGATGAAAATGGTAAATCGTAATACTAATGTAAATAATGTATTTTATAACAAAATTATTAAGTAAATTATTTTTTATAATTTATGCTATTGAACTTAGCTGTAAGTATTCAGTTCTATATTTAAGTCATTGATTTCACTTAAGACCCAATAGTTTATTTTTCTATTTTGCTTTCGTAATGAATTCATTATGAAACCCAAAACAGCATCGAAATTAACTTAATTTCGATACGGTTTTTTTCATTTTTCAGTGTTGGCGTTGTTCGAACACAGAAATAAATATTTTTTTCTATTTTGCGTTCGAAATGAACTCATTATGAAACCCAAAACAGTATCAAAATGAGCTTCATTTCGATACGCTTTTTTTCATTCTTCAATGTTGGCGTTGTTCGAACACAGAAATAAATATCATTGCTGTCATTTAATTTTAAGAATTTAAGTACATTTGACAGATATGATATATGTTCACAACGTATATTGTATACAATTGACAACCAGATTATATTAGTTTCTATGTCACTCATGTTTATATTTTTAAATAAAATATCAAGTAATGTTAACCAAAATTAATAAATAATATGTATTAAAATATACTTCCCGGATAGCAAGATTTAAATTTGACAATGTCAAGTATCAATGTGACCAACTGCATGATTTATATAAAAATTAATCTCTGAACTTCCAAATTAAATAATTCCAATTTATTAATGTCAAAAACGCAAAATAGAAAAAATAGTATAAAAAACTCGTTTCATAAGGCCTTTTGCCGCACTCGCTCTTTAGAAAACTCGCCGCTATCGCGGCTCGTTTTCTAAACTGATCTCGTGCGGCAAAATGGTGCCTTATGAAAATTGTTTTTTAATATACTATATTGGGGTCATTTGATTTAAAGAATTTAAATACATTTGGCAGAAATGATATACAAGCTGCGAGTAATAAATTTTGGTCGTCAATGTCATTCTTTGGCCAAATGTAAATTACTGTATTGTGTAACGGTCGTAATGGTAATAACCTATAATTTAATTTGTCATATTTTAATAAAATTTACGGAACGTTTTGCAAGTATTAGATGAAATGCTACCGTTGCTTTAGAGAGTTCAGTTTCTACTAAGGAAATAATCTTTACTTTGTTAAAATAGAATATTGAGACCATATTAAAAATAGTTCAAAGAACAAGACTTTGACAAACTGCAAATTTATATTGACATTTCGTTGACAATGGGTATAACCAATAAGGCAAAATCTGTATTGTGACAATTTCCTCAAATTTTACAATGACATTGACAACCAAAATTTATTACTTACATCCGTACATAGAAAAAAAAAAAGCTTGACAAACAACGTATATTGTATACAATTGACAGCAAGATATATTAGTTTCTATATCACTCATGTTTATATTTTTAAATGAAATATCAAGTAATGTTGACGAAAATTAATAAATAATATTTCGCGGATAGCAACATTTAAATTTGAAAATATAAGTATCAATGTGACCAACTGCATACTTTATATAAACATAAAACTCTACACTTTCTAATTAAATAATTTCTGTTTGTTAATGTAAAAAAAATGATATAAGTATAGAAGTAGAGCTATACTTATATCGGTAACAAGCTCATGTTGCGTCCGTATTCTATCGCATATTCTTATTACGAATTACACTCCCATACCGGCGCTCATGGCGCGCACAGAAATTGGTCTGCTCTATATATTATCAATTGTAGATAGACTATCAAAACAACTTTAAATTAAATTCTTATTTTCTGTCTTTTGTGGTAACAAAAAGCAAAGTGGTTAAATATGAATATTTTGAGAAACAGTGCACAACTCACACATATGTATTACGCATATAGTCATTTACGGTCACAGGCAAAACACATCACCTACTATCAAAGTGGCAACTACTTGAAGAAACATTGTCCAAAAAAATCTTCTGTCCTTTTCATTCATCAATGAATGTGTAAGAAAATCACGTAAGCAGCGCATTGGCGCGGTATTTGGAAGGGTTTCTTTTCTTTTCATTCCTGTATAGATAGTATTTATGCAACACATTACATAGAAGCTGCCAGACATATGGCAACAAATATAATATATGTATAATGTATAATAAAATGTAATAATAACTGTAGCCAAAGCTTCAGCACATTGTATGTAATTTTGTGTTGCTACACGCTAAATATTTGCTTTTAGAAAATGCAGATATTACATATACCTACTTACATGCATTCTATATATATATATATATATATATATTTGTATGTATGAAAAAAACCACATCCGTCCAGAAACGTGCAGATATCGATATTTCACTGTCGTTACAGATCATCAGTACACGATATTTGGACATAGACATGATTTTATTTGTATACTTTCGTGTATATGTATATACGAATTATATTGAATTTAATTGGAGTGAGAAATAGCATGTGAGAGGAGATTTGAATAATTGCTATTTCTCACTCCAATTAAATTCTATATATATATATATATATATATATATAATAACTTCGTGACCTTGGTATGATATGGTAAACCTAATCAGTAGGCGATTAAAGGTCTGTACATTACCTCAAAATATATGTATTCAAAAAATTCTACATGTTTCGGCTGTGTACGCCTTTATCAAGAGAATACAAAATATGAATGACAGGATATAAATGTCAAGTAATTAAGTTGCTAACCTTTGCCTGGGACAATGAGCCATCGGGTGTCGGAGGTATGAGGTAGAACTTCGGTTCGGCCGTTGCCCGTCTTTCGGCTTCCTACACGGGCCAGCTGAACATACTCCACAGTTCAGCTGCAAGGCCCCCTGGGCCTACCCCATACCATCTAAATGGGCGAACGGGCGGTCCGGGGCATAAGAGAGTGGAGTAGTGCTTCAGGCTACTGAGCACGACGGATACCCATCAAACGTTGGCGAAGGAATTCACCTAACATGGGTACTGCGGGGGGAGTAGAGCTCACCGGTCTGGCTTGCCGGTCTGCTCCCACGAGGTGTCGGACTCGCAGTGGCAGTGTTTCTTGGGAACGGTGTGTTCGTGGTCTAGGATTGTGAGCGCATTGGTCTTGAGATGGGGGGCATCAGCCATCCCCACCGGAAATCCAAAGCCCCCGGTCTCCAAGAGGAGTAACGCCGGTGGAATTTCTGGTCCCTGACGCCTTGGGCAATAGGCGAAATGTGCGAGGAATAGTGAGGTGCTTGCGACCGACCTCGACTTTAGAGTGGGTGCTATACCTGGGAGTGTTGCTTGCGATGCGCATCCTGTAACGATGAATTCGATAATTACTTGACATTTATATCCTGTCATTCATATTTTGTATTCTCTTGATAAAGGCGTACACAGCCGAAACATGTAGAGTTTTTTGAATACATATATTTTGAGGTAATGTACAGACCTTTAATCGCCTACTGATTAGGTTTACCATATATATATATATATATATACATGGGCTTGCTTGCAATTCTTTACCATTCCTTCATACTTACGTATTCTTCAAATACATAGTGGCGTAACTAATCACTAATAAACTTGTGCAGATGTTATGAATTATTATTCGTGATTATTATTATTTAAAGTATATCATATAATCAATAATAATCAAACGTATTACAAATTATACTTGCATATTTAAGTTTTAAGATTCACAAAAAATTAGTTCAATATTATTACTAAAATTAAAAAAAAGTTACCTTTACAATGCATTTTAATGTACATATTTAATTTGTAGAAACAAAACATAATATCTACAAAAACATCTGTAACCTAAAACAGAAAGTTAAGAAAATTACATGAAAAAATCAAAAGAAACACGTGTAACAAAATATATGAGTTATATTACACCACAATATACTAATTACTACAATAAATTAACATACAGACGTGTCGATCAATTCGCAAAAATTAACTACAAACACATAAAATAAAAAAATCGCTCAAGCAGATATTCACGATAACAATATCCAAAATAACATGAGAGCAAAATGAATTGAGGTAGTAGGAGGCTGCGGTTCGTAGATCGTATTTCGTGAATTATATTCACAATATTTTTCTGTCAAACATTTAATGACAGACTGTCAGTGTGAATTATTAATTCTTTCAATACAATTTAAAAAAAAAAAAACAGTATAATCACATTCAGAATGTTCACTCAAGAACAAATGGTGTTCATTTTAGAATGTTACTTTCGTAACGGTCGACGTTTGCCAAACGGCGAATGGTATTATTCAATAGAAATGTGCAAGGAAGAGTTCCAACAACGTTTTCCTGAAGTTGTTTTAGTAAATAAGAACTTTTCTCGTGACCTATTGAGAATTATAAATAACTTTCGAACAACTGGGTCTGTAAAAAGACAATGGAAAGGGGGAAGATCTTCTCGAGTAGGACCCAAAATGTTGTTAATAATGCAAGAAACGCAATTAGAGAACAACCTACAACATCTGTCAGAAGACTGGCACAACAGATGGATATAAGTTATGGAACCTGCCGCAGTATTCTTAAACGCGATATTGGTATGCATCCTTACAAGGTTCAATTGTATCAAGAACTATTGCCGCCAGATTACGTTCGAAGAGTTGCCTATTGTCGTTTCTTTAATGCAAATCTTAACGACGACGATGTTTTGGATAAAACGTTTTTCACCGACGAAGCGTGGTTTCACCTGAACGGCTACATAAACGCTCAGAATATGCGTATGTGGGCAACAGACAATTCGCATTATTATAGGGAAACAACGTTGCATCCTGTAAAAATAGGGGTTTGGTGTGCCATGTCACGTAGAAGGCTTATTGGTCCGATCTTTTTCGAAGGAACTATAAATGCTGAAAGATATCGCAATAATATACTGGAAACATTCATAAATCAACTGCATGATGACGAGTTACAGTTAGGTTTCTTTCAGCAAGATTCCGCACGACCACACACTGCCCGTGAAACAATAAATTATTTACGTGAATTTTTTGATGAAAGAATTATTAGTGTTGACTGTTTCCCGCCAAGATCGTGTGACTTAACTCCTCTGGATTACTTTTTATTTCCATACTTAAAAAACTCTATTTTTAAAAATCCAGTGCATACAATAGACGATTTACGGAACAATATCGTGCGACAGTGCGAGTTAGTAGACGGATTTATTTTACAAAAGGTTTTTGAAAACACGAAGCGGCGCGTAAATTTATGTTTGAATGCCGAGGGACAACAGTTTCAACAATTATTGTAAACTTTTCAATAAAATATAAAACATGACATTTGTATGACATTTTATAAATATTTGAAGTTGTAAATTAAATTTGTATCAATGAGACATTTAAGTGCTGTCAATAAGATTTATTTACTTTATAATTCACGAAATACGATCAGCGAACCGCAGCCTCCTACTACCTCAATTCATTTTGCTCTCATGTTATATAAATAAATAAATACTTACTACGCATCCGTTCTGTGTGATTTAGCAACGCTATCGAACCTCACTTTTCAAAGATATGAGGAAGATGGAAGAGGATATCTATTTCCAATTACTAAAATCTGGATACATTTTGAATATAAGTTGCTGGTCTCATCTGTATAGTCTGTGACATCATTATTAGTAATGTTAGACGCTGTAACCTAAAGGTCGTAAGTTACTAATATATGGGCCTTGGTATTGCGGCATTTAGGATATATATTTTTATATATTACAATCACCGTGACAAATCTTCGCAAAAATAGTTCTTGTGAAATAAGTCAAGATTATCGCTTGAAGTCCACATTCTTTCAGTAAAATATGGTTCAGTCGACATGCTCACGATGTCTACCTTCTCTGCGTCATTTCTTTGGTCGTTCAAAATAATGTCATTAATTTTATTTCCAGAGTTGGAGTTTTTGATGGTCCTTGTCGCTCATAATTTTCGAAACTCCTATCACCGCGTTTAAATTACGCAATTCGGAAATTAACCAAATTTCAATTGTTATCATAAAAAAGATTGCAAAATTTAAATATATAACTAATTTTCTTCCGACAGATGGTGCTAGTAGACGAGTCTTAATTTCACCAAATTATTCACGTATATATTTTAATTTATTATTAATTATTATTGCCATTGAAAAAGGCATGGTGCCGAAACATGTAATAAAAGATAAATACCTTACAACATCTATTTATACAGACTGTCCCGTAAAAAACGCCAACATTCATAATTCCGTTATTTATTGTCCGGTTTTATTTAAACAAAAAGTAAATTTAATAGCATCAAAAACACTATAAGATAGCAGTCTTTTATTTGTTTTCAATTGTTTTCATTAATGTCAAACGACAGTCAAATTTTTTATTTTAAATGGCAACATATATATTTTTGGCTATATTCGGATTGAATTTTTTTTCTGAATTCAACGATGTATAACATGTTTATTTTTGATTAACGTTTATTGCAAAAAAAAACTTTATAAATTCCATCTTTGTCTTCCATTATTTATAAATATTCGAATGTGTCATGAAACATTTGAAATGTAAGTATTATAAATATTATTATAAGAAACAAAACACTTTACAATAAATGTTGAAATTGCCCGCCACCTTGTTTAACACATATCGCACATCTAATAATAAAAAAATAAAAGAAGAACTTTATAAATTTCATCTTTCATTATAGTAGACTTGGCCCAGTCCACTAGCATTATGTTAATGTGCCTTAAGTGTCAGTTTGACTTTATTAAGTTTTCTGTATTATCCTGTTTGAACGTTTTGCCGCAACAAAAAGCGTATTTTGTTAAAAATGAATAACAATGAATTAACGGACATGTTACAAGTGTTCTTTGAATGTAATAAAAATCGCCTTCAAGCAGTTCGTCGGTACAGTACTCGTTTTCCGGACAGAGGAAGTTCCAGGTTCGAAAATATTTCAGAGAATTGAAAAGAATTTAAGAAATTATGGATCATTTGCCAAACCAAAAACACAAAAACGGAAATTCTCCGAAGATAAGGATGTTCTTCTTGCAGTACAGCAAAATTCACGAACTTCGCTTCGCGAAATTGCACATAATATTGGGGTATCAAAAACTACAGTTCACGGTATTTTAAGAAAACACAAACTTAAACCGTACATAGCTCGAAAAGTTCATGCATTAGAACAAAATGATCCTGGCCGAAGAATCCAGTTTTGTCGTTTTTATTTAAATGCATTAGAACAAGACCCGAATTTTTACAGAAGGATAATTTGGTCTGATGAATGCACTTTTAGCAACAACGGTATTTTTAATAGAAACATACATCGACAGTGGAGTGCAGACAATCCGAGATTTGTAATTGAAAATAATTTTCAAAGACGTTTCAACGTAAATGTTTGGTGTGGCATTTTAGGAGATCTATTAATTGGGCCATTTTTCATAGATGGTTGCTTAAATCAAGAAAAATACTACACTTTATTACACGAAAATCTCCAAAACTTTTTAGATGAATTATCTTTGGCAAATTTAAATAGAATATTTTTTCAACAAGATGGGGCTCCCGCGCACAACGCCAGAGTAAATACTGATTTGTTGAACACCCAATTTGGAAATAGGTGGATAGGAACATCCGGTCCTATCGAGTGGCCTGCACGTTCACCGGATCTTACGCCCCTCGATTTTTGGTTGTGGGCTTATCTACACGATCGAGTTTATTTAACAACTCCAGAAAATGTTGACATTTTAAGACAAAGAATTATTAACACTTGTCAAGAAGTACCTGCCGCTTGTCTTTTAAATGCGACCTTTGGAGTAATTAGAAGATGTGCGATATGTGTTGAACAAGGTGGCGGGCAATTTCAACATTTATTGTAAAGTGTTTTGTTTCTTATAATAATATTTATAATACTTACATTTCCAATGTTTCATGACACATTCGAATATTTATAAATAATGGAAGACAAAGATGAAATTTATAAAGTTTTTTTTTTGCAATAAACGTTTATCAAAAATAAACATGTTATACATCGTTGAATTCAGAAAAAAAAAACCAATCCGAATATAGCCAAAAATATATATGTTGCCATTTAAAATAAACAACTTGACTGTCGTTTGACATTAATGAAAACAATTGAAAACAAATAAAACACTGCTATCTTATAGTGTTTTTGATGCTATTAAATTTACTTTTTGTTTAAATAAAACCGGACAATAAATAACGGAATTATGAATGTTGGCGTTTTTTACGGGACAGCCTGTATATTAACCGTCAAACACATAAATAAAGGTCAATAAAGGATATAAGAAGGGAAACACATTTCTATTAACATATTTATACATTGTATAGATTTTAAATTTCTATTATTTTATTTTTATATTTGATAGATGAATTAAATATCACCATTTTACAAAGAGATATACTTCGCATTACACAAAATATTCCTTTTCAAATACCTGGTCTAACATTAGGAGAGGCAGTTACTGATAAAGATATAGTATATTATTTATATAATAGAAAATATGAAAATGTAACTCTAGAAACACATTTTGGCAATATTAATCGAAAATATCCTATTAAAATACTTATTCATGGATGGACTGAACATTATTATGTTGAATGGTATAAAAATATCATCAATGCATATCTAAAGAAAGGATTCTATAATATAATACTAGTAGACTGGTCATTAAAAGGGGATGCCGATTACGTTTCTGCTACAATAAATTCGAAACCCGTGGGTGATGCAATAGGGAAATTTGTTGTTAATCTCCATGAAACGAAAGGAGTACCTTATACAAATATACATCTATTATCTCATTCACTGGGCTGCCATGTTGCGGGATTTGTAGGAAAAAAGGTTTACGAAATTACGGGCAGAAAAATTTCAAGAATTACTGCAATGGATCCAGCAGCACCAATATTTAATATAATGCCATGGAATAACAATAGGTTGTCTAAAGAAGACGCTCACTTCGTTGACGTTATTCACACAGACGGTGGTATGTTGGGATTCAACTATCCAATCGGTACTGCTGATTTCTTTCCAAATGGTGGATCAGCAGTACAACCAGGGTGCTCTTTGATTAAAGTGGATATTAAATATGAAGATTGTAAGTAAAACTATTTTAATTAACTGAAGCTTGTGATAAATAGTGTTTGAAATTATGAAGTCATAACAAAGTTTCATTTGCACGACATATTTTTCTCGATTAAAAAATACAAGTAATACATATTAATTTCAATTTGTTATAATTAATTTTTAAAAAAAATTAAAAAATATTTATAGAAATCAAAATTCACATATCTTTATTTGTACAAAGAAATATGAAAGAATTTGATTATATTTTGGTGTGTCTGGAAGTATCTATTATAAAACGTGGTTTATTTTAATTATAAATCTTATTTTGAACATTTTGATGATACTCTGACGCTCAAAATCTATTATTATAAGTAAGATCAAACAAAAATACGATGTCTAACTAAGCAGAGATGTCTTACAATAAAGGCATTGCAATTATTTATTAAATAAGAGTATAATACTCATAAAGAAATTTGAAATCAAGTTCAAACTAAAGTTGAATTACAAAACTTTAGTTTAACTAATATACACAATATTATATACGTAATAATGTCCATGCAGTGAATACTACATATTAAATGTACACATAATCTTGATATAATGTATTCTATACATACATATTTGTTTTGTTTTTACTTCTGTACTAGCTGCGAACCGACACATGGGTGTGTAACATCCATTATACTTTCACACCCATTTTGAAATTTATAGCAACATCACTGCGTTATTTTCTTAGACATTATGTTAAGTTTACAGAACCTGGCAAAAATGTTAGGGCCGCCTTAAGAGATTTGTAAATTTTTTCTGCCAATTAATTTTCTTTAGAAATATGGGATTTATATGCATAATATGATTACGAAATATTTATTTAATATATCTAATGTTATTAGATATTAGATTAGACAAGAATTACCCTTGATATCTATGTAGGGTAAGTGGGGGCAAAAGTGCGCACTTGCGGCGTATTTCTGTGGATCTGAATGCCACTAATGTTAATAACACAAAAATGAATTATTTACCTATCTAAATAAATCGATGTTTAAATAAAAATATCTTTCGCAATGAACATAGTTAAAGAAATTCCTAATACTTTACCTGTGTACTTTTGCCCCATTGCGTGAGGCAAAAGGACGTCAATGCGTATTTTGCTATCGGTGATAGCGAAAATAAATATCGCAACATCTGGCTTCGGTAACTTTCGAAAAACAGTAGCGTTCCAATGGCTTACCTTTTGAGGGCGGGCTACTAATAAAAATACAAGCCAACCAGCCAGTACCCAAGCTAGGCCTCAGTGAAGACGGCGGGGTTCCTTCCGAAATATTGTAACTGACTAAATTTATAAATAAAAAGGACGCTACCGCCAATTATGGTGGGCTTGTAACAGAGGATCTAAACCATGTAATATCAAAACATAAAATTAAGGAAGTACAAGGAAGGTATATCTTCATATTAAAAATCACACAGTTAAATTAAAATACAACAATGATTATTGAGGATGTTTTAGCCTCAAAAATTTATTAACAAGTTTCAGTACATATATTTTGATCAGTCTCGTATATAAATTCTAAGGGAATAATACCAAACGCTCAATACAGGCAATTGGATGAGTCCCTGTATATAAATGTTTCAGAAATACTAATAAATAATCAATACCTAAAAATATGAACAGACTGGAAATATTCATATAAAAATATTATCAAATATACAATACATCAAAAAGATAAACATGCCTGTGTACAAGTACATATATACGACAGGCGGTATATTGAGATTTTACAGGCCCGAGAAGCAATAATAAAAAAAGGATGACCGATGATCTTCGTTATCGTTACTCAAAAATATACTAGCATAAATGCGAATCTTACCCTGTTTCGTACATACAAAAAATATTAACAAATGTAAATGCGAAACTTGATTTTATTAAAAGTGAAGGAAGACTGCTATAGGAAGTAATGAATACAAAAATATCAACAGAAGTTATTAACTATCAAAAGTAAAAGTTATAGTATACAATATTGATTACAGAGCGCCAAGATTACTTATTACTAATCGAATGCAAAGGTTATGTAAAATAATGATTACCAAAGTTACAATATATTATTAGTTCGTAATTAATTATACATGGGCACTACAGCTATATAAACTTATCTGATTATTTCGATAATATGTAGCGTGTGCCAATATAATTACAAAACCGAGTAGCTCGTTGAAATAGCGGGTGATAAATCAACATCGTGGAGTATCAATGGCGTCGCATTTTGATAACACAAGAATCAACGAAGATCCGGTCTAGTTGTAGGTACATATAACTCCAGAATGGTTAATGGGAGCTTAGTGATACAAAGTACTTTATAGGTACATTATATCAAGCATTTAAATATGAATATAGACATCGAAAGGAGAAAAATGGCGTCAGACTTACCGGTTTTGATGATTACAGAACCATTTCAAAGACGGTGTGGGTTGAGCCCGACAAAAAGCCGTCGCCAAGAAAAACTCGGCTAAAATTTAAGGCGGCCATATCTACCACAAAAGGTGATTCTAATCACAAATTAACACGGTATATAACGGGAAAAATAATAAAATGGTCTATATCTTTCACATAACACGCTTTGACAAGCGGGAATATATTCCTTCAAAAAGACGCTACATCGTGTTCCTACACCTCAAGTAATTACTACGTTAGCCCACAGTTTCAAGCGGAACTGTTCCCCATTGGTCGAATATAATACCGATGTTAGGAAACACATATGCACTCACGCATGCCATGCTTTTCATAAACTCATACGAGAGCTGTTGGAAAAGTAACGTAACAATTTCTAATTAATTTAATTTAATATCTAACTGAATAGCGCCATTGGTTTGCACAGAAACACGACACCAAACTATATATCGCTAAAATTAATTTCCAGGAAGATGATAAATATATAATTATAGCTAGCATTACATCAAACACTACTAAAAACGTACTTATCTCATTTTTTCAGATAAACGTCTTCTGTGAATAATTGCCAACATAAATATTTGGCTGAATCATATATTAAACTATTTGCGGAAAATTTAAATGGGGTGTGCACTTTTGTTCCACACGTACTTTTGCCTCCACGTACCCTACTTGTCACCCGGCTTTCACCCTACTGCGGCTTTCTAACTTCCTATCCGGCTTTAAAAACATACGTCGGATGTGTTGATGTAAGGTTATCCTGTTTCTTTCTTTTACAAAATTATAATACGTTATTTTTGAACAATTGATGTTATTTTTATCATGTACTTAATTTTACTTATTTTTGCTTCTCAAACACTCGCACGTTATATGTAAAACAAAGAATTTCTTTGCTTTTAGAGAAAAGAGATTAATTTGCAATGAGTTTGCATGAGTTTGCACGAATATGAGTTTTCCGACAAACAGTGCAACGTATTGGCTATTGAATCAAAGAGAATATTCCTTCAACAAGTTAACTACCCAATAAAATAGTAGAGCAAACTGGTCAAAAACTACACAGTTAGCGATTAGAGGAAGGCAAGACAATTTTAAAAAATCATAAACATTTTAATTATTAAAAAAATATTCGCAATGAATTTTGATTTTTTATTTAACTTCTTAGGGTATGTTCAGTGACGAAATACATAGAAATATGCATAGAAGCAGTTAGCCAGATGGATTTATTCCCAAGAAGACGTCCTACCTTTAATGAAGAACATGTAATCAAATTTGCACTCATACTTTGGTAATTTATAATATTGGGGGGGATAAGAACAGGTATGTTGACGGAACTATGAAGTAGAAACAGTATATAGATGTTTTGAAGAATATTTTAATGTAAACAATTTGGACCCTAGTGATAGCTCATATACATTTATGCATGTCAGTATTCTATGTCATGCACAAAATCAGTTAAGAAATATCTGGAAGTGGTAGACACATCGATACTAATGTGTCTAGAAATTTTTCTAGTTTAAATACAATTGAAAATGTTTGGGTTGTATTAAAAAATATTATTTATAAAAAAGATAATAAAACAAAACAACAATTAATTGATGACGAATCTTGAAGATGTAGAGGTAAATAACAACGAAATTAAAGAATGTATTAGGACCTGTAAGAACAGTATGCCCAATATAGTTGAAGTTGAATATTAGTTAAATTACATGTAAATTTTATTTTTATATAGTTTCCAATAAATTTCTGCATATTAACTGTCCATTTGTTGAAACACTTCAACAAATATTTAGGCATATCTAATATTTTGGCCAGGTACTGTATTTAATTCTACTATAGTATGTTTGTAAATTAAGAGGAGCATTTTAAATTAATTGCGCTAAAATTTGCATGTGTGATTAGTTGATCCCAGATTTTTATACTGCCGAAATAATATATTTAAAATTGAGAGGGAAGTAATGCTACAATATTAAATTTTGCCTTTGTGTTCAACGAATAAAGAAAAGCTGATAAATATTACATAATATGTAATATAATAAATAACTAATAAAAATTTTAAAAACACATCCAGAGTTATATGATGTATCTGATTCCCTTTACACCGCCTAGTATGCCGCCAAATAAGGCATAATTGGTTACATGTTTGTCTATATTTGAAACACATTTTTAATCTCAATGTTAGTCGTATACACTCGTTAGCCTTTTTTATCCATATAATTACAAAACAAAATTTTCGTTTCTTTGAAATCAAAATACAGTTATCAATGGTAACTCTCTGTATTTTGATTTCAAAGAAACGAAAATTAACTTACTATGCCGTGTAGTGTGATATTTTAGAACATCGTACTGTATAAGTCAAAGTAATTAGAACATTAGTTTGGTGTATATCGGATTTGATGAGAAACTATTTAGAGAACATATTGCACTTCCTACTCGTCATTTTGCTTTGGTTGGTGTACTCCACCAAATTGTCATCAAAATTATGTATTGAAGTAGTGAAGTGTTTGGAGAATATATTGTATAGGAAAGATTCATTATTGTTTTTGATCATATGCGAGGAATATGCATTTAATGGATCCTGCTTGTTTTTGTACCCCTATATCATGAAGATGGGGTAATTTTGAGTGTGATTAACATTTAACCTATCTGCATATTTTTTTCATAAATTTCGTGCAATATTTCGTATTACTTCGGCACCAAAGAAAACAATGATATTTCATATGCCTTTCATACAGAGAATACCATAATGCACTGATGATTTTTAGTATGGAATAATCTTTTTATTTATGGTCAGATTTAGAGTTTGTTTGTGGATTCTAATCAATACAGCATGGGAGTTTGTTTGACATTAAGTGTAATTAGTTGTTATGAACATTTACACGGTTCAGCAGCGCGTTTCTAGTGCTACGCATTGTTTGCATACAAAATCGGTTGTTGCCACCCAACGTTCGGTCCGTCAATTTAATCGTCTTGATGCACTTTCCCGCACTACCATTTTGGCATGTTCTCAGAGGTGTCTTAACGAAGGTAATATTGTGAACAAAAAGCCGACTGGGAGACACGTAAGTTCTATGACTGCTGAAGATATTGAGCGTCTAAGAGTTTTCTTTACGAAGAGTCCACAACTGCAAAACATACACGTGCCTTAAATTTAAAGAAAACCAGCGTTCATAGAATACTTAGGCGTTATAAATTCCACCCCTATACATCGGCGCTTGTTCAAGAAGTAGCCCATTAGATAGACTAAATCGACTTGAGTTTTGCAGACAATTTTTAGATCTGTTTGCTGGTGAACTTGTGATAACTAAAGTAGGACACCTATTTCCACATATTCGATATAATACTTATTTAACGGAACACTCCGCTTTGATTACTGCATATTTAGACATTCTAGTTTAACATTAACTAAATTAGTAGGAAGTAGAGATGATTTATAAACTAAAGACTGAAGAGAAAGAAGGTAGTCAGTCTTGTCAGTCTTGTGTATCTGATCTTAACGTTGTTACAAGTGAACATCATATTAAACTTGTAATGTTCTTGTTATTTATTTATTAAACGTTATTGTTCTCGGATGTGTTATTTATTCTACCAATAAAATCGGCCTTTAATGAATACGTCTCGGAAACGATGCTATAACCAGAACCAGGGGACAATACAGGTGATCCTGCGACTAGCTACCTGAACCGACTTCACATGGCGATCCTACCAGCCACTTCTAACATCACAAACTCAATATTACACGTTGTCTGTTTATGAGCGACGAGGCTCATTTGCGTCTAAATAGCTTCGTTAATAAACAAAATTTTAGATATTGGGCAACAAACTCACGTCAACTTCACGGAGCGTAAGTAACGGTTTGGTTTACGCTATCAGCAACAGGCATTTTTAGCGCATATTTTTTGAAGAGAACAGGCATAACGTAACAGTAACATCAGGAAGATATTGTCACATAATTGATTCTGGCCAAGGTATGAACAACTTGATGGTTATTACTGGTTTCAGCCGTTTAATTTCTCGCAACGGGGACATAATCTGGGCAGATCGGTCGCCTGACTTAACAGCGTCAGACTTTTTTTCTGTGGGGATATCTTCGTAATCTTAAATCTTAAATGAAATTGAAGCGATTCCACTGTAGATGCTAGGCAGGGTGATGGATGATTTCGGGCGACGGCTAGAAGAATGTGTAGCAGAAGAAGAAGGTCACCCTACCCCATTCAATTTTTAAATAAAAAAAGTTATAGATTAAGATGTTGTCGTTGTAATTTTCAATATTTAACCAATAAAAATTTATTCCGTATTAAAAACCGTCAATGCATTTTGGAATAACCTGTACCTTATCAGTTAATTCAAAAAGCCATTACAAAGCCATTATTTTATTAAGATGAATTTAATTTAATTTTTATTATCTGAATATTAAATATAATTACTTACCTATTGTAATAAATATCTTATGATTAAGATAGTAATTAAGATAGTATATGTATCTTTACTCTATAGTAGTATAAAAAAAGCAGTGACTTCATAATATCGAACAGTGCTTAGAAAACTAAATACCAATGTTCTATACATTTTCAATTTATTATTTACAGTTTTTTGCAGTCATGCCAGTAGTCATCAACTCTTTATAAATTCCATAAATAGTCGAAGATTTCTTGCAAAACCATGTGAATCGTGGGAAAAATTTGCACTAGGGTTATGCAATGATAGAAAGTCCATTATCTTTGGAGAAAATGTTCCACAAACTATAACAGGAAATTTTTATCTAGAAACCAAGGATGGTGATATTAAAATAGCGCATGATAAAAATGATGTTATTACTATTACTTAAACACATTGTAAATTAATTACTGTTGTTTGAATATACTTCAATAGATAGCGGTTTAAATTTTGTTAAACTAACAAGGGGAAGACTTTTTTTTAAGTTAAGTTGCTGAAAAACTACCTTTGAGAATAAGTAATTTTCTCGTTTTTCAAAATTTTGAACAGATTGAACTAGGAAGCTGAATAACAAATATTTTGTGACCTAAAACATAATAGTAAAAAAAATTAACTTAAAAATAACGTAGCTGGGTTTCGACCTCTGTGTGTAAAAGTCAGTCTTCTTTTGAAGTTAAGTTTATTTACTTAAACTAAACTACATTAAATGATTATAAAATATGGAAGATATTACAGAACTGAACTGAATATCCAAAAGTTGAACTGAGAGAAACAAAATTTTCATATATTATAAATTACAATATATTAAAGAGAGAAACTAGAAATAAGCTAAATTCTAGGAAATTATGCTAGGGGTAAAAGACGTGATTTTTACATTGTAAATAAATTGTAAATGCCGAAAGGCAGTAGTAACAGGAAGGGGCGCTAGTATAATTTCCTTTACACAAAATTTTGTATTACTATGAATATTAAACCTGTATTACTACGCAGGTATATTTCATAACTAAATTGTTATCTGCACAAATGACAACTGAATTAAGTCTATTGCTATAATAGAAATGTGTACCTTAAGTGTTTAACATAGACGTTTTATTAGTAGAGCCCGGCATTTTACGTTCACTTGCCTCTTTCTACGTATTTTGTCCTTGTTTACTCATAGATGTAACAACTTCTTGCTTTTTTCTTTGAAAAATATTTTATTTTAGTTTTCAAAAACGCATTCAAAACTACAATGTAAATAAAAGTCATAGAAATCCTAGTAGTAATTCAGGAAAGAAACGCTTCTCTACATATCTAAAAGCATTTTTTCATTTTATTTGCTGTTTTCTTTTGAAATATGTATGTATTTGTGTACATCTACAGATATTTAAGGTTGGTTCAATGACAATTCAAAGTAGTGTCTGTTCGTGTGATTTTAAACGTTAGAAATCATTTATACTCTAACAAACATATATTAAACGTTCAACTTATGCGTGCAACTATGTAAAATACAAATGAAAGTAATAATTTTTGTGAGGAGCTGTATAGAGAGAGCATTTGTATACTCAAATATCCGTTATATCATCCAGG
The DNA here is from genome assembly GCA_935421215.2 of Melolontha melolontha. Lineage (NCBI taxonomy): Eukaryota > Metazoa > Arthropoda > Insecta > Coleoptera > Scarabaeidae > Melolontha > Melolontha melolontha. The sequence continues at coordinate 90,127,244 of OW285239.1, forward strand.
CTTAAACATTTTTTTGGAAAAGTATTGTCGTAGATCAATTCCCGACTAAAGCACTGTAAGAAGAAAACTAGATTACATCTATCTGACACAGATACATGAAATAAAAAAGACAGAAGGCAAAATATTTTTGTGTCAGCGGATGAAACTAGAGATATAGTGGGACGTTCAATCAGCAATGTTATTGTAGGGACGCTAGAATCAACCAAACCTACAAAATCTCATTTAGTTGCTAGTAAAGTTTTGTCTATCATAAATTTTCAATCTATCACGGAATTTGTGAAAAGCAGTCTAGATTTCATAATTCCAGACAAGAAAGAAAGAGAAAGCTCTTGTATTAATAAATGATGTTATAGCTAATATAAATTAAATAAAAAGTTAATTTACAACCTTTTTTACCAGGTATGGTTCATGTTACTTGTTTGCCCATTCTTTACATCGCGTGTGTGAATTTGTGCAAGAAGAGTTTGCAGATGTAAATACATTTATTAGTAATACGAAAACAATTTTCTTAAAAGCTTGCAGCAAAATACAATTTTACAAAGAACCTTGTACTGGATTAAGTTTGCTTCTTCAACCTCTTATTACTAGATAGGGTACCTGGATACAAGCTTGTGTTTTTAATAGTGTGTCTAGAAGATATGGTGAAAAGTGTATCAATTAGTAAAACGCTAGTACAAAAACTCTTTTTGCTTAAACAATTACCGTTTATTCATAAATATTTTGGTTTTATTCCTCGTGTAATAAAGAATATAGAAAGTCAAAAACTACCTTTACCTTTACTACCTTTACGACAATTATTGGAAATATATAATAACACTATTCAAAAGTTAAATAACGTACCTGGTGAATTCGGCTAAAAAGTTAAAAAAAAACTGTTATTGACAAGATGTTGACTCAGAACCCTGGTTTTATTATAAATAAACAAATATCAAGTTTAATAAATAATAACATTAATTTTAAGTCTATTTTAAATAACTACAGTTATGATCCAGTGACCTGATCTGTTGCGATGTAGAGAGATCATTTTCATAATTTCAAAATATCTTTAAGTGCGAAAAGACAAAGTTTTATATCTGAACATTTAGAAAAATATATAATCGTATATTGTAACAATCGTGAATAATAATAATAATAATAATAATAACAATAATAATAATAATAATAATAATAATAATAATAATAATAATAATAATAATAATAATAATAATAATAATAATTATAATAATACTAATAATAATAATAATAATAATAATAATTATAATAGTAATAATAAGATCTTTTATAAAACAATCATAACTATCCTTATGGTAAGCTCGTGGCTATGGATGACAACATGCCAATGGACACAAAATTCAGTAAGACACACTTAACACACACAAATATGTTTCCGACTATAAGGAAATTCCCATATTTATATATATGAGAACGCTGCCTTAGTAGTTTTTTTGTCTAGTTATGTCGGGCCTGCCAAATCATTCATACGCTATCTTCAGTAAGCAGTACAATAACTTAGCTTCGAAGAAATCGTACTAGATAAATCGTATGGTTAACTATTGATGAGCTTTAAATTAGGGACCGATATTGCGTCTTTCGCCGGGCTCTATTTATTAGACGTAAACGTATGACAGAAATATATTAAAATTACATTATAAATGTGTGTATAATACAAAACAGAAAGGAAACAAGAGAAAATAGACTAAATTCTTGGAAATTCTATAATCACTGTTCTAGTATTTAAATTAATTAATATTTGCAAAATTTTACAGTCTTTCTGTGGTTTAATTTATTCAGCAGAATCTGAACAATACGTATTTGTGGGTTTCAACAAAAAAGACATTTTTGGAATTATTTTTAAGATCTTGAAAACATTTCTAAAATTTTTATAATGTGAACGTAATATTACTTAAATAGAAAGTTTATGTATCTTACTCTCTAGTTAACCATTTTTGGGAGGTAGCACCTTTTGAAAGTGTTGTACTTCTCGGTAATATTTACCTTGGAAACTATAGCAAATACAGAGAAAACGCATGAACATATTTTGAACTAAATTAATAGTACATAATAATAAACAGTTTTTATAATCCCAAGTATAGGTATATGTATACCAAACAAAAGGAAATCCAAAGTATGCGAATACAAATACAGTAAAACCTGTGTTAACGGCCACCTGTCTAAAGCGGCCGCCTGAGGTAACGGACAGTTTCAAAGATTCCCGAACCGACTATAAGGAAATTCCCATATACAAAAACCCGTTACTTACGGGCACTCTTATAAAGCGACCTTGGCAAAATAAACCAAAATTTTTACTGCCTATCTTCATAGAAATTTACCTGCTGATATCGGCCGGACTATTAATGATGTATCTTTATTGATGGAAATATCCAATATTATTTCGTATTTGTGAGAAATTATCTATAACTATTTGCCTATTCCTAGTATGTACACATAATTAAATTAAACTTAGTAGAAATGAATGCGATCTCAGTCTAGAACACGCACCGAAAGCAGATACGTGGGGAGGGATATATTCAGATGCGTTCACAAAACTAATTAGTAATGAACTTGTATTGTGTTCTTCACACCAGATTTTTAATAATATTTTATATTATAAAAAATACTTTTGTATTATGCAAAACTACCACTCACCAACTACACATGTATGTTTCAAATTATTCTGTTATACATAATGTTAAAATAATTTCGGTTACTTGATTAGTTTAAAGTTGTCTTCGTTTTCGAAAGGTTCTTAATTAAGTACGTAGCTAAAAAGAAAACGTTTGTCGGCAAAATACAAAATAAATATAATTGCGTAAAGTGAAAAGCATGCGTTAAGTTGACTGAAAAATATGCGGTTGAAAAAAATACAAATTAACGATATTAAGGATTGGCAGTGGATCAAATCGTCTACAATTGGTTTTATAAAGCCAGAAATAAAGTAACTCCAATATCTGGGCCGCTACTTAAACAAAAAGCACTGGAGGCAGTTGGAGGAACAGTTTAAAGATGGAAAATTTCGCCGCATCAAATGGATGGTTGGAATGTTTCTGCCGGCGACACAGTATAACTTTTAAATCAATTTGACGAAACAGGTTCTTATTACTGCGCCATGCCAAATAAGACATTTGCATAAAAAATGAGAAGACAGCAAAAAAAGTTTGACTATTTTATTGTGTGCAAATATGTAAGGTGAGAAAGAAGATCCATTAATAATTGGAAAAAGTAAAAATCCTCGCTGTTTTAATGGTAATCATGTTGACAATTTACCCTTAGAATGGGTTTCTAACAAAAAGGCTTGGATAACAACAGAAACAATGCCAGCATAAATTTGACACTAAAATGAAAAACAAAATAGAAAAGTGCTTCTTTTCCTGGATAATGCCACGTCGCATTCTAAAGTTTTATTAGACAATGTTAAACTAGTCTTCCTGCCGCCAAACACCACTTCGCATTGCCAGCTCTTAGATCAAGGAATAATTAAGAATTTCAAATTGATTTACCGAAAGTTTTTGCATGATCGCTGCTTAGAAAGCGAGCGGTAGCAAATGTTTAACAAAAAACAATTATGGCTGCGAACAAAGTTTCTTTTCATATCGTAGATATCTCAAAAGTATCAAGAGATCATACTCATACTATGGAAGTAAAGAGAAACTTGAAAACGCTCACGTTTGCTAGTTCACCCACATCAGAGTTTTCTGCTCAGTTCGCAGAAGAAGTCATGACTACAATATCTAAAATGAAGATTGGAAGGGCTTCTGGAGTTAATAACATCCATCCGGAGTTTTTGATTCATTGCGGTAAATACGCTGAAATGCGGCTGATTTATTATGTATCAGGTAACCATCCACAAAATTATCGTCCGATTGCATTGTTGAGTTATATCTATAAATTGCGGGAGCGTCTTGTATATAAAAGAATTAGTGGGAGAATATATGAAATAATACCTGTCGAGCAGGCAGGTTTCAGACCTATCTGTAACTGCACTGACCAGATTCTTTCCCTGACAACATTCAAAGAGGCAGATTTTCAAATAAAACTAAAAATATCGGTTGCCTTTATAGATCTGTCACTATACAGGATATACAGTTTTTTTGAATGTTTAGCATCAGAAACTACTGGAGATAGAAAAACGCTTAAATGGGGAAAGATGCGCAGTTGTACGAGTTTGATTTAAAACTGCTTTTGTTTCTCCGATAACTTTCATGGCTTATTAGATATTCAAAGAAAACTAAATTTTACGATTTTCTTTAAACATGCTTAGCATCGTTAATAGTAATTTTAGAGAAAAAGTGTTCAGACAAAAGTTTTAGATAATTTTACGCCAAATAAAACTATGTAGCTAATATTTCGTTCACCATTATCGAGTTATGACACAAACTTGTGTTTTTTTTTAAATGGAAACCATAGTTGATTTTAACATCATTAAAAAGCTTATTTTTCGCTGATTACAATTATATAAGGTTAGATATGGTTATTTTAAAAAATAAAGAGGATATAGACATTTTTATGGTTTTTATGGAAAACAATTGAATTTCGAACTGATAAAATACAAACCAAACGAAAACTTATTTTGAAATCTTATGTAGTAATAAAATGAAAACTATAAGAACTTTTATTAAGGGCACACAACATTATTAATGTTCAAAGATACCTCCATTATTATTAATACACAAATTGCATCTCTTCACAACAGAATTTGTAGCATTGCGGACTTTACGCCTATCGATGTTATTAAAAGCAACTAAGACAGCTTCTCTTAAATCGTCGATTGCTTCATATGTTCTTTTGTATACAGTGTCCTTTAGTACACCCCACAAGAAAAAATCCAAAACTGATAAATTAGGGGATCTAGCCGGCCATTCAATGGGTGCATTTCGTCCTATCCATTGATTGATCAAATTTAAATAATTTCTAACATTCAGTTGATTGTGCGGAGGCGCTACGTCATGTTGAAACCATTGCAGCAGTGCTCGGGTTCTTAAATTTAAATGATCTAACATTTCCTCGAAATCTTGTTGTAAAAAATTAAGATAACGATTGCCAGTTAGTGATCCATCAAAAATAAAAGGAGGAAGAACAGTTGATCCTATAACATCACACCAAACATTAAACCCAAATTTAATATGTGGTCTCCTATGTTCAACGTGAAGTGGATTTGTTTGAGACCATATGTGCTCATTGTGCCTATTAAACATTCCACAATTTGTGAAACGAGATTCGTCAGTCCATAATATTTTCATTGAAAAGTGTGGATCGTTTTGACACTGATCTTTAAACCATCTACAAAAAGCTATTCGTCTGATGTTATCACCTTCATGTAAAGTTTGTGAGACTGATAATTTGTAGGGACGAAATTTATGCTTCTTCAACACTCTGACAATAGTGCGTTGCGAGGAGCCCATTTCTGTTGAAATTTGTCGGGTCGATGTAGATGGATTCTGAGCGACACTTGCTAATATGTTTATTTCTCTATCTTCATCCATCCCTTTTTTTGATTTTGGTTTAACGAACGAACCATAATCTGCTAAATTATACCATAATCTCTTAAAAGTAGGTAGCGACGGCTGACGTCGATCAAAATAATTTTCAAAATAAACTTCAGCAGCTCTAGTAGAATTTTTCTGGCACTGACTGTAACATTCAACCATATCACGATTTTCTACGTTAGAAAATTCCATAGCCAATGCAAACTTATGATTAACGGCCGTTTGCACCGCTTATAGTTAAGTTACAATTAAACTAATTAATAGTTAATTGTCAATGTTTGACAATTAACTTGACTTAAAAGTAAAAATTAACAGCTCTCACTTCTGTGACTCAACGTGAAAGCAATGTTAGTATATTTATCTCGACTGCTCCAACGAACACTATTGTAACTCAGATTTTTCGTTTTTTGAATTACAAAACACCAAACATTTTTTTTTATCTTATAAAGTGAACAATCATAGAAATGTCTATATCCTCTTTATTTTTTAAAATAACCATATCAAACCTTATATCATTGTAATCAGCAAAAATTAAGCTTTTCAGTGATGTCAAAACGAACTATCGTTTCCATTTAAAAAAACACAAGTTTGTGTCATAACTCGATAATGGTAAACGAAAAAAAAATATTAGCTACACAGTTTTATTTGGCATAAAATTATCTAAAACTTTTGTCTAAACACTTTTTCTCTAAAATTACTATTAACGATGCTTAAAAAAATCGTCAAATTTAGTTTTCTTTGAATATCTAATAAGCAATGAAAGTTATCGGAGAAACAAAAGCAGTTTTAAATCAAACTCGTAAAACTGCGCATCTTTCCCATTTAAGCGTTTTTCTATCTCCAGTAGTTTCTGAGATCCCAATGCTAAACATTCAAAAAAACCCAGCCTGTATACGATGCTGTATGGAGACAAGGGTTAATCCAAAAGCTGGTCCGTGCTATTCCATGTCAAAAAATAGCTAATCTCGTAAACAACATGCCTGCTAATAGAACGATTTGAGATACTATGGGTAACTTCACAAGCGACCAAATAAGAAACTTAATAACGACTTAATAATACCGCGGGGATCTGCGTTGTACCCCTGCTTTTTACCCTATATATCGTAGATGTACCTGGCACAGTTTTATAAAAATTGGGCAACGCAGATGATTGGACGGTAGCTGCTAGGTACAAGAGTATTGAAGAAACAGAAACGAGAAACAGAAGGATATAAAAAATATAAATGACAGAATATATTCTGTCATTTATATTTTTTATATCCTTGACAAAGGCATCATTGCCGAAACATGTAGGATTATTTTAAATATATACACTTTGAAGTAATAACCAGACCTTTAATCGCCGACTAATTAAGTTTACCTTATATATATATATATATATATATATATATATATATATATATATATTTATTATTACTCATTAAACCTAATATTGTAAGCATATATTTCAAACTTTATTATTAATTTTACACATATATATTTATTATTACTCATTAAACCTAATTTTGTAAATTAAGGTAGGTTTAGTACGACGGAATTTTGAAATCCGTATACCATGTGAACCGACAAAAAGGAAAGAACACGTATTTGTTTTTTTTAGGGCGAAATAAGGCCTTTTGCCATTTTATAAATTTTTTTTTTAATTTGAAATCATACACCATTGTTCCAGATAAATTGCAACTAATCATTCTAAGCTCATTGTCTTAGAGCTTCTGAATTGTTACTGATAAGGCCATCTGCCACTTTATGAAATTATATTATTTAAAATTATACACTATTGTTTTCAGTTAAATTTTAAATAATTATTTTAAGCTCACTGTCTTCGAGTTTTTTTTTTCCGTTTCTGAATTGGTATTGTTAAAGCCTACTGCCACTTGTAAAATTAATTTAGTTAAAATCATACACCATATTCATAGTGAATCATTATATCGAGCCTACCAATAAATAAGGTCTTTTTTTTTGGTAGCCACGAAGTTTTTGTTTCTTTTCTTGATCCTCAGGAGTGGAGCGAGTTTCGGTCAGTGGGACTGGCCCCTGCCCCGCGCGACTTGCCTTTTGTGGTTACCATTTTCCGAATTTGCGACGTCCAGCGGCATAAATTCGGTGGCGCCCTTGACCACCTATTTAGTTTTTTTTCTCGCTAGTACCTCTGGGTCTCCCCACCCCCTGGGCTGAGGCAGTCTTAGGAGCCGGGTGGGCCGTTGGACGTTGGCAAGAACGGGCAGGTGGGCGGTTTCAGTCGCCCGAGACCGGGTCTGCTCCAGGGATTTACTCCCTTACATCTTTCTTTTACTTTTATATTTTAGCTCGACGTGCGGGTCGTAGCAATATATATATATATATATATATATATATATATAAATATAATATCTTCGTGACCTTGGTATGATAAGGTAAACTTAATAGCATTTATATTTTGTATTCTCTTGACAAAGGCGTATTGCCGAAACATGTAGGGTTGTTTTAAATATATATACTTTGAAGTATATATATATATATATATATATATATATGTTTGCTTTCGCTCTTCTCTTAAATAGAACTTATATGATTATTGTTACATCGCCTAGTGATAGAAAATAGGAAGAGTGGTAGTAATAGCATATACCTTTTATCCTCAGTTTTTGTTTAGTAATTGTTATATTTCCAGACTTCCGATTCAATTGAGTCTTAATTTATTAAAAAAGAATTATCTTTTCGACAAAAACAACACTTTTCTATATACATACTTTTAATTAATATTGAAAACAAGAACATGTAGATAGAAGACAAAAAATGTAACTTTAATAAGTAATAAACAGTTTCTCAAAAATTAATTATCTCCGTATATTATGCAATAACGTTTTTATTAATTCATTTACAATTATAATCATTATCTACATTTCGAAAGTATTCAACAGTAATTAGAAAATTTAGCTAAAAAATAGACATTTAGGAAGAAATTTTTAACATATTTATTTTTAACACTAAAAGCATATTTACAGAATAATGTAAAAGTAATCAAATAAATTATTTACAGCATAAATCAAAACTTTATATACAGATAAAAATATGCAGAATATCGATTTTATAAGTATATGTAAAATACTTTTTATAATTATTTTCAAAATCGTAAAAAACTATTTATGAAAATGTAATATTTACTACATATTAATTTTTAGATCTTACGTAAATATTTGGAATACTATAAATATATACATTCTATTAAATACATTTTTTCCATATAAATTTTTTGCAACATAATGCAATACAAAATTTAATTCGCAGCATTAGACGGCATAATATTGTTCGGCGTTTGAGTCTCTTCATCTTCTTCCGCATTTTCGTCATTATTTGAATCTTTAACTTCATCTACTTGTCCCATTAGAGCTCGGTATTTTTTAGCTATCGCCTCCCAATCTGTAACGTGTTCAATTCGTGTAGTTTGGGCTGAGAAACTCAATTGTGAGCCTAAAGGACTTAGGTGAACGACTGATAAACCACCTATTGAGTCTTTGGGTGCGACCTGGCTACCTTTCTTCACTTTTGATAACCATTTTTGACCAGCTTTTGAACGTGGGCTCATATGTTGTTGTCTTTGGAAACCTCCTACTATGTGGACCAAGCTAGTTCGTTTCTTCGCTTTCACTATAATTATAAATTTTTTAAAATAATTCGAAATTTTACTGAAGCTGTGTACATACTGCGAGCTCTGCAGAGCTTAACGATGTAAAACAACCATGTAGTTATTAGATTTATAGGAGATGGTGCTGATGTCGTTCTATGCATTGACCTGATCAGTTTACTTAAACCAAATTTCCATTCAATATCCGATTGTGCCTAAACATAATCAAAACAAATCTGGACATCTATGAGGATGAGTATTGCGAATCCTTATTTTATGATAATTGTGACAATACATAGTCTCTTTCACCCTACTTTGTAATATATCATAATTTCGAATAATTATATGATAATACATCTAAGGTTTAAAATGTGCAAAAAAATTTGATTAATTGTTATTCCGTTACAGTTTAAAATTCTACTGATAAATGTGTGGGGCAACAAAATAATTTATCATTTAAATTAAAAACGTTCTGTAGGTTTGTTAATACTTAAAACTCTATACGCTTAATTGACAAATTTTGCTTTACTATCCATTATTTGTGGCTTATATGTGTGTGTTTTAGACAAATATTTATATTTATAAGCAAACAAGAGGATGATTAGGCAGAAGTGATATTTGACTACTAACACCATCTTTTGCAAAAACTTAAAATTCAATCATCTTTTTATGGTGACAAGTGAAATTTGGTTAATTTCTAGCACTTGATTTGAAAGCGAATAAAGTCCATAATGGAAAATTCTAAAATGTTTAAATGGGCAATTTGTGGTGGAATCCAATATTTATTTCTTAAAACGATTAAACACATTTAAAATGTTGGTTGATGTGCAACAAACTTTGGGCGATAATGCTCTTTCGGAAGCCGCAATTTGTCATTAGGTTGCGCAATTTAAACGTGGTAATATGAGCCTCAAACATGATGTGTCGCCATCTGCATCTCAAACTGCAACAACTACGGAAATGATCAATATAATTAAAAATATAGTTTCAAACGACCGAAGAATTGACTTCAAGGATCGTGGCGCGTACATCACACTTTAGATACAGAATTAAACATATTCAAGCTCTCAGCAAGGTGGATGCTGCGCATCTTGAATTGTGATAAAAAATGTAAAGGAATGCGAAAAAGCTCTTTTTACCGCCTATGTTTCTAAATGCAAACACCAATGTGTTGACAGTGGACATATTATGTAATACTTTTTTACAGAAAGTTAAAGCGTTTCCATCGGCGAGTATATGGCAGAATGAATAGTAGAATTCAAGGTATAATTTTCATAGACTTCCTTGCAAAGGGTTAAACCAGTAACCGTATTATGTAGCTCTACTATATGAAGAAACCAATTTCTAAAAAAAACGGCCCGAAATAGCCCTTAAAAAGTCTCTTTCATCACGATAAGGCGTCTTCTCATGCCAGTCAAGTTGTTACGCAAAAAAATTCATCAATTGAAGTTTCAGATTGTGACTCACCCACCCTATTGGACTGATTTAGTCCGAAGTGACTTCCATTTATAACCCAAACTTCAATTTTCCCTTGTCGGAAGAAGTTTTGGCAGAATAAATAATTTATTGCAGTGACGTATCAGTATTATGAGGATCTTTAAAGCAATCATTACGGAAATGGTATAAAGGCACTTCTGCATTATTGGTCCAAGTGCGTTGAAGTTGACGGGGAATATATTGAAAAGTATTAAACTCGTTTGGTTCATTTCGAGTCTCACTTCACTCAAACATCCTCATAGACGTGCATGTAAACTTAAATAGTGAAATTGAACAAATTCATACTGCAAAATGTATGGTTTTTATTAATTAATTCCATTTGGTAAAAGCAAAAAATTCCGAAATATTTGAAAGTGTTTTTTTACAACCGATCTTTATTTGAAAGTGTGAATTTAGGTATTTCAGTTATCAGTTAAAGATCGCTGTAGCACTAGTATTATCTCAGAATGGACAATTAAAGCTAACATACGAGGATGATTCAAATTTGAGCTGCATTTCGTTTTTTTTTTCCGGTCGATACAAACTATAAATTAATATTATATATTTTTTCTACCCTCCTTTAAAATACACTTGTCCCATCACTTTGGTAGCTTCTATATTTCCATTGAAAAAAAAATTTTCGGTTAACGACGACAAAACCAATTTTGCACTGGATCCTCCTGTTCCTGATTAGAGGCAGATTGCTTGCCTCCTAAGAAGTTTTTGTGTGGCCCAAAGAGATGATAGATGCCAAGTCCGGACTATATGGAGGTGAGGCAGTACTTCCCAGTACATTTCACCCAACGTACTGCTAGATGGGGTGCATGTGGACGAGAGTTATCGTGTATGAGAATAACGCCGTTGCGTCTTTTTTTTTCTACGGTCAGGTTAACATTTCCAAGAGGCCCACTGCAATAAGCTGAATTAATCGTTTTTGATCCAATAGCGTCCCAGAATATAGTCGCTATCACTTTGCCAATAGATGATCGAGTTTTACTTTTTTTAGGCGAAGGCGAGTTGAGCGACGCCATTTCATGCTAACATTCTTGCCTTCTGGGATATAATGGTGTACCCAGGTCTCATCAGTTGTTATGATACGAAACGATAGCGAAGTTCTCTACAAATCTGAAGTCGTTTCTGCAGTTGTTCTATGGAAAGTCGTTTTGGAACCCACACGGCGCTAACTCTAATAAATTTAAGCCTGTCATAGAGAATAATGTGAACACTACCAGCACTAGTATTTACAACCCTAGCAATTTCCTTCATAGATTTTCGCAGGATCAGCTAGTCAAGTTTTTGAATGTTCCCAAGATTCAACGGCAGACAATGGACGGACAGTATGTGGCAATTTCGACGAGGCGTTCACGACCATCCCGGAAGGATTTACTCCACTCAAAGACTGATTCTGAGTGATAAACACTCTTATCCAAACTGTTTATGAAGTCTTTGACGAATATCAATCGCTTTTACATCTTCATTTAAGAGAAATTTAATAATTATACGTTGTGCAACAGAATTTGACAGATTGTTGCTTGACGTTGTTAATATAACTGTCAGTATTTTGTAGTTGTTTGTTGCGTTAGCTAACATGCATACTTAGATGATTATAACACCGCTTTATAGTAGCTCTTCAATTATGTTCAGAAAAAAAATAAAATGCTGGTCATATTGGAATTACCCTCTTATACACATTTCAGCACAATGTAATAAATTCGAAAGATCATGACAATGTATATATGAAGGGCGTTCAGATTTAAACGAGAATTTAAAGCGAAGGGGTCTTGGAAGAGGCATAACTGGTGAGTACTTATGAAAACTGTGGGGCGGAGTTGTGGAAGGTTAGAATTGTCACCGACGCATCTCTGAAATTGTTAGTGTGGTGGTAGAAAAGATGAACTAGAGCAAAGTACACCCGTCTGTTGCGCCACGTATAATCAATAAGTTTTTGGTGAGAGAGAGGATCCATATGAAATTTTGCGAAGGTGGCAGGGATAGTTTTGTTGAAAACACCCTTTCACAAGCACGAGTGCTTTATTGGTATAAAACATTTTCTAAAGGGCGCGAAGGAATCGAAAATGAACCCCACGATCGCCGATCCAAGATGAATTTATCTGCGGAAAACATTCAAGCGATTCATGATCTTATATTCAATCGTCCATGATGAGGTCGATTTCTGCAGGATTTCGGTTAGTTAGGTATCGCACCTTCTTTCAAAAAATCAAAAAACCTTCGCTTTGACATCTTCCAAAGGCTTCTCACTCGTTCTCGGCTTGAGAGATACCTTTTTCTTAGTCGTATTGTGCCCAGTTGCCAAGAGTTGTTGTAAGGAATGTTCTCGCGATGATTTTCTGGAATTCGAAGAGCGTTCTCTTACTTAATGACCAGAGAACAGATAATACAGCTTATTACTGCACTCCCTTGGACTGAGTGAAAGTCGTTTCTTGGAGTTAAAGACGAGAACAACCCATGACAGATATCATTTTACTTTGCAACAATGCCCGGCTCCAACAAGCAAATCCAGCACGCCTAAAATTGGAGTATATGCTGTGGAAGGCCCTTAAATACCCACCACGCAGTCCCCGATCTTTCATGGCGTGATTACCACATGTTCGGGGTACTAAACGAAGCTTTAGGAGGGTGTCTTTCGACGAAAATGTCGGAGTGAAGGTGTTCATGTGCAATTGGTTCCACACCTATCCTGCTTCTTTTTACAATGAGGTCATTAAGAAACCGCCAACTCGTTGGGAAATGTATGTAAATAAAAAAGGGAGGGGTCCCTGTGTAAAAATAAAGTGTTTCCTTCTTTTTCTTTCATCAATAAATTTAGAAAACTATATTCTCGTTAAAATTTGAATGCCTCTCGTAATTATCTTCGTATATTTAGCATTTATTACTTTTATCTATTAAAGTAATTGAAAGTAAAAGAATGAAATAATTTTCTAAAAAATTTATAATGATAAATTATTCTTGGCCTCTTATACAGTAAGATTCTATTATGATACTTATTGTCTACTATGTTGTTTGGCAAATACACAATACAATAGTGTGTTAATATCAGTTCGCTAATACACAAATTGTGCTTCGTGTTTAAATATATCAAAAGCACATATGCTATATTAAAACTTGATCCAGCCCAACAGAACATGTGCGTATATAGCTAACTATAACAATGGGTGATTTGAAATACATACATTGTTTTCTAGATTTTGATGAATACATCCCTTTTACTTTATCTACAACTATATTTTATGTGAAGGCATTTTAAATTAAAAAAATTCAATAAAACCGCTCGTGTTAATAAAATCCTTAATTTAAATTCAAGTTTTTAAATAGGATATTTGAAAAAGTATTATGTTGCAATCTTAATGCCTAAACACCACCGATTACATTTATGATAATCATTGAACCTATAATATCCAACAGTTCTAAATGACCCATTCTGGAGCAGATGGTATCCCACGTTATTGAAAATCAAGCCTCGATAGTACCCGCAGTATCCAGGTGGTTTCAATTCGAAAATCAACTAAAAAGTTAAATAACGGGTGGGGCAAAAGTAATGTCATAATGTAAATGTGCTATAATTTTGCATTGTGCTTTGACATTTATGTTATAAACAGATAGAGAATTAGTTCACAACAAGCAATTGAGAAATACACGCCTGACGAACGCGGAATTAAGGTTACTGCTTATTTGACCAATTTCCGGTGTGCTGTTTTAACGCAGCGTTAATTTCGTCGTGATCTTGCACCATGTGTGCGAACAATTAAGCGTTTGGCTGGGTATCTCGTGCAAACTGGGTCCACTAAAGATGTCGCAAGAAGTGATCGGCCCCATATTGCTCGTTTTACCGAGAATATCGCTACTGGGCTGAGGACGTCCGAGAGAGTCCACAAACATCGATGAGACAACGATGCACACAATTTGGTATCAGTAGATATTCGTTGCGTCGAATTTTGGTGAAAGACCTGGAGATGTTCTTTTACAAAGTACAAACCGTTCACCAATTGCTGCCTGCTGATCGTCAAGTGAGGTTAATTTACTCCCATGCTCTATTAAACCTGGTGAAAGAAGAGGATGATTTTGTATCCAAAATCATAATGAGCGACGAAGCCCATTTTCACATAAGTGGTTATGTGAATAAACAAAATTTGCGTTCCTGGGGCACGGAGAATTCACATGGAATGCATCCCCTCAAAGTGATTGTTTGGTGCGGCATTTGCAGTGAAAAGTGATTGGCCCTTATTTTTTGAGAACGCCGACAGCACTACCATAACCGTAACTGGTGAGCGCTACAGACAAATGTTAAACGATTTTCTTTGCCGCAAGTTGCTAAATTGGGTCTAGAGTATTGTTGGTTCCAGTAGCACGGAGAAATCGCTCACACAGCTTGGGCAGCGATGAAGATTTTGAAACACCAATTTCTGGGCCGTGTGATCTCCCGTTTTGCCAATTTGAACTGGCCAGCCAAATCTCTAGATCTGACGGAGCCAAACTTCTTCCTTTGAGGCTTTTTGAAATCTCGCGTTTACCACAACAAACCTTGCAAGTTTTGAAAGTCAACATTCAAGAAGAAATCACAAATTTGGGCCAGATGTTTTGCGAGCAACATTTTAAAATGCTGTAAAACCAACACAAATGTGCATCAACTCAGGAAGCGGTCATTTGGTCGATATCTTTTTTTAAAACTTAACGGCATCAATCTTACACCTTCCAATAAACTTTCCGTGAAAATTCACATTAAGACATTACTATTGCCCCACTTTGTACAAATCTAGAAGATTATATTTAAATATTTCAACATAATCTATTGCTGATTTCCATGCTGGTCTTTTAAGTACTCAGATCAACGATGCACTTAATGTCTGAAAAGTGTACGTATTTAGTCTTTAAGCTACTTGGTCATGTGTAATCATTTTACTGGCATCATGATTATTGTTTGTCAATTGTCTAATTAATAGTCACATAGGTGAAAAAAAATGAACTTGATAGAAATTATGAAAGCAAAAATTTGCATGTTACTAATTAATAGAGAATGAATAGCACTATTCATTCGTTAACCGCACACAAAAAATAGATGTGCAGTTAACCGAATGAATAGTGCTATTCAACAACTGCGTGATGTACTTATAGATGTTGTAGACTATTTATATCGTCCGTCGTAACGTCCGTCCATTTCAGCCCGATATGTCCGGTCTCTAATTAATCCCATTAATCCTTTTTATTTTATTCTAACTTTTGTAATTGTTAGTAAGATGTATCTTTAAGTACCTACTACTTTCTTGTTCAGGTTTACTACGTAGGACAGGTATGCTCCTCGTCGTTCCAAGCATATTGTTACGAGACTTAGAAATCTGTCGAACCAACTAGATTACTCGAAGATTCGCGAAACACGTCGGTCTTATCCCCGAACAATGTGGTAAGGTCTCGATGTTATGTAACTCGTATAAATACAACGCATCGCCCGCTATCGGGGCAGTTAAGTTTTAACTACGGACAAGCGAACGTTATATTGTTTGAATTGTAATCTGTGAAGAATAAATATTTCGTCGTTCGAACTTGGATCTACCTACGTAACAATATAATATCAATTTTGATATGCACAAACCAGGCCCCAGTAAAAAAACGTAGACGGAAAGTTGAAGATGAAAATCGATAGTTTCAAGATATTTGGAGCTAAAAATACTTTTTTCTACAAACACCGTTAAAAGTTGACATTTTGACACGGCTAACTTTAATTAAAAATGCGATTTTATAGCGTAGCGTGTTAAAAGTAGTACTTTTAACACTAGTGTTAAAAGTAAATTGACATGACAGTTTGTCAAAAATGACAACATATATTAAAGTGATTTTCATTACTAAATGAAAATTACATATTTCTTGGATAATTAATATTAAATGTACAGTTTGTGTAATTCGAGATATTTATTTCCTGTGTTGCAGTACTTTCAGAATTATTATTCTCTTCATTTTCTTTATTAAAATACGAACTCATCTTTTGTATGAATTGTGACTTAATTTGACGTAATTTAACGGTTGCGTCCAGTTGTGTCAAAACGTATTCATGAGCTGTCAAATTTGGTCAGTGGAGTTTCATTATATTTTATAATAAAAATTGTGTTTGTAGAAAATAGCTATTTATGGTATAAGTGAATAAAGACAAATTTTATCCACGAAAAAATTGTTTAGCTAAAATTGTAATGTTTTTGAGTGGATAAAATTTGCTTATTCACGTGTATCATACAAGATTTTTTCCAATTTTGCAAAAGTTTCAAAAAAATTTATTGATTAGGTAATTTATTTACATGAATATTGATTGTACTATTAATAATTTGATGAATTCTTAAACCAGGAAAGTTAACTCTATTTTCGTCAGAGTCAAGTACAGTGCAAGCTAAGTTGACTCTACTGTCGTGAGCAAAAAAAACGGGAGAGTATCAAAATCGTTATGTCAATTTCCTTTATTTTTTAGCGTTGTAATTTTAACATTTGATTAACTTTCAAACTCTACGTCAAATTATATATCATAGTTGATAATTCAAAATTGAAAATGCCGCATTTTTCGAAAACTGATAAAGCTAGACTTGTTACTAGTTTGAAAAAATGGGAAATCATTCTAATTAATAATGCTTTGCAAAGTCTTTTGGGGCAAACTTGTTAGTATTAATTATTGTTAACGAAACTTATTTAATCAAAACAAAAATTGTGAAATGATCAAGTACTTTTTAGCTTGATTCAGAAGTGTATGGCTTGTGGATACATATAATCTTCACCTCTGAGTTGTAAAAGTTGTAAAGTTTTATTGGTAGTATATTTTTTCTTATTGTTTTATTTTTCGCTTTTACTGTGTTACCTACTACGATAATTATGAAATGACATTTTTGGTTTTAGTTCTAGAGAATTATTGACTTGAGATGACGTTGATGATTCGTTGTCAGTTAACTTGTCAAAAAAGCGATCGAATTTACCGCGCAAGTTTTTATGTGCTTTGTCGCTTTACAAAAGGCATTTGATCGAGTGAAACTACACGACGTGATAGCAATATTACAGGAGAATAACGTACCAAAACAGTTGATAAGTATAATAGATGACAAACACGAAAACAAAGACCAAAATACAAACGAGGAATGGGTTATCTAAGGAAATTTAAAGCAGCACGGGTATCTGACAAGGCGATTCTCTAAGTCCAATGCTTTTTAATCTTATTATGAATAAATTCATAGGTAGCCTGAAAAGTATGAATACCTATAAAATAGGGTAAACTTTTTGACTATTTTATGTTATGCTGACGACGCGGTGCTAAGCGCAGATACTGAAGACAACCTACAGAGATTTCTCCATCGATTCACAAAAATGGCTGAAAGATACAGCGTGCAAAAATTCACAGAAACGACAAATCGTTGGCGGTCGTAAAAGAGGCTATACGATATAAATTAGAAATATGCAACAAAGTAATCGAACAAGTGATGTCCTTTATGTACTTGGGGGTACAATATCGAGTGAACGGAACAACTACAAAGAAGTCAGGCTACAGACCATGAAAATAAATACCTCACAACGAAGAGCAAAGTAAAAATATATAAAACTATGGGAATTATGTGTGCAGCTTAAACTTAGGACGACACAATCATAATTAAGCAACTGATGCGAATAACCGAAATGAACACTTTAAGAACAATAGTGGGAAGAACAAGGAGAGATAGAGTTAGGAACGAAGCTATAAGAGAGGAGTGTCGAATCGGAGATATCGTTGAATTCGCAAGAAGAAGAAAAAAGCATCGAACGAGCACCTCTAAAGGGCAAATGAAACCAGGTTGATAAAAATAGCAACAGATCAAAGGCCAGCAGAAAAAAGAGGTCTTGGGAGCCCATTAAAAAGATGTAAGGAAAGCTGGGTCTTCAGTTCCACATAAAGGCCATGATGAATGCGTGAAGAAAGACAGGTTTCGACATAAATAAAAGAAGAAGAAGAAGATGAATGACAAGAATAATATTCA
Organism: Melolontha melolontha; assembly: GCA_935421215.2. Taxonomy (NCBI): domain Eukaryota; kingdom Metazoa; phylum Arthropoda; class Insecta; order Coleoptera; family Scarabaeidae; genus Melolontha; species Melolontha melolontha. The sequence goes on from OW285239.1 coordinate 90,145,801, forward strand.
ATTTAATTTCAGGAAAGATATATATTTTATTATTCATGTGTTCCACTTCTTTCTAAAAATATTTGCTGATTATATTTCTCTAATCATCTATTCGGAAATATGCAATAACAATCTAAAATTTGTAGTTCTATATCAAGTTAAAATCAAGAAAATGAATTTCATGTTCTGTAAATTAAAAAATTTAAAAAATTTAACAGGTTTAAAACATACCGTAATGTTTTAAGATCACAATTATATATGTTAACACTTTCATGAAAAATCATAAAATTTAATAACAAACATTGTCCACAATTTTAACTTTATTGAGCTGATAAAAATGTTTAGATTAGTGCGTCATGTTAATTATCTACTGTAAAATTTGAGATAATGAACTTCACGTTGGTCATGAATTTTTGAAGGAAAAGCTTTCGCTACAGCGTCTAAAACCAATGGTCGCAACATGATAGAGGAAGATCGTCTTGCTAGTTATTTAAGCCAAAATGAGCAATTTTTTTTTGCACAATAATTTAAGTGTACGGAAGATAAGTATTCGCTGGAAACACCATAATTTAACATCATATCAAAAAGTAGATCGTATTAATTGATGCGAAATCATTTTTGCACCAGGTTAAAAATATTGTTAGCCTTATTTCAACTGTTGTCCTGAATGTTTATAGCATGATTGACTTTCCAAAAGGTCTATGATAATATACTCCATTATTGTAAAACTCACCCACATTCTATCATCCAAACAGTGAAAAAATTGAAAATATTCATTAATTCATCATATAGTTCCGACCGAGTAGTCAACGATTTTTCATATTCCCACATGTTAAGGATTGTGAGGGATGCGCATTATTTGAGTGAATAGAAAGATAAATGATATATCTACGAAGATACGGAAAAAATATTTTGAAAAGTGGTTTCAAATATGTAGTTTGAGAAAATTTACTAAAAATTTTAAAATAAGATACTGTTTTATTTTATCAGGCTTAAGATCAAGAAAACAATGAGCATATCTTTCACTCATATGAGAGGTGTGATTCGAGACAGTAGCCACCATTGCTCAATACGACGGGATTGGTTTTCCTGTGCATGTGAAGAAAAGGCTTGTGTTGTTCTTAATATGTGCTAAAAATGTCACAGCATTATGTTTATTCAGTAGAGAGTGACAATCTGGTAAGTGAATACTTACTCGGTGCATTTATCGATTTCGAATATAGATGAAAAAACGGAACCAAGAGTTTGTGAAAATTTTGTTTTCAAACCGGAAAATAAGCTTCGGAGACTTATGAGGTCTTCAGGTGTCACAAAGACTGGTTAACCGGGCCGAAAGTGACCCAGATTTGTCGAACAGAGTTATTACAGGTGAAAAATCATGAGTTTATGGGTGTAACCCAGAAACAAAGGCACAATCATTGGAGTAGAAGAGTTCAAGTTCGCTGCGACGGAAAAAAGTGCCGGTTAAATCTGTTGTTTGTTTGTTTCAATGTTGCTTGTTTCAATTTTACAGGTATATTGCATCATAAGTATGCCCCTAAGGGAAAACAGTCAATCAGATATACTATAAAAGTACTCTTGAGGGTTTGCGCGAAAATCTGCAGAAGAAAAGGTCCGCATTCTGGCCAGACAGACACCGGGTCATTGTGCATCGTCAATCACGAAATTTTGGCAAAATTCAAAATTTATATGCCTTCACAACCTCCCTATTCTCATAATCTAGCTCCTGGCGGTTTCTATCTGTTTCCTAAATTTGACTCCATTAACTCCATTAACTCCATTAACTCCATTAAGGACATCCAGGCAAATTCGGAGAAGGCTCTGAACACTATTAAGAAAGAAAATTTCTACTAAAGCTTAAAAATGTGGAAACACCGTTGGAGTTGGTGCGTTCAGTCAGAAAGGGGACTACTTTGCAAGAAATCCATCGCAGTAGCCTGTATGTACTGTCACTTTGAAATTACAAGTAAACTTTACTAATCACACCTTATATCATACTTATAATTGTATTTACATCGGACACAATATCTCACATAGTCAACGGGTATTAATTGGTCCCACAGTTTTGAATCTTATATTATTGTAGATTATATATATAGTGTTACCGCTGAATAGCACCAAAGCTATGCAAATCTGAAGAATACGTATAAATGTCTTACTCAAAATCAAAAAAGGAATTTCTTTGAAATTTATCAAAAATTTCCAAATCTTTGGGGCCAAAATGTAGTTAAAGTCCGTCCATATCTTGGTTTATTCTATATTTACCGAAATGCAGGTGTAATTTAAGTTCATCGACCTGTAAAACAATCGATAAAATTCCTAAACATTGGTTACATAAGTTCCTATTCACAAAAATAGTAAATGTTGATATTTTCATATCAAAACATTTATGCTCACATGCTTTTGTGAATATCAATAATAGCCTTTACGTCGAATATGTCGATAGACCTATGCTGCATTTAATTAATGTGACTAAAATTAAATGAACGTTAAACTTCATTTATAATAAAATTATTAAGTTTATAATAAAACAAAAATCCTCATGAAATAAAAAACCATGGCGTGTCGAATGGGATAGATACTTGGTTTTAATTATTTGTGTGTATTTACATATAATTCTTTTTCTTCAAATTTATGTGTCGTACTGACAAATAACGATAGAACAATATAATTAGTCGGTAAAGAGAATTACTGATAAATTAGAGGTGGAAGCCCGTATTGCCGCCCGTATATTTAACTGCGACAGGGCCGGACTTGAAAAAGAAAAATGATTTTGTCGTTATTACGTGAACGTTGGATCGCGATTTTTTGTATGAAGACATTACTCATATATACCTTTCACTCCTTTTGTGCTATACGCAACTAGCATTACATATATATATATATATATATATATATATATATATATATACATATACGTACATATACCGGGTGCGGCAATAGTGTGTCGGCGGAGCTTAGCATGAAAACTAATTAAGTTGTAGCAATGAAATTTTACGTACACATGTAGTATGCTACAGTGCATTTTCTATTTTTATTTATATATTTACAGGGTGTTCCAAATTTCCGCAACCACTTGTTATTATTATGACAGCCACCCAAATTATCTTTGCAACGATATATGACAATGTGCACTTACAACTGTTAGTTTTGGTTTTATTGCAAATTTTGTTAAAATCTTAACAGTTGCAGCGTCTAACATTTTAAGTCTTAGCCTGAAAATGGGTGCAGTGCCTCACGTAACTCTTTTGTTACCAATTTATGGACTAACACGTTATATGTTTTGAGGATGAACAACGTGACAACATATACAGGGTGTTAAATATGTCTGCCAAAGTTATCGAAGTTTAAAGGGTATTTTCTCTTTTTTCAAATTGAACCTATAATTTTTTTATTAGTCAGAAAATTCCTTGGAAAATTGCCGTTAAAATGGTACCTATAACATAGTACTTATTTCTAGTATTTTCGAAGTTATAACTAGAGCTGAGGATGTTTGCGGTATAACCATGGTTATATCATGTAACCATAGTAAATTACTATGGTTATATGATATAACCATGGTTATACCGCAAACATCCTCAGCTCTAGTTATAACCCTTTAATGAGATATACCTATGTTTATAAAATTCAATATGCGGTGCATCTAATAGTTGGTTGGCCATGAAATGATATCAAACAAAGTAACTTTTACAAACACCTGTTTTTTAGTTCTTTATTATTAGTTTTAGAATTACATTTTGTATTTTTTCCATAATAAAACAAAATTAATTTAAAATGTGTTAAAATATATGTCCATTCTGCTCTACACATGCTCTTAATCGCCTCTGGATCGACAGACTTAAAATTTTGTTTTCACTTAATTGAAGAAAAGCGTTTCTGATTCGTTGCTGCATGTTCTCTGCTGTTGTAGGAGGTGTTTCGTAAACTATATTTTTTACAGTAGGCCACAGAAATAAACCACAAGGGGTTAGATCTGGTGATCGCGGTGGTCAGCTTATAAAGCTTCCTCTCCTAATCCACCTATTGGTGAATACCATATCTAAATGTGCTCTTGCAGCAGCACCGTAATGTGCAGGTGCACCATCATGTTGGTACCACAATCTCCTTATGACGTTATCTGGTAGGCCTTCTAACAGCAATGGTAAATTATTTTCTAGGAAATTTGTTTAGATTTCACAATTTAAAATAGTATTAAAAAAGAATGGACCTATAATAGTGTTTCCTATGATGTCTCCCCAGGTGTTAATACTCCATTTTTTTTGGTATAAAATGGGTTGCACAAAATGAGGGTTTCTAGTGTCATAATAATGAGATTTTTTTCAGTTTGTTATTCCACAATTAGCAAATGTTGCTTCATCTGTGAAAAGCACATGATCTAGAAAAGTTAGATCTTGTTAGAATTGGAAAAGTAACCATTTACAGTAAACAACTCTTCTTTTAAAATCCGTTTGTAATAAGCCTTGATGATTTTGAATTTTGTAAGGGTAAAATTTTTGTTTTTTTTTAAATCCTTCTTACAGCAGTGACTTCTATCGCGTGTTCTTTCAAAATTAGCCTTGTAAATACGCGCGGATTTTCCACAACGGACTGGACGACTGTCACTTCATTATCTTCTGTAACCATAGTCTTAGTTCTTTCATGTTTGACGTAATTCACAGAACCCGTCCGAAGAAACCTTGTCAACAAATTTTCAAACGTCTTAATATCTGGTGCTCTTCGGTGAGGATACTCCATAGCATATGTTCCTGATGCTAAAAGTGGATTTCTATTGCTAGCGCCAAGAACAAATACCATGTCTATTAGCTCCTCTTTCCAAAAATTCATTCTAAAGAAACACAACTATAAACTATTACGGCATATAAATAAAAAATAATGACATTATAAACATAGATATATCCCAAAGAGAAAATAGCTTTTAAACTTCGATAACTTTGGCACGACATATTTAACACCCTGTAGATGTTGTCACGTTGTTCACTCTCAAAACATATAACGTGTTAGTCCATAAATTGGTAACAAAAGAGTTACGTGAGGCACTGCACCCATTTTCAGGCTAAGACTTAAAATGTTAGACGCTGCAACTGTCAAGATTTTCACAAAATTTGCAATAAAACCAAATCTAACTGTTGTAAGTGCACTTTGTCATATATCATTGCAAAGATAATTTGGGTGGCTGTCATCATAATAACAAGAAAGTATAGCAATCTATTTAAAAAAAAATTGAAAGTGGTTGCGAAAATTTGGAACAGCCTTTAAATATATAGATACAAATTTTACAACTTTATTAGTTTTCATGCCAAGCTCCGCCGACACACTATTTCCGCACCCAGTCGTATACATAGGGTTAGCCTTTTATAAAGTACTGGAATATGGAAAATCGAATGCTGTAATTGTACCGCACATAAATCTAGAAATGATGACTTTCTGAACACTTTAATTTTTTTGTAAAATTTTGAAATAAAAATTTTTGAGTACGGTCCACAATCTGAGTTATCTGATTTTCGTTAAAAAAGAACAGCTGATTCGGCAAGGCCGGAATAGAATATGTTTATTATTTGGGATAGATAGGAGCTATAAAATGTAATTTCAATTTGAGCTCCCATTTGAAACTAATACGAGGGATATTTTTTAAATAAGGTCCGTTTGTGAATGAGAGTGAGAATGACGCGCGCTCATCGCAGTGTACATGCGTGTCTCATCTCAACATTCTTTGCGCGCGTTTAGATGCCATTTGCAGTGGTATTGTCTGTTTGGGTGCTGAGCTGTAGAAGTTTATAATGTTTATGAAATTGAATTGCCCGCCGACTATGAGATAGGATTTGTAATTCGATTCTTGAGTGCAAGTAATTTGACAGCAGCGGAAATTTACACCGAATTTGTGAAGTTTACGGTGATAATGTTATCAGTGACAGCAAAGTTCGAAAGTGGATGAAAATGTTCAAGGACAGATAGATTAATGTACATACATGATGAGCCACATCCTGGCCTACCTTCTCTGATTTCTGAAGATTTGGTTCGCGAAGTGGACAACAAAATTCGAGAGGACCGACGATTCATGATTTCAAAGTTATCAATTGATTTTCCACAGGCTTCGAGATCAGTTTTGTACACCATTGTTTCGGATAAACTGAAATATTGAAAATTGTGTTGTCGGTGGGTTCCAAAACTGCTTTTTGACGATCACAAAACCAAAAGATTAGGATTGCTTTATTGTTTTGACTCGACACAATCAGGAAGGAGATAAATTTTTGGACCACATCGTTATAAGAGATAAGACTTGTCTCACATGACTCCAAGTACACACATCGTCGCCAGCCAGAGTGAAAGCCAAACAGACACTTTCAGCACGAAAGATTATGGCAACTGTTTTTTGAGACAGCGCAGGGATTTTTGTTAGTGGATTCTGTACCGAGAGGCACAGCAATCGATTGTAATTCGTATTATGACGCGTTGAGAAAACTCCGGCGTGCCGTACAACACAAGCGGCATATTACTTCCAACTAATTTTTAATCGAAAATTTAAAAAAATTAACGTACTTTATACTACCTACCTATGCAGTAAGTGGTTGATAAATTGTTGAACACTTTTCAATTCGTCAGCAAAGTATACTTTTTAGATTATTCCGTATTGGATTTGCTAAATTTCAAATCACCCAAATTTTGCAAAGTGCTGAATTTTCTAAAGCTTTCCATACTTTTCAATATAAATACTGTTTTCTTTAACAACATTTTCAACGTTTTTATGATTACTTGTTTTACCTGTATTTTCTGGTATGTATCGGTCATCATAGCTATGAGTAGATTAATCAAAACAACCACCGAAACCAGCATATAAATACCGTAGATAACCTTAAACAAGGCTTCCGTCCAATCTGGTTGTTTGTTATTGTTTGGTTTGGTATCGGCATAAGAATCAATTTTTAGCTTATCGACGTCTGTCTGTCCAAAGATTGCGAAAAATAGCAGCTCAAAAGTTTTTATTGGGTTCTTTTGGACTGGAATCAATAAAGCAATACGTTACACACATTAATTACCTGTATGCGTTGATACGTGTCAGACATCATAGCAATTAGTAGATTAATAAGTACAACCACAGAGACCAGCATATATATGCCAAACGCCACCTTGAATAGATTCTCAGTCCAATCGGGCCGATTCTCTCCGTCTTTACTCCTTGTTATTAATTCGTCGTATGTTGTCTGCCCAAATATTGCGAAAAACAATAGTTCGAATGCCATTAAGGGGCTCATTGTCACTGAGGACATACACATTATTCACTATCAGTTCAGATCAGTTAAACAACAATATGAAAACACAAAAAAAACTTAAATGAACAGCACAACACGCATACATATATTTATATGACATTCTTTGAAGGAAACTGTCTAAGAAGTTTATTATGGACAGCAGACTAGGAGAAAAACACAATAGGCTTCAGTTCATGCTAGAAAGGTTCTCTAAACTAAAAAAAAAGAATACATGCTACTAGAAATTTTAAGTTTTTCATAAAGCTTGGATAAGAATACGTTTTATTTTATTCGCTCAATTGCCCGTTTCTAAATTCTAGCCTCCCCAAAAGATACATGAGTTTAATATGTTTTTTAAATACAAATTTTGCTATTTTTTCTTTAAGTATAAGGTATATAAGTACATACGTTTTTTTCGAAGTTAAAAAGAAATCAGCTTCTTATTTAGTATAGTGAGAAATAAGTCTATAAAAACCGCTGGTATCTGTAATGTTTGAAAAAATTAACGATTGTGAGATAGGAACCTTCTTTCCTCAAATTAAAAGGAAGGAATAAAATTGTTTACTGTGCAGAAATGGTGATAATGAATTTACATAATTAAATATTTTCAATCATAATTAACCTGGATATTAGCAATCGAAATAGTTATAAAAAACATTGCTCTTTTCATAGTATTCTATATTTCTTATGAAAAGAAATGACAACAATTGGTTGTACAACAATAGGTTTTTCCAAAAGTAGTATAAACAATAATAATAATATAAAGTATAATGTTTGTAGAATATGTATACATATTACATAAACTAAAATTGACTCAAACCTCACCATTTTTTGTATAAAATGAAAACATTTTTAATAATATAAAAACATTATTAAAAACCAGGTGAGGAGAGCACAATACAAGTCTATATTTATGTGAAAATTGCTATCCAGATATACGGACACGTGTTTCGTCTTGCTATAGACTCGTCAGTTCATGATGCAATTTTCAGGTATAACTAGTGTTATGATTATCATCGGTGATAGCTTAAGTTAAAGTCGCAGAAAATAGCATGAGTTCAATTTTCTATAGATTTTAGCGAGTGTTATCATCGTTGATTAATCATAACACCTGTTATATTTGGTGAGACAATATAACGGACGTTAAAAGGAAATTATTTTTTAAAAAAGTTAAAAATTTTAAACGATCTGTCAGTTTGACATTAAGTAATTACAGTTACAAGATACTCAGCACAACAATTATTTATTTATTACAATACATATTTTGAATGTTAAATGTAAGTTTTGATATACAACTTGTTGATTACCGCATTCGATATGGGAAACTGAAACACTATTAAATGTTAGAATCCCTCTCATCATATTTACTATTTTAGAATGTCGTGTGGATTGCATGTTTAAGTAAGTCTTTAAGGATTTTGAGTTATTGTGACCAGTTAGCTTCATGACTTGTTGCTCAGGTATATCTGCGTTCGCCAAATGGGTTATAGCTGTTGATCTATAAGAATGATTTGTCACTTTTTTGTTGGTTGTATCAGTTCCCACTTTTTGAGCGGTTTCCTTTGTCCATTAGGAGATAGTATTAACACCTACAAATTTTTGTTTGTTTGATCGTTTTCTCATTAGTTTTAGAAACATTCGAACTGGGCACATATCAGGAACTACTGTATTAGGTATTAACCATTTATTATCACAGTTTTGTCTCCTCCTTGATTTCTTTTGTTAAATACTAGATTGTATTCAATTCGGTTAGTGAAGTTTCCAGAATTGTCAGTTTCTTTCCTGAAGTGATACATAGATGCAGATGCACCTTCGTTACCACGCCATGCTAATTCTTTAGCGGCAATGTTAAAGAACCTTTTTTTGGGTCCTTCAGGGGTATTCTCGTTCCCGACCTTTTGCAGTTTTTTTTACATTCTTCTGGTGTAAAAACAACTCCACTAACCTTTCTTTTTTCTTGTATTTCCTGCATTTGCTTACTTTTACAATCGCGAGCTAGCCTTGCTTCTTTAAATTCCATGTCAGTAAATGAATTGAACTTGATATTATATTCAGTGAAAAATTTTTCTTGTATAATCTTTGCCGCGGATTTCCATAATGTTTTTGACAACACACTCTTTATATTCTTGGTCATCGTTTCTTCTCATGTTGCAAGTATAATTTCTTAATATTAACGCAATTTCTGGAATTGTAGTCTCATGTGTTAATTTAATTCCTCTTGAAGCGCATAATTCCATGAACTGGTTCCACTGAGATTCTTTATTAATTTTGGTATTTTTTGGTGCTTTCTTCTTAATTATCTTCTCCTAGCATCCTTCTCGCTAGCATCTCCCCATATTTTCTGATTTTGACGCGTCCATTGTAACTTTCTGTCATTTTGACAGTAAACAATTTTATTCATTAAAAACAGGTGGCCGTCAAAATGCGGTGATAGAATTATCATGGATTTGATAGCTATTCTGCGACTTTGTTTTTGTATTTCAACGAATAAAATTAATCAAAAGCGTACCATACGACATGTGAATTATATTCTCATATATTATACAACAAAACACTTGAAAATACTCGATTATACGAGACGTATTGCCTGAAACACCACGAGACCAAAAGTCGAGTGGCGTTTTTTTAGGCAATACGTCGAATTTCAAGAATGTTCAAGTGTCGAGTTGTATACAAGTAGACTATATCATGAAAATAAAAAGAAAAGAAGTAGTGCGAAACGAGCCATGATGATAACTAGAGCTGAGGATGTTTGCGGTATAACCATGGTTATACCGCAAACATCCTCAGCTCTAATGATAACTAACAAATCTGACAATTCAGTACTGTAAAATTATTGAAGTCTAAGTCATAGTAATCTAATCGTAGTTTGATAGCGAATATACAAGAGTTTGTATAATCGATTATACCAAGGTATGTTACGTATATTCGATTTGCGTCATAATACGTCACTAACCGCTGTAATACTTAAAAAAAAATTTGCATGTACATACAGGATGTTTCAAAAAGGTTAGGCTGAATTTTGGTAGATATACATCCTGAAAGGTATTCTAAAATAGTTTGTTCAAAAGCTATGCTACGCAAAGAGTAAATTGAAATTATTCGCTAGACATAGTGGGCCCTGCCAGTTTAAACTTTTGAAATGATTAATACTTCAATTATTTGCTATAACTTAGTGGGGATATCTGCCTTTATGACTGTTCATTGATTAATTGTCAAACCAATTATTAAAGTTAACCAGCAAACTGATAAAGTTACTTGATTGAAATTAATATTTTCCTCAAAATAACCCTATTAAGTATTACGCTAAGAAATAAGTAATTAAACTTCTAGTTTCAAAAATTCTTTTATTGTAAATAACACTACAATATTGTTTCGCCATACAATGGCGATCAGGTGGATGAAATACTGTATTTCATCCACCTGATGAAGCCATTGTATGGCGAAACAATATTGTAGTGTTATTTACAATAAAAGAATTTTTGAAACTAGAAGTTTAATTACTTATTTCTTAGCGTTATAATGAAGTTTCAACAAGTATCTCCTTCGTCAATTAACTATTACTATTAAGTATTTGTCAAAACTATTTCTGCGTTGGAAGGTTATTCTAATTTGGAAATGGTTGATACGCATTTGATTTATGGCAAAGCAAATTGCAATCGTGCTCATGCTAGACGATTAAGTTCAGAACAGTTTCTAAATAAGCTTTTGTCCAATGAAAGAATTTATAAACGTTTTCCAAAATTTTGAAACTTCAAACCTTTTACACAAAACTATGGATACCGGCGAACAAGAACTATACTGTAAGTACTGTAAAAAGTGCTAGATAATATTGAACAAAATGCAGGTAATAGTACAAGAAAAATTGCTGCAAAGGAAAACTCGAGGAATGCTACTGTTTGGCAACTCTTTAGGACTAATCTCTTGCTCCCTTACCCCCGCTTTGAAATATGACTCTGCCTATCACCATATATTTTGTACGTTATTAAACATACATATTGCAGATACTCCAATTATTTTTTGTTACATATCCTATTCACTAATGAAGCGGGAGTTGAAAGTTACATGTGTGATCGAACAAGAATCTACTTGATACTATACTAGTCATATATCAATATGAATTTTCTGTTATTGTGTGGGCTGGTATAATTTCAGATTTTCTAATTGGTCGATTTGTTTTACCCCGAAAACTAGATGATGAGACATATAATTTTCTAAAAAAATATTATTCCGATTTTGTTAGAAGATATTTCATTAAATTTAGGTGCAATTATTTGGATTATGCCCGTTTTCAATTCTCTCGATTATTATTTGTGGTTTCATTTAAGAACATTAGTTTACCGCATCAGAATTTAAACTGAAGATCGATTTATTCAGAGAATAGAAGATGGATGTAGAACGATACGTAACACTTCAGAAGTATTCGAACGAATAAGACAGTTTATGATACTAAGGAGTCCAGAAATGTATTAATGAAGACGGTGAACATTGAATATCACCACCAAGTTCTTTGTTCTATTTTTTTTTCTCATGTTTAAATAAATATCTTTACCATATCTTGATATAATTTTTTAACAAGCCACTTTATAACCATGGTTTTAAGGAGCTTTTTGTTTACGTTGTAGAAAAGATCATGCCTACATATATCCAGGCCAACCTTTTTGAAACGTCCCGTATAACATAAGAATTCGTTATTCTAAGATTTCATGGATTTGTATGAACATGCATAAAAACTTCTAGGTTTTACAACATTGTCTATAAAATGGAATAACACTTCCTGCTCCTGTAGGAGATTTTGTTGTACGGCAATTTACGGTCTGTTCTATTTCAATATGTATATATTTTAAATAACTTAATTCTTACCTGTTTCGACAATTACTGCCTCTTTCAAAGAGTTTTAAATTATAAAAAAGACACTATGTTACTGTCATTATATGAAGTTGTCATGGTTTTCTTATGATTAGTTAAAATTACATTATTAAATTTATACATTCAGGTTTAGATATATATGTGTGTGTGTGGGTGTTCATATTCATGATGGTAAATTGCAGTTCCCTACTCTGCTACTTAGATCTTTATGTCACTCCTATTGTTAATTGAAGTTTTTTCTTGCTTAGTATTAATGATTTCCTTAATTTCTCTTTTCGTTGTGTGTAATTCTCCACCGATTATCTGTGTGTTGTCAAAATCGAATTGGTGATCGTGCTGCAGTTTCTGTGTGAATAAAGCAGTTTTGTTGTTTTGGAGTATTTCTGGGCTTTTATTCTTTTATATAAATATTGTTTAGTCTGGCCTATGTAGTAACTATTACAGTCGCGACATGGTATTTTATAAATGATATGTGTTTCTCGATTGTTTTCTATTTTAGGTTTTAGTTTTGAGAATAAATATTTATTTGTATTGCTAAGTTTATTATTGTAGCTATGTCTTATTTTTTTTTAAGAATAGTTGATTTTTTCTAATAGTTGTGGAACATATGGAACCGCGAGGTATTTTGTTTCGTTGCTCAAATTGTTATTGATGTCTGCAGTGTTGTATATTTTGTGGATTCTTTTTTCAATTGTTTGTTCTATAAGTTGTAGTGGGTAGTTATTATCTGTTAAGATCGTTTCAGTTTTCTTGAAGTTATCTTTTCTGTACTGAGCATGTGATAGTTTTATTGCTATATCAGTCAAATTATTTATAATCATTTTATTGAATACTGTAGGTGCATTTGAGTGACAATTCATATATCGAAAAATGAAAAAAATTAATAACAGTATTAATTTTCTTGATATGTCATTATTCATTAACCCATGATTGACAGGGTACTATTTATACAAATTGGTGCAACAAACCTACAGCTTCCCTCGATAAATGAATTACCAATCAAATGCACCTATAAAAACCTATCAAACTACCTACCCTTTAGGAATGTCTAGCTTTAAAACCGAGCGATTGAAAAGCGACAATTATAACAGTTATACTGAGCGTTCTATGGAATTCAAAAATTTTGCCAAATCTAAATTTCTATGTAGCCTATATTCTTTTATAAGTAACCAATAAATAACAAATTATAATTTCAATTTGGCGTTGTGACAAGTCAAAGCAGAATAAATTAAGAAACTTAATATATTTTAGTTTGTTTTTATATACATATTTACATACACTGTATTTCAAAAGTAAGAAATACGAATGTATCCATTTTAAATATTTCGGTATGTAACCTTTATTGGTTATTTATACCATCAACGTTCCTTAAATTACGATTATCGTAGTGCAAATAGTTTAGATATTATCAAATTTAGTGAAAGATGGAATATAAGATAGTAAAACAATAGTGACATAAATTATAAAGAAAAATATAACAAGAAACGAATAAAAAGAAATTGTTCTTTATTTAAAAAATAATTTTTTGACGTTATTCGCTTCGTGACAGTACGACTTTTTATGTTTAAACAAAATTTGATATTTTGATAAAGAAAATTGTAGCCCAGAGGTCTGAAGAAAATATTAAATTCTGAAATGTCACATAACATTGTTATTCTAATACTAATAAAAAGCATGGTAAGCTGGTGAAACCTTTTTGTAGAATAATTGGTAGTTATTATATTCATACATAAACGTGTACATAATCAGTCAGCAAAAGCTTTAAGTAAAACTGAATTCACCATGGAAAGTATTAAAAAAAGATAAAGAAAAGGACGGCGATTAGAAAGGCAAATAATAGTTGCAAAATAATATGCAAGCAAGTATGTAATATGGTAATATTTACAATATTACAATCATGTAAAATTTTCAGTTTAAAGATTATATTTGTGTATTTTTATGTATAGTTAATTTTATGAAAATTTAATGAATCGAATATCAGTCTACAGGACCAGTAAAAATTTAAAGCACGTAGGAAAATTATTTATGTCTAGAATGATGAAAAGATCTCATTTTTTTTGTGGTCGGTGGAGTAAAAATTTAGTTAGTAATCTTGCTTGACAATTATAATTTTCAGTATGAAACAAAAAATATTAAATCGATAGAAGGTACAATATAGACAATGTAGAGTGATCGATAGAATCGAAGACCTTTGCAAAGCCAGTATAAATCCCAGTGGCTTAAGAATGAGCGTCTAATGCCTCAGTAAAAATTTTAGTTCATCTGTAAGTCTCCTGTTGAACTAAATATTCAAAAATTTTAGCAAAATTACTTAAACTGTTGATCGATGTTTAGTTTAGAATGTTAGCCGGTCTCATTTTTTGTATACATGTATGATTCTGATAGTTTTTCACATTAGGGATATGTATAGGTTCATACTGTTTTCATTTTTGAAAATAAAGAGACTGTTTTCCTAACTGAACAGTTTAAGTTGGCACAAATTTGATTGTAAAACTGCAATGTTAACGCGGTCAAAGTTACAGATTGGAGACCAATTAAGTTACTGTTTTATGATAAATTGGGTATATTAAATCGAGATCAAACAGTAATAAGATATTTTCTTATAATAAAAGACTAGTATCACGCGAAATAATAAAGATGGATTTAACGTTATCAAAGATTTAGAAAATCAATATTATTAACATCATTGACATATGTTGCTGAAGGTAAACGGAAGCCATAAAATTTAACGGTGCCAAGCATTGTTTATCTGAGCTATTGCCAGGTGAGCTGAACATCGGACAGTTGACGTCACCAAATAATACAACTTTCTTATTCAAAAGTTCCAATGATAGAGTATCTAAAAAAGACCATAGTCCTCGCAGTTTACAAATAATTATAAAAAAGTAAGTCCCATCTGAATCCGAAAAAGTAATTTTAATGGATATCTTTTTTCCCTTCCTCGGTGAATATGAATTGAGAAATTGATTCAACATTTACGAACAAGTTAGTTAAACACCCTTATGTCCATTGAATCCACATTAAATTACGGTGAGTTAAAAATAGTAATTTTACCAATGTTTTTCTTTGAGCTTCCAACAAATACAGTTTATTGTTAGAAGCAGAACTTAAAGTTATAGAATTAATGATTTTTTTCACCAACTATTTCTTGGATGCACACACTAACGATAAGATTTCATATGTCTTAAAATCTGTCCATGATAAACAGTTGAAACATAACTTATGGTCTTTACTTCTTAGAAATTGTGCTTCAGCTCTTGATAATCCACTACACGTTGAACGAGTAGAGATTTTACATAAATCACAAGAAATTCCTTCATCTACAAACAAATTTCCATTGCGAATAGAATACTGTGAATTCAAAGTAATAAGAAATAAGTGAGGAAAGAATAGAAAAGGTTAAGGAAAATATCACATGTTTCACGGCTAGAGGGCCTATCCTGAGGACTAACTTTATAAACAAAGAAGAAGGCAACGGACAAAATGTAAGGACAAATGAAATATGCATATTGGAGAAAGCAACTGTTTAAACTAAACTATATGCATATATAAAATTATATATTGTAAAAATAAAAACAAAAAATGGTATAATAATAATTATTATAATATTTATTAGTACGCCAATAATAAAAACAAAAACAAGCGATCGTCAAAAAAGTTATTGACGATAAAGCTATTTTTCACAAAATTTACAAATCATAGTACTTATAAAGAAACACATTCGCTCAACATTTTGGTTTGGAAAATGTGGTTAGACTTCTTAAACCAAACCTCAGAATATTGCTCTTAATCTGTACCACAAATTGACAATCAGTTTCATTATTCATTAAGTATTGCGATTAACATTCGCCACACTATGATGCAAATCTAAAGTTATCGCGTCGTGCTTCAACAAAGGCGTATCGTTGTTAATTCTCCTGGTGGGATAAAATCCATTCCTCTTCAAACTCAACAATTCCAAAAGTCGGCTTGAATTCTTTCCATCTGCAATTTCTAGCTTAAGTGTATCGTTCTTCAAACTATAGATGCATATTCACGCCTGTTTTAGATATTATTATGACATTAGTCAGTCAAATTACATTAGTCAGTAAAATATTTCTAGTTTATTTTTCTGTCGCCACAGCGAGACTAATAATAAATTATGTTATAAAGCCAGAGCATCATTGACGTCATCAATACGTAAATATATCTTGAAGTCATCGACATTGATCAGCCCACAACAAATAAAGGTACCGAGAAGGTCATTAATAAATAGAAGGAAAAGTAAGGGTCCCAAGTTGGAACCATAAGAAACAACAGATGTCACAAGGTCAGTAAATTTGCAGCCCTTGTATTGAATGTAGAAAATCCTATTGCTTAGGGACGAAGAGAAAACTTACATCACAATCACTGGAACCAAATACATGAAGTTTCTTTGGTTAAGATTTCGTGATCGATGACATGAAAGTATGCGTGAAATTGATGTAAAATCACATCAGTCTGTCAGCGACTATCAATGACGACACTAATGTCTCGAGCTAAGCAGCCCAAATTAGTCATTGTTGAGTGATATAATATTTGCATATACGTACGTATTTTAAATAAAAATAATTTAAAGTAATATCGATCGAAACAGATAAATTTAATGTAGAATCTAATTACACATACGTGTGACTCCCAATGAATGCTCCAAAATGATACTAGATACAGAAATAATAGCAGGGAAATTTCTACAGGGATTGTTAAATAGTAGCAATTAGAGAACTCTGAATAGCCAATGGCGCAAAATATCATTTCTAAAATTTTTTAAAGAATTCATAGGCGGCAATATATTAGTGCTGATAGCATAAGCAGTATTATTTTGAGTAATTCTATAATAGTTACATGAACCTGATATTATATACGACATTTGAATGATTCATTATATGTAAAAGAAACTAAGCTGAGAATGCGACGGTATGAGGACCAAAAAGATAGCAAATAGCATTGGGCATATAGCATATACATGTCTGTCTAAAACGTTCTCCGCCGTCTTCCAATGCCCAGTCTTCAATGGTTTCCGTCTTCGAATAAATTGTTCTCCAAGCCCGTCAATCCTATTTGCTTGTCGATTACTTCCCTACAAATTCTTCTAGGTCTCCTTCCACTACGCTTTCCATGTGGAGTCCATTCCATCGCTTATTTGGGTAGCCGTTACCCTGCCATCCGTTGTATTATGTGAGCCAAAAATACTGAAACAGTTGATATCACTTTTCTAGTGTGTTTTTCATTTCTAGATTTAATTCAGGTTAGAATGACAGCGCCTAACATTGACTTGACGCAATGCGCATTGTTTATAAATGTCACAAATATCACAGTGAAGTAGTTGTCAGATCATCACCAACTTTAACACTAAAATCAATGGTACCAACTATGTATTTCAGTCTTTTTGGCTCACAAAATATATGCCATACCATTGAAATTGTTTCGTTCTGATGTCATCTACGATGGTATGCTTGACTCCCAGGATTTCTCTTATCCTATCATTTCGGACTCTGTACCTTCTAGAATTACCTGCAGCTCTTCTCCAGAAGTCTATTTCTGTTGCCAGCAAAGCTTTTACTGTTTTATCCTAAAGTAGCTTGGCTTCAGAACTAAAAATTGCTTTGCTCTTGGCAATTCTTTTGTATATTAGAATCTTATTCTTTTTGGAGATGTTTTCAACCCAGAGAATACTATTTAAGTAAACTATGACTCTTCTAGCCTCAATGTTCCTATATGGTATGGCTTCATCCAAGCTACCGTCTGTGACACATGCAGTCCCAGATATTTGTAAGTATCGAAATGTTTAATTTTCTTCCGTCATTTAAGATAAATTCTCTTTGTAATGCAAATATATTCTGTTTTTTTTTCTGTGTTCACCTCTAGACCCCATTTGTGATATTCTTCGATCAATTTGCGTGTCATATATTCTATGTCGTCTACATCTTGAGCTAACATTATTTGATCATCTGCAAAGCATAGCGTGTATACATTTTTTTTGCCAGCGGGATATCCATACTCTCATACTTTCGTTTCCAATCAAAATCAACAAAAGCTAATAGTATTCCTTAAAAATGATCAAAAGAAATTTAAAATACTGCAATGGTAGTATACTAAAATGTAATTAGATGTGCATATACACATCGAGGAAACTCGATACACATTATAAGAGAAGAAAAATATAAAAACTAAAACTTTAAATTAAAGTTAAGAACTTAAGCGACACTAAAAGGCGATGATTTTAGTTTATGCACTTAATATGAATGAATAAGAATAGTTCGAATAGTTTGGTGTAATATTGTATTGAGATGACATATTACCAGAGCAATTATTGCCCATTGGCTTCATCTGTCTGGCAACTCCTCAAGATTTCCAAAAGAGAGCAGGTCTTTTCAGCAAGTACTTAGCAGAGTTCGCACTTTGCTTAATTGTATTAAAATCTCACTTCTACTAATGCTTATTCAAATAAGGGGAACACATAATAATCGCAGGAGAGGGGGGGGGGGAGTTTGGCCTTGAGGAGGTTGTGAAAGTGTTTTCTACTTCAATTCGGTATTAGAATCTTGGGTTGACTTGGCATTATGGAGTCTAACCTAGTTACAGAGAAGTTCGGAATTTTTCATTGATCGAGGGCGCCACTTTAGCTAGGTGTAAGTAATTTATTTTCTCCTTTAACGGACATGAATGACTTATTGATAAATAAGTCAAGACAAACTTAAATAGGCAATAAACCTAGTCTCTTCATACAAATCTCAGGATCAAAAAGGGCTTACACAGTACTACTACATGATCCAGATTGTCTCTACGGTAAACTGTCCATTATTTTTATATATAGGAATCTGTTTAGCTATGCGACTCATGTCATATACGTGAAGAACTATCTGAGTAGTCTTAGTCTTTACATCTAAATTTGGGAAATACAGGTAAGACACTGCAAAGTCCCTTAAACCTGTTAACCTGATGTACTTTGTATATATCTGGAAAAACTGCTCGACAGGCATATTATAGAAAGTTTGTTGGAACTCAGAATATTGCACCAGAACCACAGAACATACTAGGCAAGGAAATCAACAAAAATGACATTATACCAGATCCTACAATGACTGTAGTATGTGTTAAAGAAGTGATAACTAGACTCGGCAAAGATGGTCAATTTTCAATGCAGTGCCGAGACCAACATAGAGGGGAGAAGCGTGCGGCATGGAAACTCAAGCGTCCGTATTAAAGCACACTGGTTCACTATTATTCCACTTGTCGTTGTGAGTGCATGTCAGTACACACATACTTAGAAAATGTTGCATTTAGATACTTTTCGGAAACGGCGTATTTCGAAGAACCTAGAAAACGTAATAACGAGTATGCCGGATTTAGAATACGAATCTGATATAATTAAATGTGTCTGGTGCGACGACTATTTGACGTGTACCAGTATAAAACACTGTTCTGCAATCCGTGGCAAACGATACAGCGAACAATTAACATTTGATATACGTATTTGTTTTATTATATGTAATCTACCGTTCACTGTGCTAAACTAAAAAGCATTTGTCTCCTTCTGGAGCAAGTATTCAGATTATACATTACCAAGTCGGACGTCGATAAGAAACGTTATGCCATCTGCTCGTGACTATGTTGAAAGAAGAATTAAAGCAGAATTGAAAGATACAAAATTGTAGTTATGTGTGGACGAAACAACCTACCGGACAATGTACAATGGAAGAATTTTAACAGTCATCCTCTATCATACTTGCTTCCAAAAGAGTTGCAAAATGTGCCAGCGATGAAATTTTAAAAGTGATGTTGAGCGCATTGAACAAATTTCAAGTTTCAACAAACCAACTTTTAATGTTCGTGAGTAACGGTGCCGCTAACGTGCTTTCCTTAGGCCGATCTCTTATAGAAGAGAGTGGCAAACATGTAGCATGTAAAATCCATGCTTTGAACCTTGTGTCGAAATTGATACCTAAATGTTATCCACGAGTAAATGCTTTAATAGCTCATACGAAGGCAGTGTTTCTAAAGTCCCCAAAACGTACAAAAAATTTTTACGTGCCTGAACCAGCACAGCCGATTACTACGCGTTGGAGAACATGATTAGAGGCTGCGTTTTACACTGCGAACATTTTGATGATGTAAAGAAGGTAGTTTTATAATTCGATCCGAGACACGCCGAAGCTATAAAAAAAACCAGAAAATGTTTCAAAATAGTCAGGTAAAAAATGATTTAGAAACTATTCGCAAGAATTACTATGGACTAGTGGAGGGAATTGAAAAATTACAAAATGATTTGATGTCGTTTGTTGATTCTGTTCAAATTGTGGATGATGCTCACTCACACCTATGTAGGGCGAAAGGCGAAAAAAAAATTTGAAAGTGTTATTTACAAGGATTCAGATTTTCTCACACTAAGACAAATTTGTGAAGGTGCGTCGAAGGATCCATTAAGTTGACACAAGGATTACTTTAAATTTGCAAATATAACATCACTCGATGTGGAACGATCGTTTCATCACTGAAAAATATTTATTCCGCACGCCGTACTCATTTGACTGACATAAGTGTGAAAACATATTTAATGATTCAAATATTTAATAGATGCCACCCAGTTTGTGGTTTCATTGAAAGTTTTTAAAACAGTAAGTGTTTCAGCACGTTATATATTTTTTATCATTATTTTATGTGCAAAAATTCATGCGTTCGCATCGCCAATGCTCACTTATGAAAGTCACGAACATAAATGATGCGAGTACGTAAACGTTACTGAACGCTCGCCTTGATACGGCCGCTAGGTCCCTCCAAGTTGTTCTCCGCACTGCACTGAAACTTGCCCCTATCTGCCGACTCTAGTGATAACGCAGACAATGAGAGAGTATTTGACAATACCTCTTTCAGAATAAATACAATGCTAAAAAGTAGAATAATAAAAACATTTTCAACAAAGGAGATCGTTTTGGTCCGAATTGCGAAAGGTTGGCCCCAAGAGTAGTATTATCACCCCTATTGTAGAATCTCGTTATTGAAAGATTGATATTGGCCTTTAATAGTGAGAGTCAATATGTTCTGATGTATGCTAATTACTTGATCACTACGATTCAGGGATTTCAAGGTAAAAGTACAATTTAGAATCATGAAGCAGGGCCTGAACTTGGCAGGAGCAAGGGCAAGAACTACGGGCTTCAATATTAGTCTATATAAAATGATCATAGCTTTTTTCACATGTCGCAGGAAATTAAAGGGATTAGGACCTTCAATATTCCACCGAACCAAATTGATATATAATCTCTAGTAAGATGAAGTGCTTACGACTCGAGATTTGCCTGGAACTAAATTCTGGACCGAATATTCACGAAGTCGTAGGCTATTGTTATGGTAGCTAGGCGCGCATATAGGAAAGCTTAATAGTTAGCGCCATGAATAGTGAACTGGTTGTGTACAATGGTGATGAAACCAATTCCAAATTAAGTGTCGGGCTTTATTGATATTACGGAGTCAATGAAGAATATGCTGACTGCGGGAAGAGAGACTTTACTGGCCCCTCTTTCACGTCACTTTTTGATAAGCCTGGAAGCAAGTATGGACCTACACAGCAATCTTTTAACTACGTCAGGTCATACTAATATTAGAAAATATGTGGGAAATGTGTGCCTTGGTACGAATGATAATGTAATATGATAACCAAATACGTTTTTAATCCTGTATTTGAGGTAATTATTCTGGAATGGCTAGATAGGAACGGGAGTGCGCCGATGTTTTAAAACGCGAGTACACGGGTCTAACACCGAAGCTGAGAAAATAAGAATCTGTATTTTAGTCAGAAATATAGGCAATTCAATAATGCGAGGAAAATATTAAGTGGAGGCTTGCTCACTTAAGCGAATATATATTCTTATCGACAGCCAAGTTGCATTAAGAGCATTGAGAAGTCCTAAGATGGCGCCCAGACAAGGGTGAAAACGTGGTAACGAACTTAGAAGACTGACATAGTGGTGCTATGAAGGTATTATAGGTGTCGGGCTAATAGGAAATCATAGGAAATGGAAAGGCCGATGAGTTTGCTAGAGAAGGATCAACCTGTTTAGAATTGAACCTGTGGTTGGAGTACCTAAGTACAGTATCTAGCAACGAATAGACAAATGGACCAAACTTCTTTACAGGAAGTACTGGGGAAGAGGTCCAAGCACTAGCATAACAAAACCTTCATTGGTGAGGCAAACCGTAAAAAGCCTAGCAATTTGCTTTCAATGGAAAGGAAGTAACGGAATGTAATAACATGATGGCTCACAGATCACGTGCTGGTAAGACAATTCTTGAATAAAATTGGCAGATATAATGGAGAATTTAATTGTAAAATGTACAATAAGCCACCAGAAACGATAACCATATCTTGCAATAATGTTGCATTGGCAAACCATTTATGGATAACTATAGTACGTCCGTTAATATATTGCAGCCGATCTGCCCTGGATCTGTATAGATTAATAAAGGGGCGGAAATATTATTTGGATGTAGTAGGATATATTGGGTACTAGAGATAATATTGCGAAATGCACAAAATGTTAAAGTGTTATTGACAAATTTTCTACTCATAGATGTTATTTTGGTGATACACTTTATACCATGCACGTGTTTCCTAAGTTTTGCTAAAATTTCATGTGCATCCACATTTTTGCTTTCTAAAACTTTGATGATTTTTCTTTGCGTAACAAATGGATAAAGCGCTTATTAAATTTTACAGGCAACCTCCGGGTTATATCTTTACTATTCTTATATTTTAATATTCGGTGGTATAAAAGTAATTCGACAATTAATTACATTAAAGATGATACAGTAACACCTACAACAATTACGCAAAGCAATAATGTAAGCCAAAATTAGTACATAGATGGAAACTTAATTAAAATCGAGACTTTAACGAGAAGATGTTTCTATGTTTATGATATGGTAATGCTTATTTTGTAAATATAAGTAGTATTTTTCAGACTATTCTTTTCAAATTATTGATCGGCTTAAGATAACTACTTGAAAAGGTAATTTTATATTTGTTTAATAAAATACTACCTTTAAAGAAACAAAACAAAAACATATGATCTCTAAATATCTGTAGGTTCACATGGTTAAAGTTTTAAATGACATTTCATCTATTATACTATCTAACTTTCGTGTTCAAACTATAGAAACAATTCGTTTCCAAAAGACTGAATAAGTAAAAGTAGCTAACAGAATGCCATAGAGCCTGAATGATTACATTTCTCCTTTTTATATTGTTTTCTTATAGTATTGGCGTCCGTACCACTTGATCGGCAAGACATACTTGAAGGGCTGTAGACGACAAAGACGATAAAGGTAACAACAGTAGTTCTGCAATTCTGCCATCAAGATTGAAATTTAGAACAAGTTCCAACAAAACATCAGCATCTGCAAGTAACCAATTATAAACTATAACAGAGATATGGATATTAACTGAAGAAATTACGTCCAACTGGTCTCAAATAATGAACAATTTGATACCAGGGTATGATGGAAAATAATCAATTCGAAAATCTTGTTCCCAGAGACTCTGATTTTGACAGTATTAAAAATTATTGTTGTCAAACTTTAGGTTAATATGAATGCAAACATATTGCTCCCGACACAAGTAATAAAGTAACCAGCAATATTCTGATATATTCGATAATATTAATTAGAGAAACTTAGTTCTGCGTACCTCTGTTTCCTTAATTTGATATTTAAATTTAATAGTTATGAAAATAGTCATTTATTAAACAAATAATACATTTCAAGAGTATTTATCTTCAGCCGTTGTAAAATTAGAAGTAGAGGCTCCTTTTAAACTAGAACTATATTTAAAAAATCAGCCGCACGACTGGCTGAATAAGTTGTAATCGTGAACCAAAACATTTTGGTTCTGTTTAGATATTGCTGAATTTTCATGAAATATTTTTGAAATAAACCTATTGTAAAGCAAGTACGAATAATATCTATTATTTATTGGTTGATAAACAAAAATCTAAACGTAGCTGTAAAATGGAATAATTATAAAGAGCAGACGAAACACACAACATTCACACATAGACATAAATAAAACGAACACTAACGTATTTTGTCTGAAAGTATTAAAACAATTAAGGCCATTAATAAAGCTTACAATATTCAAAACGGTCGGCGCGTATACGGACAATCAACACCACAAGATTTTTGTTTGATCATTTGAACAAACAACGCCTGAACAAACACATAAAAACATGAACTCTATTACACATTTAGGGCAACTTACTGCCCTCCGGTTGAACACGGTTACGGCGTATATCCGCGTGGACGTGTAGACCATGTCTGTAGTCTTCTAACCACTCAGCTTCAGGTTCTAATGTGGTAGTGCTTCCTGTTTCCAATTCTACATACACACGCACACACAATCACAGCGCGTAAAATATTTTACATATACGTACATACATATATACAGTAATAAATGCTATATAGGATGATTATATAGTCGACTGTGTATATATTTTTAAACAACTAAAATTTGTTCTTGTATTTTTAGCAGAACATTTGCTTAATTTAAATGCACTTTTAAATTCACTTAAAATGTAAAAATTTCTTACTGATATGCAGTGGTAAATTATACATCTCTAAAGTTTATATGATAAAGTAGCGTCCGTCGGCGTCGCTTGGATTAACTTATACCACTGTAGAAAGAAACAGTTTCCTCAACACTTGTATAAATTTTATTCTATTTGCTTCCGCAACATGTACAAAATCGACCTAATTACAACAAAATCAAACGTTATTGAAGATTTTGAGTTAATATTTATTTATTTTATTTGCTTTTTCTTGTGTCATGTTTCTTCGGGCGTTTTGTTCTAAACATATATATTTCTTTAATTATTCATAAATAAATAAGTAAATTAGCTAATTAATTACTAAAAAAGCTGTTATACAATACAACAGTTCGTAATTTATTTACGGGATCGAATTGATATATAAGGTCTTCAACAACGCTATTGTGTGAGTAGTGGGTCCTAGCAACAAGTTCTAACCTGCAAACGGTAATTTCGAGTATCTCTTCTGAGCATGCAAAGTTTCATTTTCCTACGGGCGTTTCATTCAAATACCAAATTTCGGACTAGATGTTCGGACTATCTCAGTTTCATACAGCGTACTAAATATAGTATTGGTGCCAAGTCTTTGTAGTATCTGTATCTAAACGGATTATAATCAAACATCGAAGAAGGTTTTGATGTGAAAAATGACATAGTTTTTAGCATTATTTTCACCAAAAAGTCTTTTCGTTGCTCATATTCTTAAGAAATCTACGAAAAATATGGTTAACTATAAGAGTATATGACAGGGCAACAGTGTACAGTACCAAGGATACAATAAAAATGCAAATCATATTACGTAGTGTTTTTGTTTTAATTATTTTTGAAGAGGAACAAGTTTTAGATAAGTTTTGTTATTATTAATTGTTGTTTTGTTGTTATTAATTTTTATATTTTATTAATTGTTTTATTATTTTATTAATTGTTGTAGTAATAATTAATTTTAATAATTTGCATAACAAATTACTTTTATAATGACTTGTCCAAGCATGCACAAATATAAATGTAAAATTCCAGGTTGCGAAAATATTATTCCAATATTTTTCCTAAGTAGAGTTATCAAAATAAACATTTCTTTACTGTCCTTTCTGATGATAGAAAACAAGTAGGGTTGAACTCTATTAAAAGTTTTTCAGGTATTGATATTTCTTCGAATTCAAAACAAATATATGTTTGCGAGGATCATTTTGAACAAAACTTGGATTCATACTCTTCGAGGTGCCATTTTCTTGTGGAATAAACTGCAGAATATAGGATTTGGACATTTGCCAATAAGATCATTAAATCAAGATCTCATGGAGAATTTATTTGGCGCCATACGTTAGTGTGGTGGTCTCAATACAAATCCAAGTTGTCATCAGTTCATTGCCAATTTTAAAACATGTATTCTAAATAATTTAGTGTCTTCTCATTCCATCGGGTTCAATCATGAGGAGGATAGTGGGCATATCTTAACTAATCTGCAATGTTTACGAATTTAGTTCTACCATATCCACATCAGGGTGCGCTAGCGTAAGGGTCTACTTTTTAACGTGGAATGAAACAATCTTATATGATATGCTCCTTGCATTTTCCTATGTACCGTAGTAGTGATGCGTACCAAGCAACGATGGGTGATAGAATTTTTGATGCCGTAAGGTTACGCGCCCATCGAAATTTATAGGCGTTTGACAGCTGTTTATGGCTACGATTGTGGGGATGTATACCGTCGTCCTGATTCTCCACGTGTACAAGAATTCAAAAGAGTTCATCAACGTAAAAAGTCATGCTCAACATTTTCTGCGATGCAAAGGGAGTCATTCATGTCGAATATCTGTTGAAGGGATCATCAATGATTAATTCAGTAAGCTACTGCAAAACTTTACGATTACTAAAGAATCATATTCGTAGATCAAGGCAGGAAAGAACGGATTTTTCTTGCACCACGACAACGCCAGACCCCATTGCAGCAACGAAATGATGAAGACATTGACGAACCTGAAATTCACGATTGTTTTGCACCCTCTGTACAGACCTGATTTGGCATCTTCAGATTTCTGGTTGTTCCTGAAGTTAAAGGAGGTATTTAAAGGTAATTTTTCATCAGACTGAAGTTCGGAGTACCATGGGCAATTGGAGCAACAGTAAACGAGAAAGTTTTTTCAAGGACGAAATTAAGAAATGGATTCAGCTTTTGGAGGAATGTTTGGAGAAATGATAATTGTATGAAGAAATAATTATGTACTTAGCACAATGAACTAACATCCATAATGAAGTGGAACTTCTTAACTGGACAGGAACTGTAAATTGGAGCTTACCGCACGATACTAAGATGATAAGACTCTTTTCTATGGGAGTTGTGGTGACAAACATGGAAAACCCCTTGATGCAGCGTGTAGGGTTCTGAATATCCCTCGTAGCTATCATAGACTGTCACTTATCACTTTGGGAAGAGAAATACCATATATTGAACACGCACAGGTACCGAAGTAGAACTTCCAAAGGGCAAACTGGAGTGCCTATAAGCAGAAAGTCGATCAGCGTATACAGGATCTCCATGTAATAATTCAAAACTATTTTAAATTCGTATCAATAACGATTGAAGTTGATAAAAACTTCATTCCTTGTATCTATAGAAAGCAGTTCATCTCGGGGTGTTAGTTATGGAAAATAGAGAAGACCTGTTGCCCAGTATATTTTTTCAGAAATAAAAACGGCCAATATTTTTCTTTTTGCTGGTATACTGTGTTTTAGTTAAGTACTGTTGCTTTTAGAATAATAAAATTCTCAAAATATCCCGCTACCATGGACCACTTGTATATTACATAAACTTATATTGTGACCCTTTTTTTGTTATAAAAGTGATTTATTCACTAATATCTAAATTTCTATTTTGCTTCTCATACTAAATAAAATAAAATACAATAAATTTACTTCATTTTGAAACTGTTGTTTTGTTGAGTTGGAGACTTTATGTATCAATTTGTCCAAGTACTATATTTTCAAGTGCTTAAAAATAAAACTTTTTTTCTAATTTATAAATAAATAAATAAAGTTTGTGGTACGTTCTTTGGACATCTTACGGGAATAACATTTTCTTATATGTGTGCTCTTATTATAAAAGTTATGCATTAAGAAATCTTTAATAAAAAGAAATTGAGAATCTAAAGTTTGCAATGAATTAATTAGAATTTATGGATTTTTAGATATTTTCTTGTAATATTAAACTGGTTGGTCTACGATTAATCATCCTATATAAAAAATAATGAAATGGAGCAAAAAACGGTGAAATATAAATATAATTTGGCATATAATTCAGCGAAATTTTAAGATTGCACTATGGTGTATTAACATTTCTATTGCTGAGAAGAACTGTAGAAGAGAAGATAGAAGTTGAAGAAAACGTTAGCACTCAAAAGCTTTTGTTTCAAATAACAAACCCAGAAGTTTAAATATAAAGAATATGTTTTTCAAAATTTCTTGGTGATTACTTTTGAGAACGTTGTTTTCAAAGCAAATAGATCATTTATTTACAATTATTTTAAGATATTTCATCATAATTTAAGTTTCAGTAATAATAAATTGGAATACTAACATTTGCGTATAATAATTTGATAATATGAATATTTCATTAAAGTTATTGCAGATACTTGCTTGTATCTACTAAGTATTTATTACAATGCTAACATTGTAGCAAACTGGCTGCCAATGTTTTAAGTAAAGTATACTCCAAATGATAGCAATTATCCTTAGTTAGTTTCCCTAATATAAACATGAAACTATATTCCGATAAAGTAAGCAGAAGATGTAAGAACAACTTCTATATAATTCGCTCACGGTTGCTTGGAGTGTACGCATGTAGGAAGATATCTGAATCTAGTAATTCATAACGGACGGATTCAATACGAAAACATACGTAAATCAATGATATGCAAATAAACATGAAGATAGGATAGTTGCTTTGCCAATATTTTAAAATTTTTCGGTTATTTCTTGATTGCAAGTTGTTTACAAGGTATTCGAATTAAATAGTTAATTGACGAAGGAGATACTTGTTGAAACTGCATTATAACGCTAAGAAATAAGTAATTAAACTTCTAGTTTCAAAAAATTCTTTTATTATAAATATCACTACAATATTGTTTCGCCATACAATGGCTTCATCAGGTGGATGAATACTGAATATGTACAATGCAAGTTAGAATATTTATGTGAAAATTATTGGGGAATGGTGGTGGAAAAATTTTTACAATCTTAAATTTAGTAGAGGGGAGTTGTTTAAATCTAGTTGGTCATTTAAAGCTAATCCTAAACTATTGTATCTATTAATTTCTAAGTTTTCTAACAGGTTAAGTTTTTTACTTTTTCCTTGAACGTGTAAAATTTTGAAATCTATATTAAATCTATGATTAATTTCTAAACAATGATTTGCGAAAGTTGAATCTGTTTTCTTTTCCTTATGGCTTCTCTCGTGTTCTTTCATCCTAATTTGGAATGTCCTCCCCGTTTGTCCTATGTATACCTTATTGCAATCTTCGCATGTTAACTTATACACACCAGAGTTTGATTCTTGGTCTATTTTATCTTTGTTATTTTTAATAAAGTTCTGTATAGTATTGTCTGTTTTAAATGATATATGTTCGTTATTAAGTTTTTTAATGAAAGTACCAATTTTTTCTGAAATTTTTCCTAAGTAAGTGATTGAATTGTAGGAATTAATTATCTTGTGTTTTATTTTTGGGTAAACTAAGGAAAGGGTTTTAGATTTTTGTTGGCTATTCAAGATGTTATTGATAATATTTATAGAGTAACCATTGTTTAAAGCTATTGTATATATTCTATTTAGTTCAAGGTCGAAATTACTATTACTCATAGGTACATGAATTAATCTATATACCATTGATTGGTATGCTGACAATTTGTGATGAAAAGAATTAGCGTGTATTGTGGTATCTGTATGTGTTGGTTTATGGTATATAGCGAACTCGTGTTTATTAGTTTTGTGTGATATGGTTAAGTCTATAAAATTAATGCTTTTGTTTATTTCTGTTTCTATAGTAAAATTTATTTTGGGGTGAATAGTGTTGATATAATTATGTAAAGTTTTTAATTGTCTATCTGAACCGTTAAAGCAAATTAATATGTCATCAACATACCTAAACCAATATACACAATTACCAAACAGGGGATGTGTACTAATTATAGTTTCTAAATTATTCATGAAAATTTCCGCTAATAAAGGGCTTAGTGGGTTTCCCATTGCTAGACCCTCTGTTTGTTTATAATATAATATAATAATAAAAAAATATAATAATAAAAAATTCCCAGGAATTAATTAACAACATTTCAAACTTGCAATTACCAAACAAATGTAAACTCATTTCTTTTAATGTATCGAATTTGTTTACTAGTATCCCACCCCAGGAGGTAAAAGATTTAATTACTTTACAACTAGAACGTAAAAACACGAACCTTGTCACAAAGACCGAAATTTTACAGCTTTTACAAACGTGCCTGGAACAAAATTATTTTCAATTTAAAAAGAACTTTTATAAACAAACAGAGGGTCTAGCAATGGGAAACCCACTAAGCCCTTTATTAGCGGAAATTTTCATGAATAATTTAGAAACTATAATTAGTACACATCCCCTGTTTGGTAATTGTGTATATTGGTTTAGGTATGTTGATGACATATTAATTTGCTTTAACGGTTCAGATAGACAATTAAAAACTTTACATAATTATATCAACACTATTCACCCCAAAATAAATTTTATTATAGAAACAGAAATAAACAAAAGCATTAATTTTCTAGACTTAACCATATCACAAAACTAATAAACACGAGTTCGCTATATACCATAAACCAACACATACAGATATCGCAATACACGCTAATTCCTTTCATCCTATAACACACAAATTGTCAGCATACCAATCAATGGTATATAGATTAATTCATGTACCTATGAGTAATAGTAATTTCGACCTTGAACTAAATAGAATATATACAATAGCTTTAAACAATGGTTACTCTATAAATATTATCAATAACATCTTGAATAGCCAACAAAAATCTAAAACCCTTTCCTTAGTTTACCCAAAAATAAAACACAAGATAATTAATTCCTACAATTCAATCACTTACTTAGGAAAAATTTCAGAAAAAATTGGTACTTTCATTAAAAAACTTAATAACGAACATATATCATTTAAAACAGACAATACTATACAGAACTTTATTAAAAATAACAAAGATAAAATAGACAAAGAATCAAACTCTGGTGTGTATAAGTTAACATGCGAAGATTGCAATAAGGTATACATAGGACAAACGGGGAGGACATTCCAAATTAGGATGAAAGAACACGAGAGAAGCCATAAGGAAAAGAAAACAGATTCAACTTTCGCAAATCATTGTTTAGAAATTAATCATAGATTTAATATAGATTTCAAAATTTTACACGTTCAAGGAAAAAGTAAAAAACTTAACCTGTTAGAAAACTTAGAAATTAATAGATACAATAGTTTAGGATTAGCTTTAAATGACCAACTAGATTTAAACAACTCCCCTCTACTAAATTTAAGATTGTAAAAATTTTTCCACCACCATTCCCCAATAATTTTCACATAAATATTCTAACTTGCATTGTACATATTCAGTATTTATCCACCTGATGAAGCCATTGTATGGCGAAACAATATTGTAGTGATATTTATAATAAAAGAATTTTTTGAAACTAGAAGTTTAATTACTTATTTCTTAGCGGTATTCGAATTAAGTATTAGTATGGATATCGAACATTAACTTCAAATTTTAACATTCAATTCAAACATTAACTTCAAACTTACAAAGAATTATTGTGAATAGAAAAGTTCTTGTTGTAAAAGTAAAACAATTGGAAAATTGCAATCCATAAATAAAAGATCAATTAATGCATCTCTGTCCGGCTTCTCTAACGGCAAGTATACCTTATATATAAACTGCAAAAAACAATTTTAAAATTATTTTTAGAAAAGTTCGCCAACAAACATATCTGGCGAATCAACAATACAAAAAACTTATGCACCAGAAAGTGACAACAAAGTTAGCAATATAATTAAGGACTGAATATCAAATAATTAGGGTGGATGAGTGTAGATGACCACAGATATACTTGGTCATTGTACAATAAAGGTGGTTATTGGTATTTTACATCGCACTAATCTATATCAACCATATATATAATATCATAAGTTATAATATTAATATATTGTTTAAGTTGTAACTGACAGTTTTAGATATTTTCTCTCATCGTCTAAAATCGAATTACTTAAGTTACAGTTACTTAAGTGATAAAGGCTGGTAAATAATTCAAAACGATTTATTGAAACATGCAGCATACTATATGTATAGCTAATTTATTAATAAGCATTTTCAAGAAGGTGTTTGTTTAAAGCACCATCACGTGTATTCATTTAAAAAGAAAAATAAAATATCTGCCATTTCCTTTGCTTCTTGTCCAAATTATTACAAGATGGTATTATCCCGGCATTGTTGTATTTCAAAAATTTCGAATGTGTTCGATGATCTATAGAGTATTGCATTTGCCTCGACATTTGCTAATATAGTTTTTACTGGTATTTCCAGCGATTTGTGGTCCATTGAAATATCTAACAGTGTCTTAATACCTCTTCAAGATGTAACGCCTGAGGATGTACGGCAGTGTATAAAACAATTGCAAAACAAGCAAACTACTGGTGATGATGCTATGCCAGGATATTAAGTAGAAACTGTACAGTATTTTAATTTTGCCCTTTTAACTAGCAGCAACAAGGGAAAAGCATTTTCAAATTTCAGAATCATCTTCTAAGAGTTCACACTTCTGAAGGAAATCTAGAAATAGTTTTATTATTAATATAAATAAATCGCCTTTATTGCAACAACAGTTAGCTTGCGAAACAAATAATATTATTAAAATATCATACTTGTATAATATACATACTAAATATTCCAATTTGGTGTATTTAATTTAAAATATACATGTAGCAAAAGCTATTAAGGTTGGTTTAAATATACTAAATTCGAAAAATATCCAGACGAGTGGCTTGTTTATGTGTAGAATTGTTATTTTTCCCACATTCCAGAATCCTACTCAATACAAGTTAATATGTACAAATGTTTTCAATATACCTTGTGTTTTGTAAAGAAGTCATGTTCGTAAGAAATTATAACTGAGCGAGAGATAGGCGCCTACACAACGGTTTATCGCAAACTTTGCACATAATTTTAGCACCATCTTAATAAAAATCGGGAAATTCTCCGATAAACTTTATCCCTGTGTCAAACATTGGTTGTCTTTCACGTTTTCTTTCGTTCGACACACTGATATATGTGTTTATAAGATCACAAGTTCAACCGCCTCGCGTCGAGATCTACGCTTTACTAAAACATAAACATTTGGCCGGCATACGCGACCTAACACAATGCATACAATGAACCCGCAAATTTGCAATATTTCTTTTGCAACTGGGTGCGTCTCCTAAAGAAGAACAAAACTTTTCGTAAACATCTCTTGCGATAAGCAATTTCTTGGTTAATACTTAAACTTGTAATTTCGTACGAATAAGTGTTCTTTATAAGACCCGTTGTGTTTTGAAAACGTTCGTACGTATATATTAACTTATACTGAGTAGGATCCTCGAATGTGGGGAAAATCTGACAACTCTATATGTGTCTCTTTTAATATTGTTTTTTGTATATTTTAGAAAATATGTCTCAGCCTTTTAGCGTATGTATATCATTTACTAGCTAACCATTATCCAGTGTTGGATGCAGCACGTCTGTAAGTCATATTTATTTACTCAAATTATTTCTATAAAATAAAAACCTATTATTTTTTCTACACAAATTGCCCTAGCTCGATGTTTAATCAAGTTCCAGTTTGAAGTATTTTTGTGCTTGGGAGTATACTTTAGTAAAAATATTTCCATTAGCAGCAGTAATATCATAGTAATATGTATGCGCAAATGTTAGATATGTTTGTGGATGGATATATAAAGAGCCTTTTCTATATATATAGACGTACATAGTTATACTTAATATAATATTGAAGTTTTCATTTCAAATATATGAGAAATAGTTAAATATATTATCTACGGTGTGCAAAGACAAGTTTGTTGCAAAAATGGATCTCCCTTTAGTCACTGCATAAAACAAAGCCGCCCCAGGTAGCAAAGGACAATAGACAATGACAGAGGCCTTGCAATTCCGTGTGGCCGATAATAATTAGTTTCCGCTGTTGGTTGCATATATTCTTTGATATAATGGAAACAGTGATTGAGCTAGTACGCCAATTCTATCATAAAAAACTCTGGCCGTTCGCAAAACATATATACATAACTTCAATATATTATATCAAATAATAATGGAAAGGAAAATATTATGTACATAAATTGGACTAAAAATATCGATATATACAATATTTTAAGATATATATTAAAATAATATAATACGTGTTATTTCTCCAGGTTTGAAGAAATTTTCGAAATTTGTTTGACCGAAATATAAGTTTTAAATAATGCAATAGTTTGAAATAACACTATATATTCACAAGATAATCGTTAATAAATTGAATCGTGGAGTTCCAGTAATTTAGTATAAATGTATGAATATGGCCTTAATAGTAAAGACCGAGAAACTGGCTAACATACATGCACACATATTATATATATATATATATATATATATATATATATATATATGTATATATTATATATATATATATACAGTGTGGTCATAAAGTTTGGAACCAAGCTTATAACCGCATTATTTTACATTTTTAGGAAAAACGCTCGGACAGGTAAATTTTCTTTTTTAAAACGACATCTTTTGACATACAATTTTTTTCTATGACGTCATTAGTTTTCGAGTGATGACGTTATCAACACTTTCTTTAAATGGCAACCATATTATTTTTTTCTTGTTTTTGGTAGATCTTTATATCCACCAAATAGTGATATAAAACATTTGGTATGTTGCATCACAATTTTTTTGAAGAAATGATATAAATTTAGAAAAAAATACGAAAATTTTATTTTTCTACAAAATTAAAATTAAATTAAAAAAAATACATCTGAACTTAAATTTATTGTAACAGTTAACGTAAATTTTCAAAATGGACCCCACCAACCAACTGACACTGTCCCAGCCGAGTGTAAACACTTCGTATACTCGCCTCAATTATGTCTGGGGATATTTGTGTAAGTTCTACGCGAATTCGTTCTTTTAAATCTTCTAAATTGTTCGGTTTGTTAAAATACACTTTCGATTTCAAATAACCCCACAAAAAAAAAGTCTAACGGAGTCAGGTCAGGAGAACGAGGTGGCCATTCTATGGCGCCTCTCCGTCCAATCCATTTATTGGGAAATATTTCGTCAAGATAGTGGCGAACCTCTACACCATAATGGGGAGGCGCCCCATCTTGTTGAAACCAAATATTTGGATGGGGTACATCACCATCCTCGTGATTTGGGAAAATAACAGCGAGTGCTGGAACCAGTTCAAATCTTAAAAATTCTAAATATTGCACAGCAGTCAAATTTTCTTCAAAAAAAATATGGTCCTAAAATGCGTCGTCCAATCATTCCAACCCACACGTTAACTTTTGCTCTGCGCTGAGTATGACACGCTTGAGTCGAATGCGGATGGTTCTGCGACCAATATCTGCAATTATGGCGGTGAACAGATCCATTTAGGCAGAACGTAGCTTCATCTGAGAAGACGATGTTTTCCAAGAAATTTGGATTTTGGTCACAACGTAACATTACGTCTTCACAGAACTGCAGTCGACGATCTTCGTCATCCTCATGTAATTCCTGTACAAGTTGAACTTTGTAAGGACGATAGTGTTCTTTTTTAAATAAGTTGACGACAAATGAGTGAGCCACCTGATTGGCTAACGCAAGTTATCTGGTGGAAACATGATGCCTTTCTTCTGCTTCTAGAAGCACATTTAATTTCACATCTTCTCCTACTTGAGGTCTACCTTGCCGTGGTCGATCTTTTACGGATCCAGTTTCGGTAAACTTTCCAACTAGTTTTGTCACCGTAGACCTGGTAACTGGAGGTCTATCAGGGTGTTCATGGTTAAACAATTCGCATGCTTCTGCATGCGTTCTTTGTCTGTCCCCATACCCAACCATAATTCAAATTTCGATTCTTTCTCGCTCAGATAAATGTGTCATTTTTTATATTAGCGAAAATGAACAATTTTTACGCAATATCTCAACAATTTAACGTCAAAAATAGAAGTAAATAATTCAACAATGTTGTCGCCATAGAAACAATTTCAAACTAAAATTTTTGTACATAAATTGTATAAAAAGAAGCAAGAATGTCATAAAGAAATATCTTGCAAAAATGTGCGTGTTTTTTTTTTTGTAAATTTTTTGCATAGTAACATGAGTACATGTGCTTTTGACGATCCGGTTTGGTCAAGAAGAATATTTAAGTCCTCACACAAGACAGAAGTGTGAAAAAAACTTACTTACATATTTCAGTAAATTTTGTAAGCTTAATTAGTTTTTGAAATCTTCAATTTTTGGGCGATAATTTTAATTAAGAAATGGTCTACGAGAGAAACACTTGCCTCAATATCATATACATTAAGAGGCAAGTGTTTGTCTCGTAGTTTTAGATTGGCATGTTAATTTAGTCTTTACAGGGATGCAGTGTATAGTAGTTGTGCGGAAGCGTTTTTCTTACTTTACTGTGCCCCATGTGCGACTTTTAATTAGTAGTTTTTACCTACTGATGATGACAACTTAGTTGTCGAAATACGTATTTAGGATACGACTAATAATTGTGGTAAGGGGTTATATACCTTTTTTTTTAATTTTTATTTAACCACAGTCTCCATTGAAAGGACCTTTCTATACACTTAACAATTACAATTAGTATAAAATTAAAAACCTCTGATTTAATACATAAAATAAATACAACTAAATCTATTTGATTATACTTAAATAAAACTAAAATACAAA
The DNA here is from genome assembly GCA_935421215.2 of Melolontha melolontha. Classification (NCBI taxonomy): domain Eukaryota; kingdom Metazoa; phylum Arthropoda; class Insecta; order Coleoptera; family Scarabaeidae; genus Melolontha; species Melolontha melolontha. The sequence continues at coordinate 90,182,499 of OW285239.1, forward strand.
TTAAATCTATATGGACGAAACAATACAAATGATTAAAAAAGCAACTATATAATACCTAAAACATTATACCCTACATTTTAATTATTTATCACAAACATCGGTGCTACCTGCAAATTTGTTGCATTTTTCGCGAAGTAATGAAAATGTAAATATGCTTTCTACATATTACGATGATAATTTATTCGAATTTTTTATAGAAAAAAATTCACCCTTAAGTAGGATTCGAACCCGCGTGCATGGCTTGCCGGACCATTGCTCTAACTACTAACCTATCAAAGGCAGTGATTTCGAATCTTTGTGAGGATGCCTTGAGATACATCAAGGAAACATATGATATATATCTTGCCCGTAGTAACCCGTTGTTGTGCAAACCCTACTTAATTGCGAATAAAAAATTCGAATAAATTAGCGTCGTAATATGTAGAAAGCATATTTGCATCGGTGTTATCTTTTAGCAGTACAAAATACATATCAGCGATATTTCCTTATAAAAATATCGATACTCGATATTTATCGCTCGAAAAATATTGATCTAAAAATATCGGTATTTTAAACAATAATTTCGATGTATTTATGAAATATCGATATATCGTTGCCATCCCTATTATGCCTACAAAATATGTCAATGTAATTTTTAATTATGCTTTGAATTTCTTGTTTTTTAAACGAAAATAATTTTTCATTTGAACATCATTTAATTCCTAAGAGAGATAGTACTATCCATATTTCTTTCTTTTCACTTAAAATATCGCTAATATAACTTGTGTATTGCTAAAATGTATTGCTAAATAAATGGTTGAGATGGTATGCCACGTTTAAGATATATTATTACTAGTATCATAAAAATCAAAGCCTTTTATGATAGCTTTGGGGTACTAGCTCAGTCAAAACTTTCATTGTACGAAAAAGTACCTGTAAAAACACAATACTACTGCTTCCGTCTGGCTGTAAGAGATTGGGAGCGACTCATTACCGTCTACTGTTTGTGCCACGTGCAATATGTAACGGGCCAAACTTGTATTTGTTTTGGGTCTGATAATGGTTCAGTTATGTTTTATACAAATGATACGTACAGTTCGTTTACAAATTAATGCCCCCCTAGTCACCGCTAAATATAAATTTTACTATATTCATACGTCCAAATACGTAAACACTATTATGTGCAATTAAAAAAAAATACAAAATATTCATAAATATTTATATTGTAAGATATTTTATGTAAAATGTGTTTTACTTTTAATTTTCTCTTCTCAATTGTTTTCTCTATTATGGGGCAAGAAATCTGCAAATGATCTTTTTTGAATAAACTAGATCAAATTTATAATATGTATTAGTTTCTAATTTATTATTGCTTGTTCAGTTTATTAAAATCATATATAATTTATAGAAAATTCAAATATGTAAACACTAGGGTTTACTGTGATTTTTGCTTTTGTGAAATACAGAGATGTTTTGAAAACGAAACTATTTATAAATTCTTAGATATAAATTTACGTTGAAATACAATAAATGCCCTTCACTTCTTTTATAGGATGTAAGATATAAGGGAATATCAAAATTCGTTTTAGGAATGTATTTCGTTTCAAATTTTTATTTTCTTGTACAGGTGAGGCATAATAACGAGCGATTTTTAAAAGGCTGTTAAATAAAAACACTTCGTTTAAGAAAATTTCTGATTTCATAATATTAAAATACATGAAAAAGCATTTTCTGCAATAGTAAAACGTCGGTTATTTTTTGAAGATAACTCCGCTAAGATGCCTTCCGTTTAGACGCACACATTCCTCCAGCCGGACCTTGAAGTGACTGCCAGTGGGATTTGAACAACTTCTTGTCGGATCCGCTCTTTCAGGCCTCCAATTGTTCGAGGAGGGTTATCTTGTTAAACTTTACTTTTCAGATAACCCCACAAGAAAAAGTCACATGTTGTGAGGTCCGGTGAACGAGAGGGCCATGCAATATTCCCATTTCGAGAGATCACATGATTAGGAAACAAACGATTGACAATATTCATGCTTACTCGAGCAGTGTGGGATGTTGCTCCGTCCTGCTGGAAAAAAGTCTCATCGTTCACGTCGTAGTGTGCAAGTTGTGGAGTAAAAAAGTTTTCCAACATTCCTGCGTATCTCTGCGAAGTCACTGTTACAGCATTGCCAAGGCCATCTTCAAAAAAGTATGGCCCTATTATTCCTAATGAAGACATGGTGCACCACCCACACAGTAACTTTTGCGGAGTGCAATGGTTGCTGATGCAGTTCTCTAGGATTAACGTCACTCCAAAATCGAAAGTTCTGCTTGTTCACGTAACCGGAGAGATGGAAGTGCGCTTCATCACTCATCCACAAACGGTTTACAATGTCCTCGTCTCGATTAATCAAGTCCAAAAATTTTAAGCTGAACCGGCGTCGGCTCACATAATCTGTTTCCTTAAGGGCCTGAACCATTTGGATCTTGTAAGGATGAAAGTGCAAATCTTTGTGTAAAATTCTTCTTACTGTTCTGTTTGAAATCCCAAGTGTAACGCTGTGTGGGCGAGCAGAGTGACGAGGGCTTTCGTCAATGGCGACTCTTACACGTTCAATGTTTTCAGGTGTGCGCACAGATATTGGTCTCCCAGTTTTCTTCCTTGTCGTTGACGACGTCTCTTCAAAGTTCTCAACCCACTTTTTAATCGCACAGGCAGATGGCACTGGCCGATTTCGATTAATGTTGAAGTGGTTGCGAAATGCACGACGTGCTAGCTGGTACGAACTACTGTTTTGATAAAATGCTTTCACAGCGTACGCACGATGCTGTGGGGTCCAACATTCCATTGTGACTAAATGCTATTTCGCGCCGAACGTAACTGACACTATCCCCTCCACGTTCCTCTGACGCAGCTTAATTCGCGCGCTTTTTAAAATCGCTCGTTATTATGCCTCACCTTGTATATTTATATAGTAGGTGTTCAATAAAATACAAACACTTTCTCTTTTGAAGAAATAAGGTATAAAACAACGTGGCATTTAGTAATATAACATTTATTATCCAAATATTAATTTATATATATATATATATATATATATATATATATATATATATATATATATCAATTGATAAATTATTGGAGTTTTTCGGCTTTTATATGAAATATATATTACATATATATATTTATATTTCATATAAAAGCCGAAAAACTCCAATAATTTATCAATTGTTATATTTAATAAACGGCTAAGAAATTATCTAAACACTTTTATATATATATATATATATATATATATATATATATATATATACGTTATTATGTTTTTTAATGAGTTTCTATTTCTTTTTGAAATGTTCAATCCCACTCTACTATTGAAGTCACCTGCTATATATATTTTTCCTTTAGCATTTTCAACTACTATTGTCAGGTCATTCCAAAACTTATCTTTGTTTTCTTTTTTATCATCTTTGTTGGGTCCATATACTACTATAATTGTTCTATGTCTGCCTATAAGTTCTTGTCGCAATTCAATCATCAGTATTCTCTCCGAAGTTGCTTTCCAATTATATATTTCTTTAGTTAGTTTATTAGTTATGATGCATTCAACCCCTGCTTGTACTCGTTGGTCCTTTGCTACTCCGTTATATATCATTACATGATTATTTCCTATCTTCATCATTCCTTGTCCCTTTTTCTTTGTTTCGGTTATTGCTAGTATATCTACTCTCATATTTTCGAATTCTTCCGCTAATTCATTTTCTTTCCCTGTTATACTTTTTATATTCCATGTAGCTAATTTCCATAATTCGTTCTCCATGTCATTGTTTACTAACTTACTTCTAATTCTTGTTCTGTATCATGTCGTTGTGGGTTTGCTTTATTTCTTTGTATCAAAATCTTGTCCTCAATGTTTGCAAATTCCGTCAATCTATATCCATCCTGCATGTATATATATTCAGTTTTTTGTTTGAGTCTTCTCCAGTTTTTCGTTGTCTTCATTCCAACGCCATTCAACCCCGTTTATAATTACTTTGCCATATCCTATTTTTACTTCTTTCCTCTTTTCCTTTTCACTTTTTGCGATGCTTCTTATTTGTTTTTGTTTTTCTCTCTTTTTGTGTTAAATCCTCATCTATATAAACCTTATTGTCTTTCAAACTTCTTAATTTCCTTTTATTTTGCATTATTTCCCTTTTTTGTGTCTCATTTTCAAGTTCTATCATAGAAACGTTGTCCCTTACCTTTGTAACCTCTTTAGGAGAGATATCTATGCCCATATTTTGTTTTATGAATTCCATTATAATGAATTTTAATTGAATTTTATCGTTTGTGTTCAACCTTAGTCCATGTAATACTACATTATTTTTCCGTATTGTCTTTTCAGTTCGTTCCAATGTTTTTTGCATGCCTTTTATTTATAATAGTGTATTATAGACCAGTCAGAGAAAGTTCTTATTATTGCCGAGCATACAGTTCACTGCCGAGGCAATTCATATGCTTGCGCTTTCGGTGCGAGAAATTGAATAAAATTGAATTTTATCGATTACAGAGCTATTTATCATGAATCGAAAAAAATATTTCAGACAAATCCTTCGTACTTTTTCCAATAAAATTAGAATCTGTAATAAAAAATGTACGGGTTCCTATTTAAGGTTTCAAAGTTACCCCCGGTTCACCTACATAGAGGGAGAAAGAGGGACTAATTCTAGCACCAATGTATTTCCTCCATTGGATTTCCTCCTCCTCTGGAAATTCTTCGGGAACTGCTATGTTTGACTGTTTTCCCCATTTTAACATAAAAAAAACGTATTTTACAAACTTTTCAAAAAGAGTTCCTATAAATATGTCTATCGGTTTAAAACGTTCTCCGCCGACTTTTAATGCCCAATCTCCATTGGTCCCTCTCTTCCCATAAGTTGTTCTCAAAAACTTCTAACTTCTATCTACTTGTCGATCCCTTCCTTTCAACTTCTTCTAGATCTCCCTCTCCTGCACTTTCCATGTGGGGTCCATTCCATCACTTGCTTGGGTAGCCGTTCCTCTGGCATCCGTTGTACATGTTCATACCATTGAACTTATTTCGTTCTGATGCCGTCTACTATGATATACTTGACTCCCCTAATTTCTCTTATTCTCTCATTTCAGATTATGTCCCTTCTACGTCTACTTGCTGCTCTTCTCGAGACGTCCATTTCTGTTACCATCAAAACTTTTACTGTTTCATCTTTTTACTTATCTTAACCATTGTTTTGCATATTAGAATCTTATTTCTTTTGGTGATCTTTTTATCCCAGAGAATGTTATTTAAGTGAGCTACATCTTTGGCTATAGCCTCAGTGTTCCTATATTGTATGGCTTCATGCAAGGTGCCATCCTGTGACACATGTAGTCCCAGATATTTGTAAGTGTCGCAATATTAAGTTTTCTGCTTATCATTTAAGATAGATAGGTTCTCTTTGTAAGCCACTTTTGCACATGTATCCTGATTTTTCTGTGTTCACCTCTAGACCCAATTTGTGATATTCTTCGATCAATTTACGTGTCATATATTATGTCGTCCACATCTTGAGCTAACACTATTTGATCATCTGTGAAGCAAAGCGTGTATATATTTCTTTCTGTCAATGGGGTCCTATTTTCTATAAAGTGTATAAAAATGAATCAGAATTTACAATATCGAAACATAAGTTTAATGTTTGTATGATTTTAATAAATTTAAGAACAATTATAGATTCCAAATTAATGCATATCGTGAATTTGATATAGTTTGTTGTGAGAAAATCCATGGGCAATTATTTTTCTTTAATAGACAAAACTGAATACGCTATAAATTTACAAAATAAAAAATTCAAAGTGAAACACATCTTATATAAAACGTCTTAAAAATATATTTTATTAGTCGCATACAATGAAATATATAAAAGAATTTTTCGACGACCGCTAGTGTAAATAGCGAAAATCGCAAATGAAGCATTTACTAGAGGGGTTTCTAAATGCTTCATTACGTACGTGTGCTGTAAATTAACTGTCAATTGCCAATTTTAAAAAAATAACAAAAGTAGTGAAACAGCTCCCTTTTCGTGTGGTTATCTTAGTAGTTTTCTTAGTTCTGAGAAGACTTGTTGATGCATTTTTTGGATCTTAAAGATCTTATGTTGGTGACATTGATTTTAGATATTCGATATTTGACATTTGGAATTTGTATCTTCACAATAAAACGTATTTATTTAGAAATTTTGTCGGAATATTGGCGGTCATAAAGAAACTATGGTACAAAACTCGAGTTGTAAAGCAATTACGCCCTCGTGGAATTACACTTTTTCCACTCGTGCGTAATATGTTATTTACAACTCTAGTTATGTAATATACTATACTATATTTAGTCTAGACGTATACGTAAGAATTTGTGAATAATTTCCTTTGCAATTTTTCTTATATTACACAAATGTGATTCTTTTCACATTGGTCTTGTTCACATACGTATTTGATCCTTAGCACTGACGGAGGATCATTCATTTCTAAACAAAATGTATGTGTCATCTGTATAAAATATAACATAATCAGTATCATGTTTCACTTGCACGAGGGCTAAAATTAGAATAACGTTCAGGGCCTGATGTATGTTGTCGAACATAAAGAATTAAAGGTTAATTTTAGATAAAATAATATCTACAAAAATAATCTATAAATGACACACACTCTATTCATTAGTATGTGCTCTTGTTGTACTAAATAATCAATTAGAACACAAAATTTGAAGAAAAGTGAAGTTTAAGTTTTAATATTCTTCCAACAGCAATGAATTCGTGAAAGAATAGTTTGCGGTCCCCACTAACAGGGGCGCTACATAGAAATTTTCATATCTTTACTACAGACATGTGTGTACAAAATATATTTTACGGCTTCTTTGTGATGGAACCAATTGTTCTTTGTGCTTATAGAAAAAAGTGTAAATGAACGGAGTTAGGGCTAAAATCTAGACAGTGATCGCCATAAAAATTTCCTTAATGTTTCCATAGTATTATTGCAGTGTTTAGATTATGAAAGCAGTGACTATAATGAAATATTCAAAATATATTTCTTTCTCTCATTAAAAAAGTGAATAGGAAATTTAAAAAAACTTGAGCAGATAACTATTTTGTATCTAGATTTATTATGAATATATACAACAAGATTGATTAAATTACTGTATATTGTGATCTAGAATCAGAAATCTTTATATATCTATACACAAAAACCTATTTTTTTTTATTTACAAACTGTTAATAGTAGATATTAATTATAAAAAATTCTTACCGGCTTCAAAATATTTGTTATAAGGTGGTTTAGGCAGTGGTTTTGGCTTGGAAGGTGGGTCGAATGGTTGATTTAATGCAACGAAATGCATTGAAAATCCAAATACGAATATAGCTAGTACGGCCAAAAATCTTCCTAGATCCTTCATCAAATTTCCAATAATAATAGCCCACGGTCCGAAAAGATGATGGAACGAGAGGAAATCCAAAATTTGAACACAAGCCAACAGGAAGGACAGCGCGAATAGTTGATTTCTGCAGTACATTAATGTAGGCCAGTATATGTACCCAATGACAAAACCTAATAAATGCGCACCAACACCGAATATACCAAATAACAACACAGATAGTTTTATCCAGCCCAAGCCTGATTTATCACTGGGATTGGTCAATTCAAATAGGAGTAATCCACTAAGCCATATGAGAAGGATCCATTCATACCAGTGCGGTAATAAATTCGCTCTTGCAACGGGATATATCGGGAATATAGCGACTAATAACAAAAACAACATCAAATATATATGCGACGTCAGATAAGACATAAATTTTATGATTGGTACTTTATGATATTTATGACTTAATGGAAGAGTAAACGTGATCCATATAGGAGGGCATATTACGAAGACTATAAACAACAACATTGTTTTCCACGCCGCCCAATTGAGAGCTCCTCTCCAGAGTTCCTGAAAACAAATTTTCAAATTAAAATATCAGTCCACGATATTATACTAACAAGGGAAGGTTCCAATCCCGACAAAAAAAAATTAAACTTTGTGGATGGGTAGAAGGACATAGTTTTATGTCGAAGAACTTTTTAAGAGGGCGAAAATTCCTTCCAAAGTAAACATGATTTTCGGTTTTTAGCATGTATCTCGGTAATAAGAAAAAGTATTAATGTTATATATCAAAGTATTTTATTTTTGATGCTCTATGGCATATGTGAAGCTTTCACTATATTGTAGTTTTAAAGTGAAAAGTTTACATCTTTCCCGCCACTTTTATATTCTAAAGTTATAATCGCATAATACAAAATGGTGCAAAATAAGTACGAAATTGACTGTGTTACACTTCGAATATATCAAGGCTTTTGTTTTATATCCCGCTTTAAAATATATTATTCAGAAATAAATCAAACTTAAAAATTCGTGGCGTTTTAATTAATATTTTCAAGAGAAAGCCTTTCTTTTGTATCGCACTGATGATAAACGATAGCCTTTCGAGAATCTATCTGTCGGTATTTAATAGAATTTTATATTATGCATTTTCACTTAGTTATTAATTACATACAACGTTTATTCTAATTATATCTTAATTAGTCATTTTATTTAGTATTAAACACTCCTTTCTAGATGTAAATACCGATATCTAGTTAGCCTAGACCGCTTCCGTGTATAAAAAAAATTATTGCGATACCATAGCCACGAAAAATAACATATTAGAAGTGTCAGTGTAAAGTATCACGTCAAAAAGTCAAACCAAAGTTCAAAGCGCAATAAAATTTGAAAAAAAGGATGTCGGCCGAAATTGTGAAAATCGAAAAATAGGAGTATCGAGTCATCATCAAGTACCTGTATTTGAAGGAGTTAAAACGTAAGCAGATTCGCGAAGATATGCTTAATACCCTTGGCGATCAATGTCCTTCGTATGCGACCGTGAAAAATTGGATTGCAAACTTCAAAAGGGGTAAATTTTCCATTGAAGATGAACACCGATCGGGAAGGCCAATTTCTGTGTCCGTCCCCGAAAATGTTGATGCAATTCATGACAACATGATTTGTCAGATCGTTGAATTTGGCTAAAACGAATATCTGAGTCACTGATATTTCATATGAACGCGTCCATCATATAGTTCACGTCGATTTGAACATGAGAAAAATTTCTGAAAAATAGATCCCCAAATGTCTAAATGTTGACCAGAAGCGTGCAAGGGTGGAAGAATCGCTTTCAATGTGAGCTCGGTTTGAAAGTGATGCAGACTTTTAGCCGTATTGTTACTATGGATGAAACTTGGATACATTTCTATGACCCAGAAACAAAGCAACAATCGATGGAATGGAGACACTCTGGTTCTCCAAGGCCTAAGAAGTTTCGCGTTCAAAAATCTGATGGAAAAGTTCTTGCTTTAGTTTTTTGGGATTGCCATCGAGTAATCATGATTGATTTTCTGGTTAAGGGTAGAACAATAACTGGGAATTTTTATTCGACGTTACTGACTACTCTAAGAGAAAAAACTATGGAGAGAAGACGCGGAAAATTATCCATTTTGCAGGACAATGCCCCTGCACACAAATTTGTGAACAATTCGTGATTTAAGGTTCGAATTACTCGAACACCTGCTTTATTCGCCAGATCTGGCTCCGTCCGACTGTCATGTCTTTCCTCAAGTGAAAAAAATTTAAAAGGTCGTCAATTTTTGATTTGTAGAACAAGATAAAAATTTCTTTTTGAGAGGTCTACAGGCGTTGCAGGATCGCTGTTTTAAGTGGAGGAGGAGAATATGTTGAATAATAAAATATTTTGAAGAAGAATTTTACAATACATCCTCGTATTATACCGACTGCTTACAAATTGACATAACTAATAGCCGCGTTAGTGTAAAAGCTATCTAAACCGTATCCCGTCACATATTTTAATATATTTCCGCAAGGAATATTTTTATTTATTATAATAATAATTTCATTGATGTCACAACACTTTAGCTCGCGTTTTTAATTAATTCTTAATTCCTTATACATCGCTATTAGCAATCGGATTGGTTTTTCCTAAACTAGATAATAAAAACGACCTCCCCTACCGTGACTTTTCTCTAGACGAGCTCTCCTTGCATACCTAACATTTTGGAAGTCTGATTACGAATTAATTTAATATCTTTGATACCTATATCGAGAACATGATCTTCCATTAAGTAAAAGTAATTGATTTTTTGGAAATAACTAACAATAAAGTACTTATCAACATTTAAATGAAGTTTAATGAAACGTGACCAAAAAACCATAAAATTAATAGCCGATTGTAAGTTAACTCCATCTACGGAAGTCGATACACGGATATATAATTTAATATCATGGGCATAGACAAGGAACAAGCAAGGTAAGGAATCCAAGAGACCATTTATAAATAAAGTAATAAGTAATGGACCTATGTTTAAGCCTTGAGGCACATCGGTAATTGAATAGAAAACAAAGGATTTATAATCATTATAAAAAACATAGTTACTTCTATTGTTCAAATATGATGACATCAATTTAACCAGAGAAGAAGCAAATCCGTAAAATTCTAATTTCCGTAATAAAATCCGGTGATCTATAGAATCGAAGGAAAACTCAGTGTATATGACTTCAACCTAACCTCGATCATCAACAACTTCAATAACAAATTGGTGATAAAGTAGCAAGTTTAGTAATAGTGGACCGACCAGAAAAAAAAGATGCTGTTGAAGTGAGATATAAGATTCTATGTTAGAAAATAAAAAACCTTGAAAAAGTTATGGTAATATAGCTGTAGGGCTGTAATTCACAAACTACGATGTTAATCTTTACTAATAACTTATTCTACTGTTTCAGATCGCCAAAAACAGGAGCTACACGTTATTTTAGTTGAGTTGATAACTAAGAGTAAGGAAGATACACCTTTTGAAACGCAAACTAACTTCATACTGGAATTCATGAATGTGAACTGCACAGCACATTAATAAGGATCAACCGCCCACACTCAAAGACCAAAGAGTTTAATGTTGTGAATTACTGCAAAAGTCTGAATAAAGGTCGTTTATTTATATCTACCACACAAAGGAAATATAAACAGATTTACACAATCGCGCAACTTTATAGACGGAAAAATCGTTAAAACGATGAAAAATTCGAGGAGAAATATTGGTACAAACAACAGACTCGATATTTAACAAATTTGTCAGGGGTATGAAATTGGGAGCGATCGTTCACAATACAGATCTAGAACAGTGAATATTGTACCTCAAGTGGATCCAAAGAATAGTTCCGAAAAAAAAAAAAAAATTGTAAGCAAATCATATGGGACCAGTACCAAGATGGCCTATGTACAAGGAAAAATATATAATGTGGATGCAAGTGGTTTCCTGTTAGAATTATATTCAACTCATACATTGTCTCTCCAATGTTCTAAACAAGCCCATTCTGTAGTACAGTCCGTGTTATCAAGACTTAATCCTACACTATTCTACCAGTAAATATCTCTCCTTTATACTGGGTTGTCAGCTAAACGCACGTCGGTCTATAGCTCCTAAACCAATGTAGTTAGGAATTTCGTTCGTATGTCAATCTATTGTATTTGTAAGACTCTATTTTATGAAAATATTTTTGAGTGTACAAGCTGGCCCATATAAGTGTGACGATATTAAAGTAATTTTTTGTAAATGAGGCACCCTGTATTTTTTTGCATATTTCAATTAATCTTAACGCACTTTATCAATTGCCAAAAATTTATTTCATTAGTTCTGGTATTTTAGGAGGAATAAATTAAAAATTAAAAAAAAAAATTGTAACGATTTTCTGGATATTTACGAAAAACCATTTATTTTGCTTTCCATAGTAAATTTTTATTAACAGATTACCTATGCGGCTACTCGTTAGTATGACAATGTTGCTAATTATTCTGCATTCGGTGACATCTTGTGGATATTATCCACCCTTTTGTAATAAAAATGAAGTATACGATCCAAGAATCAATTGACATGGTTTATATCATCGGAGAATCCTTAAAGAATTGTCTTCTAGCATTCCGAGTGTACGGCGAGAGGTTTTCTGATAGAAGGCACCCAGATGTAAGATGGATAGATTTGACAGGACTGGGACAGTTAAATATGAAAAGCATGACAGAGTAAAGCTCGTAGTAAATGTAGTAAATAAAGAAAATGAATTTAACATTTTTGCAAATGTTGTTGAAGACACATATAGAAGTACAGCAGACATTAGTGATTTGGTGCACATAGGTCAAACTTTTGTAAAAACATTTTGAAAAAGCATAAGTTCCATCCATATTATGTATAACTGAATGAAGCACTTCAAGGGCAAGATTTTGAAAATAGGATAAATTTCTGCAATTGGGGTTTAAGTCGAATTCGAGAAGATGTACGGTTTTTAATACTGTATTGTTTACCGATGAGGTGACTTTTCACAATAATGGTCATGTGAACAGGCATAATCTACATTACTACGCCAATGTGAATCCAAATTTTGCATGGGCAATTGACTGGCAACACAGATGGAGTGCAAACGTCTGGGGAGCCATAATTGGAGACCGCATAATGGGACCCCACATTTTTTATGGACATCTCAATGGGGATTTTTTTCAAAGATTTTTAGACGATCTTGATAATCTTCTAGAAAATATACCATTAAGGCTATTTAGTAGAATGTGGTTCCAGTTAGACGAAGCGTCTGCTCATTTTAGTATTGAAGTCCGATATACTTTGAATTGAATTAAATTGGATTGGAAGACAAGAACCTGTTCCGTAGCCTGCAAGATCACCAGATCTGACTAAACTTGATTATTTCGTATAGGGATACGCTAAAGATATGGTCTACCGAATACCCCTAACTACACCAGAAAACATGCGAGAAAGAATAAGAGAAGCCTTTAATACAGTAACTCCTTTAAGTTAGAAAATGTAAATAGGTTAAATCTGTGTTTATAACAAAATGGTAGAGTGTTTGAATACTTAATTTAATTATGTTTAAAAATTCTCTAATATTTTTAATTTCCTTTTCTAGTCAGTAATTTTTTTTATGATTTTTATTTATTTCTCCTAAAATACTAGAACTAATGAAATAAATTTTTGGGAATTGATAAAGTGGGTTAAGATGAACTGAAACGTGCAAACAAATAAAATCTAATTTAAAAAAAAATACTTTAATATCGTCACACTTATATGGGCCACTTGTACACTCTAAAATATTTTCCTAATATAGAGTCTTACAAATAGAATAGATTGACATATGAAGGAAATTACTAACTTCATTGGTTTAGGAGCTATAGACCGACGCGCGCTTAGCTGACAACCCTGTATATTGTTTACAGGAAGCAGGGGGGTATATATTTATATTTAGCTTGCATATTCAAGAATTTTTAATTAATTCTGTGAATATAGTCCAAATTTCACTCTCAAACAAATAACGGCCATTTACATTAATTTTCATGAAAGGTTGGTTTTGATTTCTTTTGTTCATATAACGATATATTATTTTTCGTTTTATTTGCTTATTTGAATCATTATAGAGTTTTCTTTTATTTAATTAGTTCGAAAACTATTTTTATTTAGAAATAGTTTCTCTAATAAAGAGGATTTTAATTTAAAATATTTAAATGTTAACATAATTTGTTACCTGATTTCTCGCGTATTTTTCTTAGTGGAAGACAATTTAGAAAACTGTTCTGGATTGCATTACACAGATAATCATAAAAAGTATGGCCCGAGTCCTGACACAAAACCATAGTTTAATCAATATCAGGCACAGAGTCAACAAATCATTCTTCATGTACTAATGTTGTCTTCTAAGTGGCAAAATTGGCGAACTTCACATTTATGTAATGATACTATGAAAGTAATGAGTATAGTTGTATTGTCTATGCAAGTATTCGAACCTTGTAGGCATGATCAAAATCACATTGATATTAAAGAAGTTAATTAAATCATTAAACAAAATACAATAAATATTCCTTGTTAGAAAATTGAGATTAAAATCACCGTCCAGTACAATAGTATTGCCTTTCACGTCTATTGGTTCATGTGTTTTAGAGAAACGTGCCAAAAATGTATGAATGTCAATAGAAGGTACCCTCTATATATTACTAATATTATAATCTAGCAATCCACTTGTACTACACTCAGTTAAGTTTGATCTTGACAATTGTTCAATCAACGTAATAGTATCAAATTTAATTTTGTTTCTCTGTAAATAGTAACACCACATTCTAAAAACTGAAATTCGTTATTGGCCCTTAAAACGTTTTTCGACACAAAAAATTTTTTGCGCGTATCTTAGAGGACTGCACAAAGTTTAATTTTCTTCTTTTGGAAGTCGATAACATTGTTATTATTGAACGAAACAATCTTTACTAGGGAAATGTATTGAATATTTGAATTGATTCGGCATTTACTTGATGAAGATCCATAATTTAAAATAGAAATAAAACTACGGTTCTAATCTTCACTATAAAAGTGAAGATTAGAACCGTAGTTTTATTTCTATTTTAAATTTTTGTATTGAATATTATTGTCACTAAAGAAAATAACAATAGTAGTATAACAATTCTTATTATTTTTCCTAAACGAATCCTATATTTAATTTTAAAAATTGTATACCGCATGCATTTTAATATTATAGGCTGTTCTAACATTTTATTTTAAATTTCTTTAATTGCTAACAGATTTTTGCAATTCCCTGGTCGGTATGCTACTCAGCCAGTAATATATTTTCTGAAAATAAATAAATGCATTGGATTGCACATCTCACACGCAATAACTGCAGAAGCTAAATACATCAACGAGAATATTGAGTATAGTGAAAACGTTTAGAGAATACCACATATGTCATCAGTCATCACAAAGCTGCACGAACAAAAAGTGCCAGGGAGTAGGTGATTTAGAGGGCAGAGGTATTAGGAATGATTTTTTAAAAACTTCATAATTGTGAAAATTTTGTTTTTGCATAAAACTACAATATTTCTAATGAATTTAATTGATATTAGGGAAGCAAATTATTATTTACAGAAGTATTAATATGAATCTTTAAATCTACCTCGTTATGAACTTTGCTACTAGTATAATTTTAATAAAATTAAGTCAATAAATTTTTCGCTACATTAACTTCCTTCTAAATTTTTAAACGTGGGCAATATTTTCTCTTTCTTGGCTATGTTTAACTTTGCCTTTTACGCCAACTTTCTTCGACGATGAAGCCATCCATCACTGTATAAATAATTTCTAATTATTTATACAATAGAATAGAATATATACTTTTTAAACTTGCCAATCGAATAATATAGAAATATTGATAAAGACAATTATTTAAGAACAATAATTTACTAAATTCAAAGAAGCAACAACAAAACATAAACACCAATATAACTCAATCGTAAGCGGCACGCTACTGTTATACAAACACCCCTAAATTGGATCAGATGGCTTATAATGAACTCGCCCAACTCTAATACTTATGCTTAGAGACCAAACACATCGGGCCGAAATGACGTTATTACGACGGATGATATAAATAGTCTACAGCATCTGTAAGTACATCACGCAGTTATTGAATAGCACTATTCATTCGGTTAACCGCACACAAAAAATAGATGCAGTTAACCGAATGAATAGTGCTATTCAACAACTGCGTGATGTAGTTACATATGTTGTAGACTATTTATATCGTCCGTCGTAATGACGTCTATTTCAGCCCGATGTGTCCGGTCTCTAACTTATGTTCACAGCGGATTATGACGTATGTGGTATTCTCTAAATGTTTTCACTATAACAACACTGCTTCAAATTAATTAATTCCAAAGGTTTTGGAATTAATTCAGGTTTCCCAAGCTTATTGCCAGCTATATTGCATTTGCGTTAATATTTTAGTCAAATATCTTTCACAATAAGATGTGGCAACTCTGTACGGTATTCCCATAAGCACTTTACTGTTTTTCAAAGCTGGTTTTACGTTTGTCGATAAATTGTTCGATAAGTTGATCGATTTCTGGCTCAATAACTCGTAAATTTATTGAAGATCGCATTATGTTCTACATATACCCATTTTAGCAATCGATTTTATAACAAAATTGACTTTTTTTGGTCAGCTATTTTCTTAGCTGGTTGGCAATATATATTTAGATGGCTTCACAATATCGTCATAGTACTCCAATAGTTGACAGGTAAAAATGGTGTTTATTTTATTGTTTTTTAACAATTTGATATTAAACGACAGCTAAATTACGACGTTTTTTATAAATATTCCTTTTTTGTTTTATTTTGTACTTTTCCTCAACATAACTTTTTGGAGAATACTTTAACAAATTGACGTAGTGACTATTTATAATTAAGCTTATACCAACAACGAAATGTTACTAAAAAACACTAAAAAATCGAAGGTAAAAAAGAACATGGTTCATTTTCCTCAATTTTTTGCATCTTTTTTTCCTCGATAAATTGACGTAAAACTGATACTTTACATATGCCAATAAATCGAAGATAATCTTGTACGATTTATTGACTACAAAATTGACAAATTTAAAACCAGCTTATGGTACTCAGTGGGTATGCGCGAAATGGCGGTCGCAACGTTGTAGCGACCGCATTTCAAAACGGTGCTTTCTTAAATGATACATTTATTTTGTTCTTATCGATATATGAAATATATGAAGCACTATATTTCTTTATGTATAATAATGAATTTAATATTTTTCGAATTTAGATTTTAATTTAATCAAAGATATGCAAGTCAATACACAGGCTGTCCTTGAAATAAAAAGGAACATATGAAAAATGGAAAGAAATATAGAATATAAATACAAACTATACGCTACAGCGTATATTTAAATAGGTAACAGCTGTCGATATTATAAAAACTATTACATTGTTTTATGGTTAAGGTCAATATCTTCAGTCGAGGTCGGCTGTTTATACAATTATACACAAGTAAATTATTAAAAATTTAGATAATACGTATTGTCAATGTTTTTTTTTGTTACGAGAAGTAGCAAATATAAAATATAAATATGGATATAAAAAGACCGCTATTGTAAATCACACTGCAATGTTTATGTTTACAAAAACCTTATAAAATACCATCGTGTATGAGTATGGTGAGGTTTCGATAACCTGATACGAAAAGTCAGCATACAAATTTATTCTTACCAGTGTACTTGATCATTCTCCTCTTAATCGAAAAATTGTATTGAACGTACGTAATAATCGACAAATGAACTAAACTTAAAGCGAGATGGACAATAATAAAACTATTCTATTTGTTATTACTGTTCAACTTTAAGATATCATCTTTTATGGTGGAGTCCATCTAATAGTCGCGTGATAAAAATTTTTTTTTCGCATATGACACGAAATTTTGGGAAATATTTTGGGTATATATATATATATATATATATATAGATAATTATTTCGTGACCTTTGTATGTTATGGTAAAATCAATTTGTTGGCGATTTAAGGTCTGGTTTTACTTCAAAATATATATATTTAAAACAACCCTACATGTTTCGGCAAATGATGCCTTTATCAAGGAATATAAAATATAAATGACAGTATATTAATGTCATACATTTGAGTTGCTATGGATAAAATTATTCAAAGATACATTCCAATTGAATAATAATAAATCATGCCTTAGTATTCTAAAATAGATAAACAAAAACAGGGATACGCAAGACATGAGTTATTATTATGTATGCGCCCGTGGAGCGTCTTAAGATGTAAAACTGTCGGCATTCGCCTTAAACGAGAAGGAAAACCACGAAAACCTACTCGGACAACCAGACAGGAATCAAAACACGGAACTGTCAGCATGATAAGCAAATGTATAGATATTTAAATAACTTAAGATATATAATTATATAACAGCAACATATATTATGATGGTAAATTGCAGATCGTTACATAATTAAGTTATAGTATATACTGTATAATTTTTTATATCACTTCTGTTGTTAATTGAATTTTTTACCTGTTTAATATTAATCATTTCTTTAATTTCCCTTTTCATTGTGTGTTGTTCTTTATCAATTATCTGTGTGTTTTCAAAATCGAAATGGTGATCGCGTTGTAGTTTGTGTGTAGATAAAGCAGTTTTGTCTGTTTTAGAGTATTTGTGGGCTTGTATTCTTTTGTATAAATATTGTTTAGTTTGGCCTATGTAGTAACTATCGCAATTGCGACATGGTATTTTATAGATGACATGTGTTTCTCGATTTTTTTCTATTTTAGGTTTAAGTTTTGAAAATAAATGTTTATTAGTATTACTAAGTTTATATGTTGTAGCTATATCATATTTTTTTTTAATGTGTTTAATTTTTTCTGATAGTTGTGGAACATATGGAATCGTGATATATGTTGTGTCATTGTTTAAATTGTTATTGGTGTCTGCAGTGTTGTATATTTGGTGTATACTTTTTTTAATTGTTTGGTCTATAAGTTGTGGTGGATAATTATTATCTGTTAAGATTGTTTTAATTTTCTTGATGTTATCTTTTCTGTATTGAGTATGTGATATATATATATATATATATATATATATATATATATATATATATATATATATATATAAATATAATAACTTCGTGACCTTGGTATGATATGGTAAACCTAATCAGTAGGCGATTAAAGGTCTGTATATTACTTCAAAATATATGTATTTAAAAAACTCTACATGTTTCGGCTGTGTACGCCTTTATCAAGAGAATACAAAATATGAATTCATATTTTGTATTCTCTTGATTCGGCGTACACAGCCGAAACATGTAGAGTTTTTTAAATACATATATTTTGAAGTAATATACAGACCTTTAATCGCCTACTGATTAGGTTTACTATATATATATATATATATTGATAAAGGCATCATTTGCCGAAACATGTAGGGTTGCTTTAAATATATATATTTTGAAGTAAAACCACACCTTAAATCGTCAACAAATTGAATTTACCATATATATATAACGTGTGTTCATTTGAAAAGTCAATCTAGTAGCATGTGATTTACTGAGAACAAGTATGTCGTAAATTAAAATATACTACTTAACCTACGAAGTCGTATATTTTGACAGTTTCATACATACAAACACATATTACAATTTACTACTTAACCTATGAAGTCGTATATTTTGACAGTTTCATACATACAAACACATACTAATATATTTTCGTCTTATTCTAGCAAAATTTCAAAGTAACCTAGATTGACTTTTCAAATGAACACTTGTTAACAATTGATAAATTAATGCAGTTTTTCGGCAATGTTTGCATCCCCACTTACTTTGCAATTGCATACATACTAATTTGATATTTGTAAATATTTCATATAAAAGCCGAAAAACTCCAATAATTTATCAATTGTTATATTTAATAAACGTCTAAGAAATTATCTAAACACTTGTATATATAAATATATATATATATTAGGGTGGGTCGTATTATATGGAACGTTTTTTGTTTTCCATAAAGCGTATAGCAAAAAAGTAATCTATAGATAATTCTGAGTCGAGGTACTTTTTCACGATTTTCTATTGCTATCGCCATAACACTTTCACGATTCGTTTCAATTACACGTTTATTGTGGATACTTTTTCTAAAACGTCTGCCATATATTCAGGTATTATCATTTTTCTATCATTATGTCAACATGGAGAACAAGGGTTTTATGCGAGTACATTATGCTTTCAAGTTTAACACGATCACTCAAGAAGAAATAATATTTTAAAATTTCACGATTAGTCGGAAAATTAAGATAATTTAAATCACTTAATGAACCAAACCAAAAATATGATAAGGCATATGTTACAATCTATATTCAGAGCTTGCTGATGTTCTTTCCATTTGTGGAAATGCTACAAACGATATAGATGGTTCCTCCATATTAATAATAATTTTGAAATTTCAAATTGTTGTTTTCCTCATTATTTGTGACGCTATATAACGAAAAAATTTTTTTTTATGAAAAAATCATAGAAAAATGATGATTTATTAGTTAAGAATCCATTTAGGCTTTTTTTTTGTATTAATAACTGATATCTACACCAAAATTAATAAAAAATTTAGTTTATTAGTGGTTCTGAAAGGTGGTAGAAATACCTTTCCAGCAAGCCTATTCTACTACAAGCAATCTACTATAATTCTATCGCGTTTTATTGAAAATAATATACATTCATTAACCCTTTAACGTGTAGTGGTTACTTATTTAACCACTTCCATAAAGCCGAGTTACTAAATATATGTTAATCAAGAATTATAGGATATTGAACCTAATGACTTTACAAGTAGCTAGGAAGGTGTTGTGATTCAATAAACGACCACATTCAAGTGCTACGCAAAGTGGTTACTTAGATAGTCACAACCCATTCAACCATGATGCTTTTATTATAATTCTACAAGTTTTAACATGTTTGTCATCGTATGATAGACTTCTCTATTAAAACAAGGTAAATAGATTAATTCATTATGAATACATCTTTATGTGTCTTTGTGAGTAGTCTTAGTTTGGAAAATTTGTGAATTTGTGTATTTGAAAGAAAATATATTATATTACTATATGATTGTTTCGGCCTTTACTTGATGAAATTCCATTATAACTATTAAGATAAAATAAAACAAATTTTATGAATTGTTTTATTTGTTTTATTTGTTTTATTTTATCTTAATAGTTATTATATTACTGTTAGTAGGCGTACAAATTTTAAAAAGATAAGTACATTATTACATTTTTTTGTATCACAAAATAGTATATTATACTATAAGGGAGAGAATTGCGTTATTTTGGCAGAGATTTTTGCAATTTGAAGCCCGAGGGCGAAGCCCGAGGGCTACAATGCACCGAGGACAAAATAGCATCTCTCCCGAATGGTATATACTATTTTTTCCACGGTCTCATTAACTTAAAAACACATATTTTGTCAATATGAATTAAGTAGCACCAGAATTATTGTATTCGGATTTGAGCATTTATTTAGTAGTCGTTGAGTTATTGTCATAACTACAAAATAAACAAACAAAAAGAATTGTCAAATTAAGGTGCTAGTTTGGTTTAGTTTAAAGTTTGTTTAGTGCACAATGAATAATTGTGAGTGGGAAGAGATTGTGGAGGCTGCATGTATTGCAATAAGCAATTTGCTGCCTACGAAGTCAAGATCTTTATACGATATAGCCTACAATCGGTTCAAAAAGTGGTGCGCCGAGAAAAATGTTCAAGTATACAGCGAGAATGTTTTGTTGGCATACTTCAGTGAAAATGCAAAGAATTACAAGTCTTCCACATTATGGGAGCAATATTCTATGGTTAAGTCATGCTTGATAATTTACGACAACATAGATATAAGCAAATTCCCCAAGCTGATCGCATTTTTGAAAAGAACCGGTGACGGATATCAAGCGAAAAAATCGAAAATATTGAGAAAGGGTGAAATCGACCGTTTTCTATCAAGTGCAGATGACAAAGAATTCTTAATGATTAAGGTAAGATTACTTTTGTTGTTAGGTATTTCAATTATTAAGTATTTTGATTTTTTATAGGTTGGATTAATTCTGGGGATTGCCGGAGCTTGTCGAACTGATGAACTAGTCAATTTAACTGTAGATGATATTGAGGATGTAGGCTCTTCCTTGATTGTAAAAATTCCAAACACTAAGACAAAGATTCCACGAACCTTTGTGGTTACCGATGTGGAAAATATGCTTGAGTTGTTTCGAAAATACTTGTCCCTTCGACCTCCCCACGTCAAGCATAAGCGCCTTTTTTTGTACTACAAAGCAGGAAAATGTAGTTCGCAGCCAGTTGGCAAGAATACCATGGGAAAAATTCCGAGTGTAGTAGCTTCGTATTTAAAATTACCTGATGCTGCATGTTATACTGGTCACTGCTTACGAAGATCTTCAGGGACATTACTGGCAGATGCTGGTGTGGATATCACGACAATAAAGCGTCATGCTGGTTGGAAATCAACGACAGTCGCTGAAGGTTATGTCGAGAACTCCATTGAAAATAAGACCAAAATTGCTAATCAGGTTTTAGTAGGTACCACTACTAGGGCAATCACAAAAACTGTAAATGTAAGCGATAGTAATATTCCTTCTAATATTAATTTTGAAAATTGTACAAATGTAACATTTAATTTAAATGTCAATAAATAATTTCAATGTTATCTTTTTTTTGCATGAATCACAAACGTTCTCCATAATGTAAACTCCCTTGGGAGCATTATACTCCCTTGGGAATAATCGACTACTTCTGTTTTAATTTTGATGTCATAGAAACTGATTTCTACTCCCGACCGTGGAAAAATATGTTTTTTACTCTTATATAATACATCATTATTAGAGGCCAAGCAGACCAATTTCCGTGCGCGCCATGAGCGCCGGTATGGGAGTGTAATTCGTAATATATTAGAATATGCGATAGAATAGGGACCCAACATGAGCTTGTTACCGATATAAGTATAGAAGTAGAGACATTTATTGCACACAAATAATTAAATATACATTTGGTTTTCTGCTATTAATGTAATATGCATAAACACACGAAAAATAAGAATAGTACATATTATAGGAGCGTTGTATGTACCTATAAATAAAATGGAAAATGTATGAAATCAGTGATTGTGTGCACGACAGAGGATTTAAAAAAACATTTACCGTTTTAAGCGTCTTCCAAGGATTGACAAACTGGAGAAACTCGATTGTATATTTTCAACATCAGATGCGTTTCTAAGGTTATTTCTGAAAAACATGTCCGCCGTGAGGAGAAAATATGTTTATATTCGGAAAACGAGCGTTCTACATCTAGTGATGTTATATTCGCATAATCAAAATACTTTTTCAAGCAACCTAACGCATCTGTAGACGTGCCCTCACAAATACGTGTTAAAACCTGCATTTCTGTCTAAAGTACTTTCAAAATTAATTAGAACACTTTCACTTTTTGCGTCTTCTACAGCACACAGTTGCGCGTGAATATCTTTAACAATTTGCAGTGATTCCTCTAACGACAGCGACGAATTTTCTAATTTTGTTATTGCTTCTTCTAGTCCCAAGTAATTCTCACGAATACTTTGTAAATCCATTTTAATCTGGGCATCTTGAATTTTTTTCTGGCTTGTATTGATAGCTGCACTTTCTTTCGGATCGAATGATAAAACCACGTCCTTAATTTTTTCAAAATGTTCATGATAGTAAAACCCCGCCCGTAACCATGTACCCCAACGTGCCAGAATCGGCTGTGGTGGCTCAGGGGTATGGGGACACAATTCGTGAAATTTCCGAATACGTTTTGAAGATTTCAGGAATACTGCCTTTGTACTCGATATTAAAGCATCTACCTCTGGATAACATCTACGAACCTGTTCTGCCACAAGGTGTAGAGCATGGAGTTTACAAGTAATATGTAACAAGTTAGGACAATAATTTCTAAGAGACCGGCCTACAGAACACATGGTTGAGGCACATCGGTTATAAACATTAATACTTGGTCTTTCGAAAGTTTAAATTTTTCCAAAGTATCTAATAGCACCTCTGAACTTTTTTCGGCATTACATTGTTCTAGTCGTCTGGATGCTAATAAAATTGAAGACTTTGGTTGATGTGGTTCCATATTACGCGCCATCACATTAACTACAGATTGTTTTTTGCTGTCAGTTGTTTCGTCCACACATAACCACAATTTTTTTATTTTTCAGTTCGGCTTTCATTTTATTTTCAACCTGTTTACGCACCGATGATAAATTCCTTCGTAACGTTGTCGTGCTCGGTAATGTTTGATTCGCGTATTTATTCCAAAATGAAATAAATGAATCATTACTTAACAAGGTAAACGACAGTGTACACACAATCATAGTTACACATAGTTCATGTATAAACTGTTATCGATTAATTTTGTTATAATTGTGCTTCGAACTGCTTACGTGTTCTTTACAATGTGTTTTTGGACAAACACATTAGATATATATATATATATATATATATATATATATATATATATTGCACCTAAACATTTAATTTTTGAGCTATCGTATATTAAGTCCAGGAAATCCATAATAAACTTATTCACTTCGTCTGACAACGGTCGTTTTCTCGATTTATGTGTCGACGACATTTTATTACGTAAGTACCAAACACATACTGAATGCTTTTTATTAGTTCTGATGCAATACAATCATCCTCACATCGGCGCACATGGCGCGCACGGAAATTGGTCTGCTCTAATCATTATATTTGTATTTATGTATAAAACAACATACTCGTACTATTTTGAAAATTCACGGTTTGATTTCGGCATAGAAAATATGTTACCATACATACAAAACAAACCTCAATCCTGTATATGTAAATTGTATAAATTAGTTTACTAGATATTAGAAAGTATAGAACATTAATTACTGATATAATATAATGATGTATACGAAATATATTGTTTGTATATGCATCTTTTGAGTTCTAAAACAGAAATATTTTTACAGATATTTCGTAAATTGCGTACATATATTTTTTTAGAAAAGATAATATTAGACGAAGCTTTCGACTTGGTGGATGCTCTTACTAATGACTATGCAGAAGATTCCAAATATGGAGGAGGCAGTGATGGAGAGGATATTTTCATATCGTCTCTAAATAAAAACGAGTCGATAGATCTTTATATGGAGGAATATGGAGGAGCCAGTGATGCAGAGGATATTTTCAAATCGTCTCTAAATAAGAAACGAGTTGGTTCAACGTGCAACGTAACAACCTCACCAGATGAAAAAACTTGCCCCGAAACCTGTACTTCTGCAGAAACACCATAAACAGCTCGCAAGATAAGGAATATAAAACCATTTTATAATGCAGAAGATAGTGACAAATATTTTGATAGTGATGAATACATACGTGATCCGGATTATCGCGAAATTGAAGAACCAAGCAATATATGAAACAGATTTTCTAATAATTCTGATGAGGAGGATATCATAGACAACGAACAACCACAAGTACTTCAAAATGCCCAATACCATTTCAGAAAAATTGTATGTGCTACTCAAATTTACAATGAATTTGTACACAATGACAGTTATGGACCAACATTTACTGTCAATTGGGATAGTCCATTATCAATTTTTTTAATTTTTTTTGACAGCAGTATAATGCAACATATTGTTATAGAAACTAATAAATATGCTGCTCAATACGGATATGATCTAAATTTGCATATATTAGAGCTCAAAGCATTTCTAGGTATTCTTCCCATTATGGGCTGTCCTCAATTACCAGCACTAAGATTGTATTGGTCACCTAATGAAAATTTTCATATGCATAAGATTGCTAGTACCATGTACCCAAAAAAGATTTCTAAAAGTACTGCGATTCGTACATCTGAATGACAATTCTAAAATGCCGGACAGAAATTCTAATACGTTTGACAGACTTTATAAGTAGGATAACTAGTTTAGAATTTGCTGGAAAAATTTAATAATTCCTTTGTGCCATCTAGAAATGTAGCAATGGAGTCTTCGCTCAAACAGTATATGCCGATGAAGCCCATAAAAGCCCATGCTATTGTTAATACTTTATAAATAAAGCGCTTTAGTTTTGGGAATAAACTTTTTTGATATTGTGGTCAATATATTAACCACAACCCTCACACCCTTTGTGACAATCCTAAACGTTCTTTGGCTCGTAAATTAACCACACCCTCAAGCCCTTATGAAAAATATTTTGTTTCTAAATTACCATTTACTTACGTAATTAGACCCTATTAACACCATTTACCATAAAAAATTGCAAAAAAGATACTAAAATAATTCTGCGCGTTAAAGGGTTAAGGAAAATATCCATTTTGAAAATCTCGGGTACTCTAAATGCGACTTACACTTAAAATTTATCCATAATCATCTATAGATTACTTTTTTGCTATACGCTCTATTGAAAAAAAATTGACACCCTTGTATATATTCTATCTAATTTAATCTTTCCATTTTTCATAAGTTTTCTTTTTGTTTCAAGGACACCCGGTATAATAAGAAGGAAGCTCTTGATGCATTGAACAAGTACATTTACTTTTGCGAATAAATTAATCTTGTTATGTTAATATTTTACAATTAGAACACAAACGTATTTTCACGACAAGAAATAATAAATACAATAGTTGTATTTCCAATATATTCCGCGAAAATTATTTATATTAAAAGGTAACGAATTTCTTACATACTCTTTATTATATGATTATAATCGGAATAAAATTTTGAATGATCTATCTATCTATAAAATCTAGAAAAATATTAAAAAAATTGTCAATTCTGTGGACTTTTATTAATATAAAAAGGTCTGAACTATAAAAAGAACAGTATAAAATGTTTGAAATAAGCATGCACTTAACACATAATATTAAAAATTACCTAGTTTTTACCTGAAGATATCGTTGAACAACTGTATGCGCAATTACTTCTTTCTGTTCATTTTCAATGAGAACATCCAAAAATTCAACATTTCTTCTGTCAGTGGCTGTTAAAATTCGACCTGCTGAATCGGCACCTGCAGCAAGTGCCAATAATTCCGTAGCCATTGCCTCGCAATGTTTACCGGCGGCAATTAGATCTTTAGCACGTTCTTTCTCTTTGTTCGACAACGTAATTAATATATTTGATAGTTTGGCCGCTGTATCAACAGGTGCAGGCGATACTAATACGAATTCCTCCATCGGTCTGTTATTATGATTTTTCGAGCAGACCATCAGATTGTAGACAAATTTCCGATCTTCCATCAGGCTGTAGGTGTCGTGTTCCTTGGTCATTAGATATTCAAGGACGTTGTAATGACCTTCGGACGCAGCGAACCATATCGGCGCGGCACCTAAATTTGTCTCCGACTTTGGTGATGCCCCAGATTCGGTGAGAAGTTTTACAACTTCAGTGCATCCTGCCTTTGACGCGTAATGTAAAGGCGTCCAACCGTTTTTATCAGTGGCGTTGATCTCGGCGCCTTGACCTGCAATGATTGCCAGAAATAAAGCGAAATCGATTACCATGAAATTTAGATGTGTAGGTATATTTTAATTTTAAGGTCAAAGACGATGTTAAAACAAATAGCGCGAAATTTGTGTGTTTTTATTGCCTAAAGATAAACGTATAAATTCTACATTTAATTAAAGCTCGATTACTATTTTTTAAATTTTTTATTTGGAAATTATTTCCACAAAATATATTTATTTCATTTTGGACCTATATAATATGAATAAATATTAATTATAGTATATATCTGTACTTGCGAATAAAAATTCTATTTCTTGCTCAAATGTTATCGAAAAACAAGAAGTAAGTATCCACGTTTATCCAAATTACATAAATTATATTTCTTTACATTATTTATCAAAATTTATCAGTACTACTAAGTATGCTATTATTGATAATTAATATTTTAATGACCTCGATTTCCAAATTATTGCCATTTACGTAAATCGATTAAGTTATCTTGAATATTTCAGATAGTTAATACGAGTATACAAATATTAAGTTGGTACATATAAACGGAAAAAAAATGTCTGTTGACTGCAGTTTTGTAAAAGAATGAAGGAGTAATCATGATATACGCCAAAACAAAACACTGAAACCTAAAAGCCTATTGAAATTTAAACATGTCATGTAAAACATGCATCAATGATTGTCATGCAACCTCTCAACATACGTTAATCATTATTATTTGATATCATTATTATTTAATATCAAAAAGACTTGTAATTTGAAATAATTTTTATAGGTCAGCAATATTTTGACTTATGTAATCAAAAGGACCTAGTTTGTTACTGATTGCCAATCAGATTAGAGACAATTTTCAGAAGCCAACGTCAACTAACAAGGGTTTTGTTAAGAGTTGTTTTTTGATGCATAGGAAGCATTCTAACACCACGTTAAAGCTACATTAGCCATCTAGTTACTGTGCCGACTAATAAGGATTAAGGAGAGGTCTTCGAACAGGTGTTACAAATTACAAACAGAAATCTGGCGAAAGTCTTTGAAAATTAATTTTTGTCAAGCGTCTACCAGATGAATGTTCAAGAAAATAGGGGGTTTCGTTTTAATAATGCGAACTGTGAATTGTACTCCAATCTTAGCAATGGTTTACGATGATCCAATGTTCCTTTCGAATTAATAGTTTTCTATGAATACCATATTCATCGAAGTGGAGAAGTCGTTTATTGTCGATTTGAACGGTAAGGTGTAACAGAGAAGCCATTTTATAGTGGGCGTTTTTAATCACAATCGATCTAGAAAAGATTAGCGATTCCTGTCCTGAGGCAATTTATGAGGTACCCACTTATTCAACTTTATAAGTTTACCTTTAACAGAAAGCAGTCTCACCATTGTAGAATAATCAGTAGCTAATCTGTCTAGTTTTTCTCAAGGAACTTAGGCCTTCTTTTAGTGTAACGTCTTTAAGGTTTTATTGACGACCCAGGTTGTCATTAAGTATGTAACAATGATTCAATATGAGTAAAGAAATACTTGAATGAAATAGATATTAATGTCGCACAGTACAGAAATCAACCGATTCATTCATTTTACAAATTTTTATGTTTACCTTTTTACTACTGCATGACAAGGAAACACTTCATATAACAGATTTCCCAACAGGAATTATATGATTTTTAAACGTCATGTCAGCCATATTTAAAACGGTAGAAATGCCATTTGCTGTCATTTCAGTTTAGTATTGTTTGATAATTTATCATGGCAAAATACATGCTTCAACAACGTTTGGTTATTATTCAAAAACTTTATAAAAATAATCGTTCTTTTGTTCAAACTCAACGTGATCTTCGTAAATTATGGTCCACATAATTGTCCTTCTGTGCTTGCTATTCCTCAAATCGTTGAAGAAATCGTAACAAATTTCACTTTACACGATACCAGAACACCAATAATACAACGAAACGCAAAAAAACAAGAGAATATTGACGCTGTAAGTGCCAGTGTTACAGAAGATGCAAATCGGTTGATTAATTGACGTTCTCAAGAACTTGGCCCTTCAAGAATGACAACTTGGCATATTTAGAGAAAGGATTGGGGTTTGCATCCGTAAAAGATTGTGCTAACTTAAGAACTGAAGCCACTTGACCATCATAAGCGTCGTGTGTTTTCAGATTAGCCCAATCAGCAAACACAATTTCAAGTTGCTCTAGAGAAACTAGAAACTTATTCTGATTTTTTCAAAAAAATAATCTTTTCAGATGAAGCGGATTTCTGGTTAGACAGGTTTGTTAACAAAATGGTCGTTTTTGGTGTGAAAATAATCCACAACAAATTCATGAGAAGTCTTCGCATCCAGAAAAAGTGACTGTTTGGTGTGTGGTGTGGTTTATGGCGTGGTGACATCATCGGATCTTATTTTTATGCAAATGGAGATACAGTAACAGTGTGTTACGTGCTCGTAGTTACGTCCTCGTTTTGGTCGCGAATTAGCGTCTTTTTTTATTTTATTCCGTTATGTTTATTTTGAACCAAATTGTAGCACTTTCGCTTTTCGCTTTTGCGTGTGTATATCTTCACATACTAAATATATTTTCCCTGCAAAAAACGACATAGATGGGTTTATATATGTGATCAGTATTACAAATACTTGTTTATGTTATGTTTGTGACAGACATAGGTATGTATAACGTATAAGGTGGATAATGTATTTTGTATAATTCCAGTTCATTTCCCCCATAAGTTTATAAGTCAAATTTGTTTCTTTAGAGGTTCTTTAAATGTCCAAATAATAATTTTTCGAAAATATTCTGTAGCCACATTCTTTACTTTAACAGCCTCATCATTGAAATAATTAATCGTCGACAAATTTTTTGTCTTCAAGATATGTTTGCAGAAAGTATTTCATAGGTCGCTTGTAAACGGTAAGGATGTAAATGTACATAATCTTTAAGGATGCATTTAGGAGATATAGTTCTTGCGGAAAGTGTCCCTGACGTTCTTCAATTAGATACTTGTCCCATCGCCTTAGTTATTACATTTCAAACCGTTGGTGTACCATTGATTTTTTTTGATATCTTCACTTTCTGCTTCCCTAAATAACTGAACAAAACTGAAAACAGATATGCTGAAATGATCATTCGGAATAGTTTTATGCATAAATTCCTCTAGAGACTCTTCACATAAGTCTTGTGCACAATAAATCCATTCACCATTATCCCATTTTTTTTAAACACGTTTCCGTGATATATTACTTTTGTTGTTCACTAAACAAGAAATCCATTATTTATTGACAAATTTCCACAAATACTTGACAAATATTCTCAACTTATCAATTTGATTTATTAATGACAATTTCATGTCTAACTCTTTCTTGTTCATAGTTTGCTTTAATGCACTGAGCTTTAAACCCATTTTTTTTTCTATGTATTAGATCATTCTTTCTTTTGACTTGCTTTTTAGTATTTTACTAATTTTCTTGTATTATATAGCGTATTATATTTTCTTGCATAAGATGCATTCGTTATTATAAAATAAAATCGAAGGCAAAAAATATGTACATTTCAATAAATTTTATAATTGTCTATATCTTGAAGTATATTTATAGGTTAGCATATTCATTTCGTTGTCAGAAGCTTGTCTGGAGTATTTTACAAATGCACGTTGTGGTGTAATTAAATTTAAAACATCACAAATAGAACTATTAAAACAAACTGAAGAAAACAGAACACTATCTTTCAAATTACGTCAAAAAGTTTAAAACGCTTTGGTTGTAGTATTGAAGTCGATCGCTTTAGCGAATAATCTCCCCAGTATTTTAAGTCTTTATTTTAACTTAAATAGTACAATAATTGTATTTCTATAATTTCAGTTAGATGTTCGTGTAAATACTTTAGTTGGGAGGGGAGATTTTTATGCAATCTACCTAATCATGAAAGAGCAATAGAAATATATTTCTACATATATTCTTTTAACATCTATACACTTAGTCCAATGTTTCTACAATAACGAGTTTCCTTCAAGCAAAATCTTTCGCTAACTTCTCAAAATAATTATTAACAAGTTTTCAAGTCATTATACTATATGGTGGATTTCTTAACTATTCTTCGATAAATTGATGAACTTTTTGAGCATGCTACCATTGTTGCGCAGCAGTATAGTTTTTCAGCAAACTTTTAGGTCCTTTCGCTCAGATGGCAATTTTAAGATTTTTAGTGGTCCTTTTATAAACATCACTTCTTCATGTACCAACAGAGACGGTGTTTGCTATTGACGAAACGTTGGCAATTCCTTTTGGACCAACACATTTGAGGCAAATTACAAAGTACACATAGAATTTTTGAGCCATCATAAATTAAATCCGTGATATCTGCAATAAAGTTTTTAACTGTGTACGACATTGGCCGTTTTCGCGAAATGCGTAATTGCGACATTTTTAGAGTAAACATACAACAATTAAGTAGTAGTTATGGCGGCTTACATGTATAATACTCCACATGCATCCACTCCAGGACCTGGCTGATGCTGTACTGAAGGCTATAGCAGTTGCGGCGCCTTACTAATTCACGTCGAGCGCGGGCCACTGGCGCGTAGCGCTATTTCTCTGCTCTTGTTATACGTTAAAATAAGTATACTATAGCAATAGTTAGTCAGTTGCAAAGTGAGGCCAGCTAAATGGGACTTCCGTGTGAGAAATGAATCCATTTCTAGCCCAAGAAAATGTACTTTTAGAGAACTAACAAGTTTATTATTGTTACGAGATATTTGTATTTCGCCTTTATCGTTAATTAATAGTAGATTTGGATTATTTATTTCATTTAAGGTTGTTTGCTTTAATCCAGGCTTCAAATGTAGACCCACAAAATCATTGTTATTAATTTCCGTATTTTCGCCTTTTTGGGGAGGACGGAAACTTTAAATAAACCTACTGCGTTGACCCAGGTTTTATACCCTAATAATTTAAAACATGTCGCAGTTTTGTTTTAACGCATCCAAATTTGGGAAACGACACCTCATCTCGCTGACACCTGACTTATTCTTTTCTAGCTTTTCTTCTTTTTTTTTGTTTTTTTTCCACGCAAAAGGTAATATTTCATCAACACACAAAATTCCATTTTCTTCTATAACCTCAATAAGCTATTAACTTTTTGCTTTCAAAGCGTGTGAAACAGTAATTATTTGATGTGTCTGCTTTAAATATTTTATATAGTTTAGTAATCAAATGTCAAAAACGTATTAATTTTGCTGATCTTAGTGCCATCTATCGAAAGGTCGCGATATCGTTAAATGGACCTCGTACAG
Source organism: Melolontha melolontha (assembly GCA_935421215.2). NCBI lineage: Eukaryota > Metazoa > Arthropoda > Insecta > Coleoptera > Scarabaeidae > Melolontha > Melolontha melolontha. Next base: position 90,214,738 of record OW285239.1, read on the forward strand.
ATAATAGATTTGTAACATCTTGTATGTTTCTATAACTTATTCCTTAAAATGGGAACCAATTCGTTGGCACAACAGCTATCATCTAAGTTTCATTTAAAACGTAGAAGTAAAATTAAAACCTTTGTCTATTGTAGTTACTGTAATTATAGTAAAGTTAATATTATTAAAGGAAGCTATGAAAATTATAACTATTATGTTTGGTAAGTGACATTTCCTTCACAAAATAGTTAAAATGGTTTACAGTGAGGATGAAAAAGTGGTAATATTTGCCTGTTTTATAATAAACGTGCGGCAAAAACAGCATATAGGATGTTATATCCAAATCGTCCAACACCGCCGAAAACATGTTTAAATATATTTACCGAAAGGTAAATAATACCTTCAGTTTTAGTAGAAAAAAGCATTTAGTTCAAAGAAATGAGAAATGAGAAGTTATATTAAAATATAACGAAAGTGGTGCTATAACTTCTTTCACAACTAGAATTTTATAACACAGAGAATAGAACCTGAAACCCCCATCTCTAATGTACTTATTCTCAAGTAGGCTTTGATTTAACTTTAGACGTTTATTACAAATTAATCACTGAATTGTCAGTGTTTGACGTACCATCGAAAAACTGAGAATGGAGTAAAGATATGCGATAAAATTTTGTGTTCGGTTGAGTAAAATTCCAACTGAAACTTTTGAAATTATTAAAACTGCGCATACCCAGATGATAGTTTATTACGATGTAGAGGGTTGCAGTGGCATAAGAAATTCTCAAAGACGGTTGTGAATTACAGGAAGATGGATCTCGACGAGAGCGATTATCAAATGCAGGGATTGTTTAAAAAATTGCAGAAATTAACGACTTGATCCAAAATGATTGTCGGATTGGCATATATTGAATTTCTGACGTTTTTAATTTGTCTTATGGTTCCACTCAAAAAATTATTCATGAAGATTTAGGGTACCGAAAGTCGCGGCAAAATTAATTCCAAAAGTGATGACCAATGAACAAAAAGCCAATCGAGTGACAATTTGTCGGCAGTGGAAAAGGCAATGCAACATCATCCACAGCAGCGGCGGCTCGTGCATCAAAAATGTGGGGGTTGCAAATTTAGTGAATACTAATACTTTTTACAGTAGGTAAACAAGGTAGGTCACTAAGTATGTTTTATTAAAAGTAATTTTGCTAAGGTACATATAAAGAAGAAAAAAGGCTTTTAAAACTCACTGATTCTGATCCTGATTTTATTGAAGCAAAAAATCCATGCGACGATCTTTCGCAGTCGCAAATTTATCTTTCTTGAGAAAGCAAGTTCAAAGGCTCCACAAATACTTACACAATTAATTATAATGTTCACTACATATCGATTGTACTTAACTTTCTCGTTGTGCAATGCTATATTTTTTCGATATGCACTATCCATCTGAGCAGCAATATCCACATTCCCAAAAAGCGATAATTGGACTACATTTTTCATATGCCTTTGTGATATACTGTGTTTTTTAATTCGATCGCTTGAATGATTTAAATCAGTTAAACCCATTTTCGTCCATAATTCTTCACCTTCAAATAGTAAGCAAGGAAAGCAGAATAATGCATTTTTTATACTACAACCGCAAATCCACAAATGTTTATTATAAATATCCTTATTAAATAGTCTATTAAAAGTTCGCGTCTTACTGGAAATCGTTTGTTTCAGATTTAAATTCGGAACAGGTCTGCCCAACCGCTTTATTTCAATTTTTTCGGCGTACGTTCTTTTATAGAACGGATCCACTATTAAACTCTGCACTGAATTCATTATTATTTAAAAATAAAGAGCATAAACACTTTTAAACACACAAATACAACTTTTTTATTCGCTTTTATACCGTTGCACCGTAAGCAAGAAATATGTCTAATGTTTTGGTTGCACTGCTGCTGCAACACTATTGTCGTTTATGGAGATATACCCGAAAGACGTTCGACAAAGTTCGTCAGCCGTATAGGGATATATACGTTCGTGGATTGCAATGAGTCTGCAAACCAAGTGTGTTATTCTTCTCATTTATTTAACGTATTCATATCCAATTAGATATACCTATTATAAGTAATTTATAATAGTTCATTTATTCTGTGAGGTAGTACAAATTTTTAATTTAAAAAATGTAGAATTACGCTTTTTTCATTAAATTAAATCTATTAGTTTTGGTGGTTGCGCAAACTTGCAAACCATAGCAGAAACCGCCACTGATCCACAGTCTTTAATCAATGTGGTTACATGTGGTGAGAGTTGGTTTTATGAATTAAAGCTATAAAAGTATGTAATAGAAGCACACAGGCAGTCCAAGACCGCAGAAGGCGAAAACTGTGAAAAATGCCGGTACTTATGTGATGTACTTTTTTTTTGATAAATAGGGCGATATCTATGAGCACATTGTACCTAGAGAACATACAATAACTGGAGAGTACTATTCTAATGTACTTTAAGGAACTTTAAAATCAAAATTAAATAAAAAATGGCCGCTTCGTCAAGACATCGGTTGGATCTGCATCACGACAATGTCCCATAGATCATTCTTGTCAACGAACAGTTTGAAGAATTGGGGGTGGAAATTATGGTTCACACTCCCTACACATCTGACCTTGCTCATTGTGACTTCCATTTGTTTCCTGAAGTCAAAAAGAATTGAGAGTTTCTGATATTTCCTCGTAGATACACTGCTACATTGCGAAGGTAAGACCATACATATTTATTCACTAGTAGCCTGTTATTGCAACATGTATGATGACGATTACTTTATTAAAATATTATGGACTGAGGAGTCATCCTTTTCCACTATAGGAGTTTTTAATAGAACAAATCGAAGGTCTTGGAGAAAACAAATACAACAGAAAAAGATTGGTAAAATACAAAAAAATAAAACAACAAAATTGTTCGGCCTAGATTTTATGATTATAATTTAAATGGAGCTACCTACTTGGAAAGAATTATCCCGGGACCAGAAACTATTTTTATACAGAATTTTTCGAAGGCCTGATTTGAAAACATGATTTGGATGCAAGAAGGGACAACGCCGCATAGTGCCCTACAACTTCGAGATAATTTGAATAATGTATTCCCGGTATAGCTAAGGAATAATGGAACTATTAAATGGCCACATAATACTCCTGATATGACCCCTATGGATTACTTTTTTTTAAGATAATGTCAATAATAATAAGCATAGTATTTAAGTCATTAAAGAAAGGATTCGACCTGAAATAAATAATATTGCAACACCATTTTCAATATACATATATATAAATTTAAGAAGAGGTCATCGATTATGCGTTGAAAATAATGGTAGACATATCGAATATCTTTTATAATTTATTAATTATTTGAATTTAAATTTCTTAAATAAATCTTTGCTATTTTTCATAAAATAGGTAAATATTTGCAATTTTTTATCCTTACTGTAAACCATTTTGACTATTTTATTAAGGAAATGTCACCTACCAAACATAATATGTAGTTGTCATTTTCATAGCTTACTTAATCATGTTTACTTTTCCATAATTACAGTAACTACTGCATATATTCGACATTTAATAACTCGAAACCGGTTTAAGATAGTATTATATGGTCTATTTTTAAAATCAGAAAAGACAGATCATTATAAAAATTTAATAATGTACAGGCTATTCCATTAAAAAAAATATTTTTTTGTATCCCGTTTAATCTGTACGCCACTGTGTTTTCGACAGCAAGTAAAGAAAAGTCAGTCATAGCCACAACTTTTATTTGAAACATTTTTTCATGTATGCAATAATAACGATGATAATGGGTGGTAATTTATAATGAATAACCTGTACATACAATAACGTGCCTTCAAACACTTTTCCTCATTAGAGACGGCCATGCTCATTTAAAATTATACGTTTGTGATATATTATGTGCACTGTCACCAACCATTATCAAAAAACATGGCAGGATCTGATGAAGAAAGTTTTTGAAGGTACGCTAGAAGCCATGTGTATACATGTCATTCTGTAGCTTCACTCAAGTCACTTTTTTATGTGCTGGTTGTTAGCAAGTTAGAATATATCGTTGTTGTGTGGTATCTTATATATGGTTGCTATATCAATGCAAGTGAATCCATGCAGCGCAAGTTTCTAAAGTATTTGACTTATAAAGTTGATGGAGCGTACCCTGCTCGTGGTTTGGACTATAAGTTGCTCTTGGATCGTCATGGAGTTGATTCAATAGAAGCAAAACATCTAATTAGTTCAAACTTCATAAAAAATATCATTCTTTATAAGATCGACTGATTTACTTGCAGAAGTGAATTTTCGAGTACTTCATCCAAGTTTAAGACTAAATGAAGCGCTTCTACTTCCAACGGCTAGAACGAATATTTTGCTGAGGGCTCTCATGGTGCATTCTGCCAAGAATTTCAATAGTTTCAATAATTTTTCTATTGACATTTTTCGTTAGTTTCTGGTTTAATGTTTTTTTTTAATTTTTCTCTATTGTTTCGTATTACGATAGTTGCTTATTTCTGAATTTTACTTTATTGTTAATATCTTTTCACAGATGTATTATACACGCAGGTGCAAAAAAACGGGCCACCTGTAATTTTGTTGAAAATCGAAAATGTTTGTTTGATATTTTGACTTTTACTTTACACTTTTGATATTTTATCGGCAAAGGACTTTCGTCTGAACTATAAATAGACAGAAGAATATGTTAGGTACATATTCTCGTTTTAAATGAACAATAAACATGTTAGAAAATTCAGATTCAACCATTCCACGTTCCAGTCATTCAATTAGAGTGCCTGTGTTTTACAATTATTTACGGATTTATTGGTTGCTAGGCAATTTGTTGTCAATGTGATAGACTAGTTAATTGTTATTTGTGGTTCTAAGTGCTAAAGACTGCTGTTAATTATCGTTCTAAGTGCTGAAGATTCTGTTAAAACAATAGCTCTCGTGGAAGATGGTCGAAACCAACGGTATGTGGTTTGGTTACTCAACGTTAGTCGTTCTACTATTCAAAGAGTACTACAATCTTTTGGGGAGACTGGTGAAAACACACGAAGGCGAGGCAGTGGTAGAAAACGGGAAACTACTGCTCAAGACGACATATTCCTTTTTCTTAATGCTCTACAGAATCATCATTTGACCTAAGTACAGATTAAAAAAAATCGACTTCTGGAGGTTCACGGTAAAAAGTAAGTGGACAGGTCGCCGAAGATTACATGATGCTGGATTGAAAGCTTTCAGACCAACAACTTCTCCCACATCACCGGGTAGCAAGATTATAATTTACTCATGTACATATCATCTGGAATTTTTTTGAGCAGTAGAGTAATTTACTGTCGACCGATAAGTCCAGGTTCTCCCTCCGTTCATCAGACGGACAGAAACGAGTATAGAAACGAACGGGGGAACAATTCGTAGAGTGTGTTTTCAGCCCCAGGCTTAGTCATAACGGAGGTTCCGTAATGGTGTGGGCAGGCATATCAATGAAGGCCACTTTCATCGACGAAAGCTCACTGACGGCACAACGGTATATTGCGGAAGTTTTGGCATACCACGTGGTTCCATTAGCTCTATTTATTGGTGATGACTTTGTCTTAATGCAGAATAACGTGAGACCAAATTCAGCGAGATACGTCAGTGAATACTTGGCAGAAGTATTCAACTGGCTAGAATGTTTTCCGGATGAAAATCCTATAGAACAGGCTTCAGACATGTTAGGTAAACGTGTTAGATCTCTCGCAATAGCACTAACCACAATAAACGAGCTTCATGTAGTTCTTCAAGAAGAATGGGAGAATATTCTGCAGAATGCAATTCGTGAGTTCATTAGTGGTATGCCGCACCGTATTCAAGCAGAAATTAGGTCTAGAGAAGGCAACACGAACTATTGAAGTTTAATTGTTTTAATTTTCTGTACCTCTAAAATCTATTGTTGTTATCATAAATTTTCTAGGTATACACATACTTTTTCTCTGTTTGTGTTATTGTTTATTAAGACTAGATTAAATATCACATTGGTTTTTAAATAGTCCAGGAAGAAATCCTTTGTCGAAAACAAATCAAAAGTGTAAACTAAAAGCCAAAATAAACAAATATACACAATTTTTATTATTATTATTATTATTATTATTATTATTATTATGATTATGTCTGAGTGTACAAGAGACGAAAGAACAATAATCAGCACAAGTAATTAAATTGATTCTATAAATGTGAAAACGAATTATACAACAAAATAGTGGTTAAAAGATCTTACCCAATAACACTTCAACCATTTGATAATGTCCATTCGTAGCGGCGATATGCAGTCCAGTCTTCCCATGTTTATCGTGACTTTGGAGTAATTCCGCTGACCTACTTAACAGTAAACCAACGACGTTCGTGTGGCCGCCAAAGCACGCTAAATGCATGGGGTTATAACCCTGTGAAATGAAATTAAAGAAAATATTTCTTTTTTAAATTCAATTTTTTTAAAATTTAGTTAGATTGTGAATATTTGTTTAGAATACATGTTTCCAACATCCTATATGTAACGTATATATATGACAACTTATTTATGTAAGTGCAAAAAGTAAATAAATAACTATAATATAAAAGTGTAATAACTATTATGACTACGAACCTTTTGTTATATTATATATGTTAATTATTATTAATCAAGATAATATAGAATTAGGAACATAGAAGATCAAAATTTAAAGGACTTACGTTCTCGTGTGTTGCGGCATCTACTTGAACACCTGCTGAATTCAATAAGAGACGAACCACGTTCTCATTTCCAGAAAAAGCAGCCAAATGCAACGGCGTCATTCCCGATTCATTTCCTAATGTGGGTACCAAAGAAGCACCATTTGGTGGTTCAGATTTTACAGTTCCAGGAACATTTGTTAGCAATTCTCGAACAGTGTCAGCTTGGCCGAAATATGCCGCTACATGTAAGGGAGTCACCCCTAATTTTTTGCTAATAATTCTTAAACAATTCGAAGGTTTCAGTACTTCCAATACTTGCCCATGTCCATTTTGAGCAGCTAAATGCACTGCGGTAAAGCCTCGTTTATTTTCATCTGTTACATTAGCTCCAGCCCTAACCAAGGCCTTTACAACTTCGGCGTGTCCACCCTCGGCAGCTATTTGTAGAGGCGTGGCATCTGTAAGTTTATTCCTCGCAGTAATAACTCCTGTTCTGTCAAATTTCATCAGTTCTTCAATTACTGTAACACTTCCTTGGGCTGCTGCTATATGGGCGCACGTATTTCCGTCTTTCGTTGTTGCCATTACTAAACTGGGATGTTGCTGTAAAAATAGTTTAGCTACCTCCGAGTGGTTATTTTGAGCTGCTGCATGTATTGGTTTTTGTCCTTGATCATCAGTGGCATCTATATTCGCACCGAGATCTAATAGGAGTTTACAAACTTCGATTTGTCCTGCACCTGCAGCTAGATGAAGAGGTGTTTGTTTTTTCAACGTTAATATGTCGATCACTGCATTATGATCTTTGATAAGGAATTTTACTAAATCAGTAAAACCATTCATAGCAGCCAAATGAAGAGCAGTTCTTCCATTTCGCGATTTAGAATTTATAAATGCCTTGTTGGATAATAGAGAATCACAAACTTGTATATAACCTTTTTCTGCTGCTAAATGCAGAGCAGATCGTCCTTCGGTATCGAAAACATCTACTCTCGCATGGTTCGCTAGTAAATTATTTACAAGACTTAAATGACCCCGATATGCTGCAATAGATAAAGGGGTCCAGCCTATCGCGGATTGTCTATTTAAGGCTTTTTGGACTTCAGTAACTGTCATATGTGAAATCATTTCTAGTAGTACGTCATTATTTCCTGCTACTGCTAAATAATGGAATGCCGACTCGTGCGCATGCTTTGAAACCAGTTTAACGTCTGCATAATTTTCCAAAAGAGTTTTTACTACTTCTTTATCAGACTGAGGAATTTCTACTTCTTCCTTAGTTACCGTGCATATGTAATGTAATGCGCTTTCATCGTTTTCATTTAGTTCATTTACGTACGTAGCGACTCTATCTTCACCTTTATTTTGTTTTACATAATTTATGAGATGCTGAACAACGTCTGGTCTGCAGCCTTTACAGGCTAAATGTAAAGCTGTTTCGCCATGCTGAAATAATTATAATTTCTTAAGCGGTTATTTAAATGAGACTCTGTAGACTAAAGCATATGTAACTATTCTTTATTGAATTATTATTCATTTTATTCTAAAGAAGGTATAAAATTTCGATCATTTTTATACCGTTTGGAAACGTGGTAAGTTAACGACACCGCTACGACACTGCCGCGTGGTAACTTTACGACGCGTCTCCGCCGTTAACTTACCGCGTTTCCAGACGGTATAATGTTTAGTTGCTAATATATTGACTTTTGAAGTATATTAACGTTCGACTCTAAGATAGATGTGCATTATGGATATTATAAGAACTTCTGAAAAATTCTTAAAACTATAAGAAGATTTAATGAGAACTCAACGCCACGAGTAACAGGGACATATCCTGCTACATATGTTTTTTATAATAATTATAGAACGAAATAATTATGCAATGAAAAACATAATAGATAATAAAACAAATATCAATTAAGAAATGTCCGATAAACTGAGCCTTAAATTTTATGAATTTGCAGAGAACACATTCTTGATATCATCCCATAAACAATACGTGTAGAAAAAACGTCAGTATTATTGAAAGTTGTCTAAGAGCGTATAGACACTAAAGGAATTACCAATGAAAGAGGACTATAAAGAAAATAATTTAAACTCGTGGACAAAATTAACGCATTACTTCTAGTAAGTGACTAAATTTTCGAAAAACCTTTATTATAATTATAATTATAACGCATGAATTGTAACAAAAACCACTTTAGCTAACTTTTAACAATATTTTCAACGTGATACAATGTTAATTTAGCAAAAAAGTTAGAGTAATATCTAAACTTGAAGGCACAGTGAACATTTAGAGATTATAAAAAGTTCTTCTAAAATTACATTGAACTTTAAAATTATAAAATTAATATCGAATATTGCCTTTCCTTGCTCTTATAACTGCTTCAATTCGTCTACGCATAGTACTAATTAAGTTGCAGATGGTGGCTTGAGGAATATTCTCCCATTCAGCAAACACAGCTTCTTCAAGTTCCCTAAGAGTTGTAAGAGCAGGTATGTGGTGTCTAACTGCCCGTTTAAGTGCATCCCACAGATGCTCTGTGGGATTGTTGTCCGGGCTTTTAGACGGCCACTCCATAATCTAAATATATTCACCTCTTGAAGCTAGCCCATTACGTCTACAGCAACGTGTGGTCGCGTTATCTTGCATAAAGAAGAAGTTGGCACCGATAAATGGAGCAAATGGCACATCATGCTCTTCTACAACATTATCGATATAAAAATTTGTATTCATTGATCTCCTGTAAATAAGTACAAACTCTGTGCGAGCGTCAAAACAAATAGCTCCCCAGAACATTACTGACTCACCACCAAATGGAACCTTTGCTGAAATATTGAAGCAAACCTCTCATATGGTTTTCTCCAAAAACACTCATGTTCATTTGGTGATTGCAGACTGACTCGTGTCTCAACCGAAAACAAAACTTGTTTCCAGTCGTCAATAGTCCAGTTTCTATGAGCTCTAACAAAACACAATCAAGCCACTCTATGTTGCCTGGTGAGCAGGGGTGTAATTACTGGTCTTCTACTCTTTAATCCTACTTCATTAAGCCTTCTTCTGACTGTTCTTCCAGAAATCTCTACGTTTAGGACTTCTGCTAGAGCGCTGCGTAACACAAAACTGGTCGATCATCTCGTCCTTAAGACAAGTTATCTAAGGAATCTATCATCTACTTCATTCGTAGATCTTTTACGACCTTGTCCTCCTGCTCTAGAGAAAGTCCCAAGTTAATTAAAACGTTTAACCGTTCGACTTATTTTTGATTGTTTAACGCCTAACAAATTAGTCACATAACGTTGGCTACGACCATCATTAACCAGAGCTATTGCTTGCGATGCTTCATGTTCACTTAAATTACGTTGATTCTAGCTATACTAGGCAGTGTATTTTATTATTTTAAACAAATTACAATCAAACTAATGATCAACGAAATTAAACTGACTAATTTTTGTTTAACAACTTTTATGAAACCAACACCACATACAAATATTTGCAAACTTATAACCTTAAAAGTGTCAAATAATTGCAATTTCTGATGTTCTGATATATGGTTTTTAACGGATTAGGTTTATTAGAAATTCTAGATATTAAAAAAGCCCAGAAACAATAATAGTCACTAATAGTCAGCTAGAATTTATAAAGACCCTCATCATAGACACCATTATAAACATCATCTAACCTTCACCTCATCACAAAACTAAGTATATAAGTTACACTGTTACGTATCAGAATAATTGAAACATACATGAGTAGGTAAACCCCACCAGTTTTGTATAATACAAAGGTATTTTTAATAATATAAAATATTATTAAAAATCTGGTGTGAAGAACACAAATGCAGGTTCACTATTAATATTTTTTGTGAACGTGTCCGAATATATCCTATCCCCAGAGACGTAGATACGAATTTCACCTTTCTACAAGCTCATCGGTACGCCCCTGCTGGAGAAGGGATATTCCCAGACACATTCACAAAAAAGAACCACATCGCCCTATCACCGTAATTATCCAGACCGGGCGCAGAAGTAAATTCGGCGCTGCCTGTTGTCAGACAGCCGAAGTACCCCGCATACCGTCCACATAATTAATGTGAAGTAGCGACGCCCTTCCAAAGGTGGCACAGCCAATCTCTCTAGAAAACTGCATTTTGTTTGTGTCTTCACTCATACTACGGCTTAACCGCATGTGTAATGTATCAGAACAATTGAAACATACATGAGTAGGTAAACCCCACCAGTTTTGTATAATACAAAGGTATTTTTAATAATGTAAAATATTATTAAAAATCTGGTGTGAAGAACACAAATGCAGGTTCACTATTAATATTTTTTGTGAACGTGTCCGAATATATCCTATCCCCAGAGACGTAGATACGTATTTCACCTTTCTACAGGCTCATCAGTACGCCCCTGCTGGAGAAAGGATATTCCCAGACACATTCACAAAAAAGAACCACATCGCCCTATCACCGTAATTATCCAGACCGGGCGCAGAAGTAAATTCACAAAATATATTAATAGTGAACCTGCATTTGTGTTCTTCACACCAGATTTTTAATAATATTTTATATTATTAAAAATACCTTTGCATTATACAAAACTGGTGGGGTTTACCTACTCATGTATGTTTCAATTATTCTGATACATTACACATGCGGTTAAGCCGTAGTATGAGTGAAGACACAAACAAAATGCAGTTTTCTAGAGAGATTGGCTGTGCCACCTTTGGAAGGGCGTCGTTACTTCACATTAATTATGTGGACGGTAGGCGGGGTACTTCGGCTGTCTGTCAACAGGCAGCGCCGAATTTACTTCTGCGCCCGGTCTGGATAATTACGGTGATAGGGCGATGTGGTTCTTTTTTGTGAATGTGTCTGGGAATATCCTTTCTCCAGCAGGGGCGTACCGATGAGCCTGTAGAAAGGTGAAATACGTATCTACGTCTCTGGGGGATAAGATATATTCGGACACGTTCACAAAAAATATTAATAGTGACCTGCATTTGTGTTCTTCACACCAGATTTTTAATAATATTTTATATTATTAAAAATACCTTTGTATTATACAAAACTAGTGGGGTTTACCTACTCATGTATGTTTCAATTATTCTGATACATTACACATGCGGTTAAGCCGTAGTATGAGTGAAGACACAAACAAAATGCAGTTTTCTAGAGAGATTGGCTGTGCCACCTTTGGAAAGGCGTCGTTACTTTACATTAATTATGTGGACGGTATGCGGGGTACTTCGGCTGTCTGACAACAGGCAGCGCCGAATTTACTTCTGCGCCCGGTCTGGATAATTACGGTGATAGGGCGATGTGGTTCTTTTTTGTGAATGTGTCTGGGAATATCCTTTCTCCAGCAGGGGCGTACCGATGAGCCTGTAGAAAGGTGAAATACGTATCTACGTCTCTGTGGATAGGATATATTCGGACACGTTCACAAAAAATATTAATAGTGAACCTGCATTTGTGTTCTTCACACCAGATTTTTAATAATATTTTATATTATTAAAAATACCTTTGTATTACACCGTTACGTAGATTAACTTAGTTGTAAGAAACTCTTTGAGAATGGCATAACAGTCGAAACATATATGTTAGAGAAATATAATAAAATTTGTGAAATATAGCCAAGTGTGTTATTCCTACCAAAATATTTCACTAAGAAGTGTCTGCAACATCAATTAAGGAAAAAATAATAGCAACGATTTCAGAATTTTAACTTCAGCGTCCTATAGTGCCCAAACTAAGGAACATTGTACTGAAGTAAGTTGTCTTAAATCGGCTCATCTTGGTGTAAGGAATATATGGTAGGTTTTTGTAACGACCTTTTACAGACACCTTGCATAATTTTGCACTTGATAAATTTTTTTTTTAAAAAGACTACAAAACGAAATCACAGGGTGTAAAATCACAAGATCTTAGATGCAATTTATGTTCGCTGTTCAAATTAATTTAACAATTTCCAAACACTTCTCGTATCATATCTATATTATTTATCATATCTATTGAGTATCAACCGTTGTATGACCTCTAAGCACCATCTTGTTGAAAGTAACCCAAACCTAATTCATCATCATAAAGCTGATTAAAGAAGGCCAAGAGCCTTGTCGATATCTTTACACATTTAAAGTACAATTAGAAAAAAATTGGACCCTCTTCTACGTATGGCGCACCAAACACCAACTTTCTGAGGATCCAGAGGAATTTCACCAAAAAAGTCATTGAGCTTTATATCATTTGACATTTTCATGTTTTCTGAATTAACGAATCCATTAACACGAGTGATACTTCGTCCAAAAAGAAAGTTTTGTCTAGGAGTTCATCGTTAAAATTATTTGAAAACCATTCACAAAATACTATTTGTCATGGATAATCAATATCGAGGATTTATTTAAAGCAAGTTATACGTTATGGAAATAACTATAAATCTTGTTTTCAAACTGTGTGATAAGAAGCATCCGGTAACCCAGCTTGTTGAGCGAGAGCCCGTATCCATATTTTTGGAGCATCAGTCATTACTTGTCTAACATTATTAATTCCCCACATTCCCCATTTATCGAAAAACAGCAACAATTCTATTGAATGTCTTCTGAAAAGAATTGTAGTTAAAAAAAGATGGTTGAGAAATTGATCTTGAAATTCTTCTATACAATCTTGAATGGAGTATTTCCATTGCATGTCGATCTTCTGACCATTTCTAAAATACGATTCAAGCATGAATCCTTTGCATACGTTAATAAATACCATTTTAAAATGCAAAAATGCATTTTTGGTATCACATTTCTGAACACCATACACCAAAATTTTAACTCAAACCTTCTCTTAAATATGCAGGATTTTGCTGCATATGAATTCCCCAAACCTCTTCAGCATTAGATTCTATCCCATTTGCAGACCGCTTTTTGTGGCGTGTCGGTAAGAACGACTTTCATTGATAAAATATTCATATTATTTTGACAATAATCTTAATAGTTTTTTCTTATAATTTAAACTTTACTATTAGAGAAATATGAATACAAAAATATTATGTCATTTTACCTTATTTTTATATTGTGGATCTCCACCATCTTCCAATAATAAAAGCAAGGTCTGTAAATTACCATATCGAGCTGCTACATGAACAGGTGTTTGGCCTTCTTCAGTTGTTAAATTCGGACCTGCTCCTGATTTTAATAACATTAAGGCACATCTATCACCGTCTTTTACTCTTGCGGCAATATGTAGGGGAGTTTCTCTTAGTTTACCACCTAAATAAGTTAGTAATTCTCGGATTAAGAAAGGAAAATTATATTGTTTGGTGAAAAGTAAATTACCTCTAACATGAACATCAGCACCATATCCTAATAAAGTCTCGACAACAGCTGGTTTGCAAGACTCTACCGCTATGTGCATGGCAGTGTAGTTATCCTAGAATATAAAGGGTAGTATAGTGATAATATTATAATAAAAGTACTTATACTTACATTCGTTGTAATGTCGACTTTTTCCCCTTTTTGTATTAACGTGTTTATTATACCTACGTGGCCATATCTGGCCGCTGTATGAATGCTTCTTGCACCATCCTAAAATGTAAGTTGTTTAAACTATATTTGCATATATATTTTAAACACTTTAAACCATTAAATATTAATTTTCTCATTTAATTCTACATAAAATATTTATATATAGGGTTACACATTTCATTCTGGAATTGAAGCCACCCAATGGGCCCTACAGACTGATTCAGTGTAAAAGAACGTCACTTTGTCCCACTTTACATATTTTGTGTGTGATGGCTTCTTTAGGTATTTTTTTCCATCCTTTTCTATGTTTCATCAGTTCCTTCTATCTTAGAATACTCATGCCTCTTATAGTTTTAATTACTTTTTTCTTAAAACTCAGGTTTGATCTTTCTCTTGATAATAAAAAATTCGTGAACAGTTACATCTATCCCGGAATGTGTGTATGCATTTGCTTTTATTGGAGCTTGTCAACACACAGTATCCTGGAGACAGACATGACTTCTAGTTCTATACACGTATATATAGTTAATATATTGAACTTAATGCAAATGAGAACTAATGAGTGTTAAATCTCACTTTACATGTAAATGCCGCCTAATGTGTTGCGTTAACGTTTACATTTCGAAAAACTAAGTTTGTACAAGAATGCAGAACGCTACATGTCACGACGCCACCTTCCTGGTTGTTCGGAATAATGAAAAATTCGTGAAAAGTCACATCTATCCTTGTCTCCAGGGTACTGTGTGTTGACGAGCTTCAATAAAAGCGAAATGCATTCACACATTCCAGGATAGATGTAACTTTTCACGAATTTTTCATTATCCTATTAGGTAATATCGCTAGAATCACAAAAATAAATTAAAACTACGACTCAAAGAAGTACAATGCGAATTTTGACCAAATAGAGGATTGATGAATCCCGTGGGAGAGTTATTTAATAATAAAAAGGCCACCTTTTGGGATAAAAAAAATTTAGATATGATAATATAAATATTCAAAAAACAAATGCATCAATACTAACACATGACACAGAGTCATGGATGGTAACATAAAATCAAACAAAATAGTTAAAACCAATAAAAGTGAGATATCTTGCACACAAATAGAAGAGAGGTAGATGAAGGTTTACAAGAGCATGGCATGAAGTAACACAAAAGAATTTAACTCAAAAAAAAGAAAATTGACAAAATATGTTTATTTGCATATTTTAAACACATCGGGAAGATCAAATAAATGGTTATGGATTTATACAGCAATAGGATAACGAACAAGAGCCGAAACAGACGTTAATTTCACCTTAAAACAATGGCGGCCAACATTTTTGGCGGGTGCGTCAAATTAAAGAATAACTGTGCTTGTCGGACTGCAGGCAAAATTGTTATGAGCTACATATACAGGATGATTTAAATTTCATGTTAATACTTGGTAAAGTTTCATGTTTGGAGAGAAAGCCCGTGGGCTATAAAGTATTGCATGATGGGCTGCGCACGAGCTGCTTTAAAGTTTAAATGGCAGCCCTTTAACTTTTACTGGTGATAGACATGTTTTGAACAGCATTTTAGGCCGCATAGAACATTGAGCATATAGAAAGTTTAATTGAGAGAGTACGCTGAATTCCTACGATCATAATAAACCCAAATTTTAAAGTTAATCCTTCTTATTAAAAAAGTTTTGTAAAAACGAATTTAATATTTTCAAATATGTGAATTAACAAATTGATAAAATTGATTTACGAGGGCTGTTCTCTTTCCACTGAGCCTAGTAAAGTAAAACACAATTTATTTACAAAAAATACTTATTTATAATTTTTGTATTCTTCTCCACACTCCGTGAAAATCAATCTTGAAAACGTTTTCTCGAATCTTCTGGCCGTAGTTTGTTTATTTCATTTTTAAGGCCATCAACTGCTTCTTCGGCCGATGTAAAACGTAAACCCCGTAATTTACCCGCGGAAATAAGAAGTCATTAGGTGCTAGGGTCTGAACTATACGGTGAATGACCCATTATTTCTATGTTTTGGGCATACAAATACTCAGTTGTTCGAGCGGCAGTGTGAGCCCGAGCGTTATCTTGATGCAAGATGATCCGTCCTCTTGGACGATTTTCGCGAACATTTTGGAGAACCTGAGGCAAACAAACTATCGTGTACCATTCTGCATTAACAGTATGTCTATGTGCTATGGTGGAAACATGCCTAGTAATTCCAAAAAATGCGGCGACCATCTTCTTGTTTCGACTTTTTTCACGAAGAATTTTTGTTGGAGCCGACTCATTCTCAAAGACTCAAACTGACGGTTGTTGCTTTTTCGGGATCATAGCAGTATACCCATGTTTCATTCATCTGTGATAATCTTGTACATCAAATGATACGGTCCACGGTTAAAGCGATCTAATATAGATCTGCACCATCTCACATGGTCTTTTTCAATTGAAGTCAAGTGTGGGGAATCCACCGAGAACAAAGCTTATGGACCTTCAAATGTTTATGTAAAATAATGCTAATTGCTTTCACACCAATCTTTAAAGTTGTTTGAATGCTTCTGGCAGTAGTATGCCAATCCTATTCAATCATGTTCCGAATAAGACCAATATGTTTTTCTTAGCTTAGGAGCTCGAAAACATTTAAGGAAAGTCGACCCCGTTGAAATTGATTGTACCACCGTTTTGTGGCAGCGAAGGGAACACGACTTGTCACCAAACACTCAACTGATTTTCTCAAAACATTATTTACGGCTTAAACCACGCATGATACTGTAAAAAATCACAGCTTGATAATGCTCCTTGTTCATTTCCATTACTTATTAGCGATAGGATTACTTTAAACATGCGTAACTTACAAACAACCAGGTATATTTGACAATTGTCGCTATAACTAAACTTATAAATAACTAGATTGAAATTGTCAAACAAAATTTGTCGCAAAATATCATCGCCTACTAGATAGGTTCAGCGGAAAGAGAACAGTTCTTATATTTTAAGTATTATTATATTCCTAAAAGGCGTAATTAAATAAATAAAACCTTCAAAAGCTTGGTGACATTTTATATATTAAATTTTAATGTTTCTTTTTAATTAGCATGTCTAAATAAACATAATTTTATTCAATTCTCAACTACTCATTCAGTGTTATTTGCAGTAGTTGCTTCGATACCAATATAGTATTCCAGGAATGATTTTCATAGCCACGCGTTGCGGAAAATTGAAAAAAAAATGAAGTAGGAGTCAAGGCCAGTGAATAATAAACTTCTATATCTTGATTGAAACTTACAAAGAATAACTATAACGTTAGAAAGCAGTGAAAAAAGTAACACATCATCATACCTAGACCTTCGCATTAACATATTCAACTTATTCACGAAATATTTGTATAGATCTTTAATAAAAATAAAAGAAATGAATTCAAATCTACTTTCAAGTTTATTTTTACGATTGCAAATTTAGATTCAAAACGGAAAACGATGTAAAATACGATGTACTAAAAATTGATTAATTCCGTTACTACACGCTAACTTTTTTTTAGTTATTTTATCTATCCTAATTAAAAATGTGAATGGAAAAACACGGACATTTCCTGTTCTTGCATTGTGCATGTGTATCCAATAAAAAGATCATGAAATCGTGTCTTGACGTTCTTGTGTCAGTGATAACAATGTTAGACATATTCTTACCGTTTGCATACCTACTTATCAATTCTTATCATTGTTTATATTTCCCTCTGAAATAAAGTTAAATAATTCTCTTTTTTGAATTTGACCAATAATTTAGAATAACCATAGAGCTTCTGCTCTTTGACATGCAAATACCACCATTGCCGAAAGATCTATGTTGTTTTCTAAATTTACACTAACTGTAAATTATTGTATAATTCGCATTTAAACTTGAATTCCTAGCACTTTTAACGATTCCATTGTTCTATATTATAATATAAGGTACTATACACGAGAGGCCGAGATTACGATGGGTCATATAAATAGTCTATAACATCGCTAAGTACAAAACGCAGTTATTGAATAGCACTATTCATTCGGTTAACCGTATATCTGTTTTTCGTCGTAGAATTGTGACGCACTTACTTCAATATTATACTTAAATTCATTTTTTCATGGGCGTAGATAGAAGCGCGAAGAGTTTTTATAATTTATTTTATTTATCAGTTTATATTTCGTAAGATAAATAAAGTACGGTGAGTTAGTGTCCTTTTTTCATTGTTATAACTGTTATTTACATATATATGTAACTGTTCAGTGAATTTTTTTAAGTTTCAATAACTTAGCCATACATTTTTAATTTTCATTTATTTAGATCTAGAACATTTTTGATTTTACTTTTTCAGATATGATATAGATATTTGGATTAAGGGTCAAACTGAATGTATGTTCATTGCCAGTGATTCCGAAATTTATTGCAAAATCTGTAAAATAGCGTTAAAGAATTCCAAGAAATCGCACGTAAAACGTCACTTAGCATCGCAAACACATACACAGAAATTAGACCTGCTGGAATCTGACAATTTTAACGAAGAACTCTGTGAAACTTTAATGACGGCAAATTTTCCATTAAATAAACCTAACAATCCCACCTTCAAAACATTTCTCCAAAAATATACTGGTAGAAATGTTCCTGATGAATCCACCTTACGCAAATATTATGTTCCTAAGTGCTACACGAAAGCAGTAGAACGCATTAGAAGCCATCTTTCAAATAAGTGCCGACGAAACTGTCGATTAGGATGCTGTGTGGTAAATGTTGTAACTGGTGTACTACATCCAACTATTCCACATACCTAACGCATATCTAATAGCAACAAAGGTTATAAATACAGTTGATGCGGAAACAGTAGCTAAAACCATTTACGAGAATATGCAACAAATGCTTCATTCGGACAGGTACAAAGAAAAAATACTTTCATTTGTTAGTGACAGTGCTGCATATATGTTAAAAACAGTTAGATGATTAAAGGAAACATATCTTAATATGCTGTATATTATTGGTGCAGCACATGCTCTCCACAGAATCTGTGAATATATCAGAGACAACTTTTCGGAAGTTATAGACTTGCA
Organism: Melolontha melolontha; assembly: GCA_935421215.2. NCBI lineage: Eukaryota > Metazoa > Arthropoda > Insecta > Coleoptera > Scarabaeidae > Melolontha > Melolontha melolontha. The sequence continues at coordinate 90,234,000 of OW285239.1, forward strand.
TCCGCTTTTAAAAACGTTTTCAGAAAAGCACCGTTGAGAGTAGCTCTTTACAGGGAAAAACTTCCACCTTTGTCACTGCCTTCCTCTCCAGTAATAACTAGATGGGGAACATGGTTGGAAGCTACTAGTTTTTATGCAGAGAATTTCGATAGTTTACAAAATTTCGTTACATGTTTAAATGATGATGCTCGAAGTATTTACGAGTGCAAGGAACTAATACAAATTTCAAATTTAAAAAATCAGTTGTTCTTTCTTATTATTTATTAATATTATTAAATGATGGATTAACCACATTAGATGTGACTATTAATAATTTAAAAATATTCCAAGTGACTTCGAATGTGGCCTTCAGCAAATGTTAGACGCAGTTTTTAATAGAAATCCAGATTTAATAACAGTGCGGCAATTGTGTGTGGGGACAATGCCTGAAAATCTAACTGATAAATACGCCGAAATAAAAGAATATTTGCAGTATGCACCTATAACCAGTTGCGATCTAGAAAGGACGTTTTCTATCTACAAGGATGTATTTCATTCAAAGAGAACCAATTTTACAGAAGAGAACCTTGAGAAAGTGTTGCTAGTTAATATTAATACTCGTTTACAACTTGAACTACTAAATGAACAAATAAAAATGTATTTCGTATATTATAGATCACCACCCATTTGTTTTCCAATTATATAAATACAATTAAAAACTCCTTAAAAATACAAATTTTCAATAGTTTTTCCCATAATCGCTTAGAATCGTCGTAGTTGAATTTTTTAGTAAGTTTTTTTTTAAAGATTTGAATTTGCTTTGTTCAACGTGAGAATCAAGTTAATGGTTGCTATAGAACAAGCATGCCAAACAAACAATAGTTTTGTGAAAAATTGTGGCATTTTTTGAATTGTGGCTAGAAAAATGATAAATATTTACGAGAATGACGAATCAATGGGAAAACTGGCAACTTACTGCTCGAAAAATCGAGAACAAGATACGAGGAAATGTATGAAAAATTCATGGTGTCGTCAAAAGAAGGTGAATGTTTACTCGAAAACAATTGTTCTTGCCTATTTCGTCGAATTAGCTGAATTACTGCAGCCGGCAACACTTTGGGCACATTACTCAATGATTAAGAGTACTTTGATCTTAAAGAATCGAATTGATATTAGTAAATATCCCAAATTAATCGCATTTTTGAAGAGGAAGAACGAGGGATATTGACCCAGGAAGTCGAAGACCTTGATGAAGGTAATTTTGGAAAATGATATGTTGTAAATAATGATTTTATTGTTATAGGTTGTAGTTGTTTGTGGGATAGCAGGCGCTTGTCGTAGAAATGAACTGACTAATATGTTAACTAACCACATCGAAAATAAGTAAACCTTTCTGATTGTGAGAGTTCCGAATACGAAAACGAAAACTGAGCGAGTGTTTACTGTTATAGAAGGCAATTTAGTAGATATAAATTTTTTAGAAATATTGTATGTGAGCCTTCGTCCAGTCAATGTCAACCACAGCCGTTAAACTATAAGAAAGGAAAATGTGCTTGTCAAGCAGTAGGGGTGAATACATTTCGAAAAATACCGAAGCTAATAGCAGAGTATCTAGGGCTGCGAAATCCATGTGGCTACACAGGGCACTGTTTCAGGCGTTCGTTGGCGACCCTCTTAGCGGACGGCGGGGCAGATATCACGAACGTGAAACGTCACGGAGGATGGAGATCCACAAGTGTCGCAGAAAGATACATAGAATCATCGATCCAAAATAAGAAGAAATTGGAAAAGCAGATTTTTTGTATAGAATCATCATCATCTACGGTGAAGGACTATACATTTTTCACGATGAAAGCAAATTCTTCCTCTGCGCTGAAGGAGATTATTTTTTCTTCCTCTTCTATTTCTTCACACGAAGATTTAACTGATGTGCAATTTAATAGTTTAAGTAACTGTTTTATAAACATATGTAATAATAAATCTCAAATGTGAATAGGTGCAATCTGTATTTTTTATTTTTTAACATTGTTACGCTCGAAAAATTACTTTGAGATCTTTCGGGAATTTTTAATGAAGTTATTTCATTATCTTCTTACGTTCAGACAACTTAGGCCCTTCCTTTTTCAACATTTTTGTTTATTATTATTTTATTTAATTTTGATTTTAATTTTCGATCAACTTAGGCTTCTTCAAATTTTAATTACCTTCTCATTATTTTGTACGTTCAAATTTTTCGATGCCGCTATATCCGTATTCCTTTTTACCTGGACGCTGTCCGACATCTTGGAAATTTTAATACTTAGTCACGTTGCATTTAATATTTGTTATTAAATCAGATTTTGTTTCTCTGTAAACTATTCTATTATTGTGTAATTTTTATTAGAATTTTTCGACCCTGTTTGATGCTTACTAGTCTAATTAACCCCTTATTAACATAATTTTGCGAACACATTTTCTCTTTCCCTTGAAGCGCCCTCTCACGTCTTTTGGTTTATCTTTAAAATACAGTTTTCTTGACGTTCGTTTAGCTAATTTACTTTGTCTTTTTAACCTTTATTACGGTGTTTTAATTAGCGTACTTTCGCTTGTTAGCTTTGTTCTTCATTCTTACACCTAGTTAGGGATTATGGTAAATTAATTCCTTTCCTTTCAACATTACCCGTCTATCGATCTTGTTTGTGACGAAGATCGGTAATCAATCGATTCATGCGTGGCTTCTGCGACCGCATTCGTTCTTCGAACTTGAATCGCGCTGGTTCTTTTAATTTCTGTCAGTGAACCTATTCTGCGGTGAGTAGATTTATTATCTAAAGAGCTTTGTTCTATGTTTTTCCTTTTAATCCTTTCAGGATTTAATAGTATTGTCTTTATATTACCGCTAACTATGTGGAGAAAGATCCTGCTATCGCTGTTCCTTTCTGTATCTCTTGAGGACCACAGGAAAGGCTGGAGCAAGCGATCACATTTTTCTTTTGCTGTACAATATAAATTTGCGTTATTTTGGGAAGGAATTCCGTTGAAAATTAATCACCTTCCTCCTGCATTAATTGGAGTAATCGGCGTGGTCGTCAGCGGGAAAAAACTAGAAGTGTTTTACCATCGCGTCAAAAATGGCGTCTAAGATCTAATATGGCGGTGTGATGGCGGTGTCTATTTCGACATAAAACATTTTGGATTTGGATGGTCCGTGCAAACCTCTGGAAGGCTGACTCGAAATAGTCTGGTATAGGGACGAAAATCGCATTGAAATTTGAAGTAGGTGTAGATATTCTAAATTTTATATATGAACATTAATCAAACTTGGGCAACCTCATTAAATCTAATGTATATCAATCTGTATTTCATAACTTTACTTTACTTGAACTGATCACTAATCTGAGTCACATTTACAAGTTTGATCGTTGAACAATGAAAGCAAACAAGACAATTCATTATTATTGTTTAAGATAGTTGTTTGACCCTTCGGGATCAATTATAAGTTTAATATATTATTCTCATCTGGTTGACTGCTTCACCGGCTGCCAGTTGTGGAAAATACATGCAATGATTCGTAGCTAAGATCCTTCAGACTGGTTTACGAATTGCGTATTCGATATCTTGAAGTACGATATTTTTAATTTATTTCTTATGATTAAATCTATGTTACTAAACTGTGAAGAACCAAAAAAATCACGTATACGTAATTAGAGTTCTACTTATCTTCTGTATTGTTTGTAAATCAATTTCTTTTTCATTATTTGAATATTTTATATCTCACCTGTTCATACAGGGGGTATTTGTATAATCTGAACATACCCAGATACTATAGTCTTATAAACCTCTCTGCATTAAGGGAGTTTACCGAAAATTACTTCTAGCTTTTACTGTAATTTACTTATTACTTTCCTATATACTCAGGGGGGTTTAAATAATCTGGGAGTCTCCTTACTAGATTTTATTATTTAACTAAGCTTAATTACTGCCTTCACGATTTGCTCTGTGATTACTTTTATTTTAGTTTATTTTGGTAAACTTCTTTCTGTAAACACCCATTAAAACTTTTTTTGGTTATTGCTCATTTGACGTTAGTAGATATTACTTTCGTATAAAATTTATTGTCTCTGTCCTACATTGTTGAAATATTAAATTTTGTTTATATTGACGACTTGTGTTTGTTTGACTTCCTTCCCACAAGTGTTTTACTAGCTATAGGCAAAGATCGGTTCGAATCAGGGTAACAAGTAGGGTAACAAGTAGCAAACTCTCTTGCTTTTAAGCTACTGGAGTCCCACCCGCAACCGTATATACGGGGGAGCTTTGCAGGTTTTTTTATACGGTGGCATCAAACCTTCATCTAGCGACCAGGGAAACTCGGGACTCTCCGAAAAACTATTGGACTAGCCGGCAAGGAATTTACAAAGGGACGTCCACCTTCAGGTAGGTCAGAACAAGAGAGGGAGGCCACGCTGAACATCGCGCAACCTCTTACTGCTTGTTGTGCATTATTTTATTTTGGTCGCGTTTATGTAGCAATATTCCCGCACTAGTGCGGGAATTGGTCATTTCCCGCACTCAATTTGCGTGTGGGAATGTTGAATTTCTTAATGATTGTAGGAAAAATATTTTTTATTATTAAGTAACGCAACCTGATAAATAAATTTAGATATTTTTCTAACTTTTCGCGAAACATAGTAAATCTTTATGGAGAGTATTTTTATAATTATGACATGATTGTAAATAATCGTAATGCTAAAAGAATTAATTCCTACTGCTAAATCAGCATTCGATATTACGTAAGAATAAGAATATACAGTTACTAAGGAGTTAAGCATGTTGCTATTATAGAAGGGAGGTTCAGAAATTTGTGAGCCTAGAGAAGAAAACACAATCTTTTTGGCATAAAATTATATTATTTTTCAATGTATACTCGTAACATTTAGTCCGCCGCTAGTCGAATCTCTTCATTACTTTAGAAAAGTAGGCTCTATCGAACTGTTTGTAATGTATTACTTTCCGTGATTACCTACTTATTCGGCCCAGATCTAAGCTGGATGATAAAACAATTCGAAATGTAGTTCAAGAATTTTTGTCATTGAAACAGGTATTACCCTGAGGAAAAAAGCACTCGGTTGTTCTTTAAGCGGAATCTTTTATGTTGTATCGTGCAGTTGATGTAGAAGAGATGTATAATACTTGCTTGTCATCTTTTACCTTTTTGATGAAAATCGACTAGTAGTATCAAAGACAGTAGCTCTAACCTGTCCGTCTGAGCATACGATCTTTGCCTTCTTCGAAGCACTTGTACTAACCTCAGTCCATTGTTTCGATTGTTGTTTCATTTCAGGTATATAATGGGATATCTAGGCTTCATCAACCGTCATTCCTCGATGCTAAAGGTCCTTTCTTTGTGTAGTTTTATTAAACGGTCATCTAACACCATGTCATGTATTTTTCATATCTGGAGTACACACATCTTTTTGGCGTCTTGTGTGTTGTTCATCCAATATACTGCTCCGACCACATTTAAATTCAGTTGTTCATTATTTTATGGCTGCAATCGATTGATATAGGCCTCCGCAAACAGACTACACCTCATCATTGGTTGCATAGTTTGTTTTGTTCTTTAAAAACAAGAACCTAGTCTCTGATCGGTATTCCACTTTTCTATGTTTTCAAAACAAGCTGAAACAGTTCACTTCCTACTCAAACAGCAAATATTCTTAATATAAAAATAAGCGTAGATTTTAACAGTTATGTTTGGAATGATTTCCAAATTGAAAAACAAATAAGATTTTTAATGCTGCCCTCTTTCGTCAGGGACACTGATTACTCATCAGCCCTCGTACTAGGCCGATATTTGATCAACGTATAATTGATATAATTAATATACGCATAATTCGCCAATAATTTGTATGCGTTTTCACAGGATCGTTCGTTAAATTTCTTTCATTCGAATTTCTTAATTCAATTTATCTTACCGGTGATATAGAAAATAACCATATTTCAAGTGATATTTTGCCAATCTACTGAAATTATTATTAAGTGCTTTTGTATTATTTTTGGGTATTATTGGTTAGTTACTATTACTGAATATTGTCGAAAGTAGTTTGAGAATGATTAGAAACATTTAAAGGAGGTAGTGAAACTCAAAGAAGAACAATTGCTCCTCAAGACCGTCACGTAAGACTATTGACTTTAAGAGATAGGTTTTCAACTACCAGATTAATCGCCAATATATGCTGACGAAGACCACCCATTAATCCTTCGAAAAGTCTACTGCAGGTTAAGGATTTTTCAGATTTATTACTGGCCGCTCTTATTGTACCACCCATAACGAAGGCTTTCACTGCTGGGAATACGAGATATTTAGAAACTGTGGTCCGAGGATGTTTTGTCGGAGTTATTTCAGAACAAACGCAAATTGCCCTAAATATCGTGGATAACTGGTGAGAGTGGTTATCAATAAACAAATAGTCGCCTTCACAATAAAGAGAGCCCTACAAAGCTTACAGCTACTAGCGCTCGAAAATACAAAATTCTGATCACCAGGGAAGCTAAGTACTTGGGGTACTGTTTCACCAAAGGCTTACATGGAATCCTAACTTCGTAAAAACCTGGTACCATAAGAAAAGCTTCTACCGCTGCGCTGAAGGTGATACCAAATTTACCACCTTCAGATATTCATCTGTAAGGAAAAGGCCAGTAGTCTGCCGAATAATGAAAGGCCAAACATATATAAGCCATAAAAACCGGATAGGAGATGTGCCAGTACCGTAGAAGGAACTTTACATCTGGGAGTGCACTTTCCAGGTTCGGAGCATAGGGATAACTGTGATACCAATAAACTTGTCGCCTTTTGGAGGGCGACTAGAAATGATTCGGAAATATCACACGAGATCTTCAAGCCTCATTTATAGATGGGCGATAGGGTCGTTCGAATCATATAAATCCGCAGGACCAGATGGAGTATTTCTCAAGCTCCTTCAAGAGGGAATTGGGGAAATTATGGTTGATTTCTTGGATATATTCAGGGCTAGCCATGCCATGTGTTATATCCCAAGGACATGAAGAGAAACTAGGGTAGTGTTTATTCCAAAACCTGGAGAAGAAACATATACCCCCAAAATCATTTAGACTAATTAGTCTTACTTTTTAATGTTTAAGACTATGAAAAAAATTATATATTTAAATATTAAAGAAAAGGCTCTGGACAGACCTCCTCTACACTCACTATAATGGGCATACCAGATGGGAAAATCAGGTGAAGCTGCCCTGCATAGCCTGGTAGGAAGGCTCGAAAGGAGCCTACACCACAAGGAATTTGCGTTTTCCATTATTCGATCCTTAATAGATCGAAACATGAAGAATACCATATGTAATGGGTCCACAACATACTGTGTAGCAAAGTAGTACATGCCTAAATGCAAAACAACACATATCCATGAGGACAACAAAAGGATGTCCTCGAGGAGGTGTATTGTCACCGCTATTATAGAGTCTAGTAGTTGATAATCTTATCAGGACAATAAATGACCAGGGAATATAGACGCAGGGGTTCGCCGATGCCATTGTCATTGTGTCCCAGTGAAAGTTCCCGGGGACAGTGGCGAGCATTGTTACGCATCGCATATAAAAATATTTTAATTTATTTTTAAATAATGTTTCTTCTTTAAATATCTCGATTTAACTTAGACATTTTTCTGTACATTTTCGTTACAAAGAGAAAGCATTTCTTTTGTTATATCCTTAACCCATACCCTTGGTTTTCTACCTGACCCGGCAACAACCGTAATGTGGAATTTCTATATACATTTCATTTTAGATTGTTTTAATTCAATTATACATCTTCTTTTATATGTTGTGTTTCATATCATTAGAAAGCTTATTTCACAAGGGTTATTTTAATAATATTTATGCCATCGATAGAACATCTCTTCAGGTCGCGCTTCTTATTAATTATTATTCAAGATATCGACCCTCTCTTCGACTCAGGTCATAAAACAGACCGTTTTCAAAAACCAGTGTTCTATCGAAAAACGATCAGTCTATCTTCTCGTTAGAACTCTCGTAAAACCCACATCTTACCCGCGGTGCTGTTCAAGTTCTGGCCACAATACACGTGGCCCTGCATCTTAGCGCAATTAAAAGGTAATTTTGTATTGTTCAATATATATTATTCTTTTAAGCGAATCATATTAATTTAACTAATTAATTTCTTATTCCTCCGGGCAAACATCGCTCTACATATCTGTCCAAGTATATAAGCACCACATGGCCGATCATCTCCGCAAATTAAAGGTAACTCTATATTGTTCGATACAGAGATTATTTTATATTAATCGTAATAATTAACATTTAATTTACTACTCAATTTAACGTTCGTTTTCAGCGTATTTTGTGTTAATTTTCAATTACTTATTTACCGCTCCTCGTGTATATATTACTTTTGTTTAATTACTTTTAAATATATCAATTTCAATATCTTTCTTATGTAAATATAAATACAAACTTTAAGGACAACGCTCCTGTGTTTTATTTAGTAAGTAAGTTGTTGTATATTTATTTAAATTAACCAAATTCCACGCACGTCCTGGCACTTTGATGAAACTTCACCAGCACCACTAATTATTTATCTTAGAATAATTTCATTATTATTAGCACGGCACATCCACATCCCGATATCCAGCGAAGCCCCCGTTTGTAATAGCATCATATAAAATACCCTGCGAATTGTGGAGAGATGATGCCTTGAGGAGGCATTAATTGTCAATCCACAAAGAAAAACAAGCGGGCAGCTTTTACTAGCAAGAGAAAACTAAAGGATATTGGTAGCATAAGGCTGTTCGGGCAATAATTAGAACTAACGAATGAAGTAAAATATCTAAGCTTTACACTTGATGGAACTGAATTGGAGAAGGCACCTAGGCAAAATGGCGGACAGGGCGACGCAGCTCTTCTGAAGATGTAGAAGAGGTGTTGGTAAGACCTGGTGACTAAAACCAAGTGTGGTACACTGGTTGTACACGGTAGTAGTAAGACCTACGATTACCTATGGGGCAGGGACAGGCTCTGCCGGGAATCACTGGAGCTATGACCAGCATGGGAATTGCTTCCATGGAGGCCATCGTGGGTCACCCTCTGTTGGAAGTATTTGTGAAAGCGAAGGCCCTGGCTGCAATCCTAAAGCTGAAGGCCAGTGATGTATGATGTCCTAATAAGGTTGTATGGGTCACACAGATATAACAGGAATTATACTGGGAAAGACAAATGTCGGTGGACAGTATAAGATTATGTTTACAGGTAAGCTGAACATTTCTATACCGACCAGGGAACAGGCAAAAAGTCGCTCGGGCAAATGGGTTGCCGTCACCTGGTAAACAGATGGATTCAAATCGGGGCACAGATGCAGGTATATAATGAATGTGCCCTAAAAGGAAGATATTCAGTCTGGAGAAACATACGACGGATTTCCAGGCTGAACTGTTTGCAGTCGCAACCTGCGCCGAGGACATTCGGGAAGCCGGCTGTGCAATTAAATAAATCAACATTACAACCGATTCAGGCAGCTATTAAAGCCATATATTAAAGGCAATGAGATAGCCGACGAACTGGCCAAGGAAGGTACTAAAAGGAACTTCATAGGACCAGAACCAGTATGTGGAATCGCTAAAGATTCCGCTAGAAGGGAGGTCTGGTTATGGCTAGAAAGAATGCTAACGGAAGGTCAACTCCAAATTAAAATTATTATCGGCCTAATAACACGGACATTGCCATTTAAGGAAGCATCTGTACAGTATTGGCTTCGTTAGCGACCCCTGATGTAGAAGATGTGAAAACAGGGGAAAACTAGCCTTCATATAATATTCACTTGTGAGGAACTGAAAGGTTTCAGGCAGAAACATCTTTTAAATCGAAGAATCTTGAGTTTTATTCCTCGAAGGGTCAATATCGTCAACATAAGTGAATAGAAGAACTCAAGGTAGATCCTATTACAGGAAAACTGAGTGGTTATGGTTCAGAAATTCAATTTTGATAAGAAATATAAAATAGTTATACCAGAAACGAAGGAGGAAAAAGAAGACCTTCTTGTCTAGGTGATATCTATCTGATACACAGTGAGCCTAAGTAAAAACAGATTAATTAACAGATAAATGGAATAAATCGCATCATAGCCATCTTCTCCGACGGCGGGCCAATATTAAACATAGAAGTTTGAATGCAAATTAAATCTAAACTTATATGAGATTGTTTATGTGCTAAGCAAGCTCAACAATCACAAGAAAGTGATATTAGCCTCGTTCCAGGGCACGAAGGCTAGAGGACTAGTGAGAAGGCGGACTAATTGGATCGCTAGGCCTCGTCGTTAGCCTTCATGGAACCGAAGCAGAAACAATATGAACAGGTGGGCTTAAAATAGATCTAGAGAAAGGTGTTCTCCCCTAGTTCTTTCGAGAACACTTGGCTAAATTTACAACAGATATACTGAATGGAAACAGAAAATCTGTTAAGATTATAGCAGGCCCATTAACGGGGATTGTAGGTTCAATAAACGGTATGCAGATTCTGCCAAGAGGAAGAGAAAACCGCGAGTCATGTACAATGCCAATGCGAAGGTTGGACAAACAACGCGGTTCTTACAAATATATTTGAAAGACCCGCTCTCAAAGCTGCTAAACTTAATTAAAGGAGCTGGACTAGAGGAAGTACTCTAACGAAGTCTGTGAATCACAATAAATCAAGTAATCTAATCTAATTTACCATCCACTGTTGAACACCGATTACAACGTTCAAACTGGTACAAACTGCAATGTAGTATTTAATCGCATGTGATTTACCTTCAGTAACGAATTTAGATTATATTTCTGCCATCCTCTATTTTCCATTCATTAAATAGCTATAATTATGGTATGAGGTGCTATTACCCATGGGAGTAAGTTCTCTCTGTTCATTTTTCAACAAGATAATATTCGTCTCCATGTGGGAAGACTTAAATTTAAACTTCTTTGAAGCGATTGATATAGATATTTTATCACGGCCTCCCAAATCCGTCAACATTTCTTCCACAACCACAACAAACATGAAATGCAGCTTGGAATATTATTTATTCAGAAAATATTGACCATTTATTGTGTATAAATAAGCAGAGAGAGCAAACACATTATTAATAAAAAACAGAAGAAGTCGTTTGTCGTTAATTGTTTTTTAATACTTGACCTTTATTATTTACACTATAGAAGGAAAGAAAATGAACTTACTTTATTTGGCATATGTAAATAGACACCTTTCTTGAAAAGCATCATAGCGCAATCAGCGTGACCATTGAGAGATGCTATATGCATTAGCGTGGACCCATCTTTCGTTCTTTCTAGAATGCTGGCTTTAAATTTGTCTGCTAAAAGTTCGATAATAGCAGCGTGTCCGTTTTCTGCAGCTAGATGCATTGGTGTTCGATCTAGATTGTCAGTAGCGCTTGCAGATGCTCTAACGCCATAGAAATACTTTACCAGAGTTTCATCGCCTTCAGCCGCAGCTATGTGCAATGGTGTTTGTCCGTCTCCATTTCGTATATCCACACTTGTACCGTAATCAACTAATATTCGTACCTGAAATAATTATTTATGTATATCTATATATATAGTAGATTCAATTAGTTGGCGATTTAAGGTCTAGGTCTGGTTTTACTTCAAAATGTATATATTTAAAGCAATCTTACATGTTTCGGCCTATGATGCCATTTTCAAGGAATTTAAAATATAAATGTAATATAATTTATACCTTAAATCACCAATTACTTGAATCTTCCATAACATACAAAGGTCACGAAATAATTATCTATATATATATATATATATATATATACATGTACAAGGCTAGCGCCAGAGAGGCCAAATTGATACAGTCGAAGTTACCCAATTAAAAAGGTGTTCCGACTCTAATTATCAGAAATTATGATAGCCTAAGTGAAAAAGGAAGAACTAATGAAATATTTTTAAAGCTAATAAAACAAAACACAAATATTTAAAGCTAATAAACATATCAACTTGTCCCGGTCTCCTCCGTTATAACAAACGCTTTTCGTAATTGTTGAAACGATCTCACCATTATTGGTGAAATCGTATCACCAATCGTATCTTTCAAATAAATACAATGCTTTCTAGTGAAAAATTAGAAGCAACTTCATTTATTTATAAATATGTTCGCATGACTGATCAGCAAACTGAATTTATTTTTATTGAAAAAATTTAAAATTTTACCATATCGACGTCTTTTCGCCTTGCTGCTAAGTGTAGAGCTGTATCACCATTAGCAGCTGCAGCTTTAAGTTGATCTGATGTTTGAGAACTTAGCAGTTCCCTACACATGGATTGGTTTCCTGCCTCCACCGCGAGCAGCAAAGGGATCTTACCTTTCTAGAAATGAAATAAATACTGTTACTGATTAATAGATATAAAATGATTCGATAATAATTCGATGTTTATTAGTTATAAGGAAGTTTTGTTAGAATAATAAATTAGCAACACTAAATATTTCTACAAAAAAGGTTTTAAATATATCTATACGTTAATATGCACGTATAACGCTTTTGTTTCATTATGAAACAGACATGTAAAAAATTTACATATCTGTAACTGTATACTTGGACAAAACCTCGTATTTCCAGCATTTACTTCTGCTTAAGACATATGTTTCTGCCATATATAGTTTCATAATGAAACAAAAGCGTTATACGTGCATATTAACGTATAGATATATTTAAAACCTTTTTTGTACATTTACCGCTATCCGGCTTATTTATAGACAACCCGTATTGTTTAGTTTTTTGTATCAGCATAGCTGGTCAAACGAAAGATCCATTTTTTCGGCAAAGTCTCTTTCGTCCGTCAGATGTCAATTATTAAATAAGTGCCACCTTATAGGATGAAATTTGCTTTATCTAGTAAGGGATTCCGGCTTAATGGCATATACAGATACAGATCTATTTATAAAGATTTGCATCATTTGTATACATTGCTTCACTAGCTTAGCTGACGACACCTATAGATGGCAGAAACATATGTCTTAAGCAGAAGTAAATGCTGGAAATACGAGGTTTTGTCCAAGTATACAGTTACAGATATGTAAATTTTTTACATGTCTGTTTCATAATGAAATTAAATATTTCATATTCATTTATTGGTTAATGATTGAAAAAAGATAAAAGTTCAATAAATTTGATATAAATTTAAATATAGATTTTTGTTGTTGTTTATTTCGTAGTATAGTAACTTATAATTTTAAATTAAAAGAAGAAATTATATTGATGATCCAACGAAGAGCCTCATTGTTTTATTTTGCTACATAACGTTGGGGTTTAGGTGTAATGTTTATGCATGTTTCATATTAATATGTATATATAAGCAATATAAAGTGAACACTCTTACTATATAATCCTATAATATTAAAATTAAACGTACTGCAGCCTCGGCTTTTTCCTTCCCTCGCTTTTTCATTTTCATTTTCAAGAGTGCAATGACGGAAAGTGTCATTGTGGATGAGTTTCTTTCGTTTGCTTTTATCAAATACTTAAAAAATACTGTAGTAAAAATGTAATAAATCTATTTTCGTTAGTTTTCAAATCATTGACCTGATAAAAGTTCTATGTGTCGATATACTATACGTACATAAATATGTAGTAGTTATTAAAATACATAATATCGATTTTAGTGCATTTCACCCTGTTACAGGATGTTTGGGGTTAGCGACCGTATAATTTCAACTTTGTATTAATTTATTCTGTAATATACATACATAGGTAATGGTACTAAATAAAATTCCATGGAGCAGATTTAGTACACATTCTGTAAGTAGATCAACATTTTCACGTATATGTTTTTTGGTAGTTAAATATTTTAAAATGATCCTAGTTTTAATTTTTATTAATCATATTAATACATAAAAAACTGTTACTTTGCTTTTCATCACTTTATTATGACAAATAACGTTGTTGTAGTTTCGTCATTAAACATGCCGTTCTCAAACGAAATTAGCAATACGTATGACGAATAAAGGAACAATTACAGAGATATGTACGAAAGCTATAACTAAAAATAATCCTAGCTTTAAGATATAATTAAGAGGAAATTAAGTGGCAATGGGGACTTTCCGAGGTATATAGTACTATGGCAAATACATTAAAATTGTTGTATATTAATAAAACTATTGAAAATATTAGTTTAAAATAGGTATAGCCTGTCATTGAGAATAATGTCTTTCAAATTTGTAATACTTTTATAAATTTCTCTGGATTCTAAGATACTCAATTTAAAACTTTTTTCTCACTGTGTAAAATTAATGTCTTATTCAAATCAGAAAACAGATGTCCTATGGTTCTCGAAAGTAGAATCCGGCTAATAGCCTAGTGATAGTGCACTGGCTTATCATGCCGGCAGTCCCGGGTTCGAATCCGGGGCGGGTTTTCCGGGTAGATTTTCGTGGTTTCCCTTCTCGTTTAAGATGAATGCCTGCAGCTAAAGATCTTAAGTCGGTCCACGGGGGCGGGCATAATAATAAATCATGGCCTGTCAATGCCTCTTGTTATTGGCGTCAAGCTGTTGGAGGATGTTAGGGCATGAATTATTATCATTTTTAAATGAACGTAAATGTTCTTTATATCTAATTTCAATACAACGATCAATTTGATCTATATACATTCTAATCTATAGAATTTATTAAACTTCCTTGCTTTCACGGCCATTGTCACTTGTGGGTTTCTTCGTGTAATTTTACTAGACGTTTCCTTCATACTACCAGCTTCTTCAGGATCTGGTATCAGACTAATTCTCTTGGTTGTCGTTCTTCCTTACATATGGTCTTGATTCGTTGGTGTTTGACTTTTTGCTCAATTGATCGTGACGGATTTTCATAGTAGGCTCTTCCAGGCGATGCTGGATCTTCCTGTTTGTCCGACGTAACTCTTCCCACACTCGCATACTAACTTACAGACTCCTTCTCCCTTAGTTCGTTGTAATTTATTTTTGGTCCTAGAAAGGTTGTGTTGGATGGCAATAGTAAAGCATACTTTTACCTTCTTCTTAGTTAGGATCCTTTCTATTTTCTCGGTGAGATATAATATAGACGGGCGAATCCTCTCGCTGGTGCCGTTTGCGTTGGTGGTGTTACCTTTCTGGACTTTCCTAGAGCTCTTCTTATCTCTTTATTGCTGTTCTTCTCCGGTGCTTCCTTGACGTGCCGCTTTTCTTCCTCCAAATGTTCCCTACTTTATGCAGTAGTGCTTTGATAAGGGCTCCCTTCTGTTCAGGATGGTGATTAGATGTTGCCTGCAGGTATCTATCGGTGTGGGTTTTCTTTCTTTATACTCCATATTGTAGTCTCTCAAACTGCGTTCGGTGTACCATTACATAAAGGAACGGTAATCTCCCTTCTTCTTATCGTAAACTTTATAAATGCGTGTTGTTGGTTGATGTGTTTGAAGAATTTCAGGGACTTGAAATTTATTCTGTGAATTCATCTTAGAGTACTTTTTTGTTGTTTACATTTTATTATTTTAGTGACTGAATTTACTTCGAAACCGTTATTAATTACGAGTGCTTTGAACTGTTTAACTTTTTATTAAGATTTTCATACAAAAGGCTCTATGTATCATCGCGTTATATGGTGCTATGATGTGAGAAATAGGGCTTAAGGATGATTGTTCAATAGTAGTGTCTGTGAAGGTTGGTTTTCGGTATATATTGAAACTAATTTAATTATTTAGTTCTCTTTTTAGGGACAAACCTAAGAAATTAATTTGATGTCTTTTTAGGTTTCTACGCTAAAGGTAATTTTGGTATGTATACTAATGTATTAATATAATTGAGAAAATTTTGAGTTGTCTAGTTATAAATTTGAAGAAAGCTAACACATCGTCAACATATCTATTCCAAAAGTGAATATGTTTTTAGCTAAGTTGGAGTTCATTACTTTATCTTCTAAATGTGGCATAAAAATATGTGCTAGTAAAAAGCTATTTTGAGTATACAACTTATTGTTAAATTGATAGTTATTCTGGGTTAGGCACAGAAGGCAAGTTCAGATTCTGTTTCTATTGAACGGTTTAACCGAGATTTATCCATGGTATCTTTAGCAAAGGGTTTGCAATGTAGTTGGTATATTGGAAAACATATTAGACACTTTGAAGGATACCAAATTTAATATTTTAGTTAATTCTACTGAATTTTTAATAGCATGTTTTGGTTAAAAATGCGTTACATAATTTTAATTTTTTAGTGTTCTTTAGGTAACTCTGTACTGGTGCTATTATTATATGAGACGGTGGGCATAAATTTGACGCTGTGTGCCTGGCACATTTCAATCTTACTCTTAAACTGGACAGTTCATTAGGGATTAACATAATTATCAGACAGATCTGAATTCTACACTTAAATTGAATGCTGTTACAAATTATAGGTTATTACATAGGTACAATTTGTAAATAATTTTTAGTTTGACATTGGATTTGGTTAGTTGTGTTCATTGTGTTCATTGTGTTCATGTTTCGCATTGTGTTAGTGTGTTCATTTATCGTAAATATTGAAATTTCGAAAGTTATTAGCCAACGTGGAAAAGAAGTGTTGGTTGTGGAGTCTGCTAAACTTACCTAAAGACAAAGTTTTAAAATTGTCGAAAATTATTGGAGATGTGCCATACGTTCTTATAAAGCAAAAGTTTTTACAATATGTGTAAGAAGGTCTCATTTCTCGTTGTGATTTACAACATGACCACCACCAAAGACATTAAAAAGTCGACAAGTAATAAATAACCGCGCAAAAAGAAAAGCGACAGAAGATCCAACCAATGTTCAAAATCCTGGAATGTCTTCTTGTTTTCTTTTACACCCTCAAATACGTGAATATTAGTGTCCAATTTGTGGCACTTTGGTGTACCCAGCGCAAAAAAAGATTAACTAATCCTTAGCGTCCAGTTTATGCGTCCCCAAATAGGTACACCTAGCGTAAAAAGATTATTACATTTTATTCTAATAGGCTTTCTTGGGAAGCATAACGATCGCACTTGATTCCCTGCTTTGGTAAGGGTTGAATGGCCTCTTTAAAATTTGGTTCTTATAGACTTTATTTGCACGTGTGAGAAACTGAAGGAACTCAGACAGAAATATTTCGGGAGAGATCTATTGGATCCTTCGAGTGTACTCAAACTTCCCCTGAGGAGGATAGTGGTTTTTATCGAGGACACAAGACTGACTGAGTGGAATTGAGAGATCTATTGGGAATAGTACAAAGAGCAGTGTGCTCAAGTGCCGGGACGTTGTGGCGTCCAACCCTAAACAGAGAAGAAAAAGAAGAAGAAGACTTTATTTGCTTTTATATAGCTATTTATATCTCAGGGATTAAGGTAATTATTCTTAACATATAGAATTGTTTCA
The DNA here is from genome assembly GCA_935421215.2 of Melolontha melolontha. Taxonomy (NCBI): domain Eukaryota; kingdom Metazoa; phylum Arthropoda; class Insecta; order Coleoptera; family Scarabaeidae; genus Melolontha; species Melolontha melolontha. The sequence goes on from OW285239.1 coordinate 90,251,377, forward strand.
GCCTTTACTTGATGAAATTCCATTATAACTCCATCCAAATTCCATTATAACTGTTTTTAATATTCAAGTAATCTACTAAAGTGTGAATCTTGAATATTTTTGAGAGCAAGTTCTGTTTCCACTATAGTACTTTCAGTACATAAATTATTCAAGATATTAGGTACGCATTTAGTCCATCGTCTTTTATGGCTTAGTTGTATGTAGTAGGGGTGTTGTAGTGAATTTTTTCTACCCCAACATCATGCACTGACGAGTCTATGGCAAGACGAAACACGTGTCTGAATGTCTGGATAACAATTTTCACAATAACATTTTTTTTATATAGAATAGTATCGTAATACTAGAAAAGAAAATGCTTTTCTAAACCAAATAATAATATAATTTTGTTAATATATAACTGATGAAATAAAATTTCACTTTGAGTACAAATTATAATTTTAAATTCCATTTATGACTATAATTACAGAATTATGATCACTCTAATGTTATTAATTTAATATACAAAAATTATGCCAAATATCAATCGGCGAATTTATGCTTATAATTTAGGTACAAAATTAGGCCAATATCAAATTTAATATAATAACTAGAGACCGGACACATCAGGCCGAAATTACGATGGACCATATAAATAGTGTAAACATCATTAGGTACAACTCGCAGTTATTGAAAAGCACTATTCATTCGGTTAACCGTACATCTGTTTTTTGGCGTTGAATTGCGACGCAATTACTTCAATATTATAGTGAAATTATTTTCTTCATGGGCGTAGATAGAAGCATGAGGAGTTTTTATAATTTATTTTATTTATTAGTTTATATTTCGTAAGATAAATATAGTCGGTGAATTAGTTCTTTTTTTTTATTATTTTGGGTGTTAATTACATACTTCGGAATTTTTGTAATAGAGCCTGTTTAATATCGGTTCATCGAATCTACTTCTCGCAATTATTTTAATGTAAGTGTCCAGTGAATTTCGTTAGGCTTCAATAATTTACACATACATTTTTAATGTTCATTTATTTAGATCTAGAACGTTGTTTAAGTTACCTTTTCAGATATTATATGGAACAACATCAAGAATGGCATCACGAAACAATGGCGAGTTGGATTAAGGGACAAACTGATTGTATGTCCATTACCAGTGATTCAAAAATTTATTGCAAAGTCTGTAAAATATCGTTAAAAAATTCCAAGAAATCGCACGTAAAACGTCACTTAGCATCGCAAACGCATACAGAGTAATTAGACCCGTTGGAATCGGACAATTTTGACGAAGAACTCTGTGAAACTTTAATGGCGACAAATATTCCATTAAATAAACTTAACAATCCCACCTCAAAACATTTCTCCAAAAATAGACTGGTGGAAATGTTCCTGATGAATCCACTTTACGCAAATATTATGTTTCTAAGTGCGAAACCAGGTAACCCCCGGGTAACACGGTAGTTCGGTTCCTAAAAACACCGTGTTGTACGAAGCAAATATCTAATACAGAAAACAGGGTTAGGTTTCAAAATTTGATTTTTCAACTAAAAGAAATTTTTATTTATTAAAGTAATAATAAATAAAAATTTGTACATAGGTATATATCACATAATATCTTCTTCATCACTACTGGTTATCACGCGAGGGTGTTTTTTGGGGCGAAAAATCCTCATCTTCTGCGCTTTGTTCAACAGCATCTCTAGTTTCATTCTATATTTTTTTGCAAAAATCTGTTATTTTAGGTTGTTTGCTTTTAGCTGAGAGATCTTTGTAAATTTCGTTGTATTGAGCCAAGCATTTGTGAAGTTCTCTTTTAAATTTCGTGCTTCTTTCAATGGAAGGATCTTTATTTAAAAAATATAACTCCAATTGCTCGGCTAAGTCTAGGCTTTTTTTATACTTTTTAGAGAGAAACCTTGAACTTTATTGACTTCATCGATACTATAATCCTCTGAATTAGTTTGGTTTATTCCAGGTGCCATTTCCAAAAACTTCTTCTCATTCTCTTCTTCCACCGGTAATTCCTGAACATCTTCGACAGTCACGTCGCCAAAATCTTCTCCGCCTAGAGACATAGCAAGTTCTACTATTGCATCCATTCTGTTTTCTGCTGGATCAATTAATTACTACTTTGAACCGCCTCTGACCATAAATTTTTCCAGCAAGCATTCATCGTTGAAGGTTTTAATTCTTTGATGGATGAAGTTATGAGGTTTATACAATCCAAAATTGTAAAACATTTAAACGCCTGCATGACTTCGATAGACTCATCTTCAATTTTATTCAAAATCCATTGCAAAGACATCCTGATGTAGTGAGATTTAAATGTAGCTATAATTTCTTGATCTAACGGTTGAAGTAATGAAGTTGTATTCGGAGGTACGAATATTATCTCGATATTTGGGTGACTAAAATCTTTTGGATGGCTTCCTGCATTATCCAATATCAGTAGAATTTTTTTTTACAGTAGTTTGGAACAAAACAATTTAGAAACCATTTTTTAAATTAATCGGTGGTAACCCAAGCTCTCTTATTTGCAGTCCAATATACCGGTAAAGCGTTTTTATTAAGATTTTTGGTCACACGAGGACTGAGGGATTTATACAACATTAACTGCATTTTATTTTATGAAAAACGAAAAATAAAAAAGTTTTACGGAAAAAACTGAATTTATAAAAGAAAAAATCAAGCAATTACGGGATGGCAACATATACGTAAAATGTGTATCATACAAATTTTGTTTGACAAATAGATAGAAATTGTAGTAAAACCTTTGTACTTTTAAATTATAAATAAATGTGTAATAGAATGCAGTTATTTCTTTTCAATTTAACCCATAACCCTTAGGTGTAGTTCGAGCTAAGGATTATCGAACGTTGTCAGGTAGAAAATTTTTTGGTGCAGTTCAGGTTAGGGATAACTAGGTAAGATTCAATATGGTGCAGTTCGGAAAGACCGGATTTAAGATCTCTGCTTTTATCATAAAGTATACTTTATAGAATTCTAATTTTGTTTCTATTAAATTTAATACTTCCTTTGGGGGAATGTTAGTAAATAACATAAATAATAACATAAATAAATTTGTAACATCAAATGAAATGAGTTTAGAATTATCTGGTAATTTTAATTTATAAATTTTATTTATTAATTCACTCGAGTTTTTATTGAAAATTTAGGTTTGAATTTAGTATACTGTGAAATAATTGTTATAAGTTGTTTACATAGATTCACATCTGGTGCTTTTATATATTAAACTACTGGGCGTATTGGCATGTCCTTTTTATGTAATTTTAATAAAACATACATTTTTTACGGCTGTGGATTCATGACAGTTAGGTGATATTTTTGTGTGTTGTTAAATCAAAGCACTGACTCGTTTAACGCAATTTTAGTTACGGAAGACTGTTACAATTTTTGTATTACAATTATCATCACCTGATGAAGCTATAATAGAGCGAAACGAACGTAGCAATTTTAATAAAATTATAATTATAACTGAAAAGTGAAATTTCATTTCGTGAATTACATATTATTATTGAGTTTCTACAGGTATCTTCTTCGTCAATTAATCAGCAATTTTGTATTGGTCTAGTGTCTAGTATAGCTACTAAATTGTGCATCTGAAGAAACAGCTTCCATTTCTGCTGCAATTTTGAATATTCATGTGTTTTCTCGATTCTAATCACACATTTAATTAGTCCTTATATTCCGCTGATTACTGCAGCCAGTAGAAGAAACAATAAAGGTATACAATATTTAACTTGTTACCTGAATATTAGCGGATCCCCTTATACAAAAGTAGATCCTACTTGGATTTCAGTTCTCGCTTTCATAAATTCTTCCATAAACTATGTTTAGTGTACAAATAGACATGTTTCAAGTATTATTTAATCAATATATTACATGATGATCTCTATTAACAATAGAAATAATTGCATACGAAGTAACATACCAAAATCTTATTGATAAAGATTAAAGCGGGCAATAAATCATGTAAGGCGACGTCCCATCTAATTCTGTACATTTATAAAAGCTTAGTTGAATGACATGATACTGTTACATTCGTCTTCAAAAAGGGGTATGATAAATTTTCCGATCTCGGTAAACAGCTTGGTACCATGCAGTGGCTTTGACTTATTTTAACTAAATTCACAATGGAAAAATTTTGTAAATTTAGCAAACTTGAAGAAAAATTCTCTCGTAATAGTTACTTGGTTATAAATACGTTTATTTTTCTAAAAAATAAGATATGTGTTAAAATTTAGAATACATATAATGGAAAACTATCGATGATAGTTATTCTTGTAATAGTAATACAATAGGTTTTATAAACTTTAGATTTGTGTTTACATTTATACCGGGCGAATCAACGCTTTGACAAAGTACATTTGCCCATAAATGGTGAATATATTAAAAAATTCAGATGCTGCTGCACATTATAAAAATGTGTAGACTTATACATAATGTTCCGCAAATCGCTGGCACAAAAAAGATAAATTTTCTTAAAATTGAATGACCGTATATAATTCTAATTTTTGATTATAAGTTAAATTTGTAATATTTTTATTAAGGATACTTAGCAGCTAGAGCCAATAGTTTTTGAAATATTTATAATTAAAGAGAAAAAGTGGCGTTTTTAAGTGCTAATAAATCGAGAGTACCATGGCCATAAAATAAAATAATTTGGTATGGCGTTTGCACAAGGTGCGCCATGACATACTTTTGTACGGAAATTATTTTAGCGTATACTGGGTGTTAGCGAAGGTTCGATAAATTGAAAGAAATTTGCCCTAAAAAATCTCGTATATTTTAATTAGAACGCCCTATTTTTTTTAAATAGTCATATTAAATTTTAGCAGCTGTCTTTTTTGTTAATTATGTCCTATACCTATCTTCAATATTTTAGAAAATATTTAATTTTCTTTAAAAAATCCGTTTCTGTATACATTAAAAATCACAGTAGCCATGAAGAAACATAGTAGCTGTTGAAAATTATTTATGGAAAAAGAGTGAACTTCTATCAAAATAATATAATATTTTGTATTATTGATTTCTATTGTTTTATTGTTGCTGTATTTCGTAGCGTTCTGAAGAATATTGATTTTGAGTGGAACAAAACACACACGTCTGTGGCTTGTTTGTTTTTGTTAGTTATATTTTATACTTTTCTTTAAAATTTGTGAGAGTTGAATACAAATATAAATGACAGAATATATATTTATATTCTGTCATTTATATTTTGTATTCCCTTGACAAAGGCATATTGCCGAAACATGTAGGGTTGTTTTAAATATATATACTTTGAAGTAATGAACCAGACCTTTAATCGCCGACTTATTAAGTTTACCTTATCATACCAAGGTCACGAAAATATTATATTTATATATATATATATATATATATATATATATATATATATATATATATATATATATATATATATATATATATATACAGGTTCGGTCTACAATCATCTTGCATGCGGCTTCTCATACATAAGGCGTGAGAAGTTGCCAAACCGTACCTACCTAACAAATATACATACGAGAGCCGGCAAGTAGACCTTTAGAGAAATAAAAATGTTCTTCTAGATTAGTGGTTTGCCGAAGCAGATGTGATAGACAACGTACTTTAATTTTCTATGCACATGTACAATATTGTTAACAACGAGCGCAAAAAACATAATTTGAGAATCTTTTAGGGAAATAGTCATTAAATACAAGCTGTAAAAAATAGTAAATGTATAACACTACCAAAGTAGACGTATTGAAGTAAGAGAAAAAAAATGCTCTTCTAAAGGCAATAAATTTTAAAATAAAATAGATAAAAAAAATAAAGCAAATTCTTGGAAAACAAAATGAAAAAATTCAATAAATATAATTTCTGGGGAAACAGGAAGAGTACGATAAACTAAAAGAATAATTCTAAATAATGGAAATTAAAATATACTTCTAAAATAAACGGAATTCTTGAAAAACCAAATTAAAACTTCTCAATTAATCAAATGTTCGAATAATCCACCTCTTTGCTCCTGACAGTACGCAAGTCTATGATAAAAATTATTTCGTACATTCGAAAACCAACATATTGAATAAAAACTATAAAAACAGGCCAAAATCAAATAATACAAAATATAACTGCCAATTAGAAACAAATTAAATTCAACAATAAAATTAATAAATGTGAAGTAGGTAATTCTTATAATATTAACTTCAGATACTTATTAAGAATATCACGAACGTGAATAATAATATAAAAATTAAGAAAACAACCACCAACATGCACAATATTGGTCTCTTATGATCGAAATGATCGTATCGACCGTCTTTAAGGGTTCCCACTACTTTTCTCGAACAGTACTTGCGAAGTCTTGCGCACTTGTGTATTTAACTTGGCAACTACGTTCGTTTATATACATGGACTTGTAGCTCGCATTTAAGGTAAAAACGGGCCAAACGTGTATATATATATATTGATACGTTTCTTATTATTTTAAAATTCTTTATGTATGAACTTTTAATATTTCTTAGTATGATATTATGTTGCGGTTTATTCTCTTGATGATCGTGATAATGTTAAATGAGACGTAAAAAGTAATATTAACTGTTATGTAAAATGTTGATTTTATACTTAACTTAGAAATGGGCTTTTTATTCTTTCCTTTTTTTTTTATTATAGACGGCTAGCTCAATGTTTCGTATCTCCAGGGTTCAAAGTCGGTTCAGGTATTTCTACTCCTCTCTTAGCTTATTTATTTTAATAAATCAATTCGAACAACACTTCAAGCAATTAAAATAAAACCAAAAAATAAAATGATAAAAAAACATTAACTTTATTGTACAAACAAAATTCTTAAAAATTCAAAATTAAGTCGGTATTTCGTGGAACACAAGCAATGATACATGCGATAAAAATTGGTACTAATACAAATCTTCTTTACTCTTGTGAATAAACATGTGTTTAACAATATCAGTCTAATAAAATTGTGAATATTGGAAATAATAGATTAAGTTTAAATTGTTTAACAAGTGCAAAATGAACTTCAATCTGTTTAATAACAGTTTACAGTGTTTGAGGAACAAATCGTTAACTGTAAGTACGAGTAAGTTGAGAACAACCAGTTCTATATGTGAATATGACTATTTAAAATGGCGTGTAACAATTAGTATATAAAAAACCTGTATTTTCGGGAATTAACTTCGGTGATCTCTGTCTATAGGTTCTGGAATGGTTCTTGAGTCAGGAAAACGGATATTAACCAGATCGGTTCCCTTAGAATGGCTTGTTCGTGATGTTTCCAAAGTCCGACGACAGCTGATTGCTTGGCGGCGTTCGTGTGCTACGTTGAATGGCTTGATCTTCGGTGAACCTTTTTTAGTAGACTCGTTGTATGATTTATATGTCCCAAAATTTCAAAAATTTATATCTCCGGAATGTGATGGTTTGGTCTTTTGTAACTTTTTCAGTGTGTTGACGACAGGTATTTTAAGCGTTTTAGATAAATTTAACACTTGGACACTAATTATTTTAGTAGAAAAAAAATACTTTTATCGGAGCGACATTTTCGTGACCGTTCGTTACAACAATGGTGGTAAAGACGCCGTTTTATTCTTTTGTTTTAAGTAAAATGACTGGCCGTTTATTGCCTTGCTCGTACTCATAATTATGTTGTTATACAGTTATAATTTAGGTAATATTTCAATGCAAATGGGTTTATAAAATTATTTTAAGAATTATTGAATAAGTTTGGTTATGAAACATATGTTCTTTTGTTTACAATAACTCTGTCAACATATGTTCCTATACAGGTTATTATGCCGTTATAATTTGGAGGCGAAGCTTAATTGTTTCAAATACATTTAAATATAAATACGTTAAATATGTTCTTATAAATCGCGTTAAATATTAATTTGAATTAGAAAATGAGTATAAACATCAGTAATAAAAATATAGAGAAAAATAAGTTAATTATCTTAAAGCAAATTTGTCGTCATAATAAAGTATTTATATTTTGAATTAATTCCTCCCCTCACTGGCATGAAAACATATAGTAAATATGAACATTATAACTAAATAGCTTGTTTTTGTATCCCTTTCAGAGGAGGAGCCTTTCTTGTAATGCTTCAATATATGTATGTATATATATGTATATATATATATATATATATATATATATATTATATATCATCAGATAATTTTTATAAAATTTTATTACTGGACTTGTAAAATACTGTGTGTGTAATACCAAATCTGAGGTTCGACAACAGATCTGTGGTCGAACTACGTATTTTGATATTAGGTTAAGGCAAATTGAAACTGATTAAATAACTAATAGTCATAAACTTGGTACCTTGTGCAGATTAATTTAATTTATCTGATTTTGGTGTTTTAAGTTGATTCAATATAATCTCATGTAAATTTTGATATGTTCAATAATTTAATAATATCGGGTGTTCATTTCATATCCCGTGTCAATTTTTTTTTCATAACTTAAATTTCGTTTCACTGATTGCGGCGTACGAGCCATTTGTTAAATACCTGTTAACTACTTCTTAATTATTTGTTTTTTTTTTTAATTTACAATATACGAATTAACTATTTTCCGATTTCTTATTTTGTATTTAGGTATCCCCTTTCTCCTTTAGTTTAGATCGTCTTTTTGTTTCTGTAAGATCATGCGCCTACTAACGATCAAACCATTTTCTTAGGTTTAAGGCTCGCCTTCCCGTACGTAAAACTAAGTGACGCTACATGTCATCTGTTTTAGTTAATCTGCTGACTAAGGTCATACGCGATAAATAGAGGCTCCCTTAAATTGTGCGTTACGACTACTGATTTCGACAACATCTCGACCATCTTCATTACGCCAGAACTGCGCCTGCGTGGGGTAGGTAGCATAAAACTTTGAAATCGTAAATCGTCGGTCCTCTAAAATTTTGTTGTCAATTTCAAGAACCAAATATTGAAAAATCAGAAAAGATGGGCCAGGGCGTGGCTGACATTAATTCGACAGTATATTATATTTTGTACTGTTATATGTTATGTCACGTTGTCATGGTTTTTATATAATTATTTAAAATTACATTACGATTTTTTCATGTGATTTCACATATTGTTAATTCTTCAATATTTGCCGATAAAATTTGAAAAAAAAATATGATAACCTTCCACACAATATAAGGAACACACGCATTTTTTTCAAAATTGATTATGTAGTTTGTGAGTCTATAAATAACAAATGAAATGTTTTTGATTTTTATACTTACAGATATTCTATGTAATAGCACTTACTATCTGACTATATATATCTCAACTTTTTAATGTATCTGATATTGATTGTATATTATAAGTAGAGGCCGGACACATCGGGCTGAAATGACGTCATTATGACGGACAATATAAATAGTCTACAATATCTGCAAGTACATCACGCAGTTATTGAATAGCACTATTCATTCGGTTAACTGCACACAAAAAAATAGATGTGCAGTTAACCGAATAAATAGTGCTATTCAACAACTGCGTGATGTACTTACAGATGTTGTAGACTATTTATATTGTCCGTCGTAATGACGTCCATTTCAGCCCGATGTGTCAGGTCTCTGATTATAGGGTTGTTGTTTAAGAAATCTATTAGGAGCATATAAACTTAATTTTAATTGATATTAATATATTATTCTTTTTCATTACGAAGTTGTTCAACTTTCAAATATTGAACAACAATAAATATATATCATGATCTTAAATTACGTCGATTATTTTGAATTAGATTTTGTAGTTGCTTTAGAAAACGGTCCGCGTTTATAATTTTTCCGTTCGACCTTCGTCGGACAAAATTTACATCAACCACGTTAATGTTTACGTAATTTGTGATAAGAGCTAATGTGCCACACAACCGGAAGGTCGAAAAGTTGACGATAGATTTATTTCTGCGATTCGAAAGAACATTGGCGCGTAAAAAACCAATTTGAATACGAACATATGTGCCATACATATACTTAGGTATTATTTTTAGCCAATGCGTCAACCGTTAATTATTTAAAAAAGAAGCACATTAATTAAAGCTACAATATGGTATCGTATTAAGGACTGAGATTAAGATCGAAAATAAATACTTATGCATAGAATACTGAACTAGTTGATATGGAGAATATTTTTTTTGCATTATTAGAATTTGCATACGCCCCCCACTGTGAATATTTTATGTTATTTACATAAATTGGAATTTCACACTTAATATTTCAAAAAAATCTTAGGGAACAACTTTGCAATACAGCGAAAACAAATTGCATATCGATGCGACAATTCACATCAAGCTTTGATACAAAATAATACAAATCTGTATAAAAACAAATTTGTATCTGTATATACATGGACACACAGCACGTATTTACCAGCGTTTGCTTCAACCACCAGACGCATGCGTTTCTGTCTAACGACTTTGTTTTACCAGCGTTTGCTTCAACCAGCAGACGCCAACAAAGTCGTTAGACAGAAACGCATGCGTCTGGTCGTTGAAGCAAACGCTGGTAAATACGTGCTGTGTGTCCATGTATATACAGATACAATTTTTTTTTTAAACAGATTTGTATTATTTTGTTTGAAAATACAGTTTAAAAATTGCGCAGTTTTCTAGTTGTCGTACTGACATGTAAGCAACCTGCATCTAGCACATGTTATTTAGTTTGTCTTAGTTTGACCGTGAAGAATTGAATTTTATACAGATTTTAAAAAACATTTTATTCACAATTAGCTAAACCGGGTCAGATGGCTCAGTCTGATATGAAATGAATGGGAAAATAAATAAAAGTATTGTAGCGAACATAGATTCACTGAGAAACACATCGTTCAATTCAATATCCTGCCTTACGCTGCTGTGGCTATGTGGAATGAAAGGAAATGATGAAAAAAGATGTTTTTAAACAAAAGCATTTTTTATTGTAAAGCTAGTGGATTGACTACATTTTTTGTTTGTCCGTTTTCTGCAAAAACAAAGATCAGACGATTTACCGATTTTGGAGCATGCGACGTATAATTTTCCATGAGAGAAGCAATCGTTTTCTAAAATGAAATCGTTTTCTAAAGTCACACTTGCAAAGATTACCCTTACGCTTTATTGATAGTCACGTGAACGCAAGGCGCATTGGAAATTGAAGTCGTTTGAAATCAAACGTCATATCGGTCGGAATGAGTGGTATTCGTGGAAGTAGTATATATGTCTTCACCTTTATGAGGTCCAATCAGAATTTTTTAACTACTAATCGTGTGCCATTGTATAAACTTGGCTGATTGATGTTTCGGAGTACTCTTTTCGGAGTACTTCGGAGCACTTTTTAAATTCAGAATGTGTGACGGTAATCCGTCACATATTCATATCGTGTACGTCAATAATTAATAATAATATCTCTCTTTTCTTTTAAAAACCCAGCTACTTGTTTAATTGTTTCTCAAATGTCAATATCATTAATATTTTCGCCTTTCGAATTTGACAATTCTGTCATAATTTTTTTTTTAAATAAAATCTAACATATACACATTATTTTAAGTTTTCATATTAGATAATTCATTCAAGATTAACAATATGTTTGCGTAAATAGAGTATATGATTAGCAAACGTCAACTTGTAATAAAAAAGTACTACCAAATCTGTTTTTGAGAAATTTTTACGCTACTTATGTCGAAGCGCACCGTAGATTTAACAGGTTCAAGTCAATCGACCGACTACTTTTCGAGTTATGCGAACGCAAACATACGCAGGCTGAATTTTTATATATGTAGGGATAGTCTTCATTTCTATGAGCAACACTTTTGCTAAGGCTTTTATGATCCTTTCTTCATTGTGAAACTAAAAAGTAGAAAGACAGAAAACGCTATATACGAAAACTTTTCCTTCTCTACTTTTCTTTGTTTTTTTTTGCTACAAATTTTATTTGATATTTTAACCTAGTTTTTTACAAGCTGATGACAACGACGTTGGAAAAATATTCTTGAGCACTTTTAAACTACAACGGCTTAAAGTAATAATTTTCACAAGAAATCATGAAAGAACGTTATCGACTTGTCATTAGTTTGACCGTGCATGCATTAAGTCGAATGTTTTGAAGAAATTAATGAGGTTATTGGCGGGAAGTCATTTCAATAAATCTCAACGTAGTCAACTTTCTTTAAATGGCACGTTTCGAGCTGATAATCCAAAAATTGTTACCGAAAAGATTATAGGTCTCGCAACTGTAAGGACTATTCAAACAACCCTAAAAATTGGTGTGAGGGCAATTAACGATCTCATATAAACATTTCAATGTACATAAGCTTTGCTCCCTAGATTTTCCACAATTTGAATCCATTTCAAAAGGAAATGTGTGAAATGGTGTAGATCTACACTAGATCTCTTTATCACCGGATCGTCTGCTCTAGTATAGTTCACTGAAACTTAAATATACTGCCATTTGATCCTGGTAGCAACAATCGGCAGTTTGGATCTTTGAAAGTAAGTCAACTCCAGCAAAACTTGTTGTAGAGAAAAACCAAAATACAAAAATGGTCGCTACTCTAGCATTGGAAGACCATCGTACTATGAATGCAAAATGGTACACTAGTTTATTTGCCCCAATTTCTCCATAATGTCCGCGAAAACAGTCAAAGAGGAAGGGTTATCTTGCATCACTATAACGCACGGGCTGCTCGAACGATTGAGTATTTAAATACTCGATATATTTAAATAATGTGTCATTCACTGTATAGTTCTGAACTAGAACTTAATGATGATTGTTTCCACGTATAAAGAATAAGTTACTGTATTTACGTTTTGCTTCGGCGATTACGTTTTGCTTTGGCGATTGGCGCATATAAAAATGAAATTAAGCTAACACTAGATAAAACTTGGAAAAAATATTTTGAAGACAAAGTATTAACCGTTTAGAAAAAAAGTTTTACTAAAGATTGTGTTTAAGGTCTTTAAGGATTTAAGGTCTGGTCTTACTTCAATATGTATATATTTAAAACAATTTTACATGTTTCGGCATATGATGCCGTTATTTTGTTTCTCTATACTTATTTCGATTCGCGTGTAGAAAATGTTAAATCGGGATTCATGATGGCCTCGCTCTGTCCCTCGCACTGGCGCCATGTATCTCTCATTGCTGATCCCTAATTATAATCATAAATACATAGTTATACCTATACAGGGTGAGTCATAAGTAGAGACCAGACCCATCAGGCCGAAATTATTATGGACCATATAAATAGTCAATAGCATCGCTGAGTATAACACACAGTTATTGAATAACACTATTCATTCGGTTAACAGCACATCTGCTTTTGTCTTGAATTGTGACGCAATAACTTCAATATTACAGTTAAATTCCTTTCTTCATGGGCGTAGATAGAAGCGCGAGGAGTTTTCATAATTTATTTTATTTATTAGTTTATATTTCGTAAGATAAATAAAATACGGTTAGTTTCTTTTTTCATTGTTTTACCATACTACGTAATTTTTGTAATTGATCCTGTTTAATATCGTTTCATCGAATCTACTTCTCCCAATTATTTTAACGTAAGTGTCGAGTGAATTTCGTTAAGTTTCAATAACTTACTTTTTCAGATATGATATGGAACAACGTCGAGAATGGCATCGCGCAATAATGGCGAGTTGGATTAAAGGTCATACATTACCAGTGATTCAGAAATTTATTATTATATTATACAAGTCTGTAAAATATCCTTAAAAAATTCCAAGAAATCGCACGAAAAAATTCACTTAGCATCGCAAACACATGCACAGATATTAGACCCACTGGAATCAGAAAATTTTAACGAAGAACTCTAGCAGTAAAACGCATTAGAATCCATCTTTCAAATCAGTACCTATGGATAAGTGCCGACGAGACTGTCGATATATTAGGACGCTGTGTGGTAAATGTTGTAGCTGGTGTACTAACTTAACAATAAACTTAACAATCCCACATTAAAAACATTTCTCCAAAAATATACTGGTCGAAATGTTCCTGATGAATCCACTTTACGCAAATATTATGTTTTTAAGTGTTACACGAAAGCAGTAAAACGCCGACGAGACTGTCGATATATTAGGACGCTGTGTGGTAAATGTTGTAGCTGGTGTACTAACTTAACAATAAACTTAACAATCCCACATTAAAAACATTTCTCCAAAAATATACTGGTCGAAATGTTCCTGATGAATCCACTTTACGCAAATATTATGTTTTTAAGTGTTACACGAAAGCAGTAAAACGCATGAGAAGCAATCTTTCAAATCAGTACCTATGGATAAGTGCCGACGAGACTGTCGATATATTACGACGCTGTGTGGTAAATGTTATAGCTGGTGTACTACATCCAACTATTCCATATAACGCATATGTAATAGCAACAAAAGTTACAAATACAGTTCATGCGGAAGTAGTAGCTAAAACCATTTACGAGAATATGCACCAAATGCTTCATTCGGATGACAGGTACAAAGAAAAAATACTTTTATTTGTCAGTGACAGTGCTGCATATATGTTAAAAACAGGCAGTCTATTAAAGGAGACATATCCTAATATGCTGCATATTACTTTGTAGCACATGCTCTCCACAGAATCTGTAAATATATCAGAGACACCTTTCCGGAAGTTGATAGACTTTATCCGGGGTAGCTCTTTACAGGGAAAAACTTCCATCTTTGTCACCGCCTCCCTCTCCAGTAATAACTGGATGGGGAACATGGTTGGAAGTTACTAGTTTTTATGCAGAGAATTTCGATAGTTTACAAAGTTTCGCTACATGTTTAAATGATGATACTCGAAGTATTTCTGAGTGCAAGTAACTAATACAAACTGCAAATTTAAAAAATCAGTTGTACTCTCTCTAGGAGCACGTTAGCGATTTGCCAAAACTAATCACTTATTTTGAAAGTCAAAATCTCAAATTAAATAATGGATTAACCACATTAGATGTGGTTATTAATAATTTGAAAAATATTCCAAGTGACTTCGGATGTGGCCTTCTGCAAAAGTTTAACGCAGTTTTTGATAGAAATCCAGATTTAATAACATTGCGGCAATTGCGTTTGGGGACAATGTCTCAAAAATCTAAGTGCTAATACGCTGAAATAAAAGAATATTTCCAGTATGCACCTATAACCAGTTGCGATGTAGAGAAGAACCTTGAGAAAGTATTGCTAGTTAATATTAATACTCCTTTACTCACCTTGAACTACAAAATGAACAAACAAAAATGTATTTCGTATTTTACACATTACCACCCCCATTGTTTTCCAATTATATAAATAAAATTAAAAACTCTTTAAAAATACAAATTTTCAATAGTACGCCCGTGGGCGATGCGTCATGGACCTCTCATATCCGGTATGATAGATAAAGCAGGCCTTGTCAGAAAAGGAACACTTATCTCCAGAATGAAATTTTTGCGACTTTTCCTATATTTTCAATATTTTAGCCATATCGTTTCGGAATAGAAAATTTATATTATGTTAACCAAAAATCGTTCTCTAACACAGTTGAAAGACATAGAAAAAAATGTTCTTAACTGCTCGTTGAAAATCATGACGAAAATCAAGAACGTCATAATTATTCAAATACTCCAAAAACCACTGACAATACACAGTTCGTTCTACCATTATCAACAGCTCTGAGTTCGTGGATAGCTTGAATTTTATATGGATATAATTTTATGTCTTGTTTAGTTCATACGCATCTATATAATATTGTTTTAGAAACCAATTCCGAATACATGTTGTAATTAACAATTCAACAATATTAAATATTACAAAAAGTCTAAAATGTCTTTCATTGGGGACTGTGACCAGGTGAAAACTTAAAAAAACTATAAAACCCTCTACCACATTAATGTTCGTATTCTAAATACGTATTTCGACAACTAAATTGTCATCCTCAAGAAGTAAAAATAAGAGTTGACCATGGGCACAGTAAAGCTATAACACTAAAATCTCGAAACACTGTACAATGTAGGGTAATATTTAGGATTCAAACATTAAAAGTAATTTCTACAATACAAAGCAAAGAGAACAGAAGATAACAGAAGACTCTATGTGGAGAACGAAACACAGCCAACCACAAAATAAGACAATTGAAAGAAATGTATTGAGAGAAATATACGAAAGACATGGAACGAGACATGTACGAAAATCAAAAGAAAGTATAGCGCATGTTAAGAAAAAAGGCAGAGGTTAACGAAATTGTAAAAACAGATCCAATTAACAACAAAAAATGTGTAGAATATTTTGAAAAACTTGTATCAAGACCAAGAACATTATCCACCACATTCCACAATATGTCCAAATCACAATAAGAACATTAAAGAACGGGAAAGTCCCCGGAAATGATAATATAAGAAACGAATTGCTGAACTATGGTGGAGAACATCTTATAGAAGAACTAACAAAGTGTTTTAACATCATAATTAAAAGGGGAAAAGTGCCTTTAAAATGAAAAACTAGCATCACCATCCCAATATTAAAGAAAGGCTATAAGAACAACTTTGGAAACTACAGAGGGATCATGCTGTTAAACACGGCACAGAAGTTGCTAACAAAAGTGATATTAGAAAAAAGTCAACCACAATTAACAATTAATGAAAAACAACAGGAATTTTGCCTAAATTGATCTACTACTGACGCGCCATATTCGTTGTGCGTCAGCTAGTCGAAAAAGCAATCGAATTTAACGCGCCAGACTTTATGTGATTTGTCGACTTACAAAAGGTATTTGATCGGGCGAAAGTACTCGACGTGATAACAATACCACAGAAGTATAATATACCAAAACAGTTGATAACTACAATAGAAGACTTAAACACAAGAACGAAGACCAAAATACAAACAAGGAATGGGTTATCTAAGGAAATTAAATGCAGCACGGGTATCCGAAAAGAAGATTCTCTAAGCGTAATACTTTTTAATATTATTATAAATAAATACATAGACAGCGTGAAAAACATAAATGGGGAAAAACTATGTATGAGTATTTTATGTTATGCTGATAATGCGATGTTAATCACAGATACTGAAGACAACCTACAGTGACTTCTCCATCTATTCACAAAAACGGCTGAAAGATACATGCAAATATCCACAGAAAAGACAAAATCGTTGGTGGTCGCAAAAGAGCCTATACGATGTAAATTAGAAATATGCAACAAAATCAATATGCATCAATATGCATCAATATGTAATAAAACCATGGTAAGACGTACGCAACCAAAATTCATGCCGGCACAAGCAGAATTATACACCTGACGCGAACAACCAAAATGAATACTTTAAGAACGATAGTGGGGAAAACAAGGAGAGAGAGTTAGGAACGAAGCTAAAAGAGAGAGAATGTGGAATCGACGATGTCGTTAGATTCGCCAGAGGAAGGAGAAAAACATGGAACGAGCACGTGCAAAGAGCGGATGAGAACAGGTTGATAAAAATAGCAAGAGACCATAGACCAGCAGGAAAAAGAGATCCTGGGAGACAGACAAGAAGATGGAAGCAAAGCTGGGTCCCCAGTTGCACCGAAACGCCATGGGGGATGCGTGAAGAAAAAAGATTTCGACCTAAATAAAAAGAAGAAACATTAATGTGGTATGAGGTTTTATACTTTTTTAAGGTCTAAAAGCGCTGCAAACGACGGCTGGATGAATTAAAGAGTATGGAGGGCATTAATAACTTCAGGCGAGATCTGCGACAAGTATTGGGTAAAATAGCTGGATGTATTTCCCTGAGAACGTTTTGTCCGTTCTTGAGTTGTGATATTTATATGATTGTCTGAATATTTTACTTTCTTTATATTTTAGTGATATTTTATATAAGTGTAAAGTAGGTAATTTGAACACACAAGTTGATATATACATTGTATATCTATTGAACAATAATCTATCTATTCCGTCAGTAGAAAAAATTTTCGTTATTGCGAATATTAACTGAATATCTTTCCGTATTTTTTCTGAATAGATTATCTTCACTAATTTATTTGAATACGTCAGGAATCAAAAGAAAATGATCAGATACGGGTTTATAGGTGATATAAACATACTAAAGTTGGTCAAGATCAGCGGTGCCAACGATATATTTAGACATTTCTACTATTGTAGGGCGTCCAATAAATAAAATGTGTATAAATCTTAACAAAGTTGTGTAGTCCGTGGTATTGACCTACATGCGTAGAACTAAATAAATATATAGATAAAAATATAGGTTAAATGTTATTTCATTTAAATGATTGTTAATGATAACTTTAGATTTAAGATTTTCGTGTTGCTATAGATTTGTTTATTTATATATTTTAGGTAGGTTCTATATTAAATAATAATAATATTTTTTTATTACAGACATTTAAAGTATGCTTTTAATGGTTTGTTTTCTTGTTGCTAAAGTGACTCTTTCTGTCCTAGGGGGTTAAAATTCACTTTATTCCTCAAGGGAGTTAAAGTTACATGTAAATGATTAATCACATACAATTTTTTCACAAATCGCAAGTCATAAATAATTCTCCTTAACAACGATAACGGCAATTTGAACTTCATACTTACCTTGACTGATAATTGTCACAGTTAAAAACTCAGTAAATTATTAACTAAATGCGTGTAAAAAATAAAATATTTAAACTAAGCTTTATTCGTTCGGGAGATTTAAGTCACTTGCTAAACGCTCGCGACTTAAACCTTCTCCCTCACGATTAAAGCTCCACTTTAATCAGTTGATATACAAATAACAATTAATAGATTGCTCAACTGAAATCCTTAAACACTCAATGAATAAAATATAATAATTATTAAAGCTCGGATTATATGCTTTATTTAATTGCCTTGTTTTATTTAGAAAACATCAAATAAACCCAGAAAGCTCATTTTGTTGCTGAAACATACATCAAATTATAATTTCTATAAAAAAAATAAACGACAATGAAATTAAACCATATTGTTTCGTAATAGCGGGTGAAACTTTCAAATATTTTGAAAAATAAACAGTTCTCGAAAAAATATCGAGATCTAAAATTTAATAATTAAATGGAGGAAATACATTAGTGCTAGAATTAGCTCCTCTGTCTCCCTCCATGTAGGTAGGGTGAGGGTAACTTTGAAATCTTAAATATGAATCCGTATATTTTAATGCAGATTCGAATTATACTGGAAAAAATACGTAGGATTTGTCTAAAACATTTTTTTCAATTCATGATAGATAGCCCTGTAATCGATGAAATTCATTTTTTTTCAATTTCTCGCACTGAGAAACTATGCAAAAAATACGTTTTCTTTGTAAATAATAAAAATTAGCCCAGAAAAGCTTTATTCGTTTTACAAATTTCCAATGAATTACTCAACAACAACGACGTATGTAGTATAAGTCCCTTCGCCTCTCACTTATTAGAGTGCTGAATTTCCCTCGCCTCATCATCTTTCAATTAAAGAAAGTGCTCAAAATGATGGCATTAGACTTTAATCCATTTATTAATTTGCATTTCAAATGAGTGCAGGCAACTGAGAAGTGTATCTTCTTGAATTTCGGCACAAGCATTTCTGATTCACTCAATCATATTTTCACGTGTTGTTGGTACTTGATTGTATACTTTATACAGTTGAGATAACTTCATAAAACGAAATCTAGCGAAGTAAGATATGGTAATCTAGCAGGCCAATTTACTGAACCAGTTCTACCGATTCAGCGACAATTGAAATTACGATCAAGTACTTCACGTGCGACCACTGCAGTGTGCTGAACAACCATGTTCAAATCATGTTCTATCGCACTTCTAAGCTAACGTCTTCAAGTAGCGCTGGCAAGGTATTTTCAATGTCTCGGTACATTTCACTATTCAAGTAGCCTTCAATAATGTGCGGGCGGATTACTTTGTTCCTTATTATTCCACACCACACGTTGACAGTCCAAGGGCGCTGTTGTTCAACTTGGCGAAGCCAGTGCGGATTTTCAACACTCCAGTAATGTGTATTACGTCAATTAACTATTCTGTGGTTTGTGAAAGACATCTCGTAAGAGAACAACACGTAACGAAAAAAATTGGGGATTTGTTGTAATTGTTCACATGCCCACTGATCCGATTTTGGAAATCAACGCCATGAATATCTTGATGTAAAGACACAGATATGGATGATATTCTAAAATTTTCGAAGCACTGGAGTGGGACAATCCGGAATCGCGAACTATTTCTTTTGTGCTAATGTGAGGATTAACAGCCACTGCAGCTAATAGAGCGACTTCATTATTTTCTCCGGTGACTATTGCTCGACGGGTGTTTTTTTTTCGGTTGAACACTTCTATCAGTAGTGAATTGTTTGCTAATCGGGCAAAATGAAGCACGTGATCGAATCCTATCCGGAAAACGCTGAGCGTAGAGATAGACAGCATTAGCAAGACTTCTGCCAGTTTCTCCATGCACCAGAACCATTTCAATTTTCTCTTGTGCAGTTAAATACTACATTCTGTAAGTAGGTACGAGTACTATTAACAGCGTAAGAGAAACAGGTCGAAATATTCTTCAAACTGAGTAAAATAAGTTGTTTCTTAAAGTTATTTCTAACTTTTGTACGTTTATTTTGTGTTTTTGGAATTAGAAAAAATACGAATGGAAGAAATAACACAAACGTTAAATATATACATACATTGTACATACAAAAAAAATTATTTTCAATATAAGAAATGGTATTAAAATAAAAATACATTTTTTTTATTTGAAAGCACTCCAATTCATGAGCGAAGGAAATCGCGTTGACCAAGTATGTGAAGAAGGACATTATGAAAATAGTACTTTCTTGATAAGTCATTTTTCCTAGTATTCTTTTTATTGAAAATGAATTGCAGAATCGTATGCATAGGTTCTCAGTGCGAGAAAAAAATTGAATTTCATCGATTATAGCGCCATCAATCGTGAACTGAAAAAAATGTCGCAGAAAAATCCTACGTAATTTTTCCAGTAAAATTTGTTTTAAAATATACGAGTTCTTATTTAAGATTTCAAAGCTACCGCCGCTCCCTCCACCTACATGGAGGGAGAAAGAGGGACTAATTCTATCACTGATGTATTTCCTCCAATGAATTATTAAATTTTAAATCTGGGCATTTTTTCATAACTTTGTTAAGTAAGTGGCCTCTATCCACCACTACAAATGATTTTTTCCTTGGCAGCAGCAACTTTTGTTGGTGTGAACGCTGAAAATAGTAACGATTTAGTTCCCTTTCGCAATCCCTCTTCACTAAACAGTGACAAAGGGAAAGGTGACAATTCAAATGCGAAAACATTCATATCACGTTTACCCTAAACACCTTATTTAGTTTAGAAGATATTCAACAAAAATTGACGAAAAATTTTTGGAAATTTTGAAATTTTAGGAAATCGTGATTTTTGGAAGTATGTGTCTTGATCACTATTTAAGCTACAGAGCTGATTTTGGGCTTAAACTGTGAAAAATTTACTCTACTTTAAATTTGATAAGAATAATATATTCTATAAAACCAACCGTTGAGGAGATATTGTGAAAAACATAGAAAAGGCCCAAAATTTTGGAGCTTTCTTGATACCAAATGGTTCGCCGAGGTCGAAAACTTGGATTTTACGGTACGCGCCCAACACTAACAACATATCCAAAAATCAAAACTTCCCAACATTTTGCATACCAAAATGTATCATTTTACTGGACTAAATATGAAGTTTTATAAAACTGTATACAGAACTGTTCTCTATTCTTACATATGGATGTGAGTGGTCGGTGGTGTCTAAGCGAGACATAAGTAAGATTAAAGCGGCGGAAATCCAATTTTTAAGGAAAATTTCGGAAATGACTGGATAAGACAGAATTAGAAATAAACAAATAAGGCACGATCTCGAAGTACAGTTTATTCCAGAATTGGTAGATAGGATGGGCAATATAATTTTTGTTAAAAGTATTTTTGAGTTAAGAAAAAGAAGAAAACCTAAAAAGCCATGGGATAACACACTTGGAAACATATCGAAAAGGAGAGGAAAATCGTGAGTGGGAGCTAAAGAGATTGCGCAAAATAACAAGGACTGCAAGAAATTTTTAAATATCTAAGTTCGAGATTTATTTACAACCTAACATTCTAGCCGAACATCTAAATAGATTTAGAGAGTTAAGATATAATATTTCAACAGGACAACATCCCTGCCCATACTAAAAATTCGCTAAAAAGTCGTTTGGGAATATTTGGCAAATTTTTAGGAATTCAAGGAAACTTTCAACTACACAAGAATTAAAAGAAGAAATTGAATTAGTATTTCCTTCTAGTCCACTCATTTACAGCTTTATAGAGAACGTTTGGGAATATTTGGTAAATTTATAGGAATTCAAGGCAACTTTCAACTACACAAGAATTAAAAGAAGAAATTGGATTAGTATAAACAGCAACGCACCAAGATCTGAAAGAAATTATACACAATATTAACAAATAAGATATATGATTCTCTAACAAAATAAGGAAAGTACAAAAACTACTGAAAACCAGCAAAGAAATGTTGATTGATTGTATTACCAAGTACGGCTATATCTTCACATGTAAAATAGGTTTACTTTCTTTTTTTGAAAATAGGCAAATGTTAGCTATTTAAATAAGTACCTATTTCTCTTTTTATTTTAATGGAATATATTAAAGCAGAAGTAATTCAATTATTTTTCAAAAATATTCTTCTACAGTAGTAACATCGGATGCGGCTACAATATTTTTTCTAAGTAATATATATAGACGTATTTGAAGTCAACCGTAAAGCATGCAGGCGACATGATCTTAGTATCTTGCAAACATGTCGGTAAATTTGGTCAAAACGCATCCAGAAAGCTTGTTGCTGTTATTAAAACTAAAGGTGGCTCACCAAGTGCTGGGCATATGGTTTTGTCAATTATAAAGTACAATATAGTTAGTTCAATGCTTGCTTCGTACTTTATAATAGTTAATAATAGAATTTTAGACTGAGTCCTACCTAATATGAATTATGAGCTGAATGTATGTATTACATGATTCAGTGCTACTGGTTCCAGTTACATCATCCTGCGCTCACAATATTTATTCTTGCATTCTATCTACCCCAATGAGCTTCCCAATAAATAGCTAAAATTTCAGGAAGGCAAATTTTCAAAAGTTTTATTCTGAATTACTTTCTATTGAGTGCTCCTTACTTGGTGCAGAACACTTTCACCTCTGGGCATGATAGTATTCTTCGTGATGGTGAATTAATATTTGCTGAGCCTCTTTGCAAGATATTTAATTTATCTGCAAACATCTCTTTTCCTGTTACCTGAAAAGTCGCCAGTATATGTCCTGTACCCAAAAAGGAGATATCTCTGATGTTAATAATTACAGGCCCATATCAAACCTACCTAACTTTGCAAAGGTGTATGAGGCTATACTATGTGAACATATTTACTCGTCGAATCATTCCTGTCGCCAAATCAACATGGTTTTATGTCTAAAAGATCTACTTCAAACCTCGCCATTTTATCCCAGGTTTTATGTGAAACACTTGACGGTGGAGAGCAGATGGATGTTATTTATACTGACTTTTCTTGTGCCTTCGATACCATTGACCATGCT
This sequence comes from Melolontha melolontha, assembly GCA_935421215.2. Lineage (NCBI taxonomy): Eukaryota > Metazoa > Arthropoda > Insecta > Coleoptera > Scarabaeidae > Melolontha > Melolontha melolontha. The sequence goes on from OW285239.1 coordinate 90,274,951, forward strand.
GCTCTCCTGGGTAAAATGAGTTTATTTGGATTCAGCAACTTGTATACTATAATGGCTACAAATCTAAGATGTATCTTTCTACTTCTGGAGTGATTCAGGGTTCCAATCGTGGACCCTTATTATTTAACATCTTTCTTAATTATTTAATAACATGTTTTAATATCATGTTTTGGCTTATGTGGACGATTTAAAAATTTTTCATAGAATTAGTGGTGCTCAAGATGCTGCCTTTCTTCAAGAGAACCAGAATCGTGTTACAAATTGGTGTTCTTCAAACAAATTAAATTTAAACATCGACAAATGTGTTTCATATCTTTGACCAGAAAACCCAATAATTATTATATTGATAATATCGCAATCAACCAAAAAACGCACAAGTTTTCTTGGAGTTACTTTTGATGAAAAGCTGACTTTCATCGATCCTGTTTCCCAAATCACTACGCCAGCAAATCGATCATTGGATTTCATTATCCGTACGTGTAAAGGACTTCGATAACATAGCTTGACTCAAGTCACTTTTTTATGCGTTGGTTGTTAGCAGGTTAGAATATGCCGTTGTCGTATGGTATCCAATATATGGTTGCTATATTAATGCAATTGAATCCATACAGCGCAGTTTTTTTAATGTTTTTGAGTTATAAAGTTGGCGGAGCGGACCCTCCTCGTGATCTGGACTATCAGTTACTCTTGAATTGTCATGGAGTTGATTCGCTAGAAGCAAGACGACACCTAATTTGTTCAAACTTCATAAAAAATGCAATTATTTAAAAGATCTCTCAACTTATTTACTTGCAGAATTGAATTTTCGAGTACCTCTTCCAAGCTCAACAGTGAAGCGCTTCTACTTCCAACGGCTAGAACGGATATTTTGCTGAGGGCTCCTATTCTGCTAAGAATTTTAATAGTTTAAATAATTTTTCTAATGACATTATTCGCTAGTTTGTTTCCTCGTTGAATGTTTTTTTTCTTTTCTTTCCCTATTCTTTTGTACTAGTTTGCTTATTCTACTGAATTATACTTTGTTGGAATTTTTCTTCACATATGTATTATATTTATTATGTGTTTATATTGGGGTGACCTGTTGGACAATTTACTAAATATTATTATTATTATTATTATTACTTTGTAAGTACGTTTTTTTAAAATATGTGTTGGAATAAAATTATACTTATACAGTAACAACTTCGGATGCGAATATAATAATAATTTTGCAGATTTATTATAAACGAATGCCAACTAATTATTTTCTAAACATTTTGAATAAGATCTTCATTATTGTATGAAATTGGATCTAATCCGCTGACTTATAAGTACAGAGTTGTAGATAATAAGTTTTTTAAAAGCTATTTTTCAAATATTACCGATCAAAATTTCAAAATTAAAAACCTGTTACAACAATAAGATTACTAATTTTTAAAACTCGTTTAGCTTCAATTTCCATTTGAAACTAAGTGAAAGTGAAATATTCCTAGTGACAATAATTAAACAAGAAGTCTGTTTTCAAACAGAAATATTTACTTAAAATTTAATTGGTCAATTACTCGAAGTTCAAAATTAATTTTCCCTTCGATTAGCAAGCAATTATTTACCAAGAGCTGTGTTTTTGTTTAATCGATTGTTATATCTTGTAAGATAATTACTACAGTATTTTTTAAATTATTGAATTCGTCGTCACATTAAGCAATCCGTTAATCTATGTTCCTGAAAATTCGCGGATGAGGTCCTTGGATCTCGATGAACGTGCGCACGACAATAACAGAATTTTTCCACGGAATTAGTCGAATTTGATGGATGGCAGATCGTCCCGTACCAGGTGTCTTCTCCGACAGTAAACACGCAATCCAATAACATATTCCCTTGTACAATACAATAAATGAACTCCCATTATGTGAGCACCAATAGACGGAAACACACTACAAAGCAAATACACGGGAAAAAGTCTTTTAATGCAAATGCTAGAACAATTGCTGCGAAATCTATTTCGATGGATTTTATGACACTACATACTTTCATATCATACTTTTTAACACTTTGTTTAGACTTCTTGGATAACAGAGTTCCCGCACCTTACCGCATTTCACTCTGTTTGTTATTTTGTTACTGTTGTTGTCTGAGAAACACGCGCTTTAATACTACGGATGGGTATATATAAAACTTTATTGTTAAGAGAGAAGGGTGGATCTGTCTTGCTTTCAGAATATTTCGGGGCGCATGCAAACAACGACCAAACAAAATTTATCTTTGGCATTTGCCTTTTCATGCCATGGCCGTTGTAGTTGTTATTCTGTCAACACGAATACAGGTGATGTTCGTGTACGTTGATTTAACCTGAATATGCAGATTTCCAATAGTTTTTATGATCAAATTACTGGTTAGATATTATTATTTTAAAAATATTGGCAACCTATAACATAGGAACATTTGCACTCAAATACAGTATGAAGATCTTTAAATACGAGTGATATTTAAAGCGTGAGAAACTATTGTTGATACAAAAAACATTTTACTTTTCTTCATAATCGTTGAGACATTGCTGGATTAAATGTATAGAATTGACTCTATACACAGTCCAGCAATATCCCAACTTTCTCATGCCTTCAAACACTAGTATCTTCGAAACTCTGTAAAATATATATTATATATAACATTGTTTTCGGCGATAAGCCAGCGCTGAGCTATTTCGTCAGGTTCAGAATAAAAGAAAAATCAAAGGGTGCCAGACCTGGCAAATATGGGGAATAAGACAGAAATTCGAGATGTATTCAAACAGGTGCAATGTCATGGTGAAACAATATGTCTTCGCCAAATGTGGTTGTATTGTGGGGGGTATTGAACCAATGTTATAGTTGATGTTAGCACGTAGACCAGACTGTTGCAATGACTCCGGTTTTTGGCGGTGATGCTTCAACATCAGTTACTAGAATCACAACCCCTATGTTGCTATGAATGTTGCTGGTATGAGATTGAATTATAATACTGTAAGACTGTGTGTCTTGTACTGATTTATAGTTTGTATTGTTTGTTCTGTACTATTTTACGAGTAGGTAAAAATACCACTGCATCTATACTATTAAAGATTAAAAGCGTATTAGTTGACAAATGTTTTGTTTTATGTCATAACTGGTAAATTTGTGTGCTATTTAATTCTTGGAAGTTATACCTACAAGCAACAATACCCAGGGTTTACGATACTGTCTTAGAGATCTAATCTTAACTAATAAGTAAATAATAAAATATCATTGCTAATTAAGTATTAGTAAGTGTCATAAACCTAAGTATGCATTTCTGGCTGGTCCCTTGTTAGTGTAATAAAATTTATTATATATATCTAAGAAAGGAGATCTTAACAATGAATATCCATGTTCAATAATAGAATGTTATGGTATATACATATTTAAATAACAAGGGCAGGTATATTAAGGGTCGTCTTTAAATGCGTTCACCCTAAGAAATAAGTAAACAGTCCCATGTATAAAGCAATAAATAAATTTGGAAAAACATGCCGATTATTAATAATCCTAAGTAATAAACAGGTTGGCAGATGTAGAACTTAAAGAAAGAATTACAACTTGTATGTGCTAATAAAACTATATTATACAGTTAAACTTGAAAATGAACATTAAATATCTATGAAATTGGAAATATTTATGTTTGAATTCTATATCCTAGACTACTTATATTTAACAATAGAAAATGTTTAAAGTTAAAATATTACAAAAGGATAATAAATGTATCCTCAATAGTGGTCGCTTGTTCTTTAATTACGCATTTGAATGGTCCAATAAATTAGCATAATACGGTCATGTGGTCGAGATAATCGATTCAGATTATGAGGTGGAAATCTACGGCCATAACTTTTTCAGCAGATAGGACCACATTAGTTTTCTTTGATGCTCGTTCGCCATCGAGACTCCATTTTTTCGACTGTTTTATCGCTTTTGACGTGAACTCATTGCTGAACCTTTCAAGTTGTAAAAGCGTCGGACAATAAGAATTTGAGTTTTGTTGGAAGAGAGTTCGAATCTCGGGACCGGCGTGTGAGAGGTCGGAAGTAAAAATAAAATCAACATTTCTACCCTCTCTTACGGGAAGGTGCGGTAATAGTGTTAATAAGCTTTCAGTTTTAGCCATTGGGCCGTTATATACACCACGCAAAATAGTGATGTCGTTTACAGGCGCATAATGCCGCAAAAACGTACACGCTTATACATATTCAAACACTGCTCAAAATTGTGACGCGATTTTTTTTTAGGTCGTTTGAAGGTAAATGCAATTAATCCATCTTACCAATACCTTTCCTATAGTCAATTAATCATGCAAAATATTGAATATACGAATGTTGAGTATAGATATTTACAACTTGAGCTATTTCAGGCACCTTTAATCGGCGATCTTTCAACACCATGTCGCGGCCGCTGTTAATCATTTCCTCGGTAGACACTGTAAACGAAAGACCTAAATTCGATATTTGGTCATATACGACACTTTTCTCACTTCAGATATCGCATGATTTAATTTTGGCGTTCGATTTGCTTTTTTCGAAAGCTTTTCGATATTTTTGTCGTGCTGATGCTAAAATTGCCGTTGTCTTAACTTGGTTCATGGTCACGGTATCTTTACGTGCTCGGCCAATAAGGTAAGGACATTTAAAGGCAGTTTATACTTAAACTGTACGAATGTCATAAACCAAACACTTTTACATTTAGGATGGTATCTATTTATTATCCCGCATTATTCCCATTATTGCGCGTTTTTTGTATTCCACCGTACTAGACAAAAATAATTTTAATAATTCAAAAAAATGAACACTGTAGAAAGGGAATTCTATTGTTTGTTTTAATTGTTCGTACAAGTTCTTTAAGAAAATCTATAAAAGAATGTACACAAAGCTATAATGTAAGTTATAATGTCAATTTACCAAAAAGCAAGTTAAGATCAATTTGATCGAAAGCTTCAGAAATATCTGTGTAAATTACATCTATTTAAAACATAATCCAAATACTTTGGTGAAATTATTTATTTTGGCTATGCGTCTAGGTTTAATATAATGTGTATCACCTTATAAATTAGCGTAAATCTCGCAATTTTTCAAATCTCAAAAAATGCTGAAGAAATAAGTGTTAAATTAGATAAATAAAACAACGAAAACAAGAAAAATTACTATTTAAAAAAATCCTCACCTATTCTTACTGATATGTTAATTATATGATAATTATAGAAAAATATTTAAAAGAATTCGCAGTAGCGAAATGACCATGGTTTACTTACAGAAATAATACCAAGAATAATAATTATTAACAATTAGTCGTTACTAGAGAACACACTAAGAAAATTTTTAATCTAATTGTTTTCATGAAATTAATATTTAAAACTATTTAAAAAAATGTACTTACCCCGTCGGGTTTTAACCGGATATCCTTGCCAGCTGCAGCAAGTAATGCCCTGAGAATAGCAGTTGCAGTTCCTGTTTGTCTGGAAGCCACAAGATGTACAGGGGTCTGCTGTCGGGACTGAAATAAGGCAAAATATCCGATTTTAGACGGATTTACACCAATAAATTGGAAGTGTTCCACTTATAAATGTTACAACATTATTTTAATAGGCTTTCGCCACAATTTTAGCCTAAACAATTATCGAAACCATAGCAACACCACTAACTTCCGTTTCATAATGTAAAATTTCAGGCTTCAGCTCTTCAACGTATAATCAGAACATGCAAACCGATTTAATACAGATAAAATATATACGTGTGTCTTATAATGTATTCAAAAAACTTCGAAATTGTTTATTACTTGTAATATTTGTATACAAAATTTATACGTATTTAAATATGTAATGTACGATGTAGGATAATTAAAATAAAATTTCAAATACATGTTTTATTACTTTTACTCTTTTTAGTGTTGGCAGAAACTTTTGGTATTTATTTATTTGAGTTTAGTTATTGGTCTCATTGGCATATGAATCTGCCAATGAGTATAATGATTAAACCCAAATAAATAAGACTGGAGAATTTTTATTTAATATATGTGTTACCTTTGCATGTAAGGTAAGATTTAATACTTATTAGTTCTCATTTCCAGTAACCATTATACTAACCTTATACATACGCGAAGTATAGAAGTGAAAAATCATGTCTGTCCAGGATACTGTGTGTTGACCAGCTCCAATAAGAGCGAAATGCTTCCACACATTTCGGGATAAATGAGACTTTTCACGAATTTCTCATTATGCTAATGTAGCGTTTCTGCATACTTGTACAAACTTAGTTTGTCGAAATGTAGAAATTAACGTAACACCTTAGGCGACATTTGCATGTAAGATGAGATTTATTACATATTAGTTCCCATTTACAGTAAGTTCATTATATTAACTATATATACGCGAAGTATAGAAGTGAAAAGTCATGTCTGTTCAGGATACTGTATGTTGATAAGCTCCAATAAGTGCGAAATGCTTCCACACATTCCGGAATAGATGTGACTTTTACGAATTTTTCGTGTTTTATTTAATATGACTGCAAGTTAGGGACACATCGGGCTGAAATGACGTCATTACGACGGACGATATAAATAGACTACAACATCTGTAAGTACATCACGCAGTTATTGAATAGCACTATTCATTCGGTTAACTGCACACAAAAAATAGATGTGCAGTTTTTGAAACTACCAAATAATTTACCGGACACTGCTTCAGAAGGTCGTCGGTTACCTTTTTAGCAGATTCTGGTGCGGATGTTTTGAAGGTTGAACGACATGGAGGCTGGTAGTCCAGTACTGTAGCGAAGGGTTATGTAGAGAATTCTATAGAAAATAAGAAAAAGATTGCCACTGATATTCTTGGTGAATCAAGCTCAAATGTAAGTTCCGTTTTGCATCATGAAATTTGAGGCAGCTGCCATAAATTCTACGTCTGCAGGAATTAACCTCATCAATTGTGTCATAAATATTTATAATGCATAAAATGAAGATTCAACCAGTTTGTGTGATTAAATGTTCGTCTTTTCTGTGTCGTCTTTATTAACTGGTGATGAAATGAATTTGTCATTACCAGTTATGAGATATCTTTCATGCGTTTCCTAACGTCATACAGTTTTAAAAAGTATCACTTTATTACAAAATAAACTGGAGCGAATTGCTATTCGAGATATTATAATTATAACAATCCTACCTAGAGAATGGAGGACAAAGAGTTGCTAATTACAATAATACAGCTTTATCTGACAAGACCAGAGTAACAAACGGAGTACCATAAGGCTCGGTGTCAGGTCTACTCTTATTTCTAACATACGTAATTGAATTAGCAACATTAACATCGCATAAAACAGATTGGTTATTTTTGTCGATGACAACTATAATTACATGAGGCAAAGATTTGGTTTATAGGAGTAGGAAGAAATAACAAATTCGTTATTAATCTTTAATAAAAGGTTTACTAACAATAACTTACAGCTAAATATAGTGAAAAAAAATTCAGTACATTTGACTTGTTTAAGAGGAGAACCAATTGCACTTAAGTATCAATAGAGACGCGTAACTGTGTGAAGTTTCTAGAATTAAAAGATTAATTATCATTTGAATTGGAAACATTACACAGAATACCTTGCGGGCAAAATATCCGCAATTATTATGTATAATTGAAAGTTCTATTAATGAGACCGCTGCATTTTCAACATGTTTCTTGCCACCTTAGCTATGTAATTGTTTTGGAGAATATCACTTGAGGATTTTCTTATTACAAAAGTCGTACGTTAGAAATATATTTGGAATAAGAAACAGATTAATGCAAAGAAGTTTTGAAAAATAAGAAAATATTAACTTGAATATGTCTTTATATATCGAATATACTAGAAATGAGAATTTAATACAGAACACAACACGTCGCGACGTCAACCATCCTGGTTGGTTAATTATCCTAAGTTAATATATTGAAATGTGTAGTTTTTGTGAAAATAAATTATGATCTTTTTAAAGATCAAGAACTTCACCACTCTTATAAGACTACGGGGATCGGATGCACATATCTAGTTCCGATAGAAACTACAAGAATCAACGAATCAAAATTGACAACTAATTGCCATTTCATACCAAGGACTTGCCACTGAAACATTTAAAGAAGCAACTATGTAATACTCCCAACCAAAATGCTTTCTACATCGCACAAGTATTTTTTGAATATAATTTCTAGCCAAAAGCTGGATCGATTTTAATTATTTTATTTATTTATTTCACATTTGTCTTATGTGTGTGACTAACAATGTTTAAACATTGATTATTTTGGTTATTTTTATGATTGTTTGTTTTTTACAATTTACTATTGACATATTTCAGTACATATTACTCGTATATGCACTGTAGGAATACAGATATTATTATAATTTAATTCTCTTCTATGTTAAGATACTTAAGTATTTCCTTTTGTCTAAAATATTAATTTTCTCTAAATTTTATCTAAAACCTTTACCCATTTTATTACTTAATGGACAAATTATTTTCTTCTTTCATATGTTCGTTAATTCTTCTATTAGATTGAGTCGTAAATAATTTCCGTTTCTGGAAACAAATTGTAATTATACAGTTGTCACTTTACTGGCTCATAAAAAAATCTGTATCTGTTAGCAGTAAATAAATATCACTCAGTCTTATTAGAATAACGGCAACGTACACATTGGTATTAAATATTAAATTTCTCAGTTTTGAAATGGAGGGATCGAAAGTTTTGGAGTCCAAACGTTACGGGCGCTTTTAAAAATGATGCAGTATTGTTGGTGAAGGAGCAACCGGCATGTGCATAATAGGTTTTCAAAATCATGAAGGTAGCTCGTTAGAAAATAAACTTGTAACATGCCCATCAAACGTGGATGGTGAAGCTTTAAAATCATTGGTGGAATGCAATCCAGGACAAAGTACTCGACAAATGGATTTATCTTCTTCATATTCTACTGTAAAAAAGCGGGTGAAATTTTTCCGTTTGAGATAAAAATTCTTTGGAAATGATAAGAGTCCCAGTCATCCAATTAAAGTGGTAACGCCACAACAGATTCCATTTATTGAAGAATTTGTATTAGAAGATCGTCGTTTATTAAGGAATGATTAACAATGTCTAACATTTATGAAACAAGTATTCGCCAAAATCTGCATAACCATTTGAGTATAAATAAAATTCGTGGAAGATGAGTGCTACAACTTCTTTCTACTCTTCAACATCACTGTCGTGTTGAATAAGCGCGGTGTTCTTTAAGCATGCGTAGAGACGACCTAAAACTAATTCTGGAGTTCACTGTCATATGAGATAAATCAATGGCTCTGTATTATGATGTTCGATGCATAAAGGAGTTGAAGTAATGGCGGCGATCAGATGCCCATAAAGGCAAAACTCTTTCAATCGACGAGAATGATTATGGTCAACAATATATTGAGATTGTAAGGGCATTTTATTGATTAAATTTAAATATGGCAATACAACTGACAGCAGTACAGATTATGCTTGCTTGTTGCATAAATTGAGAGACAATATTCATATGAAAATTGTCAAAAGTTGTTTAATTACTGCGGGACAATGCGTCTGCTCATACTACTGCAGTTTTACAAACTGAAATTCGGGAATGTGGCGTGGCTTTCTACAAATTGAACATCTAAAGTTAGTCCCTGCTTAAAAAAACCTTAGGGGACGTCATTTTCCTAACGATATTGAGGGGAAATAATCGTATTACTTTTACAAGGGTGTAGAATTATTAAGTAATCGTTATACTAAATGCATTTAAATGAATGTAAATTATAGTAAAAAATTAAAACTCAAAATTACAACATTTTCAAAACTTTCATTTTTCTATCAGGCCGAAAACATATGACACTTACCTCATAGTTATGGAATATAGTTATGTATTACTACGTTAAGTAAGCAAGAAAACACTATTTTGTTTGTACATACTTCAGCAGTTTGCATAACAAACTCTAATGTTCCAAATAAAGAAGTGACAGATTTTAAAAATATTTGTAGAAAACTCTGGATTGAAAGAAAACCAAAATTCAAAGGTATTTTTAATAATATAAAATATTACTAAAAATCTGGTGTGAAGAACATAAAAAAGTGAACCTGCATTTGTGTTATTCACACCAGATTTTTAGTAATATTTTATATTATTAAAAATACCTTTGTATTATACAAAACTGGTGGGGTTTACCTACTCATGTATGTTTCAATTATTCTGATACATTACACATGCGGTTAAGCCGTAGTATGAGTGAAGGCACAAACAAAATGCAGTTTTCTAGAGAGTTGGCTGTGCTAACCTTTGGAAGAGCGTCGTTACTTCACATTAATTATGTGGACGGTGTGCGAGGTACTTCGGCTGTCTGACAACAGGTAGCGCCGAATCTACTTCTGCGCTCGGTCTGGATAATTACGGTGATAGGGCGAGGTGGTTCTTTTCTGTGAATGTGTCTGGAAATATCCTTTCTCCAGCAGGGGCGTACCGATGAGCTTGTAGAAAAGCGAAATACGTATCTACGTCTCTGGGGATAGGATATATTCGGACACGTTCACAGAAAATATTAATAGTGAACCTGCATTTGTGTTCTTCACACCAGATTTTTAGTAATATTTTATATTATTAAAAATACCTTTGTATTATACAAAACTGGTGGGGTTTACCTACTCATGTATGTTTCAATTATTCTGATAAAACCAAAATTGTTAAAAAATCTACTTTTACTAATTAATTGTCTATCGAATAAATGGACGATATTGAATTTGTTTTCTTAGTGTAAATGATCAAGCAACATTTTCTTGTACTTTTCGGTTGAGAATGACCGAAACTTTAGTCCCAAGATTTATAAATATAAATATAGTTAAAAAAACAAAGTAGTGATTTCTCATTTTCCACTTAATTGAAAAATTTGTTATTATTATTATTGTTAGACATATAAAGCAACGTGAAATTCTAAATACTTAATAAAAAATAATTGATAATTTGTTTAATCACTAATCTAACTTAGTTTTAAAATACGAAGGATGTCGATTTAGTGCTTTATATAGCCAAAAATTAAACAAAGGATCGATTCAAAGTACTTCCTTGCTTTTCCACAAAAATTAATACACTTCTGCATTCTTTCAAAGCAATTGTTAAATCAGTTATTCTAGTCTTGAGTTGGGGCAGTCAAAATTGCCGCTTTGAAGGTATCTACTGCTTCTTCCGGCGACTGAAATCGTCGACCACGCATTCCATTCTTTATCATTGAGAACGTAAAAAAATCGTCGAGACTTAGGTCGGGACTATACAGAGGATGATCTAATAATTCGATATTTTGCTGTTCCAAAAACTAAATTGTCTTTCGAGTTGTGTGCAAAGTTGCATTTCTGTGATGCAGGATGATTCGCCGTTGTGGGTTGGTTTCTTGAAACACGGCGATTATTTCTGACAAAAAACGGTTGTATATCAATCCGCATTAATCATTCTTTGATCTTGGGAAAGGAATTGTAGGTACATGACCTGATCTTGAGACAAACTTTGCGACCTTTTTTTCGACGCACTTCGGGAACGGATAACTTTTGTCGGATTCTCTTTATCTTGAAACACCCACACAGCGGACTACGTTTATGTTCGGGTTCATAAGAAAAATACGATTTTTACTCTTTAGTTAAAAGATACGGAATCCACCGAGAAACTAATTTTCTCACACACAATTCAGCATGTAGGATCGTTTGAATTGAGGTCTTCGAATTATCCATGGATGTCTCAATGTCACTATATGTCACATGTCTATCTTCCTTAATCAGGCGGCGCACAGCATCAATGCATGTTTGGGTGATCGCTGTTCTTGGCGGACGTGTCCTGGGATCATCGCTGATACTGATGCGTCCACGTTGGAATTCGCAGTAGCAACGTACAATCGTCGATTCATGTGGTGCTTCATCTTCAAAAACAGAAACCAACTTAGCAAAACATTGTTGCTGAGTTAATCCTCTCCGAAACTTTTAAGAAATTATTGCACGAAACTTTTCTCGAACCACTTTCTTGGACAACTTATAAACTTTCGGTTAACAAAATATTGAGATTAATTTTGACATTTTGCTACTAACGCCCTCTATGAGGCTATATGTAACACTAAAAAGACGTGCGTCGTAATATAGTGTAGACATAACACATAACACATTGCTGTGAGGTTTACTTAATTTGTAAATATAAAATCTATGGGCTTCTACACAAGCATATACCAACCTAGAGACTCTTTTAATTTATTTGCTTATCTCAGGGGCTTTAACTAGCTTCTTGTTTACTAGGCCTAGCGCCTATTAAGTAAATTTTAAAAGAAATGATATAAGATGATGGTAATTGTTTAAAAATTATTTTACTGATTAAATATATTTATTTATCATTTATACACAAGTGTCTGAACTATTAACATTTAAACTCAATCCAAATTAATCTGATATAAAAATTATAAATGAATTCATATACAGGGTGTTACAAAATTCGCGGACACGGAAAATGATATTACGTTAATTATCAAAAAACTGAAGTGAATGTTCCTTTACTATTTTTTAATCTAACTGCCATTTTCTGAACTTTAGGAATTTAAAAAATGATAAATTTAACATATAAGTAAACCTTCTTTAATATTACATGATTAAAAACGTATGACATGAAACACTTTATAACATTTGTTCGAATTATCTTCTGGCAGCGAATAAACATGAGCAAAGATGGCTTTGCAATTAATACATAAAATAAAAAAGGTGCGTAAATTACTAGTTAACATTTTTATAATTGTCATTAAAAAGGTAAGCTGCATTTTGAATTTTAGCGTATGAAATCATTGCTCAAAACTACTTAAATCGTGAGTATTACGATATGTTGATGGCTCTTGGTGGTTAAAATAATAATGCACGATGCGATTTCCTGGCCGTCGTTTACCAAATGCTAATGTCTTTAGAAGGCTGAATGACATAATTTTTTTCACCGGGTGCATTAAAATACAACCACGCAGAAATGCCGGCCGTCCTCATTTACGCATGATGCAATCATTGATTTGATAACAAATGATCCTTCAAAAAAGTGAAAGTTCGTGTATGGCGTGCAACAAATCAAGTTCGCATATGGCGTGCGCTAAGACGCGACTAATAGCATCCACATAATTTCACAAGAGTCCAGCATTTTGAAGATAATGACTGTTCACTTCGGCAAGCGTTCTGTAAATGGTATTTAAATATCAATCTATACATTCAAAATTCTACTCTTTGGACAGATGAATGTTTATTTGCCCAACATCGTATTTTTAAGTATTCATAATCAACATCATTGGAGCAATGATAATCCACAAGATGGTATTATCAATATTCATAATCAAAATCACTGCAGTTATGAGAAACCACATTTAATTATGATAACGTCGCTTTGATTTAAATATTTAGGTTGATTTATTGGGTAAAACTAATTTTTTTTCATTTATTTTTTTTCATGATTTTTAGTTTATTCATATTTTTCCGTACAGCATAAATGGAGAAAATTACTTCGATTTTCTATAACAATAGCTTCCAGAATTTTTGGATGATGTGCTTTTCAATCTCCAGCAAAGTATGATTTTTATGCATAACGGGACAGGTTCCCACTTCGCACGAATTGCACGGAATTACCTGGACAATACTTTCCATGACCGCTGAAATGGTAGGGGTGGTCCAATACCTTGGCTACCTCAATCTCCAGATCTGACACCGTGCGATTTCTATTTGTGGGGCATCACACCAAAAATGGATTAGAAAACCGTGTACTTCAAGCGACACAACAAATGACATTGCAAACGTTAAGTATGCCGTTCAGGCAATAGCAAGGCGTGCAAAAGCATGTATAGCTGCTGCCGGAAGACAGTTCGGACAAATGTTATGAATTATTTCAATTTTTAAAATGCAGAAAATATAAGTCAGATAAAAAATACTAAAGGAACTTTCGTTTCAGTTTCTTATGGTTCACGGCATCCTATAATCCATATCCTAACACCTGTATATATACATATATTTGAAGTCTGTTTTTGATTCTTAAGAGCCTTAAGTGTCTTATTTATTTTAACCCTCCAAACACTAAACAATAGTCCAGATGTTTTTGTTGCTCTCGTATATGAAATTTTCGTATATGGATTTTCTAGAATTTAGTGATAAATGCGCTTGTGGATCCGCAACCCTACGCGGCATAGCAGTTGTTTCCACATTGTATGTTACTTTATTTTATTTACTAAATTTAAAGTTTTGAATATTCAATGCAATTATGACAATTCTCAGGGTTACTTTTGTTTACCGGATATTTTTCATAAATGTTTGTTTAGAAATGTTGAATTTATCTTTAATAAAATAAGTTAATCCATATAATTATTTTAAAAATTCTTAAATGAGTTTTATAGACTTCAAATAGTATTATATAAGCTTGTACCTTACACTAACGACAAAAATTACATAATGACAGTTTAGAGAGTAAAACATAATTTATCATTCATATTTCTCTTCTTGATTAAATTGTACACATTATAATTGACTTATAAATGATTTCCCGTGATTGTTCTGCTATTATTTGTCTTTTTTTCACTGGTATTTCAACATCTGCTGGATCACGACATCCAGATGTGGACGGTAAACTAGACATAATAATATATAACAAATAAAGTACATGTTTCAACAAATCCTATTAAAGATTCATGAAAAATAATGTAATACCTACAGATATAAAGGCCTTCTATTCCAAATAGTTGTGAAAACAACTGATTTTGTAATAAAATAAACTCAAACAACTGATTTTGTAATAAAATTAACTCAAACAATTGATTTTGTAATAATATTAACTCAAAGAACACGACCGACACCTTACGGACGCTTAGACAACTGGAGAATATTACAGTCAATGTTATTCGGCCTGTCTATACATGCAAGAACTATGTCTTTCTCTCTCGTTTGGGGTACACTTTTCTTTATAAGTTCCAAATTGGTTTCTGCGTCAGTGTCTTCCCAAATTGACACTACTCTAGTGTGTCTGAAACATTATGAAGTCTTAGAAGTCTCCCTCTTTTCCCCTTCCGCCGAGCAATTTATACTCTGCACGTCGGGGGTTTTCGGTAATAACCATTCTCGTACACGTCTTTCATTTCCCATTTTCATATTTTATAACGACTTCCACCATTTAATATCTCTTGTCTTACTAACTAGAGTATTAAAATGTACTTTTTTATTCTTTTTCATTCCTTACATTTTGTAAATTCCTCCTTTATTTTGTCGTAATTTTGCTTTGTAAATTAAAAATTTTTGTTCGTACAATTCTTTCATCCAATCAGGTTTTCTTTCCAGATTCGAATCGAATTTAGGCATTGTTATTGCCTCGTTTTCCTTTTGCATTTGAGCATTGTGATTGGTGTTGTATTTTCATTTTCAATTTATGTATGCTAGTAACCTCACTTTTTAATTATTTTGGTGCTTTGTCAACAAGTATCTTTATTTGCTCAGGATTTTCCTCTGTTGTGTACACATTGTTTTTTGTACCTGTTGGAGTAATGTCTTCCAGTTTGTTGTGCATCCAATGTGTGATATCTTCGGAGACGTTGACGTCTAGGATGTTGTTATAATTAGCACCGAATGTCTATTGTTCGAATAAAATATGTAACATTTATTTCTTTCTTTCTAGGATATCTGTGAATGAAATTGAAATGACTTGTGAACTAATTTTACAATGTATCTACAAGTTAATTTTACAAAGTATTTAAATTTTATACTAAAACTATCTTGATATTCCTTTTTATGCATTATCCAGTTTGTAGGTTTTAAAAATATTAATTAAATAATAACTAGTTAATTAGAACATAACATCTATTGAATTTGTACTTAAAATTTACTATAGCATTACGTATTAGGCAGGCGCACTCAACGCACTTGTCCTAATTACGTTTTACTCTCATTCATTCCAATTTTTCTTTTATCACTTTGTATTATCATAAAATATCACAGCAATATGCAGTGTCTACAATAGACTTTAACATAACAAGTGTTCATTTGAAAAGTCAATCTAGTAGCATGTGATTTACTGAGAACATTTTGAAGTATGTCGTAAATTAAAATTTACTACTTAACCTACGAAGTCGTATATTTTGACAGTTTCATACATACAAATAAATAACAAATAATAGGTATTTATTGAAAACTATAACAAATGTTGAAAATGTTGTCCTTCAAGATCAATGCACTTTAAAATCCTCCGTTCAAAATTTCTGATGATATTCTGCAACATTACTGGATTGTTATTAATTTCCATGCATTTCTGTTCGATTCTCTTTAGAATATCATTCAAATTCAATATAGGTGTTATATATATGTTATATATATGTTATTTTTTAGATAAGGCCACAAAATAAAGTCGCAAGGTGTTAAATCGGATGAACGTGTAGGCCAGGCAATTTCAGTATTTCGACTAATTATACGCTAATCAAAAAATTCTCTTAAATAATCCAAAGATTCTGCAGTACAGTGACAAGGTGCTCCGTTTTGTTGGAAATATGCATTTTGAAGTTCATCATCATGTAACTGATTGGCAAATGGTTGTAAAATTTCCGTACGGTACCTTTGAGCAGTTAACGTTCCCTGAAAAAATATTGGTCCAATGATTCGCCTTTGGCTTATCGCTGCCCAAACACCAATATTCTCTGGATGTAGCTTCATTAATTACATGTGGATTTTCACTACTCCAAATTCTTGTATTTTGTGAATTTAGGTATCCCGTTTTATTAAACCATGCTTCATCAGTAAAGATGACTCTTTGCGAAAGTTCTCCATTATTGTTCATATTTACAAACCAATTGCAAAACTGTAGTCTACGTGGGTAATCAATTTTTAACAATTCTTGTACTGCTGTGACGCGGTATGGATAAAGTTGCATATCTTTTTTTAATAACTTGTGAGTTGTACAAGCAGAAAGGTTTATTTGTTCACTCAAATGTCGAACAGATGTTTGTGGTTAATTTTCCATTATTTCTTCAACACGATTGACAACTTGAGGTGTACGTTTCTTAACTGCTCCGCTGCCTGATTTTCTTAAGAGACTACCAGTTTCAGAAAGAAGTTTTAAAGTTCTATCCAAAGTATTCTTAAATTGTATTTAGTCTATTACAAAATGTGGAAACTCAACTTGAAATTCTACCATGCAATCTTGAACTGAATAAACCCATAAACCATAAATTTTATTACCACTTCGAAAATAAGCCTGGACTAAAAAAATTGTATGTTCTACTAAAGTGAAAGCCATTTTAAAACTGAGAAGCAATTTATTTAAACCAGAATCGACGCACGATTATTTTATGCACTGATATTTGTGATTGACATTATCAAATGTCATTTGGATTTACGTTTACGGAACAACAAACACATACTAATATATTTGCGTCTTATTCTATCAAAATTTCAAAGTAACCTAGATTGACTTTTCAAATAAACGCACGTTATGTGTTTTATTAATGATTATATAATTGAGTTTTAACATGTATCTTCTTCGACAATTAGGAATTGAAAATTAGTTGTCTAGTATTATTTACTTACCCCACCAGTTGAATATGGATCAACTCCGCGTTTCGTCAGCAACAACTTGACAACATCCTCTCTTGAATACATTGCGGAAAAGTGAAGGACATTGTAATTATCCTGAAAACAAAATTTGCATAATGAGAATAAATTTCCTCAACTGCGTTGTACTTAACATTAAATATTGCTTGTCATGTTGAATTTTTAATTCTAAATATATTTCTCCCAGTTTACAATTGCGTATCATACTATTGTATATGTAAATGTGTATGTTTACTTATTTGAACGTGTGAACATGTATATGTGTGTTTCCATTAAATTAATTAAATCATATCTATACAATGATGGTATTCTGAACGTGACAAATTACTACCTATTGGCCAAATCCAATTATGTGATGCCATTGTGTTCCAAAATCGATATATTTGTTAAATCCTTTTACTTTATATTGAACAACTATATATTCGCAATAATAGGTGTCATAAACATTTCCTTGAAAATGTGTCGTAGTTTTGTGTATATCAAATACATAATTTGGAAATTGTAAATGAATGATCCGAAATATTTTTTTTCGAAATAAATTGTAAAATTTGCCACTACTAAAATATATTTTTGAAAAACACACACACTGCTTATCACTAATATCTCGATATTATGTATTTATAGAAACCCTTATTCTTTACAAATAATAGGCGTGTTACCATTTTACGTAACTACTGATAATTAAATTGACTATATTCCACGAAAGGAAGGTATACCTAGGAGACATCGACTTGAATGAAATTTAGTCATTTCTAAAAAGATGTCGAGTATTGTAAATGACTTTTCCGATTACAAGGAATTAGCACTGAAGAAATGGAAACCACTGACATTTTCACAAAATACATTTGAGACCGCATTTCAATCATAGTAAAAGTATGGATTTTTTAAATTAAATTATGTTTTAAAGGGCTATGAAAAAAAGCATTTGTTTCACCAACACTGTCTCTATTTAAAAAGAAGTTTAGCGAAAAATGTATCCCTTGATAGTTTTCTAAAACTAATAGGCTATAAGACGATGTGCGCTGTAGTTGACTTACACTACAATGACATTTTGTCTTCATTTAAATTGTAATATATTGTTTGTATACATTTTGGTTTGCTATTTTTACTCTGCCTTTTGTTATGTGTAGTAGAACGTCTTGCAACTTATACTATAGCAGTTTACATGCAACTTAATAGGCTTCTTTACTAAAAATATTAGTTCAAAATATTGAGAGAAATGTGAGGCCTAGAAAACTTTTGGATGCTTATATACATCTTTTGTAATTATTTTAAGATAATATATTTATACGGAATTTGTATTAATAAATGCCCTTATGTTGTAAAGGTTATATAGATACAATAAATAAGTCAATCAAATAGAATTTAAAAAGGTATTAAACCCCTTTCTACATTAATATTCGTATCGTAAATACGTATTTTGATAATTAGGTTGCTATATTCAGTAGAAAGACATAACGGTGTTAACATGAGGCACAGTAACGCTAACAGACACAGATCGCGAAATACTTTACTCGATACACTGCAGTGTATACGTAAATATACTCATGTTCAAAATTAACGCACCAATCAAATAATTCGATATAATTTTGACAAAATTGTTTGATTGGTGAATTAATTTTTAACAACATCAAAAAATAATTGAACTGGAGACAACTATATATTTTTTAATGGAAACTTATGAACAAAATTATAAATTACATTCAATTACAAATTCAGAAACAAAACGATATTATTGGAAATCTTTAAAAAAATCTAAAAACAAAAAAGACACGGAACCAAAGAATAAAAATTAATAACGCATGACTTATCCCAATTCCTGGAGATTAATAAAAGCTGGTAGACGTCGCCTCTTTTTAGAGTATTCAATATGCGCTCTATTGTATTTAAATCTGGACTTTGTGGTGGCCAGTCCATGACTTGAATATTTACCTGTTGTTAGTAATCCAAAACTTGTCTAGCGATGTGAGGTGTCGAACTATCCTGCATAAAAATAAAATTGTTTCCTATAAATAATGCAAAAGGCATTACATGATCCTGAATAATGTTCTCAAGGTAGTATTCAGAATTCATTCACCTTTGGCGAATAGGGATTAACTATGTGCATATGTCAAAGCAAATAGTTCCCCAGAACATTCTTGATCCACCACTAAAGAGCTCCTTTTGAGAGATTGTGCAATCATGATATCTTTCTCCAGTTCTTCGCCATACTCTTTCGCGACCGTCGGGTGATTTTAAACTTACTCTAGTCTTGTTCAAAAACAAAAGTCGCTTTCAATCTTCAGTTTTCCAATCCGCATGATTTCTGGCAAATCTCAAACGTTGTACTCTGTGTGCTGCTGTAAGTAATGGTCCAACTGCACGCCTCTTACTATTTAATCTTACCTCCCTCAACCTTCTCCTTACAGTTAAAGTAGATACTCTGACATTTCTGATCACTTCAAACTGGGTACTGAGTTCTGTGTTTGTTATTCGCCTATGTCTGAAAGCTTGCAGTTGCAGAAAACATATCATATCTTGCATTTCGTTTTTTATCTTAACCGTGTCTTCTCTAGTGTGATTCGGTTTCCCTAGATCTTCGAACCATTCGACTAACTGTCTAATGATTAACGCCTAGCAAATTGGCTACATAACGCATTGTACGCCCGTCTTCTAACAAAGTTGAAACTCCTACACATTCAGCATTGTTTAAATGATGTGGTCGGTTCATGATTTTGAATTTAAACTTAAATTCTATAAACACAAAAAAATTAACTAACTCGTAATTAAAACTTAAATGATGCTTGAACTGTAATATCAATGACTCAAGGAAATCTGTTTAAGAAAATTTGACATTAACTTTCGGCTTTTTTCACTAGAAATGTCAAAATTACTTTGCAGTTAGATAAAACAACTAGATTAAGTTTAGATAAAATCAAAAATTTTTAGAAAATTCAAAAATTATAGAAAATATATCAGAAACATTGAATGGTGTATTAATATTGAACATTGGTTTACTATTCGTATACACTACAATTTATACATACATACATACATAATCAATAATCTTTTACCCTGAGGTGTAAGGTGTACGTAAAACTAATACTCAGTCCTATGTTATAAATGCTTGTGCTCAAACTTACTCCATGCCTTTCTGTTCTTGGCCAGTGCTGTTGCTTCTCTCCAGCTTTTATTTCTCTTATTTAGTATCCCGGCTACTTCGTCGTTCCATGATTTCTTTGGTCTTCTTCTTCTCCTTTGTTCCTGAATTTTTGCTGTTCATATACGTTTCACCTGTCGGTCTTCCGTCATTCGGGTGAGGTGGCCAAACCATTTCAGCTGATTCGTTTCAATGACATTTATTATGCACTCGATCCCTAATTCCTCTCTGAGTTTTGTTCTCCTACTAATTTCCCTTTTCCTTATTAATGCTCTATTCAGAGTATGATATACCATTGTTGCGTTATTTATTCTTTCTTTTATTTCATTTTCCATATTTCCCTTTCTTTCAAATGTTACTCCTAGATATTGTATTCATTGACTTGCTGGATTTCGTCTTGTCCCAGTACTATTTTGATTCTTTTATTTTCCTTTACCTTTGTTTTACTCTCATTAATCATTAGATTCTTTTCCAGAAGTTCTTCTTCTCATATCATGAGGTTTGATTGCAGGTATCTTTCAGCAGGTGCAGCTATCAAGAGATGGTCTGCGAATGCACACTCCGCAAAGTAGACCGGTTCTAGTCGTCTGTAGCCTATGCGTGCTTCACGAGTCCTGATGTGTACCATTTTGATGACGTCATCCAAATTCATACCAATATGAATAGTGTTGGGCTCAATATACCTCCTTGTCTTAAACCGTCGCTTATGTTAAAAGTTTCCGATTGCATGTTGTTTGTATTCCTCTTATTAGTGTTTCGTTTACTTTTCTGTGTTTTAGCCCCTTCCAAACAGCTTTTTGTGATACCCTATCGAATGCCTTCTCCATATCTATAAACGCTAAGTATACCTCCGTGTCCTTCTTTCTTGTTTTGCCTGTCAATTGTTTCCGTGTAAAGATGCGGTCTTGTGCATTCCTTTTTTTTCTAAATACACTTTTCGCACCTACTAATTGGTCTCCTGTTGTATTTTCCGTCATTTCTCTAATATAGATTAGATTTTAGACACGGTGGCGCAATTTCGTTTGTCTCCTTTCTTGAATATCTGGACGATAGTTCCTATTTTCGAGTCTTTGAGCACATTGCTTCCAGTCCATGCTTTGTTGAATATATTGGTTAATATTTCTAATTCCTTATAACCTAAGTTTTTCAGAATCCCTGTGGTAATTCAGTTATGACCCGCCGACTTTCCTAGTTTTATATGTGCGATTGCTTCTGCTTCTTCGTCTACGGTTATGGATTCTTCTACATCTTTGTTGGGATTTACCGCTTCCTCTGAGACACTTGTGCTCTGTGTTTGGGTATTCAGTAGTTCGGAGAAGTATTCCTTCCACCTAGACATGATTTCTTCATCTTTTGTCAGCAGCCTTGCTATCTTTGGATTTAACGTGATTAATTATGTCTTGTTTGTCTTTCCTTAGGGTTTTCAGAGCTTTATAAAACAATTTTTGATTTGGTTTACTATCAGCTTCCATCTTGCTGACGAATTCTTCCCATGTTTTCGTTTTCGCTTGTAGCACCATTTCTTTTACTTTTATGAGATGTTGTTTGTATTTGGTGTATGCAACTTCTGTGCAATTGCCCATGTACTGGTTCCATAATTCGTTCTTGTGCTTTACTTCTTTCTTTATGTCTTGGTTCCACCATATTGTTTGCTTCTTTCTTTTATTTATGTTTATTATTCCACATACATTTCTTGCTGCTCCTAGAACAGTCCGTTTGAAGGTGTCCCATGCTTCTTTTAGATTCAGAGTTTCCCAGATCTTTATGGCAGGTGCCGTATCTTCTATCTCCTGCTGAAATTTTCTTTCTATTTCTGTCTCTTGTAGCTTGTACGCTCTTATGTTTTCGTTTGTATTATTTGGTGGTACTTCTTTGTTTGAACTGAGATTTTCCGTGCCTGTCCTCATCTTCACTAGTAGTAAGTAATGGTCGTTGTATATTTCCTCACTTCTCCCGACTTTCACATCCAGAACATCTTATCACGTAGTCTATTATAGATTTCTCGCTTCGGCTTCTTATTTCTCTTGTGTACTTGTGTATATCCTTATGTTCAGGGAATGTATTAGATATGATCATGTTCCCAACCTTCTACTAAAGCTTCTGCTAATTCTTCTAAATTCTGAGGACGCCGTAAAAGTGAACGCTGTTCCAACCTGTCCCATACATGTTCAATGTCGGAACTTCTTCCAGGCTATTTGGAAGTGGCAATGTTCACTTCATTAACGTAGGTCCTAACCACATTAGCTATGTGTGGTTTTGTGTTACCATACGTTAATAAAAAATCTTCTACTATAAATGGGGCAAAAGAAAAACATGATGTTCCAAAATGTTTCTTCTATACCCATCCGCATTTATCTCTTGTCTAACCATTACACGTAAATTTGTACGTGCCTCTAAGTTAATGCCCCCCTATACCATAACCGAACCACATCCTAAATTTACTCTAGATTGAATGTTACACTGAGCATAACATTCTCCTGGTCTTATGTAAACCTTTACATGATTATAATCATGTATTTCATGTGATAATTATCACATGAAAATAATCTAAACGTACTCTACAGCGGTTCCTGGTAAGGAGAGGACCTTTTGTTGGCACTTATGGTGTCAATTGATATTCTTTGAACTTATTCCTAATAGTCTGAATACGTCGGTTATGTACGCTGGCTAACTCAATCTGGAGTTTCCGTGCAGTAATAAACTGTTGCCGCAGGGTATACAATCTCAAAAAACGATCTTCCACGATATTTGTTGACCATTTTCTGCCTTGTCTAAGTCTATTTTTACAACTATGCGTTTAATTAAATCTTTGAATATACCACTAATGATTGAAGAACGGACATTTAGAGTTCTGACAACATTCCCAACACCTTGACGACGATTAAAGGGACTACATGAACCGCTTCTTTACTGCTCAAATGACGAGTTTGTCTTTCTCGACAATTCATTTTAACCAAAATTAAGAAAATTTCACAAAACTTTCTAAAATTTAACAGAATGACAATCCGTCAGAATTTTTTTTTACTCTTGAAAATGAAGAATAATGCAGTCATGGTAATACGGTGGTGACAGTTTTTTTAGTTTATATGTGTGTAATATCTTACTTATGCATTTTTTGTCAAAATCTCACAAAGCACTTGCAAATAGAACAGAAATTAGTAAATGTTGCGATATTTTTTTAGCGCAGTGTATATTTATTTATTCATTTATGGCTATATTTAATATTGACTAAATTTTTCGAAGAAAATTAATTTTACTAACTAGCTCAATTTTTTTGTGTATATATTTTTAAATTTATTTCTCCAATCTATATAATGCCTCCCAAACCCACATCCTTGTTACGTTTCAAACTTGAAATTTTTTAATGATCAAATCGTTTAAAACTGGAATCAATTTGGTTTAAGATAACATGTATCAAATATTTTATTTCTTCATTATATAAGAATTGAGATTCTTACTCGTATAAAGATAAAATTAAAGTTAAAGACGAAAATCTTAATTAAATATTTTAATTTAGTTCAGTATATTAATGTTATATTAGGCTCTACGCCTGTAATAATTTTTTAAGATTCATATTAACGCGGCACATAAACTTTATGGCTATTACTTTAAATTAATGCTTTTAATAATATCCCCGCATATTGATCCATTATTAAATATTTAAAAAGTGAAATATTTGATTACACTTTAGGCAAAACGAAACCGTATGATACGTCAAATAATTTTCAAGAAACATTGGTTTAGGCGCTTATAATTAAGTTTACAATGAATCACATGCCGTTGAATGCAAACTTCGGAAACTTTCTCATTATTAGATTGCGTGTCACCTGACCTGCGAACAATGTACAGTATTAATATTAAGCATACGTAAGTATTTTTTCCGTGAATGCCTAGTTCCTTCTAGAAAGAACGAAGATTAATTTTTCGTAACACAGTGACTGACTGCCCTCGGAAATACTCAAATATAGTGACTAATATTTGGTTGATGCAGATTGAACTTGTGATAATGAACACGAGCTTTATAAGGTGAATGTTGAAATAATATATACTGTACTTGCCTCGTAAACAAAAGATCAGAATAAATAAAATAATGTCCTTGCTAATAATAATAAAATAATAATAAAAATATTTATATAATACAGACAATATAAACAACAAATAAATGTACATATGTGAAAAAATGAACAACAAAGTATAACTCAAAAAACAAGCAAACTACCGTAATACAAAATAATAGCGGAAAAAATAGAAAAACACTAAAGAAAAACAAACTAGCGAAAAATGTATGTAGAAGAAATATTAAAATTCCTGGCAGAATGCACCATGGGAGCCCTCAGTAATATATTTGTTCTAGCCGTTGGAGGTAGAAGCATTACTTCACTATTGAGCTTGGACGAGGTATTCGAAAATTAATTTCTACCAGTAAATCAGCTAGTCGATTTTATTAAGAATGAAGTTTGAACTAATTAGGTGTCGTCTCGCTTCCAACGAATCAACTCCATAAACAACTTATAATCCAAACCACGAGGAGGGTACGTTCCATCAACCTTATAACTCACATACTTCAGAAAATTGCGCTCTATGTATTCAATAGCATTAATATAGCAATACCATATTGAATATCACACGACAGCGGCATATTCTAACTTGCTAACAACCAGCGCATAAAAAAGTAACTTGAGTGAAGCCATGTTGTCGAAGTCCTTACACCTATGGATAATGAAACCAAATGGTGAATATGCTGACGTAGTGACCTGGGAAACATGATCAGCGAAGATCAGTTTGACATTAAAAGTAACTCTAAGATCATCGACATGCGTTTTTTCGGTTGATTGCGATGTTATCAACAGAATAATTGGAAAAAAATCTAGTTTTGTTGGTAAAAGATATAAAACAGCACTTGTCGATGTTTACATTTAATTCGTTTGCAGAGAATCAATTTGTGACACGATCCAGCTTCTCCTGAAGAAAGGCAGCATCCTCAGCACCACCAATCTGATGAAAAAGTTTTAAATTGTCCGCATAGGCCAAAACACGAAAATTAATAGATATTATTAAATCATTAACAAAGATGTTAAATAATAAGGATCCAATATTGGAATCCTGAGGCACTCCAGAAATAGAAAGATACGTCCTAGACATGCAGCTAGTTTAATACACAAAATTCTCTCAATCAATAAGGTAGGAAGTAAGAAGCATTAATAGTGACTTGCTGAAACCAAATAAAGTCATTTTTACCAGGAGAGCAGCATGATCAATGGTATCACAGGCACGAGAAAAATCAGTATAAATAACATCCATCTGCTCTCCACTGTCAAGTGTTTCACATAAAGCCTAAGACCATGTCGATTCGGCGACAGGAATGATTTGGGGTTAGGGCAAATAAAACATTATTGATGTACTTGGTAGGAATAACACACTAGGCTATATTTCACAAATTTTATTATATTCTTTAACATACATATATGTTGAATATATGTTTCGGCTGTTAGGCCATTCTCAAAGAGTTTCTTAAAACTAACTAAATCTACGTAATAATGTAACTTATATACCTAGTTTTAATGATGAGGTGGAGGTTAAATGATGTTTACAATGGTGTCTATGATGGGGGTGTTTATAAATTCTAGCTGTGTATTAGTGACTATTACGTTTTATTTATGGGCTTTTTTAATTTCTAGAATTTCTAATAAATCTAATCTTTTACCTTTTATTGCATTATGTACTGAGTTGCAGCTATTTATATCGGGAAAATGGTTTTGCTCAATACAGTGTTCCGATAAACCTGTGTTTTTAATGCTATATTTCACGTCTCTTACATGTTCTGATATACGCTTTTTAATGGATCTTCCATATTGACCTATATATATATATATAGCTTCACAGTCTTGACATTTAATGATATATACTCCAGATTTTTCTAGTTTACCTATTTGATCTTTGTTGTTTAATATAATACCTAATTTTGTCTTATTGTTACATATGATTTTAATGTCTAATTTTCTTAATATTTTGTTTATTTTGTCTGTCATAGGGGGAATATATGTTATTACTACCAATTGGTTTTACTTAATTCTTTTATTTCCGGGTATAAGAATTTTTTTCTGAATATGAAATGACAAAATTAGGTACTATATTAAGTAACAACAAAGATCAAATAGGTAAATTAGAAAAATCTGGAGTATATAATATTAAATGTCAAGACTGTGAAGCTATATATATATAAATAGATAGATAGATAATTATTTCGTGACCTTTGCATGTTATGGCATACCCAATTTATCGGCGATTTAAGGTCTGGTTTTACCTCAAAATATATACACTCAAAACAACCCTGTATATTAATATACTGTCATTTATATTTTGTATTCCTTGTTAAAGGCATCATTTGCCGAAACATGTAGGGTTGTTTTGAGTGTATATATTTTGAGGTAAAACCAGACCTTAAATCGCCGATAAATTGGGTTTGCCATATATATATATATATATATATATATATATATATATATAACAATTGATAAATTATTGGAGTTTTTCGGTTTTTATATGAAATATTTACAAATATCAAATTAGAATGTATGTAATTGCTATTTCATATAAAAGCCGAAAAACTCCAATAATCTATCAATTGTTATATTTAATAAACGGCTAAGAAATGATCTAAACACTTATATATATATATATATATATATATATATATATATATATATATATATATATAGTAAATTCAATTAGTCGGCGATTAAAGGTCTGGTTTACTTCAAAGTAGATATATTTAAAACAACCCTACATGTTTCGGCAATGATGCCTTTATCAAGGATATAAAATATAAATGACAGAATACAAATGTCAAATAATTGAGTTGCTATGGTTTAAATTATTCAAAGATACATTCCAATTCATAATAATAAATTATGCCTTAGTATTCCAAAAACAGATAGCAAGGTGTGAACATATGTGTTGTTCGCCGCTAGCAGCTTGTGTCTCTTTCTGGGTATGAACTTGTGTGTTGGTTGCTGCTGGCAGCTTGCGTCTCTCTTTGGGTGCGTGGTTTTGTGTTTGTGTGAGAGCGTAAGTGTAGGGTTTTGTATGTTGGCGCGCTCGTGCGTGTGTTTAGTGACCGGTCGCGTAAATTTAGAGAGATCGGATAACCAGCCGTTGCGCAGGGCCGCCAACCCTTTCCCGGCAACTTCTTTACTTTTTCGTGCAGTACTTCGACGGCCCGACCCCCGCCCCATCGAGGCAAGGCGCAGACCAGCGAAGCGAACCCTGCACGAGGTTGCTCATCGCCAACCGAGGGAACACTCTTAGCGGCTACTTCGGTCGACGACGGTCACACTTTGTGCCATCTTAACGTTTTCCGCCAAGGCGGGGGCACTGCACACACGTCGAACGTGTGTGTGCTGTTAACGGCAGCCTAGCCAGGTTGCCGCCCAGGACCGGTCCTAGTGGTGTCTGCATTGCGCGGCGCCGTGATTTGCGCCGCGTAGCTTTGTTCCTCTCTCCTGCTGGAAAGGCGGAATGGCACCTGTCCGCCCATCGGGCAGACCCCCCTAGAGTTTGGTAGCGCAACGGCTGGTTATCCGATCTCTCTAAATTTACGCGACCGGTCACTAAACACACGCACTAGCGCTCCGACATACAAAACCCTACACTTACGCTCTCACACAAACACAAAACCACACACCCAAAGAGAGACGCAAGCTGCCAGCAGCAACCAACGCACAAGTTCATACCCAGAAAGAGACACAAGCTGCTAGCAGTGAACAACACATATGTTCACACCTTGCTATCTGTTTTTGGAATACTAAGGCATAATTTATTATTATCAATTGGAATGTATCTTTGAATAATTTAAACCATAGCAACTCAATTATTTGACATTTGTATTCTGTCATTTATATTTTATATCCTTGATAAAGGCATCATTGCCGAAACATGTAGGGTTGTTTTAAATATATATACTTTGAAGTAAACCAGACCTTTAATCGCCGACTAATTGAATTTACCATTTCATACCAAGGTCACGAAGATATTATATATATATATATATATATATATATATATATATATATTTATATACATATATATATATATATATATATATATATATATATATATATATTATATATATATATATATATATATTATAGAAATATTTGTGTCATTCGTTGGAGTGCCAAAATATACTAATTTGGCAGCCCCACGTTAGTCATCACAATATACTAATCTTCAAGTCAAACGTTCACTAAAAAGAGTTTTTAAGACAAAATATTAAACTTAAAAAGGTAAAATGAATTTAAATTCGAATTTTTACCCACGCATTATGATATACTTCTGCGCAGGACCAATAAATGATTGTAAACGTTTGCAGTTAACGATCATAACCTGAACAACCAAAATAGTATTTTGTTTTAAAAAAAAATTGCTGATGTAATATAATTAGGAGAAATAACGAACATGAGTTCTCTAAGTATCTCCAGGGTCGTGAAGATTCTTGTTTGACAAAGAAATTAAAAGTATGTTAGTTGTTTATATCCCAGAATTAATATTTATAAACTTATTGAACACAAACGACTTGCTTTGGTAGCTTAAATTCTGTTTATTAAAAGAAAAATCTTATCTTATGAGTTGAATATTTAATTAGATATAATATATTAGATAATATTTAACAAATTATTTAGCATATATATATATATATATATATATATATATATATAAATATATATATATGGATTAACTATTTTTTTTTATCGAAAACATAATTATAAAGTTTAAAGGTTATGTGGGATTTCTTATAGGTGAGAAATGAAACGAATCTACAGAAATGGAACAAATATTTGGCTATTTAAACAAATGTGTATTTAGCTTCCCTACTTACAATGTTTAAAATGGTTATTAATGGAACCTTTATTTACTTTCGGTAAGTATATATCTCTGTTAACTCGATAAGTTAAATTTTTGATAACAAATCAAATAATATAGACTTAGCTCAATATTTTAACTTCACTATTACCCGTCTATAGACCGCCTAGTCTCTGGACTCAAATCCTGCTTCTCCTGACGAACGGCTGGTATATTATTCTAACAGGAACAACGGTCACGATCCTAGCAGATCTTGTAAGTGAATGTTCCCCAGAATACTCAAGGTAAACAAACTGTTTCTAAAATTCCAAATTCTTCTTTTCTAATTTTATATGTTTTCAAAATTCTATTCTCAAAAATGCCACTTAATTTTCATCGTCCAAAATTATTCTCCTTTTCTAATTTTATGTGTTTTAAAAAATTATCTTCTTAAAAATGCCACTGAATTTTCATCGTACCAAAGATTATTCTCCTTTTCTAATTTTATATGTTTTCAAAATTATCTACTCCAAAATGCAACTTAGTTTTTATCGTCAAAATTCTTCTCTTCCAATTCAAAACATATCTCCACTTTTTTTAAAATGCAAAAATTCTCTCTCCCAATTGTTTCAATAAATCTCCATAGTAACCCAACAGCTTTTTCTCTTTTTAAGCTCATTGGTCACTTTAGTTATACAAAATTTTCCAAAATATTTGACTTTTAAACTATAATTTTGATTCTTGATTAATATTATGAACTTATTGGTTTACAAATAAATTTTTCCTTCAAACATAACTTTTGACATTATCAAACCTTAACAATTGTATATATAATTAACTAAATTTACATTTTTCTATAATTTTGGGAAATGTAAGAAAGTTATATACCTTTAAAAGTTTATTAGATTTGACACTCTATGTTAAAGAAACAATATAAATACGATAGTCTTCCACCTTCTAAGAAATCCTAATAACAGAAATGTAACAAGTTAAAGCTAGTGTTTTCAATAAGTTAATTGACATTTTATTATAATATATATATATATATATATATATATATATATATATATATATATATATATATATATGGTAAACCTAATCAGTAGGCGATTAAAGGTCTGTATATTACTTCAAAATATATGTATTTAAAAAACTCTACATGTTTCGGCTGTGTACGCCTTTATCAAGAGAATACAAAATATGAATGACAGGATATAAATGTCATTCATATTTTGTATTCTCTTGATAAAGGCGTACACAGCCGAAACATGTAGAGTTTCTTAAATACATATATTTTGAAGTAATATACAGACCTTTAATCGCCTACTGATTAGGTTTACCATATCATACCAAGGTCACGAAGTTATTATATATATATATATATATATATATATTGATAATATTCTTATGGAGGTGTATATAGTGGTGTATTAAAAATATGCTACCATGTTATAATAAAATAAAATGTAATGAATTAATTGATTAAATATTTTAAAAATAATGTGAATTCGCAAGTAAAGTTCAAAATACGACCTAAAGATGTAGCTAAGTATTAAATTATACAGATGTCGCTTGACTAAATTACAAGACATAAGTAAATGTAAATAAACAACTTGTACTTAACTTAAAAACCCTCTTCCAGGTGCAAATTCTTATGGTTGATACCTTATGTGTATCTATGTATGAAAGCCGGCTAACTGAAGTGGTGAGAATGAAATTATATTTTCATAATAAAAGTGCGGATTTGGTACTTAGTATAATATAAATTTGTGTGAATAAACAAGTTGTTATATATCGAATGATTCTGGATGAATAAAATGATAAATAAAACAAGAGAGTGAAGAGCATAAATAAATGGTTTAATTGATAATATACTTATTCAAAAAGGTAAGTGATAAGATAAATATATGATGCATTAACCTATAAATAGTCACGTGATCAAGTAAACCTATAAATGCTAGGTTAATTATTTGTAAGGAGATAATGCAACAAAATTTAATAAAATTACTTTAATTAAAACGCAAGGGAACTGTATTTTTCCGATATTAAGGTAAATTTATCAGTAAATAAAATGTTTTGCATAAAAATAATAATATCAACGATTGTGTTTAAAAAATTAATAAAAATAATTTCAATGTTATAGGAAATAGATATAAATAAAGTACTCAAGTTTGTTGAATGTGGATACTGGATAATTCGGAAGGTTTTCGGATCCTTTTTCCTCGGGATTAAGGTTCTGGTAATGGTGTTATGCGGTAGCGTCCATCGGGATAGGAATTTCGTTTACAAACTACCAGGAAGGAGTTAGGTTGCGGAATTTGGGTCAATCGTGGCTTTGTAGGTTGGTGATACGTAGGATATATCTTTGGGTATGATATTTATACTTTTATTAATAATTTTTCACTAAGTTCTTCGGACAGTTTTTAGAATATGTCGACGCTTGCAAATTATTTTAACCAACGACGCTAATTCTCGTTCGTTTTATATCCAGGCTTCTTATTCGTGATTCTTGTTTGTACTTTATAATTTAATATTAAATAATTATAAATGGAGTAATTTACTAAAACAAATCATTTGGATATTTTACAAAAATAATAAATTTAATTTTGTCATACAAAAAATTATCTTTGGAATGTACAATCTTTAGCTAGATACCTGTACTAAATTGGGATATTTCCCTCCGTAAACAATTCAAATAGGAACAGCAATATCCAAAGTATATATCTATAAAATATTCAATCGTTCAAGTTAAAAATCTTCGATAATACAATATTATTAATAAAAATGACTAAAGCAATTGACTAAAAGAAATAAATAAAGTTCATGATACAAATTTAAGCAATTAAAAACGCGGAATTAACTTCATTGATATGACATGTGAAATATACAGTTCCAACAAAATCTTATCTTCTAAGTTAATGTAATCAACTTTAGTATTGTCCTGTATTTTTGTTCCAGGGCCTCTTATGTAAATGGGTATGCCCCACCACAATATATATATATATATATATATATATATATATATATATATATATATATATATATAGGTCAAAGTGGAAGTCCATTAAAAAACGTATATCAGAACACGTAAGAGACGTGAAATATAGTATTAAAAATACAGGCTTCTCGGAACACTGTATGGAGCAAAACCATTTGCCCGATATAAATAGCTGCAACTTAGTACATAATGCAATAAAAAGTAAAAGATTAGATTTATTAGAAATTCTAGAAATTAAAAAAGCCCAAAAACAAAACGTAATAGTCATTCATACACAACTAGAATTTATAAACTCCCCCATCATAGACACCATTGTAAATATTACTTAACCACCACCTCATCACTAAAACTAGGTTTATAAGTTACATTGTTACGTAGATTAAGTTAGTTTTAAGAAATTTTTGAGAATGGCATAATAGCCGAAACATATATGTTAGAGAATATAATAAAATTTGTGAAATATAGCCAAGTGTGTTATTCCTACCAACTACATAAAAAATTACTAAAATGTTTCTACAATATCAAGTAATGAAATTAAATAAAACATATTCACCCTAACATCAAATAATTCAGTCCTGGCTATATTATATAAACAATAATATAGCCAGGATTCAAATGGGCCTGTAATTATTGACATCAGTGTTATCTCCCTCCCTTTTTCTGTATATGCTAGCGACTAAATTAAATATCTTACAAAGAGGCTCAGCAAAGATTGATGGACAATCACGAAGAAGGAAACTGGAAATACTATGATGCCCAGAGGTGAAAGTGTTCTTTGATTTTTTTAGTTGCTTCAGTACATCATCATATACAACTTTTTGAATATACAGTGACGGCAAATTTGTATGCAGGTCTTGAATGTCAGCATTGCCAGCACCTGGCAAGAATATACCAGAGAAAGCAAATACAAAACTATCAACAAACCGCTGTGTCGACGAATTCAGAGTAGTCGTTATGGGGTTTCCCAGGAATTCTGGAGCCACCACGTTTGGATGTTACAAATCTTCAAAAAGATTTATGGTCGCCCACAAGCGAATGCTGAATACTGTCAATATAATTTTGATAGGCCGTTGCCATATCGTCCTTAAGAGTTTTGCGCAAACACTGAATATCACATCTGAAGATAAGCTAACTATAAGTATATTAGGAAAATTACCCTAGTGAATTATAAAAAGAAGCTCATTGAAAATACGAAATCAGTGATGAATAATGTACTGAAATATAATAAGATTTGTGAATACAAATTAATACAAATATTGTAAAAACATATATGTATCTTACAAATGAAACAGACATGCATTACACACATCTATATCTGTACACATGGACATACAACTCGTATTTTCCAACGTTTACTTCAGCCAAAGACACGTGTTTCTGTCGCAATAGACTTTGTCAGTTTGGCTAGTCAAACTGGCTAAAAAGGTGTATGTCCGTGCGTACATATACAGATGTGTGTAATGCATGTCTGTTTCATTTGTAATAAATGCGTAATACGTGCTTAACGTATTGATATACTCAAATTTCTTTGGTATATTTGCTGCCATCTGGCATCGTGTTAATGGACTTACACCTATATATGTATTTTTTCCCTTCTGTACCGGCATCGCTAGACGAGAGAAAATCGCTATTTTCGGCGTAGTCTCTTTTGTCCGCCAGATGTCGCTAGATCATCTGGTGCCACCTGATAGGACAAAATTTGTTATACCTATGAGGCGATCCATCAAACTTTATTTCACTAGCCAAACTGACAAAGTCTATTGGGACTGAAACACGTGTCTTTGGCTGAAGTAAACGTTGAAACATACGAGGTGTATGCCCATGTGTACAGTAATGTAAGTGTATAAATGTAATACTGTTCCCAATGAAATTTATTGCGATATATTCTGTGAACATGAATTTATGAAAACCTAGGCAGCTCCAAAACTGTGTATTGAATTCGTTCACCAACAAAGCAAAGTTAAAATAAAAAACTGTAGAGAGTAATAAAACCTCGGTAGTAGCCCCCAAAAATATGCATAAAGTTTTACTATTCAAATATTGTGGTAGAATTCTGTTTATACAATAATTTCATCTCATTTCATCGTAAGTGGACATTGAATTATGATAAAATTGGAAATAATATGTTTAAATTATATATGCCACATTTAATTACATTTAATATATATTAAAATGAACGCTTTCCGTTTTAAGACAAAATGTATCTGATTCCCTACTTTTAAATTTATTCAACGTAAGCAAATATTACTGACTTACTTCTGCAATAACTCCCTCGTCTGTATTGAATTTCCTTTCTGCGCGAAACAGTTTATTCTGAGAATATGTGGAAGTCTGAAGAGGCTAGATGTTTGAATAAGGTGGTTGAGGCCCAACCTGGAATCGTAATTCAACGAGTCTTTCTCGAGCAATGCATTGCACTGATGTAAACTTTCACCCTCCTTGTCTTCTGATGTTAGATAAATTGGCATCAACGTCTGCTAAAAAGGTTGTGGAATTACGCCGAAAACAATGATCAGTGTATTTTTTCGGATTTTGGAATTTCACCATTCCGCTATTTTATTTGGCATTTTAGCTAATGTGTAACAATGCATTGTCATGCAAGCCATTGCTGATTTTTTTTCAATACTGGCAACTTTCAACTTTGTCCAGAAGGGCAGCACATATGTTAATATTTTGGCCCTTTGCAATATAG
Source organism: Melolontha melolontha (assembly GCA_935421215.2). Classification (NCBI taxonomy): domain Eukaryota; kingdom Metazoa; phylum Arthropoda; class Insecta; order Coleoptera; family Scarabaeidae; genus Melolontha; species Melolontha melolontha. Next base: position 90,310,210 of record OW285239.1, read on the forward strand.
TCGATAAAATGAATTCCCTTCGAATCCACAAACATTGTGGCCATTAACTTTCTACCCAAAGGAAACATTTTGGCCATCTTTAGCGGACGACTACCACGATTCCTCCACTGTAAGCGAGGAGTAAACGAGCACCCACCTGGCGGAGACATACCCAATTCGACATTCAAAAGGTGGTGTATACTTTCAGTAGGCATGTCCGCAGTCTGGGCAATTTCCTCCATTTTCACACTTCGATCACGCAACACGACATCATGAACTTCTTCAACCATTTCTATAATGGTAACACGTTTTAGTGTTCCAGGACGTTTTTTTATATTCGAGATGCATGTCGCCACGTTTAACGTGAGCAAATCAGTGACAAATCGCAACCTTCGGTCCTAAATGTTTCTACATATCCGCCAAAATTTTAATTGTTATCTTTTTAAAAAACGAGTACTGAATTGCACCGCGAATAGCGATTTTATACATTTTACAACTCTCACTGAACACGTCCTCTTTAAGTAACTGTATATCTTAAAACTAAACGTCAGACATTAGTGAAAATCGACTCTTGTAAAAGCATAATCTACTCGAAAATAACACCAATTTTTGCTAGGCGTTCCTCGCCTTCCGTCAAATCATCCTCACATACAATGTTTCACCAAGAATCGTCTGCAACATTCATTAACAAAAATATGAATGAATTGATACTTATTTCGTTCAGGTAGATAGTTATAGTTTTTTTTTTAAATAAGCTTTCTCTGTGACATCAATATGCTGTAGTACTATTCTATGATTAACTTTTAATCTATCTGTCTTACAAAAGTCTAACTAGGATTTTCTTAAATTCAAACCTTTAAAACTTATTTATTGACCAAAGTTTCGAATCTACTCAGAATTTCATTTTCAAGTGCCAAACGAACCAACGTTGCATAGTTCGTGTCTGCACGACTACGTGCTCATTTTCAATCAATACGATTACGTTCATGACAATGAAAATTGTTTTTATTAATAAAAATTGGTTTACTAGAAACTATGACATTTTATGTTCCAAAGTATTTGAAGTACTAGTAACAACAAGAGCATCTTAATAGAATCAAATAAGTAAAAAACTATATATTTGTACATATCAGTACTAAGATATTTTATGTTATTCATTTAAATTTCTTGAATGTTTTTTGTTCTGTACTCATGATGTATTATGATTTTCTAAGATTTCCACCCGTATATCAAACACTTTACTACGTAGGTATATTTGTTTTAATTGTTTGACGTATTGAGACTCCATGTGAATGTATGTACATATACTAAAAAACATTGGCTTGTTCGAAAGGTTGACAAATGCATGCTACAGATTACACGTAATATTATATAATCAATACAGAATGAAGAGGGAGATTATCTAAAACATGCACTAAACTTATATTTATTTCATTGGATGCAGTGATGTGCATATAAGTTAGAATAAAAATGTAAAAATGTGTGTTCAAATAAATAACACACAAGGATTTAAATTTCCTGAAAAAGTATATTTTCGGGCCATGATTACTGAAGTTTGGTTGATTCAGCAATTACCATAATAATAAAACTCGGGAAACTTTTTTAATGGTAGTTTTATCCCTCCACTTTATCAAAACTGTCTGGTTTCATGTTTGGAATTAAGATACAGATTATGCTATACTTGAACATTATGTGCATATACTATATTTGATATTAATTGTAAATAGCCTATGTATATATATAAAATAGTTATTTACGTATAAAGTCGGGAAAGTAAGATTTTTCTAGATGTGTAAGCAAAAACCAGGACGAGTCGTAGACGAGGCGTTGGTAGCTTACGAGGCCAGTAAAAGCACTTTCCGGACGTCATGCGTACAACATTTTTTTGCAATCGCAAATTTGTCCATTTATTATCGAAAATTTCCACTTTTACTAAACAGATGATGGTTTTAAAACCTGCGGTAGGTTTTTGCTGTAGTGTTAATTACCTTAGCAACCAGTCAACAAACAACAGTCACTTTGTGAAAATAACGTGCGTGTTTACAATTTTTCGTGAAGAAGTAGTGCTAGTGTACATCGGAGAAAAAAATATCATTTGTAAACCATCAACCTTGTGGAGCTACCATTCGATGCTGAAAAAGTGCAAAAGTGAAAAAGTGTTAGATAATTTCTTAGCCGGTCATTAAATATAACAATTGATAAATTATTGGAGTTTTTCGGCTTTTTTATATGAAATATTTACAAATATTAAATTGGAATGTATGAAATTGCAGAGTAAGTGGGGATGTAAACATTGCTGTCTACAAATTACAAAACAAATCATACGAAATTTTTTATTTGAAAAGTAATTTGTAGACAGCAATGTTTACATCCCCACCACTTACTCTGCAATTTCATACATTCCAATTTAATATTTGTAAATATTTCAAAAATAAAAGCCGAAAAACTCCAATAATTTATCAATTGTTATATTTAATGAACGGCTAAGAAATTATCTAACACTCATATAGCTATGGAGTAATAATTAGCATTTTCAAACATTCAAATCTGACATCTGCTCTCAAAATACTGACATCTACTTTCAGTAACTCACATCTAATTTCAAAATAGGCATCTGCTTTCTAATCTGACGTTTGCTTTCATAACTGACACCTGCTTTCAAAACAGACATCTGCTTTCAATAACTGACATTTGCTTTCACTAACTGACATCTGCTATCAAAACTGACATGAGCTTTCAAAACTGACTTCTGCTTTCAGCTTGACATCTACATTGAATAACTGACATCTGATTCATTAACACTGTTACTTTATAATGCATTTCTATATGGCTTGAACCTGGGTCTATTGTGGCCTAGTGGTAAAGGCGACAGCCCGGATAGCTGAAGACTTGGGTTCGAGTCCCAACGTAGACCATATTTTTCAAATAAAAAATTTCGTATGATTTGCTTTGTAATTTGTAGACAGCAATGTTTACATCCCCACTTACTCTGCAATTTCATACATTCCAATTTAATATTTGTAAATATTTCATATAAAAAAGCCGAAAAACTCAAATAATTTATCAATTGTTATATATATATATATATATATATATATATATATATATATATATATATATATATAGTAAACCTAATCAGTAGGCGATTAAAGGTCTGTATATTACTTCAAAATATATGTATTTAAAAAACTCTACATGTTTCGGCTGTGTACGCCTTTATCAAGAGAATACAAAATATGAATGACAGGATATAAATGCCTTGACATTTATATCCTGTCATTCATATTTTGTATTCTCTTGATAAAGGCGTACACAGCCGAAACATGTAGAGTTTTTTAAATACATATATTTTGAAGTAATATACAGACCTTTAATCGCCTACTGATTAGGTTTACCATATCATACCAAGGTCACGAAGTTATTATATATATATATATATATATATATATATATATGTATATAGTAAATTTAATCAGTCGGCGATTAAAGGTCTGGTTTACTTCAAAGTATATATATTTAAAACAACCCTACATGTTTTGGCAATGATGCCTTTATCAAGGATATAAAATATAAATGACAGAATACAAATGTCAAATAATTCAAATATATATATATATATATACATAATATTTTCGTGACCTTGGTATGATATGGTAAATTCAATCAGTTGGCGATTAAAGGTCTGGCTTTACTTCAAAGTATATATATTTAAAACAACCCTACATGTTTCGGCAATGATTCCCTTAGGATATTTTATATCCTTGATAAAGGCATCATTGCCGAAACATGTAGGGTTTTTTTTTAAATATATATACTTTGAAGTAAAGCCAGACCTTTAATCGCCAAATGATTGAATTTACTATATATATATATATATATATATATATATATATATATATATATAGTCAATTCAAAGTAAAATAAATTAATTGATTACTTTGAAAAATACAAATTATTTGAATATACACGTAAGGAGTTATAAATGTGACATATAGATGGCGTTAAGTTATATTTATACTGTTGACACAGGTGTAATATATTCGAACATGAATACAATAATATAAACAATTTATACTTAACTTTTACTGGCCTCCTTTGCGTGTTAAACTTATTACTAAGTACTTTATGGGTATCTTATCTAAAATATTGGCTAGCTCAGTCTTTATGGTGACAACATTAACGTGTATGTAGGTTCGGTACGTTGATTGAATATAAGCATATGTGTTTCAAAACAAGTTATTCGAAGTTAAAGACATTCCGAAGTTAACTACAAGAATAAAACAAAAGGATAAGTTGTAAATATCACTGATTTAATCAGAATCTCTAAGCAAAAGGTAAGTTTAAATACAATATAACAGAATAACATAAGCATGAAAAGTCACGTGATCTGATATTATAATTAAAGTAAGGTTAAATATTTTTATAAAATAGCTAATGCTCAAAAGTAATCTATGTAACTGTAATTCAACTTGAAAAGAACTGTATTTTTTCGATTTTAGCTGTATATGGACTAAATGCTAACAATTTTGGTATCTATATGAAATATTAACGATTATTTTCAACATGTAAAGTAAATAATTTTATGTTTTAGGAGATAAGTAAATAAATACTCAAGTTGATGATGGTTGTGTTTTCTGGATGGTCAATGGATATTCGAGTCTTTATATACGGGAAAAACGGGTTCAGGTGTAGGAGGCTTGTATCCTTCCAAATATTCGGTTAGCGTCCCTGCGAAGCTGGAATTTTCGTTCTCCGCTCTCAGGCAAGTCTAGGATGGAGTAATCTTCGTAAAAACGATGCTTGGTGGTAAGTATGTTTGTAGGATATGTTTTAGGTAAGATTTAGTTAATATATTTTCAATTTAATCACTTAATTACTGCAACACAATTTTACAAAATTTCGACGCGTTGTACCATTTTTAATTACCCAAGCTAACTCCCTATTGTTTTTTGTTGGTTCTCCAGGCATCTTATTTTGAATGTTGTTTATACTTATTTAATCTCGTCAATAAAATCTATCAAAATCAATAAATTACCGTTGCTGATCGTTTAAATATTTCACTTAAACTATTGTTTTAATTTTACAATTAATAAAAATGTATTTTCAATGATTAAATCTCCGCTAAATACCTATTTACATTTGGGATAATTCCCGCCTTATCTGATTCAAAATTAAGTACAGCTATGCCCATAATATGTGACATATAGTTGCAATCAATTAAGTTAAATATCTTCAGTGACATAAATTATGTAAATGAAAATGACTAAAGTGAATGATTACAAGAAATTCAATAAATGTGTGATACAAATTTGATTAATTAAAAACACGGTATTAACTTTATTGATATGGCACGAGAAAAATGCAGTTCTAACTATGACTTATTCTAAAAATTAACAATTTAAATCTTAACTCTATATTTTTGTTCTAGGCATCCTTATGTGTAGGCTTGATCCACTACAATATATATTGAAGAAATGCTGATGAGCTGTTAATAATAATAATAAAATATTAAGTAATTGAATAGTACTTGAATTGTACTGGAGTTGTACTTTGGCGCCCAACCTTTATTTTAAACTTCTATCGTTAAGTCATCAGCCTCTCTCATGTAATATCTCAGGTTGCGACTAGATGTCGGCAGAGCACGTACAATATTTTACATAAATTAGACTCTATCTCGGATCCTCGTCGATCAGTTTACCCCTATGTAAATGATGGAAAACTGCTTAATAATATTACAAAGTTATCTCTAGCTACGCAATGATAAATAAAAGATTTCTTTAAAATAATAAGTGTAAATATTTATTGAATGTAAGTTATCTGTAAACAGTGAACAAGTAACGTGCCTAACGACAAAAGATCGAAATATAATTTTAAAGTAAAATCAAGTAGTTATGAATTGAATAAAATTTTGTTTTGTTAATAAATAATTTTAATAAGACTTTTTCGGAATGAATTGCATTAAATAAACCTGTATCTTGTAGGAAGCGTGCAGGTACGAAGGATGGTGTCAGCTGGTCAGGATTTTCTATTGTGCGGGACCAAATAAAGGTGTTCTCGGTTCAACGATGGACGATTACTCACCGATCTCAGGTAATATTGACTTCAAAAGTGGTTCAAAAGTACCGCCAAGGTTAAATGCTTCTTTTCTGAGTATTTTTAGAATTATATCACAAGTATTTTTAGTTTTATTAAATTTTAAATTCGGAGTAGCACTTTTTCTGGCAATCGTTGTAAAATTTTTCTACTGACGCTCGCTAGCAATTATTTCTTTCCAAAGCCTTGTAAGAAATTATGAAAATAGACTTGAGTTTTACTTTTATTACAATTGATAATAATTTAAATGTAAATGAACTATTAGTTGAAACAATGAAACAAAATTAAAATAATTTACAAATAGTTACACCGGGTTTTCCAATGTTAGGTTATGTGTAATGTTAGAACGAAAATAACCTGTTTGCGGGTTGTTGTAAAAATTCAAAAAGTGGGCGTGTCTAATTAGTATCGATATAAAATTTTAATGTAAATAAATTAGCTATCTTGTTAATTTCGCGTAAATGACTTGAATTATGAGAATGACAATTAAAAATATAAAAAGTAAATCTTGAAATAAATATAAATTAATCTGAAATATACAAAGTTATCGTAATATTAATTTATTAACATTTCGATACTAATTTTACAAATTATGTCCGCTAAATGTAGCCATTCTATTGAGTGTAATTCTTGTTTTAATTACTGCTTTTCTATTTGCAGATAGCTGGAATAACGGTGCTATTTGCCTCATAACAATATATATATATATATATATATATATATATATATATATATAAATATAATAACTTCGTGACCTTGGTATGATATGGTAAACCTAATCAGTAGGCGATTAAAGGTCTGTATATTACTTCAAAATATATGTATTTAAAAAACTCTACATGTTTCGGCTGTATACGCCTTTTTCAAGAGAATACAAAATATTTTGTATTCTCTTGAAAAAGGCGTATACAGCCGAAACATGTAGAGTTTTTTAAATACATATATTTTGAAGTAATATACAGACCTTTAATCGCCTACTGATTAGGTTTACCATATATATATATATATATATATATATATATATATATATATATATATAAATATAATAAAATAAACTCGTTCATGAAGAGAAACAACACAGGATATAAATTAAAAAAGTGTAGAGTTTTTACTAAGGAAGATGTAAGCAGATTCTTAATGGAAGCTCCTGATGAGTATTTCTTACATGTCACTAGTGTTTTTTTTTAGAAACTATGTAAATTGTCAAAATGTGGTGCTGATAATGGGAATCGGACGAGCATGCAGACCTGAGGAATTAGTGAAAATGACGCTCGAGCACATAAGGGACAAGGATTCCATGCTAGTTGTAAAGGTTGATGACATAAAAAAATATGTAGACAGAACATTTGTTGTTAGTGGACGAAAAGAAAAAAAATGTTCGTTTACACCTTTATCGAAAATAAGTAACCATACGACCAGCTCACACCCCCACAATAGCCTCTTCATTTTTTACAAGAAGCGACATTGTAAAATTCAACCAATTGTAATTCACACTTTGGCTAAAATGCCAAGTAAAATAGCGGAATGGTTGAAATTCCAAAATCCGAAAGAATACACTGATCAAAGCTTCGGCGTAATTCTACAATATTTTTAGCAAACGTTGGTGCCAATTTATCTAACATCAGAAGACACGGAGGGTGAAAGTCTACATCAGTGCATTGCATTGCTCGAGAAAGACTCGATGAATTACGATTTCAGGTTGTGCCTCAACCACCATATTCACCAAATCTAGCCTCTTCAGATTTACACATATTCCCAAAATAAGCTGTTTCGCGCAGAAAGGAAATTCAATTCAAGGAACTACTATGTGCTGAAACAATTATCATGTAATGTGCAATAAATTAAAAAATTGTGAATTTTTTAAATATCTGTGTGTGTATTACTAATTAATTTTAATCAAGTTAGGGCCGAATCAATTCAATTTCAGACGTACAATTAACATTTGGTTCATGTAGAACTCAATAAATATAATGATTTAGAGTCTAGAATGAGAACAAATGCTTATATCACGAGATTGTAATTATTTAGGTACTTTTATCGTATCCAGGGTGCTTATGTAAGTAAACTGCGTTTTCCTATTGTACACATAATTACAAACGTTTTCGTACAGAAATAATCGCTTTAGCATATATACCGAATAGAATACATCAACTATAAAGTAAACAATAGCTGTTTGAAGGCCTTGAGCCTAACAAGCAAATATTTTATCGTCAGTTATGTTTTAACACTTTAAATAGCAGCAAATATTTCTGAATGGAATATTCGCTTTTTACACTTTATTATCCACCTCAGTATTATATACGAGGGTAGATCAAAATATAACGAGACTGGTGCTATAACTTCTTTCACAATTTTAGAATTTTATAATTTGATTTAGCTTTTGACGTTTATATCAAATTAATTATTGAATTACCAGTGTTTGACGTACCCATCGAAAAAATGAGAGTGGAGCAAAGGAATGCGATAATATTTTGTGTTCGGTTGGGTAAAACTCCAACTGAAACTTTTGAATTGATTAAAACTGCATATCCAGATAATACTTTATCACAATATAGAGTGTTTGAGTGGCATAAGCAATTCAAAGACGGTTGTGAATCAGTGGAAGATGAACCTCGACGCGGGCGACCACCAACTACACGGATTGATTCAAAAATTACAGAAATTAACGACTTAATCCAAAATGATCGCTGAATTCGCATATATCGAATTTCTGACATTGTTAATTTGTCTTATGGTTTCACTCAAAAAATTATTAAACGCAGCAAAATGGACTCCAAAATGAGAAGAATGGTTACAGAATTCCAGCGAATTACCTAAGGATGATTTCTATTTTTATAGAATTAATTGACTTATTTATTTGCGTACTGTCATATAGAATCAAAATTAATTGTTTTTATAATATTTTTATAATATTCATTGTGTTATATGCCGTTCGGAACTTGTATTATTGTATTGTAAATGTATATATTGGATCTTCGAAAACGTCTTTTTTCGATTAATAAAAATATCACATAATAATTCTAAGATATACACTCCAGAGAGAGGCAAAATATTATATTCTGTAAAGTACTGCTTACAAGATGTGGTGGAATGTATATTGCTCAGGCAACGAATTATGCATTTTTGAGCTAGACACACATCATCGAAATACTGGAAAGATCCCCAAATAAATATGTAGGTATCATTACATCACCTCCAATGTAATTGATCATCAAACCATTTCGGTATCACTAAATGTTAAAATAGAAGGATAGTTTAAATATTACACATAATCTACCAATAAAATAAGTTAACGACGATAAGCAAAAATCGGTCTAGATAGGTTTCGTTGAAGGTCAAGTAGTTTTCAGATTTCTTATATTTACTCAGTAATTGCCAACTGCCTCATGCTTTTGCTGTACGAAGTATAATCACCAAATTATTGGAAAAAAAATGTGAAACCGGCTGAAATTTTGACAAACTAGGAAAAAACGATTTGGAAATTATTCCTTGTCACAAAGAAAAACTGTATAAATAGTATAAAACGTCTTTCTAAAGCAATCTAATGCATTCACAGACATTAACCTCACCCAATTCAGTCTTTGTGTAAAGATAAAGTGGTACCTGAATCTCACAAATGATGTCGGATAAAAAATTTAAGAGAGAATCAAATTTAAAAAAATTCAGGATATATTGCGAATTTACAATTTTTGCGGCATACAAAAGTTATTTGAGGGTGGTTGAAGAATTAATAAGTTATCATCCGGTCAAAGCAGGGTTCAATCAGAATATCTGGAAAATTGAATTTTTCAAGATAATGGCTACAGCTGCACAGACAAATTTCCAAGTTTTTTAATTTAGGATACTGAGTTTATTTCTGCAGTACCTTTAGCACATATTATCAATTAATCCATTTGCACTGGGACTTTCCCTGATCTATGGAAGAGAACAAGATTGGTGCATGTGTATAACAAAGGTGATGGCTTCATTACTGATATATGGCTATTTTGTCAAATTTTGCAAAATTTTTCGAGCATGTAATTTATTCGCGCATTTATTTTATCTCTCCACAAGCCAGTAATATATCGGTGAAGTTATTAACGCTCAAGCACAAAGTTGATGTCGTCTACACTTATTTTCAAATACAATAAATCATAATATCTCACTCAAAAACTTATTTTGACATAGCATTACTAGAAGGTTATTTGTAGTATATTCTTAGGAACATTTAACAACACCAGGCGTACCTTCAAGGATACTTGATATCCTGATATGTCCTGCATAGCGTACGCTGATGATATCGAAATATATTATTACATTTCGTAAGACGCTGATCTTCGGGTCTTGCAGAAAAATGTCAAAGTATTGTTTTAGTGATGTTGAGATAATAACTTGAAGTTAAATAAATACCAGGCCTTTACTTATACACGTAAAAATGCAACTATTTCCTATTTACACAATATTCAGGAACAAGTTGTATGTAAAATTGACCTACTTAACGATCTTGGTGTGAATTTTGATAGACGTCTGAGCTTTAAAAATCACATGAATTGTTTAGAAAAGATACTAAATATGCTTCTATAATAGCTTCTCAACGATTAGGATTTATAATATGCAGTTTCAGAAAACTTTACGATTCTAAAGTCCTCATATTTCGCATTTATTGGCCCGGACATCGTCACTCATCAATTAAGAATTGAAAACGACAATTTTTTAAATATATTTCGTTTAAAACTGACAGCCAGTATCCTCTTAGGGTCATCGACTGTAATTATTACCAGAAAGATATGGCTTCCAATGCCTTCTTCAACGGAGACAAAGACATTACTCAGCGTGTGGAAATTGGTAAATGGGATTCTTGACTGCAGCGATTTATTGTTTAAACTGGACTCTCATGTTCCTAGCTGTCAATATGGATATACACATTCCAGCGTTTGCATTGATAATGCCAAGAACTAATTTGCTGATAAACTCAAATTATATACAGTGCGTGTACTTAAGTTGGAATCATATGGAAAACTTTTTTATTATCAATTTTAAGAAGAAAGTTATTGTTTATAAAAAGTTCTGTATGGATCAAAACCTAAAATACAGCCATCAGAAACCAAATTTTTTCAGTCGTATATGGGATATGTCAAAAAATGTGATTTTGGTACAATAATAAAGTACTTTTATTTTTGACAATGTCAAAAGCTGGAATTATGAAACGTTGTTCAGAATTAAGAACCACGTTAAAATATGCAATCATCCATCTACTAGAAAAAAACGACCATTTTTACTTTTTCAAATTTTTATTTGGCAAAATTATAAATTACATTTCATTTTGAAAATCCCAATATTAAATGTTTAGTGTTTTGTTTATTAAAAAAATGGTTTATTAATAAGTTCCGTAACAATTTAGTATTGCATTTATGTAAATAATTAATGCATATACATATAGCTAAATAATTTATTTTGCAAATAACAAGGTATATAAAAATAATAAGTTTTAATAACTAGCATAACACTATTGGGAATAATAATAAGTAGATTTTGTCTCACTTCACTAACACCCATCCTTTCTTTCTAAACATGTAATCGTTCTATTACCAAATTCCGTAATACATTCCTCATCATAGCTGGAATAATTTCTTAGCATGCTTCTGAAATGATCCTCTTCAAATTATCAATATCTTGAAATAGCCTGTTGGTAAACTTTCTGTTTTAAGTAACTCCATAAGAAATAGTCTAGAGGGGTTAAATCATGGGATCTAGCCGGTCAAGAAAGTTCTGAATATCTATTTAATAATTTTTCATTGAAAATATTTCCAAGGTATTCACTAACAGCTAATGTACTGTAGCATAGGGCGCCGTCTTGTTGGAACCATATACGTTGACGCTCTTGTAAGGGTAGTTCGTACATAAAGTCAGTGAATTGATTTTGTAAAAATTGTAAGTAACGTTCGGCATTCATTGATTGTCAAAAAAAATATGCCCTAATTAATCTGTTTTTGTAAATACCACACGTTTTATACGAAAATTGGTAATGAGTCTTTATTTGTGAAGTTGGGATTAGTGTTAGACCACCAGCGACAATTTTGTGAGGTTGAAGAAAATGTTGAATCATCGGAGAAGATTATACGTCTTATTAAAAAAGGTTCCTCTTCTATCTGTACTTGGATGAGAGAGCAAAAATCAAATCGTCTATCATAATCGCTGTGAATGAACTGTGCTTTGTATGAATGATATTTATTACGTTTTCAAATATTTGCCACTATATCTTTACTTACATTATTTTGCATCAAAGAGTTATGTGTGTATATAATAATAATAATAATAATATTCTTTATTGTCCAACAGAAATATTCCAATTACAGGACAAAACATAACCTAAGTAAATACATACAGTGTACCATAAAATAGTTACATGTATAAGGCGCTGTTAAAAAATAATAGTAAATAATAAAAGTTAAAAAAATACAATTCAAGTACAAAACAAATACCAAATGACAATTCATAGATACATGTAAAGTAGTCAAAATTATCTCAAATCACCGAAAGAAGGGATCAGGGTAGAATTTGTGAAGGTTGTGAACCATATGCAGCAAAGGTGCTTTGAGTAGCACATTGGATTTGGCGATGGGAACGGTGAAAGTGTCTGACGATCTAGTTAAATGTCCTGGAACCAAAAAATTTAATTGTGACACGTACAATCAATCCTTCCATTTAGTAAATTAGGGAGAAATTTGACACTAAGATGTGCTCGTCTATCACTCAGGGAATTCAAAGAATGGCGTTCCAAGAGAGACATATATTCAGTGCCTCTTTCCGGATACAAACCGTCACACTGGAAAGACAGATACTTCAAAAAATCGTCTTTGAACACTCTCTACAGCCAGAGGAAAATGCAGGTAATGAGGATACCATATAGGAGAGCTGTATTCCAATCTACTCCTTACATAGGCGTAATACAGAAATTTTAATATTAAAGAATTACGAAACGGCCTACAAGATCTTATAATGAATCCCAAAAATTTAAGAGCTGCGGTACACATATCGTGAATATGATTATTGAATCGTATTGCAGAAGCAAATAACACACACAGATCCCTAACCTCATCGATTCTGGGAATGGGAATATGATCGAGAGCATACGGGAACAAAACTGGCCTCGCAACACGGACATACGAGACAATAGCACATTTGTCGGTATTCAAAGCTACTCCATTATGACTACAACACTGATTAACCAAATGGAGATTACGTAACAGTTCCCTACAATCGCTTAACGACGAGACTCTAGAAAATATTTTAAGATCATCCGCGTAAGCTAGCACTTTACAATCTAATAGCATAATGAGATCATTGATAAAAATATTAAATAATAGGGGCCCTAGATTAGATCCTTGGGAAACACTTGACGATGGAGTATACTGCCTGGAATGAAAACCATTGTAGTAGACGTAACTAGATCTGTTACACAAATATGAAGATATTAGTTGAAGTAGACCATACAAGAAACCAAAAGTATCTAACTTGGTTAACAGTAAGGAATGGCTAACAGAATCAAATGCCTTGGCAAAGTCTGTATAGATGACATCCTTCTGCATCCGAGCATCTAAATCTTCACTAATGTATTGGGTTATTTCAGCCAAATTCGTAACAGTGGATCTACCTGCAATGAAGTCGTGTTGTTGTACAGCCAACGCCGATTTACACTTGAAGATAATTTGTTGATACAACAAACTTTCAAAAATCTTTTCAAAATTGCTAATAATGTTAACGGGCCTATAATTTAAAAGGTTCGATCTGACACCCTTCTTGAAAACTGGAACAACTCTGCCAATCGTCCACACGTCCGGAAACGAGGATGACGTAATTATTAAATTGAAAAGGACTGTTAAGGGTTCACATAACACTCCCGCACAATACCTCACAAAAGAAAACTGGGTAAACCATCATGTCCCGAAGTAAAGCAGATTTCAGATTATTCAGGCACTTGAACGTTTCATCTGAAGAAAAATGTTGAATGGATATGCATAATGAGTGGTTGTGAGTAGATGTGATATTTGTCAAATAAGGTACAGAATGAAAAACATTTGAGAAATCATTAGCAAATACATCCACTATTTCCTGAGGATTTGAAACATTATCATCGTTAATCATCCATAGAGCCAGGGATCCTAGACATATTCCTCTTATTCGCCATAAAATTCCAAAAGGATTTCGGATCTCTCATGATATTAGTATCCACACTCGTTTGATAAGTATTATACGCACTCACTACTTCACGTTTTATCTTGGAACGTAGTCTATAAAATTTAGAACGATGAAACTGAGATCTTGTTTCCTTAAATTTACGGAAGTAATACTCCTTCAGTTTTATTAATTTCTTTAAGTCAGTATTGAACCAGGGCGGAAACACATGCTTGGAAGACCTTACTTTACTAACTGATCGATCAATTATGGAATACAGTTTATCGTAAAAAGAAGATACTGCTATATTTGCATCACTAAATGAAGATAAAAAATTCCAGTCAACATCCAATATATTATTATTGTAGAGAGTATTATAATCAGCCCTCCGAAAATTATATCTCAAGTTGTTATTAGATGGATAGCTATAATTGTATATATTACCACCAAATTCAAGGAGAATGTTAAATGCAGGGTGATGTGCATCTTCCGTAACTATAGGATCCGTATCACGACAAACAGAAACCATGCATTCGAAGTTACTGAAGACTAAATCAAGCAATCTTCCATTAACATTGGTAACGGTGTGTTATATTGGCGCAAGTCGAGAGTAGACATAAAATTAAGAAGACTAAAATATTTTTTACCCGTTCCTTGGGCAGTACTATCGTAAGAAGGACAATTAAAATCGCCCAGTATTAAAACTTGTTCACCGAGTAATTCAAACGCAAGAGAATCAAGAAAAGCTTCATAGCCATCACAAGAGACACTTGGAGGAATATAAATATTGATAATATAATGATGATATAATAATGTATGAAATAAAATGTAATTTTTCGTGTTAGTTTAAGCTGAAATTTGTAATTAAGTAGAGATTCATACTAAATCGTTTATTATTGTCCTTTAATTGATATTGACTGTTGGGTAATACTACTAATAATTATTAAGGGAGCTGTAGAATGATACATAAAATATGAACAAAGCCCAATTTTAACTTTCCAAAAAAAAAACAGAATATTCAGCGAAAATGCAAACAATATACAACACCTAAAAAGACAAAAAAGCATGTCGTCTGCAGCAAAAATTGTTAGTTGTTCCTTAAAAGTTACATGTGTTAATTTTTTACAGTAAAAGACAATTAATATACTTTGTTATTAAAGAAGAATATCAAATTATAAGTCAAGAACGAATTGAAGAAATTTGTGTAAGACTTTAAAACACTCAGGCTAGCAAATGAATTATATTTTAAAGATATTATGAAATTACCAACCATAGGGCATAAATGCATTCAGTTAGTAAGTTAGACAATGCAAGTAATTGTTTTGTGAATTTAATCTCTATAAATTATTCTAAAGAAATTGAACGACTAAATCTCATCGTATTAATTCAATGTACCATTTAATGTATAGAGAAATAGAAATAAAACTAATGGTTAAAATCTTCACTTTTTTAACATAAAGTGAAATAAAATAAAAAAGTGAAGATTTCAACCTTTAGTTTATTTATATTTTAAATCAAGTAAAAGCCGAATCAAGTCAATTATAGAGAAATATATTATGTTCTATATATGTTTTATTTCAATACCAAACACACTTTGTATGATCAGCATAAACGTAATTTATTTGAGTCATAATACTCATAATCAAATTATTATTACATGCATTAACATATTTTAATGTAGTTATGAAACATGTTGCTCTAACTATACAAAATTATCTACTATTCATTACAATTTATCTGACGTAAAGGCTGCCTATAGGTTAATTATAAGTGACTAGTGATGTAGGTTAATTTAGCCTGTTATAAATTTAAAATGCATTAGAGGAAAATGATTGAATTTTTGGGTGTGGACGGAGTATAATCTTTATTACCTAAATGAATGTTCCAATAGCAAAGGAGTGTTCATCATATGGTAATATCATGTTGATTAGGGTAAGATATTAGTAAGGAAGTGTTCCTATATACAATGCGTGATTTATTATGATATCGCATGAAAGGAAAAAAGTTGTTTAACTGTGGAATCTAGATCACAGCAAAGAAATTAAGCGCAAGGTTCTAGCGTTCAATAATAAAAAGACTATTTCAGAATATTAAAATAAGAATTAAGTATTAAATTCGTATATTTAAAATAGCAAATTGATGCACGAGCCTTATTAACGATTGTTAGGAAATTGACGAACCAAACATAACAGGCTAATAAAGTAAAGAAATCACGCAAACTCTAAATAAAAATTATCTAGATTATTATTAAGCACTTCCGTAGTACTTTATGCAATTAAAATCTAATTTCTTAATTTATATAATTCGAATTTCAATTTCAATTTAACCGATATTACTATCCTTAACTAAGAGTTCACCAATAATATCCAGGTCTTTTAAAATAAAGTGATGCATATTTCTTGGACACTTGCACTGGCACATAACTATAAGTATAGCACTAACATTGACACTTACACTAACTCGAAAGATATTTTTTTATTATCCAGGAGTTAGATGGCGTTGGAACTTTTTAATGGGTGTGACGTTTTTCGTCTACAAATTTTCATAATTCGCAAACTGTGAATTCCATCTCCATTTTTTATTTTATAATACTTCTCTTTGAAAATTTGGTACGATATCCAGATTATTATGTTTGCTAAACCCCTAAAGTTGAATATCGTGTTCGCAAGCAGGTTTTGGTGTTCACCTAGAACTAATAGCTTCTATATGCATATTTACAGATAGAACTTTTTGACGTGAAGGTTACACCATTAGTAAAGGTCCAGGGCTATAGAATACAGATACTTCGTTATGATTGTATACGGTATTCTATGATTATAAAATAGTTACTAAACTATGCTCTGCTACCTCCATTGGTGAAGTTTATTGTAATAATTTAATATAATTGGCTATTTTTCGTCCATTTTGAGTGATAGCAGAGTGTAGTTTCTCTGTAATTTCCTCATTACTATTTCCTATCGCTAAATTTTCGGTCTTATTTGCGAAAACTTCTACAATGTTGTAAATATTTCTTTCTACATTTTACGACGTTAATTATTCGAATTTTTTAATTTTAAAAAATCGCCCTTAAGCAGGATTTGAACCCACGTAAATGGTTTGCTGGACCATTGCTCTGCCACTAAGCTATTAAGGACTGAGGTTCCAAATACATCGGGAAGCCTTAAGTTACATTAAGGAAACGGATGTTAATATTTTTGCCTGTAATCGCACTTATTTGCAAATTAATTGCATTTTCGCGAAGTAATGTGAATGTAAATATTGCTTTTTACATTTTACGACGCTAATTATTCGAATTTTTTAATTGAAAAAAATTACCCTTAAGCGCAGTCCTTAATAGCTTAGTGGCAGAGCAATGGTCCGGCAAACCATGGACGTGGGTCGAATCCTGCTTAAGGGCCAATTTTTCATTTAAAAAATTCGAATAATTAGCGTCGTAAAATGTAGAAAGCAATATTTAGATTCACATTTCTTCGCGAAAATGCAATTAATTCTGCAGTATTATTTCGTAGTTTTGAGAAATCACTAGAATATAGAATCTATTGTATCGGTCCTAAAACATTTCTTTATGACGATCTTACCCAAATAATTGTAAGCATTCTTATTGCTGTTTTATTGTAAGGAATAATTCGAATAATTTAGTTCGAAACCTTCCGGGGTCATTGGAGCTGCTTCCTTCGGTCGACAGTGCACTGCGAACGAAACCTCGACCATAAAGAAAGCAGTGGCAAGAACGCAATTCCAGCGCAGAATCTCAGAGGCAATCATTCGGTTAAGTTTTACATTAATATTTCCCAAGTTCTTTTTTTTTGAGGAGTTGTTTTCAACTTATAATTTAATCTACCATATTATCGAAAGCCTTTCCCACAACCAAGAAGATTTTATCAAACACCTTCTGTAGTAGTTCATAGTCATTTTTAAAAAAGTTTGGATAACATTGGTAGCAAACAAATTGGTATACGAGTGCAACTAAATGAAACAACTCCTGCCATTAAATTTCATAAAACTATTGAAAGAAAACCCCCTTTATTAATAAAACAAATGCAATTGAAATGCACTTAAAGATGGATTCAGGCACATAATATCAGCAGTAATAAGCATATTTTTTAAAGATAATTTCAGATACCAAAGAAGATAACAAAAGAATGTTATTGACAATTATGATAACTAAAGTAACTAAAAAATAACATTTCTTATAAAAAAAATAAATATTTTAGTTGAAATAAGAAATATGTCAGTACTATTATAAAAAATAATTTAGAGAATTTTAATATTCGATACTTCAGGTATTTCCTCTGGAAATAAATAGTAATCAAAGGATCAAAGTATTTTGTGGTCCATTTTTTTTATAATTTGATTTTAACATTGACAATCAACTAATAACGTATCGCACAAGTTAATGGGATGGTAAAACTGGAGGAAAGAAATCCATCCGGTGATGTAATCCTATTTTTCAGAGTTAAAATCTTTGTAAATTAATTAGCCATTTTTGGCTGCATGTAATGATGGTTGCTCCTTCATGCACATACTTTTTCCATTGTTGGTATACCAGTAACAGTAATACAATGTCATATTGCTGTCATATAAGAAGCATTTGCTTTCATTTTTAATGTGTTGGATAGAAACGCTGGATAATGAAGGAGCCTAATTATTAGCTATATTATTTTTTGTCAAGCAGGCAATGCATTTTACTAACTCACATGTTCATTTCGTTTCTTTCTCGTTTAATATGTGTTGTTACTATTTACGTCTCTTCTATAGATGGAATCTAGGTAACGAGCTTCACTTGCTTGTAGAATTGCCATATAACATACATTAGAGGGGATTCCGTCCAATTTAGAGTGAAGTTTACTTGAGTGCTTTTCGCTTCTTTTGCTTTTATTCGGCACTTATTTAGTCAGCTTAACAGAATGCATAGGTGGATTTGTAGACATTTGTAGTTAATTGAAAACCAAGTATAGATCAGTATGTTCAGTGAGTGAATTGATGGAACATTTTGTAACGTAATATGTATTCAGGCTACGGAAAAGCATAAAAAGTTTTGGTAATAGTTCTAATGAATTTTTAAAAAAGATTAGAAACTCGAGCCTGACAGCATGATTATCTTCTTATTTTTCATGAATTGCAAAAATAATAATTTCCTTACCATTCAGTGATATAAAAAGTACCAACCATTTTCGATAGAAATAAGAATCAGATAAAAAAAGCAGCAAATTCTCATAATAACCACAGGTAAGAAGATCGTTTTTATCGTTCTATCCTTTCACATATTTTAGAAATTAGGACTGAAAATAATTTCTGAATAGTTCTGCATAATGTAATCGTTATCAAATTTATTAGGAAGTTTGCTTGTTTTTGTATTATACACACTTTTTGTTACCTCAAAATTTTTTAAAACGACAACACTAATTATTCCATTTAATCCATAAATAAAATTGAAAGCACATATTTGTGTAGAATTCATATCAATTACTAAGAGTAGTTGTGTACTATAATGTAGTTGAGCATTTGTGAATTCAGTTCGGCGAACCAAGATTTATAAATTTAATATTCAAAAAGGAAATTTATTGACCCAAATTATCATTTCATGCGCAGTATGCTAACTGATTATTCACTCACTACTGATGATGTGCGTAGTTTTTAAATTTTATTTCACCGAAAGAGAATGTATTTCGTATTTAATAGTTTAATAGTTAAGATATTATTATAAATTGTTTTAACTTGCTATTAAAAGATAATTGAATCAAAAAAATTATAATCTCCAAATATGGTTTATAATCGTATATGCACAACGCTTTTAAAGTTTTATATTTATACTTCATATAGAGAAAAGATCGACTGTGACGAATTTAGCAATTCTGTCTCAATACATCTCTGAAGTTTTAGATATGAGGGATTATATACATTTATATCTTTAATATATTTTTTTCTATTTTGCGTTCGAAATGATCTCATTATGAAACCCAAAACAGTATCGAAATGAGCTTCATTTCGATACGCTTTTTTTCATTTTTCAATGTTGGCGTTGTTCGAATACAGAAATAAATATCATTGCTGTCATTTGATTTTAAGAATTTATGTACATTTGACAGATATGATATATGTCCTTATTTTACACAAACAACGTATGTTGTATACAATTGACAACAACATATATATGTTTCTATGTCACTCATGTTTATATTTTTAAATGAAATATCAAATAATGTTAACGAATATTAATAAATAATATGTAATATAATATACTTCGCGAATAGCAAGATTTAAATTTGAAAATGTCAAGTATCAATGTGACCAACTGCATGCTTTATATAAAAATTAAACTCTGAACTTTCAAATTAAATAATTCCAATTTAAGCAATTTATTAATGTAAAAAACGCAAAATAGAAAAAATAGTATAAAAAACTCGTTTCATAAGGCCTTTTGCCGCACTCGCTCTTTAGAAAACTGGCCGCTTTCGCGGCTCGTTTTCTAAACTGATCTCGTGCGGCAAAATGGTGCCTTATGAAACTTGTTTTTTAATATACTATAACAGTTTCGTACTCAAACGACCGATCAAAATATGGATTTTTCATTGATTACTCTTCTAAATCTTTCGTTTCCAGCTCTAGAGTTCCACAGGAATAAAATTTCGAGCCACTTCTATTCATCCTATTCGTGAATGATATTATTTTTAAAGTATCATCAGAAAAGCTTCTCTTTGCTGACGACCTGAAAATATTTCATTCGATAAATGATGTTAGTGACCACTGAATCCTGATAAGCACAAAATTGTGAATTTTATTATTATAAATTATAATTTATATATATTTATATAAAGATTTGGGTATACTATTCGATCACAAGTTGTCTTTCAACGGGCACCTTGAGAGTACGCTGTTCGTACGAGGAATGCCTTTTATATTTCGGAAATAAGCGATCCTAGTACTGCCATCTGACAACCGATGTCTCTATCGTAAAGTTCCACATTTTTTACAGAATACTTACTCAGAACGTTTTGACGTATAGGTGCTATTTGTGTTGTTTACAGTGACTTAAAAAAACTATCTCGGCCTAAAAATGGAATTAACTCGCGAACATTTCTGTGCGATTATTTTTTACAAATTTGTACATGGATTATCTCAACAACAGTGCACCGATGAACTTATTCAACTTTTGGCGATGAATTACCATAAAAAATCAGTGTATATCGGTGGTACACTGAATTTAATCGCGTCCGTGCTTCGCTCACTGACGAATTTGGTGAAGGTAATCCAAAATCAGTTGTTGTTGTTGTTCCGAAAAACATTGCTGCTGTGCGTGAACAGATATAGCAAGATCGTCATGTGCTTTAACGTGAGGTAGAGGTATTGTTGGGTATTAGTGAGGCCAGCATAAATTAAATTTGACATGAACATTTGACCTTCAAAAAAATTGTTCGCGTTATCCCATATAATTTGACAATCGCTCAAAAAAGGCTTGTGTCGATTAGTCGAAGGAAATGCTAAAAAATACGATCGGGTGCTTCAAAACACGTCTATGACATCGTAACTGGTGACGACCCATGGATATACGCGTATGAGCTCGAAAGTAAATAGCAGTCGACTGCATGGGTCATTCAAGATGAGCCAAATCCAACAAAAGTTGTTCGTGCACGAAGCGCTTCGAAGTAAATGATCGCTTGTTTCTTCGGAAAAAAACGGACATGTGACAACTGTACCATTAGTACAACGTCGCAATTCTGAATGGTGTACAAGCATTTGCTTGCTAGAAGTATTCGGAAAAATAAGGAAAACCAACCGCCGAAGACGAATCATTCTTCACCAGGACAATGCGAGCTCTCACACATCGGCTCAAACAAGAGTTTTTGGCAACTGAAAAAGTGGAATTGATAGATATCCGTCGTACAGCTCTGATTTGTTACCAAATGACTTCTTTCTCTTCCTGCAAATCAAAAATAAATTACGAGGTCAACGTTTTTCACCGCCTGAAGAAGGGGTTGATGATTTAAAAATGCGTGTTTTGGAGGTACCTCAATCGGAGTGAAAAAGTTTTTCGAAAATTGGTTCAAGCATATGCAAAAGTATATTGATCTTAATGGAGAATATTTTGAAAAACAATGAAGCAATGTACGATGATTAATTTTAGTTTCTGTTCTCTATTCCCGAAATATGAAAGACATCCCTCGTACTAAACAGGCTTCGGAATACATTGTGCGTAACTGCCTATCATTTTAAAACTTAGTTTCTCTAAAAATTTTGTTCTATTTTTTTTATCAGATCTCGTCTTGAAAGCTGTTGTTTAATTTGGTACCCACATTACGAGCTACATAAACGCAATCTTGAACTAATTCAGCAAAGATTTGCCTAGATTCTTTAGTTCTTACTATCCTCATAGAAATTTTGATAATTCTTTTCTAATAATAATAATAATAATAATAATAATAATAATAATAATAATATTATAACTTTAATATAATGTATAGAATTCACGGTTGGCTCTTGGTGAAACATGATTAATAATTTACTAAATAAAACACTTGATATATTTGTTTCACAAAATGTATTTAAAATATCTCTGACATATGTTTCGACTTATTCAGTCATTCTCGAAGAGTCATGTAAACTAAGTGAAAAGTGTACTCCTACCAATATTTATAAGTTATTTTTTAAAAGGTTTATTACAGCATCGATTGTGGGGGTGTTTGAAAAATCCAACTGCGAGTTTGTGACCTGTCTGTTGAGATTTATGGCTTTTTAATTACTAAAATTTCTAAGAAGTCAAGCATTTTACCCTTATTACAAGAGTGTAAAAGTTTGAAATTATTAGCATTAAACCGATGAGAATTTTGAATACAGTGTTCCACGAATCCCGTAACCATATTGCCATGTAGAATAGAACTTCTATGTTCTTTGATCCGTTCTTTTATAGAGCGTCCTGATTGGCCAATGTATACCGCGTCACAATCACTGCAAGTTAATTCATACACCCCTGATTTATCACGCAATTCTGTTTTTCCTTAATTGTTAACTAGAATATTTCCTAAATTGCATTTAGGTTTAAATGTCATCCTAGTAAATAAATGCAATTTAGGAAATATTCTAGTTAACAATAAAGGAAAGGAAAAACAGAAGCTATAGTACGTAATGCATAGGAAAACCCAGACGTACCCGAAACTAAGTGTTCGATATGTACCTTCCAAGTTAGTTGGCTATCAACATATCCTCACAGAAATTTAGTGCTATCACAAAAGTTAAGTTCTTCTCCTTTATAATTCATGGGATGTTTTACTTGTTTGTAATAGTTAAATTGGATAACCTTGGTCTTATTTACGTTAAGTTTTAGGTGGTTTTTAGAAAACCATTCTTAAAATTCTATCGTAGTTCTTATTATTTCCTCCCCGATATCACCACGAGACCTCACAAGCAGTGTCATCCGCATATAGAGTTGTTAGGCGATTAGTAATTGCCGGTATTTCGTTAGTATAAAAAAGGAAAAGCAAGGGGCTCAGCACCGAATCCTAAGGTACACCCGTTCTAAGAGTGCCCCTGTCGGAACATATTGCAGCATCAAATCCTTCATCAACCACACGTTGTTTTCGATTTGACAGATACGACTTAACTAAGTCTAGTGATAGGCCTCTGATACCTATACGTTCAAGTTTAGTGAGCAGCTTTCAGTAATTGACACTATCGAAGGCCTTCGATAGAACCATGAACACCGCCGCAGTCTTATCTTTCTCATTTATTATCACTAGAGTCCGGATTATATGCAAGATATGCTTTTTTAATTGCCTTATTTCATTCAAGAAACACTAAATAAACCAAGAAACTCATTATTTTGTTGTTAAAAGGTATATCAACAAAATTATGAGTTTTCTGGGTTTATTTAATTTTTTTTTAATTAAATTATGCAATTAAAAAAAGCATATTTTGCATATAATCCGGACTCTGTGATAATGCCTAATTATCACGCTTAAGCATCCCTACGCTTTCTTTTCGAGGGTTTCTATCAGTATAACTTTTCTATAAAACACGATCTGAAGTTTTCGATTGTCACACATTGTTACAACAGTTAAATTTCTTGGTACTGTAATTCCTCTCAAGACGTAATACCACTTTTTACCTACCCTTTCCTAAAACTAACTTGCTACTCAAATCTCCGATATATATTATGTGTGCTAATTACATTTCACAATATTCGAATATTCACTTTATACCCTCGAAGTAAAATAGCAATCCTGAATAAATATTTAAATTGATTTGATTACTTATTTGTTTATTTACTGTATCTCATTTTAGTTAATTTTTACAAATATTTTGTATTTTGTACATGGCAAAATTGTTCTGTTGGGCAAATAAGTGCGACAACGTCAAAGTAGAAGCTTTTATTTATCTGTATCGCCGTAATTATAGTTAATTGAGTCAACGTTGCTTTGAGCAAACGTTAGACGAACTTGAAAAAATTAACTTTCCTGTAAATATTGCATCTAAAAGCTTTGTACAATATCAAAAGATCTTGTATATTTTCGCGATATTTTTGGGCAATTTGTCATAACCAATGGGCACAGTTTTCTGGGACTTGTTAAGTTTAAAAATTTATGTACAAGTTCTTTCTTAACAAATAGCAAACATAAGTCTTTAAATTTCACGACGAAAAATTTTTGAACTTCGAACTACAAATAAACCGCTGAGAATGAAAACGTTTAATAGCAATATATTATGTATTGTCGCATTTTGTTATACCAGAACACAAAAACTATGGGTAATAGAAATATTTTTAAAAATCAGTAGCTACTGATCTACCGAAATATGTCGAATTCACCTTGAGATTGGGTTGTTCAAGATATAAAGAAATTTCAGTAATTTTTATTTTTACTTTCACGAAAACCTGTCCTACTAAGAATTCCTTCGCACTGTATATAAAACAATTTAATATTATCTTATAATTATAAATGACATTTTTAGTTTGAAGTTTCTAGTTTTAGGTTTAAAACTTATACTCAAAAAGAGTGAAAGTGTACAATAATATTTAAATATGAAAATGAAAAATGTCTTCTTAATCTTTCAAATATTTCGTTATGCGTTATCAAAAAATTTCTGTCGAACTTACATTGTTCCTGGCTCCGACGTCTGACCCCAAATCGATCAATTTATCCAGTAGTGATGTCCTATTGTCTTTCACTGCATACATCAATGGTGTCATCCCCGTCGCCTAGAAACAAAATATAACTTAGTTTGTTCAATAAATAGATATTTTACTACAACAATGCGTGTATATAATGATGTTTTAATTAATTCTAATTAGACAAGGTGAAGGTATTACATATGTATGGAATTCTCTCACAGCTAAAGTTTATTTCACATTCATTAACGCTAAACTGTCTAATAATAAAATTAAATTAATTGGAGTTGTAAGTTATTAAAATATTTTTAGTCTTTGAGTAAAGTCGATATAGTTAATGAATAATAATCGTAGTAGTTTTTTTTTCTTCCGAACATAAAATACCACAGGCTTCATAACAAAATTACTAAACTTTTTAAAAATATTTTACGCATTATTACAGTTTAAAAGGCATAAATGGCATAAATCGTTTCATTACAAATCTAACTAGAACTATTTAGTGATAGATACGGGGGCGATTTGTCGGGCGAGTAATTTTTCAAAAGTTGGTAGCACTTTCGCCATTATAAGTATATTACTAACTTCGGCCATCTTTTAGAAGCCTACTGTTAAGCTGGTTTTACTTTTATCGATAAATTGTTCGATAAGTTGATCGATTTCTGGCTCAATAACTAGTCGATTTATACGTCGATTTAATATGGCTGCCCGGACATAAGGGAATTAAAGCCAATAAGTTAGCCGACGAACTGGCCACGGAAGGTACCAAAAAGTGCTTCATAGGACCAGAACCTGTATGTGGAACCACTAAAGATTCCGCTAGAAGGGAAATCGTTATGACTAGAAAGAGAACATAAAGAGAAATGGAGAGGCTACCGGATGGTTAAATCCATACTAAAACACTACTAAGGAAGATGGACGTTAGATTGTCCTTTAAGAAAGCATGTGTACAGCATCTTTGTTAGCGACCCCTGGTGTAGGAAATGTGAAAAACAAAAGAAAACAACCCTTCATGTAATGTGCACTTGTGAGGAACTGAAGGGACTAAGGCAAAAAACACAAGATCTATTGGATCCTACGAGGGTACTCAAACTTCCCCAAAGGAGAATAATGGCTTTTATCGAGGAAAGAAGACTAGCAGACTGGAACTGAGAGATCTATTGGAGGTGGTTGAAAGAGCATTGTGTTCCAATTTTTACACTTAATTTTATAACAAAATTGAGCTTTCGTTCAGTTTTTTTCTTAGAAAGTTGGCAAAAATGTGTATGGCTTTACGCTATCTTCATACTACTCCACTAGTTGACAGTTGGTGTATATGTTATTTTCTTACAATTTAAACATATTCCCAGGTTATTATTAAAAAAATAGGAAAGGTTTTTATTTCATTTTGCACTTTTCCTCAACACTAACCTACACGAATTCTTTAACAAATTGGCGTAGTGACTATTTATATTTACGCTTATACCAACAACGAAATATTACTAGAAAACACTAAAATGCGAGGGTAAACTAGAGCATGTTTTAATATCCTCAATTTATCTACGATCTTTTTTGCCTCAATAAATAGATGTAAAGCTGATGCTTTAGTTACATATGCCAATCAATCGAAGATCGACTTGTAGGATTTAGAGACTACAAAATCGAAAAATGTAAAACAGGCTTTAAAATTTCGCCAAAACCTGGCACATAAATAATAAGTTCTTATAAACGTGTAAAGTAAACTATTTTTTATTGAGAAGAAAAAATGTCCAATGACAATTAAACATTATTAATTACATGGAAAAATTATTAAAGAAACTGAAGAAAAGTTACATAAATATTATGATGAATCTGCTCTCATGGAATGATTTGTAAATGGTTGAGTGCTTTCAAAAGTTTCCAGAAGATGCTGAACTCCCGAGGCTTTTACTTACAGTTAGTTCTCCAAAAATTATGAATAAAGTTTATGCCATCGCAAAGTGCTACTGTCATAATAAAAGCGTGTGAAATAGCTAATGTCGTAAACATCACAACAGAACTGGTACACTTTTGCATCAACATTTACATTCGAAAATACTAACTGTTAGATGGGTTTTAGGTCGGTTTGTTTACTATTGAACAAATGCGAACTTGTGTTTCAATTTTAAATAACAGTATGGCTAAGTTCTAACGATATCTAAGAGAATTTTTTCGCTGTTTTATCGCCTCAGAGGAAACCCGGATACATCACTATATTCCAGAGGTAAAAATAATAGATTTATTCTGATTAACATGTTCCGAAGAAAGCAAAAACAGCTTTTTCTGCTAATAAGATTATCCGCAATTTTTTGGGATTCCAAAGGCTTACTCTTTATTGGCTGTTTACAGAAAGGGAAGTACAAAACTGACCATTTATTCTGAAAAAACTTTTGTCCCATCAGGATAATGCGCCCTCTCATTCATCCGCTATGACAATCGTTAAATTTGTCCACTTAGGATATAAATTACTGCCTCATGAATATGTATATATTGTTGTCTATTATGACGAGCTTCCGAAAGATTGCTTTTTAGATGACTTCAAAAAATTGGAAATTTGCTTAGTGTATAGAATTACGTCGAAAAATAAAATATTTTTTACCCTACGATAAGTATTTCATTGAAAAGTCATTTTCGCGTCAAATTACTCTCTATTATTAGCATTTTATTTCGAAGTCAAATATATAAGCAATACTTATACATTTGTTAAATATATAAGCAGCTGGAATGGGAACCAAGTATGGATGAAGCGGAAGAGGCAGGTCCACCTCAAAATGTCTGAGAGATGTGGTAGAAAAGATTTGAGAACAGCAGGTATCGGTAACTAGCAAAAGAGAACTATTGAGGGAGATAACCAGAAATATACATATAGAACAGGACAATATTGGTCCAACTATTCGGGGTGAATCAATATTTTTGTGAGTAGTAGAGTATCTCAGCCGATTCTAACACCTCCTCATTGACCTTGATCGCATATATATTGGCGATCAAGGTCAATGAGGAGGAGTTAGAATCAGCTGAGGATAATCGACCTTCTTATATAAGGCGACGGGGAATACGTGGTGTATATGAGGTGAAGGTTAATTAGGAGGTTCCAGAATAATATTAGTGATCAAGGTCGACGGGGAAGTTTTAGAATTGGTTGAGGATAATCGACCTTCTTATATAAGGTGACGGGGAATACGTGGTGTAATGAGGTGAAGGTTAATTAGGAGGTTCCAGAATAATATTAGTGATCAAGGTCGATGTGGAGGTTTTAGAATTGGTTGAGGGTGATCAAGGTCATTTGAAGTTTAAAGAATAAAGAAGAATGTTAGGGTGGGGGCAATGTTAGGGTATATAAAGTTTGCTTATGTTAAATAAATGCTAGTATTAGAGAATATGTTGAAGCGGAAGTTTAATGAAGTTCTTTATGTTCTTTAATAGTGGAAGAAAGTGAATTAGAGAAGGATAATAGTGGTCCCTTGGTAGTGGAAGAAAGTGAATTGGTAAAAGATAATAGTATTGAGAGAGGTTTACAAGTGGTTGGAGATATTGAGGTAGATTTGGGTATTGAAGAATTTTTTAATAAAGTGTCAATCAAATAAATTTTGGGAACATATAGATCTAGCTGCAGAGAATTTTGCACGAGAGGCATCAAGTGGTGAAAGATTTGTTGAAAAATATGTTAGAGAACCAATTTGGGAGTTATCATTAGTAGGAGAAAATTTTTTTTTTAATAAAAGTCATTCAAAATGGATATGTATTGGTTTATTACCACATCAAGATTTTAAACCAAGGTTAAAAATTGTTGGTGTAAGAAAACAATGTGTATGCTTTAATTCAAAGGAATGGAAGTGGGTCATGGCGGAGACTGTAAAGTTAAGGAAATATTTTGATTATAATAATGGTATATTTCCAAGTTTTAGAGGTATGAATATTCGAATATCACCTGAATCATTTGATGGAGTGAGTAGAATTGTGAAGATAGAAAAAGGCGGCGAGTATGTGTATTTAGCGTTTGAAAGTTTATCGGAGTTATGGCGGTTGAAGGAAACATTGGATTGTCGATTAGCTGTTTTAGAAGATAAGAAATATAATGTATTTTATAATGATATGGTCCGATGTGTAGCTGAAAGTGGTTGAGAAGTGGATGTAGAAATCGATCGAATGTATAGCGGTGTAATGTCCGAATGTGTTTGTATAATAAAGGAGTTAGTTATGTATTGGCCTCAGAAAATTAAAAATGATGTAAATTATTTGAGGAAAAATTATATTTGATTATGAAATATAATCGAAAAGGTTTTGTTTAAGTATGACAATACGTTAAGCACGTATAAAGCGTTTGTACAATATGAAACAAACATGTAAACAATTTACACATCTGCAACTATTGTCCATGTGCATAGTTGCAGATGTGTAAATTGTTTACATGTTTGTTTCATATTGATGAAATATAATACTAAAATAAATTTAATGTGTTTTATTTTTAAAATTTGTAAGGAATTCATCCTGCAAGACAAATTTTAAGGGTTATTAGGAATAAGTAAAATCGACTAATAAGTATTTGTATATATGGTAATTGTAGATGTGGTTTTTGTCATTTAGATTGTTGATGTTGACTGAGATAGTTTAATATATAAGATTGTGATGGTATTCAGAAGTGGTAGTTTGAATAAGGCACGCAGAAGGAAAAGTGGTGGATTGTTGAATACTGTGATAAATAAGCTCCCAGTAGAATTGCACATACCGGGTTATAGATTTTGTGGTCCAGGAACGAGATTAGAAAAACGATTGAAAAGAGGTGATAAGGGGGTCAATATTTTGGATGAGGCTTGTAAAGAGCACGATATATCATATTCTCAATCAAGTAAATTGTTAAAAAGGAACGAAGCGGATGAGAAATTGTATCAAAAGGCTGTGGAACGAGTGAAGAGTAGAGACGCAGGTATAGGAGAAAGGTTAGCTGCAACTGCGGTTTCAGCTGCTATGAAAGCTAAAACAAAATTAGGTATGGGTTGGAGTAGACAACGGAAAGAAATGAGTAAAAGTGGAAGGAAGGGTAGTAGAAGAAGTTATAGGAGGAGAAGGCAGGGGTATCGCTATTTCATTTTTGCAAGCAATAAAAAAAGCGCGGAATGCAATAAGATGGATTGGTAAGAAGAAGTGTGTTTTAGAGAATGCTAGAGTTGCATATCAAAGTTTAATAAAATCTGGAAGAAGAATAAAATATCCGCTATCCAGGGTACTTGCGATACCAAAAAATGGTGGATTTTTACCGTTAATTCCATTATTTGCAGCATTAGGTGCTTTAGGATCATTAGGTGGTGGTGCAGCAGCAATTGCAAAAGCTGTAACTTCTTTAATAGCTGAAAGGGATCAATTAGATCAAGCAAAGCGACATAATATTGCTATGGAATCAAAATCTGGAAGTGGATTATATGTGAAACCGTATAAATCTGGTTGTGGTGTTTATTTACCAGAAGGTGTTAGTTCAAAAAACTGATAAGCAGTTTACCTCGAAACCTTTAACAGAAAAAGATTTGTGGATGTATGTTCAAAGGTGGAGAATTGGTAAATTTCGGGGTATTTTTAATAAAGATGTGTTACCGAGAATTATACGCAAAAGAGAGAATGGAATAGTAAATTTGGATGATGATGTTGGTGAACGGACTCATTGGGTAGCATATAAGAAAAATAATACTGTAATAAATTATTTTGATAGTTACGGTGATTTAAGACCTCCGATTGATGTTGAAAAGTATTTATTATCGAATGGTGGTGGTGTTATACAGTATAACTATGAAAGATATCAAGACAGTAACAGTGAAAATTGTGGGCATTTGTGTTTATTGTTTTTGAAAGGATTTATTAAATAAGAAGGAGTTTGTTGTGATTGTTTTATTAAATATTAGTGCAACGATTTTGGAAAGTTGAATTTAAATTAGAAATGGAAGCAGATGGTAATGAAAGTGTGAATAATTTGGCTCTTGTTTTGACAGGGAAGGGATCTGAGGTGGGTTGCGTGCTGAAGCCACATATATATTTAAATGGTGAATACGAGATATGTATGTTAAGTTTGCAAACTTATAATTGGAAGGAGATAATTATTCCGGAGGGTACTTATGATATAATGGATTTACAGAAATATGTCGATGAGCAATTACGGGTTGCGGAAGAAGCAAAACATTTTTTCTTATTAACTGGTAATAGTAATACTATGAAAGTGTTTATGAAGGCGTCTGTAGATATTGATTTTGGAGTGGAAAATTCAATTGGTTCTTTGTTAGGTTTTTATAGAAGGGTAATAGAACAAAATATACCGATTCATAGTGATAAAATAGTTGATATAAATAGAATTAGTGCTATTGATATTATGTGTAATATTGTAGATAGATCATATATTAATGGTGAATTATCACATGTTTTGTATCATTTTTATCCAAATGTTCCACCAGCTTTTAAAATTATAGAGGTTCCGCAAGAGAAAATTTATATGTCTGTAAATACTAATGTTTATCTGATATTATTATTTGAGCTGTAGATCAGATAGGTCAACCAATTGATTTAAGAGGTGAAGAGATGACAATATATTTGAGGATTAGGAGACGTTAGGTCTTAAAAAATAAATGTTTTATGTTTTAGGAATAGTAAATGATTTATTGAGGGAAATGATTGTATATATTAGTGAATATTTAAGTAATTAATGGATAGTATTAATATAGTTGTTGATTATGTAGGGTGTGTAGTAATAGATATCAAAGGTGAATATTGGATATTTCACTTATTAATTTGAATTATTGATATTATTATAAATTAGCGAATAATGAGGAGTAGTAGTATTAATAAAATGTGGAGGAGGAATAGAAATTCTTCAAGGAAATTAGTGAATAAGTTATGGAGGATTATTGGTGGGGTGAGGGTACAAAATAGTTTAACAAATGAGAATAGGCGGTTTTTGAAAGGTATGGGATATAAAGTTTTGGTGTAGATTTATTTAAGTGAGAGGGAGTTTTGGTATGTTGATTTTGGGATATTAATAAATAAAGAGAGGATTATGCTTTAGTATAGTAAAAGATTTGTCTAGAGAAGAAGTTTGTTGTGAAAGTGTGTTAGTAACAATTTTAAAAATGGAAGTTTTAGATGTTTTAAGAAGGGTTCGAATAGATAATTCTATTGTGGAATTGGAATATCATAATCATGTTCCGTTTGGTTCACCAAGATATGAAAATAATGATGAGATTAGAATTGTGGTACCAGAAATAGATAAGTATACTTTACCTTCGGAGTCAGAATTATGAATTTAGGGAAAGTTACGATTGTATAGTGATGAAAGTAAGGCTAGTGCTACAGCGTTTTTAATTAATAATGCGGCAGCTTTTATGTTTAGCAATATTAGATACGTGATTAGTGGAGTGGAGGTGGAAGAAGTAAGAAATGTAGGTATTACATCGACTATGAAAGGATATTTTTCTCATAGTTATATAAATAAATTGGAAAATTGTGGTTGGGAATTTTCTACTGGAAGGGCTCCGGTTTTAGCTAATAAAGGTAACTTTAGTATATGTATACAACGAAGATGTTAATGGGTTTCGCAGAAGATTTTAAGTCTGTTATTTTAAATATGTCTCAGGAGCTTGTGTTGAAGAGATGTGCTGATGATAATGATGTAATATATAATTGATGATTTATTTTATGTGCATAAGACATATTTAATGAGCAATATAGGATTACCTAGAAGTTATCAAGAAGATATTGATTTAATTGGATGTAGACCATGTGCAAGTCATTATGTAATTGACGGTGATGTTGTTGATGGACCTGTTAGGAGAAGAAATTGTTATATGTGTAGACAGAATGATTTATAGTTTTTGTATTAATATGGTGTATTAATGTTTGTAATTTATTTATGTATGCAGTTATAACTAAATATTTGAGTTTAATTTTTTTTATTAATATAATGTTAGGTGTTGAATATAGACGAGGGGTGTGGGAGGGTTTTCTAGAAACAAAGGGACAAAAGGGAAAGGAGAAAAAGAGGGAAAGGAAAAAAGAGAAAAAAGGAAAAATGAAAAAAACGAGAAAAAAAGAAAAAAAAGGAAAAAAGAGACAGAACATGGGGGGTTGGGCGAGCCCCTGAACCAATCCACACCGTAGCGACGCCACGGAGCGCGATAGCGCGGAGGTGGGGATTGGGGCAGCCCCCCCCCCGGTGACCTACATTCAAAAATTTCCCCCTCCACTTTTCGATGAAGAACTGAAGAATTTGGGAATTTTCCCGGTGTTCAAGGTTACACCTAATATGTAAAATGTCAACTTGACCTTGATTAACATATGCAAATTTATAATGCAAATTTGTACATGTATTATGTAATAATGGAAATTTCTAAAATGTAAATTTACATAATTAATTGAAACTTGACCTTTTGCAAAAAATGCGACGGAATTTTTTATTAACATATGCAAATTTATAATGTAAATTTGTACGTATTATGTAATAGGTCAAAATTGACGTCAATGGAAATTTCTAAAATGTTAATTTACATAATTAATTGGCACTATTTTCATATAAATACGAGTTAGTTTTACTGGGATAGACATAACAAGTTAAACAATGGTAAGTAAACATCTATATTATTAATATTATTACTATATTTATATTTGATTTTCCTTGTATTTGTTTATTTAATTATTTATAATTCAGTGTTATATATTTCTTATATCGGAATAAAATTTGAAATGTAGCATTTTCAAAATTAATGTATTACATTTATAATAAGAAATAATTTGAAAATGTTTTATTTCTTTTGTGTTCTAAAAGTAGGAAAGTAATTACTTCTTTTATGTATCCTGAAAAGTAATAAAATTATAATTCAATATTTGAAATTGAAAGTTTAGTATCAGTATTTAAATAATTTGTTTATTTAGATTGCTTATTTATAATTCACTGTAATTCACTTCACTGTAATTCACTGTAATATTTATATATTAATGTATTTGAAATAATTACTTTACTATAAATTGATAATTATAAGAAGTACAAAGTAATTAAATTGTATTT
The DNA here is from genome assembly GCA_935421215.2 of Melolontha melolontha. Lineage (NCBI taxonomy): Eukaryota > Metazoa > Arthropoda > Insecta > Coleoptera > Scarabaeidae > Melolontha > Melolontha melolontha. The sequence goes on from OW285239.1 coordinate 90,344,568, forward strand.
CGAAAGTACTATTATATAATAAAGTAGTATTCGAAATATTATAATTATAATTCATTATTTGAAATTTTAAAATTATAATTTAAAAAAATTTTAATTCAGTATAATTTAGTTTAGTTATCGACATGACAGAAAGAAAATATTAAAATGAAAATATAGAAAATATTATCGAAATTAAGAAATTGATATTCATTTTCTTAATATAATAATATTATTTTCTATATTATTATTTTCTTGTCAATTTCCATTTTAATTCTAATTAATTTGATTCCTTTCCTCATTTTGATTATTCTTTAGGAATCACCAAATTTCACGCACACTTCACAGCAACAGGTGCTTCCCCCTGATACTGACAACCCTGTAAGCCTCATAAATATTTCCATTATTAATATTTCCAATCCAGATGCTTTTATACAAGGGCTAGAGCAACTGGAATTTGAAAAAATGGATGATGAAATACTGTCGATGGCGGTAGATAGAGCGGTAGACAGAATTGTAACTGAAAATATTGGAGGTGCTTCAACATCAGTTGTAATACCTCCACCACCTCACCCACCATCGATGATACCTCTATCATCGATGAAACCTTTTCCACCATCGACGGCACTATCTACCGTTGTCCCTGCTGATGTAGTCGGAACAATTACGAGGGCAGCTGTAATGAGAACTGCTAGCGTATTTGTTCCTACTATGACAGAGACAGAATTTCCGACGGTGTTGTCTCAAGTTGCTACTATTGCACCGCTGGGCACTGCTGAAATGAGTAGAGCAACTGCTGAAATGAACTCAAGACAATTCCAACAAGACCACTACGAACAGTACCAACAACAACGACGACGAGAACAACAACGACGACGAGAACAACGAAAACTAGAACAAAAACAACGACGAGAACAACAACGAGAACAAAAACGATGACAACTGACAAATACACAGACGCGACGAGAACAACAACGAGAACAAAAACGACAGCTGACAAATACACAGACGCAAACAGTTGCTTGGACGCATGCAATTGCTTCCACATCCATTTCTAGTGTAAGAAAGAGTAGTAGTTCTCTTAGTACCCTCAAGGGACTACTTCTGGGTAGACAGGTACACTCTGGTACTGTAATGGTGTCAGCTGCAGTACCACCACCGGTGATATTACAGTTAACACCAACACCACCGGTGGACCTATCACCTATACCTATAGAAAAACAAATAGTGGCACATGTGTCATCATCGGTTATATTTCTATCTGCTCATTCACCGGGCAATCCACCGCTTCAACCTGATCCCTCTCGAGATCATCCTCAATCAGATCCTCAACCAGATCCTTCTCGAGATCCTCGAGATCAAAATTCATCACTGTCCCATCTTTCGCCTTCGATTACCCCTTCGCCTTTGCTTTTACCCCCTACCAAAGACAAAAACAAGCCTCCGAACCTGGATCAAATGGAGAACCTCAACCACTTCCATTAGAAACTCAACTACAACCACCCCCATTAGAAAAAGAATATCATCCACCTCAATATCAACCATTTGAACCAGAATATCAACCACCTCAAACACAACCACCCCTATCAGAACCTCAACCATTTCCATCACATCAACGTCAACCACGCAATACTCTCGCTGCGGATTTTAAAGAACTTTCTGACAAAATTATGTCGCACCTTGAGAGAAATTCGTCAGCTAGAGATGCCTCCCTTGCCCATATGAATGAGCAGGTATCCGGTTGGATCAGAGACCTCGACCTGTATCTTCAACTCCATAATGGTGTTTATATTTCCACACCAGTTTATATTTCGACACCAATGATAGGTAACGATGACAATAGATAAATTTGGAAGACACATACACAAGCATGTCCTTAAGAGACATTTAATGGATGTCGACGTAGTCTCAGACTTTCTCAAGCATCCTAAATTTCAAGAAGTATTACAAATGCATAGAAAAAATATTCCTTCTCCCAGTGCAACAGCAACTTCGAAGTATATTTTTCAAATATATAGTGACGGTTCCATTTACCTAATGGGTTATTATGTAAGTACGTCATTGGCGAAACATAGTTATTTATATAAGAATAAATTATATCGCGGCAAGGTTATAAATGTTCACTATTCCAACGAGAAATTAGCATCACTGCAAATTAATAAGGAACTATTTAATTCCAAGAGACAGATAGAATTAACAGAAGGAACAACGTTTAGGTTGATATACATTGGTACCAAACCTACACCACCAAAAACAGAAGCAGTATTTGCGGAAATAGTCATCGCAGGAAATGTCGTCAATTAGGAGGGATGTTGTAAATGAAATACATAGACCAGCTCGGAGGAGGTTTACTCGACGTCTGGTCATCAAAAAAGGATTGCGGGACTTATTTCATATCGATCTGGTTGAAATGATACCGTACGCAAAAGAAAATACATTTTCGAAATTCGCCTGGGCAATTCCAATAAAAATAAGACAGCGATTGAAGTAATGAACGCCATGAAATCCATACTCTCAACTGGGAAAAAAAATATTCCGAAGAATGTTCAAAGCGACCAAGGAAAGGAATTTTTCAACTCTCATTTCAAGAAGCTTATGGATCAGTATAATATTAATCACTACACTACCTATTCCAATCTAAAAAGTTCCATTGTCGAACGTTTTAATAGAACCCTGAAAGATAAGATGTGGAAGGAATTCAGCTTCAATGGGAATTATCGTTGGATAGATATGTTGCAAGTTAACGATTAGTTAACGATTATAATAACACCATACATCGAACAACAAGGCACAAACCTGTAGCAGTTAATCAAAGAAATGTTAGAAGTATTTTGAATTCAGTTTATAGTAATATTAAAGTAGGTGATCCAAGAATTTCAAATTTTAAGGTGGGAGACTCTGTTCGTATCAGTAAATACAGGCACGTATTTTCAAAAATGTATACGCCAAATTGGTCGAATGAGATATTCACAGAAAGAAAAGTTCAAAACACCTTCCCCAGTACCTATCTACTACAAGATTCGCAAAAACAGAATACTTTAGGGGGTTTTACGAATCAGAGTTGCTGAAAGTGAAGCATCCGGACGTATATCTTGTTGAAAAAATTATACGACGACAGAATGGTAAAGTTCTCTCTCTTAAAGTGGTTTGGCATGCCTTCAACACACAACTCTTGGATTTCTAAGGATAATGTGTTGTAGAGGTTTAGCTGTTCATATAATTTAAAATAAAAAGTACTAAATAAGTTTGAAATGTTTTTTATTTTATAAATAATTAATACAAATAAGTAGAATTAACTAATATCAAGTTGGAATAAACAACTTACAATTATTTATAAGACACATTTACAAAAGATGCATATAATTTATATCATTGCTAAAATACATTAACGACTAATACATTTACAAAAAATAATTAGATATCTATGTCAGAGCATTTAGTTCTAAAAGAATATTTTGTAAGTTTTCTTCCCGTGTAATACCTTCTATTTTATAATGACCCCAAGCCAAAGTATTGCTTTTATCATTCATCCTTCATTTTCGCCAACCTGGGTGAAGTGGGTGGTATTCCATGAATATTATCTACAGTAAAATTTGATGTATCAAACATATGTAAATGTTCTTTTATATCATTGTATACATTATAATTTTGCACACTTATAATCAATGAATCTGTATCTGTATACAATAATGAAACGTCTGTATCATACAAATGTTTTAAGAAACCATAGAAAAAACTATACATTACCCTCTTAGCTAGTTCCAAAATTGTGTAATCTACACGACCTTTGTTAATTCGATGGCTGTAAGAGAGTCACAAAAGATTTAAAATTTGGTTTTGCTATATACGCCTCAGCGCCAAGCCTTTTATGAATAGTTTCCCAATGTGAAACCAATTTTATATTTACTTGATTTTCTACATTTTCCATCGTCTTTCCAAATATACTATTCACCATTAATTTATAAAACTATTTAAACAACTCGTTTGTGGATTCATTTCGTTTTTTTTGTATTGAAATCAATATATTTCTTTAACCAAGTACTTTGTTTAAATCTAATTCCTCGACGTATTCCTCGTAATATCAAGCCCTTATTAAGACATTGTTTCAAAACTAAGTAATGTATGACGTAATTTGATTTATCGACAAGGTTTGGAATCAATTTCCCATATTTTGAATTAGGTGGAATAACATGTTCGGGGCAAAAAGGAAAGTCATTGTGCTGTTCATGAAGATTTGCAGGATATTCTAAATCTACTTCGAAAACATAACCATAATCTCCATCGTCTTCTAAGGCTTGTATATCCATCGTCGGTAGTTTTTCATTTGCTAACCATTGAAAATCACTAACTGGTAAACTGAATGACATGGCATAACCATTTAAATTCGTTTCATTTAAATATAGAATATATTTTTTCGCTTCGGATGAATCAAAATGCGGTAAGAATTCGTTGTTAGCTTTTTCCATTCTTTTGCAACACATGCTCACACCTCCACGTATACCGCTTTTAAAAAGGTGAAACATATCTGCATCTGTTAATAATTCCAAACTATTACCCGTCATAGGCAGCATAGCATCCCAGCTTAATCCTGAAGAAGTAAAATAATGTGCAGGATCTAATTTGTAATTGTGCAGGCAAATGTTTCGAAAATTTTCAAATACATCTGCAAGTAATAATACATCTGATTGTATATATATATATATATATATATCACTATATTGTCCTAGTGTTTTACAATCGAATAAATTCCAAACCCTATGAGCTCTGCAATAGTCTTCATCACTTATGTCACTATCTGATATTATATCATAAAAGCACTCTTTGTTGGATAATTCCAAGAATGAAAGAGTTTCATAAGACGTAACATTGTTATATGGGAATACACCCTTCTGTCGGATTAATTCAAATTTTTCACCCATATAATATCTTCTAATTTCCTCACATTGTTCATTGTCTAAATAAAATGATAATTTCGTCAAAGAGGAATTCATAAATCGAAGCGAGTCTATAAATCTCAACTTGTAGAACACGTTTTTTTTCTTACCATTACAATCTATTATATCTCCCACGTGAACTTTTTTGGAAAATGAAATATATTTCTCTTTATTTTGTGCAATAACATCTACATCCTCCTTTTCCAGTGCCAGCACTTTTACAAACAAATGTGTATCATAATTTGACAAATTATGAAAGATAATAGGTATATATCGGGGCTCTTTATAATTTATATTACATACCATATGTGCTGCACCCCGATACAATCCAGTCATATCATCATGGTCACGAACTTTTTCTTCGGGACTGTTATTGCTTTTTCACAAATATGACACACTGTCTCTTGCTCATATTTATCACGCTCCTCATCAGTTAAAGGTTTCATTTCTACCTCTTTACTTAAATAATTTTTATATAAAAAAGTAGGTAACATCAGTTTCTAACTCTCTAATAAAAGATGTGGTTGCATTTTGTCCACGATATAAACGCAATTTACTCAGATTATCATCAAAACTACATTTCACATAATAGGCAAAAGAATATGGTTCATGTTCGAAACATTTCACAGTAAATGGTTTGGAAGGATCCGGTTCTGACGTATCAATAGGTTTTAATATTGCTTCGAAATCAGCATAAACCACAAAAGGAACTCTTAATTGTCCTTTAAATTTATCAAATTTTAATACATAGAGGTAGTTCCTCGCCGTACTTATTGATTTTTAATTCTGTGTCGGGAAACACTGCCTTTACCTGCTTACAATCTTCATTTTCATGTCTTCGTAATTTATCTTCGCATGTGAAGAAAATTAAACACGCTTCACATATGTATTTTTGATGTCCTGATAAAGATTTCTGTGACGAAACTAGTCGCGATAAATTCTTTATCCAACAGTAATGTGAATTTACATTTTCTGAGGTAGCAAGTAATAAATTAATATGTGCTATTCTTCTCCGCTTCGTAAAATATAATGGACCCACTACTTCTTGAGCTCTCACATTATTCTGAAAACATTCTTCTATACCATATACATTAATGAATATATTATTTTGCTTTTCAAACTTATGGATATCATTTAAATTTACAGGGAAATCTATATCAGTAAAATCTGCAACTGTACTATAATGTGGATACGATGAAACTCTTTGCGGGAGTCCTACTGGTTCCCTTAAAGCAGAAGTAACGGCCCACCGAAACATTTGTTGTCAGAATTTTGAACATTTATTATAGCCTTCTTTTTCTTTATTGATGGTGGTAAGTCCATATAAGTGGAACCTCTCAACGGACTAAACTTATTGATATTTATTTCCAAATATAAAACGTTGCTCAATGTCCACCCTGAAATATGATAAAAATAGTAATTTATAACACTGTGAGGAATTAACAATAATCTTATTTTACCTGAATCGCGCTCCTGAAATTAACTCATTTTATTCTTAATCTCATCAATAAAATCTGCGTATAGCTCATATAAATTACTTCCATGGGTTATGACTCTATTTCGAGTATTAAACGATTTTATTTCTACAGTTTCCTTCGTCAAGAAATAATATAAACCATACAATTCCAAATTCACTTTCATAGAAGTATGTATTTAGAATACTATCCATAAGTGCTATCACTTTCTCCCTAATATTATTTGCAAATTCTTCCACATCAACGTATATGCGAGACGAATCACATACTTGATAACTTACTATTCTATCCCCGAACGTGCCAACACTCTTCTTTACACCATTATCGATTATTACGAACGCTTTAGTACGGTGTAAAGTACTGCGGATATGTGCAGTATAACAATTTGTTTCTACATATACATCACAGATATCACATTTCATTAATTCTACTTCGTTATCGCTAAATTTCATTCTCCTCCCTTTACAAGAAGTTAACATGTGGCGACTTCTGTTATCTCCTCGAGTAAACGTCTTTCCACAGTATTCACATTCAAACATATTAACTTATTATTTTCCAAATATGCACTGAATAGAAACAACACCTCCACTGTACCGGCTCAACTGTTGAAAAATAATAAAATTGACGTACAATACGTATTGTACGTCAATTTTATTATTTTTCAACTCTATATTTTTATCCCCAGAAGAAGCAACAAATTTTGTTGCGAAATATAGGGTTATTTAATAAAGGAGTTTTTTAATTGACAGACCGCTTACCCGATTTTAATTTATTTTATCAATATATTACAGTCGATAATTTCGTTTAAATTATATATATATATATATATATATATATATAAGTATATATTTCGTATGATTTGCTTTGTAATTTGTAGACAGCAATGTTTACATCCCCACTTACTATGCAATTTCATACATTCTAATTTAATATTTGTAAATATTTCATATAATAAAGCCGAAAAACTCCAATAATTTATCAAATGTTATATATATATATATCATTTAAGGCAGACAATAACATACAGAAAATAATTAGAAACAATAAAGGCAAAACAGCAAAGAATGTGGCAAAGTTTATATAGGACAAACAGAGAGAACGTTTGAAATTGTGATGAAGGAACAGATAAGATAAAAATAGGCTCTGCTTTCGAAAATCATTGTTTATTATCTAATCATAGATTTAATAAACATTTCAAACCAAAAAAAAAACTTATTAGAAAGTTTAAATATTGATTGATATTGATAATGAAAAAAAGATTAAATATTGATTGATGGTAAGGTAAATTTAATGTTAAATAATTAAGTATACTTGAATAACTCCACCCTTCTAAATTTAGGATGTTATTTCCCATCCCTTAATTCTTGTTAATATTAGCATATATATTCTCAGTTTAAATTTTAAATATGTAGTTTTCATCCACCTGATGAAGCCATTGTGTGGCGAAACGCTATTGTAGTGGTTTACAATAAATATTTTTAGAAAATCAAACAAGAATTAGTTTTATAAAAAATTAAATATTCCTCTTTAACATCAATACATTTTGCATTCGATGAAACTAGTACTTAAAGCAATAATGCCTCTTTTCCGTAGCACTCCAGGATCCAAGTTTTTATAATGTTCCACTGCTTCATCTGATTACATAGAAGTGATTCACATATCACACATTTTATCTTTAATTTTTTGAAGCAAAAAAAAATTACAAACTGATGTTTCGGGCATCCAGATACTCAGTTGTTAGTTTTGCTTGATGCGACGATGCTTTATCATGTTGTAAAGCCATCGATAACAACGTTTGCTCGTCTAACTGTTCATGTAACATGTTTTGGATTTAACTCATACCAATGCCCAATGTCGCCCGAAGCATTGCTGGAACAGCGGAAATATGCTCATCAGTAACAGCAGTTCTTAGGCGTCCTTCACGAAATTGATTAGTAGAAAAAAAACTATATTTTTTGAATTCGTTGTACCAATTACAAATTGTTACCTTAGATGGGGCTTGTTCGCCAAATGCATTTCTAAGCCGATCTTTACATGACGATTTAAAATCGTAAAAAATCATATTCCGGAAATATTCTCTAGCAAATTCATTTTTGGCTGAACACAAAATCTTTGAATTTTGATAATTAACAAACTATTAGAGCAAATCGAACAAATTATACGCTAATCCACTCGCAAAATTTTAAAAAGTAGCTGTCAAATAAAAACAAATTTAATTTTTTTTAGAAGCATGGCCACTCTAGATTTCTTGAGTGTTCCGTTCGTATTACAGATATTATTGTTCAATTTAAAGAAAGAATAAATAGAAACTGACAAAAGCCAAAAACTTTAAGTTCATTAACAGGTCACAGAACATATGTGTTTTTTTATATTAAACATGTTCAATAAGTATTTTTACAAGCTGTAATAATTAAAATAACATAAAGAAGACATTCTGAAAATTTTATAAAAAATAAAGTTTAAAACACCATAAGAAATGTCTGTATTATCGCATGTTTGCAATAAAATATCATGATTATCAACGATCAGATTTTGAGTGTGTAGCTAAAAATATATTCATATTAATTACATAGTAGAAAGTGGGTTATAGAGTACGATAAGATTCTTCCGAAATCAAAATCGATTTTATAAAATGGCCACCTACATTTTCGTAATTCATACATATACATATACAAAATAATATCTAGTAATTTATACGATAGCCAGGAAAATATATTTTTAGATATAATTCTTCTTTGTAAAGTTGAAGTTATAAATGGGTATTGAGTTTGATTCGACCATAACCAATATTTTTCTTTTTGATCGATTCTATTCTTTTCAAAATGATGCAGATAAACATATTATGTGGTTTATTGTAGTTTGCCCAGCTATCTAATCAGCGATAAATAGATATAAAAGATAGCAATAAAAATTAAAAACACAAAATATGTTATTTTAATAATATAATAATAATTTAATAACTTTAAGAAGTATTTTAAACATTTTGAAGTAGTATTTAAAACTACTAATTTACAAGAGAAACAATAATAATGAATAAGTGTTTAAATATGAATATAATCTTTTGTTGTCCTTGACTTTGTAAACGAAACATATTTATTTTGTTTATACGGAAAATTTATAACTGATCATATTTTTTTTAATTGCCAATAATTACGCTTTTTAAATTTCGATTTCGATTAATTGTTACTTAAAAACTACTTAATATTTATTAAATTATTATTTCTTATCTTTTAAATAAAATCCTATGTCTTAATTTTCCTGGTTCCATTTCCATTTCATTATGTTTAAATAATCTTGAATAGGACGGGTCTTTCAATTCATCCAAAGCTGATTTTTGATAAATGTCTTTTCATATTCTTGTTCTTTATGCATACACACGACAAAGTATAGTCTAACAAGCTTTGAAATATATATATATGCTAAGAGATTATACCAAAAATTAATTGAAACATAACGAACAACAGAAGAAGAATATGATGATATAAAAACGTGTATTCTTGAAGCTACAGACTAGGCTAGGCGAACAACAGAAGAAGAATATGATGATATAAAAACGTGTATGCTTGAAGCTACAGACTAGGCTATTGGAAGAATGCAGATGAATAACAAACTTGCCTGGCAGGATGAGGGGATAGAACAACAAATTGAAAACAAGAAACAACTTTACCAAAACTTCTTTAAAAGAACGACGACGTGACAAGAGAAAAGTCATCAAACAAAAGAATCAATCTTGGGAGAAAAAGTGCGAATACATAGAGCAACAATTAGGAAAAACCCGAAGCTCAGAAGCTTTGAAGACCAAAAAAACGGTAAAAGCATCAAACAAACAAGAATCTAACTTGGGAAGCATAACAAAAAAGACTGGGTACATCACATCAAAGACCTTTTGGAAGAATGTGTTGAATTTCTGAGAGAACAATATCAAATACGTAATTTAACTCATATAGATCTTCAATTAAAACAAGTACAACAATCCGTAAAAGACACAAAATTGAGAAAAATTAGAAGGATACACCCGGAATTCACAAAATATGGACCATATCAACCATCCATAAAGAAGGTTCAAAAGACGATCCCATGAATTACCGGGGTATAGCAGTCATCCTGGCAATAGGAAGAATTTATTCCCGAATTTTTAGAAACCTAATTGAAGAAGACACTGAAGATCAGCAATCGCAAGGACATACGAGATTCCGGGCGGGGAGATCTACGACGGATTACATTTTTACTCTGAAAATAGTATTAGAAAAGCGAACTCAGCGAAATAGAGATATACACATATAGCTTTTATCCATCTTGAAAAAGCTTCTGACAGTGTCCCAGTATAACCTTTATGGGAAGCAATGGAAAAGCTCCGAGATTAGACCAACATTAATTCGGACCATCCAGCGATATTACAAACTTATACTGCAATCAAAGTTGGAACATCGTTGACTGAGTACTTCAACACAACAACAAGACTACGACAAGGGTGTTGTCTGTCTCTACCTTATTTAGAATATACTTAGACCAATCCCCAAAGGGTTGGACACGCAAATGTATGCGATGTATGCGATAATACCCTATACTCTCTTTTTCGCAGATAATCAGCTAGTAATTGCAGAATACGAGGAAGATTGAAGTTATATAGTTAGAAAGCTGAATGAAGAGCTAGTGCATACTCTTCATCTAGCTTTCTAACTATCGGGCCTTACAATAAATCTGAATAAATGTGAATACATCGCTGTTGGCAGCCATAAAAACAACAACTTACCTTTGGAAAACGAAACAATAAAAAACGTTGACGAAGTTACATATCTAAGAATCATTTTCGATATGCAAGGAAACAACAAAGACGAGAACCAGGAAAGAATTGCAAAAGGTAGGAAAGCTATTGGGGCACTCAATTCCGTACTTTCGAAAGAAATATTAGACGAGACACCAAACTTCGTATTTACATCTCAATCGTTAAGAGTATTTCGATATATGGTTCAGAAGTATGGGATTTGAGTAAAAAGCTCCTAGTTAGAAAGATTTTCAGGTTTTAGTATGTATCGCGGTAATAATATTATACCGGGTGTACTTGAAATAAAAAGACAACGTATGGAAAATGGAAAGATATAATTATATAGAATATAAATCCAAAATAATTTCACAAAATTCCCTCTCATAAATTTCTATCACGCCACTTTGCAATTTATTTAGAGAATACAATCCCGGCATCCCGAATCCCGGGATCTCGAGATCCCGGCCGGGTTTTGATCCCGTAAATCCCGGGACTGTACTTGGCTAATCTCAGGATTTTCGGGATTGCCTGTTTGTATTCCGTAATCCGTTGCGCCTTGACAATGACAATGACCTTACCTAGATTATATTAAGGGCACTCGTAAACTGTGAACAGTAAACTGTAAACTGTAAACAGTTTACGTAACCAGTTTAGTAGCCAGAAGCAGAAGCATACAGTTATCGCAGACCTGAAGATGGCAAATGTGATTTTGCCGAAACGTCGTCCTGAAACCAGCACCGGTCTTTACGAAGACCAAACAGTGGAAACGCGGAAGAAAACCCGGAATCCAGTTAAAACATATATATAACGGATGTTCATTTGAAAAGTCAATCTAGTAGCATGTGATTTACTGAGAACATTTTGAAGTATGTCGTAAATTAAAATTTACTACTTAACCTACGAAGTCGTATATTTTGACAGTTTCATACATACAAATAAATAACAAATGTGATTGACATTATCAAATGTCATGTGGATTTACGTTTAGGGAACAACAAACATATACTAATATATATGCGTCTTATTCCATCAAAATTTCAAAGTAACCTAGATTGACTTTTCAAATGAACACACGATATATATATATATATATGAAAAAATGTGTGAAAGTCGTATCCATCCGGGATGTGCAGACGTCGACGTTTCATAGTTATTACTAATTGTCAATGCACCTTACCCAGAAATAGATACGACTTTCATTTCTATACTGCGTGTATATATACTAATGATGTTAAACGTAATGCTAATGAGAACACATAATTATTGAATTCTCACATACATGCCATTGCCGCTCTAATTCGTTGCATCAATTTCTACACATGACAAAATCACCTTTGTCTAAGAATGTAGCTGCAACGCGTCACGGCATCAACCGTCCAGGTTGTCCGGGAAAATGAAAAAATGTGTGAAAGCCGTATCCATCCGGGATGTGCAGACGTCGACGTTTCATAGTTATTACTAATTGTCAATACACCTTACCCAGAAATAGATATGACTTTCATTGCTATACTGCGTGTATATATACTAATGATGTTAAACGTAATGCTAATGAGAACACATAATTATTGAATTCTCACATACATGCCATTGCCGCTCTAATTCGTTGCATCAATTTCTACACAAGACAAAATCACCTTTGTCTAAGAATGTAGCAGCAACGCGTCACGGCGCCAACCGTCCAGGTTGTCCGGGAAAATGAAAAAATGTGTGAAAGCCGTATCCACCCGGGAAGTGCAGACGTCGACGTTTCATAGTTATTACTAATTGTCAATACACCTTACCCAGAAATAGATACAACTTTCATTTCTATACTGCGTGTATATATACTAATGATGTTAAACGTAATGCTAATGAGAACACATAATTATTGAATTCTCACATACATGCCATTGCCGCTCTAATTCGTTGCATCAATTTCTACACATGACAAAATCACCTTTATCTAAGAATGTAGGTGCAACGCGTCATGAAAGTCGTATCTATTTCTGGATAAGGTATATTGACAATTAGTAATAACTATGAAACGTCGACGTCTGCACATCCCGGATGGATACGGCTTTCACACATTTTTTCATTTTCCCGGACAACTTGGGCAGTTGACGCCGTGACGCGTTGCAGATACATTCTTAGACAAAGGTGATTTTATATATATATATATATATATATATATATATATATATGAGAACGCTGCCTTAGTAGTTTTTTTCTGCCTATATCGGGCCTACCAAATCGTTCGTACGCTCTTCTTCAGTAAGCGGTACAATGGTTTAGCTTCGAAGAAATCGTACTAGATAAATCGTATGGTTAACATAACACTTCCTATTAATGAGTTAATTAGAGACCGATATTGCGTCGTTCGCCGGGCTCTAGATCATATGCTGTAGCGTATTTTTGGGTGAGTTATTTATTATTTATACACATTTCGAATATCTTGAATTCATAGGCGTCACGAAATACAATTTTTCATTTTGGGGTTCACGTCGTAATTGACTTACAATATTTTAGATTTATGTTCTAGATAATTACATCTTTCCATTTATAATACGCTGTCTCTTTATTTCAAGAACAGCCTGTATACGAAATTATTTAAAGTTTGAGTTTCTATAACATACGTGAAAGTTGTCCTACATTGTAACTTAAAAATATAAAGTTCACCCACGCCACACCGCACTCCCAAAAATATTCTAATATTTTGATCACTAAATACACAAGAATGTTTGAAATGGTTCACAATACGTATGTAATGAACTTATGTCAACAAAATAATGTAAAGTGTGCACTATGTGTACTAGCGTATGCACCTAGACGTAAACAATCTGAACGAACATATTTATTTATGTCCTACTCCCGTCGCACAATATGTATGATCATAATACACTTATACCGGATGTTCTACTTATGTTTCAAAACAATCAGTGTGTAGGTACGTCGCACTAAAGTTATGTGGGTTTGGCTATAACATTTCTCTTTTAGACGCTTTTTATTGAGATACAGGGTATTGGAGCTTAACTAAAAAAATATAGATTTAGTTAATACTCAGAATTGAAAAAAAATTCTTTTGCAAACTTCCATCTAACATTTTAATTTTTTTCTGAAATGGTAAATGCTCCATTTCAGACCATTTATATTATTGCAAAACATAAAATCATCCACTTCAGAACAGAACCGAAGTAATTTCTTTTTCCTTGTGTAGTAATACGAGATATTGTTTTTTTATCAGTAGATTGATTTCTTTTAATCGGGAAACTATAAGTTATTATGCAGTTTTAGACTGATCAAGATTCCCTGCTAAATCATCTAAGTCATTTTGATTAAATGGTTTTGGTTCCAAGGAACAATCAAAACCACTGTCCTTACAATCGTCACTATCATTGATTTAATAATCGTTCTCGTTTTGATGATCCTGGAATGCACCTGAATGTAGATTTAATACATCACTGGACCTCAGAACAGGTCTTAAAAGCTCATCATTTACTAGGATAATTTCACTTAGAAAAAAGTTTTGCGGTTAATTCCTGATATTCGCAGCACAAAAATAACGATTTGGTAGTTTACGCCAGATTGTCTCTGTTTATGGAGTTTTGTACTTGAAAGAATGTCTTCTTATTTGCCCATAACCGCAAAGACTTCGCGCAGCTTTCATTCAGAATTTGACATCATCGTTAGTTTCTTTTTTGAAATTATTTGAAAACGTTTCTGATACAAACAATGACACTTTTAGAATTTTTTCAATTTAATTTTGTTTTTGTTTCCATCATAACCACGGAGAAATTGTATTATGTATTACGATTTATCATGAATTGCATTTCACTTACAATATAAATCACTAAATTTTGTTTTATGTACTTGCGTTTGAAGATAAAATAGTATATGTTATTCGGCGTAAAAGTGTCTTTATGTGCCTCAGCTGAATTTATTCTTTAAATAAACTTTTAGCTTCGTCAAAGCATGGTCACTGGTTAGAAAATTGAGTGGTAGCAACTAAATAACAAGCGACAATTCCCCAATACCTCCGAATAAAGTCGCTTTTTATATTGTAGATACTTCTAGAGCACCAACAGATCGTGCCCATACAATCGAAGTAAAGTAAAACTGGAAAATGCTGAAGTTTGTTAGTTGACCCATATCAAAGTTTTATGCTCAGTTCACTAATTGTAAGTCACGGCTGCACTATCGGAAATAAAGATTGGGAAGGTTCCTGGATCTGACAACATCCATCCAGAGTTTTTATTCATTGCGGTAAATACGTTAAAATATGGCTGACACAATACTTTATGAACATAATAGAAACTGTTAAAGTAGCACATATGCTTAAACGGCCGAAAATCATAGCAATACTAAAGCCAAGCAAGTCAGATAGCCAACCACACCATTGCATTGTTGAGTTGTATCTATAAATTGCTGGAGCATCTTTGTATATAACAGAATTAGCAGGAGAATGCCTGAAATGATAACTTTCGAGCAGCCATGTTTCAGACCTAACCGTAGCTGCACAGACTAGATTCTTTTCCTTTCATAAAGACAGGCTTTCAAATGAAGCTAAAAGCATCAGTTGCTTTTATAGATCTGTCAGTTGCATACGATGCTGTTTGAAGATAATCCTACTATTTCATGTCATAAAATAGTTAGCCTCGTGAACAATACACTTGCTAATAGAACGGTTCGAGTTATTATGTGTAATCTGAAGAGCAACTTAATGAAGTTTAATTAATAACGGCTTGCCGTTGTGTTGTCCCCCTGCTGTTTAGCCTGACACAATCTCACAAAAATTTGGCTACGCTGACGACTGGGCGATAGTTGCTAGACACAAGAGCATTGAAGAAACAAAAATAACAGTGACAAATGACCCTACCATATTGGGTGAATACTTTTGCAAGTGGAAACTAAAGCCAAACGCTACGAAAACGGAAGTACAATGCTTTTACCTAAACGATGCTCAGGCTAACAGAGAACTTAATGTGTACTTTGAAAATAGGCTGCAGCTCATGATCGAACACTCCATGTTTAAAATCGCTTATGGCGATAATTATTTATCGCAAACTCAAGTTTCGAGGGGCACTGACGATGCAAAAAAGGAGGGAAGATGTGAATGATCATAAACGCTTCCAAGTGCTAAAGATGGTCATCAGATAAAATAAATACAAAAGAATCTCGTTTGGAGAATTCAAAAATCGAAAGAATGCACATTTTTATTATGATTTCGATGGAATTATCCCCAAAGAATTAGTTCAAATGGCAAAACGGTTAATACCAAATATTATCTTAATGTATTGGAACGCTTAACATATCGTATTCCTTGTAGTCGCACTGAATATCGAGAACCAAACAGTTAGTGATTGTTGCATGATAATGCACCTTCCCATCGTTCGCCAATTATTACTAATTTTTTAATTAATTATAGTAAAAAAAATTTTTTACTATAATTTATCAACATTCAATGATCAACAATGAGCAACCTCATCACCATTGCAATCGGCAAAATAAATGTTATTTGATCGTTGCATTTTTTATGGTAGGGGAAATAAATCAAATGGTTTTGTCAAGATTTTTTAGAGGTTTCTTTAAAACCATTTCGGATGTTTTGAGGCAGACTGCATAACGCTTGCCATTACTATACTATAGTTGATAGATACAGCTGTCATGCGTTCCTACTAGTGTATGTATAATTTAAAATTAGGCTCGTTCAAAAAGTGCATAAAATGTGGATAATCTAGTTATAACATATTCACTAATTGTAAGTCAACAATTAAAACTCAGAAACAGTATTCGATTCGAATTAATTTACACGCAAAGAATGAAAATCTGGAAATCTGTTGACGATAGGCGATATGCCTTTGATATCCCAACGTATTAGATTCCGCAGTAGAATAAAACAAGCAGACATGATAGACTCTATAAACACGAACTCGGATTTAATTAGTATTCATCATTAAAAATGTATTATGAAATAAGAGATATAAAACAATTTAGTACTAAGATTGGTGATTTCGAAACTTTCGAAAATACACGCATTAAATAATTATGTCTTTATTTTACTTTTAATTTGAAAATAAAAATATATTTATTCAGTATATGTACCAAAGGAGTTTGCTGCATAGTATATACAAGTCGAATAACATTAGAATTTAAAACTCAATATTAGTGTTTGCATTATTTACATACAGGGCCTGCAGAGACATATGACGTTTTTAGAAAAATCAAAACTTCAGTCATTTTTCTAGTAAATAATTTTTTTATTTTTTTTAACAGAGTTTGCCATTTCATAATAATTTTAAAAAACTTTAAAAAAAACAATTAATTACGGAAGGTGATGTCTTCTGGGAGATGACCGTTTTTATCTATGCACTGCTCCAGTGGAGTAGTGAAGTTATCCCTACATCTTTGTAACATGTTGACCGCAATCGCACGAATTTCACGGGTGATAACAGCAGAAAACTTTGCAAGGGCTCTTAATGTAAACACGGGCCTTGAGGTACACCAATAGGAAGCAGTCGCAGGGGGACAGGTTAGGCGATCGTGAAGGCCATTCGATGTCCCCAGCAGCGAAGTGAGTTGCCCTGGGAAATGTTACCTTAACAAAACCATAGACTCCCTTGAAGTATGGCAAGTTGCCCCGTCTTGCTGGAAAAATTCCCTTCAAAAGGAAATACACCATCTTTTATAGGGGTGAAAGTGGAGATCGAAATGTAAAATTATCCGCACTGACCTGTCACTCAATCGTAGAATGCGAGCATGTTGCACTGCAGATCGGCGGGGACTGGCTTCCACAGCTGCTCTAAGTCGTTCCACGTTTTCAGGGGTTCTAACAGTTCTTACACCACTCTTAGGTACTCCAGCTCTCTACGATTTTGCTGCACGGCGGTTATTTATTTACCCATTTCAGTATAGTGTTTCGAGTAGAAACTCGTCCGTGTCTACCAACTTTAAATTCAGCAAGGAATTTGCGTCGTGTAGCTACGACGGAACACTCAGTTTCAATAAAAGTATTATACACGAAAAGGCAGTTTTCTAGTGACCACGGCTACATTGCAACTATACTGAAAAATGGCATCTTCCAACGGTCACATATCAACCATTCTGAAAACATTACACTCCTATGCCTTGTTATACGCGTTTCAAAAACATCATATATCCCTGGGGGACCCTGTATTATACGAGGGCGGGTTGATTAATTAGCGCGATCGTACAGAAACAAAGGAATAATGTAAATAAACAAATTTTAGTTTTCTACTTAATCTCCTCTTAATTCGATACATTTGGTCCATCTGTGTGCAAGCTTCTTTATTCCGTCTTGAAAGTGATTTTCTTCTAAGCCTGCAAAACAATCATCCACTGTTAAAGTTAGCTCTTTGTTTGAGCAGAATTTTTTGCGTACGAGAAAATCTTTAATAGATGAATAGATGAAAGTTGTCTGGTGAATATGGGGAGTGTGTTATTAATTCGAAGCTTAATCCATTTTTTTTTGTAGCAACCGTATTGGAATGCACAGGTATATTATTACGGTCAAAGGGCACTTAGTCATTCCTGGACACTTTTCAGCGATAGCTGTCATCAAACGATCTAGAAGATTTGCGTTATATTCGCCGTTTACGGTCTTGCCCTTTTGAAAATAGTCCATCGACGATATTCCTTTCGCATTCCAAAATACCGATGCCATCACCTTTCCCTTCGATGGAACTGTCTTGGCCTTCTTTGGAGTTGGTTCTCCACGTTTGGTCACAATATTTTGTAACAAGTAACAAATCGGCACAAAAAATCTGTTGTGTTGAATTTAAAATTTTCTAAATTATTCATCGATATTTCACAGCGAACACGTCCTTGTTCCGTCGCACACACTGGTATTTGACCGATCTAGTCGGCCAAAAACTAATTTTCCAGAACTACTCCCATGTAAAAAATAAGAAGTTATTTGGAAAACCAGGTAATCCCTGTAATCAACGCTATTGTTCATTGGTCCTCACCCCATGCGATAACTGCTATAATAGTCAGTCGTTAAATGGACGTTTTATCGAGTAGTTATTTTAAAGGATTTTTAGCGCGAAAAAGGTATTTTCAAAATTCGTGAAGATTTTGTGTGGTGTTCTGAAGATCAATATTTAGCTATGGATTCTGAAATTGCAGGTAAGAACCTTTATTTTCGTAGATAAATTATAAATTGTTATTTGTTAATTACATATTTTATTTGCTGTTAAAAATATGTCCTTATATATTTTACTGAAATGCATTTAAACTTGATGTGTATTGTCATACCATACGGTGGGATACGGTATTATTTTTTATTTCAATGAAAAGTAGATCGTATATGCTTTCTAAAAAATATAAATTTACGGGCAACCTGAGACCAACTTTTAATTTATAGGCTCTTAAACTCTATAGTGCAAAGTGTTAAATTACATATTTAACAATTTTTCTTGTTTCAGGGCAATCTGGCATTATTAGGATAAAAATTAAATTACATATTTAACAATTTTTCTTGTTTCAGGGCAATCTGGCATTATTAGGATAAGTAATTGGAAAGAATTATTTGAGGTGATGAAGTCCCAAAATGATTTAGATATTAATGGGAAGTTAGTTTTTGCCGAAAATTATTTGATGACATTGCAATCCTATAGGGAAGTCCAGATGAATGAAATAAAGCGTAAATAAAAATATATAAACGTATAAATTCCTTTTTTTCATTAATTCAAACATAATTTAATAAAACATAATAGATTTATCAATTTTAACCAATAGAAAATTTTGGCCAGCTAGATCGATCAAATACCAGTCTGTGCATCTTCAGTAAACGCGGCAGTAAATCATGGACTTTTTCCACCATTTTTGGGCTTGTAGCTGTTTTCGGCCGTCCACTGTGAGCATCACCTTTTAAACTGCTCCTGCCACGCTTAAATTCATTTCTCCATTTTCTTCCGGTTGTATACGAAGGACAACCCTCATCATGGATTTCGGTAAAGGATACGCCTTTCTTTAAAAGCTATTTAATCACAGCACAATGATCAAAATTATCTATTTACACTTAATTAGTAGCAGGATAAAATTCAAAAAATTGTTTCCGAAACCCGCTTCTTTACAAATTTACAAACACTAACAGTAAATTGCACATCATTTATCAAAATATGATGTGTATTTTTTTGATTTCACGGTCTACTCTAGGCGATCGTGTAAATAAGTTAACCCGAGGGCGGGTTAGCTTATTAAATATGTATTTTACTTAAAAATGATAAATCTGAAATTACTTGAAATAAAACTAACGTAAATCAATTTCTTAAAACTAAACAGTGGCTGTAATTTAAATAGTAAAAAGACATGCACATCAATTTTACTTACTCTCTGAAGTCTCTGAAGGAAATAATCAAGGTAAATTAAAATTACGTATTTCAGTAGTAACTAACATGTAGTTATTTTTTTTTATATTGATGTAAACTTTTCCACGTTTTTCTAAAAATAAACTATAAAGCTTTTTATCCATATATTTTGATATGACACAAGACATTAAGTAGCTAAATATATCTGAATCAATATTCCGAATTCATAATAAGACATTAAAGCATGCATCAACTATATTCAGAAGTCAATGTAGCAATAAATATATTTCTTGATAACTCAGGTAATGTCAAATGAAGCTATATTTGTTCCACATATAGATGTATTTTGAGCGAAAATATGTAACTAGATGCCTGCAAAAAATGTGTGTCAATTCTAACAAATAAGAAAGTAATATAAACACCATAACAGATTAATATCAGAAATAATACTATAAATTTCCTGATCTAAAATATTTGTAAGAAAACAGATTTAAATTTGCTAATAGATTTATCAAAAAAACTCATGTACAATAATATTTTTTAATAAGAAAGGGTTAAACAGATTAAAAGGGTTAACATTTAATTAAGATAGCATTCGTAAACGATTAGCAGATGATTAACCCCAGTCTTGAAAGTAATCAAAAACGAACGATCTTTTTAATGAATTTATTCTAGAATTAACTTTGAAAAGAAAACTTTGTAATGAGGATTGATAAACACTTTAATATCATATCTGGTATTAAATTTTCATATTTCTCGTACTATTTATTCTGTATTAGTATTTTAGATTACATTAAACCTGAATTTCTGAAATACTTGTAATTTGAACACAACGTTACTAAATGGACGCAAGAAATAAAGGAATTTTTTTTTGATAAATCCTTATAAATACCTAATACGATGCTGTAGTAATATGTAATAAACATTACAAAAATAAAATAAAAAAGACACGCTTGACTGCCTGGGAACAGTTCCCCCCCGCAAAGTGTTGACACAGCCAACATTCCTTCCACCCATCGAAATAAACACATAAACATGTTCGAAAGCGGTCTACCTGCTAATGCAAAAGTTTAATTTTAGTTAGAAATGCGTAACAAATACATCACAATATTAAAATATTATGACGTTAATACGCCACAAAAATTTAATGCAAGTAGATTTATTACAATATCGTTCTCTTACCATTTTTAACATTTAAATAATTTTTTACAGTCTTGAGAAGGTATTATATATAGTACCGAAACGTTAAATTAGATATTGTTTTAATTACCCGGCCGCTCCCAAAAAATATTACTTTTATCTCGAATTATAATTACGGCCAAGAAAATAAGAAAGTCCTTTTAATACTATATATATGACTAGTATTTTGTTAAATATAGACGCTAGTATTGCTATTATGAATTAAGGGCATTAATATAATGTTTATGGGCGAGGGCGACGAGTTTAAAAAGTCGAAGGCCGCTAGGCTCGAGAGCTTTTAAGTCGCCCGAGGTCATAGACATCAAGTAATGCTCGTGGTACATACAATATTGTATGTCTTACCACCAGTTCTATGCCCTCGAGAAGAATAATTTAATATTGATATGATTGAAGTTTATCGTTATGAGTGGTTCATGAATTTGGTAGCTAGCTAAACTATTAGCAAACAAAAGTTTGTTTTGCACAAAACGCTGACAAAAGGAAATTATGAACAATGGGGAAATCATTGAAATTCCCGAACAAATTCTGAAAAGGGCTGCGAGAACAATGGAAAATATACTGCCCCGAAAGTCAAAAGGATTACATGAACTGGAATTTGACAAATTTCGAAAATGGATGACAAGCAATGGTGTTGCACTTATTAATGAAACAGTTTTGTTGGGATATTTTGAAGAATTGGTATGTCGTTATTGTTTTCAGTATTACAATTTCTTGACTTATTTACAGTCTGAATTGTTTTCTCCAAATTCGCTCTGGACAAAGTTTTCTATGCTCAAGAAAACATTACTACTGAACCAAAATATTGATATTGGAAAATACCCTAAGTTAGCAGCCTATTTAAAAAAAGGATCTAAAGGATATGAACTAAAAAAATCTAGGTTCTAACTCGAGGGAAAGTGGTAAAGTTTATTCAGAAAGCACCAAACGAAACGTATCTTATAATAAAAGTGGCGCTGTTATTTTAGATAGTAGGAGGTTGCAGGCGGGAGGAATTAGGGAATATGTTATTTGATCATATAGACAATAAGGGTGAGGTCATTGTTGTGGCCATACCCGAAACGAAAACCGACAAGAAACGTATTTTTACCATTATTAATGAAGAAACAGTGAAGCTGATAAGAAAATATATATCATTGCGACCACAAGGCTGTATGTTACGGAAGCACTTTATAAATTATAGAAACGGCCGCAGCTGTATTTAGGCTGTTGACAAAAGGTGTTTGGAATGAACCTGCTACCATAGCAAAATATTTATGTTTGAAAGATGCCGACGAATACATAGGTCATTGTTTGCGAAGAACATTAGCCACCTTAATAGCGGATGCAGGGGCTAGTATGACTACATGAAAGAGACATGGAGGTTGAAGTAGTTCCAGCATTGTGGAAGGATATTTAGAAGACAGTATCGCATCCAAAAATAAAGTCGCGAAGCTGGAGAGTCTTCAATATCAAATACCGCAACTTTTCAATTAGGTAGGAAAAGTTTTTCCATTACTGGTAGATTTAATAATTGTTATAAATAAAGTGACAAATTTCAACTTCGTCTTTGTATTGTACTAACCTATAGCAACCTTTAATGCCCTTGAGCATAATTTTCCATTTTATGCCTGCGTATAGAAGTTTTTAATAGCTGATAATGGTATTGGTAAGACATAAGATTATTAATTTTTTATTATTATACATAATACTATTTTGTACTGTCATGATTCTTACAGCGATGTAAATTAGGGGTGAATATGTGTAATAACATAGATAACATAGAACAGATATACTGTAGTCGACAAATTTTAATTTCTGTTACATACACATACATTAACATGCCCTATTCCTTAACAAACACTTGCCGGGTGTACAACACTTACTTCTCTACGTGCGTGTATTAATACATACACAACATGCATGCTTTTACAGCTCAAGAAAAGACACAAATCATAAAGTATTACGCCGGTAGACACCTCAATGTACCTATACCGTGCCTTCATAATAGGTTGTAACCCACGTGACTTGTTGCAATGTTGGTTGCATACATTAGGATTGGCAATCCTGCATAATAAGTTCCTAAACTCAAATGTTATGTTATGACAGTTTTGTACGTTTTGTGTATTGTGTCAATTAGATTTTCTTTGCATTAATTTTATATTTATTTCGCGTTAAAAAAGTCAGTTCTTTGAAGAGCTATTGAAGATATTCTAACTTTTGTGAAGGTTAGTTATCTATTAATAACATTGAATGTATGTATAAATAAAATAATTTCATTTTAGGTTATAACCTCCAAAATGGCATTTACCGTCGAACAAGATGCATTCATTTTAGTGGCCCATTATAGAAGTGCTACACAAGATGCCGAAGGCAATTGGAGTTATTCACTTCCAAGTTGTATAGATAAATTTATACAACGCTTCCCAGATTTTGACTTTGATTATGATTCATTTCGACATCGTAGACATATTATAACACATCGTTTTGAGGATAAACATTGTATTTGTAAAGGGAAATCGACTGGGAGGCCCACCAAATTAACTGAAGCTGTTGTAGATGATATTCGGCAGCGAGTAGAACATAGCCCTCATAAATCAGTTAAAAAACTATCTCAGCAAACAGGTATTTCATATTTATTTTTAATTGTACAAAGTTAACATTCAAAAAAATGTTCTTGTAGGTCTCTCAGTTGGAACATGTCACAAAGCATTAACAAAAAAGATACATATGCATCCTTATAAAGTTACTGTTGTTCATCAGTTACATCCAGTCGATTACGATAGGCGAATTAGATTTTGTGAATGGTTTAATAATCGAATGAACGATGATCTCCTAGATTTAACTTTTTTTAGTGACGAAGCATGGGTACATCTTACAGGATACGTAAATTCACAAAATTATAGATCTTGGGCTACAGAAAATCCACACTAACTAGTAGAAACATCATTACATCCTTTAAAAGTAGGAATATGGGTGGGAATGTCGAGAAGAAGAATTATTGGGCCAATTTTCTTTTACGATACCATTACTGCAGCAAGATATCGAGGAATATTAAATGAATTTATTAATCAGCTGCATGACGAAGAATTAGAAAATGGCTGGTTTCAAAAAGATAATGCACCTGCTCACACGGCCAGAGATGTATTATTTAGAGTTCCTTAATATTATTTTAAGCACTTCATAATTCAATAATAACAAAATCTATAATGTGTATGTACTATTTATTATTCCAAACCATTACATTAAAGTCTACAATCCATTATATCTAACATCAACTCCCGCGTGTCACATGATTGAATCTATTCACGCGTGACATGTAATGCCAACCTACATAACACAAGAGACACACACCACTATTTGACAGAATTTTACGACGATAGACTGTTTAATTTATGGCCACCCGTTCTCCCGATCTTACTCCGCTTGATTTTTACTTATTTGGACATTTGAAAAATAGGATATATAGAAATAGACTACATAATTTACAAGAACTAGAAGCAGCAATTGTGCATGAAATAAATAACATTACGCAGAATGATTTACATAATGTTTTTGAAAATTTAAAACGTAGGGTGAATATTTGTTTACAACAAAATGGTCATCATTTCCAACATTTATTATAAATATGTTATTATGAAAAAGCTTTCAGTACGTTAGCTCCTCATAAAATGTGTTTGTACAGAGGCAAAATTGACAATTTTTTCATTATTAACTGTAAATAAAATGTATGCTATTAAAATGATAATAAACACTAGTGTTTTAATTGAATAAACATACAACTAAAATTTATTTTTATTATTCCAAGAAACTACTTACGTTTCAATTAAAATAAAATTAAAAAACATCTGTCAAACTATTTTGAACTAGGAATATTTGTATAGTAGTAGTACCAATCTGTAATGTTGGTTGCATATATATCATGTAACAACAAATAATTAAGGCTCTGTACATACCCGATATCCACAAAAATTAAATGTATGGGCTGGTATTTTCAATAATTCTATTGTCGTTTCTTTTTATAGGGACTGCATAATATAAATGAAATGCGAGAAAAAATATTGAGAGCATTCTTAACATTAACACCTGATATGCTTATGATATTATTGTCGGAGAAGAGTTGATTTATTTTCTTTTCATAAGAGTTGCATTCATTTTCTTTTACATAATTTAGAATTAATATTTTATTTATACGCGGAAAACATAAGCTTTGTTGTAACACTGTTTGATAACAAACAATATAGCTGTGTGCTCAAGAGAAAAAGAGAGCAATTGATATAATCAAACAGGCATTACTGTAGTCAGGTGTTGGATGGTTGACCGGTAAAAACAAAGTTTGTATATGCAACGTTGTTAAGTTGTGTTAATATTTTGTCATTGAGCACTTTTTAGGTTGTTTCATAAATTTAAATGACAAAAAACAAAATGAAAACCCCAATACTAATAATGGCAGTTATGATATATAATACTCTAACAACATTGTGATGGTTAAGTAACATAATATATCCTAAATGCTGCTATAACAGGGCCCATGTGTTACCTGTGTAACTTGTTACCTTTAGGTTTCTGCGCATGAATGACTATGACATGCCTTGTTTTGAATCGCAAATAGACTATACAAGGTCAGTTAGTCCGGCTTATCCACAACGAAAGATAAAGAAAGAAGGTATTTTATTATACATATTACTATCTTTACATCACCTCTTAAGAATTCCTACCCCGTGTAATTAATTTTTTACCACAACTTATTTACTATTTTCCCACAATTGTATTGTACAAGCAACCACTTTAGTACCTTAATAGCTGTCACCAGAGTAACTATCGTTTGTGCCAATTAAATGTCAGCTTTGATTTGAGGTAGCTGTAATTGTATTGGTTATGTTAGCTAAAAAAACTAACATTTAAATCATGTCGAATAACACTTCAAATAGAAACTGACATTTAATTCATGTCAAATAAAAATTATAATCGAAACTGACATCCAACCAACATATAGAACCAACAACAGGCTGAACCTATCAAAGACAGTGATCCTTCCAACAATGGCCATTCCTTATCTAAATAATTTTTGCTCATATGGTAGTATACAGTAAAAACGTGTTTACTGAAAATATACAAAATTATCTGATTGGCGTTTTACGATAGAAGTAAGTGGGGCGCCATTAATTTGAAAGACTTCAAAATAACACAACTGACATAAGTGAATGTGACAGCCGACCTATCTTGCGACCAACTAACTTGCATCCCCACTATATTCCCTTATTGCCATATATTCCAACCTCGTGCGTTTTCACTGTATACTATATATTTTTCTCAGCCGATATTTCAAATACCGGCGAACAGTATTGCACCTGAGATTATGTTTACAGATAAGCTGAACATATTTATACCGACCAGGGAATAGGCAAAAAGTCGCTCGATCGATTGTGGTGCCGACACCTGGTACACGGATGGAATCGGCGCGTAGGTTCAGGTGTGCCCCAGAAGAAAGATATCGTTAATTCTGGGGAAACATACAACGGTTTTCCAGGCTGAATTGGTTGTAGTCGCAGTCTGCTCCGAGGAAATTTCGGGCGGCCGTCTACGCGAACAAAAAAGCTATTAAACCAATTATGAATCCACCTACCAGCTCTAAACTAGTGAAATATTGTAAACAGGTCCTAAATAGACTGGCACAAGACAATACTGTGTCGGTGATATGGCTGTCAGGACATGAGGGAACTAAAAGTAATGAGATCGCCGACGAACTGGCCAAGGAAGGTACTAATAGGAGCTTCATAAGACCAGAACCTGTATGTGGAATCGCTAAGAATTCCGCTAGAAAGGAGATATGGTTATGGCTAGAAAGAGAACATAAAAGAAATAGAGGCTTTCAACGTATTTTTTCTTGTAATTACATATTTGTATCTATTTTCCTGCCCTGTTTGTACTTACTTTTATGAAATCTATCTTTTTGTGGTTAGTTTAGAATCCCTTTTATGTATGTTTCCGCTAATTCTAATTAATACAATTTTTTAATGTTATATCGACAATGTCATCATAGACATTGTCACTGTTTGAACTAATTTTTTAATAATTGTTGCGTTGATACTAAAAGCCCTTATTGTCTCATCCTAAACAATACGCTAAAATGCCTTGATAGTTCTTCTCTTTGCTATGCATAAACCGTATATTTTGTTTTTCAGCTCTTCTCGTCTATTTTTTATTAACTCATTTACTACGACATCTAGTCCTGAAGATTTTCTCTGCTTTAAATTCTATCACTGACGCTTACTGTACTATGCTGCAAAGCTTTGCAAAAACCGAAATGAATAGCTTACAAGGTTTCTTTGCTGAATATATCGTAAAAATTAAATTTTTAAATACATATTTGTTATTTTGTTTTTTTTTTAATTCTTGCGATTTAAAATATATTTATCAGAATAATTGAAACATACATGAGTAGGTAAACCCCATCAGTTTTGTATAATACAAAGGTATTTTTAATAATATAAAATATTATTAAAAATCTGGTGTGAAGAACACAAATGCAGGTTCACTATTAATATTTTCTGTGAACGTGTCCGAATATATCCTATCCCCAGAGACGTAGATACGTATTTCACCTTTCTACAGGCTCATCGGTACGCCCCTGCTAGAGAAAGAATATTCCCAGACACATTCACAGAAAAGAACCACATCGCCCTATCACCGTAATTATCCAGACCGAGCGCAGAAGTAAATCGGCGCTGCCTGTTGTCAGACAGCCGAAGTACCTCGCATACCGTCCACATAATTTCACATAAGTTCACATAAGTTCACAGAAAATATTAATAGTGAACCTGCATTTGTGTTCTTCACACCAGATTTTTAATAATATTTTATATTATTAAAAATACCTTTGTATTATACAAAACTGGTGGGGTTTACCTACTCATGTATGTTTCAATTATTCTGATACATTACACATGCGGTTAAGCCGTAGTATGAGTGAAGGCACAAACAAAATTCAGTTTTCTAGAGAGATTGGCTGTGCCAACCTTTGGAAGGGCGTCGTTACTTCACATTAATTATGTGGACGGTATGCGAGGTACTTCGGCTGTCTGACAACAGGCAGCGCCGAATTTACTTCTGCGCTCGGTCTGGATAATTACGGTGATAGGGCGATGTGGTTCTTTTCTGTGAATGTGTCTGGGAATATCCTTTCTCCAGCAGGGGCGTACCGATGAGCCTGTAGAAAGGTGAAATACGTATCTACGTCTCCGGGGATAGGATATATTCGGATACGTTCACAGAAAATATTAATAGTGAACCTGCATTTGTGTTCTTCACACCAGATTTTTAATAATATTTTATATTATTAAAAATACCTTTGTATTAAAATATATTTGTATTTAGTTCACAAAGTTTCTTAGGAAGTCTTTTCGAAATTACAATAACAAATAGAATCAGCCTTTATTAAACATTAGATATACCATAATAAATATAATATTTTCTTAGCGGCAACATACTTTAATAATTTTCAAAGTAATACGTTGTTGCTGTTTTGACTGAATTTTAATTTGTCTAAATTATAATAATAATGATAAAAGTAATCGTTTGTTTTCAACGGGAAACTCAACGTACAATAATGTGTTATATAAAAACAATTACAATTATAAATTTCTAATAATATTAATAATTACATTCAACGAATTATAGTTATGTCACACAAGATTGAGAATCAACTTACTGCACATGATATTAAAACGTGACCTGAGCATTATATTAATTCTATTTGGTGCGCAATAAAAGAAGTTCTGTTTGCGAATATTTATTCTTGGAACATTAAAATTAACTTTATTTAATAAGAAAATACAGTCGATGATATTGTGGAAAATTTTATAACAAAATTTGATGCTATTTACATTCCTTCTAAGTTCAAGAAATGTGAAATGAAACCTATTGGGCATAAATTTATAGTCACTTTCTCTCTTTCTGAATAAACACCATCTTCCAAAATATTTTAAAAATCGACGTTGTATAGATTCAGTTAGATTAATATGTACAGCATAAATTGGATACCAGATTAGTGGATCCATATTCCAATTTAGATCGATGCATAAAAAAAAGGTTATCAAAGTGTGTAATTATGTGGACGGTATGCGAGGTACTTCGGCTGTCTGACAACAGGCAGCGCCGAATTTACTTCTGCGCTCGGTCTGGATAATTACGGTGATAGGGCGATGTGGTTCTTTTCTGTGAATGTGTCTGGGAATATCCTTTCTCCAGCAGGGGCGTACCGATGAGCCTGTAGAAAGGTGAAATACGTATCTACGTCTCCGGGGATAGGATATATTCGGATACGTTCACAGAAAATATTAATAGTGAACCTGCATTTGTGTTCTTCACACCAGATTTTTAATAATATTTTATATTATTAAAAATACCTTTGTATTAAAATATATTTGTATTTAGTTCACAAAGTTTCTTAGGAAGTCTTTTCGAAATTACAATAACAAATAGAATCAGCCTTTATTAAACATTAGATATACCATAATAAATATAATATTTTCTTAGCGGCAACATACTTTAATAATTTTCAAAGTAATACGTTGTTGCTGTTTTGACTGAATTTTAATTTGTCTAAATTATAATAATAATGATAAAAGTAATCGTTTGTTTTCAACGGGAAACTCAACGTACAATAATGTGTTATATAAAAACAATTACAATTATAAATTTCTAATAATATTAATAATTACATTCAACGAATTATAGTTATGTCACACACACAAGATTGAGAATCAACTTACTGCACATGATATTAAAACGTGACCTGAGCATTATATTAATTCTATTTGGTGCGCAATAAAAGAAGTTCTGTTTGCGAATATTTATTCTTGGAACATTAAAATTAACTTTATTTAATAAGAAAATACAGTCGATGATATTGTGGAAAATTTTATAACAAAATTTGATGCTATTTACATTCCTTCTAAGTTCAAGAAATGTGAAATGAAACCTATTGGGCATAAATTTATAGTCACTTTCTCTCTTTCTGAATAAACACCATCTTCCAAAATATTTTAAAAATCGACGTTGTATAGATTCAGTTAGATTAATATGTACAGCATAAATTGGATACCAGATTAGTGGATCCATATTCCAATTTAGATCGATGCATAAAAAAAAGGTTATCAAAGTGTGTATATTACGAGTCCCTCCAATTTCTCCAAATGAATCCGTCAAATTTAAATGCTCTAGGTATCGCCTCATTAATATGTCCAATAAATTGAAATTTGGTGTTAAATATAATCTCCAAATACTTTAAGCACAAGTAGCGATCTAATATTTCAAAATCAATAATATAATTATATCTACGTATTTTCTGTTTTCAAGTGTGAGATACCACTTTACATTTATTAACATTTAAGGAAAAATGGTTGCTGGAACACCAATTAGTAACAAAGGAAATGTCCTTTTGTAGTATTTCACAGTCTTCGAAAGAATTGGTTTCCATATCATCAGCAAGGAGAAGCTGTTCACAAGAAATAATCGATCATACGTCATTGATATAGACTAGGAATAATAATGGACTAATACTTGATCCTTGGGGTATGTCTGATGTCTAAACACAGTAGATCTGAAGTTGAGATATTTAACATGTTAGTTCCTTCCAAATAAATATGATGTTATTAGTTGGATTAGAGGATGTGAAAATTTTATCTGCTTAAGTTTTTCAAGATCATAATTATCAATCTGGTCAAGAGGTTTTTGGAAGTCCGTATATATCACGTCTACTTGACTCTGCTTATCTAATGTTTCTGGTACATACTGAGCAAAGCAAGCAAGATTTGTTGCAGTTGATTGTATGTGCATAAATCATAATTGTTCATAATTTAAATGCTGCATATAAATATTATTTCCTCATATAAAAACAGATATAAGTTATTTTCGGTAGGATCAAGATTTATTTGCGCTTCGTTTTCTTATTGAATATTCATAACCTAAGAGGTGCTATCCAGAAATTCCTGGAATGTGAAAAGAGAACACAATAAATTGTTCTTACAAGTTTTTCACTACCATCCCCTTCAAAATACTCTCCTTCCGCATGAACACACCGATCCCAGTAATTTGTCCATGACTAGAAGTAATGCTGGAAGTCGGCACGTGTTAACGTGTTCAATACTGTCTGCGGTTCAGCCTTGATCTCCTCAATCCTCTCAAAACGGCGCCCTTTGAGCTTCGATTTCAACTTCGGTATTAGGTAGAAGTCGCAAGTGGCAAGATTTGGGGAGTAGGAAGGGTAGTACTGCCGTTTTTTTTTTGAGGCTAGAAACTGACGCACAACAAGTGACAGATGGGTTGAAGCATTGTCGTAGTGTTGCTCTGCTTGACAGGCCGCTTGCATCGTACGACAAGTCGCCAATGTTACAAATGTCATAGATTTTTCTCCTTCGGTCTTGCATTTTATGGCGTGTTTTCCGTCGATGGATGACCGGAACGCTCATCACTATCAACCGACACATGTCCATTTTTAAAATGGTTGTACCACTCATAAGTTTGCGTCTGGCCCAAAGTATCCTCACCAAACGCTTGTATAAGCATTTTCAGAGTTTTCTCTGCTGTTTTGCCAAGTTTGAAGCAGAATTTAGTGCACGTTCTTTGCTTTTTCACATCAGACATTGGCTTGTCGCAGAACAACTCAAACACAACTCAAAAAATATTTTTAAGAAACCTGTTTGCCACCACCTAGCAAAGTACCGTTTGACAAACTTAGTATAGACGTTGCTCAAACCATCTAACGCTATAGAGTTGTACTATCATCGCGCGCCATCATCAAATTCTGGGAATTTCTGGATAGCATCTCGTATTTTTGTTCTATAATATTAAGGCATCATTGTTTGATAATTATATAATAATTTTTTTCATATACAATATTTGTTAATAATATATAATTCCAAGCTTATTTAAAAATGTAATTATTAGAATAAATGTCTTGTAATAAGTAGTTTCCAAAAATTATGAATAAAGTGTCCAAATTACAAGTTCCTTTTGTCAAATTTATCATTAAGACGTGTAACCATATACCATACGTATGTAATATCTACTTAATATAGAACATCTAAAACCTAAACATAGCAAGTTATTTCTGGAAGTCCTCTAATTTTCAATTAAGATGGAAATGTTACAGACTAATTTAAGAACAAATATTTTATTGAAAGTTATAGCTAAATGCAGTTTCTATTAAATTATTTTTAGAAAACAAATTTTTGTCAATACGTTTTTGTCAACAATTATGTAATAAGAAAGAATGCTAATCTCGTATAATACAGTATATGAGATTAATACATACATATAATTAATTACGGAAAGCTACCACAAAACTAAAAAAATCTTAGCAATTGATAGCCCCAATAGCAGACGAAGAAAATATTAAGTGAGCAAGAAGGGACTAGAAGAAAGTAAAAGCTTTTGTAAAACAATTCGTTAAAACTCCTCAACCCAATCCACTAGAACTTGCAGCAAAAAACTATATTAAAATTGACTTTCAACATAAAATCTTTTAAAATTAAAGGAGTTTAAAGAGTAATAAAACTAAAATAAACCCTAATTACAGGCAAAAGTACTCCAGGAAACAACTAATAAATATTCATTCAAATTTTTAATGCGATTTTAAGAATTGAATACTTCCTCAAATAGTGGAAAATTGCAAATACTGTTACGATACTCAAACTGAGAAAAAAAAACCGATACTGTAAGATCATATAGGTCCATTAGTTTACTGCCTATGCTACCTAAAATATTTGAGAAAATCTTCTTTAAACCAATAATAGAGGAACAACAGTTGATCCCTAACCACTAATTTGGATTTTGAAACAAATATAGTACCTTGAAATAAGTACATCGTTATAGTCAAAAAAGTCAGTCAAGATTTCGAAATACGACGCTTTTACTCTATCGCATTTTCGGACATTAGCCAAGCTTCACACTAGTGATTTACCAACAAAAATGTATACAACAGTTCGGCACTTTTGCTGATGACATTGTGTTAGCAGCAGTATCCCACTAAAATCCAAGCAAAACATCACAAAATCTGCAAAACAAATTAAACAAGATCCAGAATTGGTTGCCAGTTAGTGCAAGCAGATGACGTAAAATATTTTGGTATACATTTCGGCTGAAGACTGATGGCGAAAACATATTTTTATCGAATAAAAACAGCTAGGTTTAAAACTAAGGCAAATGTATTGGTTAATAAGACGCAAATCTCAATTAACCATTGATAGTAAGGTGCTGCTTTACAAAATTATGCTTAATTAATACCCTGATCACTTTCTTCTGTGAATTTAAGTAGTTTTAACTCCTCTGCATATGTCTACAAATTGTCATTTGCTATTTGTTTTGTATTTGAATTGTATTTTTTATTTTTATTAGTTACTACTATTTTTTAACAGTACATTATATGTAATTAGATTAGGGTACACTGAATGTATTTACTTAGGTTATGGTTTGTCCAGTAATTGGAATATTTCTGTTGGACAATAAAGAATATTATTATTATTATTAAAATTGTTTGGATGAATGCGATATAATTCAACGGTTCCAAAACAAGGTGATTCGAACAATGGTTGATGCGACCTGATATATGTCAAATAAGGCTTTACAATGCGATATTCCAATAGCTATTGTTAAATAAGTGATCAAGGAAATACAGTGTTTGTTATCGTAAGAGGTTAACTGTGCATTCAAAGTGTTTGCAAACCAGTTGCTAATACCTAATGATGAAATGCGCAAACTTAAAATGTTTAGACCTACGGATCTAACAGCTAGATTTAGTAGTTTACAATGAAATTAGTCTAAGTATATGGGGTATAGGTTACTGAAACAATATCCCTTCATGTCATTATTTACATAGTCAGTGTTGAAGCATATTGGCTTCGAGCAGATGGCAGATTTCTGGGAGATAAAAAATAATATAACAAAAATCAACTACTTGTTCATAATATAATACTCCTTTTATCACAAATGTCGCAGAATATTACGCACTATTTCTACACGTAACTAAGAAACAATATTTCTTATGCAACTATAGCAATTTTACAGTAAGTAATTTTTAAATAGATTTTTATCGGCCAAAAACGTTCTTACCACAAAAACACTTTTTTTAGATTTAAGATTGTGAATTTATCACTCATAAATCGATAGTGTAACGTTTAATGCTATAATATGTATAAGATTAAATCTCAACACTACACGTTATTTCTATAAGTATATACTTCTAATTAATATTTAAAGAAATTATTAAAGATAATCAAATTTTTAAATATCTTTGTTATTTTTTTTCTCCCTTGCGAGAAAAAATTTTAGAAAAATATTTTGGATCCATTTTCTATATAATTAAATCTTTCCATTTATCATTATTTCAAGGCTTTCTTGGCTTACATTAATTACATTTTTCGCTTCTAGTATTCGAACAATAAATTACATTAATGGTAAATTGTGATTAAAAATTTTTAATAAAAATATTTTTCAAAATAATATCAAACATACGAGGGATGTTTCCCTCCCCTAAGCCTCTCTAGCAGGCCATGTATATTCTAAACTTTGTTTCACATTTTAACCTAGTTATTTACAAGATTAATGACAGAGACAATTGAAAAATACACGTGAGTATTTTAAACTACAAAACTTTAAAGAGTATTATCGACTTATTATTTACAATTTCGAACGTGACTTAAGTCGTAAGAAATGGTTTGTGGAAATCAAACGGCTATTTGGTGAGAAGTCATGTTTCTTGACAGTGGTATCATGAATTTCAACGTAGGTGCCAGCCAAAAACGGCTGATATAGAAAATATTATTGGCCTTATAAACATGCTTGATGGGCGCCGATATGTTACTGTAAGGAATATTCATGCAAGCCTAACAATTTGATATATACTTGAGTGAATTCTTATGATTGCTGTGAGGGCATTTAACATCATCTTACACAAACTTTTGAGGATACGTAAACTTTTTCCTCATTGGATTCACCACATTTTGACTCCGTTCAATATATGTACAATACCATTATAGTTGGGGGAGAAAGGATTATCTTGCATCTCGATACCGCTAGGGCTCACACTATTACTCGAACAATTGCGAATTTTAATGTCCAAAATATTTAATTCGCTATGTAGTCCAGATTTAGCCTCTCGGGGAGATTGGAGAAAGTGTTTCGAAGATTAGGTTTTACAGTTTGCAAAAACGCGTTATTTGTGGAGGGAAATACTTTAAAAAAATGTAAATAAATCTTTTGCCAAAAATTGTATTATGTACTTTACTAAGCGTATATACAAAGTCTTACTATGAATTACGTTTTAACTCCTTAACTATCCTTAATATAAGTGCTTTGATTAGTAAGAGTAATAATAATTACTAAACGCATTAATATGTTTACATCATATCTAGACATTTTTTTTTGTAAACATTCGTTGGAAAATAACCCATAATAATAAATAACATACTTAAAAAACATAACACGTTAGGAAATTTTATAATAATATTTTGATATACATATTTAGCTGTCATATAATCGAATTTTAGAAATGCCCGTATTAGAATCACATGCACATGTATATAGAACAATTAGATAGAATAGGTTTTGATATAAGTATGCAATGTTAAGTAAAACTCGAATGTGTTTCTCTTCTAAATTCTTGTAAACTAAACATAAGTTAGATCTTACGCTAAAATAATGAATTAAACTACTTGAGTTGGTAAAATTATAGGTTTGTGCACATATGGAAAAGCGGGTGTCCTCTATTTGTTCCTGTATTTTCTATTATATAGAATCATCTTGGACTAAACGCTTGGAAATGATACAAATTATACTTCATATGAGAAACATTATACACACATAACTATTTTCTTATGATATAAACAAATGGGAGGTTTCTACATTTACCATGTTATCGCTACAACTGTAGAAGATATTTAACTAAATATAAGATGATAAGTTTATTTCGGTTCTCTAAACATACTACATACATGTTTTGTAATCAAAGTGTTTTTGTAACTTATTTACTACTTTGTTCTTCTAACCAACCGTTTCAATACATGTTATATGAATTGCAATATATATATATATATATATATATATATATATATATATATATATTACTTACTTTCATTTTGTGTTATATTTATTAATGGAAATAATATGGAAATAACCGTTCAATACATGTTATATGAATTGCAATATACGAGTATATATATATATATATATATAGATGTTTTAGTTACTTTCATTTTGTGTTATATTTATTAATGGAAATAATATGCTTCCTTAAAATAAATTTCAAAGATCTTCATGCGGTAGAATATAGTGCAGTGAATTTTCATTTACCGAATCTGCAACTCCTAACAATGGTATGGTGTTAGCATCGTCTCCCGCATTATTAATAGCCTTCTCCATGGACTTTAGGATCTGATCCACAGGTCCCCATTCTCCTTTTTGACACAAACCCAGTATTTTCTGTGCGGCATCCCTTGTGGAGGCGCCCGCACTCTGTGGTTTAGACGCGGGAGCTTCATCTGTTTCGGCATTAGACGCGGTCTCATCCTTATTATCCTTGAGATTATCTTTACTACCCGTCTTATTAATTTGACTTTTAGTATCTTTAGGTTCATCGTTTTTGTTACTTGTGTCTTTCGCGTTACCTTTTGCCGCACCGCCTCCCTTTTTACCACCCGCCTGTGACATATTTAGCGCTTAACAACATTCCCGTAATCTTTCCTTTTATCATTTAATTCCATCACCAAAACAATTTACATGATACGCACTTTTTGAACTATTTGAACTTTTTAATCGAACCCTATTACCTAAATAAATACGTTTAATTTTGGTGAACGTGATTTCTACGTATTCTCCTATTAAAGTATTGTACTAACAGACGTAAACATAAAATTAGAACGTCACCGCTTTTTAACATTGTCCTTCTTTCCCAAAAGATTTATACCCAAAAGCACAGCATGGTATCACGCGTTATATATGTTGTTTAGTCAATAAAAAGGTAGTTGTTTATACACACAAATCAATTTTTCAAATCTATCATTGATACGCAAAATTAGATTTTGTTTTATTTACGTCAACAGTGGAGTGTATCCAATATGAACGTGTAATAATGTACTGAATTTGGAACTTGCACGTTAACTGCTGCAGAATACCAGGTTGTTTTGCAGGATCTTATCACGCTCGCGGTTTTCTTAACCAATCACGGTCGCTTCAACCCCTCCAACAAACCCCCTTTGAATAGGGTGCTGTGATTCAACAATCCTTTGTAATGTATGTAGACAGACTGACCCAGAAAATTATGCTAAATTTCCTTTTTGTTAGTATGTGCATTTGTAATATGCAGGATACGTTTGAAATTCATATTAAAAATACCTAATACTATTTATCTAATACTATATTTTAATAATCAGCTACTTATTTTACACAGTATATGCACGCAATAATATACATATTTCGTTTCAAGATTGCAGAAACAGGCGAACGCAATAAATATTTAAATGTGAAGAAATTAAACTAAGTAATCTCAAAATACACGGTTTTAGTCTTCCAAATGTTTATATTTCTAAAGATAAATGAAAAAAATATAATACTTTAGATATTAGCTAACGAATACCGGAATTAAAATGAACGAGTACATTTAGATTAGAGAATAATTAAGCTTAAAATTCAATAACAAGTAAAATTTAAAACAAAATAAGGCGAAATATAAATTTAGCAGAATAAAATAAAACCTATTTGTGCTACTTAAATTTAATACTTACATTTTTATTTTGCTTTTTAACATATACTGGCTAATATTTGTTAAAGAATATTTTTTTAAGAAAACAATTGATTTGTTTCGATATGTTCATTATAGTATTGCTTACCTAAATATAACAATGAATTTTAATAAAAATAATACATTTTAAATAATTTATTATAAAGGTAATATCTAAAAGTAATGCTAAAATTCACATTTATATGATTTCAAAATTTATTAGCTGATCAAAAGAGTTCGTGAGGTTTTGCACAATTTGCGAAAATATTACATTATATATGTCGTATTTTTTAATTTGAAACTTTCAAATACCTCTAAAAATAAGCAAGTTCACGAAAAAATGTCTAGATTTAAAATTTAATAATTCAAAGGAGGAAATATCGCGCGTTCAAAAAAAACAGACTCAGAGTTGGCCATGAAATTTTTATGTGTCATAGTCATAACTTAACTCCATGTAGGTGGGGCATGTGTAACTTTGAAATCTTAAAAAAAAAACCGTATATTTATTACAGATTCGTATTTTACTGGAAAAAATACGTAAGATTTGTCTGAAACATTTTTTTCAATTCATGATAGATGGCGCTGTAATCTATGAAATTCAAGTTTTTTCAATTTCTCGCACTGAGAACCTATGCAACGCGTGTGCAATAAAAAATACGTCTTCTTTGTAAATAATTAAAATTAGCCTTAGAACAACTTTATTAATTTTACAAATTTCGAATAACTGGGAAAATGTCATCTGTAGAAATGTAAATTAATGGTGAATAAATTACTTTTAGCGAAACCCAACAACAACTCAAAATGATTGCTTTCAACTTCAATCCACTCATTTCAAATGAGTGTAGTGTATCTTCTTGAATTTCGGCACAAGCATTTCTGATTCGCTTAATTATATTTTCACGTATTGTTGGTACTTGATTGTATACTTTGCATTTGAGATAACCCCATAAAAGAAATCTGGCGAAGTAAGATCTGGTGATCTAGCAATCAATGATGAACATTTGTTATCGTGATAACAATTTTGTAAATAATATAGTATTTTCGGATGAGGCAACGAGGCAACCTTTTTATTTGAACGGCACTATTCATAGACATAACTGTCGGTATTGCATACGCAATACACTAGAAAGATTAACGTTTGGGCTCATATTTGTAGAAACAGAAAAATAGGGCCATCTATTATAGAAGAAACTTTAAATAATTAAAGATATTTAAAATTTCTAAATAACCAGATAAGCCCTGCATTGGAAGAAAACGGCCAACTTCTACAAAACATCTTGTTTCAGTAGGATGGGAACACCCCTTCATTATTCAATTATCGCTCGAAATCGATTAGATCGAACTTTTCCCCACAGATGGATTGGAAGAAGAGGCGAAATTGTATGGCGCGCATGTTCTCCCGATCTCAATTCACTAGATTACTTCTTGTGGGGCTATTTAAAACAGAAAGTGTTTCTTATCCAACCTAGAAATTTTACAGGATTTAGCTGAAAGAATTAATGAAGAGATACGAAGCATTTCATCAGACACCATAGCGAAGATTACAAGAGAATCTACATACAGATTGGCTTACTGGCAGGAAGTAGGTAGTGCCCATTTTGAAAATCTCATAAATTAAGTCTAACTCTGTATGACCAGTTTATTTTCTTTTCCTTACCAATTAATAAATAATCAATACTTAGACCCCAAGTATTATAGTTTGTTGAAACCGTGTTATCAAGGAGAATTCTAAAAAGTAAAGAAATATAGGGCGTTCAATTTAAAAAAGTATAACTTTAGTACGTTACATTTTTTTGAACACTATATATTTAAAAAATACTTCAAATAATGACTCTTCATCCCTAATTTTCGTATCTAAAATTTTATTACAATATCTTTTTTAATTTAGCAGATATTTACATGGTTCCACATATTTTCTCATCACTTCCTTTTCAGATTACATATATGAAAACGAAGGCATCGTTTAATACATTATTGTAAATATTCTTGCATCTTCTTCTTCTCTGTTTTGGGTTGGACGCCACCACGTCCAGGCACTTGAGCACACTGCTCTTTGTACTATCCCCAATAGATCTCTCAATTCCACTCTGTTAGTCTTGTGTTCTCGATAAAAGCCACTATCCTCCTCAGGGGAAATATTAGGTTCCCGAATTAGGTTGGCTGAAAACTTTCCGTCCAGCTCCCTCAGTAGTGTTTTGGTATGGAGTTGACCTTCCGTTAACCTCCATTTATTTTTATGTTCTTTTTCTAGCCATAACCAGATCTCCCTTTTAGCGGAATCCTTAGTGATTCCACATACAGGTTCTGGTCCTATGAAGTTCCTATTAGTACTTTCTTTGGCCAGTTTGTCGGCTATCTCATTGCCTTTAATTCCCTCATGTCCTGGCACCCATATCAGCGACACTGTATTGTCTTGTGCCAGGTTATTGAGGACCTGTTTACAATATTTCACCAGCTTAGACCTGGTAGATGGGTTCATAATGGCTTTAATAGCCGCCTGACTATCAGTCATCATGTTAATTTTTTTGCTTGCGCAGCCGGCTTCCCGAATTGCATCGGCGCAGGCTGCGACTACTAACAATTCGGCCTGGAAAACCGTAGTATGTTTCCCCAGACATATCGATATCTTCCTTCTAGGGCACATTCCGCATATGCCTGCACCTGCCCCCTGACTAGATTGTGATCCGTCAGTGTACCAGGTGCCGGCACCACAATCGATCGAGCGACTTTTTGCCTGTTCCCTGGTCGGTATACGTATGTTCAGCTTAGCTGTAAACATAATTTCAGGTGCCATACTGTCCACCGGCATTTGAAATATCGGCTCTTCCGGTATAGTTTCTGTGATATCTGTTTGGCTCCCTACAACCTTATTAGGACACCATACATCATTGGCATTCAGCCTCAGTATCGCAGCCATTGCCTCCGCCCTTATAAATAGTTCCAGCGGAGGGAGACCCACGATGGCCTCCATGGAAGCGGTTCCCGTGCTGTTCATAGCTCCCGTGATTCCCAACAGGGCCTGACGCTGGAGAGTCGTGAGGAGCCCCACCGACGATGTCCGCTCCGTCCTCCTCCACCAGACAACTGCCCCATAGGTAATCGTTGGTCTTATTACTGCTGTGTACAACCAGTGTACCACATTTGGTTTTAGTCCCCAGGTCTTGCCAACAGCTCTTCTGCATCTCCAGAAGAGCTGCGCCGCCCTGTCTACCACTTTGGCTAGGTGTCCGCTCCAATTCAGTTTCGCAT
Organism: Melolontha melolontha; assembly: GCA_935421215.2. NCBI lineage: Eukaryota > Metazoa > Arthropoda > Insecta > Coleoptera > Scarabaeidae > Melolontha > Melolontha melolontha. The sequence goes on from OW285239.1 coordinate 90,386,225, forward strand.
CAAGTGTTATGCCTAGATACTTCACATCATTGGTTAGTTCTAACTCTTGTCCAAACAGCTTTACGCTGCCCATATCATTTAGTTTTCTCATGTTGGTAAAGGCTACCAACTTGGTTTTTTGAGGATTGACAGTTAATCCCTCCTCAAGGCACCATCTTTCTACAATTCGCAGAGCATTTCGCATGATGCTCGCCACTGTCGGCGGGAATTTCCCCTGGGACACTATGACAATGTCATCTTGGTGACAACTTGATTGGTATCACAATCATCCATACGCTCCGAACCTGGAAAGTGTACCCCCCAGAAGATACTCTAAAGTCTCTTCCACGGTAATGGTACACCTCCCGTCCGATTTTTGTATAGATCTAATTGCGTTGAAAGGATATTTTTTGAGAATTCTGTTTATTCTGGCCACCTCAGGAACACCTTCGATGTCCTCACAGAATTTTCTCCAGGCCTTCCTTTTGCTCTCTTTGATTTTATCATTGTATTTATTGAGGAAAGCCTTCTTGCATCTTACACAAACGCTATATTATTATTATTAATCGTTAGCCTTTTTAGCGTGAGGTATAAGGCAGTTTGAACTGAATTTTCAGTTTATTCTTTCCTTATATATTTCTCTCTCTACACACTTCTGTTTCTCGTTTTTCTTTTATTCCTTCCTATTATATTCTTCTCTTTTTGACTTCCTCTTTTATTCTCCCCTCTCCTGTTTTCCTAGGTCTCTTGGCATTTTCCCTGGTATTTTGGTTTCATACACTCTTCTTGTGAATCTACTTTTAGGCATTCGGTATATATGTCCGAACCACCTCATCTAGTTTTTTAAACGACTCGATAGCAATTGCAGATTGCAAAGATATACTAAATAAACCGCAAATGCGCCAAGAGTTAGCTATTATCAAAGCAAGCTTTGTTTTATTAGTATAACATTACGAAAACTTGAAACTCAAAGTGTGAAACTCGGCGAATCGATACAATTCATTCAAAGTTTCAAGAATAAAATTTATAATGTGAGAGGTACCGTAGGAGAGCGGTTCAAAATTAAATTGACACAAGTTCTAGAGAAAAACGAGGGCTTTAAATAGCTTAGTAGAATATTCAGTGCGTTGGAAGGAAACTACGATGAAACTATTGAGATGAATCCATCAATTATCTGCAAATATAAGTATGCGCCAATTACATCAGTTGACGTTTAGCGAAGCTTTTCAGCATACATGTTATTATTAACGGATCGCAGAAGATCATTTTTAGTTGAGAATTTAGAAAAGCATTTAATTGTAAATGTTTACAGGTAAATATAAATACAAAGAGTTACATTGTTTAGCTTACTTATTCTTATTATTATTATAGATGTATTTTGTAAAATTTCGAATAAAATATTGATATAGTACATATTTGTGGTATCTCTAAATTTATATTGACATTATGTAATATTTTGACAATAATTTAGTTCTGTAAGTATCACTTAAACTTTACAAATTTTTGCATATTTTCATCGAATTTTGGAAACATATATGCGCATATAATACAGTTTCCGTTGCATATAATTCCCAACTTTAATAATAATGATAATAAAAAATCGATATTATCTGAAAGTGTTAATTATAATTTTATTGAGTGTTTGACAGTACGTATACCAAAGTAAAGTAGAAGATATTATGAATTATTATTAAATAATATTTTAAAACTACATACTGTATTCTAAATGTACTACACTTAATAAAACATTGACGGTAGCTTTGTTACATTTTTATATTCGAGCAATGAGATAAATAATATAAAAAAATACTAAAAATTTAAAAAAAGTTAGGACAAAACATGAGTATTTGTACACGATATCACAATGTTATCATGGTTAAAATTAGAAACAGTCACGAAGTGCCAGTGAGAGTGCATGTAAATATTCAGATGCCAATAGATTGTATAACAGCGATGTCAGTCGTTATAAGAAGTAAATTAAATTTAGTTAGTTCCTGTGCGAAAAAACCTAAAGTGGGGTATTATATTAATAAAAGGAAATACATAAGTGTTACTTAATTTAAACTGTTGATTTAGATGGAGAAATTACGGAAATCTAAGTTACATTCATCACTTAGGAACAGAACCTCTTCATTTTATGACATTGGGAAATCTGTTGGAAAATTCCGCTACAAAATACAGAGATATACCGGCAATTATTTCCAGGTAGGTGATGCATTTCCTTCCACGCCAACTTCAAGTTGGTAGAATATTAAAATAAACTTTTCCGAACGTATTGTAGTTTAGTTAGACATAAAATTGTAAACAAAGGATGTTATATACTTTTTATTTATATGCATAATTACGCGTTAATAGTTTATTTTAATAAATAATGTAACCAAAACGAATACTAAACAATAAAACATACTGATGATGTGATAACTAGAGTTGTCAGATTTTCCCCACACTCCAGAATCCTACTCAGTACAAGTTAATATACACGTTCGAACGTTTTCAAAACAAACCGGGTTTTGTAAAGAACACGTGATTGTATGAAATTACAACTCAACATTTTTGTTAATATATACAGTCCGGTAAGATTTAAGTATTAACAAAGAAATTACTTATTGTAAGAGATATTGTAAGAGATGTTTCGCGTAGTAGATAAGTTCCATAGTGTTTTGAACAAAGGTATTGATTTTACTAGATTATTATTATCTATTTATAAATATTATTTTAATTATGCGTGTGTTACATCCGCAGATGTCGAATAATTTTTCTCAAATTATAAGAAAATTTTCTGTTTTTAGTGTGTTTTAGTAGTGTGTTAAGTGTTTTCTTATCGCCCGCTGAGTTATAATTTCTTACTGACACACCTTTACAAAACGTAATGTATATTTAAAACATTTGTACATATTAACTTGTACTGACTAGGACTCTGGAATATGGGGAAAAATAACAACTCTAGTGATAACTATATCATATTTTCCACACTAAGCACGAAATAACTAGATTAATAATTAATAATAATTATAGATTGTGTTCGAAATCATACACACAGTATTCGTGCTTCTTTCCATATTATTAAAAACATTTTGTACCAATATTATGCATTTTATTTATAATCGCAGCTTCTAGTTCATATAGATCACGCAGATGATTTTTAAATACATTTGATTTTAAATTTCCAAATAAATGAAAATTTAAATGTATAAAATCTAATGATCAAGGTGGCCAACGTCCCTTGCATATAAGGCCATTAGAGTACAAATTTTCGAAAAATTGTTTCGTAAAACTCCCCTAAAATATTCTATTTTTGCGAATCTTGTACTAGATAGGTTCTGGGGAAGTTATTTTGAACTTTTCTTACTGTGAATATCTCATTTGACCAATTTGGCGTATAAATTCTTGAAAACACGTGCCTATTAGGGTGGGTCACTGATGTATGAGAAAAAATAAAAGTTCTCGAATCATATTCTAATAGCAATATTTTTTTGTCTTACGTTAAAACAAATAAAAATTGCTAAAAAAAAGTTAAAAAAAGTCACATCTTGAGCCCGCGCCGGAGCTCCTAAGAATTATGTATTTTTGAAAAAAATGCCATTTTTTAAATTTTAATATTAATAATATATTTACTATCAATTATTATTAATTAAAACTGAAAACATTTTTAATTAAACTTTAAAAAAAATAAAACTTTGGTTCTTATACAACATAAAACAATAAAATCACGAAATTATATTAGTTATTTTTTGGTCACAAAATCTTGTTTACTGTCAAATCTTGGCATCTCTCGTCTTGATTCAAGTTTCTTCTGTATTAAACCTTCTCTTGATTTTCTATCGCATAGAGTTATGGATGCTTCTGACACTATTTTCACAATTCGTTCCACCGCCTGAGTATGACATGGCAGCTTGGCAAAAATTAGATTGTCACTTTCTTGACACTCAACTGCCGCATTTATTTCTTCAGTAGTGATGTTTCGAAGAATTGGTGGATCGAAAAACTTTTGATTCCAATTTATAACTTCAAAGTAGTTACTTGCGTCAAAATTGATAGTCGGGACCTCAAACACGCGAGGTTGCTTTCCAGTATGAGGTGAGCTTCGTGCTTCTTGAATTCGTCTGGCTGCCAGTTCTCTCACTGTTTTATTTTCATCCAACAACATCGATAGAAGCAAGTTTTCTGGGTGAGAAAAATAGACGTTACTTTGAATGACGGGATCTATTACTAGGTTTAACTCTGCAGGAAGGTATTGTGAGTTTGTTACCAATTTCCAAAAATTTTTAGACCCATGTTTGCAAGTTGGATTTGTTTTTATTTCAAACCATACTGGAGCATAAACTTTTACACAATACTCAGCTAATACTTTTAGCTGATATGACGGGTTTGATGTAGAAATATATAAACGTAAAATTCTATTTGATTTTGTTAGCAATCGAGCATGGGATATTTTTCCTGGAGACCTGTTAGCTAAGCCATCGTGGCAGTGTCAACTTATAACAGATATAATTATTTCATACAAATATTTTTGATCTGTACTTAAGCCCTCAAATTGTATTTCCGGAAGCTGGCCTTCAATTCTCTCGTACTTGGCTATGGGTAGTTTTTCGCAGTTTTCTAATAAGTTGCCAATAGGACCAGCATGCGAATATGGTCCCTTGGTAAGACCATCTAGTTTGTTAAATAGATGTTTTAATGGCAATTCGTTCAAATGTAGCATGCAAATAATCCATTGCAGTGGGCGCTGAAGTCTTTTTTCCAATACTCTTATTACTCCGTTAAATTTCCCAGTGTTAGTGACTGTACCATCACAACCAATTGCCATCGAATTTTCTTTATTAATTTTTTGAGACGAAAGAATGGCAATAATTGACATTTCAATACTTTTAGAAGTACTTCGATCTGGTGTTGCATAGCCAACATAAACTGAATCTGGCTCCTTAAGAACAGATACATGTTCCTCAATCAATATTTGTCTGTATTTCTTAGCTCCCTTTTTAATAATATTAAGCGTCTTATCTTTTCGGCCGTCAAAGTATAAAGCTGGTAGGTCTAGCTGCTTCTGCTTTTGAATATATTCTTTACGTACTTTTTTTCTTTCCCGTCGTATTTTTGATTTATCAATTGGTTCACTGCCAGGAGATATATCTTGCAATACAGAAGAAGCAATAGCAGCCGCTGCTCTATCGGAAACACCGTAACGGTCACAAGTTTTTGACAAAATAGGCAAACTAATTTTTTTTCTTTTTTTCCTTCTGCCTTTGACGTGGAAGATAAATTAAAAGAATCATCACAAGAAGAACTGGAATTACTTACAGATAACTCCAAGTCCTGCTGTTTTGAGTTAATTTTGTCGTGACTTTTATTTACGTTTTTTTCTGTCTTTGGTGCTCGGGCTGCTCTTTTTTGCAATTTAGTTGTAAGAACTCGATCTATTCCTCCAATACGCATCTTTCTCGCCCCTCTTTGGTCACTAAAAAACTCCTGTTCTTCTTTGGGTACCTTATATTGCCTTGGACAGCAACAAAGCTCAATTTGTTTACATTTACAGGAACAAATGCCAAACAAAACTTTGCTACGTCGGAGAAAATTTTCTTTCTGATAAACGGATATTTTTTCAACGACTTTTTGAGATTTTTGCACTTTATGTGATAACCGTTTATTAGTTGTATGACTCTTGTATTTGAAACTGTAGGAAGCGACGATTTTCTCCAAACACATTCTACCCTTTGAGCTACAAGTTTTGCAATATCTAAAAACGATGGTTCTTTGCTACTATTCCTCGTTATTTTTAGTTGCAACCTATTCCACTAATAGCATTTCATAACATCTTTGTAAGCTGGCAAAACGTTATCATTAATATCTTCTACATTTCCGAATATCGGGCAGAAATAACCTTGGCATCTGGTTTCCATAATAACAATTAGAAGTTAAAACAGTTCAAATAAAAAAATAAACACAACTTCACTGTCCGAGTAGTAAAACCAAACTGATCTTTTTATTATGTATTATTTTATATGTATTCTATCAAAAATATTTCCTGGAAGAAGATATACGTTTCAATGAATGAATTGCTTGTGTGTCTGAATTCCCGAGAACTTAAAAGTCGTTAGGATACAGTAATATGCTTTTCTGCAATACAATGCTATGTTGTTATGTAAAAAAAGGGATATGGTCGTTATATTCAAAATTTAACAACATATCTATCCAACAATAATTCCAATTGAGCTGAATTCCTACCACATCTTATTTTTTAGGGTTCTATTAAAACGTTCCACAATGGAACTTTTTAGATTGGAATAGGTAGTGTAGTGATTAATATTATACTGATCCATGAGCTTCTTGAAATGAGAGTTGAAAAATTCTATTCCTTGATTGCTTTGAACATTCTTCGGGATATTTTTTCTCTGTTGCGAATATGGATTTGATGGCGTTCATTACTTCAATCGCTGTCTTATTTTTTATTGGAATTGCCCAGGCAAATTTCGAAAATGTGTTTATACATGCGAAAATGTATTTAAAATTGTCGTTTTCTTTAGCATACGGTATCATTTCAACCAGATCGATTTGAAATAAGTCCCGCAAGGTTTTATGATGACCCGACGTCGAGTAAACCTCCTCCGAGTTGGTCTATGTAGTTCATTTACAACATCCCTCGTAATTAACGATATTTCCTTCGATGACTCTTTCCGCAAATACTGCTTTTGTTTTCGACGGTGTAGGTTTGATACCAACGTATTTCAACCAAAACGTTCCTTCTGTCAATTCTATCGGGTTCTTGGGATCAAATATTTCCTTATCAATTTGCAGTGCTGTTAATTTCTCGTTGGAATAGTGGACATTTATAACCTTCCCACGATGCAATTCTTATATAAATAAATATATTTCGAAAATGACATTCTTTTATAAAAACCCATGAGGTTAATGGAACCGTCACTATATATTTAAATAAGATACTTTGAAGTTGTTGTTGCACTGGGAGGAGGAATATTTTTTCTATGCATTTGTAATACTTCTCGAAATCTAGGATATTCCAGAAAGTCAGACTACGTCGACATCCATTAAATGTCTCTTAAGAACATGCTTGTGTATGTGTTACAGTACTTATATTCAATTTTAGTTTTAAGTACAACCATCTTTTGCATGGATACCTTATTTTACAAACCTAAGCCAGTCTCCCAAGTTCGACTCCACCAAACTTCAGGTTTCTTCCCTTGTATAATAGGTTTTGTAATTGATTTGTATTTAAAGCCATTACTGGCTGCAAACATCCTGTCAGGATTGTAATCAACTCGATGAGAGTTTGTAGCACTGAGAATGAATTTATAATTCTTTGCATCAGCATATAAAAATTTCCCTTGTTTCTTCTTGAAAAGCAATTCTAATAAATCTTTTGTTGCTTTATAAGTGAATTGACCGATGATAATGTTTATTCCATCAAATCCTAACATCAGCGTTTCCCATTTTTTAATCCCCACCGACTTCGTGCACACCATACTTTTCATCAAATTCATCGGTCATTAAATCTATAAGTTATGGCCATATAGTACGATCATAATCTCTCAATGATTCTTTAACTTCATCCGTTTCAAGAAGGGTTTTATTCAACGATTAGTTAGCAATTATCGACTTAGCTGGACGCGTACTCAATAGCGATACGACATGCGCAATTGATTTATCTAAATCCATACTTCCACTTGTATCCGATTCGTCTTCTTTACTTTCATCTCCTTCCCTTCCTTCTGGCGTTTCTTGCAACAGGTGACCTATGTATTCATCTTCTAAGAATGTAGGTTGCGCGAATGACGCTGACATCCGAGGTTTTGGTGCATCTGATTCAAACTCTGGTGTTGCTAGAACTTTAGATGTTCGAGGTGTAGTACCAACTCCTTTCAATTTGCGCTTGGTCGGGGAAGAATGAGTGTATGGGCTAAACCAGGACACATGTTTTCGTGAAGGTGTCCCTTGCCGTATAATAGACGTTCCTTGTACTGGTGCATAGAATTTTTCTGGAAAAATTTCAGACCACGAGTCTGGTGTATCCTCCATAGCGTCCCTTGAGTGGGTTCTACTTTGCTTCGGAATGGTACTACCTAATTTCATGGCAATTTCTTCTTCTGCGGCGACATCTGTACTGATTGATTCGGAGTCTGGGACTCCGGAACTTGGGGTTCCGGAACTTGGGGATAATCAATCCGATAACACTATTTCTTCTTACGAATATTCCCCGCCGTCGTTGTTGTTCTCGTCGTCGTTGTTGTTGGTACTGTCCGTATTGTTCTTGTTGGAATTGTCCTACGTACTGTTCTCGTTGGAATTGTCTTGCTCTATTCATTTCACTCATTTCAGCAGTGCTCAGCGGAGCAATAGTAGCAACTTGAGACAACACCGTCGGAAATTATGTCTCGGTCATAGTAGGAACAAATACGCTGGCAATTCTCATTACAGCTGCCCTCGCAATTGTTCCAACTACATCAGCAGTGGCTACGGTAGATAGTGCAGTCGATGGTGGTGGAGGTATCATCGATGGTGGGGGAGGTGGTGGTATTACAATTGATGTTGAAGCATCTACCGCTCTATCTACCTCCGTCGACAGTATTTCAACTCCTTAGGCATCAAACTATAATTATTAAATCGATACCATTGAAAATCTATAATTATATATTTCTTTCCACTTAAATCCAACATCTTTTACCAAACAACCTTCTCACCCAATCAGTAACCATACACTGTAATTTACTCCACATATCTCTCTTGCCGTATCCAATATTGTATTTTTAAAACAATTCCAGGTATCTTCTGTATTCAGGTTTTGAGCTTCTATATTATTACTTGTCAATTCCTTATTTATTTTTCGTTCGTATTCCTTTGCGATTTCTTTTTCTCTCAATTTGTAAGATCTGATGGAGTTGTGTTGTATCTTACTCGTCCCTGTGGTACTTTGCTGATTCTGAATTTCTTTCTTTTCATTAATTTTAGAAATTACTACATAATGGTCACTGGCGATTTCGGATCCTCTTCTTACTTTGGTGTCCATTATTATTTTTCTGAACCTTTTTTCTATTACTACGCAGTCAATTATGGATTTCTCCTTTCTGCTTTCCACCTCGCGAGTGTATTTATGTATATCTTTGTGTTGGTAAAATGTATTTGTTATTATCAGGTCATTTATTAAGCAAAAATCAAGCATTCTGTTTCCATTATTGTTTCTACTTATTTCTTCGTATTTCCCAATGAGTGCTTTATACTCTCCATCTTGTAAACCAACTTTACTATTGAAGTCTCCTATCAAAATTATTCTTCCTTTAGCTTGTTCAGTGATTCCTATTAATTCGTCCCAAAATGTATCTTTATTTATATTTTTATCATCTTCGTTTGGCCTATAAACGATTATTATCATATCTATTTGATTAGTATTTTTATTTTTCATTTCCACTATTAGTATACGTTCCGACCATGCATTCCAATTCTGTATATGTGTTTCTCGTTTTCTATGTATTAAGCACCCCACTCCCGCTGCTGCTCGTTCCTCTTTTTTAACTCCGCTGTATATGAGTATATTATTCTTTGCAAGTTTTACTAGTGCTTTTCCTTTTTTCTTCGTCTCTGTTATCCCTAGTATGTCTACTCCCAGCTCCTCAAATTCATTTTCAAGTTCTACTTCTTTTCATGTAATACTCCTAATATTCCATGTCGCTATTTTCCATATATAATTCTGTTCTTTCCGTTCTTCTTTGTTTCCTTTACAAGATCTTTTATTTCGTGTCCCTTTTCTTTGCCGGGTCATTTCCTGTGTTTCATTTATATTTTTTTTTATTATTAGTTTTTTGGCCTGTCTATTTTCTTCCTGGAGTTTTCCAGATTTTCTGTCTCTCTGTTCCAATACCATATCATATTATCAATTATTAGTCGTTGGAACCCCACTTTAGTCGTTTTTCCTCTATCATGTTCATCTCTTGCAATTTTTCTTATTTTTGTCTGGATCTCTCTTTCTTCTTTTGTCATATCATCATTTATATATATTTTTTCTTTATTGGTTTGCAACTTACTCTTGTTTCTCATGACTGCAATTTTATCTGCCTTATTGTTAAGTTCAATCAAACATGTCTTTTCTCCTATTTTTCTAGCCGCTTCTGTGTTTTATTGAGACTCCTAATTCTCTTTCTAAAAATATTTCCATTTCTTCTTTTAGTTTTCTTTTAGTGCCGAGTTTCTCGGGGTGTATATCGTCGCAACCAACAAACGTCCGCACTAGATCACGGCTCGGCTCGAACTCCCAACTCGGTAACACATCCTTACTAAAAATACCCCGAAATTTACCAATTTCCCACCTTTGAACATACATCCACAAATCTTTTTCTGTTAAAAGTCTTCGAGGTAAACTGCTTATCAGTTTTTTGAACTAGCACCATTTGGTAAATAAGCACTACAACAAGATTTATACGGTTTTACATATAATCCACTTCCAACAGATACACCACACCCAGACTTACATGGTTTTACATATAAACCACTCCCAGATTTTGATTCCATAGCAGTATTATGTCGCTTTGCTTCCTCTAATTGATCCCTTTCAGATTTTGGAGAAGTTACTGCTTTTGAAATTGCTGTTGCACCACCACCTAATGAGCCTAAAGTACCTAAAGCTGCAAACAATAGGATTACCGGTAAAAATCCACCTTTTTTGGTATTGCAATTACCCTGGATCGCGGATATTTTATTCTCCTTCCAGATTGCATTAAACTTTGATATGCAACTCTAGCATTCTCGAAAACACCCTTCTTCTTAGCAATTGCTTGCAAAAATGAAATAGCACCACCTAATCGATACCCCTGCCTGCTCCTCCTATAACTTCTTCTACTACCCTTCCTTCCTCATTTACTCATTTCTTTCCGTTGTTTATTCCAACCCATTTTGTTTTAGCTTTCATAGCAGCTGAAACCATAGTTGCAGCTAACCTTTCTCCTATACCTGCGTCTCTACTCTTCACTCGTCCCACAGCCTTTTCATACAATTGCCCGCTTCGTGCCTTTTTAACAATTCACTTGATTGTGCATATAATATATCGTGCTCTTTACAAGCCTCGTCCAAAATATTCACTCCCTTATCACCTCTTTTCAATCGTTCTTCTAACCTCATTCCTGGACCACAAAATCTATAACCCAGTATGTGCAATTCTACTGGGAGCTTATTTACCACAGTATTCAACAATCCACCATCTTTCCTTCTTCGTGTCCTATTCAAACTAGCACTTCTAAATATGTACCATCATAGTCTTATATATTAAACTATCTAATTCAACATCAACAATCTAAATGACCAAAACCGCATCTGCAATTATCATATATACAAATACCTATCAGTCGATTTCACTTAACCATAAAAACCCTTAAATTTGTTTTACGGCATTAATTCGTTACAAATTTCAAAAATAAAACACATTAAATTTATTTTAGTATTATATTTCATAATATATAATTTTTCCTCATATAATTTACATCATTTTTAATTTTCTGAGGTCAACTAACAACTAACTCCTTCATTATACAAACACATTCGGATATTACACCATTATACATTCAATCGATTTCTACATCCACTTCTCCACCACTTTCAGCTACACATCGGACCATTATAAAATACAGTTTATTTCATATCTTCTAAAACCGCTAATCGACAATCCAATGTTTCCTTCAACCGCCATAACTCCGATAAATTTTCAAATGCTAAATATGCATACTCGCTACCTTTTTCTATCTTCACAATTCTACTCACTCCATCAAACGATTCAGGTGATATTAGAATATTCATACCTCTAAAGCTTGGAAATATGCCATTATTATAATCAAAATATTGTCTTAACTTTGCAGTCTCCGCCATTACCCACTTCCATTCCATTGAATTAAAGCAAACACATTGTTTTTTTACACCAACAATTTTTAACCTTGGTTCAAAATCTTGATGTGGTAATAAACCAATATATATCCATTTCGAATGACTTTTATTCAGAAAAAAAGAAATTTTCTCCTAATAATGGTAACTCCCAAATTGGTTCTCTAACATATTTTTCTACAAATCTTTCACCACTTAATGTATCGCGTGCAAAATTCTCTGCAGCTGCATCTACATGTTCCCAAAATTTATTAGATTCAGACTTTCTTCCACTATCAAGGGATCGCTACTATTCCACTACTATCGCTACTATTTCCAATTCAGTTTCGTACACTATTAAAGAACATAAAGAACTTTGTAGTACTTCACTAAACTTCTGCTTTAACATATTCTCTAATACTAGGATCTACTGAACACAAGCAAACTTTATATACCCTAACATTGTCCTCACCCTCCTAACATTCGTCTTTATTCTTTAATATTCAAATGACCTTGATCACCCTCAATAAATTCTAAAACCTTCCTATTGACCTTGATCACCAATATGATTCCGGAACTTCCTATTTAACATTCACCTCATATTCACCACATATTTCCCCTCATCCTGTTTAAGAAAGTCGATTATCCTCAGCCGATTCTAACACCTCCTCATTGACCTTGATTGCCAATATATATGCGATCAAGTCATAGTCAAATAGGGAAGCTAATCCTCGATGCCCTTTACACCAACAAAAGGACTAAAACGAGGGTACTGTATGTCTCCCACATTGTTTAAAATCTACTTAAATGCAGCGTTGGCAAACTGGATAACAAAATGTAAACCGATGGGAATAAAAGTAGATACAGATTCCATACATACGATATTATTTGCTGATGATCAAATAATCCTTGCCGAGGATGAACAAGATATGGTTTATATGTTGAATAAACTCATAAAAGAATATGGTAAATGTGGACTAGAACTCAATATAGACAAAACATCATATATGGTCATCGTAGAAAAAATAGAAGATTTTAAAATAGAAGATGGAAAGATACAAAATGTAACGCAATACGAAAACCTGGGAGTCACAATTAGCAATGATGCAAAGGATGACAAAGTTATTTTAAACAAAAATTGGGAAAAGGCAAGGACATCGTAAAAACCGTGCATCTTCTCTTATGGAATTATAATTTAGCGCAGCAAATAAAAAAAGGATATACAAAACACTAGTAGAACCCACAATGACATATGGGATGGAAGTATGGGTCTTGAACAGTAGTATGTCTCAGAAGTTATTAGCCGCAAAAATGTCCTATTGGCGAAGATGTAGAGTAATACTCAAGAACCACATTAGAACTAAAACAGTAAGATAGAATATGGAAACGCAACATCATTATAGATACAAAAACAGAAAACCAACTGAGGTGGTATGAACACATGCGAGGAATGGAGGAGAGCAGGATACCCCGCAAGATCTGGAAATGGGTTCCAGATCTTGCGGGATATCTGGGAATGGGAAATGGGGGTGAACAAGCGCTCGCTATATATATATATATATATGGTAAATTCAATTTGTTGGCGATTTAAGGTCTGGTTTTACTTTAAAATATATATATTTAAAACAACCCTACATGTTTCAGCAAACGATGCCTTTATCAAGGAATATAAAATATTCCTTGATAAACAAACACATGTTATTGTCACAAAGTTAATACATATAATGTTAGAGGATGATAGTGTAAAAGATCCGGTAAAGTTTTTTTTTGAATTCCAGGTGTGTAACATCGAATTGAAAAAGTCACTATTCATAATCAAGGTAACAAATTTTATACACTGGTGTGCGAAAGTCAAGGTGGCTATTCTTTAAACTGTGTCGTCTTACAACAATTTTATATTTAGAAAATAAAAAACGTGTTATACAATTAATAAATACACAAACGATTGAGAAGGACCAATGTGTTAAACGGTAATAGATAAGTTAGTATTTTGTGTGTATGTTAGATAACATACTTAAAGTACTACCATTTGAATTTGCATTCATACACAAATATGTAGATGACTTAATTTGCGTACTACCTGCTCCAGGCATAGATAACATTTTGGGAATATTTAACTCATTCCACCCTAATATTCAATTTACTATCGAACGCGAAAACGAGGGAGGTGTGCCCTTCCTAGACACGAAGGTAATCAGAAACAACAACCGCTTAATGATTGACTGGTAAAGAAAACCCAGTAATTCAGATAGAATGTTAAATTACCACTCTAATCACTCGAATAGCCAGAAAATAAAACTCATCTTAGTCATGAAACATAGGGTTTCTAGGATAAGCCACCCTTCCTTAAAACAACGAAATCTCAACATATTAGGTAGGATTTTCTCAAATAACGGTTATCCACGCAGTTTGATTAACAAACTAATTTTTAACGCCACCTTCTTCCTACAATCAAATTCCGAACAATACCATTGCTGAACAACCCAAAACATTCAAATATTACAGACTTCCCTACATTGTTGGTGTATCAGAACGACTTGCCCTTCCGATCCAACGTTGTGTATTGCATTCCTTGCAAAGGATGCAGTCAGGTGTACTTAGGTGATACCTCCACTTGGCTATAAACTAGACTCGCCACGCACAAGAGTGACATTCGGACTGGTAAGAGCAAATGCGCCTTGTCTTCACATACGATTAACAATGATCACACACCTAATTTTAATAATGTTAAAGTCCTTCAGACTGTAAACAACTTAAAGTGTAGAGTTTTTGGAAATGGTAGAGATCAATAACAACGCTAATTCGATGAATTTCAGATCTGATACGAACAACCTAAGTACAATATATGCTTACTTGCTAACCATCTCAATGAACATAAATTCTAAACAACAAACCACACAAAATACTAACTTATTTATTACCTTTTAACACATTGGTCCTTCTCAATCTTTTGTGTCATTTACTAATTATATAACACGATTTTTCTTTAATAAATGTAAAATTGTTGTAAGACGACACATTTTAAATAATAGCCACCTTGACTTTCGCTCACCAGTGTATAAAATTTGTGATCTTGATTATGAATACTGACTTTTCCAATTCGATCATCCTCTAACATTATATGTACGTATTAACTTTGGACAATAACATGTGTTTTTGCGAGTAGTGCTTTTGTTCATCAAAACTTCACGTGTGGCTCTCTTTTAGATGTATTTGTCCTGCTTTTAAAATGTAATTTCGAAGTTAACTATGTGTACGCCGTTGATATTAGTTATATTAATTTGGAATATTATATATATATATATATATATATATATATATATATATATATATATATAATTAGACCAGGAGTCTTTGCCGTTAGAATATGTATGGAAGGATAATTGTTTTTTGGGGAATCCAACAAAATTAAATTCTATTACTTAAGTCAGTTCTTTATTTTTTTATCCCAATATTTGGCATCAAATTCTTATGCTTCCTCAAGGGGTCACTTTAAGAGCAGATGGACATAAATTTAGTACTTATTAACAAAAGCAAGTCGTTAATACTTACAAATGCGAACTGTTTTTTTTTATGGAGAAATTACTCGTCTCAATACTTATAATGTTTGCAATATTCCAAGTTAATATAACTAATATCAACGGCGTACACATGGTTAACTTCTAAATTACATTTTAAAAGCAGGACAAATATATCTAAAAGAGAGCCACACGTGAAGTTTTGATGAACAAAAGCACTACTCGCACAAACACATGTTATTGTCCAAAGTTAATACGTACATATAATGTTAGAGGATGATCGAATTGGAAAAGTCAGTATTCATAATCAAGATCACAAATTTTATACACTGATGTGCGAAAGTCAAGGTGGCTATTATTTAAAATGTGTCGTCTTACAACAATTTTACATTTAGAAAAGAAGAATCGTGTTATATAATTAATAAATGACACAAAATATTGAGAAGGACCAATGCGTTAAAAGTTAATAAATAAGTTAATATATATACGAGTATATGGTAAATTCAATCAGTCGGCGATTAAAGATCTGGTTTACTTCAAAGTATATATATATTTAAAACAACCCTACATGTTTCGGCAATGATGCCTCTATCAAGGATATAAAATATAAATGACAGAATTCAAATGATTTGTATTCTGTCATTTATATTTTATATCCTTGATAAAGGCATCATTGCCGAAACATGTAGGGTTGTTTTAAATATATATACTTTGAAGTAAACCAGACCTTTAATCGCCGACTGATTGAATTTACCATATCATAACCAAGGTCACGAAAATATTATATATATATATATATATATATATATATATATATATATATATGTAGAAGTGTTTAGATAATTTCTTAGCCGTTCATTAAATATATCAATTGATAAATTCTTGGAGTTTTTCGGCTTTTATATGAAATATTTACAAATTTTTATATAAATATATATCTTATGTTATTTAAATATCTGTACATTTGGTTATCATGCTGACAGTTCCGTGTTTAGATCCCTGACTGGCTGTCCGAGTAGGGTTTCGGGGTTTTCCTTCTCGTTTAAGGCGAATGCCGACAGCTTAACATCTTAAGCCGCTCCACGGGCGCAGACATAATAATAACTTATGGCTTGCCATCCCGTTTTTGTTGTCTATCTATTTTTAGAATGCTAAGGCATGATTTATTATTATTAAACTGGAAAATATTTTTGAATAATTTTATCCATGACAACTACAGATGTATAAGTATGACATTAACATACTGTCATTTATATTTTAAATTCTTTGAAAAAAGCATCATATGCCAAAACATGTAAGATTGTTTCAAATATATCCATTTTGAAGTAAAATCAGACCTTTAATCGCCAACTAATTGAATCTACCATAACATACAAAGGTCACAAAATAATTATATTTATATATATATATATATATATATATATATATATATGAAAAATTTTGTGAAAAACTTATCTGCGCGGAATGTGCATATATCGATATTTCACTGTTTTTTACAGATCATCAGTGCACCTTACCGAAGACAGACATGGTATTCACTTCTATACTACGTGTATATATACGAACTGTAATGAACTTCATGTGTATGAGAATTAATAATTATTAAATCTAATTTTACATGCGATTGTCGCTATAATTTGTTGCATTTAATTATAGCGACAATCGCATGTAAAATGAGATTTAATAATTATTAATTCTCATACACATGAAGTTCATTACAGTTCGTATATATACACGTAGTATAGAAGTGAATATCATGTCTGTCTTCGGTAAGGTGCACTGATGATCTGTAAAAAACAGTGAAATATCGATATATGCACATTCCGCGCAGATAAGTTTTTCACAAAATTTTTCATTTGTACTGACAACTTGTACAGTTGATGTCGCGGCTTGTTGCGTCTACAATCTAGGGCAAAAGTGATTTGCCGGATTGTAGAATTAAATGCAACAAATTATAGCGACAATCGCATGTAAAATGAGATTTAATAATTATTAATTCTCATACACATGAAGTTCATATATATATATATATATATATATATACATATATACAAGAATTTATATACATAGAAATAAAAGTAAATTAACGAATTCTGACAATGGACTAATTCCTCATTCCAGTTTGTATGCTTTATTGTAGTAGTATTTATTTTTACGCTTCACGGTTCTTTCATTTTTACGCTAGGGTTAAGTAGTATGTAAGGGTTTGTTTTAATATTAGGAATTTAGTCCTATCCCACTGACGAATTGGCGGCGAAGAGCATATCTTCAAAGGTTTTACCTTAGCCAAAAACGCTACGCTTCACAGAATCGTTCTTTTTCAGATTATTCTACTGAAGATGGCAACTTAATTGACGAAATACATATTCAGAGTTTATGAATTTATATTTTGGTTAGAAATTTTTATTGTTTCTATCTGTTTACTTTGTTGTATATTTAACTATAAAATATAGTAACAAGAAAAATACAAAAAAAAATATTGGAAATTACCGTTTTCATGATTCTAGTGGTAAGCAATATTTGTTTTTTTAGGGCCCAAAAGAAAACTCTTACATTTGGTGATTTATTAGAAGAAGCCGATCGTTTTGCTGCTGGATTACTAGCCACAGGTTTACGAAAAGGAGATCGCATAGGATTATGTCTCCCAAACCGATATGAATGGAATGTTATGATGTTTGCTTGCGCTCGAGTGGATTTAATTCTTGTAAAATTAATTTAATGTTCTTGGGAATATTTTTCAATACAATGCATTGCAGGCCGCTTTAAATCCCGGTTATCAGGCACCTGAATTGGAATATTGCATAAATAAAGTGGGTATGAAAGCTATAATATGCGGCGATAAATTTAAGTCACAAAATTATTATGAAATGTTAAACCGAATATGTCCGGAAATAGAAAAAAGCGATCCCGGTAAAATTAATTCACAAAACATGCCCAGCCTAAAAACCGTTATCTTAGTTACAGAAGATTCGTTTAGGTAAGCTACTAATTACTTTTTTCTTACTTACATTACATAGTATTATATTAATTTTCTTAGAATTTATTCTACAACTTTAAACTTTATTTTTAGTGGAACCTACAATTACAACGAAATTTTAAATTTGTGTAATGAAAATACCCTTAAACATAATAAAAATTCTCAACACTTAATATCTCCAGATAATCCAAGTATTATTCAATTTACTTCAGTAAGTATTCTTTCCATAAATTTAAGATACTAGGGGCCAGTTTCATCACACTATTAAAGTCTTTTAAACTAAAGTCATTCAGGTTCGTCACATGTGTTTTTAGTGATCGCTAATTTTAGTAAAGAAGAAAAGTTGTTACTTATGGACGAAGCATAATAGTTTCCTGTAACAGGCCTTGAGGGCCCCCTGGTACACGGTAGGCTTATTAGGATTTGAGCCGTACGGTACACTATGACGGTATAGTTCGTTGCAACTTATTATAATTTAACTAAATAGCAAATAAGTACTTTTATAGCACCCCTGCGGTGAAGGCTTAATAAAACGTAAACACATATAAGATGCGAGCTGTCCCTTACTGTAATAGCTAGTATAAAATAAATTGTGCCTAAGTAAGCGTACTTTATTTGCTTATGTATTGTTATGTTCAAAATAAAACAAGTACGAAATGTTTTTAAAAATCACTAGAATACTATTTTATTATTTATAATACATTTATTATACATGGAAATGTTTTAAGTTTCTTACTGTACTACGTACCCTTAACTAACTGTAATATACCAAAATATGCGGTTATATATAGATTATTTGTTCGTAATAAATTTGTATACAATATAAACAGGATGTTATTCATTCAATATAAAACGTGGTCACCAAGACGTGTTAAATAAGCAATATTTGTTACTGATAATCTGCATGAGAATAATACATGAAATGTGTATTTGAAATCGATACGGATATTAGACTGTTAACAATGATTCATATGCTTATCAAAATATAGAGATTGCAAACGAATACAGTAATATACATTAGAAAAATAACACTTTACTTATTAGTGGATATGTATATGTGTATATATGAAACAAATATAAAATATTAACTTAAATAGATATACATATATGTATGTATATGTAACACTGTTTATAGTATATATAACACCTCCCTCCTTAAGACTGAATCATAAATTGTCATTTTTATGAATCAGGATATGTCCTAACGTCTCGATGTTGTGATATATTTCTTCTTACTGTTGCACGAAAAGCGACACTATCACTATTTCTTTCTGCAGATGCCTGTTTCAGGGATATATCTATATATTCCGTTCTTGGAGGACGGTTGGTTATACATTGATTGAATATTTGTATGCAGCAATCCTTTTGTCGATTGGTTCTGAATTTGAAGCACGAAAACACTCTATATAAACCGGTCCATAAAGTAAACTTATACAAGATGTAGGTTCCCAATATACTTCCTATAACACTTAAGGTTACTAAATACCATTTCTGATATCTCACTATATGAGGTTCCTCAGGTAAATTGTTTATAGTTTCATCTAGTTGTTTCAACTTGTGACTGGCTACTTGAAGATCTTCTAGTTTTAGATTTGTTAATGTAATTGGTTCTAAATGTAACTCGGTTTCCGTTTCGTTTTGCTTTTTATCTTCACAACAATCGTCATCTATTATGTTAATTCTAGGGATTACACTGTTATAAAACGTGGTAATTTTTGAATATGGAATCAATTGATTTGTTTCAGTGTACCCTTTACAACTTTCATTGAGAGAAATTATTCCCGTTCCTTTTAGTTCAACATCGTATATCTCGGGTTGATTGCAGGAGATAGTAATTCTTACTGGTTTACTTAGTACGTATATCCATTGGCTATTTCTTAATGATTCCCAAATATTGATTGTTCCGTTTACAATTTTTACATCACAGGATGTTGGAATCTTTTTGCTTGGAAGGGTTAATAGTGAAATTTCACAAGGTAAGTTATTCGTTGTCGAGTGAATAGTATTAATTTGACAGATTAATTCTTTGGAATTTATGTTTATACATTTGTCTAGATTTTCTATAAGCACATACGTCATTCGATTTTGTGACATTGCAACATATTTATGACGTGATTGAATGTATGCATAAGAGCGATATGTATTAGGATAAGGTATTGGCAAAGGCATAACATTATAGAGATTGTATGTTGTGGATGATGGTAAAGGAATCGATAAAACAAAAATGAAATTGTCTTTTGCATAACAAGACTTCAAGTGACTTATTTCCAATAATTTAGATGAATACTCCTCTGTCAATGGAACAGGAAATTCTTTTTCATCAGTTAGTAATTTAGCATTGCTTTCTAATTCATTTATTAATTTCGTTGGAGTAATTACTGATGGGTGAACAACATTGTTCTTTGCAAATAGAACACTGTCGATCAGTTCATTATACTCGGAATTTATTTCATTTGTCAAATAAGTAATTAAATTTAAATGGTTTAAAATTATTAATTTTTTATTGATTACACATAGTTCTTTATTTGTCGAATTAACAAATGTTTTGAGTAACATTATATTTTTATTTAAAATGTTTTCATGTCTTTTGAATGAAAACACAGACTCATTAAAATTAGCGATAGTTGATCTCACAACATGTATTTGTTCCTTCATTAACGTATTAATACTACTTTCATCATTATTAATTTTGTTAATAATTTTGTCGTAGTATTTAGTATCATCGGAATCAGCTATGCCAAACGCCCAGTGCAACATTTTGCCTACACCGTTAAAAACACCTCGCTTTGTTCGATACAATTATGATTCGCGATTTATAAGATGTGATAAATATACAATTTTATTATGAATTTGTGTTTCAGTAAATTTTATTTATGATTTGCATGCAATTAAAAGATTTGCTTAAAAGTTTTTCTTTTGATTTACAAATTATCGAAGTTTTTCCAACATTAATTGCAAAAAATCAAATTTTTCTTCATAAAATAATATGTTTTTATAAATGATCATATCCCAAAACGACGTATAGGGTTTCATTTCACCTATGTTTTCGTAAAATATTCCACTACCTTCTGAAATTACTTCAATTTTAAATAGTGGAGGTTGGTTTCCTTTTATGATGATGATGATGGAGAGGACAACGAGCCACCTGAAACAAGGTGTGCCAGTTTAATTCTGTTATTATGCACTCTAGTATGTTTATTTTTTATTTTAAGTTCCACATTTTTATTTCCGTATATTTTAATGATTTCATATGGTCCTAGCCAATTTGGTGACAGTTTCTTATTTTTTCCTTTCTTATTGCTATTATTTTCTAAATATACAAAAATCTCCGATATTATATTCGTAACTTTTACTATTCGAATCGTAATGAGTTTTCTATTTGTTTTACTTTTATCTATATTTTCTTTAGCTATTTGAAAAGATTTATTTAATTTATATTTTAAGTTGTCATAATAATTGTCATATGTACGAGTATATTTAAACTCTGGGGATTGGATTATACTAGAGGGTAATCTAGGGTTTCTACCAAAAAGTAATTGAAAAGGCATAAATTTGGTAGTATTGTGAACATTTGTGTTATAAGCATACATAGGTAAATGAACGTATCCGTCCCAATTATTCTGTTCACTGTTAATAAAATGCTTAGGGTAATCTTTTAATGTTGAATGACTCCTCTCAAGAGCACCATTTGTTTGGGGATGATATGGTGTGGTGGTTATATGCTTAATTTGTAATAGCTTAACCACATCTTTCATTAAGGAAGAATTAAAGTCTGTACCCAGATCTGTTAGTTCTGAATGTGGTATACCAAAAGTTGAATTGAATTTAACCAAAAGGTTTGCAATAGTGACTGACTCATGATTTTCGCAAGGATATGCATAAGAGTACTTTGTTAAATCGTCCTGTGTTGTTAAAATATATTTATTGCCATTTATAGTTAAAGGTAAGGGACCTACTATGTCTAAATATATTTTATCGAATGGATTTTCGCTAGTGGTTGTGATTTCCATTGGACTTTTGTTTGTTCGGCGGTCAGTTTTATTAACTTGACACGACTGACAAGTTTTCAAGTAATTTTTTATATCTTTTTGCATGTACTTCCAGCGGTACTTGAATTGTATTTTGTTGCACATTCTAAAATATCCTGGATGGCCATTTAAGGGACCTTCGTGATATTCCTTTAATATATTGAATTTCTTCATCACTTCCTGGTTTTATTAATTTATTCAAACAGATAATAACCCTTATTTCTGTATCATGAAAAATATATTTTAGCATTTCTTTAAATTTAGTGAGGCTAAAATGATTAAAGTTATCACTAGGGTTACACAATGCTATTTCCTTTTGTTCGTCTTTTATTAAAGAAGTTTTTAAATTTTGTAATACATGGAATAAATCTTTGTATGTAGGTTTTTCAAAATGTAAGTTTTTTATAAAGCAATTATAAAATGCGTGATCCAAACTTGACGTTTTAATTACTTCATATAATTCTATATCTTTATTTAGTAGTTCCTTATTTAATGTTAATTCCAAAATTTCCTGATTTAGTTGATTTTGTGGATCATTAAAATCAATTGCTGTAAATTGTGCAATATTTTTGGATTTGTTTTCTAATAAGTTACAGTTCAGTTCTACAATTTCAGAATTATATGTACTTACATCATATACGGATTTTATAAAGTCATCGTATGTTAATTTTACTAAATTATAGATACTTGGTTCTTGATAGGGTTTTTGGTCGGGTTTTATTCTGGAAAGACAATCTGCATTACTGTTGATACGACCTGGTTTGTAAACTACTTGGTAATCGTATTCTTCTATCTTCAATCGCCATCTTACCAATTTGCTACCTGGATCCTTTACATTAAATAGCCAAGTTAAGGGCCTGTGATCTGTAACTATTTTAAAATGACGACCATACAAGTATGGTCTAAAGACATTAATTGACCAAACGATCGCTAGTAATTCACGCTCAGTAGTAGAATATCGAGACTCTGCAGCATTTAAATTTCTACTTGCATAAGCAATAGGTAGATCTTTACCGATTTCTCCTTTACATAAAATTGCACCAATAGCAACTTCACTTGCATCCGTGGTTAGAATAAATTCCTTAGAAAAATCTGGATACTGTAAGATTTGTTCTGATACTAATTCTCCACGTGGTTGATCAAATGAATGTTGTTGTTCTTTCGACCAAACAAAGTAACACCCTTTTTTAACAGAGTTGTAAGAGGTTTTGTTTTATGGGCGAAGTCTTTGATAAACTTTCTATAATATCCAATCAATCCTAAAAATGATTTTATTTCCTTTGTGTTGGTTGGAGTAGGAAAATCTTGAATAATGCGGACCTTTTCAGGGTTAGGCTTTAGACCTTCATCAGTTATGATATGCCCTAAGTACGTAACTTCATGTCGCATAAATTCACATTTATCTGGTTGAAGTTTTAGGTTATTTTCTCGAAGTCTTTTGAATACATTTTCAAGTTTTCGAGAGTGATCCTCTATGCTTGAAGCATATATCACGATATCATCTAAATATACGAAGCATTCGATACCTTGAAGACCGGTTAGTTCGACATCCATTAACCTTTGGAAGGTAGCTGGTGCGTTTTTCAACCCAAAGGGCATATGTTTAAATTCGTAGTGTCCGTGCGAAGTTGTAAAAGCTGTTTTTTCGGCATCCTTTGGATCCATTTGTATTTGGTGGAACCCAGAGGCCCAATCCAAAGTGGTGAAATATTTACTTCTGCTTAACTGGTCTAGGATATCTGTGATATTTGGTATAGGATAAGCATCACCAATAGTTACATCATTTAATTTCCTGTAGTCAATAACTACTCTCCATTTTAATTTACCTGAAGCGTCAATCTTCTTTGGAACTATCCACAATGGACTAGACCAAGGAAACGTTGGGAGTTTTATTACTTCTTGTTTTAACATTTTCCCAATTTGGGGTTTCACTTCTTCTTTGTGAATTTGTGGGTATCTATATGTCTTTGCGTGTATCGGAGTATCGTTTGATACGTTAATAGCATGAGTAGTCGTTTGTGTACAAGTTAGGTTATCACCGTCTAAGTGAAATATGTCATTATATTTTTCACATACCTCAAATAATGCACGTTTTTCTTCTACGTTCAAATGTTCAGAACGAATATTCTTGTACAGGAATTCTATTCTTTCTTGATTATTATTGTTTGCTAAATAAAATAAGTAATTTTCACTAACATCTGGGATAGGTTCTAAAGTGACATCAAATCTTGTTAAAGTTTTATCTGTTTCTCCTGTGTTTAAAATTGTTGTTAATGCGTCGCCATTGCTATCAACCGTAGTAATACAACGACTAACATACAAATTTTTTGAGAATTGATAACCGTTTATAATACCTTCTTTAATTTCTGGATTAACTACGTTACATTTTACGTATGTTATACTTCGAGCTTTAAGAATTAGCTGATCATTATTATTTTTTAATGAATTATAAGTTAAAGGTATTTTCATTTTATCTAATTTTAAAATGTTTTTATCTAGCTTTATTGTAGCATTATATTCTTTTAAGAAATCCATTCCTAAGATTCCATCATATAAATTTAAATTAATTTTTGTATTAATTATATGAAAATTATGCTCAAAACTTTTTTGAAATTTTTTTATTGTGATAGGGGCTGTACCTAATGAAATAGTTTTATTACATGATAATTCTATTATATCAGTACTATTGTTTTTATAAATGAGAGTTTCTGGCAATAAAACATTAGATTTCAAAATTGAAATTTCAGCGCCTGTATCTATGAGTAATCGAATTTTATTTGTTTTAACATCAGGACTTTAAAAAGTTACATGAAGTACATTTTCGGATAAAGTAAAAACTTTTGAAGATCTAATATTTTTTAAATCGCCTCCATGACGAAACCTCCCGGAGGGGCGACTCGCACCGGAAGTGTATTCGCGTTTTTTGACGAGGTAGCTTGAGATGTACTGGGTTCTTTTGCAAATTTTTCCATTTGATTTTTGCGTTTATAACATTCTTCTATAATGTGACCTTTCTTTTTACAGTATTTGCAATATTTTATGTCATTTGCAATATTAACCGACTTAAAATTGTTTTGATTATTTTTTCTGCATTCATTTGTATAGTGACTACTATTTTTACATATTTTATAGAATTTATAAGAGTTTTGTTTAAAGCGACTAGGATTTTCGTTTCGATACATGCATTCTATTTTTTCTTCATTTAATGCATAAGTGATTGCATCATTTAAACTTTTTATTTCTTTAGTTCGCAATATTCTTGAAATTTCTGGTTTGCAGTGGTATTGAAAGCGACTAATTATGAGCAAATCTAATAATTTAGTCATTCCACCTACATCCTCAGTTTCTGCTTGTTCTTGTATAGCTATTTGACATTGTTTTTGAACTGATTCAACTTTAGTTACGAATTGTGAAATTGACTCATTTGAAAGTTGTTCTAATTTCATCATTTCGTTAAAGACTTGGGAATAATGTTTTTTATCTTGATAAAGAGATTTTAAAAAGTCTTTTAAATCTTTCCATTCTTTAAATTCCCTATTGTTGCAGGCTATTTTAGCATTTCCTTTAATTTGAGTAAGGGTATACTTTAATAGTACAGTTTTATGTTCATTAGAAGCCAAACCAAAAGCACTGTTACAATCGGATATGAATGGTGATAATTCTTCCCTTTTTCCATCAAAATTGGGGATCATTTTTATAAGAAATGACAGGCTCAAAGTAAGTGCCATGTTATCATTTGATGAACCTTCGTTATTCATGATTTTTGTTTTATTAAAATTGAGGTAAAGGTATATAATAGGAAAGCAATGTCCAAAAACGAATAATTGTATGTACTTACAGTTTGATGTGCATCACTTCGTATTTCTTTTCCAATCTCGTTGAATGGTGAACACAACAGGATTCTTTTTCTCCACTTTTCGTCCTACGGTTTTTGAATGATTCTTCATCCAAGTATTTTCAAAATATAGATGATTTTTTTCTTTAACGATTTTTTTTAGAGGATCCTACTGACTGCGCCAAATTTATGTTATGTTCAAAATAAAACAAGTACGAAATGTTTTTAAAAATCACTAGAATACTATTTTATTATTTATAATACATTTATTATACATGGAAATGTTTTAAGTTTCTTACTGTACTACGTACCCTTAACTAACTGTAATATACCAAAATATGCGGTTATATATAGATTATTTGTTCGTAATAAATTTGTATACAATATAAACAGGATGTTATTCATTCAATATAAAACGTGGTCACAAAGACGTGTTAAATAAGCAATATTTGTTACTGATAATCTGCATGAGAATAATACATGAAATGTGTATTTGAGATCGATACGGATATTAGACTGTTAACAATGATTCATATGCTTATCAAAATATAGAGATTGCAAACGAATGCAGTAATATACATTAGAAAAATAACACATTACTTATTAGCGGATATGTATATGTGTATATATGAAACAAATATAAAATATTAACTTAAATAGATATGCATATATGTATGTATATGTAACACTGTTTATAGTATATATAACAGTATATTAGATCGGGGAATTAAATTTAATGGTGATTATTTAACATCCAATAATTCATATGGCATTACAGCTTAACATTTCTTACGTTTAAGTAATACAGTCCATATAAATTTTCGTTAGTAGCAAATATAAATTGGAAAATGGAAAGCATATATATATATTTTGTCATAAAAAAATGTGTAGACTTTGGGACGAAGACAGGGGCGGTGAGCAATATGAAATAAATAATGATAACTGTGGCTCAGTGACGCACAATATAAATAGTGGCGTTAAAAGGATTCATTGTTAAATGTGAATAATAATTTACAAGAAGAAAATGGAGAAGTTAAAGAAAAGCCTATTATAGAAAGAACGTCGAAGTTGACTGGTGTCTGCTACAGATTAATAAGGATCTATAAGAAAAGTACCAAGTTGGAACATTGATATCATTCGCCACATTAAATTGCTTACAGAAAAAGATTAAAGAAAACACCGAAATAGAAACCTCTGGAACAACTACATGGCGAACATTCAAGTAAAATGGTTTCTTATTTGGTACAATAGACAAACAATGATATATATTATAAAGATAGCTACACAAAAAGTCAATTATTAGAAGTTTTTAAAACAAAAACTTTCGAGAGTTTCGCAGATGACTTTCGAGATAATTTGGAGTCAATTGAAAGAATATGTTCGCCGCACCAACGATCGTCCAAATTTAGCAAAGTAGCTTTAAATCGTATTCTAGAAGCGATTACCAATATAACCCCAGAAAAATGGAAGAATTTTATTAGACATGCAATACAAACAAAAAATATATATTTAGAAAATGTGGATATTTATCAGAATTGTATAATTAATTTAAATGAAAGTAATGAAGACACCACTGACCGTGAAGATGCCAAATATATGTGAAAGTGTTTTCTTAAGAGTGATGTTTTTCTTATGTTATTTCAAATAGTTTATGCCAAGGAACTTCATTGATATTGGGTTATTGTTAACAATATCAATTGTTATGTATAAATGGAGTTACTATAAATTGGTAGTTGTAGGAAAAGTCTTAATTAGAATTGTATCATCTATATGTATTTGACCATTATGTGTTGTAAGACATAAAAGAATTGATTTTTTTGTTTACAAAATTAAATTAAAAATAAAAGGTATTTTTTCATAGTTTGCTTCTATTTACAATAGTGCATTATATATTCAATAATAATATATAAAACCTCGCTTCTTATATGTGTATGTACATTTATAAAAGATTCATTTTATATTTCTGCATTTATGTGTTTTAACATATTAAGAACTCATATTTATTTAATTATCGAACTATCTCATGTTTTGTATTTAAAACCAAAAAGTAATCTTAAAATACAACAATTTACTCAAAGTATTTTCAAACGACAATAATTACAGCACTACAAAGATGGTTGAATTTATTACCTACACTTCGCATATATTAAGATTTCTATAAATCTCGCTTTAAATTGAATTATTTAGAAATAAGTCAAATTTAGTAATGTTAAAAAACTAAAGACACTTTAGTTCTTATTTCCAAGAGAAAGCCGTTCCTTTGTATCGCACTAGTGATCATAAACCACACACCCCTTTTATATGAGTCCTTTTGAGTTTGTTTGGTGGTCGGAGTTGCCTCCATTTCCACTCCAATTTCATTACCCGGGGTTGTGTATGTTTTGTGTTATTGTGTGAAGTTGTGTGTTTGTGTGTTACGATTGTTTATCCTATATGGAATGCTGTGTGTTTTGCTACATTTTTGTGTGTTTGTGTTGATCTCTGTTTATCTGTTAATTTTTGATTTTTTTCGCGGCTAATTGGATATCGTTATCCTCTGCGCGTCTTTTAATTTGTTGAAGTGCGTCTTTTTTAATTAGTCTCCGTTTTGGGTTTATTATTTTCCTTATTGTGGGGTTTTCGTGTGACTGTATTGTTTCTATTGTTTTTAGTGTTCGTTTGCATATTATTGTTTCCAGTGTTTCGAGTTTCGTCTCTTTATGTATCTGCGCGTTTGTCATGTATCGCGGTGCATTTATCGCGAGTCTAATAACCTTGTTTATTTTCCCTTGTACCGATTGTCTTTGCTTTTCGCTGGTTTGATGCCATATTTCTCCGGTATATGTTGCGCCCGCGATTATTATCGTTTTTATTATTAATATTTTATTTTCCAGTGTTAGTTTGCTTTTGCCGTTTAGTATCGGGTACAGTGCGTGTGTTGTGAACCCTATTTTTCGTTTTATTTCTTTAATATGTGCCGTGTATGTTAGTTGTGAGTCCATTGTGACCCCGAGATATTTAACTTTTTCCTGCCAGTGTATTGTGTGACCTTCGAGTTTGACTTCGTCCGGCCTTTTGTGTCGTTTTCTGTGTTGGAAGTAAATTGCCGCGGTTTTTAATGGGTTAATTTTAATTTTCCATTTGTCGTACCAGTCCTTTAGGAGGACTAGATTGATTTGTAACTGCTTGTGTATGTACGATGTTCGTCTGCTGCTTATGTATATAGCGGTGTCGTCTGCGTATTGTGCGATATTACATTTTTCTATTGTGGGAATATCCGAAGTGTATATGTTATACAGGAGCGGTCCGAGAACGGATCCTTGTGGTACTCCTGCTGCTATGTGTTCGATTGTCGATTTTTCGTTTCCGATTGTGACATTAAATGTACGGTTCTTTAGATAGTTGTCGGTTATTTTTATTAATGTGTTTGATATTTTGTGACGTTTCATATTGTGTATGAGGCCGGCGTGCCAAACCCTGTCGAAGGCCTTTTCAATGTCAAGAAAGATTGCGCCCGTTGATGTCGATATGTTCATTTTTTCGGTTATGTGTTCTGTCAGTCTTAGTGCCTGTTGTATAGTTGGATGATTTTTCCGGAAACCGTATTGAAAATTTGGGATTATGTTTTTGTTTTCGACTTCATTTTCAAGTCTAGTCTGTATTACGCGTTCTGCCAGCTTACTTATTGACGGAAGTAAGCTGATTGGCCGGTAATCTGCGGTTGTTTTTGTTGTTTTTCCAGGTTTGTGGATCATTATTATCTGCGCGTGTTTCCAAATCGCGGGATAGTGTCCGTGTTTTATTATTCCGTTTATTATGTCGGTTATAATTTGTATACCGGTTTTAGGTAGGTTTTTTATTGCATAGTTAGTTATCCCGTCCGCTCCCGGGGCTTTTCGGTTTTGAAGGTTTTTAATTATTTTTTCCACTTCGTCGGTATTTGTGGCGTCGATTTCTCCATCTGTTATATCGATTTTTGTATTTCGTTGCCGTTCAATTTGGTTTGTAAATATGTTATGCTTCGGTATTGTTGGGTTCGTTTCGAATTGTCTCTTTAACGCGTTCGCGAATTCGTCTGCTTTTTCTTTATCAGTTATTGCCGATCCGTTTGAGGTTTTTAGCGGTGGAATTTTGTTTTTTTTGTTTGTTAGGGCTTTTGTCATCTGCCAGAGTGTTTGATCTTGCGTATTAAGGGATTCAATTTTGTTATTCCAGTTTTTGTTAAAGTGTTCGATCATGTCTGATTTTATTTCATTAGTTATCGCGTTTAATTTTGTTTTTATTACCGGATTTAGCGTTCTTTTATATTCTTTAAGTATGTTTTTTTTTGAGTCGTATTTTTATTTTTAGTTCAGTCGGGATGTTAAGTTTTGTGTCGATGGTTTTAGTTTTTGTCGTTTGTGCGATTGCGTTTTTTATGTCATCTTCCAGTGTGATCACTGCTTGATCGATGTCTTTCGCGTTGTGAATTTTTACTGTTCTGAGTACTAGGGATTCTTTAAATTTTCCCCAGTCTGTCTTATTAAATGTTTTTTTCGTTCTAGTTGTGTCCATGTCAAGCGTTAATATCACTGGAAAATGATCTGAGGAGAGGTCGTTTATAGTTTCTATTGTATGTGTTGTGGTTATGTTTTTAAGTATTGCTATGTCTAAAACGTCAGTAGTACCCGTTGGTATGTGTATGTGTGTGGGTTCCACAGGCCCGTTTACATTGAGGTTGTTGTCTTGTGCTATTTTCTTTAGTTTTTTACCGTTTTTATTGGCTACTTTCGAGTTCCAGTTTTCGTGTTTCGCGTTAAAATCTCCCGCAAATATTGTAGGTGTGTTTTGATTGAAGATCGTTTGTATGTCTGATTCTACTATGTCTAATCCGGAGGGAAGATAACTTGCGTAAAGGTTTATCGGTCCCCTTTTTGTATTTACTTGTATGCCTGTGTTTTCGATGATATCGAGTGTTTTGTATTCAAGTTCGCTGTGTTTTATTGTTTCGTGTACGAGTATAGCGGTTCCGCCGCCTTTTTGTACCGGCCTATCGTGTCTGTATGTTTTGTATTTTTGTATTTCTAATGAGTGAGTTGGTTTTAGATGTGTTTCATTTAGCAGCATTACGTCTATTTGGTGTTCGTCTAAAAATACGTGTAATTCATGTTTTTTGTGTGTTATGCTTTGTGCATTCCAATAGGCTATTTTAATGTTGTGTTTGTGATTCATTGTCTGCGTGCGTGGAAAAGTTTTGTAAGTTCATTTGTTTGTTCGAAAAAGCTTTGTGTTTGTTGGGGTGTAGGGTTTGTCGAGCTGAATGTTAGGAATAGTTTCCCAATCATGAGTGCAATTGTGTCGTCAGCTTTTTCGTGTGAGTTAAGTGTTGGTTTTGGTGTATTTTCCCGGGTTGTGGGTGTAGTTTCGGTGATGTTATTTGTCTGTTGTCTTTGAGTCCACGCGTTGTGTTTTGGTAGTGGTGCTTCTATGAGTTTGTGATTTTGTATTGGTGTGTTTATTGGGTTGTTTGGATTCTTTTTGCATGATAAGCTGAACGAGAGGTGAGCTCCGCCACAGTTTGCGCATTTAGGGGGAGTGGTTGACAGCTTTGTGCATTCATGCGTCGAGTGTGACTTTCCGCACTTCATGCACGCGAAATTTACGTTGCAAGTACGCTGTTGATGACCGAATTTCTGACATCTGTGACACTGTACGATGTCTGTTCTAAGTCTGAGGGACTCTACTTTTACTTCTAATCCGCAAACTGTGTGGATGTCGAAAATTGACTTGTATTCTTTGTCTATTTCTATTAAAATAAGGGGAGCTGGAAGGCGGTCTTTACCGTTCATCCTAGTGATTTTTGCGATCGGATAGTTTCTAGAATCTAGATCGGCTTTGATGTCTTCGTCGGTCAGGAATTGGGGTACGCCTCTGATGACGATTTTTAATTTTTTTTCACTACGGAGTTGGTATGTGAAGGATTGAATGGCTTTTTCGTTGAGAATTCGGTTGAGATTGCGATAGTCTTGTTCTGTTGTTGGAGTGATTTGGACTCCGGCCGGGACGGATCTACTTTGTGTGTATTGAATGCTGTGTGTTTTCATGATCTCTCGGACTCGATGCCATTGTGTTGGGTCAGTGATTGTAATTGGGGAGATAGAGGGCATTTTGGCTAACTGGTTTGTGTTGTTTGCTGTTTTTGTGTATATTTTGTGCTGTTTGTGTGTGTTTGTGTGTTTTGTGATATTGGTACTTACCCCGGGTTTCTCTGCGGAGGTGGAGGCTGTCGGTTCTTCTTCGCTGCTGTCCATTGGCGTCGTTTCTTCTTTCTTCGTATCTTTGTCGATCGTGCGGAGTGCTTCGTACATGTTGCTCGTTTCTATATCCGGTGATTCTGTCTTCTGTCGTTTGTTGGACTTTCGTGGTGGTTTTTCGTTTTTCTTGAGCTCGTTCATCTTGTTTTCGAAGGCGTTGTGCATCATCTTCATAAAGTTTTCCATTGTATTTTGCAGTTCTTCGTACGTGTCAATATTCTGCAATATATCCATTGCTATACGTTGGCCGTTGCCGTTGTTGTCGTTGGTGCCAGCCATTTCTTCTGGTTTCGCTTCGTTGTCGGTAAAATATATTATAATATAATGTATCGGTCGCATTTATTCTACTACTACCGATGTGCTCAGAGCCATCGATAGCGTGCGAATGTCCCCCCCCCCCCCCCACACACACACACCCCTGTACTGAGAATCTATATATTGAACAGTCAAGTCTAATGGTTTCCGAAAGTTCGCAGAATCTTATATCCTACATTTATTTTAATTTAGCTATTAATTACCTAAAGCTCCTAATATAATTAGATCCTAATTATATATATATTGTAAAGTTTGTCTTTTCGGGTTCTTAAATAAAACTAACAATAACTTTAGACACACATTATATTAATAATAAAATACTCGTATATAAAAATATAAAATTAACTATTAACAATAAGCACATTTATGTATTTATATTTATGTATCTATATTTATGTTTACTGCGCGAGGCTCTAGGATTCAATGTCCCATCCCTTCTTCGACGCGGCTTTTATATCGTGGTGAATACTCTTCTAGAGCGTTCTCGTAGGCCTCGAGAAAACACCAGAGGTATGACGCGTGACGCGTTATTGGATGAGTCATCACAATATATATATATATATATATATATATATATATATATAATATTTTCGTGACCTTGGTATGATATATAGACTTTGAAGTAATAAACCAGACCTTTAATCGCCGACTGATTGAGTTTACCTTATATATATATATATATATATATATATATATATTATTTTTTTACAACATCTTCTCCTTCGAGTATTCTTAGATTTTCTTCGTCATCGTTTTCACTGAACATTAGTACTGGTCTTATTATCGTGTTATATATTTCTATTTTATTCGTTTTAGAAAGGTTTATGTTCTTTAACAATTTCTTATTGACATAAAAGGCTCTATTTGTTGCCATAATTTTTGCTTTTATTTCAGCATCTCTATTTCCATCGTTTGATATCATATTTGAATTTTTCGACCTCTTCAAATATAAAGTTTTTTATTTTAATACTTTTGTTTTCTTTGTCCTTTTTCCTACTCTCATCAACTTTTTTTTTGTTTCATTGACTTTCAGACCTAATTTCTTCCTTTCTTTAATTATTTCTTGTACTATTTCGATCATTATCTCTCTCTTTTTGTTATGACTACTACATCATCCGCATACGCAACCACCTGTCTTCTCGTGTTCTTAGCGTACCTTTGTTTATTTTTCTTGTCACATGCTCCAGAGTCAGATTGAATAACGTCGCGGACAAGGAGTCGCCCTGCTTGACACCTTAATTTGTTTCAAATTCGTTCGTTACGCCTTTCGATGTTTTCACACCAACTTTTGTTGATTTGAATTAGTAATTATTAATAAAATTTACATATTTTATAGCCAAATTTAAATCACTATTATAAAAGCTATCTAAACCATATCATATGATATATCCCTTTTAAAGTATTTTACAAGGAATCCTTTAATGATATTACTTGATAAGATTTATTTGAACAAACTCAGTGTCTAGCCTTCAAGCAACAAACATCGCTTTTTGCTTACTAGCCTTCTCCAGGTAAAAGCATCCAGCTGACATCCACCGACGAATATACACATAATGGACCACGTATTCAGCGTTCTTCACACATCTTGTTTATCCGTGCCGGATAAACAGAAGCAAGTAACAATTTCTTAATCACACTATTTTAATCACAATTAAATCCATTTTTTTTTGTAAGTTATTTTCAGAATGTAAATTTTTATTGGTCGTTACCTGTACATGCGACTTTCATTTAATTATTTGAATATATTTCAAAGCTTCATTTATTTTATGTTAATATTAAATAAAACTTTAAGAACAAGGTTACTGCGTTTTCTTTTATTTAATAAACATTTATTATGGCATACTGCTTACTTCCTGGATCTTTGATGCATCATCATTTAATTATG
Organism: Melolontha melolontha; assembly: GCA_935421215.2. Lineage (NCBI taxonomy): Eukaryota > Metazoa > Arthropoda > Insecta > Coleoptera > Scarabaeidae > Melolontha > Melolontha melolontha. The sequence goes on from OW285239.1 coordinate 90,420,887, forward strand.
TTATTTGAAAGCATGTTCATTATTGTCAGGACGCTACAGCTAACACGGAACAAATCAAAGTAATCCACGCACGTCCATCTTTCAACAATTGAGCGCACCCACGTGGTAAAATACACACCCCAATTAGCGTTCTTTTAACAAATTGTACCAATATAAGATATTGTCCATGGGTTCCCGTTTAAAAATCTTGTTTCAAAATGTTATTAAACATTGTTTGATAATAGCATGAGCCTGGCCATCTTATCGCAAAATGTCTTATTCTTAAATATGCATCTGTATGCATCAGTATACACATGTAAAGAAAAATATAACCTCTTACTAAAACAAACAAATCACATGTTACTTTGTCAGAGAAAGTATGTTAAGTTAATGTCGACTTTTATTTTAAAACGTAAAACGTATGAAACGTATAACGGAAGTTAAAGTCAACTTCAAAATTTAAAGGCACTTTAAATTTATTATGAAACCTAACTTAAATATTCTTTTTTCTATTGAATTAATTAAATTAAATATACAATACATATATAAATAAACGTATAACGGAAGTTAAAGTCAACTTCAAAATTTAAAGGCACTTTAAATTTATTATGAAACCTAACTTAAATATTCTTTTTTCTATTGAATTAATTAAATTAAATATACAGGGTACCACTGGAAAACCAAAAGCCTCTATATCCAGCCATTTTAATATGATTAATAATTCTTATGCAATTGCTAAAAGAACGGAATTGGATAAGAAGAACCATATTGCTTGTTTACCAAATCCATTGTTTCATGCTTTTGGAATAACAATAGCTACTTTATCGGCCATGCATTTTGGAACCACATCTGTATTTCCATCAATGGCCTATAATCCCAATAAAACTTTGGATGCCATTGTAGAAGAAAAGTAAGTCCTTATACTATTATGTTGGTTCAAAATTATTTTATATTAGATTTACGAGCCCTAACAACTTAATGTTCGGACGATACCAATTTTTAGAAATATATTCTGATTTTCTATTTGAGATTTTGTAATTTGATTTAATATTCACTTATTTAGCTTTGGAACACAATGGAAGATTATATTTATCAAAAGAATAGATTTTACTAAAACTCAAACTACATAGAAGCTTAACAAATTAATAAATGAACAAATTATTTTGGCAACTTAAGGTTCGGACGATCATTTATTGCATGACTTAAAATGAAGTCACATCACCTTTAGCCTTTATAACAGCTTTTATTCTGACTGGCATGGATTCCATAAGCAATCCGAAATAATCTGGTGTAAAGGATTCCCAAATTTCTGAGAGTCTTGTCTTTAATTCACTTATTGTTCTTTGAGGCTTATTCCTTAAGTAACTTTTCATGTGGTGCCACAAGATCTCAATAATATTGAGATCTGAACTGCTTGAAAGCCATGCTAAAACTCTGATGTCATGTTCCTCAAACCATTTTTTTGTTGATTTTGCCGTATGGGATGTAGCCCCATCCTGTTGAAAAACGTAGTCTCTATGGGAAAGAGCTCATCTACATTAGAAATGAGGCTATTGTTCAGAATTTGTTGATATTTATTGGCATTAACAATTCCATGTATTATCTCCATCTTTCCTACACCCTTTCCAGACATACACCAACAAATCATCACACCCTTTGCAAATTTCACAGTCCAATTTAAACAGTCCTTATTAAAAGCTTCAGTTTTACGCGAATAATACGTTTCCCACCAACGTTGTCACGAACAGAAACATCGAATTTGGACTGGTCGCTAAATATGACTTTAGGCCAGTTATCTACTGCCCAGTGCAATTTAGACTTAGCCCAGATTGCACGATTTTTGATTTGGGCTTTTGTTAAAATAGTTTAAAATTAAAGAAAACTCAAATGCATAATATATTAGTATATTTGAATTATACCTTATAAAACCCGAGTCCAGATTTACGAATCCACTAACTGCAACATACTCGCGAAATTCTTACATCGGTTTTTGCATCGAAGCGAGTAGTTACATCGCTTAGAGTGGCTCTTCGGTGGATTTTACATATTTTTACAAGTTGTCTCGTTATTCTATGTCACTTTTTTTTATTGTCCAGTACTTTTACCTCGATTTTCGTAGCTATTTGTTTCTCCATAACATTTAAGAATGTCTCGCACAGTGGATTTTGCCAAGTTAAAATTTTTTCCAATTGCGCTCTCTTCATTGTACTGTTTCACTACAATTTCACGAATTTATTTTGAAGTAGCTTCACCACGACCAATTTTTCATAGCACAAATTTTGTAAAATCATAAATCAATGCTTACTAGAGTGATAAATGTCAGATCTGTCATAGCAATCGTTGCCATTTTGTTAAAAACAAGGTCGTCCGAATATTAAGTTGTCAGTGTCATTTACCAGGATTTTCATTTTTGTCATTTTAAAAATTGTACTTTTTAAACGAGAACAGTTATTTTTTGTCAAATGATTTTTAATTGTCTATTTACCAAATCAGAAATAAAAATGAATAATTAACAACTTTCAGTATTTACAAAAAATATTAATTATAAAAATTAGTATCGTCCGAACATTAACTTGTTAGGGCTCATAATAATACTGAAAAATAATGTAATTTTATAACAATAATAAATAAAGCATAGAATTAATTTAATATGGTATCGTTGAAATTGAGAATAATCTATATTTTTCTTTTTCATATTGAGATTTCAAAACTTTTTGATTCAGTCCAATAGAAGTTTAAATAAAATTTAAAGAAAACCCTTTTCGTTTTAATTTCTATTAATTACATAAAAGGTAAAAAGCATATTAAATTTTATTACTTATTAATTATAATTGTATAGGGTCTATCAACAAGAGGTGTCGTTTTCAGTCAACAGAAAAACGCAATATTTTTGTGAAAAGTGGTATTTTTATTTTAATCCAAAGTACAAATTCTAAGATTAGTAATGTAACACAATATCTGACAAATGTCCGCCTTAACTCCTCTTACAAATGGGTATTCTTTTGATAAAATTTTTCATCACGTTTACGTAATTGCGACTGTATATCGCGAATAACAGCTTTAATATTGTTTTTTAGTGTTTGTACTGGAGCATTGGCGTATACTTTAACGTAGCCCCAAAGAAAAAAGTGTGTTAAATCGAATGATTTCGGCGCCTAATTGAAGTGTCCATTTCAAACAAATGCACGCGCTAGAATTTTTTGCGCAATAGAGCAATTATTTCAGCAGGTATCTGGCATGTGGCGCCATCCTACTGTAAATAAAATAGTCCATATCATAATTTTTGGGCCAAAAAAATCAGTCAACATCGTTTGGTAACGCAATTCATTCACTGAAACGACCGAACCAGCATCATTTTTGAAAAAATATTGGCCAATGACATTCCCAACCCAAAAACAGCAACAAACTATCACTCGTTGTGGATGGAGAGATTATTCAACTATTTCTCTTGGATTTTCGGAGCCCCAGATGCGACGGTTGTGCTTATTTACGTATCCAGACAAATGAAAATGAGCCCCATCACTCAGATTTTTTTTTTAATAATAACGGTCTTGTTCATGCATTTCCAGCACCCAATCAGCGAATATACGGCGTTGTGCGTAGTCTTGTTACTTCAATTGTTGTGACAATTACACCTTATAAATACGAAGGATGTTTCCAAAGTACTGGGAATTTAGCTATATATTTTTTTATTTTGTCAATTTTCATAAATATTACAATGTAGTTTTTCAACATAATCGCCATTTAATCGAATGCATTTATCCCAACAATAAATTAATTTTTCTAAACCATCCTCAAAGAACTTTTCGGTGTATCCTCAATCCACCTATTTATGGCACGTTTTACGTCAGTTAAACTCTCCAAACGAACACCCTGTAAAGGTTTTTTCAAATCTGGGAACAGATAAAAATCACTCGGTGCAAGATCCGGTAAATAAGATGGATGCGGAAGCAATTCCCATTGTAAATCGTTCAAAACATCCTTCGGTTTTCTTTCGGTGTGCGGTCAAGACCGCGCAGCGTCCGTTATTGCAACAGAATAATGCAAGCATTAGCCTGTTGCACTAATGGACGCTTATGCAACTTGCCAGGCCGTTTTCTGATAAGTAGAGACCGGACACATCGGGCTAAAATGACGTCATTACGACGGACGATATAAATAGTCTACAACATCTGTAAGTACATCACGCAGTTATTAAATAGCACTATTCATTCGGTTAACCGCACACAAAAAATAGATGTGCAGTTAACCGAATGAATAGTGCTATTCAACAACTGCGTGATGTACTTACAGATGTTGTAGACTATTTATATCGTTCGTGCTAACGACGTCAATTTCAGCCCGATGTGTCCGGTCTCTACTGGTAAATGCCTGCCTCAGTGGTCCAGATAATAAGTTATAATATATTCTGCGTTAATTGTAGTATCTTTTACCAGATAATCTATGAAAATAATCCCTTCGCAATCCCAAAATACAGTAAGCATTACCTTACCAACAGATGGAACTGCAAGCGCCTTAAGTGGAGACCTTTCTTCTTTACGCCATTATTTGGATTGACTTTTAGTCTCAGGATTGAAATGAGGATTCCATGTTTCGTCAATGGTTATTATCCGTTGCAAAGTTCATCACCGTAACGGGCTAACAGCTCTTGAAATTGACGACAAGTGTCAGACCTATTGAGTTTCTGTTCCGGTCACAACAGTCTTGGCACCCGGCAGGCTGAAACCTTGCTTCCGCCCAAACAATTATATAAGATCTCATGAATTTGTCGTGTACCTATTCCTAGGCGTACACTAATTTAAGAAATAGTCACTTGTCTGTCCTCTTTCAGTAGGTTCTCCACGGCAGTAATGTTTCTTTCATTTACCGACGTGCTCGGGCGACCACTGCGTGGATCGTTTTGTAATGATGTCTACCACTTTTAAAATGATCGATCCACCGATCGATTTGTCAATCAATCTATATTCTGCGGATTCACCAAACATTTCTTGCTGACGTTTAATAATTTCTCAAGTTTTCACATCCTCTTTCCACAAAAAAAAAATTATTACTCTTTGAGATTTAGCCGCGTCTTCCATGGTTACAGAAACAGTGCTACGAAAATGCGTCTATATTGTTCGAACACCTGAATCAGACTGAACGATATTGCACTGGATAGCTGCATAAACATGTCAAGACTTGTCTATCACCAATAGCATTGCCTATAAGTTCTGCGTAATTTAATTAGAGCACAATTCCGATAACTTTGGAAATATCCCTCGTATGTAGGCCAAGATCTTTATGCAAAATTCGGTGCAAATTGGCTTATGATATGCTAAATTCCTGTGATAGTCTCTATATGAACAATCCTGGGTTATTAGCCACACTCTCAACTACAGCGGCGATATTTTCAGTTGACCTGGCCTGACGAACACGAGTTGCAGTCTTAACATCACTAACTTATCCGAGACGCTCGAATTTAATGATTAAATTCACTATAGCTGTGCGAGAAGGCGTTTCACGATAATCAAAATCCGTACGAACTTTACGAACTGTGTTCACAATATTTTCGCCATGTATATAGTGAATTTTCACTATTTCAATTCATTGTGCGAATGTCTAAAAACCTCCCGACTTATACTTGTCAAATGTCATTACAATGGCAGTTGACAGCTCTTGTTGAAAAAAATATTATAATTAATTTGGTATGTGAGGCATATCTACAAATTAAGTTCTGATTAGTTATAAAAGCTGTATGGGCTTTCTTAAAATACAAGCGTTGTCTAGTTTTCACGGTTTATTCTTTACAAATGACTACCAAAGTATACAATACCTAAGTATAGCAAACGCCAATTAAGTTGGCGCGAGGAGGGGTAAGTTCGCGCAGGATTAGAAATAGTGGCTAGATTTGTATTTGGTTTTGCATCAAATGTCAGATAATTCTAACCTCTGAGCGTGTATCACTTTATGATCCCCTAGCAAAGACATTGTGTTCCGTCCAACGTCAATGACAAATGTATTCTGACAATTACTTGAGTAGTGGGGGTGGACGTTTTTAAAAACGTCTTCTGCGCACCCCCTCCTCGCGCCACTTAATTGGCGCTTGCTATAACTGCATAACCCAAGATAGCCAGACGTAATGAGTATATTACATTTCTTCCCATTTCCGATAGTGCCGACTTAAATTTTTTAGCTGAAATTCAAAAATGTATTCGATATACAAGAACTTTGTTCATTCAAATTTATCATTTGCCTACATTTATGTTAAGCAATTTCTTAACATAATTATTATGTTGAGGAGTAGTGATTTAAATTAAACATTTGTTGTAACGTGACGTGTTTCATCCAATTTTAATTTATCCAGGATTTTTACTTCATCATCGGTGCAATGTCGTTGGCTTCCCAAAAATTTCTTAAAATGCAGAAAGATGTTCTTCTAGACAACGCAAAAACCGTGGTTTGTGCGTGGTGAGCAATTAAAAATTACCATTTAAATTTGTTAAAAAAATGCTCGTGTAGAAGTAGTTGCATGTGGTCGTGCATATAGTTATGCAGCTAAACAATTCCATAACTGAGAAGACCTGACTTTCTACTCTTTAAAACTACTCACTATTTTTGTTTTATTCACTTACTCCATGAAATCCAGGAGTAAAATCCCGTGTTTGTTTCAAAAAATTAGACTGATCCATTACACCGCCATTACATCTATTAGTGCTTACTTTATGGTAATACACGAGCAATACAGGTTTCGGCGCCTGTCACGGTGAGTGATCTATAAAATTCGTCATAATCCTCAAAAATAGTATATTACATTACAGTATATTAACAAGAGTTGTAAGTAACCCATTACGCACGAAATGAAAAAGTTTACGCACGAACCCGCGCAGCGGCGAGTGCGTAAATTTCACGAGTGCGTAATGGGCTTACAACTCGTGTAACGTACTATACTTTTTCTACGCCCACTCATTTTCTTCTATTAAATAAAAGACATCGCAATTATTTAAACTTTATTATAATAGTTGTTAATAACAATTCAACAATTATTGTAAATCGATTGTGCCTTATTTCTTAATGGTGATGAACGGTTATTTATAATTGTAGTACTGCACGGTACATCAGAAGACGAAGATTGATAATTGGTAATCGCCTCCGATATTCGTAATGCGTTGTCATTTTTATTTTTAAGAGATTGATTCACATAGCCTTCCGCCACTGTAGAAGATTGCCAGCCACCAAGTCGCTTTAATGATAGCATATCACCTCCTGCATCAACTATCATAGTGGCTGATGATATCCTAAAACAATGGCCAGTATATTGTTTTGGTTCCGGCAGTTCAAGATATTCAGCAATTTTACGTGGTGTACTACCGATTGTGTTTATCCCCACAACCTGTTTCATGCATTTTCCATTTCTGTAATTAAGAAATAAAGGAAGTTCCATTTCAGCATGACGCAAATTCATGTATTTTTGACATGTGATATAAAGTGTTTCTGGTACTACAAATGAACGTCTCGTTTTAGTTTTAGAATCTGGAATATCAATTATCAAGGATTTTCCCGTGTCCTGAATGTGTTCCATTTCTATATTTCTAAGTTCTTGTTTGCGGCAAGCTCCGCTTAATCCAATAATGAGGATAACCTGAAAACAAAAAAACAAAAACTCATTTTTATGTGATGATAACTATACAACATTTTAATTCTTTACCTTTGACAACAAATGTTTATCGTCTGGGGCATCTTTCAAAAACTTATTAATTTGTTCTGTAGAAAGAATTATCGATTTTTTACTTCTAAATCCATCCGATTTCCGCTTCAGTAGGGCGATTAGTTTTGGATAATCTGCTATATTAATGTTATTATTAATGTTTAGTGTAGTTCTTAGCATCGAATAAATGGCCCATAGAGAAGATGGCTTCATAGTTTTTGATAATTCTTCAAAATACGCAAGTAAAACATTCTCCGAAAAGGAGTTAACGTTATGCTTGTGTCGCCAATCCATAAATTTTTTATAGGTAATTTCGTACCTTTCTTTGGATTTTAGCGGTAACAAATTATGTGTGGCAGCTTGAGCTTTTTCTAAAATCTCCGGCGGAGCGCTCATAATTTCATAACTTTCACTACTATCAGACATATTCGTAGATAAAGTTGAGAAAAAGTTAGATAAAGTTAACAATAATATTTTGTTAAAGAAATTGACAATATAAATGACATGACATTTATTTCCATTAATTTCGTACCTTTCTTTGGATTTTAGCGGTAACAAATTATGTGTGGCAGCTTGAGCTTTTTCTAAAATCTCCGGCGGAGCGCTCATAATTTCATAACTTTCACTACTATCAGACATATTCGTAGATAAAGTTGAGAAAAAGTTAGATAAAGTTAACAATAATATTTTGTTAAAGAAATTGACAATATAAATGACATGACATTTATTTCCATAGCATGTTACTTAAGAAAACGTGTCCTATTTTTAAAGAAATTGCATAATGTGCTGCCTACATTTAGGCGCATCACTCTTTTAATCCAAAATATATCTCGCTAATGCTAAAAGTTTATGTTTTTCAATTGACTAAATTTGTGTAAATAGATCAAATAAAGTTTTACGTAGATAAAAATTTGATTGCAATTTGATTAAACCAACAAGTTTAAGTTTTCTTCTAAAAACGCACGTGTATGTTATGAGATCTCATTACGTGCATGTTATTGTTAAATGTCATTTACAAGGAATGTTGACAGTGCGATTTTTGACGTTTACAGACATGGGCGTAGAAAAATACCATTACGTTTGCCTACTGTTCCTCAGTAAGCATTGCCCATCTTGCGTATAATTTGTGATAATGGAATGTTTCCGTTACAGTTTCGTGCAACAAACACGAAAATTTGTAGAAAGTTTTGTTTTCAAAAATTTTTTCATTCACTTGTTGAATCAAGTTTTCCCTGACTAATGAAGATCGAGAGGTCTTCATTGTACATGCCTTCGTAAACTGTCTCCATCGTCTTCTTGTTATTCCGTCACTTTACAAATTTATCGTCGAAAAATTTCTGCGGCTTAATATTTCTTACATTAAAAAATTTAGGCGCTGGCCGTACCTTACAACTAGACGTATTTTGCATAATTCTCTTTATTTTAATGCAACGTGACGAGTTAAATGCATTAGGGAGGAGTGTCACATATCGTGTAAATAAAACAATGTGTACAAGGTAGAATTACTAGAGATACATATTCAATTTATTAATAAGGTAGAATTAAGAACTTAAAAAAATAATTTTTTGTAAACTATCGAAATAATTAAAAAATGTAATTAAAATTATGTTCATTATATAAGTAAAAACTCTTCTAGACTGGCGGAAGCATTAAAAAATCAATCTTTAAAGAATTAAAGAATAATATAAGACCACAGGTTCGAACGCCGTACGACCATTTAAAATACAATATATGTACAGTTGTAATATATATGTACAGTTAAGTTCACATAAATCTAGTATAACCTAATTTATCAAAATTGTCAAAATTTTCTAATATTGCTTATACTCTATTTTTAAAGTAGAGAGACGAATTTCTGAACAGACCACTTTGACAGTGAAATCTCATTGGTTGAAAGCAATTTGGCCTTGCTTTCAACCAATGAGATTTCACTGTCAAAGTGGTCTGTTCAGAAATTCGTCTCTCTACTTTAAAAATAGAGTATAGTGTGTATTAAAGTTTTTTTGAAAGACAAGTCAAATGTCAAGTAATTTTTAATACAATTTAGAAAACACAAATAAACTAATACTTAATTGATCCGCCATTCGCATCAATTACTGCCCTTAACCTTCTAGGTACAGAATCAATGAGACTTTTTAAAAAATTAGGTTTTCCAACAATGTTTTCCCAGGTATCTTCAATAGATTTTCATAATTGTTCCCTATTAGTAAATCTTATACGAGATCTATGAATTTGTTGTGTCATTTTTAATTTTCTCTTAAATATTCAAACAAATTGTGACCTATATCAGTCGATTTCTTTTAAGACCAGTTCCTCGTTTGCGACATCTACTGCCTTCATTTTCTTTTTTTAACTTGTAGTACTGTAGATTTGTTCAAATGAAATTCTTCTGCGACTTGTTTAATGGTGCAACTTCCCAAATTTAACAAAATTTGTACTTTGTCTGCCGGAGTCAGTTTTCTTGCGATTTTGGATATCAAGTGACAAATCTCATTTGACGTTATAAGAATGAATTACAACAAAACAAAAATTCAAAAATGGTTTATACTAGATTTATGTGAGCGTAACTGTACATACATCTTAACTAAATTAAAAATATTTACCTCTTAATGTTACGGAGACTAGATAAAATAGTATTTTTATAATCTTAAGTGGTTGGTACTGTATGTCCTGAATATAATGTCTCCCCTCCGTTACTACTAGTTTATCAGGCTAAACAGCTTCGTTTTAATATTTTTTTTTGTATTACACCAAGGCGATTCTTTTTACGTTAGTAATGTACTGAGTAAGCAATCTCAAGTGTCCATAGGGACAAAACAAAATTAAATTGGCAACACTGAGTAGTTGGTATAGATTTGTTGAATATTGAAGATAATTTGACAACTCCTATAAATGAGTAACCAGAGACCAACGAGACCTGCAACTAAGAACAAAAATTTGTCCTAGTGAAATGGAAGATCATTACGTCCTTCTCTAGTAATTGGCCAGTCAATTAAAGATGACACTGTCCAACGATGACGCATTTACCCGCCAAAATTTAAATTTGCTTCTCTAGTTTATTGTCGTATTTATTTTTTATGTTCATACGAAATGTTTATTTTTACATTTTAAGAAATTTCTTCATGTTTAATACATAAAGAAAAAGAACTGAAAATGTATAAACATATCGTACAAACATTTGTATTCTTCTTTAGTGGTACACTTTATTATGTTCAATGAAATAATTGGAATACTTCACATAAAATTTACTTTATTATAACTACTATACAATTCTAAATAACTAAAATAATATACAATAATATAGACCTACGAAAATTAATATCCATAATGGTATAAAATAGACATATTTTAAAAGTACAATAAAGAAAACATATTTTCTTAATAAATAATTGATGATTTAATGTTTTTAATTTTTTTGTAGTATTTTCGTTCCGTAAATTCCTTACTAACCTTGTGCAGTACCAAGGAAGTCTGTTTGACAAACCATCTATTATTGAGCATCAAATAAAATGATAATGCTGTGTGGAAGACATCCACGAAAAATCTAATAATCATTAAGCCAATACCTTGTCTTTTACTGTCCAATCCCTTACCTTTGGAAGATGCTTCGCACAACGAAGTTGAGGAAACAGTAATGATTGTGCACTTGATGATATTCCTGTTGAATAAATAAAATAATTAGACAGATAAAAAAAGAGGAAGAATAATTTACCTTTAAATATATCTTTGATCATTGAAGACTCATTTAAGTTTAATTTTATGTATTTTTGATGGTACAGCCTCTTTTTTGTGCATATTATTTTTAGTTTTCAAATGCGCTGCATGTTCTTTCTTTATTGCATTCACAGATGCTTTTCCTTTTTTCTTTCTTTTTACTGTTGATATATTTGTTTGCTGATGGGTAATAAGACACAAATTGAATTGCAAATAGGTGTTCTATAGGTACTGTAGGTAAATTGCAATCAATTACCTATGTATTTTCTATTGCTTGCAATGGTAATCTTTGTGGAATATATATTTCTTCTTACAGTTGAGATTCAGAACATTTTGATATTGACATGATTGTTTGTGCTAGTTGTAAGGATGGTACAGCTCCAGAGTACAATGTGTAACACATATTCTTAACTTAAATTCCTAATACTTCCTATGACAAATTTTAAACTCATTACTTCCAAACCAAGTCTTGGATAAAAAATATGGACGCCTAAATATTAGTTGTTTTGTTATATATTCATTATTACTGGCTTTTAAGGATTTCGTGGAAAATAATGTAATTTTTCCACATCTATTATCTCCTTTGCCGCACACGATATACAAAATTTTGAAGCCATTTTCAAATAATTTATATGCTGAAAGGAAAAAGTACCTACTTGTAGCATAATTAAAAGCGTCAATGAGAGTAATTAAATATTTTTTTAAGAACTTGTTAATTTTGGGCAAACAAAGCATTTTTGAGTAAAACAATATGGCGTATGATGAAATTTCTTGTAAATCCAACTTACTTTTTCAACAGCAAAAAAACACTATACCTAGTCCAGATAAAAACTGATCTGGTCAATACTTGGTTGTATAACAAATATTTCAATAACTCAATTCAAATTCCGATTTTGTATTATAATTCAGAACGATATGGAACATCTTGTAAGTATCTCTAAACAACGAAAATAACATAACATAACCAAGAAAATTGAAATTATAGAACATTTCAAAATTATACTCCGAAGTCCGAACTTACACTAGATAGCGATTAGACACGAAGTTGTACGATTACAGTGCCCTCTTTAAATGACTGCCCAACTGAACGATAAGGATGAAAAGAGTACATATTTTCAATCAAAGATAAGGTTAGAAAATCGGATTAAATTTTCAATGATGTAAAAAGACGGCAGACTATGTGCCAGACAGACAAGAATCATTTCACCATGTGTGCTAAATATTGTTTTGGATACTATAATATAAATATGTTTTGAAGGTGCATCTGTTATTGCCAATAATACCACTTTTTCTTTAGAATAAATGTTTCGTTCATTGTTAGAAATACAAAATAATGTTTTTTTTTTATTTTGATTTAGAACTGTAAAATATATGTTCAAATTCTGTTATCTCTTTGATAAATGCATGTATGGAAATATTTAGGAAACTAAATATAAACTATAACTATAACTACTAAATATATGTTTTTCTGCTCCGATATGTAAACAAAGCAAGAGGAATGAAAAATAATATTTAGTAAAGATGGTGAAATGATTCTTGTCACCATGCACCGGGCACATAGTCTGCCGTCTATTGATGTTGCCGGTCTCGTTAGTCTCTGTGAGTAACTGAATGTCGTATGTGAGAAGAAAAAAGGATTCCATACTTGTAATATTGATTGTAGCACAAAATTACCATAAACATTATTTAAAAATAATTTACTGTTGAAAATAAACAATTAATAGCACTATACCAAGTGTTCAAAATGACCACCACAAGTATTAAATTTCACAAAAGTTTTTATTTTAGATGTACGATATTATATGGCACACCTACAATGCACGTTGACTTAATTGATGTTCAAACAAAAAGAAAAGAAGACTTTAAGGCAGATATTGCTTTAGCTGGTGGTTCACCTTGTTCACCACAATTATTTAAACATATGTTGGAAGTTTTGAAAGTGAAGAAAGTTAAGGTATTTGCATTTTAATTAATACAAATGGTTAAAACAGGAAGGAAATAATATAATACATACTCGTATAAAAACGACAGGGAACTTGGAATTTTAAAAAGTACACTTGTGCACAAAAAATTCCGGACACTGAAGTAAATGTCTGTTACCCTAATTAAAATTAATGAAATAAGAATTGGAAATTAAAGAAGATGTAAAATATTTAATTTATCAAAATAGCCAAAAGAAAAACAAAAATAATGACGAACCCAAAAAATCCAACCCAACCTAAAAAATCTTGATGGACTCTCTATTCGGCTTTTATCTGTTGTCTTGAAAGGTTATTTGAACTGTCAGTAGAGAATTGTCACTTATTGGTTGACATTTCTCATTCTTACTTTGTAGATAATGTTTCACTCTTGCCAAAACAAAAAGAAAAAAAAAATTCTTGTACTAACAGACATTTACTTCGGAATTTTTTGTCCACGAGTGTATATAGAATATACCTACTCTAGTATGCATATCTATTTAATTAATAAAAATCGTGTTATTATTTATATATGAATATGTAAATATTAGTACATGTATTTGGCAAAAGATAACCTTATGTTGCCATTAACGAAAATTAATTCATGAAATAATGAAATTAAAAAACTGTTTATAGAACTAAAGCTACATCTCATCATATACACCCTCTATCCCCAAAATAGCCGCAAAGAGCAAATTGCTCAATTGCCCCAATGTTATTAAATCTGGATTTCTATTAAAAACTGCGTTTAACTTTTGCCGAAAGCCACATCCGAAGGCACTTGGAATATTTTTCAAATTTTTAATAGCCACATCTAATATGGTTAATCCATCATTTAATTTGAGATTCTGATTTTCAAAATAAGTGATTAGTTTTGGCAAATTTCCAAAGTGTTCCTGAAGAAAGTACAAATTTTTAAATTTGGAATTTGAATTAGTTCGTTGCACTCAAAGATACTTCGAACATCGTCATTTAAACATGTAACGAAATGTTGTAAACTAACGAAATTCTCTTCATAAAAACTAGTAGCTTCCAATCATGTTCCCCTTCTAGTTATTACTAGAGAGGGAGGCAGTGACAAAGATGGAAGTGCTTCTCTGAAAACTTTTTTAAAAGCGGATACAAATCCGCTTCACTTCTGGAAAGGTGTCTCTGATATATTCACAGATTCTGGGGAGACCATGTGCCACACAAGTAATATGCAGCATATTAGGATATGTTTCCTTTAATAGTCGGCCGGTTTTTAATATATATGTATGCAGCACTGTCTCTGACCAGTGCTGTATTTTTTCTTTGTACCTGTCGTCCGAATGAAGCATTTGGTGCATATTCCCGTCTACTGTTTCCGCATTAACTGTATTTATAACTTTTGTTGCTATTACATATGCGTTATATGGAATAGTTGGATGTAGTAGACCAGCTACAACATTTACCACACAGCGTCCTAATATATCGACAATTTCATCGGCACTTATCCGTAGATACTGATTTGAAAGACGGCTTCTAATGTGTTCTACTGCTTTCGTGTAGCACTTAAAAACATAATATGTGCGTATGGTGGATTCATCAGGAACATATCGACCAGTATATTTTTGGAGAAATGTTTTGAATGTGAGTTCTAATTTCTGTGTATGGGTTTGCGATGCTAAGTAACCTTTTACTTGCAATTTTTTAAAGATTTAAGCCGTTTTCGACGTTGTTCCATATCATATCTGAAAAAAATAACTTAAACAATGTTGTAGATCTAAATAAATGAAAATTAAAAATATATGCGTAAGTTATTGAAACTTAACCAAATTCACTGGACACTTACGTCAAAATAATTGGGAGAAGTAGATTCGATAAAATGATATTAAACAGGATCTATTACAAAAATTACGAAGTATGTAATTAACAGTTAAAACAATGAAAAAAACAAACTAACTCACCGTACTTTATTTATCTTACGAAATATAAACTAATAAATAAAATAAATTATAAAAACTAGCGATGTTAGGTATAGAGTATTTATATGGTCCATCGTAATTTCGACCTGGTCTCTAATTATAACACGATGTAATCATCACGAAAATTATTTGACTACAAATGCAACAAAACTGACCGTTTCCTTCAACAATTGACAATAAATCACACGTTTGTTCATCAAACGTCATTGCTGTTTTTTTTCGCATACAATGCCTACTTTGATAAGTACCCAGAAATATCAATACACCATTTGTTTCTTTTATGTAGAGGGGTCCAAGACTTGTGATGTTGTGTGTATTTCAAATAAATAAAATAATTTTTGTCATGATTTCTTAAATATTTTTGACTATTCTAGATATTTTTGGAACAGAAAGTGTATTATATAGTTTAGAATAAGTTGTTTAACATATTTATAATATACAAGAAATCACAAATAGAAAACCCTAAAATAATTTATGTAAAAAGGTATTTAAATTAAACTGATTAAGAAATTAAACCATAAGCAAGTTCCATCATTTTAATATTACCGTTCTACTGCTTTCGTGTAGCACTTAAAAACATAATATTTGCGTATGGTATTATGTAAAATATTCTTTTCTAATATTTTAAATCAATATTAACCTTCATATCTAAAATGATGAATACACTAACAACAAATTTAACTTCACTGCATGTATCCAGTCAGTATATGGTTTGAGTGAAACTACAGCTGTTGTATTTCATTCTATGGAAAATGATGATGAATACCATTCCACAGCTACGGTTGGACACTTGACCGATCATATGGAAGCTAAAGTAATTGACGATGAGGGTCGAACTGTACCTTTTGGGCAAACCGGCGAATTATGCGTACGAGGTTATGCAAATTTTCTAGGATATTGGGGAGACGAAGAAAAAACAAGAGAAATAATAGGAGCGGATGGATGGTTAAAAACAGGGTAATTTTTATTTAAATCGAGATATTTTTATTTTAATATTATTTAATTGATTTCCTGGAATATATTTTAACTTATGAATTGAATAAATTGTAGAGACCAATTTATATTGGAAAAGAATGGCTATGGTAAAATCGTTGGTCGCTTGAAAGATATGATTATCAGAGGTGGAGAGAACATATTTCCCAAAGAAATTGAAGACTATCTTAATACGCATCCTGATATCTTGGAAACACAGGTAAACTAATAAATACTAAACAAGTTTCATTAAATGTAATTGTTTTACTCTTTAGGTAATCGGCGCACCACATGAAAGACTAGGCGAAGAAGTATGTGCATTTGTCAGATTAAAAAAGGGGAAAACTTTAACTAGAGATCAATTAGCTGAATTTTGTAAAGGAAACATTTCTCATTTTAAAATTCCGAGTCATGTAAAAGTTATAGATGAATTTCCAAAAACAACATCGGGCAAAATACAAAAATTCAAATTGAAAGAATTGCTATAATTTCCTTTTTTGTAAAAATTCTAAATTAATTGAACCTATCAACAAATAAGGTTAATAAAGATCTCTAAAACAATACAAATTATTTCTTTCTAATCATCTACCGTACACAAAAAATTTGCGGAGCAAAATTGAACGGCGTTAATCATTTACGTGAAAGTTTCAGTTGCTATTTGGACTTAAAATTTTACTGATTCCGTAATGGTGTAATTACATAGGTATTCATTATGCAAAATATGTCGGCTTAATAAGTCGGCGATTAAAGACCTTTAATCGCCGACTTATTAAGTTTACCTTATCATACCAAGGTCACGAAGATATTATATATATATATATATATATATATATGTATATATATATATATATATATATATATATGTATATATAGTAAACCTAATCAGTAGGCGATTAAAGGTCTGTATATTACTTCAAAATATATATATTTAAAAAACTCTACATGTAACTCTACTCTGCAATACACACACCACTAGGACCGGTCCTGGGCGGCAACCTGGCTAGGCTGCCGTTAACAGCACACACACGTTCGACGTGTGTGCTATGCCCCCGCTTCAGCGGAAAACGTTAAGATGGCACAAGTGTGACCATCGTCGACCGAGGTAGCCACTAAGAGTGTTCCCTTGGTTAGCGATGAGCAACCCCGTGCAGGGTGCGCTTCGCTGGTCTGCGCCTTGCCTCGTTGGGGCGGGGGTCAGGCCGTCGAAGTACTGCACGGAATTGTAAAGAAGTTGCCGGGAAAGGGTTGGCGGCCCTACGCAGCGGCTGATTATCCGACCTCTCTAAATTCACGCGACCGGTCACTAAACACACGCACGAACGCACCGACATACAAAACCCTACACTTACGCTCTCACACAAAACCACACACCCATAGAGAGACGCAACACACAAGTTCATACCCAGAAAGAGACACAAATTGCTAGCAGCGAACAACACATATGTTCACACCTTGCTATCTATTTTTTGGAATACTAAGGCATGATTTATTATTATTACTAGAATGTATCTTTGAATAATTTAAACCATAGCAACTTAATTACTTGACATTTATATCCTGTCATTTATATTTTGTATTCTCTTGATAAAGGCGTACTGCCGAAACATGTAGAGTTTTTTAAATACATATATTTTGAAGTAATATACAGACCTTTAATCGCCTACTGATTAGGTTTACCATATCATACCAAGGTCACGAAGTTATTATATATATATATATATATATATATATATATATATATATACGAAATATATTCATATTTTGTATTCTCTTGATAAAGGCGCACACAGCCGAAACATGTAGAGTTTTTTAAATACATATATTTTGAAGTAATATACAGACCTTTAATCGCCTACTGATTAGGTTTACCATATATATATATATATATATATATATATATATATATATATATGCAGTAAAACAAATATGGGTAATCTAAACTGTCTAAATTATTATGTCTACCCTGTAGTGTCATTTGTGTTTTATAATCCTTGAAAAAGGCATCATTTGCCGAAACATGTAGGACTATTTTAAATATATATATTTTGAAGTAAAACCTGACCTTAAATCGCCAACAAATTGAATTTACTATATACAGGGTGTCCAGAAGCTCTCCTGACAAACGAAGACCGGAGATTCCTCTGATAATTTTAAGACAATTAAACCCAAATTCACCTAGTCCGAAAATGCTTCCTAAGGGAGCTAGAGTTCTTTGAAGATGGCGCCTTGTATTTATTTTTTTTTAAATTCCTCCAGAACGCTTCTATTTATATATATAATCTAAGTTCCCTTTCTACCTTTCGGTGTAGGGATTTTACATATTTATCTCTTAACTAATGTGTATTGTCAGTATTTTGTACAAAGTTTTTCCACTTTTTTCTATCTTTGGCAATTTCTCTTGCGTTCAGTACTGTTTCTCCTCTGTTCTCTATCAATTTGGCTACCTCCTTTTCCCATGTTTGCTTCGGCTTCCCAGGTCTTCGTTTGACTATTATTTTGGACGTCCATACTCTTTTAGTTTGTGTACATTCCCTCATACGCTGTAGGTGTCCCCACCATCCTAATTGTTTATTTTCTATATATTCCATTATGGGTTCTATTTGTAGCTCTTCTCGTACGTCAATATTTCTCACTCTGTCATTTCTTGTTATGCCTTTCACTCCCCTCAGATATTTCATCTCAATCGTCTGTATTCTGCTTTTATTTCTATTTGATAGTACCCATGATTCGCTTCCGTATGTTAATATTGGTCTGAATATTGTTCTGTATACCGTCATCTTGGTTTTTCTTGATATCTCTTTCTTCCTTATAAATGCTGATCTCATTGCATGGTATAGATTTGTTGTTTTTTTGATACGTTCACTTATGTCAATGTTTTGATTACCATTTCTTTCCAGTATTACTCCCAAGTACTTAATTTGCTCAACTTGTTGTATCCTTTGGTTGTCGATTTTCATATTCAATTCTTCCTTTTCCCCATTTGTTACTATCATCACAGTTGTCTTTGTTATATTTATCTTCATTCCATTCTCCTTTAATATGTTATTCCATATGTTTACATTGTTTTGCAGCCCTTTTTCGGTGTTAGCCATAATGACAACATCATCTGCGAATACACACTCCGTTAGCTCTATTGCTTTTAGGTTTCTGAATCCCACGTTGAGTTTTTTCATGTGTGGTTTGCATTTCTTAATTATTTCATCAATGAAAATATTAAACAGTACCGGGCTGAGTACTCCTCCCTGTCGCAAACCGTCTTTAATTTCAAAAATGTCTGACTTTTTATTTTTATTGATTACATAGTTTATACTTTCTGTATACATGCTCTTTACTGCTGTTATTAGCTTTTTGTCAACATTTCTCTTCTCCAAGCTATTCCATACTTTTTTTCTTCCTATACAATCAAAAGCTTTTTCTAGATCTACAAATGCGAAATATGCTTTAGTTGCGCTTAGTATTGTTTTTTCAATTATTTGCTTCACAGTAAATATGTTGTCGTGAACCCCTCTTCCTCTCCTGAATGCACTTTGAGTTTCCTCAAGTGTTGGTTCCACGTATCTTTGCAATCTCCTTTCCAATATGCGTTCATAGGTTTTCGCTGCTGTACTTAGTAACGTTATTCCTCTATAGTTGCTGCACCTCCTATTATTTCCCTTCTTATATATTGGCACTATTTGTCCAATTTTCCAGTCCTCCGGTATTCTACCTTCTTCCCATGCTCTATTACATATTTGCCAAAATATTTCTATTCCTTTTCCTTTAACGTTCTTCATCATTTCAGTGGTTACTCTGTCGTGTCCTGGGGCTTTCCCATTTTTCAGTGTGTTTAAAACCTCTATTAGTTCGTCTTTGGTTATGGGTCCCAATCTTTCCTCATCTTCAGTAGTTATTCGTTGTTTTTCTTCTCTTATGTTTGTCTCAGTTACATTTCTATCTATATTTAGCGATTCCTCAAAATGCTCCTTCCATCTACTCATTGTCTGTGTATCATCTGTTATTATATTTCCTTCCTTATCCATAATTGGTGCATGTTTTGTCGTTTTTCCTGTTCTAAATATTTTAAGTATTTTGTAGAATAATTTTTGGTTTTCCTTGCTGCTGCGCTCTATCTTATTCCCGAGTTCTGTCCAGCTTTCCTCTTTTGCCTCTTTTGTCATCTTGTTTACTTTCTTCCTTTGTTCTTTGTAAAGCTCATATTTTATTTCTGTTCTGTTTCCCAGGTATTGTTTCCATTTTTCTTTCTTTATTTTAACTCCTTTTTTAATTTCGACGTTCTACCAAGCTGTCTGCTTAGTTCCACCGCGTCCTCTCATTTCCCCGCAGGTATTCCTTGCCGAGCATAATAGTATTTCCTTAAAGGCTTTCCAATATTCTTCAATTCCATCATTCTTGTCCATCTTCAGTTCTTCCATCTTGTTTTCTACCATGTTTTGATATTTTTTTGCTACCTCTTCGTTCCTCAGTTTGTATGTTCTTATACTTGTAAATATTACATCTCCTTTATTCCTGCATTCATCAATTCTTTTTTCCTGTTTTTTAATTTTCGCTAATACCATCTAGTGGTCAGTGTACAGTTCTGGACCTCTTCTAGCTCTAACATCTTTTACCTCTTTTTTGTTATCTTTCTCCACTAGTATATAGTCAATAATAGATAGCTCATTATTTGGTCCCCTTCTTGTATATTTGTGCACATCTTTATGTTGGTACCATGTGTTTGCTATTATTAAGTTGTTTTTGAGGCAATATTCCATTAGTCTTACTCCATTATTATTTTTGGTTTCCTCTCCATGTTTTCCTGTCACTCCCGTGTATGTGTCCTTCCTTCCAACTCTCCCATTCATGTCTCCCGCTACTATTATTTTACCCTTGCAGTTTTCCGTTATATGATTTAGCTCTTCTCAAAATTTGTCTTTAATTTCTGTCTTTTCATCTTCATTGGGGCCATAGACAGCTATTATCGATATAGTCTCTTTGTCTATACTTAGCTCTACTGTAAGGATCCTCTCTGAGTGTCCTTCCCATTTTTTTATGTTATTTACCAGTTTCTTATTTATTACACACCCCACACCTGCCGAAGCTCTCTTCTCCTGTGGTACACCACTGAGAATTAGTATATGCCCATCCTCTAACATAATTTCTCTTTGGCCCTTTCTCTTTGTTTCTCTATTTAGAAAAACAAAAACTGGTATGCTTATTTATCCTCCAGAGATGAATCGATTCCATCAATTGCGAATTTCTAGTACCGGTCATAGGCGTCCGTTTTGGGTAGGTCAACGGTTATTTTAAGGCATAACTTTTTTGTCTTTAACTTTTAAGCATTTGTGACACTAGATTATTAAATTTTCAGGTATTCCAGTACTAAAATGTACTCTTACTTTAAGTCGGTAGGATACACCGTTTTCTAGAAAAATCGATTTGTAAATTTTTCGTTCTTTCTTCATTAAAGTTCAATTTATTCTGTACCTACTTATTTTTAGCGACCAAGTTGGCTTGGACTATCAAGGCATGGATGAAAATTAATTTAATAAATTAAAAACAAATTATTTATTACAATGGAACGAAACTAACAAAAAAAGAACAAGTATCAAAGGTAGATTGTTACAAAAGTTGCTCGATGTGATGACCATTAGTCTCTATGCATAAGTTTACCCTTTTGCTTAGAGAACGCCGAATTCTTGCAAAAATTCCAAAGTTATTTCTAAATTCGTTGCAAGCATCTTGTATCCTTAGCCAGAGTTGTGCGCGATTTTGTATCGGAACGGAATTAACAAATGCTTTTATGTATCCCCAAACACAATAATCGCAAGGATTCAAATCCGGCGACCTTGCTGGCCAAGCAACTGGACCGCCTCTTCCAATCCAATGGTCTTCGTAGTTATTATCTAGAAAGTCTCGTACATTCCTGCTAAAGTGGGCCGGACAGCCGTCCTGTAGAAACCATAAGTTTTGCCGAATATTTAAACGCACCTCATCTAACAAGTCAGGTAAAATATTTTGCAGGAAATGTAAGTAATCAGCACCATTTAAACGAGCAGGTAATTCCACAGGTCCAAGTAGATAATCGTCAACTACTCCTATCCAGACGTTTGTGCTAAACCTATGCTGATGCTTAAATTCTTGAACAACGTGGGGATTGTCACCAACGTACGAATAATAATGTGCATTATGTACATTAAAAATTCCATTTTTTGAGAATGTAACTTCGTCACCAAACAAAATGTTCCTGAAGAAATCTTCATCTTGATTTTTCTGATTTTGTAACCATCTAGCGAATTCTACGCGAGCAGGAAAATCTCCTTCTAGCAGTGCTTGCACCTTTGTAAAATGAAAAGGATATAAATTTTCTTTGTGTAAGATATTTCCTACGGAAGATTTTGAAATTGTGGGGTACATGGCAGATAGTCTTCGAACGCTAATTTCTGGATTTTCCTCAACTTCCATTAAAATAACATCTTAATGTTCTGCTGTTACATCATTATGTCTCCCTGTTTCATTATTTTTTGGGACCACTGAACCTGTTTCTCTTAATCGTTGATGAAGAGCTGTAAATGTTGAGTGAGTGGGATACTGACGATTGGGAAATTTTTCAGCGTATCTACGTTGCGCCGCTCGAGCGTTACACCTCATTTCGCCATAAACTAAATGCATATCGGCGTATTCCTCGTTAGTAAAAACCATTTTTTTTTTAAATTAAAATCGTTGTGTTTGAATAACACAAAGTAAAAAATGAAAAGATAAACTTCGCGAACTGACAACAATTTGACAATGAAAAACGTAGGTTTTACTTCTGTTGGCAGTTCAGAGCTAACTATTGCAAAAAATAAAAAATTGAACTTTAATGAAGAAAAAACGAAAAATTTACAAATCGATTTTTCTAGAAAACGGTGTATCCTACCGACTTAAAGTAAGAGTACCTTTTAGTACTGGAATACCTGAAAATTTAATAATCTAGTGTCACAAATGCTTAAATGTTAAAGACAAAAAAGTTATGCCTTAAAATAACCGTTGACCTACCCAAAACGGACGCCTATGACCGGTACTAGAAATTCGAAATTGATGGAATCGATTCATCTCTGGAGGATAAATAAGCATACCAGTTTTTGTTTTTCTAAATAGAAGCGTTCTGGAGGATTTTAAAAAAAAATAAATACAAGGCGCCATCTTCAAAGAACTCTAGCTCCCTTCGGAAGCATTTTCGGACTAGGTGAATTTGGGTTTAATTGTCTTAAAATTATCTGAGGAAACTCCGGTCTTCGTTTGTCAGGAGAGTTTCTGGACACCCTGTATATATGGATAATATAATGTAATTTTATTAGATAAAAAATAAAGTTAAAGGATTTTTTCCAATATAACTTTTTTTACTAAAGAAAACACTCGGTATGTTTGTTTCACAAAATATATTTATTTAATCTCTAACATATGTTTCGCCTTTTCAGGCATTATCAAGGAGTTATTTTTGAAAACTAAAATAGAAAGTACACTTCCACCACTATTTATGAGTTTTTAAGGGACTTTATTATGGCATCAATAGTCGGGGTGTTGAGAAAATCCAGCTGCGTGTTTGTTACATGTCTATTAAGATTTATGGCTTTTTTAATTTCTAATATTTCGAGGAAGTCAAGTCTCTTTCCTTTATTGCAAGTATGTAAAAGTTTAAAATTACTGGTATGGAACAAGTGTGTATTTTCAATGCAGTGTTCGGAGAATCCCGTATTCATTTTACCATAAAGAATAGAACTTCTATGCTCTTTGATCCGTTCTTTTATTGAGCGTCCTGATTGACCGATGTATATCGCATCACAATCACTGCAACTTAATTCGTACACACCTGACTTATCACACAATTCTGTTTTTTCTTTATTATTAACTAAAATATTTCCTAGATTGACTTTATTCACTTGGATGACATTTAACCCTAATTTATTCAGTTTATTAGAAACTTTATTGCTAACCCCAGGTATATTGTTGAGTGTGTGAAATGTTTTATTCGTTTTTGTATATGTGTGCCCGAAGTAAAAATTCTTCATAAGGATAGTGCGTTGTTTTTTTATAATCATTTTATCTATAAATTCTGTTTTATATCCGTTGTTTCTAGCTATTGTTTTTATGGTGGTTACTTCTTTTTCGTAATTCTCATTATTTAAAGGGAAATTAATCAGTCTATGTATAAAACTATGAAACGCTGCCATTTTTAAATTCCATGATTGACTAGAATTAGCCGGGATTACTGTATCCGTTGTAGTGGGTTTTCTAAATATATCAAACTCTATCAAATTCTATTTTAGTTTTTAAAAATAACTCTTTGATAATGCCTGAAAAGGCGAAACATATGTTAGAGATTAAATAAATATATTTTGTGAAACAAACATACCGAGTGTTTTCTTTAGTAAATTATTCATTATGTTTCACCAAGAGCCAACCGTGGATTCTATACATTATATCAATATAACTTTGTAAAATTCAATCAATCCTACAATCAAAATCATTTTCACTTAATTCTTGCAGTAATTGTATTTTGTATAAAGACATTCAATAAATTTTCGTCATTATTTTTTGTTTTTTGGTCTTCCTAATTTTGGACTGGACTGGTTTTTGAAACTGTTGATTTATCGAAGTTTCTATTTGTATGTACTTCATTAAATAATCGACAAACTTCAGCATAAGTGCGTTTTCTTTTGCTGTATCTAAACATTGCTATTAAATAAAACAAATGGAGCAGAAGAATTTGGACAGTGTGAAAACTTTGGAACAGCATCTAATAGATTCGCAAGCCCAACTGGGACAAAGAAGCCTGGAAAAGAAATTACTGGAAAATTCCAGAACTTTCGAGAAAAATCTGGAACAAATGGAGCAAACTCTGGAAGTGGTAGAAAAGAATTCTGAAAATTCGAGAGCTTTAAAGAAAGTTCTAGAACAGCGACTAATGTAAAACTCAGAGGCGTTAAAGGAAGAGGTCTTTATAGCTGTAGAAAAGAGAATTGGAGAACATTCTAGACTTTTAGAGGTGACAATGATTCAGACGAATTTTCTGTGACCATGAGTTATTCTCATCTCAAGCAGGTCAACAAAGAATTTATGCCGCGGCTCATCGAAATAACAGAAGAAACTGTGGCTCTCAATCTCAAAGACCAGAATCAAGCCACTAACCATTGATGGGAAAACGCATGGTCATCTGCCGAAAAGGCTACTGCTTTAATTATAGCGTAAAGGGCAATGCTAGTGATATTTTGCAGATATTGCCCCCTGAGAAACGCAAAGATTATTCCTAACTTATTAAATAGTTGGAGATGAATATACCAAGTATATAATAAATAATATGTAATATAATATACTTCGCGGATAGCAAGATTTAAATTTGAAAATGTCAAGTATCAATGTGACCAACTGCATGCTTTATATAAAAATTAAACTCTGAACTTTCAAATTAAATAATTCCAATTTCAGCAATTTATTAATGTAAAAAACGCAAAATAGAAAAAATAGTATAAAAAACTCGTTTCATAAGGCCTTTTGCCGCATTCGCTCTTTAGAAAACTCGCCGCAAGCGGCTCGTTTTCTAAACTGATCTCGTGCGGCAAAATGGTGCCTTATGAAACTCGTTTTTTAATATAGGTACTATTAAAAAATTGTTTGTCTTTGTTATATGTATATTTAATATTATGTTACCTAGATTAGTTATTGTTATATTAAAATATATAAATATATATTTTGTTTTTATGATTTATGTAATCGTTTTTTTTTTTTAATTTTTGTGTATTATATAACCTGCAATCTCCAATTCGCTTTTAAGTACGTCTTGAAAATTGTTTAAAAATTCTAGGGAAATATCTGCAAATGTCTAGGGAATAAAAAAAATTTCCCCTGGAAACACTGAATGGCACTAAAATTTAGACGGTTATTGACGGTTGACAGGTTGAATCAGCTGATCAAAACTTACATTTTGTATAATTATCGTTACTGTTTGTTTTCCTTCATTAAATTATCCAAAATAAGTTCTTTTTAGAGTTAACTTAATATTTTACATACGTTACACTTTTTTCGTACGTTATTTTTCGATATGGATCAAGTACAAAGCACTTCTGGAACGCAAATATCACCCATACGAAAACGAAATTATTTAGGCTTGGGGCACTTGTCTGTGTTTGAGAAACAAAATATATTAAATATATTTAAGAAACTTCGAAACGATAAACCTCAAATGAAGATGACTGTCATCGTAGCAAAAATAGCATGCGTTTTAGGTTAGTAAATAATCTGTATTCGTACGTATGTAGGTACTATATGCTAACTTACTTTCAGGAGTGGCAAAATCGACAATATATCGT
The DNA here is from genome assembly GCA_935421215.2 of Melolontha melolontha. Taxonomy (NCBI): domain Eukaryota; kingdom Metazoa; phylum Arthropoda; class Insecta; order Coleoptera; family Scarabaeidae; genus Melolontha; species Melolontha melolontha. The sequence goes on from OW285239.1 coordinate 90,447,465, forward strand.
ACAATCAAAGATTATAAACAGAATGGTCAAATTATTCCACCAAAACAAAGTTCAGGAAGGCATTCTTTAATTGACGAGTACGACGAAGGTGTCAAGAAATCCGTACGGCAAATAGTACACAGCTTTTTTTATAAAAATGAACTTCCTACGCTTAATAAAGTGCTAAATGAAATAATACAACGCGATGATTTGCCACAGATGAGCCGTTCAACTCTGTATAAATTCATGAAACACATAAATTTCAGCTCAGTGGGTATTTTAATTATTATATAGACAGTTTTACTTGTTCATGTTGTTACATGCAAATGCATATTACAATATAAGTGATATAATATTATGTATTGCTGCAGATATATGACCAGAGATAGAAAAAGTGTTCTTATAGAACGTGATGATATAGTTAGATGGAGACGCAGGTATTTAATAACCATACAAAACTACAGATGTCAAAATTGTCCAATCTATTACTTGGATGAAACATGGTTAAACGAAGGACATACGAAGCAAAAAGTTTGGATAGATAATACTATACAGAACCGACGACAGGCATTTAATGAAGGCTTAACTACAGGACTGCGGAATCCTGTAGGAAAAGGAAGACGACTTATAGTTTTACACATAGGTTCTGAAGCTGGATTTGTAGAGAATGGTCTTTTACTTTTTGAAGGAAAAAAAACTGCAGATTTCCATGAAGAAATTAATGCTAATGTGTTTGAAGGGTGGTTTAGTCAAATATTAACAGTACTACCAGACAATGCTGTTATAATCATGAATAATACTACATATCACAGCCGTAAAATTGAGAAAATCCCCACAACAACATCAAAGAAACAAGATATGCAAGCTTGGTTGACATCCAAAAATATTCATTATGATCCAACAATGGTTCAATCTGAATTACTTAACTTGATCCATATTAACAAAGATAAATATAATGCATATGTCACAGATGAGATGGCTAAAAGTCAAAATAAAACTGTGTTAAGGTTACCTCCTTATCACTGCGAACTAAACCCTATTGAGTTAGTGTGGGCTCAAATAAAAAACGAGGTTGCAGTAAAAAATACCACGTTTAAACTGGGACATGTAAAAGAACTTTTATTGCAAGCCATTCAAAATATTACCGCAGACAAATGGGAAAAGTGAACATGTTCTAAAGGATGAAGTAAGAATGAGTGAATTGGATTGTCTAATCGATAATATAATTGAACCTTTTGTTATATCTGGTGGTAATGATAGCAGAGAAAATGAAAATCTGTCGTCCAGTGATACAGAATAAAGTTCTGCTTGTCATTTATATTATTTTATAAATAAATAGTTTGAACTATAATGTATTCTGTTTATAAATAAAGCAATAAAATTAAATATATTAATATAGTAGCTGCATAATGTATTAATTTCTCTAATATCGATCAGAAAAGAATTACGTAGTAATGCAAAAATCTGTTTAGTGTTTATAATTTCATAAAACAATCAAAAAATAATATAATCATAATAAAAATCAAAACTCACTTTTGATTATTGTGGATTTTAAAATAAAGTAAATAGTAATTTTAATAATATTATATTTTAATAAACATCATTAACCTATATTTCAATTCTACTGTCAAAAAAACTACAAATTACATGGTGTAAAATCGTCTTTTCAATTTACTCCTCCGAATTAAAAAACAGAGTTTAATATTGTTAAATATTAGTTACTTTTGTTTACTTTTAGTTATGTATTATTAAGTAGGTATTATTAAGAATACAAAGTTGGTAGTACTGAACCAACAAGAAAAAAAATGATGACAAGACATAAAGAAGAGTTGTTGTTAAGTTGTGTTTGTGTGTAGTTTATAAATATTAAAATGTAAAATAGTTTATATAATAAACAATAAATAAATATATAAAAGTGTATTATTTAAAGTTACAAACATTAACATGGTAGCAGAGCGTAGTTATTAAAAATATATAAAAGTGTTAAAAGTTAAAACAAAAAATTTAATATAACAAAAATGGCGACGTATATAAAAATAGATGATGTAACAGTACCGATCTTTGATGGTTCCGATTATACAAAATGGAAGCTACGAATATTAAAATTTTTGCAATTTAAAAAATGTAAAATAGTAACTGAAAGAGAAAGGACTGCAACTGAGAATGCAAATGAATGGGAACAAATGGACATCAAAGCAACGAACTACATATATAGCGCTATCTCAAATAAACAATTAGAATTAATTAGTGAACAGGAAACCGCCTTTGAAATTATTAAAAAATTGGATGAAATTTACAACAAAGAATCGACAGCATTACAAATGATCTGTAGAAGCAATTTAGAAAATATCAAATTAAAGGAAGAAGATGACCCCGAAAATTTTTTTAACAAATTTGAAAAAGCAACAAATGAATTGAAAGCGGCTGGATCAAAAATCAACGAGGATGAAAAGTTAAATTATATGTTAAGAGCACTCCCAAAATCATTTAGCCACCTGGGTGATTTAATTGATGTTTTACCCAAAGAAGAAAGAAATGTAGAATATTTAAAAACGAAAATCAAGTTAAAATTTATGAATGACAAAAGTGACAATGGTGAAGATAAAGAAAAAAATACAAAATCAAATGCATTTGCAGCGGGTTCGACATCACAACGGAATCAAGGTTGTTATGGATGTGGTAAAGTAGGTCACATTCAAAGGAACTGTCAACAAAAATATCAAACAAGTTTTCAAGGGCAACATAATAATTTCAATCGTGGTGGCCGTGGTCATTATCAAAATTTAGGACGTGGAAATTATGGAAACTATCGTGGATATCAAAATGTACGTGGAAATTATCGTGGTTATCAAAATAGGGGACATGGAAATTACAGTGGGCATCAAAATTCAGAAAGTAGAAATAATAGTGAATGTAATAACTTTTATGTGACAGCAAATACTTCAACAATAAGTGAAACTTGCATCGTCAATCCAAATGAAATAAACTGGTTATTAGACAGTGGTTGTACCGATCATATTATAAACAATGACATTTATTTTGAAAGTTTTGTGACATTAAAAACACCAGTGAATGTAAAAGTGGGAGACGGTCGCATATTGCTAGCGACAAAAATTGGTCAAATAAAAGCTTCATTTCCTGTGTACAATAAACAAGTGGTCATAAATTTGAATAATGTATTTTATGTAAAAGATATGAAAACAAATTTATTAAGTTATTCAAAAATTACAAACAATAATAAAATTATTTCTTATGGAAATATTTCAAAAATTTATAATATGAACAGTGAATTAATAGCCATAGCAATCAAAAAGGAAAATCTGTATGAAATGAAAAGTTTTATTGACAATAATAACAGATCAGCATTTGCAAATACAACATGTAGTGAAAATAAATTAACATTGAAAGAAAAATGGCATCGAATGTTAGGACATGTAAATTTTAATTACTTAAATGTTCTATGTACAAAACAACTAATAGAAGGAATTCCGGAAAAGTTAGAGGGTGATTATTTAAAATGTGCGGTGTGTATTGAAAATAAAATGAAAAATTTACCTTTTGTAAATAACCGTAAGAGAGCAGAGGACATTTTACAAATAATTCACACAGATGTAAATGGCCCACACACAACAAAAGGAAATCAGGGAGAAATGTACTTTCTATCATTTATAGATGATTATAGCAAACTAGCAAAAGTGTACACCATGAAATCAAAAACACAAGTTTACGATTGTCTGGTAGAATACGTAAATCTTGTTCAAAATTTAACTGGTAAAAATATACAAGAATTAAGATGTGATAATGGAACAGAATATATGAACTCAAAAATTTATAACTTTATCCGTGAAAAAGGAATATATCTAAACCCGTGCCCACCATACGTGCATCAGCTAAATGGAACAGCTGAACGTTTTAATCAAACAATTATGAATATAGCTCGGTGCTTACGAGCTGAGGCAAAGGTGGATATTAAATATTGGCCGGAATGTGTTAGAACGGCTGCATATTTACATAACAGAACATTAGCAAACACTACTGAACAGAAAACTCCTTATGAGATATTTTTTAATGAAAAACCTAGTGTAAAAAATTTACGACTGTACGGGAGCAAAGTTTTCGTTCGTATACCTGAGGAGAAACGAGCATCAAAATGGGATAAAAAAGCTGAAGCAGGCATATTATTAGGGTATACAGATGTGGGATATCGTATACTTGTAAATGACAAAATAAAGATTGCACGACATGTAGAAATTATTGAAGAAGAAGTTAAATGCATTGAGTTGGTTAACAATGAGCAAAATGAAAAGGGTCCAGATGAAGATGATGAAAGTTTAGATGATACTAACGAGGAAGTGGATTTAAAAAGGCCTCAACGACAAAGAAAACTTCCTTCAAAACTTGATGATTATATTATATATGTAAATTATTGCAATGCGACAGTACCGCAAACATTTAAGGAGGCGATGAGAAGTATAGATTCCATAAATTGGAAAAATGCAATGGATAACGAAATAAGAAGTATTCAACAAAATTACACATGGGATTTGGTACAACAACCAGAAGATAAAAATATATTAGATGTGAAATGGTTATACAAACGGAAAAGCAATGACAGTTACAAGGCTCGATTAGTTGTAAGAGGTTTTCAACAGCAAGAATTAATTGAACATACATATTCACCAGTGGCAAAAATGCAAACGTTAAAACTATTATTAGCATATTGTTGTAGGTACAATTTAAACATTGATCAAATGGACGTAGAAACAGCGTTTTTGAACAGCAAGATAGAATCCGAAGTATACGTTAAACAACCTGAAGGATACGAAAAGGGAATTAACCAAGTGTATAAATTAAAAAAAGCTTTGTATGGTCTAAAAGAAAGCCCACGTGCATGGTATGAACATTTTAATAATTATATTACTCAATTAGGATTTAAAAGAAATAATTACGACTACTGTTTATATGTTAAAAATTCAGGTAATGATTCAATATATATTTTATTATTTGTTGATGATTTATTAATATGTAGTAAAAATAAAAGACAAATAGATCAAGTTAAAATTAAGTTAGCGAGTAAATTTAACATTAAAGATTTGGGCAAAGTAAAAAGTTATATAGGAATTAACATTGAATATAATGATGTAGAAATGACTTTAGATCAGAAAAGTTACATTGAATCTTTAGCACAAAAATATCAAATAAAAAATTCAAAACTATATGATACGCCTATGGAAATAAATTTAAATTTAATGACAAGTAAAATAGTAGAAGATAATATTAAATTTAGAAATTTAATAGGAGAATTGTTATATATTGCAACAGGCACCAGACCTGATATATCATTTTGTGTAAATTATTTAAGTAGATTCCAATCAAGTTATAATCAGGAGCATTTCAAATATGCATTGAGAATTTTAAAATATTTATATAAAACAAAAGATTATAAATTAACTTATTTGAAAAATGAAAATATTAATATAATGGATTGTTACGTTGATGCTGATTGGGCAGGCGACATAAATGATAGAAGATCAACATCAGGATTTGTAATTAGATTATTTGGGAACTCAGTTTATTGGAGATCACGCAAACAGAACTCTGTAACAAAGTCAAGTACACATGCGGAATATGTAGCATTATCAGAAGCTGTTACAGAAGTAATTTTTATGAAGGGTATCTTAGAATCATTTAATATTAAATTCAACAAGCCTATAAATTTGTATGAAGACAATTCTGGTGCAGTAGTTATATCTAAATATGGAAATTTATCAAAGAATTCAAAACATATAGAAACTCATTACCATTATGTAAATGAAAATTACTTAAATAAGACTATTGATATTGTTAAAATTGACAGTCAGGATAACATTGCTGACATATTTACAAAGTCTTTGAGTAAGCAAAAACATTATAAATTTAGATTTTTATTAAAAGTCACCCAAAAGTAAGGAGGCGTGTTAAATATTAGTTACTTTTGTTTACTTTTAGTTATGTATTATTAAGTAGGTATTATTAAGAATACAAAGTTGGTAGTACTGAACCAACAAGAAAAAAAATGATGACAAGACATAAAGAAGAGTTGTTGTTAAGTTGTGTTTGTGTGTAGTTTATAAATATTAAAATGTAAAATAGTTTATATAATAAACAATAAATAAATATATAAAAGTGTATTATTTAAAGTTACAAACATTAACAAATATAATAAAATAACTAGTATTATAACAAAAAGAACGTATTTAAAAAAAAGTATTTCACTCGTTACAGCTTAATCACGTGACATGTCTTCTGTATAAAATTCATGATTACCAGTATTTTTTGTAGAGATTTATTTTCTTTTATTTGTTTGTGTAGAAATTTTTTTTTATTTATATTTTTTTGATTACTATTGTACTTATCAATATTTTAGATGATTTACCATCCGAAATTGCGTGTGGTGAGGTAACGAAGAAAGATGTATGCAAGCTTTTCAAAGATTTTGTCCACATCATTTTATAGTAGACAAAGTGACATTTATAAAATATACAACATGGCCTGTATGTCGGTGCAGAGTTCAGTACAAAGCAGAGAAAAATGATCTCCCTGGAGAGGAAGATGCATTGAAAACATTAGTAAAACTAATATTGGACAAATCACCCGGTAATTGTTGTATACTTGATAGAGAAGGAGAGTGATATTGGATTACGGACTATTACGAGGGCTATTTTTTTTCAAGTTCCGATCGGTCGTGAAATTAAAACCACAGTGACAATCAGATGAAGCTTTGCGCAGATGTATTCCGCAGTGTCTCTAGTATAACAGCAGATCGCTTCACGTTGTAATGGGTGATTCATTTGGAGGTACTTTTTTAGGTGGGGATTTAATGGCTGAGCGCGCATGCGACGCGTCAGCGGACTGCGCATTCTGGTTCAGTACTATTTGACATTACGTAATGGAAAGACTTAGCCCGGCACAGCGTCTACAAATAGTACAGCTTTATTACGAAAATGGACGTTCTACAAGGAATGTGTATCGTGCGCTTAGAGCAACATATGGGCCACATAATCGGCCTACCGAACGCACAATTCGCTATACCATCAATAAGTTTGAAACTCAATTTACAATAATGGATAATACGCGACCACATATACCTCATCCAGCACGTAGTGACGGAAATGTAGCGGCGGTAGCAGCGAGTGTACGCGAAGACCGGGAAGAATCAATTCGTCGCCGTTCTCAACAGCTTGGTTTGTCGTATGCAACAACTTGGCGTATTTTACGAAAGGATCTTGGTTTAAAAGCATAGAAAATTCAACTAGTGCAAGAACTAAAGGCGACCGACCTTCCGAATCGTTTCCGTTTCAGCCGTTGGACTCTTGATAAACTTGCAGAAGATCCACTGTTTTCGACAAAAATTTTGTTCTCCGATGAGGCCCATTTCTGGCTTAATGGGTACGTAAATAAGCAAAATGCCCGTATTTGGGGTGATGAGCAAACCTGAAGAGATTGAAGTGCTACCATTACATCCTTACAAAACAACTGTTTGGTGCGGATTATGGGCCGGTGGAATAATTGGTCCATATTTCTTCAAAAGAGAAGCCGGCCGGAATGTGACTGTGAATGGCGACCGTTATCGCGCCTTGATAAGGGACTATTTGCTGCCTGAACTTGACACCCGTGGTCTACAAGACATTTACTTCCAACAAGATGGCGCCACTAGCCATACAGCTCGTGAAACTATGGCTTTACTGCGAGAACGATTCGGTGAACATTTAATTTCACGCTTCGGACCAGTAAATTGGCCGCCTAGAGCTTGTGACATCACACCATTAGACTTTTTCTGTGGGGCTACGTGAAGTCTAAAGTCTACATGGATAAACCGGCTACAATTGAGGCATTGGAGGCCAATATTGGCCATTGGTCATTGGACAAATACCACTCGAAATGCTAGAACGCGTCATTGAAAATTGGAACAGCAGAATAGACTACGTTAACCGCAGTTGCGGCCAACATTTGAGAGAAATAATCTTTAAAAAATAATTGTAAAGAATGGTTCTTTTGTATGATAATCAAGTTTCTTAAATAAGTTGGCCTTTTTCATTTGTTCTTTGCTTTTGGAAAAAGTATCTCTAAATGAATCACCCATTACATGCATTCTCCCTGCGTCCTCTGCTTGAGCAGTATTCCAGTTGAGATAACCTACGACGAAACATCGTGAAGCGAAGCCGGAAGCAATGGCCGTGCGAATTGTTACATTAACGAAATTAATACTGAATCCGAACACCACTATCAACTGGCCACCGCAATTAAGGGAAGACACACTCGAGGTAATTGACCGAACGTTCAACGAAAGAGACATACAACAAATTCTACGGACATCGCCGAACATATTTATGGTTGATCCAGATCAACCGAAAATACAAGCCAGGATACCAGAAAACAATACCGAACCGCCTAAAGAAGAAAAAAAACACCACCGAACACAGAACAAGAAACAACCTGAAAAAAAAACCGAAGACTTTATATACCCGAAATTCACAAAGAAGCTGAAAACAGACGAAACAACTATACCGATCGAAACAAAAAATTCCTACAACGTCCTCGAAACCAAAACCGAGGAAAAAATGGAAGATGAAACAACTGAATTCACCCCACAACCGTCAACATCCGACAACACACTCAGGGTAAGTGACAAAACAAACATCACACAAAACACCGAAACACGCAATACACAACACAAAATCGCACCAATAATAATAACAGAAAAAGACAAATGGGCACATATACGACAAATACTTAAAACACACAACATTAACACCGTACAAAGCAAACTTGTGAAACCTGGTATTCACATTGAACCGAAAACTGACGAAGACTACCGTACACTTAAACACATACTAGACACAGAACACATACAATTTTACAGGTTTCAATTGCGAAGCGAAAAGACACTAAAGGTAGTTATGCGAGGCATTCCTACCTTTATCACTGACATAGACATTACAAACGGCGTGACTGACCAAGGCTACCCGACATTAAAAATAAAACGTATGAACGGTAAACACGGCATACCTGCACCACTTGTATTAATCGAACTGACGAGACAATGCAAATCAATCTATAACATACACGACTGCTGCGGACTCACAATTAAAATCGAATCACTAAACAAATGGACAGACGTAATACAATGCCACAAATGTCAGACTTTTGGACACCATCAAAAAAACTGTAACGTACACTACAAATGTATGAAATGCGGAGACGAACACTCAACACACCTATGTTCAAAACCAAAAACAACCCCACCAAAGTGTGCAAACTGCGGTGGTCCTCACCTTTCAACATTCATAAACTGCCCTAGCAACCCAAACAACCCTGCAAACAAAACCACACCCAAACCCAAATACATTCCAGCACCACCCCCAACAACTAACCCCTGGATACAAAAACCAAAAAAAAAAACACAAACCCAAATACATTCCAGCACCACCCCCAACAACTAACCCCTGGATACAAAAACCAAAAAAAAAAAACACCTAACACAATTGACGAATTAGCACTTGCCTTAGGCAATCTGCTAATAACATTACACACAAACGCAACAACACAACAGATACAATACTTCGTAACGCAAACAGAGAAAATAATCACACTTTACAACAACAAACATTAAACACACATGACTGAAACGCAAAAAACTGATGACCAGTGACTTAAACGCAAAAAAGCGACAAACAGACAGACTACACACACGCAACACAGGACCGCACAAAAACACACAAGACACGATTATTTATTAATCAGACACAAACACGTCACAACCCTGGGAAATACGAAACAATGGAGTGGAAACGGAGGCAACTCCGACCACAATACAATATTAAAAGGACTCATATACGTTGTACATGTCAGTTACAAACGCGCAGTGTACACGTAAACATGCCGAGAACAATAGCGTCACCCGCCGAATGTGAATTGCCTGCAGTAATTCGATTTCTTCATGCGGAGGGGTGCAACGCAGCTACAATTTACCGACGAATGTGTAATGTGTATGGTGAAACATTCATGACTCATTCAAGACGGCAGACTGTGTGCCCGGTGCATGGTGACATGAATCATGTCAGCATGTGTACTAAATATTATTTTGGATACTATAATATAAATATGTTTTGCAGGTGCATCTGTTATTGCCAGTAATACAAAGAAAGTATTCCTCTTTCAGGAAAAAATTTATGGCTCATTCATTCCTCTCGCTTTGTTTACATATCGGAGCAGTAAAACATATATTTAGTAGTTTCCTAAATATTTCCATACATGCATTTATCAAAGAGATAACAGAATTTGAACATATATTTTACAGTTCTAAATCAAAATAAAAAAAAACATTATTTTGTATTTCTAACAATGTACGAAACATTTATTCTAAAGAAAAAGTGGTATTAAAAATAATATTTAGTACACATGGTGACATGAAGCATGTCAGCATGTGCACTAAATATTATTTTGGATACTATAATATATATATATGTTTTGCAGGTGCATCTGTTATTGCCAATAATACAAAGAAAGTATTCCTCTTTCAGGAAAAAATTTATGGCTCATTCATTCCTCTCGCTTTGTTTACATATCGGAGCAGTAAAACATATATTTAGTAGTTTCCTAAATATTTCCATACATGCATTTATCAAAGAGATAACAGAATTTGAACATATATTTTACAGTTCTAAATCAAAATAAAAAAAAACATTATTTTGTATTTCTAACAATGAACGAAACATTTATTCTAAAGAAAAAGTGGTATTAAAAATAATATTTAGTACACATGGTGACATGATTCATGTCACCATGCACCGGGCACACAGTCTGCCGTCTTTATTCATGAGTCATAGTAAAGTGCGGCAATGGTGCAGGAACTTTGAAGCAGGCGGTCAGGGAAGGAAGCGAATGTCAACCAATGAAGATCTCGTTCAGCGAGTGGATCAGGCGATTAGAGAAAATCGTCGGTTCACAATTTCTGTGTTGCATGAGTTGTTTCCCGAAATGTCAAGATCAGCTCTGTACACCATCGTGGGTGGGACACTTCAGTACCGCAAATTGTGTGCGAGATGGGTTCCCAAGATGCAGTCCGACCATCACAAAACACAGCGAATGGGTGCCGCCTTAACGTTTCTCCAGCGCTACCATGATGAAGGAGAAGATTTTTTGAGCAAAATTTTCACAGGCGACGAGACATGGGTTCTTTACGAAACGGAAGAAACAAAAGAGCAATCCAAACAGTGGATGCATTCTTCTTCCCCATCAAAACCAAAGAAGTTTAAGCGAACATTTTCCAACAGAAAGTGTATGGCTACTGTGTTCTGGGACCGAAAAGGAGTTCTCTTGGTGGAATTCATGGAACGTGGTACGACCATCACAGCAGCCTCATACGGCGTGACTTCAAAATCTACGAAGGGCAATTCAGAACAAGCGAAGAGGAATGTTGTCATCAAGCTTTGTTCTTCTTCATGACAACGCTCGGCCCCATACTGCAAATGCAACAAAGAACCTCCTGCAGCGTTTTAGATGGGAAGTATTCGATCACCCTCCATACAGCCCAGACTTAGCTCCTTCCGATTTCCATCTCTTTCCTCGTATGAAAAATAGCTTAGGAGTACACCATTTTGCTACAGATAATGAGCTGCAGACCAGCGTACAAACTTGGCTGAAAGCACAGGCGGCTACCTTCTATGAAGAGGGGATTGAAAAGTTGATACCGCGCTACGAAAAATGCCTAAATCGGAACGGCGACTATGTAGAGAAGTAGATGGGAGGTGTACCTAAATGTTACAAATAAAACATATTTGAATTTCACTGTGGTTTAAATTTCACGACCGATCGGACCTTGAAAAAAAAATAGCCCTCGTAGAATGCGAATGTACACCCCCGGTTTTTGAAATAGCAGGTGTTAAAGGGCCTCCGCATCTGCTAGAGTGTAAGTTATTCATTTTAGAAATTATTTACACTAACTTTAATTTGTTTTAATTTTAGGTTAGGCTATAATACATACCTAGATAAAAATATAAAAAATACAATGCTATATGGTATATAACTACGCATTTTAAGATTAAATAGTATATAATTTAAATTAATTTTAGTTTAAATGAATATTGGTTCATGTAAAGACGGCAGACTGTGTGCCCGGTGCATGGTGACATGAATCATGTCACCATGTGTACTAAATATTATTTTTAATACCACTTTTTCTTTAGAATAAATGTTTCGTTCATTGTTAGAAATACAAAATAATGTTTTTTTTTATTTTGATTTAGAACTGTAAAATATATGTTCAAATTCTGTTATCTCTTTGATAAATGCATGTATGGAAATATTTAGGAAACTACTAAATATATGTTTTACTGCTCCGATATGTAAACAAAGCGAGAGGAATGAATGAGCCATAAATTTTTTCCTGAAAGAGGAATACTTTCTTTGTATTATTGGCAATAACAGATGCACCTGCAAAACATATTTATATTATAGTATCCAAAATAATATTTAGTGCACATGCTGACATGATTCATGTCACCATGCACCGGGCACACAGTCTGCCGTCTTTATTCATAAGTAATTTTAATTAAATATAAAACCTTACATCAAATATATCAATAGTTATAACGGGTGTTCAGAAACATTCGAAGTCAAAGTAGTCCTTGAAAATATGAAGTCATGTCTGAGATAGATTGATTTTTGACAGACAACAGTTGACATTTAATAATTATTACAAATCAGATAGGTACTTAAGTAAAGATATACGATTTTTTGTTCAGAGCCCACTTGACTTCGAATGTTTCTGAACACCCGTTATGAGCTACAGTGTTTTATTGTTTACATCTGTATATTTTTAATATATAAATTGTTGATTGACGAAGGAGATACTTGTTGAAACTTCATTATAACCATAGTAATAAGTAATAAGCTTTAAGTTTCAAAAATGTTTTTATTGCAAACCACTACAATATTGTTTCACCATACAATGGCTTCATCAGGTGGATGAAAAGTGAATCTATTAAATACAAATTTGAACATCTAGGTACCCATTATTAAGAAAAAAGTGGTGGAAAAATTTTACAATCTTAAATTTAGTAGAGGGGAGTTATTTAAATCTAATTGGTCATTTAAGACTAATCCTAAATTATTATATCTATTGATTTCTAAACAACTTTTCAATAAATTGAATAACTTCAACTTATTGGTTCTTATTCTTTAATATAAAATTGCAAAAAAACTTCAAATTTCATACACTACGTTTCCTTGACTTATTTTTGTATAGTTATAATTATTAAATACAGTTTATTTAGAACTTAGTTTGAAAAGACGTCTTCATTTTATTATATTTCATACAGCTCTATCTATTTCTAAGAACACAATTTTTCTCTTATTTAACATTTATTTATATAAATGACATTTACAATTAAAAAAGGATCGTCAATACTTTTAACAGACAAGTTTAAGACTGTTGATGGTGGTGAAATACATGATGGTTTTATAAATTTTTTAATTCCTATATTAGCTGCAGCAGCTGGGCCAGTTTTAGCAAATATTTTAAATAAGGTTGTTGACACAATAGATGATAAAATAAAGGGTAAGTCATTAACATTAGAAATTCCTGGTCAACCTCCAATTCCTTTAAAGAAAACTTTATCTCAGAAGGATAGATACAATAGAAAAAAATATTAGAGTACTTATGAATATGAATAACATAGAGGATTCAGATTACGAGGATGATATTCCATTTTTATGCTTTGATAAAGATAAACAAAATAAAAATGTTAATCCAACAGATGAAATTAAAAAACTATTAAATATACAAGATCCTAGATTATTTGAAACAAAATCCTAAATCTCTTTTAACATAACAAATATATAAAAATAATAAGCACCACCAGCCACAATTTACATGATTAGAATTTTGGCAATTTTGACGTGCATAAGTGGGAATGTATTTCTGAGAGAATAATGACGCTGGAACTGCAACTAGAAGAACAAGAAAGGACAAGTATAATAATAACATATGGACCCAATGAAGATGAAAGAATAACAAACAAAGACTCATATTGGGAGGATCTTAATGGAATATTAGAGCACATGAAAGGAAGAAGAATAATTTTGGGAGACTTAAATGGCAGGGTAGGAAAAGGTAGAAACAAATTTGAAAATGTAATTGGACAGTACGGAGAAGACATGAGGAATGATAATGGACAGAGAATTATTGATTTATGTATGGAAAACAATATGCTAGTTATGAACACATTCTTCCAGCACAAAAAAATACATATGTATACCAGGGAAATAGAGAGCCGAAATGAAAGATCCATAATAGATAGAAATTACAGAGCAGAAATCATAGATGTAAGGGTTAGAAGAGGTTATGAAATATTCAGTGATCACTACCTGGTGCTGGGGAAAATGAAAGTGAAAACAAGAACAGTTAAAAAGGGGACAACAAGAAACAAAGAGACTATAAAATACTACAAGTTGGCAGAAAAAGAAATAGCAGAAAAATATAAGAAATATATAGAAACAAGAATCAATTTAGATGATATGGAGTGGAGGGTAATTAATATAGATGAAGAGTGGCAGAGATTCAGAAACTTGTTAACGAGCGCAGCCAGAAGTGTATGTGGAACAAATTTAGTCAACAGAAATAAAAGGCAAACGAAATGGTGGAGTGTTGAGATAAAAGAGCAAGTAAAAATAAAGAAGATTCAATGGCAGAAATACCTTAAGAATAAATCCGAAGAAAACTATGCAATATACAAAGAGCAAAGGACAAAAATAAAGGAAATGATAAAGCAGGCAAAGCAGATAGCGTGGGAAGATTTTGGAAAGAAAATGGAGATGGATAGTAAAGGAAATCAAAAGCTATTTTATAAAGCAATAAAAAACTTAAGAACAGATAAGAAGTACAGAATGAAGCAAGTAAAGGACAAAAGTAATAAAATACTGACAGAAGAAGAAGATGTTATGAGGAGGTGGCGAGAATACTTCCAGGAATTATTAAATCCAGGAAATGAGAGCAAAATGTCAGAACTAGAACCCACAGAAGACGAAGAATATAAAGAATACGAGGAGTCTGAAATAGGAAAGAAGAAAGTAGATGAAATGTTAAAGAAACTAAAAAGAGGAAAAGCAGCCGGATATGACCAAATCACGAATGAAATGGTTATAGGGCTTGGAGAAAAAGGGATAGAGATATTAACTAGAATAATTAATATGGCATGGAATACTGGGGAAGTACCGGAGGATTGGAAGGTGGGGGTTATTGTCCCAATATTTAAGAAAGGAGACTATGAATTGTGCCAATTATAGAGGTATAACTCTAGTCAGTGTCGTAGCAAAATTATATGAAAGAATTTTAGATGAAAAGTTAAGGGACAAAATCGAACAACAACTAGAAGAACCTCAGAGTGGATTTCGCAAAGGCAGAAGCACACATGACCATATATTTGCAATTAAGCAATTAATGGAGAAGATCAACAGAAGGAGAGAAGTTTACTTGGCGTTTCTGGACTTGGTTAAAGCATTTGATAGAATACCGAGAAAAATGGTATGGGAAAGTCTTAGGAAAAGAGGAGTGAGCAAAAAATTGCGAGTAGCAATTGAAAGCCTGTATAGAGGAAATAGAAATTATGTTAGAACAGATAATATGGAGTCAGAGGAATTTAGGGTAGAAGAAGGGTTAAAACAAGGAGATGTCCTCAGTCCCACACTATTTATAGTAATAATGGATGACATACTAAAAGAAATAAGCACTAAAACCAAGAAAGTGAATATTGGATATAGAAATTTAAGACCTGTAAAGCTGGGAGAATGCGTCTTTGCAGGCGACATTATGATCTGTGCAGAAGGAGAAAAGCAGTTACAAGATAATTTGAAAATGTGGGAAGAAGAATTAAATAAGAGAAAAATGAAAATTAACACACAAAAGTCCAAAATAATGAGCATAGGAAAGCAACAAAGAATAAATGTAAGGATAGGAACAAAGAAATTGGAACAAGTGGAACGTTACAAATATTTAGGAATAATGATACAAAGTGATGGAAAAATGGATGAGGAAATAACAGAAAGGATAAATAATGCATCAAAAGTGTATCACACCCTGGGTAAAGCCTTCATAGGAAAGAAAGAAATTAGTCGGAAAACAAAAATTACAGTGTAAGTAGAGTATCTCAGCCGATTCTAACACCTCCTCATTGACCTTGATCGCATGCATTATTGGCGATCAAGGTCAATGAGGAGGTGTTAGAATCGGCTGAGGATGAGCGACCTTGACTTCAAGGTCATTGAGGAGGTGTTGGAATCGGATGGTGGTGGCTTAGGTCATTCGAAGGTCAACGTCGTGCGTAGGTCGTTTGAATGTCAATGTCACCTTGATTTCAAAGTCATTGGGGAGGTGTTAGAATCGAATCCAGAGAGTTGTTTTTTCTTTTATTTTATTGATAATTAAACATAAATAAAAAACCACAGAGCTGTTTATCTAACATTTTTATTGATAAATGAAGATAATTTTTACTATATAAAATATATTATTTAAATCATATTTAATGTTTTAGTTTTTTCTTTTTCGGTATTCTAAATTTTCTAAATTGTTGGGTAATACTCTTTTTACAAACTGAGCAATTTCTCTTTGAAGGGGCTGGACCGTCAATTTGTTCCTCACCGGTATTATAGTGTTTAAAACACGGTCGATATTCTTCTAGTTCAATTTGTTTGTCAGGTGAAATTAAATGCCAGAACTCCTCTATCCATTCTGGGGCTACTTTCGTTTTAAATAAATCTAATGGAATATACTCTATTAGATTTGTTTTAATACCAGATAGATGACCATAATTTTCATAAACAAACTTGACTGCTTCTAATATCAATTCTAGGTGTTGGGACATTTTGTTTTAATGGCTGGTTTCAGTATACTAAGCTTCTATATTATTTTCAACAATATTTATTGGCGATCAAGGTCAATGAGGAGGTTTTAGAATTGTTTGAGGATGATTAAGGTCATTTGAAGTTTAAAGAATAAAGAAGAATGTTAGGGTGGGGACAATGTTGGGGTATATAAAGTTAGCTTACGTTAAATAGATGCTAGTATTAGAGAATATGTTGAAGCGGAAGTTTAATGAGGTACCACAGAGTTCTTTATGTTCTTTAATTGTGGAAGAAAGTGAATTGGAAAAAGATAATAGTGGTTCCTTGGTAGTGGAAGAAAGTGAAGTGGTAAAAGATAATAGTATTGATAGAGGTTTACAAGTGGTTGGAGATATTGAGGCAGATTTGGGTATTGAAGAATTTTTTAATAAAATGTCTGAATCAAATAAATTTTGGGAACATATAGATGTAGCTGCAGAGAATTTTGCACGAGAGACATCAAGTGGTGAAAGATTTGTTGTAAAATATGTTAGAGAACCAATTTGGGAGTTACCATTAGTAGGAGAGAAAATTTTCTTTTTGAATAAAAGTCATTCAAAATGGATATGTATTGGTTTATTACCACACCAAGATTTTGAACCAAGGTTAAAAATTGTTGGTGTAAAAAAACAATGTGTATGCTTTAATTCAAGGGAATGGAAGTGGGTAATGGCGGAGACTGCAAAGTTAAGGCAGTATTTTGATTATAATAATGGTATATTTCCAACTTTTAGAGGTATGAATATTCGAATATCACCTGAATCATTTGATGGAGAAAGTAGAATTGTGAAGATAGAAAAAGGTGGCGAGTATGTGCATTTAGCGTTTGAAAGTTTATCGGAGTTATGGCGGTTGAAGGAAACATTGGATTGTCGATTAGCTGTTTTAGAAGATATGAAATATCATGTATTTTATAATGATATGGTCCGATGTGTAGCTGAAAGTGGTGGAGAAGTGGATGTAGAAATCGATCGAATGTATAGTGGTGTAATATCCGAATGTGTTTGTATAATAAAGGAGTTAGTTATGTATTGGCCTCAAAAAATTAAAAATGATGTAAATTATTTGAGGAAAAATTATATATGATTAGGAAATATAATATTAAAATAAATTTAATGTGCTTTATTTTTTAAATTTGTAAAAAATTAATCCTGTAAGATAAATTTTAAGGTTTTTAGGATTAAGTGAAATCGACTATTAAGTATTTATATATTGTAATTGCAGATGCGGTTTTTGTCATTTAGATTGTTGATGTTGACTAAGATAGTTTAATATATAAGATTGTGATGGTATTTAGAAGTGGTAGTTTGAATAAGGCACGCAGAAGGAAAGGTGGTGGATTGTTGAATACTGTGATAAATAAGCTCCCAGTAGAATTGCACATACCGGGTTATAGATTTTGTGGTCCAGGAACGAAATTAGAAAAACGATTGAAAAGAGGTGATAAGGGGGTGAATATTTTGGATGGGGCTTGTAAAGAGCACGATATATCATATTCTCAATCAAGTGAATTGTTAAAAAGGCACGAAGCGGATGAGAAATTGTATGAAAAAGCTGTGGAACGAGTGAAGAGTAGAGACGCAGGTATAGGAGAAAGGTTAGCTGCAACTGTGGTTTCAGCTGCTATGAAAGCTAAAACAAAATTAGGTATGGGTTGGAGTAGGCAACGGAAAGAAACGAGTAAAAGTGGAAGGAAGGGTAGTAGAAGAAGTTATAGGAGGAGAAGGCAGGGGTATCGATTAGGTGGTGCTATTTCGTTTTTGCAAGCAATGAAGAAAGCACGAAATGCAATAAGACGGATTGGTAAGAAGAAGGGTGTTTTAGAGTTGCATATCAAAGTTTAATAAAATCTGGAAGAAGAATAAAATATCCGCGATCTAGGGTAATTGCGATACCAAAAAAAGGTGGATTTTTACCGTTAATCCCATTATTTGCAGCATTGGGTGCTTTAGGATCATTAGGTGGTGGTGCCGCAGCAATTGCAAAAGCAGTAACTTCTGCAAAAGCTGAAAGGGATCAATTAGATGAAGCAAAGCGACATAATATTGCTATGGAATCAAAATCTGGGAGTGGTTTATATGTGAAACCATATAAGTCTGGGTGTGGTGTATCTGTTGGAAGTGGATTATATGTAAAGCCGTATAAATCTGGTTGTGGTGTTTATTTACCTGAAGGTGCTAGTTCAAAAAACTGATAAGCAGTTTACCTCGAAGGCCTTTAACAGAAAAAGATTTGTGGATGTATGTTCAAAGGTGGAGAATTGGTAAATTTCGGGGTATTTTTAGTAAAGATGTGTTACCGAAAATTATACGCAAAAGAGAGAATGGAATAGTAAATTTGGATGATGATGTTGGTGAAGGGACTCATTGGGTAGCATATAAGAAAAATAATGCTGTAATAAATTATTTTGATAGTTACGGTGATTTAAGACCTCCGATTGAGGTTGAAAAGTATTTATTATCGAATGGTGGTGGTGTTTTACAGTATAACTATGAAAGATATCAAGACAGTAACAGTGAAAATTGTGGACATTTGTGTTTATTGTTTTTGAAAGGATTTATTAAATAAGAAGGAGTTTGTTGCGATTGTTTTATTAAATATTAGTGCAACGATTTTGAAAAGTTGAATTTAAATTAGAAATGGATGCGGATGGTAATGGAAGTGTGAATAATTTGACTTTTGTTTTGACAGGGAAGGGATCTGAGGTGGGTTGTGTACTGAATCCACCTATATATTTAAATGGTGAATATGAGATGTGTATGTTAAGTTTGCAAACTTATAATTCTATCCCTAATGTTACTAGTAAAAATAATGTTTTTAAATATTCAAGAAGTGAGTCAAGTGCTTGGAAGGAGATAATTATTCCGGATGGTACTTATGATATAATGGATTTACAGAAATATGTCGATGAGCATTTACGGGTTGCAAAACATTTTTTCTTATTAACTGGTAATAGTAATACTATGAAAGTGTTTATGAAGGCGTCTGTATATATTGATTTTGGAGTGGAAAATTCCATTGGTTCTTTATTAGGTTTTTATAGAAGGATTATTGGAAAACAGATACCGAGTCATAGTGATGAAATAGTTGATATAAATAGAATTAGTGCTATTGATATTATGTGTAATATTGTAGATGGATCATACATTAATGGTGAATTATCACATGTTTTGTATCATTTTTATCCAAATGTTCCACCAGGTTTTAAAATTATAGAGGTTCCGCAAGAGAAAATTTATACGCCTGTAAATACTAATGTATTATCTGATATTATTATTCGGGCTGTAGATCAGATAGGTCAACCAATTGATTTAAGAGGTGAAGAGATGACAATATATTTGAGGATTAGGAGACGTTAGGTTTTAAAAATAAATGTTTTATGTTTTAGGAATAGTAAATGATTTATTGAGGGAAATGATTGTATATATTAGTGAATATTTAAATAATTAAAGAATAGTATTAGTACAATTGTTGATTAAGTAGGGTGTGTAGTAATAGATGTCAAAGGTGAATACTGGATATTTCACATATTAATTTGAATTATTGAGATTATAAATTGGAGAATAATGAGGAGCAGTAGTATTAATAAAATGTGGAGGAGGAATAGAAATTCTTCACGGAAATTAGTGAATAAGATGTGGAGGATTATTGGTGGGGTGAGGGTACGAAATTGTTTAACAAATGAGAATAGGCGGTTTTTGAAAGGTATGGGATATAAAGTTTTGGTGTAGATTTATTTAAGTGAGAGGGAGTTTTGGTATGTTGATTTTGGGATATTAAGAAATAAAGAGAGGATTATGCTTTAGTATAGAAAGATATTTGTCTAGAGAAGAAGTTTGTTGTGAAAGTGTGATAGTAACAATTTTAAAAATGGAAGTTTTAGATGTTTTAAGAAGGGTTCGAATAGATAATTCTATTGTGGAGTTGGAATATCATAATCATGTTCCGTTTGGTTCACCAAGATATGAAAATAATGATTAGATTAGAATTGTGGTACCAGAAATAGATAAGTATACTTTACCATCGGAGTCAGAATTATTAATTGAGGGGAAGTTAGGATTGTTTAGTGATGAAAGTAAGGCTAGTGCTACAGCGTTTTTAATTAATAATGCGGCAGCTTTTATGTTCAGCAATATCAGATATGTGATTAGTGGAGTGGAGGTGGATGAAGTAAGAAATGTAGGTATTACATCGACTATGAAAGGATATTTTTCTCATAGTCCAAGTTATATAAATAAATTGGAAAATTGTGGTTGGGAATTTTCTACTGGAAAGGCTCCGGTTTTAGATAATAAAGGTAACTTTAGTATATGTATACCATTGAAGATGCTAATGGGTTTCGCAGAAGATTTTAAGTCTGTTATTTTAAATATGTCTCAGGAGCTTGTGTTGAAGAGATGTGCTGATGATAATGATGTAATATATAATTCAAGTGCTGCTATTAATGAGGGTGTTAGGTTAACTATTAATGCTATTGTATGGCGGGTACCACATGTTAAAGTTGGTTTAAGTCAGGATTTGGCGTTAACTAAATTAACAACGAAAAATACTATAATGGAAATGTTTTTTAGAGGATGGGAAATTCATGAAAATCCGGGAATTCCAGAGACAACAAAACATAGTTGGGCTATTAAGACAGCTCCACATTTAGAGACACCTAGATATATTATTTTGGGTTTTCAGACTGGGAAGAAAGGGAAAGTGGATCAAAATATGAGTAGATTTGATGCAATTAATTTAACTGATGTGACAGCTTATTTAAATGGTAAAAAATATCCATATGAAAATGTTCGAGTGGATTTTGATGAAAATCGTGTAGCCGTTTTATATAATATGTATGCTAGATTTCAACAAGTTTATTATGGTCATGAATATACTGAGCCGATGTTAAAATTAAGCCAATTTAAATTGTGTCCATTAATTGGTATTGATTGTTCACATCAGGAAGGTGCTATACATAGAAGTGGTGTGGAGATTAGAATTGAATTTACGGCGAAAGATAATATACCAAAAGATACGGTTATGTATTGTTTGATATTACATAATAAATTGTATCAGTATTCACCATTTAATAAGGTGGTGCAGCGAGTGTCAGTATTTTTTGTTTGTTTGAGGAGTAAGATGGGTGGTGGGAGATATGATAAATACAGTTTATAGAATGTGGTTGTGTAGTGTATGGTTACTGATTGGGTGAGAAGGTTGTTTAGTTAAAGATGCCGGATTTAAGTGGGAAGAAATATATAATTATAGATTTTCAATGGTATCGATTTAATAGTTATAGTTTGATGCCTAAGGAGTTGGCTACTTGTGATAGTGAATTTAAGAGGAATCATTTTATATTCAAACCGGTTTTGAGTTTTGGTGTATTGGCAGAAGAAGATCGGCAAGTTGCAAGATATGCTTTTAATTGTTATCATGGTTTGAAGTGGGAAGATGGTTATTTAGCTGCAAGCGAGTTTGATGATATAATTAAACGATTGTGTAGAGGTGTTGATTTAGTGTTTGATAAGGGTAGAGAAAAATTGGATTTTTTGAAACGTATTATAGATCGACGAATAATAGATTTAGTATATGCGGAAAAAATTAGAAGAGGAGAGCCAAGTTGTAGTTTTCATGTTAGTAATTATGTTGTTTGTGCTTTGTCTAATGTGGAACGATTGTACAAGTTTTTGTTAGAAATTAAGTTGAAAGATAATAAAGTTGCCTATATTTAATTATTGTTATAATGGGTTATGCGTGGAGTTCTATGAGGAGTTATGTTGTGGAGAGGGTTGGTAATGTGTTGCGACGACTTGAAATTGATGGAAATTTTTCTGGATTGGATGATGATGATTTATTTTATGTGCCTAAGACATATTTAATGAGCAATATAGGATGTTTGAGTTTAGAATTTGTTTGGCGTCGATTACCTAGAAGTTATCAAGAAGATATTGATTTAATTGGATGTAGACCATGTGTAAGTTATTATGTAATTGACGGTGATGTTGTTGATGGACCTGTTAGGAGAAGAAATTGCTATATGTGTAGACAGAATAATATATAGTTTTTGTATTAATATAGTGTATTAATATAGTGTATTAATGTTTGTAATGTATTTATGTATGTAGCTATAAATAAATACTTGTGTTTAAATTTTTTTATTAATATAATGTTAGGTATTGAATTTAAACGAGGGGTGTGGGAGGGTTTTCTAGAAACAAAGGAAAAAAAGGGAAAGGAGAAAAAGAGAAAGGAAAAAAAGAGAAAAAAAGGAAAAAAAAGGGAAAAAAAGGAAAAAGAGAGAGAACAGGGGGGGTTGGGCGAGCCCCCGAACCAATCCACACCGTAGCGACGCCACGGAGCGCGATAGCTCGAAGTGAGCGCGCGGAGGTGGGGATTGGGGCAGCCCCCCCCCCCCCGGTGACCTACATTCGAAAATTTCCCCCTCCACTTTTCGATGAAGAACTGAAGAATTTGGGAATTTTCCCGATGTTCAAGGTCACACCTAATATCTAAAATCATCTAAAAATATCAACTTGACCTTGATTAACATATGCAAATTTATAATGCAAATTTGTACATGTATTATGTAATAGGTCAATAATCACGTCAATGGAAATTTCTAAAATGTAAATTTACATAATTAATTGAGACTTGACCTTTTGCAAAAAATGCGACGGAATTTTTGATTAACATATGCAAATTTATAATGTAAATTTGTACGTATTATGTAATAGGTCAAAATTGACGTCAATGGAAATTTCTAAAATGTTAATTTACATAATTAATTGCCCCTATTTTCATATAAATACGAGTTAGTTTTACTGGGATAGACATTACAAGTTATACAATGGTAAGTAAACATCCATATTATTAATATTATTACTATATTTATATTTGTTTTTTCTTGTATTTGTTTATTTAATTATTTATAATTCACTGTTATATATTTCTTATATCTGAATAAAATTTGAAATGTAGCATTTTCAAAATTAATGTATTACATTTATAATACATTAATTTTGAAAATATTTTATTTCTTTTGTGTTCTAAAAGTAGGAAAGTAATTACTTCTTTTATGTATCCTGAAAAGTAATAAAATTATAATTCAATATTTGAAATTGAAAGTTTAGTATCAGTATTTAAATAATTCGAATTAATTTGATTCCTTCCCTCATTTTTATTATTCTTTAGGAAACACCATCCCCGCCTCAACCAACTTCACAGCAACAGGTGTTTCCCCCTGATACTGACAACCCTAACCCTGAAAGCCTCATAAATATTTCCAATATTAATATTTCCAATCAAGGACGTTTTATGCAAGACCTAGAGCAACTGAAACTTCCAGAAATAGATGATGAAATGCTGTCGGCGGCGGTAGATAGAGCGCTATCTACCGTTGCCCCTGCTAATGTAGTCGGAACAATTACGAGGGCAGCTGTAATGAGAACTGCTAGCGTATTTGTTCCTACTATGACAGAGACAGAATTTCCGACGGTGTTGTCTCAAGTGGCTACTATTGCACCGCTGGGCACTGCTGAAATGAGTAGAGCAACTGCTGAAATGAAAAACAATTCGATTACGAACAGTACCAACGACAATTCGATTACGAACAGTACCAACAACAACGACAACGAGAACAACAACGACGACGAGAACAACGAAAATTAGAACAAAAACAACGACGAGAACAAAAACGACGACAACAGACAAATACACAGACGCGACGAGAACAAAAACGACTACAACTGACAAATACACAGACGCAAACAGTTGCTTTGACGCATGCAATTGCTTCTACACCCATTTCTAGTGTGAGAGAGAGTAGTAGTACTCTCAAGAGACTACTTCTGGGTAGACAGGTACACTCTGGTACTGTAATGGTGTCAGCTGCTGCAGTACCACCACCAGTGGACCTATCACCTATAGAAAAACCAGTAGTGGCACATGAGTCATCATCGGTTATATTTCTATCTGCTCATTCACCTGGCAATCCACCGCTTCAACCTGATCCCTCTCGAGATCATCCTCCCTCTCAAGATCATCCTCAATCAGATCCTCAACCAGATCCTTCTCGAGATCCTCGAGATCAAAATTCACCGCTGTCCCATCGTTCGCCTTTGATTACCCCTTCGTCTTTGATTACCCCTTCGCCTTTGATTACCCCCTACCAAAGACAAAAACAAGCCTCCGAACCTAGATCAAATGGAGAACCTCAACCACTTCCTTTAGAAACTCAACTACATCCACCTTCATTAGAACAAGAATGTCATCCACCTCAATATCAACCATTTGAACCAGAATATCAAGCACCTCAAACACAACCGCCCTTATCAGAACCTCAACCATTTCCATCACATCAACGTCAACCACGCAACACTCTCGCTGCGGATTTTAAAGAACTTTCTGACAAAGTTATGTCGCACCTTGAGAGAAATTCGTCAGTTAGAGATGCCTCCCTTGCCCATATGAATGAGCAGGTATCCGGTTGGATCGCAGACGTCGACCTGTATCTTCAACTCCATAATGGTGCCATTAATACGAACTTCCCAGATGTTCATATTAATGAGAAAGTTCAATCTTACCGGAGGAAGAAAAATCGATTCGGACAAATCAAAGCTTTGATAGTTGAACATATCAATAGTAATGATGATGACAGTGATGATGGATAATTTATTATGCTTTTAAACTTTGCACTACAGATTGATTTATTGGTACTTTAAACTAATTACATGCTTTTAAATTTTGCACTGCAGACTTTGATTGATTGATATGTTCAATAACGAAGTTAGACCCTCGTACGTAGACATAGACCGTAATAGTATGATTTGGAAATATTTATAGTAATATTTGTAGTAATATTTACAGTAAATATAACTGTCCATCCTTCCACCTTACAATAGTAATATTTATAGTAAATGTAACTGTCAAGATCCTTACAGTCATCCTTACAGTTAATATATCACTGTATATTACTGTAAGGATAACTGTCTAACTGTCAATATCCTGGGGTGACATCTGGTAAGGAAGTATGGATTTGGGAATATTTACATTATCTTTTCCATGGGGTGATATTCGTCAGAAGAAATACTGTTAATATGTTTGTTGATTTTAACCTTTTTCATGGAGCTCAATATAAAGATATTACATTTACAGGAATTCCAGCTAAATACTTCCGCACCTACTAAAGTGCTGGTGACGGTGACATCGACACCAGGCCGCCGTTCACCGATACTCAATGTATCGGTATCGGCAGCGATGCCATCAACACCAGCACCACCAACACCTACAACACCAGCACCTACAACAACACCGCCTACACCACAGCCGCAAACATCAACACCGCGGCCGCAAGCATCATCACTGAAGCCGCCGCCGTATTCAGAGATAGCGGAGGACTCGTGGGGATCACCAAATGATGATGAAGATCACACACATGCCCAACCGGTGCCAAAACCGGTGGCGATGGCCCCACAGAAGGTCATCAGAGAACTGCTGAAGAGGTATGAAAATAATAAACAAAATCAATATTATTAATTTTGTTTATTATTATTTTCATATCTCTTCAACAATTTCCTATCTCTTCAACAATTTCCTATTTCTTCAACAATTTCCTCTTCAATAATTTCTTCAAACTTTTGTGCTTCACCATTTCCAACGTTTGTTCTTCACCATTTCCAACATTTGTACTTCACCATTTTCAACACGTCCACCTTCACCATTTCCATCAGGATATGCCCCACCATTTCCATCAGGAATATTACCGATGCCAAAGCTTGTGTACAGCTAGTAACTTAAATAATAAAGCAAATATGGCACAAATTTGAAAGAAAATAATAAATTTAATGTCTTTTAATATGTAAAAATATAATGAAATGTAAATAATGTAAATAAATATAATAAAATTTATTAATATGTAAAAATATAATGAAATGTAAATAATGTAAATAAATATAATAAAATTTAATGTCATTTAAGATGTAGAAATTTGCTTTTTTTTTCAATTAATAAGAAGCGTCTACAGCTAATATGGTTCAGTATACATCGTGAATTCATGAAGTGCAGTATGCAGCTAGAAGCACAACCATTATCATTACCTTTATACAACTACGATTCCGTATTTAATGAGAAGAATTTTAACCGACACAGCAATCTATTTGGTGGTACTTGTAAGAGAGCACTAATAGTGGGTCCTTCAGGATGTGGTAAAACGAATGCCCTCCGTACTTTATTATTACATCCTAATGGGTTGCGCTTCAAAAATATTTACATCTGCTGTGGATCTCTTCATCAACAGAAATATGAATATCTTAAACATGTAATGGCAACTATTCCAGAGATAGGTTATTTTGAATATACGGATCCGATTGATATGATAACACCGGACCAAGTTGCCGACTATTCAGTCGTTATATTTGACGATATACCCACTATTAATTTGAATATTGTCAAGCAGTTCTTCTCTTTCGGTAGGCATCGGAACGCGAAGGAAGATACACCAGACACATGGTCTGAAATTTTTCCAGAAAAATCCTATGCATCAGTACAAGGAACGTCTACTATACGGCAAGGGACACCTTCACGAAAACATGTGTCCTGGTTTAGCCCATACACTCATTCTTCCCCGACCAAGCGCAAATTGGAAGGAGTTGGTACTACACCTCGAACATCTAAAGTTCTAGCAACACTGGACTCTGAACCAGATGCCCCAACACCTAAGATGTCAACGTCATTCACACAACCTACATTCTTAGAAGATGACTACATAGGTCACCTGTTGCCAGAAACGCCAGAAGGAAGGGAAGAAGATGGAAGTAAAGAAGACGAAACAGATACAAGTGGAAGTATGGATTTAGATAAATCAATGGCACATGCCGTATCACTATTGAGTACGCGTCCAGCTAAGTCGATAATTGCTAACAAATCGTTGAATAAAACCCTTCTAGAAACGGATGAAGTTAAAGAATCATTGAGAGATTATGATCGTACTATACGGCCATATCTTATCGGTTTAATGACCGATGAAAACGATGAATTTGATGAAAAATATGGTGTTCACGAAGTCGGTGGGGATTTAAAAATTGGAAACAATGATGTTAGATTTGATGGACCCAACATTATCATCGGTCAATTCACTTATAAGGCAACAAAAGGTTTACTAGAATTGCTTTTCAAGAAGAAACCAGGGAAATTTTTATATGCTGATGCAAAGAATTATAAATTTATTCTCAGTGATACAAACTCTCATCGAGTTGATTACGATCCTGATAGGAAGTTTGCAGCCAGTAAAGGTTTTAAATACAAATCAATTATAAAACCTATTATACAAGGGAAGAAACCTGAAGTTTGGTGGAGTCGAACTTGGAAGACTGGCTTAGGTTTGTCAAATAAGGTATCCATGCAAAAGATGGTTGTACCTAAAAGTAAAATTGAATATAAGTACTGGGACGATGTGAATGAACTGTGTGATAGATTGAGGCTACTAATAGCATCGAAGGATGCCGGTCACTCAGGGCACCAGAACGAGATATTGTCAATAATAGAGGAGTTGAAAGAGTCAAAAATTATAAAATAGTCTCTCTGTATACTCTGTAAATTCTTGGTTGTATGACAGTTTATATTTCGACACCAATGATAGGTAACGATGACAATAGATAAATTTGGAAGACACATAAACAAGCATGTCCTTAAGAGACATTTAATGGATGTAGACGTAGTCTCAGACTTTCTCAAACATCCTAAATTTCAAGAAGTATTACAAATGCATAAAAAAAATATTCCTTCTCCCAGTGCAACAGCAACTTCGAACTATATTATTCCAATATATAGTGACGGTTCCATTGACCTTATGGGTTATTATGTAAGTACGTCATTGGCGAAACATACTTATTTATATAAGAATAAATTATATCGTGGGAAGGTTATAAATGTACACTATTCTAACGAGAAATTAACAACACTGCAAATTGATAAGGAACTATTTAATTCCAAGAGACCGATAGAATTGGCAGAAGGAACAACGTTTAGGTTGATATACGTTGGTACCAAACCTACGCCACCAAAAACAGAAGCAGTATTTGCGGAAATAGTCATCGAAGGAAATGTCGTCAATTAGGAGGGATGTTGTAAATGAAATACATAGACCAGCTCGGAGGAGGTTTACTCGACGTCGGGTCATCATAAAAGGATTGCGGGACTTATTTCAAATCGATCTGGTTGAAATGATACCGTACGCAAAAGAAAACGACAATTTCAAATACATTTTCGTATGTATAAACACATTTTCGAAATTCGCCTGGGCAATTCCAATAAAAAATAAAACAGCGATTGAAGTAATGAACGCCATGAAATCCATACTCTCAACTGGAAAAAAAAATATTCCGAAGAATGTTCAAAGCGACCAAGGGAAGGAATTTTTCAACTCTCATTTCAAGAAGCTTATGGATCAGTATAATATTAATCACTACACTACCTATTCCAATCTAAAAAGTTCCATTGTCGAACGTTTTAATAGAACCCTAAAAAATATGATGTGGAAGGAATTCAGCTTCAATGGGAATTATCGTTGGATAGATATGTTGCAAGGACTAGTCAAAGATTATAATAATACCGTACATCGAACAACAAGGCACAAACCTGTAGCAGTTAATCAAAGAAATGTTATAAGTATTTTGGATACAGTTTATAGTAATATTAAAGTAGGTGATCCAAGAATTTCAAATTTTAAGGTGGGAGACTTCGCTCGTATCAGTA
This sequence comes from Melolontha melolontha, assembly GCA_935421215.2. Lineage (NCBI taxonomy): Eukaryota > Metazoa > Arthropoda > Insecta > Coleoptera > Scarabaeidae > Melolontha > Melolontha melolontha. The sequence continues at coordinate 90,477,096 of OW285239.1, forward strand.
AATACAGGCACGTGTTTTCTAAAATGTATACGCCAAATTGGTCGAATGAGATATTCACAGTAAGAAAAGTTCAAAATACCTTCCCCAGTACCTATCTACTACAAGATTCGCAAAAACAGAATATTTTAGGGGGGTTTTACGAATCAGAGTTGCTGAAAGTGAAGCATCCGGACGTATATCTTGTTGAAAAAATTATACGACGACAGAAGGGTAAAGTTCTCGTAAAGTGGCTTGGCATGCCTTCATCACATAACTCTTGGATTTCTAAGGATAATGTGTTGTAGAGGTTTAGCTGATCATATAATTTAAAATAAAAAGTACTAAATAAGTTTGAAATGTTTTTTATTTTATAAATAATTAATACAAATAAGTAGAATTAACTAATATCAAGTTGGATTAAACAACTTACAATTATTTATAAGACACATTTACAAAAGATGCACATAATTTTTATCATTGCTAAAATACATTAATGACTAATACATTTACAAAAATTAGATATCTATGTCAGAGCATTTAGTTCTAAAAGAATATTTTGTAAGTTTTCTTCCCGTGTAATGCCTTCTATTTTATAATGACCCCACGCCAAAGTATTGCTTTTATCAGGGAGAATATATCGTTTATCATCTTTAGATGAGAGAGCAACTTTATTCCTCAATTCCGTGTATATTGTGTGTAATTCAGAACGGAATATGTACATTTTCCTCATTATATTTCCATCATCTTCCACCACAGTTTTATAATCAGTTACTGATAAATTTTTATCAATAACGTATTTCTTCACTCCCTTTGCAGTTTTTACAGTTTTATCAAGTAGTTTTAGACAATAAGCTTTAGCACCTGTTCCATAAAAATACTCAATAATTTTTCCAGCATATTCATCCTTCATTTTTCCCAACCTGGGTGAAGTGGGAGGTATTCCATGAATATTATCGATAGTAAAATTCGATGTATCAAACATATGTAAATGTTCTTTTATATCATTATATACATTATAATTTTGCACACTTATAATCAATGAATCTGTATCTGTATACAATAATGAAACGTCTGTATCATACAAAGGTTTTAAGAAACCATAGAAAAAACTATACATTACCCTCTTAGCTAGTTCCAAAATTGTGAATCCCACATATATAGGTTTTACGTAATCTACACGTACCTTTGTTAATTCGATGGCTGTAAAAGAGTCACAAAAGATTTTACAAGATTTAAAATTTGGTTTTGCTATATACGCCTCAGCGCCAAGCCTTTTATGAATAGTTTCCCAATGTGAAACCAATTTTATATTTACTCGATTTTCTACATTTTCCATCGTCTTTCCAAATATACTATTCACCATTAATTTATAAAACTGTTTAAAAAACTCGTTGGTGGATTCATTTCGTTTTTTTGTATTGAAATCAATATATTTCTTTAACCAAGTACTTTGTTTAAATCTAATTCCTCGACGTATTCCTCGTAATATCAAACCATTATTAAGACATTGTTTCAAAGTTAAGTAATGTATGACGTAATTTGATTTATCGACAAGGTTTGGAATCAATTTCCCATACTTTGAATTAGGTGGAATAACATGTTCGGGGCAAAAAGGAAAGTCATTGTGCTGTTCGTGAAGATTTGCAGGATATTCTAAATCTACTTCGAAAACATAACCATAATCTCCATCGTCTTCTAAGGCTTGTATATCCATCGTCGGTAGTTCTTCTTTTGTTAACCATTGAAAATCACTAACTGGTAAACTGAATGACATAGCATAACCATATAAATTCGTTGCATCTAAATATAGAATATATTTTTTCGCTTCGGATGAATCAAAATCCGGTAAGAATTCGTTATTAGCTTTTTCCATTCTTTTGCAACACATGCTCACACCTCCACGTATACCGCTTTTAAAAAAGTGAAACATATCTGCATCTGTTAATAGTTCCAAACTAATACCCGTCATACGCAGCATAGCATCACAGCTTAATCCTGGAGAAGTAAAATAATGTGCAGGATCTAATTTGTAATTGTGCAGGCAAATGTTTCGAAAATTTTCAAATACATCTGCTAGTAATAATACATCTGATTGTATATATATATCACTATATTGTCCTAGTGTTTTACAATCGAATAAATTTCAAACCCTTTGAGCTCTGCAATAGTCTTCATCACTTATGTCACTATCTGATAGTATATCATAAAAGCACTCTTTGTTGGGTAATTCCGAGAATGAAAGAGTTTCATAAGACGTAACATAGTTATATGGGAATACACCCTTCTGTCGGATTAATTCAAATTTTTCACCCATATAATATCTTTTAATTTCCTCACATTGTTCATTGTCTAAATAAGATGATAATTTCGTCAAAGAGGAATTCATAAATCGAAATGAGTCTATAAATCTCAACTTGTAGAACACGTTTCTTTTCTTACCATTACAATCTATTATATCTCCCACGTGAACTTTTTTGGAAAATGAAATATATTTCTCTTTATTTTGTGCAATAACATCTACATCCTCCTTTTCCAGTGCCAGCACTTTTACAAACAAATGTGTATCATAATTTGACAAATTATGAAAGATAATAGGTATATATCGGGGCTCTTTATAATTTATATTACATACCATATGTGCTGCACCCCGATAAAATCCTGTCATATGATCATGGTCACGAACTTTTTCTTCAGGGACTGCTATTGCTTTTTCACAAATATGACACACTGTCTCTTGCTCATATTCATCACGCTCCTCATCAGTTAAAGGTTTCATTTCTACCTCTTTACTTAAATAATTTTTATATAAAAAAGTAACATCAGTTTCTAGCTCTCTAATAAAAGATGTGGCTGCATTTTGTCCACGATATAAACGCAATTTACTCAGATTATCATCAAAACTACATTTCACATAATAGGCAAAAGAATATGGTTCATGTTCGAAACATTTCACAGTAAATGGTTTGGAAGGATCCGGTTCTGACGTATCAATAGGTTTTAATATTGCTTCGAAATCAGCATAAACCACAAAAGGAACTCTTAATTGTTCAAATTTATCAAATTTTAATACATATTCTGGTAGTTCCTCTCCGTACTTATTGATTTTTAATTCTGTGCCGGGAAACACTGCCTTCACCTGCTTACAATCTTCATTTTCATGTCTTCGTAATTTATCTTCACATGTAAAGAAAATTAAACACCCTTCACATATGTATTTTTGATGTCCTGATAAAGATTTCTGTGACGAAACTAGTCGCGACAAATTCTTTATCCAACAGTAATGTGAATTTACATTTTCTGAGGTAACAAGTAATAAATTAATATGAGCTATTCTTCTCCGCTTCGTAAAATATAATGGGCCCACTACTTCTTGAGCTCTCACATTATTCTGAAAACATTCTTCTATACCATATACATTAATGGATATATTATTTTGCTCTTCAAACTTATGGATATCTTTTAAATTTACAGGGAAATGTATATCAGTAAAATCTGCAACTGTACTATAATGTGGATATGATGAAACTCTTTGCGGGAGTCCTACTGGTTCCCTTAAAGCAGAAGTAACGGCCCAAGCGAAACATTTGTTGTCAGAATTTTGAACATTTATTATAGCCTTCTTTTTCTTTATTGATGGTGGTAAGTCCATATAAGTGGAACCTCTCAATGGACTAAACTTATTCATATTTACTTCCAAATATAAAACGTTGCTCAATGTCCACCCTGAAATATAATAAAAATAGTAATTTATAACACTGTGAGGAATTAACAATAATCTTATTTTACCTGAATCGCGCTCCTGAAATTCACTCATTTTATTCTTAATCTCATCAATAAAATCTGCGTATAGCTCATATAAATTACTTCCATGGGTTATGACTTTATTTCGAGTATTAAACGATTTTATTTCTACATTTTCCTTCGTCAATAAATAATATAATCCATATAATTCCAAATTCACTTTCATAGAAGTATGTATACTTAGAATACTATCCATAAGTGCTATCACTTTCTCCCTAATATTATTTGCAAATTCTTCCACATCAACGTATATGCGAGACGAATCACATACTTGATAACTTACTATTCTATCCCCGAACGTGCCAACACTCTTCTTTACACCATTATCGATTATTACGAACGCTTTAGTACGGTGTAAAGTACTGCGGATATGTGCAGTATAACAATTTGTTTCTACATATACATCACAGATATCACATTTCATTAATTCCACTTCGTTATCGCTAAATTTCATACTCTTCCCTTTACAAGAAGTTAACATGTGGCGACTTCTGTTATCTCCTCGAGTAAATGTCTTCCCACAGTATTCACATTCAAACATATTGACTTATTATTTTCCAAATATGCACTGAATAGAAACAACACCTCCACTGTACCGGCTCAACTGTTGCTGGAATGGAACGACCATCACCATATATACACCTCGTCGAAGGTCAAGCTTAATATTATACTATTTTACGTGTGAAAACATTTCAAACTTATAAATTACATTGACTTATTTATACTAGTAACAATAAACATCTTAGCATTATATGTATAATTAATCCAATTAATCAAAGTCATACATTCTACTCTCCATATCATCGATTAAAATAATCGTCTCTATTTCAAATATGTCCTCCTCAATTTCTTCCTCCTCAATATCTACCTCGTCTGTATCATCTCCTTGTTCCTCCTCAATATCGTACTCGATATCGTCTTCAGCTTCACTTAACTCATCATCACTACTTCATTCTAATTCCACTACAATCACTCTATTTTTTCTTTCGTGTGCAGCACCCATATCTACTTATATGTTCAAACAAATATTAAGAAAACTTAACACTTTATGATAGAAAAATTCATTCGTTATTATTTATATATTCACGGTTGAACCCCTACCTCCATGTAATCTTTAAGTGATGGCCTTGAGATCAAATGTAATTGACCTTCAAATGCCCTTGACCTTCAAATGTCATTGACCTTCAAATGTCCTTGACCTTCAAATGCCCTTGACCTCCAAATGCCCTTGACTTTCAAATGTCCTTGACCTTCAAACACCCTTGACCTTCAAATGCCATTGACTTTCAAATGACATTGACCTTCAAATGTCCTTGACCTTCAAACACCCTTGACCTTCAAATGTTATTGACCTTCAAATGTCCTTGACCTTGGTACGACCTTGGTCTTCTCATGACCTTGACTGACCTTGGAAATGACTTTGACTTTGGTGTGACTTTTTAATAATCTGCTTCGACCTTTTAATGATCTTGACTACTCAGCCGATTCTAACACCTCCTCATTGACCTTGATCGCCAATATATATGCGATCAAGGTCAATGAGGAGGTGTTAGAATCGGCTGAGATACTCTACTAGTGTACCAAACTATATATAGACCAATACTCACCTATGGCAGCGAAAGTTGGGTCCTAAACAAAAGGATGACAAGCAGAGTCCAATCCATGGAAATGAAGTATCTAAGACGAATTAAGGGAGTAACAAGAAAGGATAAAATAAGAAATGAGTTAATAAGACAGCAATTAAATGTAAAATCAATCATTGAAACAATTGAACAAAATCAACTGAGATGGTTCGGACACCTAGTAAGAATGAACGAGAAAAGACCAACAAAAAACATTTGGCAAGCTAGAACAAACGGGAAAAGAGACAGAGGCAGGCCAAGGAAAACGTGGAATATGGCGATAGCAGAAATACTGAAGGGGAGAAATAAAGAATTTGGAGAAGCTATGAAGGAAGAGAGTGACCGGGAGAAGTGGAAGAAATTCATACATTAGAGAAAGTAAACCTTTACACTTTATGGTAGAAAAGGACTTGATTATATACAGGGTCCGGCAACGAAGCGGGGACGGAAGATTACACGCGTATTTGAAAGTTAGTCAAATATTTAGTCATCGGATATCCTTCCGTACCATCAAGCGCACGTTTTAAAAATATTTTGTTTTATACAGGGTGTTCCAGATGGAAATGCCAGACTAAAGTTGCATTTTTTTAAATGGAACACCCTGTATATTAATAGATAAAATGATCCGCGCTTGAAAGCTGGTTACATCGATATCATGTTGTATGGGTCTAAAGTTGATAGTTTCTGTGTAAATAATTATTTTACTTGATAAATTGATACATTTCAGTAGGCTATTCTGCATAAGGAAAATCAAAAGATCCGAAACCAATAGAATAGAAAATTTTCTACTAGTATGCACTTTCGTTGCTACGTGAAATAAATTCTGCAACTGTTCGCGTTATACAGGGTGTTCACAATTTCGCAAAATCGAAGATATCTCGTAATTTTTAAATGGAACACCCTGTATATCTTTAGCTTATTGCAAAGCCTTTTTACTACGCTTTCTATTGATACCTCATTTGATGCACCTAGGATGGATCATTTGCTAATTATTTCTTTTTAGAGTTGAATTAATGAAAAATGCTTGTATTTTTAGTAGCTAATTTGCGCTTTTAAACCTTCTGTAAGATCGGATATTCAACAAATTATCCATAAATGGTCTATAACAAGAAGAAGCCCCATTAAGTACGAGAAACAGTTGGTTTTCACTCAGCGGTGAAAGCAAACATTAAATTAATATAAAGTAATATAGCATTTTCAATAGATTCACTGCTGATCAAGTTATCTGGTGTCAGTTTTAAGCTTGTATACTTAATAACCAAGTTGTCAAAAATTTCGTTCCATCTTACACAGTATTTCGTTCAATCTTTAAAAAAAAATGCTATAATGACTAATTTTAGTATTCAAGAAATGGTGAATATGATATTTATTCTTGGGGAGTGTACAAGAAATTGTCTCCTAGCAAGTAGAGTATATGCAGAGAGATTTCCAAACCTTGAAGGAAAGTCAAGACCGGAAGCATTTGAAAGGTTATTAGAGAGATTTACAGAAACTGGTAGTGTAACATACAAGAAGAGAGAAATAAATAAGCCGGTGATCAATGAAAAAAACGAATTGGCCGTATTATTAACAATACAGGAAAATCCACATATAAGTATAGACGGTATTTCAAAGGTAACAGCTATTGAGATAGGAGCGTACGAAGAATTTTAAGAAGTCATAAGTATCATCCGTACCATATGGAATTAAATCAGGAATTGCATGGTGATGATTTCATTAAAAGAAAAGACTTTTGTGGTTGGTTGTTAAATAAAAAGTAATGGGGCGGTAAATAAACATAACATGCATTATTATGCAACAGAAAACCCGCATTGGATACGTCATGTAGACAATCAGAATACATGGTCTCTTAACGTCTGGGGAGGTATACTTGGTCCATATATCATTGGGCCGTACTTTTTCGATGGAACCGTTACAGGCGATACGTATTTTGCATTTTTGCAGAACGAACTGCCTAATTTACTTGAGCATGTGGATGCTGACACCCGACAAATTTTCTGGTTGCAAGACGATGGTGCACCTGCTCATTACAACCTTAACGTTAGGGAGTTTCTAGGGCGATGGAAGGAAGACAAATGGATAGGACGAGGCGGTCCAATCGCTTGGCCTCCATGAAGTCCAGATCTTACTGTCTTGTACTTCTACTTTTGGGGAATGTCAAGGCTCTAGTTTATGTGGAAGTTCCTACAACAAGGGAAAATATGATGGAACGCATAAGAGAGGCATTTAGAAATGTTCGCCAAGAAACATTACAGCATGTTCAACAGAATTTCACCAGGCGGCTTCATTTATGTATTGAGAGACATGGAAGGACATTTACTTTATTTTTATTTACTGTGCTACTACTTTTGTTAATTAAATTTGATGTTGTGGTTAATAATTATAATTAGTATTTATTTAAAATAGTGCAAACTTTTAATACTACTCGTACTTGATTCTTTCCTACATGATTTCGATTTATGTTAAGCTAATTAGGTATGTATTGTTTCATATTAGGTATTCGTAAAATAGTTGGTTTTACAAAATTCTTTAAAATACAAATTAATTAGTGCAAATTTTTTATTAAACTAACACCAGATAACTTGATCAGCAGTGAATCTATTGAAAATGCTATATTACTTTATATTAATTTAATGTTTGCTTTAACCGCTGAGTGAAAATCAACTGTTTCTCGTACTTAATGGGGTTTCTTCTTGTTATAGACCATTTATGGATAATTTGTTGAATATCCGATCTTACAGAAGGTTTAAAAGCGCAAATTAGCTACTAAAAATACAAGCATTTTTCATTAATTCAACTCTAAAAAGAAATAATTAGCAAATGATCCATCCTAGGTGCATCAAATGAGGTATCAATAGAAAGCGTAGTAAAAGGGCTTTGCCATAAGCTAAAGATATACAGGGTGTTCCATTTAAAAATTACGAGATATCTTCGATTTTGCGAAATTGTGAACACCCTATATAACGCGAGCAGTTGCAGAATTTATTTCACGTAGCAACGAAAGTGCATACTAGTAGAAAATATTATATTCTATTGGTTTCGGATCTTTTGATTTTCCTTATGCAGAATAGCCTACTGAAATGTATCAATTTATCAAGTAAAATAATTATTTACACAGAAACTTTCAACTTTAGACCCATACAACATTATATCGATGTAACCAGCTTTCAAGCGCGGATCATTTTATCTATTAATATACAGGGTGTTCCATTTAAAAAAATGCAACTTTAGTCTGGCATTTCCATCTGGAATACCCTGTATAAAACAAAATATTTTTAAAATGTGCGCCTGATGGTACGGAAGGATATCCGATGACTAAATATTTGACTAACTTTCAAATACGCGTGTAATCTTCCGTCCCCGCTTCGTTGCCGGACCCTGTATATATAATTTTGGAATTTATAATTATTATGAGTTACTATATAACTTTTTGGAATTATAAATTTTTCTGGTAATGAATTGCCAAATGAATCAAAGAAATTCACTGATTTATTAATATTATCTACGTACATAGCAACCCAATGTGTTCCAGTATTCCAATCTAAATTAAAAATATATACATGTTCCCTAAAAATATTTATTTGCTTGTTAACATGAAATATTGAATATAAATTTTGCACATCTAGTCTGGAATATGACACATGAGAAGCAAAGCTTTGATTATTATAATTCGAATATTTAATTTGCGATTGATTGTTATCGTTATTGAAAATTAATATGTGGTAAACACTATTTAGTAACTTTTCATTAAAATTGATATAAAAAATTATTTTTAGTTCAGCACATTGCTGCGAGATTGAAGATCGATCAATCATTTATTCCATTAATTAAACATCTTTTACTTGTGTAATAACAAGAATCTTGATATCATTAGAAATTAATCCTTTGTTTAATGTAATTTTTAATATTAATCCCTGTGTTTGAATTAATCCATAAATAGCAGCTGAATATATTCTAAAATTATTTACCCATTTAGATTTTGTTATATATGGACCATTTGTATTGTTTAGAAAATCATCATAATGTTGCTGAATAATATGATTTTTATTTGTTAAGACTCCTTTATTATTTGAGAATGGATATCTTTTTCCATTTGCAGTTATTTCATGATTTGTTGTATATACATCAGGATCTGGGTTAAAAGTTTTTTCATTATAAAAAACATAATAAAGATTACAAGCATATGGAGAAGATAAATTAATATTTATTGATAATGTTGTCTTATTTGATAATACTTGCTCCATTAATGTTGAATATACTGTTTCTGGTAAGGTATATAATTTTTTATTAAGAATTAATGTTTTATCTTTCTTAGATAATTCAATTGCTTGCATATCCATTTGATAAGAGTTACATACAAATACATATTCCATTAATTTTAATACTTTCAGATAGTTCATTAACTAATATTTGCGATTGAGAATAAAAGTAAATTCTGAATACAATAATTCACATATTTGGTTGAGAAAATTTTGCCAACATATACTTCATTGGAATTCTAATATCAATTCCACCAACTGGAATTACATCAATATTTTTATAATCATCTTCATGATCCTCTATATCATCTTTTCTTCTTCTAATGAATGAATTAATTAAGAAAAATGTACCAGCATAATCAATTGATTCTTCAATTATATCAGAATGATCTTTTTCCTTAAAAACTCTTAATTTAACAGATATTCTATTTATAATTTCTTGAATATAATCTTTTGATAATTTAATCACTTTATCAGTTGGGTTACTAATTGATAAATATAACTTTACATGATCTAGTTGTTATTTGTTCCAAAATGAAATTTCCTTGTAATTGATGCAGATGATTTAAGAGAAATTTCAAATGAATCAGTATATTGTAAAACATTTAATGAAGAAAATAATCCTTCTTTTGATATAAATGACATTTATATCAGAAAAATCCTCTGTAACTTTAATTACACCTCATAAAATTTATTAAATCAATATATAGTTCATTTTTAAAATCTATTAGTTCATTATTATTTGTTAATGATAGCTCATTATAAGATTATAAGATTATTTGAATTTATATTTTCAATAGGAATGTCCACATTTGTCAAGGAACCATGCCTATTTATTCTCCAATTATTTTCACCTCTAATATTTTCCTTTAATATATTACATTTCAATTCCAAATAATTATCATATCCATAAAATCTCCATTGTACAGGGTGACTTACGGGAAACTGACGGTTTTCAAATGAACATTACTCAATTGTTTTTCAATAAAGAAGAAGTTTATTTTTACAAAACGAAAGATTAATATTTACCATTTAATGTAACATTGTCATTTATGGAAAATTATATCACTCAAGTGACGGCCGTCCGCTTGAATACAGATTTCAAGTCTCTGCCAAAATTCATTCACAACTCGTGCCAATAGCTCTTGGTCAATCGTATGCACCTCTTCTGTAATGATATCTTGCAACGCAATTAAAGTACGGGGTTTAGTTTTTGAATAAAATCTGGTAATTTTGTTAAGTCAAATTTTATATTTTTTAAGATTGGAAATATATAATCAGATATTATTATTAGGGAGTTATCGCAGTCTCAACGGTAACGCTAACGCTAAAGTCACGTGACCCAATACGCTATTTTGTATAACGGGCCAGTAGCATTTTCAGTTATCGCAGATATTACGATAACCTAAACGTAACTAAGTTGTTTCTATTTACCCCTGTCATCGTTGTCATCTCTGTGTTAAAATTTGTTGGTACAATATTAACTAATTGTTATACATGTCTATATGGAAGCCAGACATCTGAATACTTCAACCTGTCTCCACCATCGCTTGAAGGATATCTTGGAATTTAGTAATTCATTTGTATAAAAATAAAAACAAGACATTCTATAAATGTGTTTATTATAAATGAGTGTAAAATATATTTTTAAATGACAATAAAGGGTATTGTGTAATTATGTATTTTTTTGCTGATTCATAAAAAACGAGATTATAACTTGCTGCTGTTCTAAAAGCTTTAATTGAGCAGCTCTTTCTTTAGCTTCACATTCAATTCGATTCATGGTTTCTTCTTTCTGTAATTGAAACTTACTTTCCTGTGGAGCAATTTTACGTTCTTCTATTTTTAATCTTTTTTCTTCTATACATAGTTGTCTCTCTTTAAATTCTCTGTCTGCTACTGTTTCTCCTAACACTAGTCGCAGTAAATCTAAATCATTTTCCGAGCTAAATCTAATCCTATTTTTCTTGTAACAAATATTTGCCATCTTTGCAGAGTATTACCTACAATATACAACTAAATTTATAAAATAATAAAGAAATAAATTTTAACTTACCTTAATTTCAAATTGACCTTATAGTCGAAATTATAACTAACATAACCTCTAAATGTCATTTATCGTACGGTAAGTGGCTACGATATTTAGCGGAACCCCATAAGTAGAGGGACATATCCGATTCTAGCACCTCCTCATGTTGAACCTCCTCATTGCCCTTGACCTTGCATGTGGCACAGCCCAAGGGCAATGAGGAGGTTCTACATGAGGAGGTGCTAGAATCGGCTATGTCAAGGTCAAGGTCATATCAAGGTCATATCAAGGCCATATCAAGGTTATGTCAAGGTTATATCAAGGTTATATCAAGATTATATCAAGGTTATATCAAGGTTATATCAAGGTTATATCAAGGTTATATCAAGGTTATATCAAGGTCATGTCAAGGTCAAGGGCGCGACAAAGTCAAGGTCACGACAAGGTCAAGGTTACGGCAAGCTCAAGGGTACGGCAAGGTCAATGACACAACAAGGTGAAGGGTACGACAAGTGGAGGGAGTTTAAGGTGCTATTTAAGAAACGTGGAGAACGTATTCGCAAATAGTGTAATCCTTGACAATATTATGGAACTATTACATAGAAAATATATTTTTTCTGTGAGTGAGTTAACAGAAGAGGAAGAAGATGAAATAATACAACACATTTTGGAAAGTATTGGTGAAGATGAGGAAAGTGAGGAAGAAGAAGAAGAAGAAGAAGAAGAAGAAGAAGAAGAAGAAGAAGAAGAAGAAGAAGAAGAAGAAGAAAGTAATAATGAAGAAAATAATGATAATGAAGAAAATAATGATAATGAAGAAAATAATGATGATGATGAAGTAATTTTCGATGATGATGATGAAGTAATTTTCGACGATATTTTTGAAATAGAGACAGTGATACTTCTAGCAGAACTAGATAATATCAGTGATTTTGAAAATAATTAAGATGACCAATTATTAGTGTTTATTTATTTTATTATTTTGTTATTAGTGTTAGTTAAATACAGTAGTAGTAGTACAGCGATGGAGTTGAAGATCTGATAAATAAATATAATCAGAACATGTTCCATTTACTTTTAATAAGCAGCAGTAGGTTCTATAAGTACATATAAATAAATTTGCGGAGGATAGTAGATGTAGTACAGAAGTTGGTTCTACAGTTAAAAGTAAGCTTGAGGAGGTCCCCACACTCGAAATCGTGCTAAAGCGCAGGTTTACCGATAAGAGGTTTATAAAGAGACAGTTGGTGTATGCCAGCAACAGTTCATTGCAGCAGTTCATTTCAAAGTGTTCATTTAAAGAACCTAAGATGTTTGATTGTGAGTATTGTGGTAAACAATTTTCTCGTGGAGATAACAGAAATCGACACATGTTAAGTTCTTGCAAAGGCAAGAGAATAAAAATCAGTGATAACAATCCAGACTTATGGAAATGTGAAATCTGTGATGTATACGTGGAGAAGAATTGTTATACTGCACATATTCGTAGTGCCACGCATCGAAATAAAGCGTTTGTAAAAGTTGACGATGGTGTAAGAAGAAGTGTATCCACATTCGCAGGAAGAATAGTAAGTTATCAAATATCTGATTCGTCTCAAATATATGTTGATATTGAAGAATTTTCAAATAACATCAGAGAAAAGGTGTTGACATTAATAGAGAGTGTCGTACATGTACATAATTCGATTAAAATAAATTTTGAATTATATGGTATGTATTATTTGCTGACAAAAGATAATGTGGAAATCAAATTATTTAATACTATGAACAAGATCATAACGCAAGGAAGTGAATTATATAGCTTGTACAATGAGTATATTGATGAAATTAAGAATAAAATGAGCGAATTCCAGGAGCGTAATTCAGGTAAAATTGTATAAACTTATATTATTATAGCGATTTACGTCTCTCTGATTATATTTCAGGTTGGACTTTGAGCAATATTATACATTTGGAAGTGAACATAAATAAATACAATCCTATGAGAGGATCAAGTTATGTGGACCTACCACCATCAATAAAGAAGAAGAAGGCCATTATAAATATTCAAAATGTTGACAATGCATGTTTCGCTTGGGCGATTACTTCAGCGTTAAGAGTGCCAGGTGGACTTCCCCAAAGACCTTCTTCCTATCCCCATTATGATACCGTGGCTGATTTTACTGATTTAGATTTCCCTGTCCATTTAAAAGACATTGTTAAGTTTGAAGAAAAGAATAATATATCTGTAAACGTATATGGTATCGAGGAGTATTTCGATGGTGCTGTGACGGTGCATGATATAGTGGGACCTTTATATTTTACGAAACAAAGGAAAATGACTCATATTAATTTATTACTTCTTTCTGCGAAAGAAGGGAATTTACACTATTGTTGGATTAAGAACTTGTCTCGACTTGTTTCGGCTCAAAAATCACAGCGTGGACACCAAAAATATATTTGTGAAGGATGTCTAACTTTTTTTACATCGTTAGAAAAATTACAAAGACATGAACATGAAGATTGTAAGCAGGTGAAGGCGGCGTTGCCAACTATGAATCTGAAGACGAACAAATATGGCGAAGAAGTTCCGGAAAATATATTAAAATTTGAAAAATTTGAAAAGCAGTTAAGAGTTCCTTTTGTTGTGTATGCTGATTTTGAGGCAATATTAAAACCTATTGATATGGTAGAACCGGATCATGTAAAACCTTATAGTGTGAAATGTTTCGAACATCAGCCACATTCTTTCGCTTACTATATAAAATGTTCGTTCGATGAAAATTTGTGTAAACTACCTACCGTGGACAAAATACACTTAAAACGTTCATGACAGAGTTGGAAAGTGATGTAAAATTATTATATAAAAACTATTTGAGTAAAATTGTGGAAATGAAACCCTTAACTGAAGAAGAGTGTTATAATTATGAGCAAGCGAGGAGTTGTCATATTTGTGAAAAAGCACTAGATGTGAATGATAAAGTATGCGACCATGATCACATGACTGGATTATATCGAGGTGCAGCACACATGGTATGCAATATAAATTACAAAGAACCTCGCTATACTCCAATCATAATGCACAATTTATCGAATTACGATACACATTTATTTGTAAAATCCTTAGCATTGGATAAGGAAGAAATAGATGTTATTGCCCAAAATAAAGAAAAGTATATATCATTTTCTAAGAAAGTATATGTTGGCGATAGAATTGACTGTAATGGTAAGAAGAGGAAAGTCTTCCATAAATTGAGATTTTTAGATTCATTCCGATTTATGAGTTCTTCTTTAGATAAATTATCATCTTATTTAGAGGATTCTCAGTGTAGAAAAGTGTCAAGATATTATTTGGGTGAAAAATTTAACTTATTACGACGAAAGGGCGTCTTTCCATACAACTATGTCACATCATTTGAAAGTCTATCTGTGACAGATTTGCCCAGTAAAGATAAATTTTATGATATATTATCTGATAGCGAAATTAGTGATGAGGATTATAGTAGAGCCGTTCGAGTGTGGGATTTATTCGAATGTCAATCTCTGGGGGAATATAGTGATATATATCTACGATCTGATGTTTTGCTACTTGCAGATGTTTTCGAAAATTTTCGAAATATTTGTATGGACAATTACAAGTTAGATCCAGCACACTATTTTACGGCACCAGGTCTTAGCTGGGAAGCGATGCTACGAATGACAGACGTCAATTTAGAATTATTAACAGATGCGGATATGTTTCATTTTTTCAAACAGGGCATACGTGGAGGTGTCAGTATGTGTTCTAAAAGAATAGAAGTGGCAAATAACGAATACTTATCACAATTTGATCCATCAGAACCTAAGAAATATATATTATATCTCGATGCGACGAATTTGTATGGTTATGCTATGACGTCCAAATTACCAAGCGGTGAATTTGAATGGTTAACGAATGAGGAGTTAATGATGCTGGATGTTCAAAGTTTGGAAGACGATGGGGATAGAGGGTACGTTTTCGAAGTAGATTTAGAATATCCAACAGCCCTTCACGACCTCCACAATGATTATCCCTTCTGTCCGGAACACGTTATACCACCTAATTCTAAACATCCTAAATTGATTCCAAATCTTTCAAATAAATCGAATAACATTATTCACTATACGACTTTGAAACAATGTTTGAATAATGGTTTGAAACTAAGTGGAATTCGACGCGCGGAATTAAGTTTAGACAAAGTAATTGGTTAAAGGGATATATTGATTTTAATACAACGAAACGAAGTGAATCGAATAATGCATTCTACAAAGAATTTTACAAGTTAATGGTGAATAGCATATTTGGAAAAACTATGGAAAATGTTGAAAATCACGTTAATATTAAATTGGTTTCCCATTGGGAAACAATTAGAAACAGATTGGGTGCGGAGGCATATATTGCAAAGCCAAACTTTAAATCCAGTAAAGTATTTTGCAACACGTTAACAGCTATCGAATTGGCTCAAGTTCGAGTAGATTATGTAAAGCCTGTGTACGTAGGATTCACAATCCTGGAAATAGCTAAAAAGATAATGTATCACTTTCTATACCTTCCTTAAGCCTTTGTATGTTTCGGACATTACACTGCTCTACACAGACACAGATTCTCTAATTATAAGTGTACGAAATTATAATGTATATAATGACATAAAAAATAATTTAGATATGTTTGATACTTCAACTTTTACTGAAGGGAACTTATTCGGAATACCACGCAGTTCACCTAGGCTCGGTAAAATGAAGGATGAATACGGCGGTGGTATTATTGAATGCTTCTATGGTACAGGGGCCAAAGCTTATTGCTTGAAAGTCCAAAATAAAACGGTGAAGACGGCGAAAGGAGTCAAAAAATATGTTATTGATAAGAAATTGTCCGTTGCAGATTATAGAAGTGTAGTTGAAGAAAATGAAACTCTTATGCGGAAGATGTACGTATTTCGATCGGATTTTCAGACGATTTACACCGAATTGCGAAATAAAGTAGCGCTCACATCAAAAGATGATAAACGATATATTCTCCCAGATAGAGCTTCTACCTTAGCGTGGGGTCATTATAGAATAGAAGAATTAGAACGTGAAGCAAATTTGCAGAAATTGATTACCGAATTGATGGATTACCAACCTACAATTGACTTCAGCTCCTAATTTGCTTTCCTATCTGTACTTTTTCCATTATGTGTACTTTGAACTTAAAAATAAAACACTGTATTTGATTTATTTTTCTAATTAGCTCTCTCATATGTATGCTTCTTAAACTGTACTACCTCATAACATGCATACTATGAACTGTATCATAACTTATAAGAAATATAACACTGTATTTAATTTATTTTTGTAATTAGCTCTCATAACTGTTTCATGTGTACTCTGAACTGTATTACTACTACTTCTTGTAAAATAAAACACCATAATTTATTTATTTTTTTATTATTTCCCTAATTTCATTCGAAAATTACGTTCTACAATACATTATCCTTAGATATCCAGGAGTTGTGTGATGCAGGCATACCCAACCATTTGACAAGGACTTGATTCTTTTTTCGACGTATAACTTTCTCAACCAGATAAACATCTGGATGTCGAGCCTTTTTTAATTCTTCTTCGTAAAAACCTCCGAGAACATTCTGCTTTTGAGAGTCTTGCAATATATACGTTCTCGGATATGTATTCTGGACTTTGCTTATCGTGAATATTTCATTGGTCCAGTTCGGAGTATACATTTTAGAAAAAACGTGTCTATGCTTACTGATACGCACATGATCTCCCACTTCAAATTTACCAATTCTAGGGTCACCAATTTTTATGTGACTGTACACCGATTTTTGAATTGCTTTGGCATTCCTTTTGTTTACTGCAACAGGTTTGTATCCCGTTGTTCTGTGAACTGTATTTTTGTAAATGTTGACCAACTGTTGCAACATACCAACCCACCGGTAGTTACCGTTGAAGCTGAACTCCTTCCACATTTTATTTTTAATCGTTCTATTAAAACGCTCAACAATAGAACTTTTTAAATTGGAGTAAGTGGTGTAGTGATTAATGTTATACTTATCCATGATCTTCTTAAACTGCCTGTTAAAAAATTCTTTCCCTTGATCGCTCTGAATATTCCTTGGAATGTTTTTCTTTCCTGAGGAGAGTATGGATTCCATAGCCGCTGACACTTCTGCTGCTGTTTCTTTCGGTACAGGATATGGACCAATGTACTTCAATCGCAATTCCGCGTTGATGTCTATTGATACTGCAGGATGGATGAGAACGATGCTGTGAGCGTTAACGGACAGTCTCACTAATTCATCGTCGGAATAATTAACTGCTACAATCTTCCCACTCTATAGTTTGTTCCTATATAACTGCGTTTGCTTTCGACGCGTAGGAGTTATAAAGTAATATGCGTCCTGCCCAATACGTCCATTACTCTGCAGTTGAAAAACATATTTTGAAGGTTCCCTTTTTGGAGGAGGAACATATAATATACGAGTAAGCTTTTCCAATTCCTTCTTGAATTTAGGGTGTTTTAAAAAATTTGCTACTGCATCTTCTTCCGCTAAATGTCTTCTGACGATATGTTTATGTATGTGTCTTCCAAATTTATCTATTGTCATCGTAATACTCTATCGGTGTCGATATACTAACTGCTTTATAACTATGCTGCTCAACCTATTTAATTATTTTTGATTCCTGCAATTCCTCAATTATTGCAGTGATTTCGTTATCATGACCAGTGTGCCCGGCATCCTTGGACGCCATAAGTAACTTCAATCTGTCGCACAATTCATTAACATCATCCCAATACTTATATTCCACAATACTCTTAGGAACAACGATCTTTCGCAACGGTAATTTTTTTGATAAACCCAATCCTGTTTTCCAAGTGCGGGTCCACCAAACTTCTGGTTTTTTACCTTGAACAATAGGCTTAATAATTGTCGTATATTTATAATATTTACTTGCTGCATATTTCCGAGCCGGATCGTAATCAACTCTAGCGGCGTCAGTATCATTTAAAATGAATTTATAATTCTTAGCGTCAGCATATTGAAACTTTCCCGGTCTCTTCATAAACAGTAGCTCTAGTAATCCCTTAGTAGCCCTATAAGTAAATTCACCGATGATAATGTTGGGTCCATCAAACCTAATATTTGCGTTTCCAATCATCAGGTCACCATCAACTTCGCGTACACCATACTTCTCATCGAATTCTTCTTTCTCATCCGTCATTAACCCCATAAGGTAAGATCGTATAGCGGGGTCATGATCTTTTAGCGCTGCCTTAACTACATCCGTCTCTAACAGAGTCTTATTTAACGACTTATTAGTAATTATTGACTTTGACGGACGCGTTTTCAAAAGCGATAGAGCGTGAGCCCTTGACTTATCTAACTCAAGGCTTTCACTAGAATCTAATTCATCACTTCGTTCCTCTCCTTCATCACCACCCTTTGGAGTCTCTGGCAATTGTTCCCCGATATATTCATCTTCTAGAAATGTGGGCTGGCTGAATGTCTCAGACATTCGAATCTTTTTTTTCAAATCTGATGAATTTGTAAGACTGGTTTCTCGTGGAGGTGTTCCGGCGAGATACACACTTCGTTGTTTTGTCGGAGAAGAATGAGTGGATGGGCTGAACCTTGACACGTGCCGCTGCTGTCGTTTACGCGGTGTACTTTGTTGTCGTAAAATTGACGTTCCTGGTATTGTCACATAAGATTTTTCTGATATAATGTCTGACCAAGATTCTTCTACTTCTTTAGAAGCGTCCGCAGAATCAGTTCGTCCTCGAGTTATATTACTGGGAGCTAATTTGCTAGCGATTTCAAGTAGCGGTTTTGCTATGGGCGCATACAGAATATTTGTTTCTCTCTGAGATTGTGCAATGTCAGCCCGTAATGTTCTTAACTTTTGTTTAAGAGCTTCGCGAGCTTGTATTAAATCTCTTATGATTTTATTTTCCATGTACACTCTATAACGAATACCTGTAGACTGATATAAATATTCCAGTAATACATGTTTTAAACCCTAATGTACAGTACAGTATGTAATGTAATGTTACGTTACAAACTCCTCTTAATTAAAACTTATAAACTTAAAGCACATCAAATTGTATACGATGGGGAGAAATATGTCAACTCTTCTCAGCCTCATTAATCTGTTTATAGGTGTATGTAAGTATCAAAACCTAAACGATATCTTCCATCATTAAATACAGAATCATTATCAATAAACAGCATACAAAACGATTTCTTCCAACACATTCTACAGATGTATAGAAATTGTTCATAGCTTAAATCATGAATGTGATCATTATGGATATGTTTCAAATTTGTACCGTCTTGTCAAAATAGTATTAACAAATTGGTATTATCTCTGATAAGTTGCTTTGGGACCGCACTGTATGTTTGCATTAAATAAAAACAATCTAAATTTCGGTGTCTACCATAAGAGAAAAAATCTTTTACGATATTCAAGTCGGCAGGTGGTATATCATCAAAGATAACAACAGAATAATCCGCCATTTGGTTAGGAGTAGGCATGTGATTAACATCAGTATACTCGTGGTAACCAATTTCAGGAACATTTTTCAATATATTTCTTAAGTATTCATACTTTTGCTGATGAAGAGATCTACAGCAGATGTAAATACTTTTGAAGCGAAACCCGTTAGGATGAAGTAATAGGGTTAAAAGGGCATTTGTTTTGCCACGCCCAGAAGGTCCCACAATTAATCCTCGCTTAGATGAGCCACTGAAGAGGCTACTGTGTCGTATAAAACTCTTCGTAATTAATGTGGAATCATAGTTGTGCACTTGTAGGGATAATTCTTGAGGTTCCAATTGTACAATATTTGGTTCAGCTTCACTCGTTTCGATCGACATAATCGATTTGACTTCACAATAACGACTGAATTATTATTTCTCCATGTGCGTTATATTATCTGTTTAGGATTATCTTAATATTAGAAATAAAACAAAGATTATAATAATTTTTTTATTTTATATTTTTTTTTTATTTTTTGGTGCCGCCACTATTTTTATTTATGGAAGGTGGCGGCGTCTTCCTGACCGCAGACCCCCGACCGGCCGTGCCGACGCCCCCGATCAATTGTCCAGATCTGGGGACGCTGGGGACGCTGGGATGCCGGAAGCCCGCTGGAACGATTCGGCGAACCGTTGCTGCAGGGTTCTCCTCTGTGGCACCGCCTGCGGAGGAGTCATTGGACTCTGAGGATCCTCGTACCTCGGTGGCAGGTCCGGGGGATCGTCGACGTCCAACAGGGGGTCCAACGGTGCTGATATAGTTATGGTCAGCGGATAGTAAGTTCTCTTAATTGTTATTTCAAGTTCCTGTAATAAGTAATAAGTAAAGCATTGAAGTTATTACATATCATGTAAACTATTGCAAAACAGTTATAGGTGTAATTTTGCAGCCCCCACCTTGTCTGGATAGTTTTGTAGGAACTAGTGCATTAGTATCGTGCAATGTGGGCAACCAGGTCGATGCAGAATTGTTTACAATCGAATGTGATGGCAAGTTAATGTATTAGATGGTTGAAAATGTTGAAAATAGGTTGTCCGATGGTTCGTACCGTATCAGTGTAGTCTCGCTCATGAAACTTGACCAATGAAACAATTAATTATCGAAAATATAAATCATTGTGGTGGAAATGATTTTTGATAATCAATCATGTCTTCAATCAAGCTTCCAAGTCTATTCAGCAGATCCTTCCTTTCCCTTTGGCGGGGTACATGTGAGTCATCGGATGGACTGACGACATTAGTTAGGAAATGAAGAACCTTGCCTTGCTCTAACGATTTATCGTTAACCTGCCCCTTTAGCGAGATCACCTGCTGAAGGAAACTATCCGCTGACGAATTGCCCGCCAAATATCTAACACATATTGTCATGGATTTTTCCATGGACAAGAAAGAAAAATAATAGAATTATTTTGAACTTTATTTGAAGAACATTTATAAATATATATACTTTATTTTGGTGTTTATATTGTATTTCAGACGGGGAACGATGAATTTAAATTTAATTATAATTTTATTGTAATGTATAATTTTTGTACACGTTTGTAGGTTGAACGAGTGTGGATTGATGTTTGTTGTACGCGCCAAATCGTAGATATGATCAAATGTATATAGTTATATATTTTATTCTTAGGTCGCCGGTTTGATTTATATTTTATTAGGTGGGAGAAGCTGGCTGTTTCTAGAAAATTCATCGGGAGAGATTCGATAGAGGTGTTCAAGTTTGGTTGTGTTTTTTGATAAATTAAATAAAACTTAATTTTATTTAATTCTTTTGATAGCTACGGTGTGTTTTGATTGAGTTGTTGTTCTTTAAGTTCATTACGTATATTTTGATGTGTTAAATTTGATATTTTGTCTATCAGAATCTCTCGTGAAATAGTTTTTGCAACGTACGTGAAAAAAACTAAAAATGTATGTATTCTAATCTGATATATTGATAGATATAGTTATAATTAATATTCGATTGATATTTGAAGCTTCTTAAATTGATAAATTTAATTTGTAATTGTATTGTAATCATTAGAAATATTTACGAAACGTATTAGTCTGTTTTTGAAGTTAGTTTTTTATGTTCATTTAATTGATATTAGTATATTAGATTGGCGGGAAAATTATTTTGTGACAAGCTGATATTTGTGCTTGGGTAATTTGAGTTGCGTGCGAAAAATAGAAAGTTCTATTTTGACGTTTGATATTTAGTGGGAATAAAGTAGTATATGACAGCTAATAAAGTTTGTTTATATTGTGTTTTGAATTATTGTTCGGGTTTCACCTTGAGTTTTTTTTTTACTCTTATTCGAGTCATTATTTATAAGAGTTTTTTTCTCGTTCATTAAGACGCTATTTAGTCACGAATTCTGATTTATATTTGATAAAGTAGATTTTTTTTTTGTTTTTTTTTTAAGAAAATTATGTTTGTGTTGTTAATGGCAGTTTTATTTCTTGAGTTTAATTTGTATTATTTCTTCGTTTAAAACACGACTTTCGAAAGAAAAAACCCTGACGAGGAAGGAGTTCAAGGAAGGTGCCCACCTGACTGAGTGAAGTTCGGGGATATTGCTGTGCATTGTGAAGATAAGTCATTAAGAAAAATTAAGATAACAATTTAAAAGCACAATCCACTGCATAATTTTGGCAGCCCAACGTGTCGGCGAATGAGAAAAGGAATTATTAATGAAAGTATAAGCAAATAATTTGGAAATACACGCTAATTTATAAATTTGGAGAGTATAAAGTGTGACGTGAATATAACTAAGTTAAAAGAGTTATATTGAAGAAATAGAAAACAATAACAAGCAAAATGGATGGTATTTCGAATGTAAATGAATGGAGACAGCCACCACTAATTGGCAGTCAAGAGTCGTTAGAAGGTGCGAGTGCAGGTATAAGTAACCTTAATTTAAATCCCACACATGAAGCAGGGCAGGAAGGTGGTAACAGTAGAGGGATAATGAATATGATGCATGCTATGATGCAAACGATATTGGAAATAAAACAACAACAAATGGAAATGATGCAACAAAATCATAATGAAATAAAACAACAACAAATGGAAATAAAACAACAACAAATGGAAATAAAACAACAACAAAAGGATATAGAGAGAAAAGTGGAAGAGATAGTAGATCAAATAATACCAATAAATAGCAGTAAACAAACAGATAAAGAAATTATAATAGATGATTTATTTCCGTTAATAAACGAACGAAACAAACCACAAAACACTGTTAGCGTAGATCAATTCTTAGAAGAAAAGGAGAAAAGAGAATGGCAGGAACAGAAAATGACGTATATGCAGAAACAAATTGAACAAGTGAGAAAAGAGAAGAGTGAAGCGAGTGTGCCTGTGTTCGTCCCTGTACCAGTACAAAATGAACCAATGCCGAAATTTTATGGTATGGCAAATACAAATCCCATGGGTTTTCTGAAAAAATTAAAAGAAAGTCTAGAAGATGTGCCGGGGGACCAAAAGAAGCTCCAAAAGATAGGGAACTGTCTCAAGGACGATGCGATGACCTGGTGGGACATGATCTCGGATGAGGTGAAGACGATGGAGGAGTTCGAGGTCAGATTTACCAGTCAATTCTGGGGAACAACAAGACAAACGAGGGTAAGAAATGATTTATTAGTTGGTAGATATAATAATAATAGTAATGAGTCACGAGCGTCGTACGTTATGAGGAGACACTCAATTTTAAAATATCTGCAACCTAAAATTAATGATAGAAATCTAATATGTCAATTAAGTACACATTTTGATGCACAAATTAGTCAGGCAGTAGCCATTCAAAATATAAGTGACATGCAACAGTTTATTGAATTATTGAAAAGATTAGATGATATGGAATATGGCAAAAGATATCAGAGTAATTATATGGATAGAAATGTTAATAGAACTCCATATTCTAGAATAGAAAATAACAATAATAATAAATATTCAAGTCCTCAACGAGTAAATAATTATGGCAATAGAAATAATAGAATGGCTTCACCAGGTAGGATAGACGATAATAATAATAAAGATATAAGAAGGGAAAATTCATCAGAAGTTAAAAATTATACAGGGACACGTCCTAAAGATACTAGGTGTAATTTTAATTTAGAAACACAAGATAAACAGGGTAAATTAGAATTAGCATGTAGTAAGGATTTTTAGAAAGACCAACCAAAAGGAATGAATGTAATGCATTGTATGAACAGTCGAAATACGCAATAAACACGGTTTTACCTCATATAAAAATTAAAATAAATGATAGAGAATTAAGTTGTTTAATTGATTCAGGAAGTGAAACGTCATTTTTAGATGAGAATGTGATTGAATGTTTGATTAAAAATAATGTGGGGAATTATATGCCCACGAGTGAAATTACAATAGTGACTGCTACAAAGAAAATTTTAACAGTAGTGAATAAAGTTTTTATTGTTGAATTTATGATAGATGATAATAAGTTCATGGGAGAATTTATAGTATTAAAAGGATTAGGAAGGGATGGAATACTGGGAGTAGATTTATTAGATAAAATTAATGCAATAATAGATATACAAAAAAGGGATATAGTAATTAATAATACGAAAGTCGAATGGATTAAGGAGTGTGAAGAGGATGGTGAAAAGATTATTAATAATATAGAAGAAGAGGATTTAAAAGAAAAGGAAGTAATGATGATGGAAGATATGGGTAAGGAAGAAAATGGAGAAGTGGAGTTCCCTGAAGATATCGATTTGATGAAATTGGATTGCAAAGAGGATAAGGAAGAAGAAGTAAAAAGTTTAATCAAAAAGAATATAGATTTAGTTAATAAATTTCCTAGTATTGCCAGAAATTACCAACATTCTTTAGAGGTAGATGAGACGAGACCATTTAAGGTGAAAAATTATCCCATTCCTAAAAATATTCAATCACAAGTAAATGAAGAAATAAAAAGGATGCTGAGAGATGGTGTAATTGAAAGAGGTAAAACGCGTTATGTTAATCCATTAGTAGTTGTTAAAAAGAAAACAGGAGACATTCGATTATGTCTAGATGCACGTCGACTGAACGATAGAACAAAGCCTCAGTTCGAGACGCCTATTACGATAGAACCATTATTGGCGAAATGTTACAATGCACGAATATATAGTAAATTGGACTTAAAAAGTGCTTTTTGGTTGGTTCCGTTAGAAAAAGAGTCCAGAAAATATTGTGGATTTATGGTAGATGGACGAGTATATCAATTCAGAACTGTACCATATGAGTTGAGCAGTTCGGCTGCGGCTCTAATAAGAGCGATGCAACAAATTCTTGAACCATATGAAGAGTTTGTTGTTCATTATGTGGATGATATTTTAATATACAGTAGGGATGAGCAGGAACACTCACAACATTTGAAGAAAATCATGGAGGTGTTAGCAAGAGAAGGGTTAAAGGTAAATTTGAGTAAATGTGAATTTTATAAGAAAGAAATTAAATTTTTGGGATACAATATTAGTACTAAATTTATAAGTGTAGATGAGAGTAGATTGGAACTCATAAAGAAGTATCCTCTACCTAAGAATATAAGAATGCTTAGAGGATTTTTAGGCATGGTTAACTATTATAAACGTTTTGTACCATACCTGGCACGTATTAGTGTTCCTCTGTATGAAATGCTTAAAAAGAATGAAAAGTTTAAATGGACAGAATTAAGAATAAATGCATTTGAGAAGTTAAAGAAAGAGTTTTATAATCAATTAATATTAATATTACCAGATTTTAATAAACAGTTTATTTTAAGAGTGGATGCTAGTGATGTCGCTATAAGAAGAGTTTTAATTCAAATAAATGACGAAGGGATGGAACAACCGATATGTTTTATCTCTCGTATTTTGAAAAGCTATGAGGTTAAATATACCATTATTATTATTATTATTATTATTATTATTATTATATATTATTATTATTAGTGAAAAAGAAATGTTGGCTGTGGTACACGCGATTCAAAAGCTCAGATATTATTTATTGGGTAAAAGCTTTGTTGTAGAGACAGATCATGCTGCCTTGACATCACTTTTGAATACACGTTTTAAAAATAATAGAGTGTATCGATGGTCACTATTGTTGTCAGAGTATACTTTTGAAATAAAGCATATTAAAGGCGTTCTAAATGTTTCTGCCGATGTGTTGTCACGAATGTACAACAGTAAAAGTAAATTTCATTACGTAGAGTTGAATGAATATAATAGACACTATGCTACGGGGAAGTATGAATTTGAGATGATCCTTCAGGTCCAGCGAGATGAAAGATTTGATGTAATAAGGGAACAATTAAGTACTAAAGATAATTATAAAAATTTTATTATGAAAGAGGGGTTGATTATGAAAGTGATTAGGGAAATGAGTTATATTGCTGTAAATGATGTGTATGCAAGGCAAACGATGTTGCAAATTCATGAAAGTTTGGGACATATTGGGGGATATAAAGTATGGCTGGTATTTAGGGAGGCTTTTTATGCCAAGAAAGATAGGATAATCGCTAAAGAGGTGGTCAGAAATTGCACTACTTGCCGTTTGGGTAAACATAAGAATCGAACTTGCCAGTATGAGGTAAAGAGTATTACTACTCATGAAAAATTAGAATTGGTAGCTATAGATTATTTAGGGAATCTTATTCCAGGAGAATTAGAGTATAAAAATATTTTAGTAATGGTAGACGTGTTTTCTAAATTCGTTAAATTATTTCCCACTTCGCAATATAACACAGATACCTCTATACAGTGTGTTGATTTATGGATTATGCATCAAGGGAAAATGCGTAGAATATTAGCTGATAATGCTTCGTATTTTAATAATGATAGATTTAAGACTGCTTTAAATGATCGTAATGTTGAAATTTCTTTCTCTTCCATACGTCATCCATGCGGGAATCCATGTGAGAGATATATCCAGGAAATAATAAAGTTTCTAAGGATCAAAACCTACGAAAACCATGCAGGATGGGTTGCTCATGTCCAGGATGTTGAAGACAACATCAACAACACACCCAATACTGTGACACTGGAATGTCCTGCGACTGTGATGTATGGGATGAAACCTGCTAGACCCTGGAATACACAAACTGAAGGGGTTGATAACCTGGTACAATTAAAAAACCAAGTTGCTCAAAGAATAACTATAAATGCACAGAAATACATAAATAAACAAAATGAACAGATTACCACGAGAACAAGATTTGAGGTTGGAGATGTGGTTATAGTAAAGAGCTACCGTTTAGGCAGAAGAGATCAAGGCAACTGTCAGAAGCTTGATCTGCCGTATACAGGACCGTATCGTATTACGAGACGTTTTAATAATGTGACGTATGAGCTGTACTCTATGGATGGACGTAAGAAAAAAGGACGCTATCATATCAGTGCATTGCATCCGTTTGTCACACTACAACATCAGAACGCGGATGATCCTGTTCAACAATAATGCAACAAGTTAGTGCGGGGAACAAAGACAGGGTGCGACACTGTCTCAAGTGGTAGTGCTGAAATTTATCCTTGAAAAAAGCTCAGGAATGTTCTGACTTTGTTCTCGGATAAATTCGGGGATTTGTGTCATGGATTTTTCCATGGACAAGAAAGAAAAATAATAGAATTATTTTGAACTTTATTTGAAGAACATTTATAAATATATATACTTTAATTTGGTGTTTATATTGTATTTCAGACGGGGAACGATGAATTTAAATTTAATTATAATTTTATTGTAATGTATAATTTTTGTACACGTTTGTAGGTTGAACGAGTGTGGATTGATGTTTGTTGTACGCGCCAAATCGTAGATATGATCAAATGTATATAGTTATATATTTTATTCTTAGGTCGCCGGTTTGATTTATATTTTATTAGGTGGGAGAAGCTGGCTGTTTCTAGAAAATTCATCGGGAGAGATTCGATAGAGGTGTTCAAGTTTGGTTGTGTTTTTTGATAAATTAAATAAAACTTAATTTTATTTAATTCTTTTGATAGCTACGGTGTGTTTTGATTGAGTTGTTGTTCTTTAAGTTCATTACGTATATTTTGATGTGTTAAATTTGATATTTTGTCTATCAGAATCTCTCGTGAAATAGTTTTTGCAACGTACGTGAAAAAAACTAAAAATGTATGTATTCTAATCTGATATATTGATAGATATAGTTATAATTATTATTCGATTGATATTTGAAGCTTCTTAAATTGATAAATTTAATTTGTAATTGTATTGTAATCATTAGAAATATTTACGAAACGTATTAGTCTGTTTTTGAAGTTAGTTTTTTATGTTCATTTAATTGATATTAGTATATTAGATTGGCGGGAAAATTATTTTGTGACAAGCTGATATTTGTGCTTGGGTAATTTGAGTTGCGTGCGAAAAATAGAAAGTTCTATTTTGACGTTTGATATTTAGTGGGAATAAAGTAGTATATGACAGCTAATAAAGTTTGTTTATATTGTGTTTTGAATTATTGTTCGGGTTTCACCTTGAGTTTTTTTTTTACTCTTATTCGAGTCATTATTTATAAGAGTTTTTTTCTCGTTCATTAAGACGCTATTTAGTCACGAATTCTGCTTTATATTTGATAAAGTAGATTTTTTTTTTGTTTTTTTTTTAAGAAAATTATGTTTGTGTTGTTAATGGTAGTTTTATTTCTTGAGTTTAATTTGTATTATTTCTTCGTTTAAAACACGACTTTCGAAAGAAAAAACCCTGACGAGGAAGGAGTTCAAGGAAGGTGCCCACCTGACTGAGTGAAGTTCGGGGATATTGCTGTGCATTGTTAAGATGAGTCATTAAGAAAAATTAAGATAACAATTTAAAAGCACAATCCACTGCAATATGTTAGAAAACTGTTTACAATCCGCAGAGAAAGTTGCGAGTTCGGATGGTTGTTGTTGCCCACAGTAGAATTGTGAGGCAAACAGCGACGCAGAAGCATTGGAAGGTGGAGCTGGAGAATCATTTGAAGGAGGAGCTGGAGAAGCATTGGAAGAAAAATGTTCAGGAATATTTGCGTTGGGAGAAGGTATTGGGGACTGAGGAAGATCAGTTATTTCTCGAGCTGCTTGAGGAATTGCAGGTGGTTCAGTAAAAGAGCCGGTAACATTCATTTGAGGTTGGGACGCTGAAAAATGAGTAGTCTGAGACTGAGTCTGAGACAAGATTACTACAGATTCTGTGGTTAGATTAATCGTCTCCACAATCTGTGGTATTCTTGCCACCCCTCGTGTTACATTTACATCATCACACATTTGCCTTCTTCCTACTGTATCGTCCGTCAGCAGTGTTCGCAGATTCGGCGCTCGAACCGCTCGAACACTAGGACTACAAGTTGTATAGGGTAAAGGTATATAGTTCTTAGTATTTTGCCCTCGTCGTCTTTCGGTCCTCGTAGTGTGTTCTTATCCTGTGGTAGAGATTGTAAAGTTTCTGTACATACGTCGTTGGGCAGTCAGTTGGCGTCGTTGTACCCTATCCAATTTGTAGTACTCGTCCTTCGACAAATAAGGAGGAGGTTGCAAAGGTGGAACGGTAGTTAATTGTGACACGAAAGCAGGTGGATTAACTTCTGCCGCAACACCTACTTCAACAGTATGCGGTAGGGGTCGTACCGCAGAAGTAGATGGAACTGCAGAAGGTAATTCAACTGACTCCGATTGTCGTCTAACGTCCGTCTGACGGGATGATTCATCCAGTTGTCTTTCCAGTGACAGCATCCCGTCGAAGTCTATATTTTCAACATTTTCAACATTTTCAACATTTTCTAAATAATAATACCACGGATTATCATCGTTATTAGTCTAAAATAAAAAAGATAATTAACTATGACAAATGAATGTGAAGAATTTGTAAAATTAAATTATATTCTCTATGCAATTACAAAAAGTATTTAAATTATTTTCTCGCTGCAATAAATAATTACTAACACCCAGAAAATTATTTCAATGCTTAATGTATTAACCATACATCATTCCGTATAATCGGAACATAATACAAAAGTCGAAGTAAACTGTAGCTGTAATTTTAATGTTCTTTTTACCTAATAGTGATATTAATAATAATAAAAAGAAAAGACTAAATGTAATACAAATATGTGTGTAAAATATCATAAAAAAGAAATATTATGTAATTGCACTCACCATTATCTTACAAGAGATACTTTGTGGAATGATTACCAAGTCGAATAAAGGGAGTATTTATATGATAAAACCAAGGTTACAACACGTCACGTTGTAAGAACAATTATTTTTTATACGTCTGTCAGCAAATATGAATAATTTAGTTGTTTACAGAATCAATGAATGTTAAAGATTTTTTATACGTCTGTCTGCTATTATGGAAAATAAGTTGTTTACACAATTTGTGAAGGTTAATGTTTTTTTATTTTATTTTTAATTTATTTTAAATTTTAATGTTCTTTTTACATAATAGTGATATTAACAATAGACAAAAGCTTGAATTTGTGTGCACTGTCATATTATTATAAAAGAGTAAACGCAAGAATCTAGTGGATGTAAGCATATTAATTAATTAATTAATTAATATAACTGTATAAATAATTTTAAAATCAAATACAAATATGTGTGTAAATAATATTTAAATTTAAAAAGAAATATAATTTAATTGTACACACCATTATGTTGATTATGTGAATGATTTTTAAGATGAATAGACGCTGTATTTATATCAAAAATACCTATGTTAGGACACGTCACGTTCTTGAAACAACAATTTTTTATACGTCTGTCACCTATTATGGAAAATTTAGATGTTTACAGAATAAATGAAAGGTCAAAGGTTTTTTATACGTCTGTCTGCTATTAATAAGTTGCTTACACAATTTGTGAAGGTTACGGTTTTTTATTTTTTTTTAAATTTATTTACGTCTGTCTGCTATCAATATACTTTTAAATTAGTAACTATCGAGGATGTGTACAGTGCACATGAAATGTACATATAGTTAATAACACGTCACGTTCTTGAAACAACAATTTTTTATACGTCTGTCACCTAATATGGAAAATTTAGATGTTTACAGAATAAATGAAAGGCCAAAGGTTTTTTATACGTCTGTCTGCTATTAATAAGTTGCTTACACAATTTGTGAAGGTTACGGTTTTTTTATTTTTTTTTAAATTTATTTACGTCTGTTTGTTATTAATATACTTTTAAATTAGTAACTATCGAGGATGTGTACAGTGCACATGAAATGTACATATAGTTAATATACTATTGTTTGTGAAATATAAGGTGTTTTATTTAAGTGTAATAGTGCTGTTAATAAGTTGTTTACACAATTTTTGAAGTATTTTTAATTTTTTTAAATTTAGTTTCCATTTTTAGATGTGGTAGATGTGAAAATGTAAAAAAACAACAGACTAAATTTTTTTTTCGAAAAAGGTACATTTTCTGCTATTCTAATGTTCCGATCTTACCCCTCCGCATCCCATTTTGTTCTTTATATTTTTCTTTATTTTTTGTACCCAATTTTGATTCTCCTACCCCATTTTTTTTGGAAGGGGGTAAATTTCCCCTCCAATTTTTGTTTTGCCCTTACTAACCAAAAAAACAAAAAAAAAACAAAAAACTCGATTTTCTCGAAAACTACTACGATTTGAGCTATGTTCCCCCCCCCCCCCCTTCCTAGCCTTCCCTGTAGTAAATTCCCAACCGCAATTTTCTAATTTATTTATATAACTCGGACTATAAGAAAAATATCCCTTCATAGTTGATGTTATACCCACATTTCTAACTTCATCTACCTCCGATCCACTCATTACATATCTAATATTACTAAACATAAAAGCTCCGGCATTATGAATCAGAGATGCTGTAGCACTTGCTTTACTATCATCACTAGCTAATCGTAATTTCCCTTCTATTAATACTTCCGATTCGGATGGTAGAGTATATTTATCTATTTCTGGAACCACAATTCGTATTTCATCATTATTCCCATATTTTGGTGAGCCAAATGGTGCATGATTGTGGTATTCCAATTCGATAATTGAATTATCCACACGAACTTTTCTCAAAACATCTAACACTTCCATAATTAAAATAATTCTACCTCACAGTGACAATCAACTTCTCGCAACACAAATTATTCGTACACTGACAAAATATCCTCATCCTTCTTCTATAAATACTATTATGATACTCCTCCGTATTTATACCAAAACTCTGTAACCCAAATTTTTCAAAAATTTTCTATTTTCACCTGATAAACTATTATATTTCACTGTTCGCCCCATCCCGCTCCTCAATTTATTTGATGACTTTCCTGTAGATCGTCGAACTTGCTTCCACAATTTATTGTTAGTATTACTTCTCATGTTGCTTAAAATTTGTTTGTAGTAGTCACTGTTTTCTTCTTAATCGTAAATAAACTGTTAACTCTTCACCTCTCAAATCAATTAATCGTCCGTTCTGATCGACGGCTCGAATTATAATATTCGTTAACATGTTCACATTCACGGGCATATAAATGTTCTCTTGCGGAACTTCTATTATTTTAAACCCTGGTGGAACATTCGGATGAAAATGATATAAAACATGCGACAACTCCCCGTTAATATATGAACCAGCAACTACATTACACATAATCTCGATGGCACTCATTTTATTAATATCAACCACCTCATCACTGGTCCTCGGAATATTTCCTTGTATTTTAACTTTTCCAAAGCCTAGTAGAGAACCAATTGAATTTTCTACAGTAAAATCGATATCCACTGAAGACTTAATAGTTGCTTTCAAGGTATTATTATTTGCGCTTAAATTAAAAAAATTCTTATCATCTGTACCGAGACGCACTTGTTCTTCAATATACTTCTCTAAATCTGCTACGTCATAAGTACCCTGTGGAACTAATATATTCTCCCAATTCCCGGGCTTACCCGGGGCTATAGCATAATATCGAAATACATTATTCTCCGATGTAACATTTTAAATAGAATTATAAGTTTGCAAACTCAACATACACATTTCAAATTCACCATTTAAATATACAGGCGGATTCAATACACATGTCAACTGTGGTCCTTCTCCTGATAAAACAAAAGCCAAATTATCCGCACCTCCATCACCATCACGTTCCATTTTGTATACATACAACAATATTAAATTATTTACTAAAAGAAACTCGTTCTCAACTAATGAATCCTTTCAAAAAGAATAAACACAAATGTCCACAATTCACAGTATTCAAGTCTTGATATCTCTTATAGTTATATCGTATAACGCCACCCGCATTCGATAATAAATAGTTTTCGACCTCAGTCGGAGGTCTTAAATCACCATAACTATCGAAATACTTTATTATATCGTCATGCTTCATATAAGCTACCCAATGAGTACCTTCTCCAACATTATCGTCCAAATTAACTATTCCCTTTTCTCTTTTGCGTATGATTGTTGGTAGGACATCTCTACTAAATATACCCCGAAAATTTCTTATTTTCCATCCTCTAACATATTTCCATAAATCGACTTCAGTTAGAGGTCTTCGGGGTAATTTGCTTAACCGTTTTTTGAAACATTTCCGCTGGGTAAAAATACGCCACAACCAGATTTGTATGGTTTAATATATAACCCACTCCCAATTGATATTCCACACCCCGACTTATATGGTTTCACATATAAGCCGCTACCAGCTTTTGACTCCATAGCAGTATTATGGCGTTTAGTTTCTTCTAATCGATCTCTTGCAGCTTTAGATGAATTAACTGCATTCGCAATTGCTGCAGCACCTCCACCTAGCGATCCCAGGGCACCCAAAGCTGCAAATAACGGAATTAATGGTAAAAAGCCACCCTTATTTGGTATTGGAATAATTCTCGAACGAGGTAATAAAATTTTCTTTCCAGACTTCCTCAAACTCCGATATGCCACTTTTGCATTTTCTAACATTCCTTTTCTACTGCCCGTGTAATAACGCAATGCAGTTATGTGTATGCAAACACTCTCAATGAGGCCACAGCCTCGAGCCCGTAATACAAATGTAACGTGTTTTACAAATACGACCTCGCTAACGCGTGGTGTTTGCAAACACAAACTACATGTCAGGGTTTGTAGTATATTCCATAAGTAGTACGAGGATCATCGGGGATATATATAACGAGAGTAATGTAAGTGACAGACATTCACATTCACACATTCAGTCTTATTCAGATTCAGAGACAGATTCTTATTCAGAATCATGTCCACATACATACTCACTTAATGATAGTTAGTTCATAATGTATATAATTGTTATCCAGTTTATAAGTGTTATATATTAAATTATATGTTACCCGAACTTTGTGTATTATTTAACGGGACAACGATATCTGCGTGAAGACTCACCGATGTAGCCCTCAGGACCAGGCTAACATCACATGGCGTCCTGCCACGAACTTGCACAAACGGCCTAACATCACATGCCGATCCTCCAGGCACTTAGGGCTTAAGGCCCACGTTATCACATAGCGATCCTGACCAGCCCTTTAGGGCACAGGTTATCACATGGCGATTCTGCCTTAGGGCTTAAGGCCCCACCGTTATCACACCCGCCCGTTTTATTGCATTGCGTGCAATTCTCATTGCCTGCATAAATGATATAGAACTACCCACAAAATTCCGTTTCATGCTTCTACTCCTTTGTCTATTAACTGGTTTACTGTGTCGAGTCACTCCTTTTCGAATCCGTCTCCTCACACCCATACCTAATTTTGTTTTACCTTTCATAGCACCAGCAACTATAACAGAAGATAATTTTTCTCCAACTCGAGCGTCTACACTCTTTAATCGTTTAATAGCAATGTCATACAATTTTTTATCCGCTATATGTCGCTCTGATAAATCACCAGATTTTGAATAAGCTATATCGTGCTCTTTGCAAGCCTCATCTAAATCATTCACTCTTTTATCACCTCTCTCCAATCGCTCTTTTAATTTCGTTCCTGGTCCACAAAATCTATACCCTGGTATATGTAGTTCTACTGGAAGCTTATTTATTATTGTATTCAATAGGCCGCCACCTTTCCTTCTGCATTTTCGATTTAAACTACACCGTTTAACCAAATTCCCCATATTTTATAGGCAAACGCTTTAATGTATCTATCATAAGCGATGGTTCACACTTTAACACAAAACGCTCTCAATTTTTATATTTATACACACTCTCTTTTCTCTTAATTTGCAATTATAACTATCATACAACAACCTCTACACTTTAAATAATTCAATATACTTAGTTCCTTAATTTCTACTCATAATATAAAATAAAAGACTGTATTCATAACATAATTTATTATTATTAATTTTTATATGTACATATAATTTCAATTACGATTTCTTCTTATTAGATCAATATCCTGGTAAACTTTTTGAAGATGATTTACCAACATCTCTTTTGTTATACACACACATTCTAGAGTTGATCCCTGCAAAATTTTCTCTATTTCCATATTCAGATCCCCTCCACTTACAGATAGATATTGAATAACATCCTTATAAAATTCATCATACTTTAAGTTTCTTAACGATCCCAACCGGGTTTCCAGCACCTTTCTCACACGCCACAATTCTGACAAACCTTCAAATGATAAATACAACAAATCTCCGTCTTTGTCAATTTTTAATATTCTGTTCTCCCCATCAAAACATTCGCTAGAAAGTTCTAAATTCGATATGCGCATACTTGGAAACTTTCCACCACAATAATCGAAATACTTCTTCAATTTCGCGCTCTGCATCATAAATTCTGCCCATTCTTCAGAATTAAAAAATTTGCATTGCTTTCTCACACCAACAATCTTTACTATCGGTTTGAAAAAATTATCTGGTAATAAACCAACACATACCCACTTTGAATGACTTTTATTTAAAAAATATATGCTCTCTGCTACTAGAGGTAAATTCCATGAAGATTCGAAAACTAATTTTTCAGAACATCTGACAAATTCTTTCCAAAAATTATCCATTTTTTCCACTTCCGAAAAAAAATTTTCTGTAATAGGATCGAGCACTTTTTTCTCCATTACCTTATTAAAATGTTCTTCGTTAGAACTCACAATTCTTAATTCACCTTCTTCTAAACTATCTAAACGATCACAGCCACACTACGCTTCACCGTTCCCATTATATATATACTGACTTCTTAACATCGCTGGATTTATATAGTAGCCCCTATGAACTGCCGCTGGCAAACACCAACTGCGTCTTTATAAACCTCTCATCGGTAAACCTGCGCTTTGATTCTAGCACCTCCTCATGTAGAACCTCCTCATTGCCCTTGAGCTGTGCCACAGGTTCACCTTATTTAAAATATATTATTTAAATCATATTTTATGTTTTAGTTTTTTCTTTTTCGGTATTCTAAATTTTCTAAATTGTTGGGTAATACTCTTTTTACAAACTGAGCAATTTCTCTTTGAAGGGGCTGGACCGTCAATTTGTTCCTCACCGGTATTATAGTGTCTAAAACACGGTCGATATTCTTCTAGTTCAATTTGTTTGTCAGGTGAAATTAAATGCCAGAACTCCTCTATCCATTCTGGGGCTACTTTCGTTTTAAATAAATCTAATGGAATATACTCCATTAGATTTGTTTTAATACCAGATAGATGACCATAATTTTCATAAACAAACTTGACTGTTTCTAATATCAATTCTAGGTGTTGGGACATTTTGTTTTAATCGCTGGTTTCAGTATACTAAGCTTCTATATTATTTTCAACAATATTTATTGGCGATCAAAGTCAATGAGGAGGTTTTAGAATTGTTTGAAAGTTAATGGAAAATTTTCTTTACAAACCTCCTCATTGCCCTTAAGCTGTGCCACAGGTTCACCTTGACCTTGACATAGCCGATTATAGCACCTCCTCATGGAGAACCTCCTCATTGCCCTTGGGCTGTGCCAGAGGTTCACCTTGACCTTGACATTGACCTTGGCATAGCCGATTCTAGCACCTCCTCATGTAGAACCTCCTCATTGCCCTTGGGCTGTGCCACATGCAAGGTCAAGGGCAATGAGGAGGTTCAACATGAGGAGGTGCTAGAATCGGCTATGTCCCTCTACTCCCATAAATATTTAACGTTACGATATTGACTGCGCACGCGTATTTACAACAAATTTAAAATAGCGTTAGCGTTACCGTTATCGTTGAGACTGCGATAACTCCCTATTATTCCTTCTCCAATGATAACTTCACCTTTATTCTTTTTGTTATATAATAATTCAAGTAATTCTTTGTGATTATTCATGTTATAATATGGATATTTGCTACGCATAATATAAAATTCAACAACATCCTTTGAAATATATACTATATAATATATATAATGCTATATATACTTAAAAATTCTTTACTTAAAAAGTTATTGCATCTTTTATATACATTCAAAAAAATGCACAAAGGTACCCGATACATCGGTACTGGAATCGGTAAAGTATCCATAGGAATCGATGCTTGGAATTTTGTTTAAATAACTTTATAATTGTAAAAAAATGTTTTTATTTTAATTAAACAATTACAAAATCGAATGGGAATCGATACCTCGCTACCCGATACATCGATACTTAGCGAGTACTGGAATCGGTAAAGTATCAATAGGTATCGATGCTTTGGAATCGATACCTTCTTTATATGTTGCTATAATTTCAAAATATGTTTTATTTTTATATATTTCTATAAATGATTCATCGTTAATAATATTAGAATATTGACTAATACAAGTCCATTCTACTTCATTTTTATATTTTTCTATAAATGTTTCATCGTTAATAAGGTTAGAATTTTTGATATAGTATACCAGAATAATTTATTTTTATATTTTTCTATAAATGATTCATCGTTAATAAGATTAGAATATTGACTTATACAAGTCCATTCTACTTCATTTTTATATTTTTCTATAAATGTTTCATCGTTAATAAGATTAGAATTTATTGATATACTATACCTACCAGAATAATTTATTTTTATATTTTTCTACCAGGAGATCCAAAATGATTGTCGTAAAAAATATTGTTTTCCGCATGGACGATATCAAAAGTGTATTCCAATTTAGCGCCTGAATATAGCCACATTGAAATTTCCGTTATTTTAGTTGCGATTCTGTCATTGACGTTCGTTATTTTTGCTTTTTAATATATTGACACTTTGTTCATCTCAAATCTCTCTTCCTTTCATTATAATAATTATAAGTATACAACAAATACAACAAAAGTCTTTGAAGACTATAAAAAAATCGGTTTGCATTATAGGATGTAAGTATAGCAAACGCCAAATAAGTTGGCGCGAGGAGGGGTAAGTTCGCGCAGGACTAAAAGTAGTGGGGAGATTTGTATTTGGTTTTACATCAAATGTCAGAAAATTCTAAACTCTAAGCGTGTGTCACTTTATGATCCCCTAGCAAAGCCATTATGTTCCGTCAAACGTCAATGACAAATGTATTCTGACAATTACTTGAGTAGTGGGGGTGAACGTTTTTAAAAGCGGCTTCTGCGCACCCCCTGCTCGCGCCAACTTAATTGGCGCTTGCTATAAATATTTATGAAATATTTCTCGAAATTATATATTTCATGGATTTGTATGTTTTAGATTAATTTAACAATGCCTTATACTGTGGACCACGATAAGTTCATTTTAGAATCCTATTTTCGCAACGTGGGTTATTCTGTGAGTTTGTGTCTTCAGGAATTTCTAGTCAAGTTTGCGGATGAGGAATTTGATAATGACACAATAACCAGGCATATTTACAGAGTCGTTGATCGATTCAATGGCAAAGGAAGTGTTTGCAAAGGTACGCACTCATTTGGA
Source organism: Melolontha melolontha (assembly GCA_935421215.2). Taxonomy (NCBI): domain Eukaryota; kingdom Metazoa; phylum Arthropoda; class Insecta; order Coleoptera; family Scarabaeidae; genus Melolontha; species Melolontha melolontha. The sequence goes on from OW285239.1 coordinate 90,516,109, forward strand.
ACGTAGTCCCACTAAGCCATTGCGTCAATTAGCCCAACAAACAGGAAAGGATTTGATTACATACAGTTAGAAGCATATTTGACATTTTATAATTTTACAGGTTTATCGTACAGCTCTGCCCAACGAGTTGTTAAAAAGAAATTACACTTCCATGCCTATAAAGTTTCGGTTGTGCAAGAATTATTGCCTGTTGATTACGAGAAAAGATTGCATTACTGTCAGTGGTTTAATAATAACTTAAGAGATGATAATATTTTAGATAAATCATTTTTCTCAGATGAAGGATGGTTCCACTTATCAGGATATGTTAATTCGCAAAACTATCGAATATGGTCTGCCGAAAATCCAAATGTGTTTCATGAAACACAATTACATCCAACAAAAGTTGGAGTGTGGTTAGCAATGTCAAGGCAACGAATAATAGGGCCTATATTTTTTGAAGAAACGATAACGGGCCAGCGTTACAGGGAAATATTAGAATTGTTTGTTGATGAATTGCAACCGAATGAAATACAGGAGGTTATTTTCAGAATGATAATGCCACTGCCCACAGCTCGACAAACTAGGGAATATCTTCAGCAAATTTATGTCAACAGAGTCATCGGGGCAGGAATATGGCCACCGAGATCCCCTGACCTGACTCAGCTAGATTTTTCTATGTTTGCTTTTTTAAAAAACAAAATTTATGTTAACCGAATGCATGATGTTGCGGATTTAAGGAATGCTATTATTAATGCTGTACAAAGTATAACTCTGGAGCAATTAAGAAATGTTTTCGAAGGCATGAAGAAAAGGGTCGATGCTTGTGTTAATAGTCAAGGTGGACATTTTGAGTATAATTTGTAAATTGTATTTTTTAATAAATATTGAATAACATTTTTTTTGTGATTTCAATAAAAGATTATTAGTAGTATTTGCTTATAATTTTATCAGATACAGTGTGTATATAAATAATTGAAAGGTGTTTGAATCGCCCGCGCTTTTTTTAATGTATGAAAGTTGGTGCTTCTACAAGCTATGCCGCAAATAATCAGTAGCGTCCTTCTGTTTATTTCGGTTTTCTGCATTTTCGTTCTCGTCTATTTATTTTGTTATTTCTCTCCTTTATTACCAGAAAGGCTTTTCTTATTGCCATTTTTCTGCTGTTACATATTTGTTATTGGTAAGCGATGAAGAAATCACAGTAAATTTGTACAAATGTAACAAAGTACGCTTTTAGGTTAATAATGGTTTTCATGGATCTGCACAACAAATTTATTGTTGAGGCATATTTTCGTTCGGGAACACCAGCAGTTTCAAGAGGAGTTTCCAAAAATGGAATTTACATATGACTGTTTTGTACAGCACGTTCGTCGTGTAATAGAGAGATATCGCACAACAGGGAGCGTTTTAAAGGGAAAATCTACAGGACGTCCTACTATTTGAATTTGTGCTTAAATTTACATGGACGGCATTTTGAACAAATGTTATAATTTTATCTTGAATAAGTGTTATAGTTTTGTTATAATTTTGATAGAGTATGCAAGTCTGAAATTAAAGTATTGTATAGTGAAATTTAAGATACCAGCATTAGAAAACATACATAATTTCATTGTAATTATCTTTCAATAAAATATTATTTATTACTATATTTGTTCCTATTCTAATTTTTTAATGTTACGCCTATGATATACGACATTTGCTCCCTCAGAGATGCTGGCATGCACTTAGCACCAACTTAAACACAAAAAATTGAAATCGGGAAATTCAAACACCTTTCAATCATTTATATACACACCGTATATATAATTAACTATAAAATCAGCATAAATAGCACAAAATAATAAAAGCAAGTCATTGCACACGATAAAATACGATATTTTTCACAACTTATGTGCCGCCACTGAAAAAGTTTGTAACACCATTGAAAAAAAGTGGCACATCTATACTTGATGTCATTTTTCATACGAGCGGCCATGACAGTCTTTTTGGATCTCTCTGTATAAATGATTCATCGTTAATAAGATTAGAATATTTACTAATACAACCCCATTTTAGTTCATTTTTATATTTTTCTATAAATGTTTCATCGTTAATAAAATTAGAATATTCACAGATATACATCCATGTTAGTTCATTTTTATATTTTTCTATAAATGATTCGTTGTTAATAAGGTTAGAGAATTCAGATATACAAGGTGTGTATAAATTGGCGGACCCACTACACGCGGCGATGTTCTTCGTTAAATTCTGAGTCCAAAATCCTAATACGAAAATGTTGTACCATGCTCCATATCTTTGCACGAGGTTCCTAAAGTTCGGACTTTCAGTCTTGAAATAAGCATTATTACTCGATATTTGTTCACAGAAAGAGCTACAATTTAGAAGAAAGAAGAATTGTTGTTATTATCCTTTCGTTAAAGTTTTCTTTTTGATTTTAAAGTTTGTTTTTAATATTTGTTTATTAACTTATTTTGACGAAAAACACATCTGACAACGTTTTAAAACAATAAGTAGGCAGCAATGTTGCCAAATGTATGTTTCTTTCAAATTCATTCTGAAGACAAAGGACGCCTGATTCATCGTTTTAGGATTAGGACTTTTAACTCAAAATTTGACCGAGAATGTCGCCACGTGTAGTGGGTCCGCCAATTTATACACACCTTGTATAATACCAATCTATTTTATTTTTATATTTTTCTATGATGTATGTATTTATTATTTATAATATTCTCAATATTATGTTAATTAATTAATTAATGTTTTTAATATCTACATTATGCGTAAATAAATAATGTTGATAGTCATCAAATAAATAATTGATGTCATATACATTTAGTAATTGTTTATAAGATAATTCACAAAGTGACATCATTTATTACAAATGAAATTCGTTCAATATTTTTGTGGTCTAGTTATTCTTATTTTTGTTTATTAAATGTTCAAATTTATTTATTTATCATTGAATGGAATAAAATTACAATGCTTATCAATACCTATTTGGGATGGTGAATTTGCACCTCCTAAGATTATATCACTGCAATTATTACGTTTTATGTTTCATGTTTACGTTATGTTCATGTTTATGTTCACTTTAAAGGCCAGTTCCCACTTGTGCATTTTAATGCTGCAATTTTTAATGCACGAAAAAAATTCTGCATTTTTGCATTCACACTATGCATTTCCACCAATTGCATGCAACAAAAATGCATGGCATTTTTTACTGCACGGCTTTAGAACATGTTCTAAATTCGTGCAATAAATTGCGTGCAATTCTAGTGAAAGCTAGGGAATACTGCGTTGCCAATATATAATTTTACATTGGTATTATGTGTTTGGACGGTTTCATTTTTAATATCGAAAATATATCACCTCACTTTTGTTGTTGAATGGTTGATGCTAACATGTGATAGTAATAGACATATATTTTTTATTTTTCAATTTTATAACTTTTACAGGTTCATTTTCGTAAAATTACAAATTAAAATTTGATTTAAGATTTCTTGGAGATGGTAAAAGCAGTGAAGCACTTGCTCCAATTATTAATAAAAGTAATATTTCTTCATAATCCATATTTAATAGAAAAAAAATAGACTTTTTATGCCGAATTAAAACAACCACAAAATTTACTCAAGTAATTTTGTGATTGCCTAAAAATTAAATCCCCAGCTATTTTTTTCTGTTTTTATTTTACTGCACATGGAATTGCATAGATGTGAATATCTTTGCAATTTTTGATGCATAGGAAGTCATGCATTAAAAAATGCATACTTTTCAATTTTCATGCATCAAAACTTGCTGCATTTTAATGCATAAGTGGGAACTGGCCTTAAGATGCTTTCTTGATAGTACCACACCAAGTATATGAGAAAAAACGTAAATATTAGTATAAAATTGAAGTAATATCTGTAAATATAGCTATTTATACTCGTTCACGATTTGGTGGCGATTAAATTATGTAAATTTTTTATATAATTTTTAGATGTGAACGAGTAGTTATGCTAATAATTTTTTATAAGGTAATTGTGCTAAATTAACAGAGAATATGGGTGTTTATATTCGTTCACAATTTGGTGGTGATTAAATAAATTCAGTTTTTTATGTAAATTTTAGCTTGTAAACGAGCAAAATTGTGACTGTAAATTTATGGATAAAATTTGGTATAAATGTTTAAAAATATAATCGTTTTTATGCATTTTCAAGAGAATTACTGAGGTTTTAACGCAAATTTTTGTACCGTTTATAGACAGTTAAATTGTTAAGCTCTAGAAGTAGTTTTGACATCAAAAAGAGGAGAAGAGAGCTAAATATAGGTAGTGGTTCAAAAATTTGTGGTCTAGAACCGGCATATTATAGACTACTTATTAAATTAATAGCATTAGAGTTATCATAATTCTGTAATTATAGTCATAAATGGAATTTAACAATTTGGAAATTATATCAATTAGTCGTGAAACTTGTTTTTTAATATGCTATTTCATAGATTTCTTTTTATCAGACTAATGAGTTCATATCATTTGATATGAACTATGATTTTACGAAATCACACTTTTGCAACAAGAGATTTGCATATTGTTTATATTTAAAGAGGTTATCATGCAAAGCATTTTACAAGTTATTAAAATTATTGTCTTTTAAATATATGAAATATACTCTACCTAAATACCTATGAAATATACTCTACCTAAAAATTTTTCTGCAGTGAAAATAACGGATATTATTTTCTTAAAGATAAACGCGATGTCTCGTTGCGGTGAGATTATAACATAAATAAATTTCTTTTGTATGTGCTGTTTTTATAATAGCGAAAAAAACTAAATAAAACCATATCTCGTCTAAAAGATAAATTATTTTCCTACTAGGTTTGTAAATTGAGTTTATCACAGTTTGTTAGGGGTTAAATAAACAAATAATATAAATTATGAAACTGTATATTCATTATATATGGACAGTTAAAGTTTTAAATAATATAATCGACCATTATGCTCACGGCAAGAAGAGTCAGCTGTATTTTAATTAATTCTTATTCAAGAATAATTAGACCGAAGTTTGTAACTTTGAAAAATTTTGTTGTCTAATAATTGGTTACATTAATTTATGTTTATTAATTTAGATGCAGAAATTACGGAAAACTGAGTTACATGCACCATTTGGGAAGCGAACCTCTAAACTTTACAAGTGTAGGAAAGTTTTTAGAAGATACTGCAGCAAAATATAAAGATAGACCTGCAATCATTTTCAGGTAAGATACTTTCTTTATAATTTGAAGAATTTATTAGTTCGTTCGCATATCTTATATGCCGCATTCAGCAGTGTGATGCCTCTGTAGTTCCTACATTGTGTCAGGTCACCTTTTTTTGATATTGGTATGATAATACCTATTCTCCATTTATCTGGTATGTTAGAGCCATATCCGCAATATAAATTCATAGATCTTTTGGTGCAGTTCATCTCCTCAATATTTAATTAGTTCTGCGGATATTTCATCCATTCCAGCAGCTTTCTTGTTTTTAAGCTTTTTAATCGCTACGATAACTTCTTCGTAGTCGAGTTCTCTTAAACTTTCACTCCCTGTCTCTTCCTCTTCTTCTTCACCCATTCATCGCTGTCTTCTTTATCATACATTTTCTTGAAATAATTTTCCCATGTTTCTGTATTAATTGTAGCTGTTGCTGTCTTTCCTCTCGGTTTAGTTATGTGCTTGTAAAGTGCATTCATGCTTCCCTTCTCTGACTCTTCCTCTATTTCATCCATTATATCTTCCTTCCATTTACTCCTTTTTTGTAAACATCTTCATTGTAATTTTTCTGCTTTCTTTGTATATATTATAATCCTCAGGTTTTCCAGATTTTATCCACATATTCCTTTTTTGGTTTTTATCTACTATCATATTTTCGCATTCTATATCAAACCATTGCTTCTTGTTATTATATTTCTTGTAGGATATCGTTTCTTCTGCTGAATGTACAATACAATCCTTTATAGCGCTCCATTCTTCTTCAATGCCGTTTTCTTTGTTTATTTGTTTTATTTTTTTTGTCAATGTCATTTCTATATTTCTCCCTCCATTCCTCCTGTTCCAACTTTTCCCTGTCCCATGGCTTCTTCACTTCTATCTTCCCTCTATTTTCGCTTGCCTTAAATTTGCATTTTGCCACAACCATGAAATGGTCTGAATCTAGATTTGCCCCACGATAAAATCTTGCGCCATAGATTGCTTTTAAGTCCTTTCTCGCCACTAAAAAATGGTCTATCTGGTTTCCCTCAACAATGCCTGGTATCATCCATGTTATCTTATGTATCCTCCTGTGTACAAATCTTGTGCTTACAATAAACATGTCAGTAGCTGCCGCCATATTACACAACCTCTCATCTTATTATTTGTTACATCATGTATTGTTTGCCTATCTACCACTTCTTTATAACATTGTTCCTTCCCAATTTTAGCATTAAAATCTCCCAATACGATTCTTATATCATTACTTCTTATTTTGTCAATTATTTCTTCCAGATTTTCATAGAACTTTCGTTTCTCTTCATCATTATCATTGTCTGTAGGTGCATATGTATTAACGATCAATATGTTAAGCGGCTTATTTTCCAGTCTTATATGTATATGATATCTTCCCTCCTTTGCCCTAAACTCAATAACTTTATCTTTTAGAATTTTATTCACCATAAACGCCGTTTCTTTATGCCCCTGCTTTGTCTCCCCTGCATACCACATTACGTAGTTTCCCCTTTCGATTTTGCCTATACCACTCAATCTAACCTCTTGCATTCCTCCTGTGCTGATGCATCTATCTATTTCCCTTATTAATTCTTCTATTTTACCAGGCGCCAGCAATGTCTTCACATTCCAGGACGCGATTCTTGTTGTTTCAAGAGCAATTGTTTTATATATTCTTATGTAGTAAAGTTTAATATATTCAAATTTATAGAAATTTATATATATATATATATATATATATATATATATATATATATATATGTGTGTGTGTGTAGGTAAATTCCTTTGAGTGTAAAATGCTGGATCAAATTTACTCTAATATGTAGAGCAAACGAATTTCCGTGCGCGCCATGTGCGCCGATGTGAGGATGATTGTATTGCATCAGAACTAATAAAAAGCATTCAGTATGTGTTTGGTACTTGCTTAGACTGCATGTAAGTGTAAGCATACGTAATAAAATGTCGTCGACACATAAACCGACACATAAAGTGAATAAGTTTATTATGGATTTCCCGAACTTAATATACGATGGCTTGGAAGACGCTTAAAACGGTAAGCGTTTTTTTTAAATCCTCACTCGTGCACACAATCACTGCTTTCATACATTTTCCATTTTATTTATAGGTACATACAACGCTGCTATAATATATACTATTCTTATTTTTCGTGTGTTTATGCATATTACTTTAATAGCTGAAAACCAAATGCATATTTAATTATTTCTGATAGAATAAATGTCTCTATGTACTTCTATACTTATATCGGTAACAAGCTCATGTTGCGTCCCTATTCTATCGCATATTCTAATATATTACGAATTACACTCTCATACCGGCGCTCTTGGCGCTCACGGAAATTGGTCTGCTCTACTAATATGTATATGATTTCACTGTTAATAAAAACAGAATTTGGGTCAATGTATCAAATAAAACGATTTATTACTACGTAACGTTTCGAAACTGTATTTGTCTAATATAGTATTTACAGATTAGCCATATACACTGCTCAACTGGTACATTTACAAGAACATATATAAATAACAATTTACTACTTTTTGAGTAACACTTTCTTGCTTAATTGATGGTATATAGTTCTGGGAAACATTTTTAAAGCGAAGAATTAAAAGAATAAAGCTTAAATAACGAATTTCAAATGTTTTAATAGAAAAATAACAAAATCTTCATTTTAATATTACAGAAAAGTTTGCTTTGGAAAGAAAATATAACCAAACACTTAAAGATTAATAATGTGTGGAACCTCCTCCGGCTATTATGACAGTCTGGCAACGTCTTGGCATTCTGGAAATCAAATTCCGAATGTAATGCTGAGGAATATTTTACCATTCTTCCAAAGCGGCAGTTCGGAGCTGATGGTGATTGTTTGGATGCACTCCTCGTGATCTTATCAACCTCTTCAGGTAATCCCATACGTTCTCTATGGGATTAAGATCTGGAGAGTTCGCTGGCCAATCCATGTGCGTAATATTGTTCTCTTTAAAAAATGCATTGATTTGTCTTGTTCTATGAGGACGCGCGTTATCATCAACAAACACAAAACCATCGCCTATTCATTAGTAAATGGCAACACTCCAGGTTGTAATACCTCATTAAGATACCTGACACTATTTATTGTAGCATTTTCAAGCATAACCAATTCAGTACGACGAGTCGCAGAAATACCTCCCTAAACAGTAATTAAACCACCTCCATAAGCTTGATGGTAAGTCACCTTGTTCTCAATATAGCGTTCTCCTCTGTTTCTCAAAACTCTAACTCTTCCATCTGATCTATGGAGGCACACTCTGGTGTCGTCACTAAATAAACAACGACCCCAATCTTCTACATTCCAATATGCATGTTGATGTGCCCACTCTAGCCTTCTTCTTTTGTGGGTTCTGGTCAAAAATGGGCATTTTTTAGAAGATCTGGACCTTAAATTTACCCCATGGAGCCTTCTTCTTACTGTTTGAATGGATACTTGAGTACCTGTTGCATTCAATAACTGGATTTGAAGTGTTCTTGCAGTAGAAAATCTCTTCCTTCGACACTGAACTGTAATAAAACGGTCCTCCCTGACTGTTGTACTGCGATTTCGCCATCCGCCGTGTCTATGTTTGACAGATCCAGTATCATTAAAACGCATTCGAACTCTTCTGATCACATTGTGGCTCACATTGAAATGGGCAGCAACAGTTCTTAGCGATGCACCAGTCATAAGCATTCCCATAGCTTGGCTCATCTTTTCAATACTTAAACGCCTTAATGCCATCTCTAAAATGCAATCAACCACTCTGCATTAAAACTTATTCGAGAAATTAGCAAAAATTCTCTGAAAACTTGATAAAAGTATAAGCGTCCGCGAGCTCAGTAACTGCACTAATGACAGATAATAACAACAAACAACAATGGAGTCGCAAATGTCATTCGATAGACATTTGATTGCATTCCGAAACACAGCCCTCATTATATAGGAAGTCATGCCTAACGCCTACGAAGGGTTGTGTACTTTTACTGCATGCTATATAACGTGTGTATAAATTGTCGCAAAAGCTACACGCAGCGACATTCTTCGTTTGGTTCTGAATAAAAAATCTTAATGTTAAAATGTCGTATCATGCTTCGTTTGTTTTCACGGGGTTCTTGAAGTTCAGACTTTAGTGCGTAACTAACCTTTGCTCTTCGATATCTGTTAATAGAGATAGATGCAATTTAGTTTAAAGAAAAAAATTTTACTAGTATTATTTCGTAAACGTTTTCTTTTTGATTTACAAGCTTGTTTTAAACATTTATTCATTAACGTACTTCCACGAAAAACACATTTGGCAACGTTGTAGAACAATAAGTTTGTATTTCAAAGTGAGTTCAATCAAAATCATTACTGTCAAATTTTGACATTTAAGAAATTAACGAAGCAAGATACGACATTTTAACATTAAGATTTTTTATTCAGAACCGAACGAAGAATGTCGCTACGTGTAGCTTTTGCGGCAATTTATACACACCTTGTATAAGTGTACCAGTTCAAAAGTTGAGCAGTGTAAATTAAATATAAAAATGTACTTACATTAGCAAATTAACAATTCTAGAGCGATTTTATTGAATGAAGATATCAATTAAAATTCATATTTTAACTGTATTTAGATTCGAAAAACCAACTATTCGAGAAATGAAAAACATATTAATAAAAATTTAAAAATCAATGTTTAAAATATAATGGTTTGAATGTCAATGCATAATGGACAAGTTAGAATGAAATTGCATACCTCCGAAGAAAGGCTCGTGAAGCAATAAGGCATACAAAAACCAGATGTGGGAAAAAAGTTATATATAATTATGTGTGTAACAGTTTGAAATAAAATAAAATTGAATACGAGGACTGGACAACAATTTAATTTTAAAGTATTTAATGAGACCATTGTAAACATTAGTGAACGTGGAAGTACGTTCTTTAGTATTCAGATTATTAGTAATTTTTTTTAAAGCTAAATTTTCTAATGTAATTCTTTTGTAAAAGTTATTTTAGCTGAATAAGCAATTTACACTGTTAAAATTGACATTGTATTTCAAGGTACTGATATGAGATCCCAAGGCACAATTTTAGGGGTTTACGTACGAATCACTGCGATGTCAGATGACGTTTATGCCATCTCTGGGCTGACTTATATAATATTTGGAGCATTCATTGCATTTGACTGCATAAACTATATGATTTTGTTGAAGCGAAGGTATTAGACTCTTTAATTTGGATAGAAACCTGCTTCCTGGAATAGCAGATGTAAAAACTATTTTGGACTGATGATTACGGAAAAGGGTCTTAATTTTGTCAGTTAACTTGGGTATGCATAAAAGAGATTTATAGATGCATTACGAAAATGCCATAGTTGGTTAAAAAAACGACCCTGGAATCTCTTTTGGATCAAAATCCTCAAGCAACGTAACATAAGCTTGCTACATGATTAAATTTTTAATAGAAAAACATTTACAGCCAGTTGCGATCGCTTGCCAAGTTTCAAAAGTTTACAAAGTTTGTTCCACGATTTGGCATCTGCAAGTTTTCTTATCAAGTCAAAATCATTTGCTCTTCTTAGAACAAATTGTGACCAGATATGGAAAAAGGATACTCTACGTAAATTTGAGTAAGAAACCACAATGACTAATTAAAAGTGAGACTCCACAACCTGAGGAAGGTGGTATTATGCGTATCGTGCAATTTTAAAGGAATAATTTAGTTTAAGCTATTACCAACCAACCAAACCATCATAAAACCAACAAATAAGGGAGTTATTTTTGTAAATTTTGTCGAACTTGTATAATGTTCTCCACACTCGATTTTTAATAATATTTCAATATTATTAAAAATGTTTTTGTCTTAGTAAATTATACAAATTAAAGAATAAATACAATTACTTCAATGAAAAGCTATTTTCTTCATATACGACATCAGAGTGATATAAACAAATATTGAAAGTAGAATAGGTCGGCGACTATTAATTGCGACATGGACAGCTTTGCAAATAACATTATTTTTCTTTTAGGTCTCAAAAGAAGACGCTGTCTTTCGAAAACTTATTAGAAGAAGCGGATCGCTTTGCCGCTGGATTAATAGCTACGGGTTTGCAAAAAGGTGATCGAGTAGGCTTATGTCTTCCAAACCGATACGAATTTTGTACGGCAATGTTTGCCTGTGCAAGAGCAGACCTAATTCTTGTAAAATTAGGAAAAATCTATATTAAGCTCTTATTATAATACTATGGTATTGTAGGTCGCTTTGAATCCTGCTTATCAAGCTCCTGAGTTAGAATATTGCATAAACAAAGTAGGAATCAAAGTTATTATATGTAGTGATAAATTTAAGTCCCAAAACTATTATGAAATTCTAAATAAAATAAGTCCGGAAATAAGTAAAAGCGAACCTGGTAAAATTAGCAGTCCGAAAGCTCCTAGTTTAAAAACAGTTATTTTATTAACAGAAGACCCTTTTAGGTAAGACGAATAATATATTTGTTTTGCTCTGTCATAAAAATTATTGGATCAATAAATCACATTAATCTATCCAACAGCGTACATATTAATTTTTAAATCAGAAGCAAAGTTTAAGTTTTGTTTATTTCTTAAGGCTGCGATTAATTTTTAAACATGTTTAACATTTTAAACATGTCCAACAAATGTCCACCCAGTCTATACGGAACAAAATGTATTTTTTCGACAAAGTTTGGCTCATACTCGTTGCGAGTTCAGAAATTATTTTTGAATTATTGATATCAACATAATATTTTATAAATGCACGATCTTGCTGACGTTGCCTGGAAATTATTACCACAACGAATTAACTATTTCTTGAGCATATTGCCAGGTTGCACTATTCTGCTGAAACCACGTTTCATGAAAGTCTATACCAACTACATAAGGCAGCACAGACTCTGTGAAAAGAGAGCAATAACGAGAGCTAGTCGCAGTTGCTGCATTTCCGGCGTCATTTAAACAAAGTCCAATCACTCAGTGATGGTTCTTGCTGACGTACGATGTAAGTTGCTGCGCCGATGAGACTGCTTTGTTAAAGCTTTCATATATAGAGAGAAGCAAGTAGCTGCAACTGAAATTGTTCTAAGCAGTCTCATTTGTGCAGCAGCTTACATCGTTCTTGATGACGATCAAGAACCGTCACTGCAATCACTCCGTACCACACTGACTCGTTAAGATGTATTTCTTTCTCCCTTATTTCTAGAGGACTTTCTGTGCCTCTAATGCAGCAATTTTATTTGTTGGCCTAGCAATACAAATGAAAGTGAGCTTCATCACACCAATGATTATGAGGAAAGTCATCGTCTTCGTTTTTGTGTTCAAGAATACCAGCGGTTAGAATGGTCTATTATCTTAAGTCGCTGCATCAACTAAATTTTGTAAACATGAAGGTTCACGTCTTTCCTTAGAATTCGAAGAAAAAGAAAAGCTAGTAAAACGCTTAATTAATGTGTGCGGCGCCGAATCGCTATTCTCGGAAATTTTTGTTCAGTACAGCGATGTTTTTAATCCACAGAATTTACTTATTTAGCGTATGGCATCTAAACAGATCTGTATATACCAAAAATATACAAAAATGAAAAGTGTACACTCACAGATAAACATATAAGGATTTAATAGAATCTATTGTACTTTCCATCGCATTGAACAATTCCAGGGAATAATCCTCAACAATATGGCGTATGCTTCGACGCGCAGCTCGCAATAACCTTCAGGGTCAGCAACCTCATACCACCTACCCAAGCTATCCACGTACCTTCCCCTGATCTGATTCCGATTCTGTTTAAGATTGACCTAGGTTGACAATGCTTTACGACATAACTCCGAGCCCCTTGGTTTGGTGTGAATACAAATAGTTTTGGAGACGTGCTTATAGCCAGGAGATCCATGTGATTCCGGATTATCTGACTGCCTTTGGTACCAGTTCATTTAGCGTTATCCAGGGTCCATGTGTAGTATTCTACTAGGAACGCGAACTAGCTCTACACCCCAAAAAAGGGTCAAGATGCACATGACTCACTTGATCCATAACCGATTGATTTTCTTCAAATGTCTTAGCTGTCTTAGCCAATTTTAAAATGTTTGTCCGAGTTGTCGCGCTTCCATAACCAACAATTGGACAAATTGGACAAACCGAACTGTCTCTGTAATTTTCACCATATTCGGAATGCGTCTTCAGAATTATGCATTGTTCCTAGAAGACGTATTCCACGACTAATAATCGCAATAACAATAGATGATACTAGTGACATTCCAGTGTCGCCTATATTAGAGAAAAAATGGGACATAATTTAAACTGTGTGCTTTTATTGTGTCACTATTTACTAATAATAACTAATATTTTCAGAATTAACATTCTATAAAAATGCTTAGTCCGCGTGTGCAGTTTATGCAACTTACTAATACGTATATAATATACAATGTGTCCAGGAAAGTATGCAACAAAGGGAAAACTTTTTTATGGCCTATTTCTCAGGAAATTTTATTCTTTATAAAATTTTTTGCTTTACTTAAATCCCATTTACCCGTTAAAACAAATGAAATATCGCTTTAAATAATGAAAATATTCTTCAATAACTTGAAAATACAAAAAATGCTATTTTTATGTTTTAAACAAACATCACTCGATATGATGCCCTTCTCGCTCAACACATAAATTTGTACTTAAGTCCCTGACGGCATTTTGTAAGAAATTGGAATTATTATTTAAATGCGTTACCGCTTCCTGTTCTGCAAATCCTTGGCCTATCTGAATGCACCTGATTTTTCAACCAACCTCATAAAAAATAATCCAAAGGATTTAAATCTGGCGAACGCAGAGGCCATGGAAATGCTGAATATCTTCCTATCCATTTTTCTTGAAATTCTTGGTTAAAATACTGTACGACTCGCAGAGATGTAAAATGTAAAATTACCGTAATATACATTTTTGGTAAATTACCGTGGTAAATTACTGCTCTTTTTTTACCAAGATTTATTCTTGCGTAATTTACCATTTTTTGAGTAAATTACCATGGTAATTTACCACACTTTTTTATTGTTTAAATAAAACCCCTACAACAAAAAAGTCTTATACATTTTATTAAAGGAAAAAAAATAAAGAGTACAATATTAACATATTTTAAAATTAAACAATATTCTGAAAATAGAACTAAACAATGATTTTTCATTATTACCATTATGTAATATGTAATGTTATTTACATAACTATTCCAGATCACTCTCAGTCTCAGTATTGCAACTCGAATCAGAACATTCCAACTCTTCTGTTGGGAGTTCTTTCAGTGCCGGATTTTCTTTCAGTTTTAAATTTAAATTCACATATACCAACTTAGCAGCTCTTTCATTAGTTAATCTATTTCGTTTTTTACTGTGTATAATACTAAACATTGAAAAACTTCTCTCCGTCGCACATGTTGTTGGTGGGCTGTTCAAATTTCTATTGCGACTTTACTTAAAGCTGTAGTACAACAAAGTGATTTCCACCATAATACAGAATTCAATTTGTCTGTCTCTAATGCTTGCCATATAAAATCTTTTGAAAACAATTGTTCTTTTGATTTGTAATAAGCAACCTCAGTCATAATTTCTGCTATATCAGATCCACTAACTAGATGCGTTGATAGTATGCACTATGCTTATAACTTTATTAATAGCTAAGTCGTCAATAACAGAACTAAGTAAAGAACAAAGATATGCAGCAACGTGGCGATTTTCCTTGCAGTCAATTACTTTAAATAAAACTGGTTCTGGACATGTAATTATTATATTTATAATGGATTCGTTTCTAATATTACTCCACCCATCAACTTGAATTACAATTGTTTTAGCCTTTGCTATTTTTTCATTAACTAACTGATTTATTTGAGAGTATTGTTTATCTAAAAGCGCATTGGATAACTGATATCTAGTCGGCAATCGTAAAGATGGTTTAATTTTTTTAAACAATTTTTGTCAATGAACATTTTCCGTAAAATTTAAAGGGGTATTACTAGCAAAGCATGCTCTTACTAAGAGATACCAAATTTCCTCTTCTTCTGATTTATTCATTACATCCACAAAAAAATCCAAATTTTCACTGTAAGCGGATTTAGTGGTGCTTGCAGCAGATTGTGGGCGAAAATCGCTTGAAATCGTCTCTCCATCGTCGTCTTCTAAATCTGTTTGCGAAGAACTTTTTCTTTCCGGAATCTCTAAAATGTTAAATACTTTTCGATAAAACCCAATAGGAATCAATCAAAATTACTCACCTTTATTTATTGCTTTAATTTTCTTAACACTTAATGCTCTTGATTATGATTGTATTTCATTCTTTATTTTACGAGGACAACGAATGCACTTATTCTATAAGTGACTGGACATTCTGGTTACATTTAAAACATAACTTTGCGAACAGAAGTTACACGAATATAATTTCGAATGTTCCGTGGATTTTGAATTAATTTCGGATTCTTAATTACACTTTGTACAACATTTAAAGAATTATGTAAATTTCTTACTGGTCTGTCATGTTCCTTTTTAAAATTAAATTCCAAAGAGCCTGTTTGTTTAAATAGTCGCAAAATTCGGGATACCGTAGACCAACTAACGTTTTTATTGGGATGCCTTTCGTTAAAAGTCGCAACTGCGTATCTGCATTAACAATTAATAAAATAATTGTATTTTTACTATCTAATATGATAACCCATTTATTTTAACTGGTAAATGGGATTTAAGTAAAGCAAAAACTTTTATAAAGAATAAAATTTCCTGAGAAATGGACCATAAAAAAGTTTTCCCTTTGTTGCATACTTTCCTGGACACGTTGTATAATATGTATTATAGTTAGATTTAATTTGAAAGGTAGACTAATTTAGACATTATTATCCTTTTTATCTCTATTCTTATAAGCTCATGTGTAATATTTACTACTAGTTACATATTTTCAGGGGAACTTTCAATTATAATGAAATATTAAGTTTATGCGATAAAAATGTAGTAAATAATATTAAAAGTAGTCAACATTTAATATCTCCAGACGATCCAAATGTCATTCAGTTTACATCAGTGAGTATAAATATATTCTTAATAGTCAGTTCTAAGAAAATTATATTTAACTTTAAACTTTTAGGGTACTACAGGAAAACCAAAAGCCGCTGTTGTAAGCCACTTTAGTGAAGTAAATAATTCATATACTATCGCCAAAAGAGCAGAGTTGGATAAAAAAGATCATATCGCATGTTTACCCAACCCATTGTTCCATGCTTTCGGAATAACCATAGGTATTTTAGCGTCAATGCACTTCGGAACTACAGCTGTATTTCCATCACTAGGTTACAACCCTGATGAAACTCTAACTGCTGTTAAAGAAGAGAAGTGAGTCTTAGATTTCTTTTCACATAAAATAAATATGTTTGAATATTACAATACTACAATTGAAGGAGTTTATAAAGGGGATGCCCAAAGCTATATGCTACAGCATGTCTTATCCCAATGTACCTCCGCACACGGCGCACACCTCTTGCCAATTAACTTATCCGCTGTTTCGTGGTGCCGCCATGCGATAGCTTTTGCACCAATTGCGTTTATTTCGATAGCTGCGAGAGAGAAACGATATTTTACAATGCTACTCCCAACAACAATAAATGATTTCTATTCTAATAGGTATTGCAATGATACGCGATAAGGTGAATGTGTGGTCTTATCTGCGATCAACTTCTTTGCGCTCTTTTGTTTTATTTACAAAATAAATAAGAAAATTAGCGATAGCAAAGTTTATATATGATTAGCTAATATAAACATTGTATGTATAAAAGATGATTTTCTGTTTTCTAATATTTGTTGTCTATAATAATTCGGTTAGTAGATATTTTATTACCATTTTCTTTAAATGTTCCCAAAATAAAAGAATGATTTTAGGTAATGTCCACTGAAAACCATGTATGCAATTGATATTATTTCGTCTGATACTACAGTACATCTGTAATGCGGGCATTACAACGCACATTTCCTCTCTTTCAGTCATGTACTTTGCTTTCAATGAAATTTTCCTTATTAAATTATTATTTAAGCCTGTTCTTCAATTCAATACTTTTAACAAACTGAATTGTTCTTACAGATGGTAACGTCAATTTCAGATTACGCAACATAAATTTATAGGCTCCGGGTGATTTGTAATACAAAGAAAGAAAGTGCTAACTCTTTTTCTGATTTTAGCCACTTTCCTTTTGTCTTATGAAATAGCTGCACATTTACACATATTTATAAAAATTTTTGGCGGTTTACTTTTATATATTAATAAATTGTGGAGTAGTGCACTAACAGAAAATGATTTCCTTTTTTTTAATCTATAGGCCTGCGATTGTTTTGCTTTTACCTGACAGGGTGCGTTAAACTGAAATCATCTCGGAACAACAGTACGATGCCAAGCCTAGATGTCGAAACCAATTTTGACTACGCTAAAGTGCTAATCATTGCGCATCTTTATACACGTTTGGCCCGTTTTTACCTTAAATGCGAGCTACAAGTCCATGTATATAAACGAACGTAGTTGCCAAGTTAAATACACAAGTGCGCAAGTACTGTTCGAGAAAAGTAGTGGGAACCCTTAAAGACAGGTCGATACGATCATTTCGATCATAAGAGACCAATATTGTGCATGTTGGTGGTTGTTTTCTTAATTTTTATATTATTATTCACGTTCGTGATATTCATAATAAGTATCTGAAGTTAATATTATAAGAATTACCTACTTCACATTTATTAATTTTATTGTTGAATTTAATTTGTTTATAATTGGCAGTTATATTTTGTATTATTTGATTTTGGCCTGTTTTTATAGTTTTTATTCAATATGTTGGTTTATACAAACGAGGAAAGGATACAAATTATTAAGTGGTACTACTCTGGTAGTACTGCTCAAGAGGTAGTAGGGCGATTTATTTTTTCTTTCCAAAATAGACCTGTGCCTACAATACCAACAATAATGAGTATTGTTCATAAGTTTGAAGCTACTGGGTGTGTGCAAAATTGTCGAAAATGTATAAATAAGGTACCTAGAATGCGCGTATTGAATGAAGGAAGAGAAGAACGGGAAGTTTTAGTATGTAGCGCGGTTGAACATAATGAACCATGCTCATCGCGCCAAATTGCCGAACAAGTCAATATACCAGTGAGAACTGTAAGAAAAATCTTGAATAGGCAAGGATACCGTAGCTTTAAAATTCAAAAACGTCAAGAAATATTTCCTCACGATGAATCAAAACGCGTTGCATTTTGCGAACAGGTTATGGAGAAGGTCATTGCCAATAACAATTTTATTGCAAATATTTTGTTTACGGACGAATCATCCTTTTATTTACATGGGCGTCATAATCCAATGGCTACAAGATATTGGTCTAAAGCAAATTGTCATATCTATCTACCTCTGCGTACCCAGTATCCCCAAAAATTGAACGTGTGGACCGGCATTTTGGGGGATCACATCATTGGTCCTTTTATTATTGACGGCACCTAAACAGCGGCTAAATATTTGCAAATGCTGCAAAATGAAATTATACCAGCTCTTCGTGCCCTTGAGATTAATTTTGACGATATCTGGCTCCAGCAGGATAACTGTCCTGCCCATACTGCTCGTCTGGTTCAAGCATTTTTAAGGGAAACATTTCATGAACGTCTAATAAGTTCCGTTGGTACAATTGTTTGGCCGCCACGATCCCCCGACCTAACGCACCTGGATTTCTTTTTTTGGGGTTATGTAAAACAAACCCTGTATAGTCATCAGCACAATCGAGCACGTAATCTTTGGGAACTACAACAAAAAATTGTTGATTGTGCAAATACGATAACCCCGGAAATGTTTTCGAATGTACGAAATAATTTTTATCATAGACTTGCGTACTGTCAGGAGCAAAGAGGTGGATTATTCGAACATTTGATTAATTGAGAAGTTTTAATTTGGTTTTTCAAGAGTTCCGTTTATTTTAGAAGTATATTTTAATTTCCATTATTTAGAATTATTCTTTTAGTTTATCATACTCTTCCTGTTTCCCCAGAAATTATATTTATTGAATTTTTTCATTTTGTCTTCCAAGAATTTTCTTTATTTTTTTTATCTATTTTATTTTAAAATTTATTGCCTTTAGAAGAGCATTTTTTTCTCTCTTACTTCAATACGTCTACTTTGGTAGTGTTATACATTTACTATTTTTTCCAGCTTGTATTTAATGACTATTTACCTAAAAGATTCTCAAATTATGTTTTTTGCGCTCGTTGTTAACAATATTGTACATGTGCATAGCTGTATAGTATATCACTTACGGAATACATTCATATTCATTTGTCAATTCTCCAACAAAAGTACTGGTAAAATTAAAGTACGTTGTCTATCTGCTTCGGCAAACCACTAATCTAGAAGAACATTTTTATTTCTCTAAAGGTCTACTTGCCGGCTCTCGTATGTATATTTGTTAGATAGGTACGGTTTGGCAACTTCTCACGCCTTATGTATGGGAAGCTGCATGCAAGATGATTGTAGACCGAACCTGTATATTCCCTCAATCAACGATACAATCTTTATTATAATGTAAAGGGTTTTCCATTAGGGACAAGGCATTTGTATATGACGATTTCTTTCGGATGTTGACCCTGTTGACTTTGTTTTTGGACATTTATGCTTATCTATGTCTATTTTATTATGAACGATGCACGCTTCAAAAAGATTTACAAATCATTCCAATGTTTCATTAAAATTCACTTTCAGTTCCAGCGTCTGTGCAAAAATTCGAATCCACATATTCACTTCATAATTTTCAGTGTTAGTGAGACAAATAATGCAAGGAATAAAGAGAATATTGCAATTGTACGTCAAAGTGTTTGTGAAGATCAAAATCTGGCGATCTCGGACAGTGGGCTTTCTAACACCAGTTTGTAGTGAATTCTACGAAAAGATTAGCCTACGTGCTTACAAGATTTATTTAATTCAATAACTCAAAGCACACGATCATTTGAGTGCGTCGCAGATTCATTAATTGGGCTTTAAAGAATGTTTACAATAATTCCAACAGTAAAAGGGTGTGCATGTCATACTGGAAGAGTCGTTGGATCTTTTTTCAGCGATGCTGGCAACCGCATCACTGTAAATAAAACTCATTATCATCTAATGTTGACTGGATTTCTTTTACCCTAATTGAATACTCTCGGCTTCGATAACATGGGGTGTCAACAAAACGGCGCCACTTGTTACACTGCCAGTCAAACAATTCACTTATTAAAAGAGAAGTTTAGTGAATCGATTATTTTCTGAAATGCACCAGTCAATTATCCTCTGCATTCATGTGATTTAAGATTTCTTTCTGTGGGGTTATGTTAAGTTATTAACTTACAAACCGGCAAAATTACACGACTTGCGGACTAAGATTAAACGTATCATTGCTGACATTTGACAGAATTTAAGCGAACGCATGGAAAATTGAGTTCGGCGTTTTCATTCCTGCTAGCGCTTTTGTGGAGGACACTTGAATGATGTATTCCCTCAATAATGGTATTAACTGTATTTTGCACCGAACTAAGAATTACCTTAAATTTCTCAGGATATATTTGTTTTATTTTACAAACAAAAATCGGCGTAGTCGGTTTTGTCCGTCAGATGTCATGAGGATATCTGGTGTCATCTGATAGAACAAAATTTGCTACATGACCGCGAAGTGTATTGTCTTCGTAAATCCTCCATTGATGAAATCGTTAGACAGAAACTCATGCGTCTGGTGGTTAAAGCAAACACTGGTAAATACGTACTGTGTGTCCATGTATATACAGATACAAATTTGTTTTTATACAGGTTTGTATTATTTTGTATCAAAGCGTGATATGAGCTGTCACATCGATATGCTAATTTGTTTTTGAAACAAAATGTGTCGCTCAGTTTATTAATAAATTCGATTAACACTAAAGCTGCAAGAGATATTATCTTAATACCGAGTCTGGTAGATTCTGCAGATGTCGTTGCATTTTCATTTCATCTTTTGTGTTAGATCGAAAATATATTGTAGTCAATTTGAATTGAGTTAAGCACCTCTACGGAAATTGTAAGTTTTTCTTGTACCTCTAAAGATTTCTGGCAAGCAAACGATTGTGTACTATTCAGAATTGATAATTCTACGATTCTTTAGTGGTGGTGTAACATCTCCATTTTACCAAAAAAAGAAAAAACAGGCGACCACTTTCCTCGAAATGCTTCTTGCGAGAACAACTTTTACTCGGTTGGGTTTGGCTCATCTTGCTTTCGGGCAGGATTCGTCACCTGTATAGATATTATAGACAACTTTTAACGCTCCATAATTGCATTTTTTTAACATTTCTTTACAGCAATCGACACGAGCTTTTTTGAATAATTGTCAAATTATACGGGATCCAAGACGTACAAATTTTCTTCGAGGCAAAATGTTGATGCGATATCTTATATATACTTGTCATACTTATGTCCAGAGATGCCTCAATCTCACGGTGTCACATGACGATCTTGCATTATCAGTTCTTGCGCAGTATCAATGTTTTCTAGCATAATAACCGATTTTGGACGACCTTCTTTATATCTTTATTTCTACCGTCAGCAAATTACGACCTATGCGTCATAAAAAAGGGACCAAATAAGTGAATTAAACATAACAACTTAGACACAAAACCCCTCATTAAGTTTTAACATAAATATGCTCATAAAAACAAATGGATAAGATAACGAAAATTAAACGAATACCTGTCTACATTGAAATATATTAATTAAATCTATAAATCTAATCGATGTCAAAATTAATGTCAATGTTCAATTTGCAAATATATTACACAATTCTTCTACCTCAACTTATTTACTTAATCATCTTACTTCATACTTAAAATAAATGATATTGTTTTTCAGAAGCTATATTCTAGTTTTGGCTTTATTTTCAGTCTTCTTTCTTTTCAATTTTATAAGGTAATTTTCTAAGTTTCTCGTTGCTTATCAGAGTAGTCTTTGAATTCTTTTAAAGACTAAATGTAAAGTATCTGGACATTTCCATCCTATGAACTTCTGCCCTTTTTCAGGGCTAGAATGATATGTCCTTGTATCCGGTACGGTTTGTATATGAGTTCGTTTAAATCAATGTGCACCTAAATAGGCTGCCATGGTTTGTACAGACCGCTAGCTCTCTCAGGTTCCTCCCGAACGTCATCCGGTGTGATGGGCAGTTCCCCGTTTTTTTCTGCCCCAACCATCATTCCGGCATGTTCTAACCATGGTACCGGTCTCTCCTTGAGTGGTGGTCGGTCCTGAGACTCGACCAGCTGCCTTACCGTCGAGTACTCAAAGCTCTCTGCTTTAGTTCACGTACCGGCGATGTTTTTAATGTTTTTAGGTACTCCTGTGGAGGGAGAATAGCTAAATATCCTTGGAGTTGTTCGTTTCTAACAAACCATGGAGCAGCAATAAGCCTAAAATGTTTATTCTGATGGGCTTGATGTGTGTTTTCGTCACGCCGCACCAAACGAGCCCTCCGTAAATCAAAATCGGTCTTAGAAAGGATTTATAAATGAGCAGCTTGTTACTCAAGTTAAGCGGACTGTTTCGATAGAGCAAAGGCGTAAGGAAATTCCTCCTTCTTTCCTTAACGTGTAGTCTGAAGTTCAGACTAGAATCGAAAACTTTTCCGAGATATTTGACCGAGAGCCCCCAAGGACCTGCGCCTCTCTCACCGTGATGCCGTCTAGTAATCTTGAGAGACTCGTACTTGTCCTTATTAATACAGAAACTTCACCGCAACGCCCTACTTGCATTCGGCAAGTGCCCGTATACAATCTTCTCATTTCAAAAGCTCGCAAACATAGCAATGCCTTCTACCAAGGACTCGGCGCGTTCCAACTCGCTATTTAGGAGTTGGAACGCGCCGAGTCCTTGGGATGTCAGATATATGTATATAAAAAAGAAGTTAGAGCCAAGAAGAGAGCTCTGCGAAATATCAGCCCAAATTCGTATAACCTTCTGTTATTCATACTAACAAAGAATGCCCGCTCATAAAAATATGATTGAATTAATCTGGTTAAAGATGGGTTGGCTCCCATGATAGTTATCTTGTGCAGATATAGAACGACGGAAACCGAACTAGGGGCAAAACATGAAGCTTAGACCTTCGTCGCGTAGTCTTTCCAAGATGATAGACTCGACTATTTTGAAGAGATGAAAAAAGAGCATAATAGATCGATAATTCCAGAGAAACTGTGAATGTGAATCTTTAGATAATTCAAAAATATTTTGTTACGTGTCCGTAACGCTCATCGCATTGTAACGCTTATTTTGTATTAAATTAGTATTCTCTTTGTTATATTTTGCTCCATTTCCAGCGAACCTACCTGTATAGGTATCGATCGTCGTTTATTTGTATCATATATTTGGTTTCTTTCAAGTATTTCTTTTTTCTCGTACTCCGGTTCTTGTTTTTTTGGAAGTACGTTACTCTCTCCCCGTACGCAGACGTATTTTATTGCCGCTCCCGAGTAGTTGTCACGAGTCTTCAAACGCTATTGTCTATGAATATGGCTTAAGTGCAATTTTAATTAAGAATTACGGCCCCATATTGGATCTAATTCATACACAATACCATTATCGCTGAGCGATATCTCTCTAAGAGGATTTTAGTGTTTTTTTGAGAGACCACGTTGACAATCAACTAATACTATCTCGCAAATCCATCGAAAGTTTCGTTTCGGTACGTACCTATTTGAGTTTCTCTTTTTTTGTTCTTTTGTTTATTGTGTTGTTTAATTTCTTAATTTAGGTGGTTCAATCTACAGGCGAACAACACCTGCTCGTTCTGTCCCGTTTGTGGCGCTTCATCTGGGGGAAACGCATCCGGACTAGCCGGCCCATACAGATAAGCCTCTTTAGCCACTAATTATCGAACCAATATTATTTTTATTGTATTATTTGTTGCTTTGCCTTTGCAATTATGTTTAATTAGCTTGTAGACATCCTAAATATTCGCACAGGTGTTTCCGTAAGAAAGAACCTGTGTCGTTCGACTAGTTTTTCTTTCTCTTCTTTTTTTTTAAATTTTTGATCGCTTCACGAAGAATTTAACGAAATATATAATGTTAGAATATTTTTATTTACGTATTTTTATTTGGACGATTTTTTTTGTTTTATGTGTTCCAAATATTTAAAACATACGAGGGTAACTTTGAGAAAATTTACTCATTAAACAAAATTTCTTAATTAAGGTAGATTTAGTTGGAGGATTATTGTATTCAAGTTAATTTGTGAACCGGTAAAAAACGAATACGTATTTATTTTTTTTACAGGGCGATTAATAACTTGGCGCCCAACGTCAATTGTTTTTGAATATAGTTAACGTCATTTTCTTTTCTCGTCTCTTGTATATATACAGGGTGGTTTCTTTCATCAACGCAGACACTTTTCAAATCAAGGGAAAATATGAGAACGACACTATAGTCAAGAGAACCATAGAAATCCCATCAGGGCTAGGAGCCTTCTTCAATTTACGTGACCAGATTATATTTTCTATTTCGCCACTGGAGGCAGGGGGAATGTCCGCAACAGGAATATCAAGCAGTCGAAGAAATGTTTTCTCCACTTCATCCTCAGTGTCGTTATAAATAGCACTTGCATTGCCCAAGAAAAACCCTCTCCAGATGTTCTGCATGAGCCATTTACATTGCTCAAGAAAGACCCTCTCCAAATGTTCTGCATGAGCATTGATCTAATCTTGGTCCGAATATACGAGGCCATCCCTTCCATAAGGCGGAGCCAAAGTTTTCTTAATTACAGCGAAGAGACTTTGCCATCCTCCAGAACAAACTTTATTAACATTCTCATCCTTAAGTTGTTTTTCCCTCAACTCTCTCTACTTAACAATTCCAAATACTCTTGCGAACTAGATTCTTTTACTTTTTTTCTGAGAAATAAGACGCGACCCAAAGATTAATAACTAGAAGAGTGAAAAAATACTATAAGTAGTAGTTGAAATCAAGGATCTGCAATAAACTTGAAGTGGCTTTCCATTTTCTCTGATAGAATCCTACACAGCTTCATCTAACAGTTAGGTATCTGTGATTTATCACTTATAATACTAATATCTTTGTTAAACTTGTAATGGATAATAGAAATAATGGATAATAGATAATAGAACAGAACACTCATGGACTATCTGTCCGGATTTATAATTCGTAAATATAGACAATAATTTCTTAAGAAGCTGTTTGACTTGTCTTTGCATGTGGTGATCACCATTAGGCGCAAAAATTTCCTGCCATTCAATTATTAATGACTGTTTTAACATATGTTTGCGATCCCATCAAAGGGATCCAAATTCACAAAGATCCTCAGAAGCGTTTCTCAGACTTTTATTCAAATGATTTTAATACTCCTCATACATAGGTACGTATATACAAGTATGTATAAAAAATTCCTTTAAGAAGTGTCTTCTAATGGTCCAACAGCCCAGATTTTTCAATACTTATTTTGACAGAGATTATTATTATTTATAAATATATTTTTCACATCTGAAAATGTTGAATATGTAAATTTCTTGATACACACAGTCCATATTCTAAAATTAACAGATTATTTGATTCTATTGACTGATTTGCTATTTATATATTATCTGTTAACTACAGACAACATTGTACAGACAACATATTAGGGTGTTGCAAAAGTCTTTTGCTTTTATGCATAGAAGGCTTTGGAATCGTAAAACTACACATAATAATTCAAGTGCTCAATACAAATGTAGAGATTTAAGCAACATTTCGCCATTATTGTAAAATGGTCCGAATGTAATCTCAGATTGTATCGCGCAACAGGCTATTCATGGAGGCCATAAACTGTAGATCAAAAGGTTTTTCGTCAGTGTTGAGGTAACTCCAACTACTAGTACGTGGCAATTATCGCAAGAGCTTGGACCTATAAGGACTATCTTCGCTGCCATCCAAAAAAATTAGGGATGCAGGCGAAGCAGAGAAGTACCTCACGATTTAACGGCAGATCAGGTACTTTCGCCATCATACTACCATCTGGTCAATTTCTCTATGGGCCTCACTTTGTCAACGCCGCAATGGCAGAAGCAAGCAAGCAATTGAAAACCTCACTAGACCATGGCGACAAACAATTCAACATAATGGACTGCATTTTGATTTTTAACTGTTATTTTAATAAAAACAACTTTAACCCCCTAATATTTTAAAAGTATTGAGACATAGAATACAAAGAATTGACTTCTGAAGTGATTGTGAAGGCTCTTAAAGGATTTTTTAAAACAAGAAAATACAACAGCCGATAAGAAAATAGTTTGATAATTACTCGATTTCGCCAATATAAATAATACATTCTATTAAGCTACATTATATTTATATATGTACGCATATTATTTATATGTACGCATATTATTTATATGTACGCATATTAATTAATATATAAAATACTTTTAGATGTACAGTATTATATGGTACACCAACTATGCATGTTGACTTAATTGATGTTCAAACGAAAAGGAAAGAAGACATTAATCTTGAAATTGCTATAACAGGTGGTGCCCTTTGTTCCCCTCAGTTATTTAAAAATATGCACAGTATATTAAAAGTACAGAAAGTTAAGGTTAGTAGGTTAGTTAATATACGAGTATAGGGATATAGCAATTTGAGGGAAAGTCACGCAATTTTCATTATATATGTATATACATATATATATATATATATATATATATATATATAACCTTAATAGATATTATCGACCGTACTATATTGGATAAAATAAATTAAAAGCGGGCAAGCGGTCTGTCAATTAAAAACTTATTTATTAATTATCTCTATATTTCGCAACAGCTTTGTTGCTTCTTCCGGAGATAAAAATGTAGAGTTCAAAAAAATAATAAAAGTGACGTACACGGTAAGTAAAAAATCTAATCAATTTTATTGTCCGTGTTCGTCACTTTTATTATTTTGTTGAACTCTTTACATTTTTATCTCCGGAAGAAGCAACAAAGCTTTTGCGAAATATAGAGATAATTAATAAATGAGTTTTTAATTGACAAAGTGGTCTTTCAATTAAAAACTTTTAATTTATTTTATTGTATATATATATATATAATATATATATATATATAGTAAATTCAATTTGTTGGCGATTTAAGGTCTGGTTTTACTTCAAAATATATATATTTAAAACAGTCCTACATGTTTCGGCAATTGATGCCTTTTTCAAGGAATATAAAACACAAATGACAGTATATTAATGTCATACATTTATAGTTGCTATGGATAAAATTATTCAAAGATACATTCCAATTGAATAATAATAAATCAAGCCTTAGTATTCTAAAATAGATAGACTACAAAAACAGGGAAACACAAGACATGAGTTATTATTATGTATGCGCCCGTGGAGCGTCTTAAGATGCAAAGCTGTCGGCATTCGCTTTAAACGAGAAGGAAAACCCAATCGGACAGCCAGACAGGAATCAAAACACGGAACTGTCAGCATGCTAAGCAAAAGTATAGAATTTAAATAACTTAAGATATACAATTATATAAGGGAAATTAAAGAAATTATTAGTATTAAACAGGAAAAAATTCTATTAACAACAGAAGTGATATAAAAAAATGTAAGCAGTATATACTATAACTTAATTATGTAACGATCTGCAATTCACCATCATAATATATGTTGCTGTTATATAATTATATATCTTATGTTATTTAAATATCTATACATTTGCTTATCATGCTGACAGTTTCGTATTTTGATCCCTGTCTGGTTGTCCGAGTGGGTTTTCGTGGTTTTCCTTCTCGTTTAAGGCGAATGCCGTCAGCTTTGCATCTTAAGACGCTCCACGGGCGCATACATAATAATAACTCATGTCTTATGTTTCTCTGTTTTTGTAGTCTATCTATTTTAGAATACTAAGGCATGATTTATTATTATTCAATTGGAATGTAACTTTAAATAATTTTATCCATAGCAACTATAAATGTATGACATTAATATACTGTCATTTGTGTTTTATATTCCTTGAAAAAGGCATCATTTGCCGAAACATGTAGGACAATTTTAAATATATATATACAGGGTGAGTTTTTTTGAATGTTTAGCATTGGGATCTCAGAAACTACTGGAGATAGAAAAACGCTTAAATGGGGAAAGATGCGCAGTTTTACGAGTTTGATTTAAAACTGCTTTTGTTTCTCCGATAACTTTCATGGCTTATTAGATATTCAAAGAAAACTAAATTTTACGATTTTCTTTAAACATGCTTAGCATCGTTAATAGTAATTTTAGAGAAAAGTGTTCAGACAAAAGTTTTAAATAATTTTACGCCAAATAAAACTATGTAGCTAATATATTTTTTTCATTCACCATTATCGAGTTATGACACAAACTTGTCTTTTTTTAAATGGAAACCATAGTTGGTTTTGACATCATTAAAAAGCTTATTTTTTTCTGATTACAATGATATAAGATTTGATATGGTTATTTTAAAAAATAAAGAGGATATAGACATTTTTATGGTTTTTATGGAAAACAATTGAATTTCGAACTGATAAAATACAAACCAAACGAAAACATATTTTGAAATCTTATGTAGTAATAAAATGAAAACTATAAGAACTTTTATTAAGGGCACACAACATTATTAATGTTCAAAGATACCTCCATTATTATTAATACACAAATTGCATCTCTTCACAACAGAGTTTGACAGCTTCTCTTAAATCGTCGATTGTTTCATATGTTCTTTTGTATACTGTGTCCTTTAGTAGACCCCACAAGAAAAAATCCAAAACTGATAAATCAGGGGATCTAGCCGGCCATTCAATAGGTGCATTTCGTCCTATCCATTGATTAGGGAAGTTCAAATTTAAATAATTTCTAACATTCAGTTGATTATGCGGAGGCGCTCCGTCATGTTGAAACCATTGCAGCATTGCTCGGGTTCTTAAATTTAAATTATCTAACATTTCCTCGAAATCTTGTTGTAAAAAATTAAGATAACGATTGCCAGTTAGTGATCCATCAGAAATAAAAGGAGGAAGAACAGTTGATCCTATAACACCACACCAAACATTAAACCCAAATTTAATTTGTGGTCTCCTATGTTCAACGTGAAGTGGATTTGTTTGAGACCATATGTGCTCATTGTGCCTATTAAACATTCCACAATTTGTGAAACGAGATTCATCAGTCCATAATATTTTCATTGAAAAGTGTGGATCGTTTTGACACTGATCTTTAAACCATCTACAAAAAGCTATTCGTCTGATGTTATCACCTTCATGTAAAGTTTGTGATACTGATAATTTGTAGGGACGAAATTTATGCTTCTTCAACACTCTGACAATAGTGCCTTGAGAGGAGCCCATTTCTGTTGAAATTTGTCGGGTCGATGTAGATGGATTCTGAGCGACACTTGCTAATATGTTTATTTCTCTATCTTCATCCATCCCTTTTTTTGATTTTGGTTTAACGAACGAACCATAATCTGCTAAATTATCCCATAATCTCTTAAAAGTAGGTAGTGACGGCTGACGTCGATCAAAATAATTTTCAAAATAAACTTCAGCAGCTCTTGTAGAATTTTTCTGGCACTGAATGTAACATTCAACCATATCACGCGTTTCTACGTTAGAAAATTCCATAGCCAATGCAAACTTATGATTAACGGCCGTTTGCACCGCTTATGGTTAAGTTACAAATTAAATTAATTAATAGTTAATTGTCAATGTTTGACAATTAACTTGACTTAAAAGTAAAAATTAACAGCTCTCACTTCTGTGACTCAACGTGAAAGCAATGTTAGTATATTTATCTCGACTGCTCCAACGAACACTATTGTAACTCAGATTTTTCGTTTTTTGAATTACAAAACACCAAACATTTTTTTTTAAGTTTTTATCTTATAAAGTGCACAATCATAGAAATGTCTATATCTTCTTTATTTTTTAAAATAACCATATCAAACCTTATATCATTGTAATCAGCAAAAAATAAGCTTTTTAATGATGTCAAAACTAACTATGGTTTCCATTTAAAAAAACACAAGTTTGTGTCATAACTCGATAATGGTGAACGAAAAAAAAATATTCGCTACAAAGTTTTATTTGGCGCAAAATTATCTAAAATTTTTGTCTGAACACTTTTTCTCTAAAATTACTATTAACGATGCTAAGCATGTTTAAAGAAAATCGTAAAATTTAGTTTTCTTTGAATTTCTAATAAGCCATGAAAGTTATCGGAGAAACAAAAGCAGTTTTAAATCAAACTCGTAAAA
Organism: Melolontha melolontha; assembly: GCA_935421215.2. NCBI lineage: Eukaryota > Metazoa > Arthropoda > Insecta > Coleoptera > Scarabaeidae > Melolontha > Melolontha melolontha. Next base: position 90,546,628 of record OW285239.1, read on the forward strand.
CTGCGCATCTTTCCCCATTTAAGCGTTTTTCTATCTCCAGTAGTTTCTGAGATTCCAATGCTAAACATTCAAAAAGCTCACCCTGTATATATATATATATATATATATATATATATATATATATATTGAAGTAAAACCAGACCTTATATATATATCAATTGATAAATTCTTGGAGTTTTTCGGCTTTTAAATGAAATATTTACAAATTTCAAATTAGTATATAATTGGGATGTAGCATTGCTGTCTACAAATTATAAATCAAACTATGCGAAATTTTTAAATGAAAAATATTGTCTACATACTAATTTGATATTTGTAAATATTTCATATAAAAACCGAAAAACTCCAAGAATTTATCAATTGATATATTTAATGAACGGCTAAGAAATTATCTAAACATTCATATAGCTATGGAGTAATAATTAGCAATTTTAAACCTTCAAAACTGACATCTGTTTTCAAAATACTGACATCTGCTTTCAAAACTGACATTTGCTGTCATAACAGACATATGCTTTCGAAACAGACATCTGCTTTCAATAACTGACATTTGCTTTGAATAACTGGCATCTGCTTTCAAAACTGACTTCTGCCTTCGAACTTGACATTTACATTCAATACCTGACATCTGGAATCATTAACACTGTTACTTTATATATGCATTTCTAAATATCTTGAACCAAGGTCTATCCTGGTTTAAGTGGTAAAGCAACGGCCCGGCAAACAGTAGACTTGGGTTCAAGCCTCAACGTAGACAATTTTTTCATTTAAAAATTTCGTATGATTTGCTTTGTAATTTGTAGACAGCAATGTTTACATCCTCACTTACTTTGCAATTACATAGTAATTTGATATTTGTAAATATTTCATATAAAAGCCGAAATACTCCAAGAATTTATCAATTGATATATTTAGTGAACGGCTAAGAAATTATCTAAATATATATATATATATATATATATGTATATATATATGGAAAAATGTGTGAAAGTCGTATCCACCCCGGAATGCGCAGACGCCAGCGTTTCATGGTTTTACCAATCATCGGTGCACCCACATCCAGGAATCCAGGAATAATGCAACGAATTAGAGCGGCATTGGCAGTAATGTGAGAATTTACTGATTATTAATTCTCATTAACATTACGTTTATCATATATATATATATATATATATATATATATATATATATATATATATAATAACTTCGTGACCTTGGTATGATATGGTAAACCTAATCAGTAGGCGATTAAAGCCGCATATTTTGTATTCTCTTGAAAAAGGCGTATACAGCCGAAACATGTAGAGTTTTTTAAATACATATATTTTGAAGTAATATACAGACCTTTAATCGCCTACTGATTAGGTTTACCATATATATATATATATATATATATATATATCTGTGTGTGAGGGATGTTTCCAAAGTTCTTTACTACTAATTTTTTTATTTTGTCGATTTTCATCAATATTACAATGTAGTTTTTCAACATCATCGCCATTTAATTGAATACATTTATCTTAATGATAAATTAATTTTTTTTAACCCGTCCTCGGAAATCTTTTTCGATGTCTCCTCATTCCACCTATTTATGACACGTTTTACGTCAGCTAAAATTTCAAAACAAAAGTTTTTTCTGGGAACAGACGAAAATCATTCGGTGCGAGATCCGATGCATATAGTGGATGCGGAAGCAATTCCTACCGTAAATAGTTCAAAACAGCCTTCGTTTTTTTTGCGGTGTGCGGTCTTTCATTATCCCGTTGCAAGAACGGACGCTTATGCAACTTCCCAGACCGTTTTCTGATAAGAGCCTGTCGCAGTAGTCCATATAATAACTTGGAATAATATTCTGGGTTAATTGTAGTACCTTTCACCAGATAATCCATAACAATAAACCCTCCGCAATCCCAGAATACATTACCTTTCCAACAGACGGAACTGCACGCGCCTTAAATGGAGGCCCTTCTTAAGGTTTACGCCATTCTTTGGATTTACTTTTGGTCTCAGAATCGAAATAAGGAATTCACGTCTCGTCAGTGATTATTATCCGTTGTCAAAATTCACCACCGTAATGGGCTAACATCTCTTTGACGGCAAGTGTCAGACCTATTGAGTTTCTGTACCGGCCCCAACAGCGTTGCCACCCAGTGGGCTGTAACCTTGCTTACGCCCAAACAATCATGTAAGATCTCATGAACTTGTCGTGTACCTATTCCTAGGCGTACACTAATTTGATAAATAGTCATTCGTCTGTCCTCTTTCAGTAGGTTCTCCCACGGCAGTAACCACCGCGTGGATCGCCTTCCTACTTGTCAAACGATCACCGATATACAGTACTTTTAGATTCTGCAGACTCACATCCACTCCGTGCAGATATTTAATAATTCCCGAAATTTTCACACCCTCTTTCCACAGAAAGAAAATTATTTCTCTTTGAGATTTACCCGCATCTTCCATGGTGACACAAGCAGTGCTACGAAAATGCGTCTATATCGGTCGAACACCTGAATCTGAAAGTCACGAAATTATTTCTTCTAAAATATATTGACACTGTGTGTATTGTGTTGGATTATTGACATTTCAAAAATATTTACATTAAATTACAAAGTTTTCATTATTGTAAAACTACTTACAAAAGATGTAAATGAAAATAGAGAATGGCTATACTTGGTAGCCATATAGGGAACAATTTCGGGCAGAATTTCCAAATTTTACAATAACGTACGAGTTAAGTTTTTAAAATTTTATTTTTTTTCAATGTAATTTCCAATATTATCAATGCATTTATTACAACGATTAATTAATAATTCTATGGCCTTGTAAAAATAATTTGATGTTTTTCCCTTAAAATGTTGCATTATTTAATAGCGTCATAAAAATGACATCCCCCAAAACCATATCACGAATATACAATGAATGCTCAATTTTTTTAAGGCATGTTCGCGAATTGCAGCCTCTGAAACTACCTTCTGACACTTTTCTTGGACATTTTTTACGATTATTTCCCTTGTCTAACAAACGTGAATTTTTAACTAATCACATGTTGAGAAACTGTTAGAAATTACCATTCAAAATAGAAGAAAGCGACTATTGCCCACCGCACCTTGGTAACTAGTCGATTACTTAGCACGATAATTAATATTCACTTTGACTGACGCTTAAATGTCAAATTAGATGTAACATATTTCTATTTCTGACTAAACATATTGTAAACTTTGGAAATAACCTTACTAAATATAACACGACCTTGATAAATTAGCTACTATTTTTATTGCTACTAACTTTTTCGTGTGTTTCACAATTTGTTTCGATGTTATTTTGACATTAATAATCAAAGATTTAAGCCCTTGAGCTAAAGCTCTCGGGTTTTCATCAGATTATTAATGTCAAAATGAATCTCGACAAATTGACACTAAAACACACTCGAACTTTAGATACAATAAAAATAGTCGACTATTTATCAAGGTCTTGTTATATTACCTTTGAATATTGCCTCTCAATTTACGTAACACGCAACTATACCTATTATGTGCTGTTAACAGTTGTATTGCAATCTTCAAAGATAATTAGTAAAATGTTCTTATAATACCAATATATAGGGACTATAATCTTTATCGTTGATTGAACGACTTTTGCCTTTACGGGACAAGGCCACCTGGTCGCCGCCATTCCATCGACTCCTTTTTAAATAGAGGATCATAATAGAGAATCATTGTTTTCTCTCCCGTAACAATAGACTCTAAAACCGATTTTTGATCGTCTCTGCGCATACTTAAAAACAAAATGCGCAGATTCAACACAACGTTGATGTTAATGACAACAAAGAAGTCGTGGTACCAATCTTACACTACCTTTATTAACATCCAAATGGTTATGCAGAATTCGACAAACACTTGTTTCAATTACTGATAATTCCTTCACTTTCAAACGGCAATCTTCTAATACCGATTCTTTCTTTTTTTGCAGTAGAATATGAAGGAAATAAATCACCGTAAACGTTATTTAATTTGCTTAGGCGTATTTCCCACCTTCGTTAAAAATTTAATGACCGCGTGGTATTTAATTTTTGATAACCGATGCAGTTTCATACGCTAATAACGTTACCATGACATTATCGTAATTACAAATTGATAATAATTGCTTTAGAGCTTAGAGCTATAATATTTATTGCGTAGACTTGCTGCGTGTACAACTATCAAATAACAACGTTGAACAGGTATAAGGCTATCAGGCCGAAAACATATGAGCTTACCTCGTATGTTGATAAATTTTGTAAAACAGGATCTCTAACTCGGATAGACGAACGAAATGGACAGTTGAAAGTATCACAGATGTTAACTAATGAATAATTCAGGCACCTAAGAAGTCTTTTCGAAAGCTTTCATGTCAAAAACAACTTCCACATGAGGCATTAGTCAGTTACTGATTATAAAATATCTTCAAAAACTTCCGTACAAGTTTCGTTGCACGCATAAGCCCTTGACCACTCATCATCAACCGCAAAGTATAGCCAATTATTTCTGTATCGAGTGCATAATGATGTTCTAGTCTAATCCGTCTTCGGATGAAGTATGGAGTTATTTAACAGGATATATTAATAATCAAACAATGTGCATGCAGTGGCGTTATATATCGTTATTATTAAATGTTTATATGTAGTTATTCGGCAGAAAACATGACATCGTAAATCAACGGTCATTGACAATAAAATCGTCTGAATTTCGCCTTGTATTTGTTATTACAGTCAACAATTTATAATGGCAGCATCTTCGAATAGCAAATGCCCAAGAAGAAAATGAATATATTATCATTTCAGAAGTGATTTGAATAACATCATTTGCTAATTCTTTTGAATATGTCACTAAAAAAAATTCAAAAAATTTACATTGCTAAGAATCAATCATATTTATTTAATAATCATTTTAATACTTTAATATATCTAGTTTAATTTAATATAAATTCGTACCTATCTCTATTTAGTCACTGTATGGTTTAAGTGAAAGCACTGCATGTGTATTTCAATCCATGGAAAATGATGACGAATACTATTCAACTCAAACTGTAGGGTATTTAGGCGAACATTTGGAAGCCAAAGTAATCGATACTGAAAACCGAATTGTACCTTTTGGACAAGCTGGTGAATTATGTATACGCGGCTATACAAACATGTTGGGATATTGGGAAGATGAAGAAAATACGAGAAAAATGATTGGAGCAGATGGATGGTTAAAAACAGGGTAAACAGATTTAATTATTTTACTGCATGATTCACAAATTATAATTTCGAATTCATATATACAAGTGTGTTGCAATATGCGTAATCGATTGTTACTTGCTGTAACAGGCTCAGTAGGTTAAAACCTGCGACTCGGTCTCTTTATATTAGTTGACTGAACTGTGGCAGTTCGCTATGTAATCTTAGCCAAAGACAGAGTAGCCGATAATTTTAAACTACAACTTTGTCCGTGGATTGAATATTGATTATTTTGAGAGAAATGATTTCTGTGCTAGAAGATACACACATGGCCATTGTACGACAATATTCAGATGGTATAAGAAGTTACAAAAAAAAATGTCAATTTCGAAGATGTTCAGAAGGTCAATATGTCCCATCCTTTCATTAGTGAAGAGGTAAATCGTACCATTCTACAAGAACATCTTTAACTGAGGAAGGTTTATTCTATTTGAGTATCCTAAGCCTTAACTGACGAGTAGATGGCGCGACGTGTTTCCAAACTGTAGCGAGAGGCTGAAGAAGTTTAAATATAGAACAGACAGGCGATGAAACCTGGCTTTATTACACAAAACCACAGAACAAAGCCAGGCTCCTTAATGAAAAAAACAGGTCCGCGCCTGTACGGATATTTCAATCCGAGAACGGGGACCGTCTTCTTTACAGTGAGAGGAGTTGTAAAACGCATCGTGTTGTAAATACGAAATACAGTCACCAAGAAGTGGTATACCGTGGAGTGGAAATTTTCCGACGACGAGGATATTCTTCGAACGTGAAATTACTAGTGTGCTCAGCTTTCAGCAAAAATGTGGAACAGATAGTACGACTACTGGTTTCGAAGAATATGCAAGTGTATAAAATGGGATGGAAATTATTTTGAAAGGCTTAAAATTAAAGCTATATTGCAAAACTTTTGTATTTCCTTTTGTATATTGATTATTACTTTTGCCACTGACTATTATATTGTACTTAACAAAATAATTCTAGAGATCAGTTTGTATTAGAGAAGACTGGATATGGAAAAGTCGTTGGTCGTTTGAAAGATATGATCATCAGAGGTGGTGAAAACATTTTTCCCAAAGAAATTGAAGAATTTCTTGACACGCATCCTGACATTTTAGAAGCCCAAGTAATTTAATATGAAATATAAGTTTCGCCCCAATTTAGCTATTTAATTTTTTAGGTGATCGGTGTACCACATGAACGACTTGGTGAAGAGGTCTGTGCATTTATCAGATTAAAAGAAGGAAAAACACTAACTAAAGATCAATTGGTTGAATTTTGTAAAGGAAAAATTTCTCATTTTAAGATTCCCAGCTACGTAAAAGTTGTAGATAATTTTCCTAAAACAACGTCAGGCAAGATACAGAAATATAAATTAAAAGATCTATTTTAGTAAAAGTTTTTCTAATGAGTATATAAACATTTTTTAAAATCAGAACAGTAATAGAAAGTACGAGTATTAAAAGTAGAATTATAATAGATTTTTAAGTATAATTAACACTCTTTGTTCTGTATTATTAAAATGTTAAAATAAACTACAAACTTTTATACGTATATAACCACGCAGTTAATATAAAGATCGTAAAGGCATTATACTTATTCATTCATCTTTCTAAGAGAGTCTGTATTGTCCAACAAATATTGAAATCCACTTCAACGATAATAAAGAAATACAACTACGAGTAGTATAGGTAAATAATGCTTATATTATATACCTACACATTACAACAACTAATTAATTCCTTACTATATAAAAAACTATTTTATTAATTTACTAAAAGAATCCATATGATTTGTTTGCTCTGGCATTAAGAACGGAAAAGGCACATCCTGCGTCTTCCGAGGGGAAAGAAACAGAAAAAGCTGCTCTTTAAATATAACTAATGCGTCAATGCGTTGACTTTACTGAAATAAAACGGCGTTATTTAGAAAAATGCTCACTGTTCGGATTGCATGAATTAATAAATTACGTAAATACGTCTATAAACAACTTTACACTATGATAGCTGTTCATATATTCACATATAGCACGGGAAACGCTGGTAAAGTGGATCTTCCGAACCTCTCGCTTGTCCACACCTGTGAACCGACCGAGAATGGCGGTCTTTAATTATAACACATACCGCAACTTGATAACTAGATTGTGGAACCGACGCTATCCTCTAATGAGTCATGCAGGCGAAGAGACAAAGTCGGTTTCGCTTAATAATAAAATTGATGCAATATTCGCTCGTAGCCCTGATTTTAATGTCCTGAAAGGCTTTTGTAGTAATGTTCAAAATACAGAAATTGTAGTTATATTAAATTTAAAGATTATTTCTGTGCGCCACTCACTAGCTCAGATGTTGAGCGAAGTTTTTCTATATTTAAAGACATACTGTCCAATAAAAGAACGCACTTTACAGAACAAAGTTTAAAATATATTGTAATAATTAATGTGAATAAAAAATGTTTACTGTGGTATGACAAAGCATTCACTTTAATTATAGGTGATGTAATTAATTTCAAGTTTATACTTTTTTAATATTTTGAATTTTTTCACCGTAAAAAGTAAATGCATTTTGTATATATACATATATACATATATATATATATATATATATATATATATATATATATATATATATATATAGTAGAATAATCAGTAGGCGATTTAAGGTCTGTTTTACTTGAAAGTAAATATATTTAAAATAACCCTACATGTTTCGACAATGATGTCTTTATCAAGGATATAAAATATAAAATGCATTTTTATATTTTATATCCTTGATAAAGACATCATTGTCGAAACATGTAGGGTTATTTTAAATATATATACTTTCAAGTAAAACAGACCTTAAATCGCCTACTGATTATTCTACTATATCATACCAAGGTCACGAATTAATTATATATATATATACAGGCTGTGTATAAATTGGCGGACCCACTACATGCGGCGATGTTCTTCGTTAAATTCGGAGTCCAAAATCCTAATACGAAAATGTTGTACCATGCTCCATATCTTTGCACGAGGTTCCTAAAGTTCGGACTTTCAGTCTTGAAATAAGCATTATTACTCGATATTTGTTGACAGAAGAGCTACAGTTTAGAAGAAAGCAGAATTGTTGTTATTATCCTTTCGTTAAAGTTTTCTTTTTGATTTTTAAGTTTGTTTTTAATATTTGTTTATTAACTTATTTTGACGAAAAACACACCTGACAACGTTGTAAAACAATAAGTAGGCAGCCTAATGTTGTTCTAGTCAAATACATTACTACTGTCAAATGCATTCTGAAGACAAAGGAAGCCTGATACATCGTTTTAGGATTAGGACTTTTAACTCAAAATTTGACCAAGAATGTCGCCACGTGTAGTGGTTCCGCCAATTTATACACACCTTGTATATATATTTACATCTTACAGTAGTTAGGTCCTCCTCATACAAAACAGCAATAAATCATCCCCCCAGAAAGACTGAATATATATATATAATTTTATTCATGTATATAACATATTTCGTCATCCTAATAACGTATCTTACAACAAAATTAATTTAAGATTTCTAATTTGCACAAGTTATCCTATCTTTACATCCTCCGACTACAGCACTGTATTTGTGTCATCTGGATATATACATGGTTAGAATAACAAATTCACTATCCTTGGGTCACCCAGATGTATACGAATTGTAAGAATTACAGAGGTTAGGTAACCCGGCGGTGTTGTCGTAGTTTACTTGGAAGGCCAGTAAATAAAACCTATTCGAATTATCTTTTCCCAAGTCTGTCCATTAGTTTAGGGTGTTTAGATAATACATTTTTTACAGTGCCTTAGTATAACACTGCCGGTTCTAGATTGTGGAAGTGTGTTTATAATTTACTTTTTGTTTATAGTAAAGGGCAAAATAAAATAGGTAGGTATGTACTAAGTGTCTATTAAATTATTAGATAATCATATAATGTTCAGTAAAAACAGCATATTAAGAGACTTACTACATTAGCATCTTATTATGCACCAAAAGGCAAATTTGCTGAACCTATGTAATTTATATATTACTTGTTAGTACAGTCAGTTTACAGTTTAACAATATTCGCCAAATAATCTCCCTACAACTTCCCGCCAATTTTTTAATGTAGTAATCAGAATAAATTATTGGAGACAAATAAAATCCAAAAAATTTATTCTTTTTGTTTTCCTAATGAAATACATTTTTCATGACTGTTAATATTTGTATCGTATTTATATGTGTAATTATTCATAATGCAACGTTTTCTTTAATATTGAAAAACGAAAACTGTAGAAGAGTATTTTCAATCAAAAATTTCAAAACGTAAAATATTTTTTCATAAATAATTATTTATTTTAATAAAGTCTTTTTATATAATCTACATAATAGATATTTAATAGTTAGTAACCCTCCCCCTCATAATTTGTGCCTTATTTTATAGATGTACGTATCTATTCGTAATATTGAATACATTTCTGACGATGCCACTGTAGTGGGCGAAACAATTGTCAAGATTTTATATACATTAGTTAATATCAGAATTAATTTCGGTTAAGTTTATTAGATAGGCCTATGAATGGCCTATATTATTATTAATAATAACGCCCTGTTGAAAAAGAAATACAAATATAAATGCTGATATTTAACTAAATTAGGATTTTTTAAAATTAAAGACACATTTTTTTTGTATTTGAACAGAACTATTGAATATCATTTATATTGTGATGACTCATCCTACAACACGCGTCATATTAGTCTTGTGTTATCTAGATTATTCTCCATGCATATGAACGACGATATATAAGCTGCGTCGAAGAAGGGATGGACATTCATTCGATACCCAAGTCTCGCGAAGTAAACATAAATATAGTTACATAAATATAAAATACATAAATGTACTTATTGTTGTTAATAGTTAGTTTTATATTGTTATACGTTTTAATATTAATATAGTGTGTGTGTCTAAAGTTATTGTTAGTTTTATTTAAGAACCCGAAAAGACAAACGTTACAGTGGTATTCAGGTGTGGACTAATTAATAAATAATAAACTAAGTAGACAATTAAGTGTTAATTAAGTATTCGATTAAATAAATATACAGTGCGGAAAGACGTTATTTTAAATATCGTGATGGCCAACAGAACGAAACTGATGGAATTAAAAGTGTCCGAGTTAAAACGAGAATTAGAAGAGAGGGATGAGGATACAACTGGCAAAAAGTCGATCCTCCAGCAACGGCTTCGCAATGTGTTGATCCAAGAAGGCGAGGATCCAGAGAATTATGTCTTTCAAGTTCCAGGCGGAGATGCTGACGTGAATTCGCTGTTGATGAAAATGGAACAACGAATAATAGATTCACAAACTCAAATGCAACAAATGGAGCAGAAAAGCCTGGAAACTTCTGGAAACTTAGCGAAAACTCTAGAACAAATGGAACAGAATAATCTGGATAGTGCGAAAAATATGGAACAGCGTCTAATAGATTCGCAAACTCAAATGCAACAAATGGAGCAGAAGAACCTGGAAACTTCTGGAAACTTAGCAAAAACTCTAGAACAAATGGAACAGAAGAATCTGGACAGTGTGAAAAGTTTGGAACAACGGTTAATAGACAATTCGCAAACTTTGGAACAGCGTCTAATAGATTCACAAGCACAGATGGAAGAAAGAAACCTAGAAACCGCTAGAATTCTCGAGAAAAATCTGGAAAAGAAATTACTAGAAAATTCTAGAAACTTCGAAAAAAGTCTGGAACAAGTGGAGAAAGTTCTAGAACAGCGATTAGCGGAAAAATCAGAAGCGTTAAAAGAAGAGGTTTTCATAGCTGTAGAAGAGAAAATTGGAGAACATTCTAGACTTTTAAAGGCAATAATGATTGAGATGAAATTACCCGCTACCACGAGTCATTCTGATCCCAGGCAGGTCAACAAAGAAGTCATACCGCGGCCCATCGAAATAAAAGAAGAACTTGTGGCTATTTCAAAGACCAGAATCAAGCCACCAACCTTCGATGGAAAGACGTCATGGGCAACTTACTTGACGCAATTCGATGCGGCCGCAGAAGCAAACGCATGGTCTTCTGCCGAGAAGGCGACTGCTTTAGTCATAGCATTGAGGGGTGATGCTAGTGATATTTTGCAGACATTGCCTCCTGAGGAACGTAAAGACTATTCTCAACTCATTAAACGCTTGGAGATGAGATATGGCCATGCGCATTTGGAGCAAGTATACCATACCCAACTGAAGAATCGATCACAGAAGAAAGGCGAGAATCTTCAGGAATTTGAGGCAGATATTGCTCGTCTAGTTCGACTTGCATATCCGATGGCGGCAGATAATTTCATGGAACACCTAGCTGTCCAGACGTTCATAGATGGCCTCCGGGATATTGATACGCAGCAAGCATTAAGGTTGGCAAGACCGAAAACCTTGATCAATGCTTTGGCGCACGCGCTTGAATTTGAGACTGCAAGACAAGCCTCTTGGAACAATGCTCGTGGCTGTTCTGTCGACGAACAGGAAAATGAGGAGTTCATGGAGCAGGTGGTTAGTCAAGTCCTAAATCAGATCAAATCAAATAAAAGTGCGCGGCCATGCGGGAATTGTAGAAGAAACGGTCATATCCAGAATAAATGTGATAAAAGGACCAAGAAAGAATCCGCTGAGAATCCGAAAGTCCCAAGGACTGCCCAAATCGCATCCTTGCAAAATCAAACCAATGGCCTGTATGTGGATGCTATTATGGAAAGAAGAACCTATGCTTGCTTGCTAGATACTGGATCGACGAAAACCATTGTACGACCCGATTTAATATCCAGGAATAAAGAATTACTTTCTAGCAAATGGAGACTAAGGACAGCTACTGGAGAAGCAGCTTCTGTGGAAGGTGAAGTAGATGTCAATTTTGTCATAGGACCAACATCAATCCGACATCGTGTTCTCGTAGCCGACATAGAAGAACAGATCTTGGGATTAGACATCATGAACACCTACGGCTTCCAGTTAAACATGAAAGAAGGCACTTTAAAAATAAATAATGAGGAATTGTTTCTTCATGGAAAAAATTGTGGGAGTGTACAAGTAATTACTGCAGAGAATGTTGTCCTGGATGCAAGAAGTGAGACATTTTTGACGGCGTGTATGAAAGGTGATTATTTGGACGGAAATGTTACAATGTTGGAACCAAAGGCTGATGATGACGAGGTGGGCCGAGGAATAGTAGTTGCCAAAATGCTGTTTAAGACTCAGAAGACTGTACCGATAAGGGTAATGAATGTGAACCATTACCCTGTTTCATTGAAGAAGGGTACTATTCTGGGGTGGTATTCGCCAGTGTCGGCCGTCGTTCATCGCATAGAGACGAAGAAGAATGGATTCGTGCAGGTTCCTGAGAAATTGTCCAAGATAATCGACTCCGCCTGTCAAGGATTGAACAAGAAGGAACAAAGCCAAGTTAAGGATTTAATCAAACATTATGAAGACGTCTTTGAAACTGAAACTGGTACGAAAGGAAGAACCAATATTGTAATGCACAAAATAAATACCAGCGATGCAAGTCCAATTCGACAAGGACCAAGGAGGTTACCTCTGGCAAAACGTGAGGAAGCCAAGCAAATTATACAAGATATGGAAGGCCAAGGAGTAATTGAACCATCGAATAGTCCATGGGCTTCACCAGTGGTCCTTGTCAGGAAGAAGGATGGATCTACCAGATTCTGTGTGGACTATCGTCGTTTGAATAGTGTGACCAAAAAGGACAGCTATCCTCTCCCAAGAATAGACGATACGCTAGACACCTTGGCAGGAGCAAAATGGTTCTCCACTCTAGACTTAAAGAGCGGTTATTGGCAAGTGGGAATGGATCCCAATGACAAAGAGAAGACTGCCTTCAGTTTAGGTACAGGACTCTGGCAATTTACAGCCATGCCATTTGGACTGTGTAACGCCCCAGCTACTTTTGAGCGACTCATGGACACTGTACTGAGGGGATTGTCCTGGAATACCTGCCTGGTGTATCTCGATGATGTGGTTGTGGTAGGGAAGACCTTTGAACATCACATAAAAAATTTGGAAGTAGTATTCCAGAGGTTGAGAGGTGCCAACCTGAGATTAAGTCCAAAGAAGTGTCACCTTTTCCGCAAGGAGGTAAATTACCTTGGACATGTGGTTTCCAGAAAAGGAGTTGCTGTGGATCCAGAAAAAGTAAAAGCTGTGGAAAAATGGCCTGTACCCAAAGACAAACATCAGCTAAGAAGCTTTTTGGGATTATGCACATATTATCGACGCTACGTTCCTGGATTCTCCAACATTGCAAAGCCACTTACTCGCCTAACAGAAAATCGAGCATTCATTTGGAACAACGAATGCCAAGCGGCCTTTGAGTTGTTAAAAGGTACGTTGATCAGTGCACCTGTTTTAAACTATCCATTGCCATCTGGGAGGTTTGTTCTGGATACGGATGCCAGTAACGTCGGGATTGGTGGCGTGCTCTCTCAAATCCAAGATGGACAAGAAAAGGTCATTGGATACTTCAGCAAGACCCTGTCCAAACCGGAGAGGAACTACTGCGTAACCAGGAGAGAACTATTGGCAGTAGTTAAGACCATTGAGCACTTTTACAAGTACCTGTATGGGCAGAAGTTCCTGATCCGCACTGATCACGCCGCCTTAAAGTGGCTCTTGCAATTTAAGAATCCAGAGGGTCAAGTAGCTAGATGGATTGAGAGGCTACAGGAGTATGACTTCGATATTGAACACAGAGCAGGCCTTAAACATCAAAATGCAGATGCCCTTTCCAGAAGGCCCTGTCCAGAAGACTGTCGATATTGCAACCGAATCGAAGACAAATCGGCCAACGCTCTTTGAACCACCGTGGCTGATGACCAATGGCAACCTGACAATTTGCGCGCAGATCAGGAAGCTGATCCGGATCTTGCAGTCCTCAGGGCTTGGAAGAAAAATGGGCAAAGACCAACCTGGCAAGAAATGGCTCCCCATTCACGAGAATTGAAGTCATACTGGGCACAATGGGATTCCTTAACCATGGATGACGATCTCCTGAGACGTGAGGTCGAAAATCACACGAAAATCACGATGGAAGTGAGCGCAAGATGCAAATGGTGGTTCCCAAGAAAAGAATACCAGAGGTATTGCGGGAACTCCATAATGGTGCTTCTGGGGGACATTTTGGAGTCCATAAAACACTGGAGAAGGTGCGCCAGAGATTTTACTGGGTGAATTGTTCACGAGATGTGAAAGAATGGTGCCGAAAGTGTGCAAATTGCGCCGGAAGCAATGGTCCCCAGAGGCGTCGACGTGCACCCATGCGGCAATACAATGTAGGAAGCCCATTTGAAAGGATCGCCATAGACGCCGCCGGTCCTTTTCCAGAAAGCGACAAAGGAAATAAATACATAATAGTGGGCATGGATTACTTTACCAAATGGGTTGAAGCATATGCTCTACCAAATCAAGAAGCTGGAACTGTAGCAGATGTGATTGTGAAGGAGTTAGTCAGCCGTTTTGGTGTACCCTTGGAACTTCATTCCGATCAAGGGCGGAATTTTGAGTCCAGTCTATTCGAAAAGATGTGTGGACTTTTGGGCATACGGAAGACGAGAACATCTCCCTTGCATCCACAATCAGATGGGATGGTAGAGCGAATGAACAAGACCATGATCAGACACTTATCCAAAGTGGTCTCCGAACACCAGAGAGATTGGGACGAACATTTACCATTATTTCTAATGGCGTATCGGGCCTCCGTTCAAGAGACAACTGGCCAATCACCAGCAAACGTGCTATTCGGGAGGGAACTCCGATTGCCCTGTGATTTAAAGTTTGGGAGCAAGCCTGGTGAAGATCTTGCCGGAGAAGATTATGTCAGCACGCTCAGACGACGACTAGATAATATACATTAACAAGTCAGACACAATATCCAAGATGCTAGTGACAGAATGAAGGAGAGCTATGACATCAACGCCGAGAAGAGTGGTTACCATGAAGGCGATCGGGTTTGGCTATATAATCCACAACGCCGACGGGGCCTATCCCCAAAACTTCAAAAGAATTGGGAGGGGCCATACGAGGTGTTGAAGCGGATCAACGATGTAATATACCGCATCAGGCGAACACCTCACACTAAGCCAAGAGTCGTACATTTTAATCGATTAGCCCCATACTCTGGAGACAATTACGAAACCGTTGACTTGCGCCGATTGGATAGCCAATACCATGAACTAACCTTCGAAGACTTTATGCAAGAGTATTCTGGTTCGAGAAAAGCTCGATTTGGGGTAACCATCGAGAAACAGCAGGATTTGTTCACGGTGCCGCCAGACTACGCGCTTGCTCATTGCGTAGCCCGAGATCTACGAATGGCCAAGGGAATTGCCTGGGAATTTAAAGAGAGATTTGGCAGTATCGAAAAGCTAAGGCAGCAGGGACCAGCAATTGGGAAGAGTCTCCAAATAATAAATGAAGGACAGCCCATATTTTATTTGGTCACGAAAGAACTGTCGAGCCTAAAGCCAACCTATCGAGCCTTATGGGAGGCCCTGACCCACTTACGCGAACAAATGTTACAGCAAGACATTCTGAAATTAGCAGT
This sequence comes from Melolontha melolontha, assembly GCA_935421215.2. NCBI lineage: Eukaryota > Metazoa > Arthropoda > Insecta > Coleoptera > Scarabaeidae > Melolontha > Melolontha melolontha. The sequence continues at coordinate 90,562,464 of OW285239.1, forward strand.
TCCAAAATTTGGTTGTGGATTGGACCGCCTGGACTGGAGAATTGTAAGGAGCATGTTGGAAGTAATCTTCCGACATACTGGTATGGAAATTCTGGTATGCAGTTACCAGCTTGAATATTCCTGTCCATCCAGGCAAGATAAGACCGTGGACTGTTATTTCGATATGACGTCGCAATGTAACAAAGGCTCTACCTGTCGATTTCGCCATCGGTTGAGGAACCAAAACTTGACATGTTTCGGGACGAAACTTGATTCTTAAGAAGAGGGCAATGTGATGACTCATCCTACAACACGCGTCATATTAGTCTCGTGTTATCTAGATTATTCTCCATGCATATGAACGACGATATATAAGCCGCGTCGAAGAAGGGATGGACATTCATTCGATACCCAAGTCTCGCGAAGTAAACATAAATATAGTTACATAAATATAAAATACATAAATGTACTTATTGTTGTTAATAGTTAGTTTTATATTGTTATACGTTTTAATATTAATATAGTGTGTGTGTCTAAAGTTATTGTTAGTTTTATTTAAGAACCCGAAAAGACAAACGTTACAATATATCTTTTGGCGCGAAAATAAATCCCTAAAAGATACTGCCAAGTGTAATAAGTCTCAAATTCTGACGCTTTGACAATGCAATACAGTTGTCTATTTTACTTGTATTTTATTTTTTAGGATGAATCAACAAACTTTTGAATTTCCATCGGAATATGTACGTAGATATACTGCAAATATTTTAACTGTTTGTTAACCTGTATTTCTTTACAGTATAGTATTTGCTCTTCTAACTACAATAAGAAACGAGACAGTAGATGGTTTTGCAATAAACATTATTCACAGCTAATGCCTCTTTATCAGTATTGAAAGAAAGCCCTCAAAATAAAGAAGCATATACTATTTTGTTAGAAACTGTCGGTTATTATTGTTGAACAGAAGACGTCCTGGTATTACGGTAGAAACATTGCATAATGTCAGAATATCATTTTATAGTCATCTGGAGTTTCGCTTAGCACAAGAAGGTTGTATCTTCGAGCACTTAATTTAAAGTTAACTGTTGATATTAAATTAACTTATTTTATTATTAGAATTTTTTTTTTTTTAATATTTGTGATTTTTTTTATGTTATCAGAAAGTATTTATTTGTTTATCATGTTTAGCAGTATTATTTAGTTACACATTTTTCAATGTTGTTAGAGTTAATAAGCCGCTCTGTTCACATGTAAAGTGAATGGGACTTTACAATACCACAATATTACCGCGAGAATTAATCATCCTAATGTTTTTTAGGGCATTGGGTAATCTTACGCACAGTAAATTCTATTTATATTGTAATGTTTTTCTGGGTTCGAAAACAAAATTATTAACCACTAACACTATTAATTAAAAGCGATATATTTATTTGCTTAGATATTTTTTATTGTTTTATATTTAATACAATAGTTTTCATTCAATATATTTTGTTTTGTTCAGATTAAAATATGTCTTGAATCGTTATACAGAATGTCCCCGGATCGACTTTAAAAGAGGAAAAAACTTCTTATTTTTTATTTCTCAGAAAATTTCACTCTTGATGATTTACTCTGCTTGTTTTCAAACCCCCAAAACACAAATTACTTTTTATTGAACTCGAACGGTTCTCGAGATAATATCATTTCCTTGCTAGAAAATATACAAATTGCGTTCAAGTTTTATTTAATAAATTTAACAAATAATGGTAAAATGAAATAAAATTCTCAAAAAGCTAAACTATTAATTTTCTATTCAAATAATGCTCCTCCTTTTTCTGCACAGATTTTAATGCGAGCTCTAAATTAATTGAAACTGCGTTTTATTTCTAAGATTGATAAGGACTGGACTGCATTTTGTATCCTATTTTTTAATTGCTCTTCATCATTGTCTAGTGGCTTACTGTACACAATTTGTTTTAAACGACCCCACAGATAAAAGTCCATTATTGTAAGATCAGGACTTCTCGGTGGCCATAAAATGGGACCATCTCTTCCTATCCAGTTATCATGGAACTCTGTATTGAGCCACTGGCGAACAATGCCGGCATAATGAGCAGGGCACCCATCGTGCTCGTAAAACATTTCCATTCGGTAGTTTAAGGGCAATTCATCCAGTTCGTCAGTTAAACAATTTTGCAACATTTCCAAATATCAATTACGGTTTAAATTTTGATCAAAAAAATATGGGCCAATAATGCCATGGTAAGAAACTGCACACCACACACTTTTTTAAAATATTGTCTGCGACAAGAAATTCTGAAGTTTGGAATCATCTCACTCCAGTACCGGCAACAATTTTTTTCCTCCTTTAAAGTCGATCCGGGGACATACTGTATATGATCTTATATCGCAGAGTTTACTGCAGTGCAAGCGACCATTACCATACTATTCGCTTTCCTTTCAAACTGTATGTACCAAACGAAATATAACAAAGTGTGCATCTAAATACACTAATAAAGTTACTTAAAGCTTCTACTAGAATTCATGTTTAGTTTAATTTTTTAATAGAGTTATTCAACAGAAACATCTAGATTTAAGTGATATATAAACTGGTCAAACTGTGTGGGAAACGATAGTTTGCTAAATATCATCAAACCACCATTGAAACAATAAATGAACCGATTACGGTGTTGTTAATACTTTGGAGGACTCATCCACTGTGTATTTGAAATTAAATATATGAAGGATGACTGAACCCTTTCAAATGGGAACATATTATATACACGGCATATACGAACGATAGTCACACCAACTGCCGATACGGCTAGGCTCGCAACTTGGATATTCAAACTATCGAAAAAAACGTCATAGGTCATCTACTTGAAATTTTGTGAACTGTTATATGCCGACGAAGTGAATAATTTTACACAGCAAGCGATAGGTCCTCCATATACGGATGACCCACCGCACTCGGATGATCTATTCAATGCAAACTGGCTATTAGCGGAGGACTTAGCTACTGCAGGATACATATATATATATATATATATATATATATATATATATATATATATAACGTGTGTATAAATTGTCGCAAAAGCTACACGCAGCGACGTTCTTCGTTTGGTTCTGAATAAAAAATCTTAATGTTAAAATGTCGTATCATGCTTCGTTTGTTTTCACGGGGTTCTTGAAGTTCAGACTTTTAGTGCGTAACTAACCTTTGCTCTTCGATATCTGTTAATAGAGATAGATGCAATTTAGTTTAAAGGAAACATTTTTACTAGTATTATTTCGTAAACGTTTTCTTTTTTATTTAAAAGCTTGTTTTAAACATTTATTCATTAACGTACTTCCACGAAAAACACATTTGGCAACGTTGTAGAACAATAAGTTTGTATTTCAAAGTGAGTTCAAACAAAATCATTACTGTCAAATTTTGACATTTACGAATTTACGAAGCATGATACGACATTTTAACATTAAGATTTTTTATTCAGAACCGAACGAAGAATGTCGCTACGTGTAGCTTTTGCGACAATTTATACACACATTGTATATATGGTAAATTCAATTTATTGGCGATTTAAGGTCTGGTTTTACTTCCAAATGTATATATTTAAAACAATCTTACACGTTTCGGCAAATGATGCCTTTTTCAAGGAATATAAAATATAAATTTATATTAAAATGTAGATATATATTAAATATATATATGTATATATATATATATATATATATATATATATATATATAACGTGTGTTCATTTGAAAAGTCAATCTAGGTTACTTTGAAATTTTGATAGAATAAGACGCATATATATTAGTATGTGTTTGTTGTTCCGTAAACGTAAATCCAAATGACATTTGATAATGTCAATCACAAATATCAGTTAGTGCATAAAATAATCGTGTGTCGATTCTGGTTTAAATAAATTGCTTCTCAATTTTAAAATGGCTTTCACTTTAGAACATAAAATTTTTTTAGTCAAGGCTTATCTTCGATACCTATTATTTGTTATTTATTTGTATGTATGAAACTGTCAAAATATACGACTTCGTAGGTTAAGTAGTAAATTTTAATTTACGACATACTTCAATATGTTCTCAGTAAATCACAAGCTACTAGATTGAGTTTTCAAATGAACACTTGTTATATACAGGGTCCGGCAACAAAGCGGGGACGGAAGATTACACGCGTATTTGAAAGTTAGTACAATATTTAGTCATCAGATATCCTTCCGTACCATCAAGCGCACGTTTTAAAAATATTTTGTTTTATACAGGGTGTTCCAGATGGAAAAGCCAGACTAAAGTTGCATTTTTTTAAATGGAACACCCTGTATATTAATAGATAAAATGATCCGCGCTTGAAAGCTGGTTACAGCGATATAATGTTATATGGGTCTAAAGTTGATAGTTTCTGTGTAAATAATTATTTTACTTGATAAATTGATACATTTCAGTAGGCTATTCTGCATAAGGAAAATCAAAAGATCCGAAACCAATAGAATAGAATATTTTCTACTAGTATGCACTTTCGTTGCTACGTAAAATAAATTCTGCAACTGCTCGCGTGATACAGGCTGTTCACAATTTCGCAAAATCGAAGAAATCTCGTAATTTTCAAATAGAACACGCTGTATATTTTTAGCTAATTGAAAAGCCCTTTTACTACGCTTTCTAATTGATACCTCATTTGATGCACCTAGAATGGATCATTTTATTTCTTTTTAAAGTTGAATTAATGAAAAATGCTTGTATTTTTAATAGCTAATTTGCGCTTTTAAACCTTCTGTAAGATTGGATATTCAACAAATTATCCATAAATGGTCTATAACAAGAAGAAACCCCATTAAGTACGAGAAACAGTTGATTTTCACTCAGCGGTGAAAGCTAACATTAATTATTAATTAATATAAATTAATATATCATTTTCAATAGATTCACTGCTGATCAAGTTATCTGGTGTCAGTTTTAACCTTGTATACTTAATAACCAAGTTGTCAAAAATTTCGTTCCATCTTACACAGTATTTCGTTCAATCTTGAAAAGAAATTGCTATAATGTCTAATTTTAGTATTCAAGAAATGGTGAATATGATATTTATTCTTGGGGAGTGTACAAGAAATTGTCTCCTAGCAAGTAGAGTATATGCAGAGAGATTTCCAAGCCTTAAAATAAAGCCAAGACCGGAAGCATTTGAAAGGTTATTAGAGAGATTTACAGAAACTGGTAGTGTAACCTACAAGAAGAGAGAAATAAATAAGCCGGTAATCAATGAAAAAAGCGAAATGGCCGTATTATTAACAATACAGGAAAATCCACATATAAGTATAGACGGTATTTCAAAGGTAACAGCTATTGAAGATAGGAGCGTACGAAGAATTTTAAGAAGTTTATGTGGAAGTTCCTACAACAAGGGAAAATATGATGGAACGCATAAGAGAGGCATTTAGAAATGTTCGCCAAGAAACATTACAGCATGTTCAACAGAATTTCACCAGGCGGCTTCATTTATGTATTGAGACATGGAAGGACTTTTGAAAGTTTTCTTTGATTTATTTGTATTTACTATTTACATTTACTTTATTTTTATTCACTGTGCTATTACTTTTGTCAATTAAATTTGATGTTGTGGTTAATGATTAGTATTTATTTAAAATAGTGCAAGCTTTTAATACTACTCGTACTTGATTGTTTCCTACATGATTTCGATTTATGTTAAGCTAATTAGGTATTTATTGTTTCATATTAGGTATTCGTAAAATAGTTGGTTTTACAAAATTCTTTAAAATACAAATTAATTAGTGCAAATTTTTTATTAAACTAACACCAGATAACTTAATCGGCAGTGAATCTATTGAAAATACATATTACTATATATTAATTTAATGTTTGCTTTCACCACTGAGTGAAAATCAACTGTTTCTCGTACTTAATGGGGTTTCTTCTTGTTATAGACCATTTATGGATAATTTGTTGAATATCCGGTCTTACAGAAGGTTTAAAAGCGCAAATTAGCTACTAAAAATACAAGCATTTTTCATCAATTCAACTCTAAAAAGAAATAATTAGCAAATGATCCATCCTAGGTGCATCAAATGAGGTATCAAAAGAAAGCGTAGTAAAAGGGCTTTTCATTGAGCTAAAAATATACAGAGTGTTCCATTTAAAAATTACGAGATTTCTTCGATTTTGCGAAATTGTGAACAGCCTGTATAACGCGAGCAGTTGCAGAATTTATTTCACGTAGCAACGAAAGTGCATACTAGTAGAAAATATTCTAATTTATTGGTTTCGGATCTTTTGATTTTCCTTATGCAGAATAGCCTACTGAAATGTATCAATTTATCATGTAAAAGAATTATTTACACAGAAACTATCAACTTTAGACCCATACAACATTATATCGATGTAACCAGCTTTCAATCGCGGATCATTTTATCTATTAATATACAGGGTGTTCCATTTACAAAAATGGAACTTTAATCTGGCATTTCCATCTGGAACACCCTGTATAAAACAAAATATTTTTAAAACGTGCGTTTAATGGTACGGAAGGATATCCGATGACTAAATATTTGACTAACATTCAAATACGCCTGTAATCTTCCGTCCCCGCTTCGTTGCCGGACCCTATAAATATATATATATAAATAATATATATTAAATGTATATTTCTTGAAAAAGGCATCATTTGCTGAAACGTGTAGGATTGTTTTAAATATATACATTTTGAAGTAAAACCAGACCTTAAATCGCCAACAAATTGAATTTACCATAACATACAAAGGTCACGAAATAATTATCTTTATATATATATTATATATATATATATATATATATATATGTTACCGTTAAAGTATATAACGCAGTTATTTCATAGAATATCTAGTTATTCCATGAAATAACTGATCGTGTCCGTTAAAGTGTGTAATATGTTATTAATTTGACACTTTAACTAGTTATTCTATGAAATAACTAGGTATTCTATAAATTAACTAATGAGAGACAGTTAAAGTGTAAAATAAACAATTTATCTAAAATGAAATTAAACTAATGATAGACAATTATATATATTATATTATCATTTGTTACAACAAGGATTACTAAAATGACACTTGGAATTACAAAGAACATTATTTCTAAAACAAAAACATTTTTTGTTGACACACTGGGTTTTACACGAACATTTTTTAAATCCCTGACCAGTACCTAAACTTTGAGCTGTAGCAACCGACCGGAGCGATATTTCTACATCCGGTACTTCTTCGATTTTAATTAATTTTTGTTCGCAGACACTGAACTGGGATCGGGAATATAGTTGTTTTATGCGGCCATTTCTTGTGCCCAATTGGAAAAATTCTCCTTCGGTTATTTTTATAATGATAGCTAAAATAGATTTGGCATCACCTTTTCCTCTGTCAACTTCAGGCACTGGGATACGAACGGTAAATCCCACAGAGGCTTCAGAATGAGATTTATCCGACATTAATTTCACCTTTTTCGCTTGAATTTCTAAACATTTTTTAGACTTTTCTCTTTCTCTTTGAACATTAAGTTCATTAAAACACAATTTGCAGATTTTCTGCTCAACTTCATCTTCTGAAACATAATCTTCCGAACATGATATATGGACAGGCTCCATACATTTGAAGCAAACTATATCTTCACTGCATTCTTTTAAACAGACAACACATACTTTCGTAATGGGATTATTTAATACTGTTTGTTCAACTACTTTTTCATTATCAGGTTGAGAAGAAACATTCATTGTAGTCGAAGTACGATATTTTGTAATTGATCTACGTCGACCAAAGAATTAAGTGCTTCCTTCGGAATGGCAGTTGTTGACAGTCCAACTCTAGCTGCGCAACCAAACATAGCCGCGTAGGGGGACCTTTTAATACCAGAATGGAACGCTCTGTTCTTCATAAACTGGATAAATTTTAACCCGTTACTCCACGAAGTTGACTGGTTGTCTTGCATCCAAGTCGTCAACATATTCTCTATGTCCTGATTGGCTCTCTCAACACTGCCTTGGCTTTGGATATGTCTTGGTTTGCCATGCACGATCTTAAGCTCTGGCCAAGTTACTTTTAAGTCATCAATAAGTTTGTTACAAAATTCTCTTCCATTGTCCGACTGCAATATACATGGGGCTCCAAACCACAGGAATATATCAAGCAACTGCCCTGCAACTTCTTCTGCTCTCTTTGTTTGAAGAGGTCTTAAAACCACGAACTTTGTAAGGTGATCTTGATAAACTAAAATAAATTTATAGTTTCCATCAGGTTGTGATTGAAAATCTATGAGGTCAACCTGACATCTTGAATTCATATGTGAAAAAATCATGTACTTAACAACAACACCTTTTCTGCCCGCTTTCCGTTTTTGTTGACAAGATTCACAAAAATTCAGGAAAATCTTAATATCATTTTGCGTAATATTTTTGTAACGACGATTAAGTTCTTTTATCATTCGGTCTCTACCACCGTGCCCAATATATAAATGAGTTTCGTACAAAATGTCAAACAAAGAATCACTTGAGCAATAAAACATCACATCTGGTGTTGCATTTGTTACTGGGACTATTAATTTTTCTACCCTTGAACTTCAAGGACATCGTAATGTTGAAGTAACCAATAATCACGTGGCACTTTCTTATCTAATGTTTTAGATTTCTTTACATCAGCTATCAATCTTAATAATTTTTCACGGGTGAGCAAAGCACTGTTCTCTTTCACACCACGCTTATTTAGTAAGATTCAAACTTTTTTTTCGTTATCACTTAAAGAATTCATTGTTCAAGGCAATTTAAGGTCTTAAAAAAAATTGCACTTTAACGTAAGCAAACTAAATTAACGTAATAACAAATGACTAAATTATAAAACTTAAAAAAATAAATGTATCTCAATACCTGATGCGTGGAAACAGTATTTGACGAACAGCAGCCGGCACTGTACGTGCAAGCAATCAATTAACCAGAATGAACTGGCGCCAACACGCTGAACAAGTTCTCTCTCTATGGCCTGGAATAGTTCATAAATGCAGTAGGGGTGGAAGGTAAATGTATTTGTCGTGCGAGATATATGATATAGATTATTTTACACTTTAACGGGTTGCAGATCGTTATTCTATGAAATAACTAGTTAAACCATGAAATACAAGAGAGTTTTACACTTTAACGGACACGATCAGTTATTTCATGGAATAACTAGGTATTCTATGAAATAACGGATTTCATACTTTAACGGTAACATATATATATATATATATATGTACAGATATTTAAATAACATAAGATATATATTTATATAACAGCAACATATATTATGATGGTAAATTACAGATCGTTACATAATTAGGTTATAGTATATACTGCTTTAATTTTTTATATCACTTCTGTTGTTAATTGAATTTTTTTCCTGTTTAATACTAATCATTTCTTTAATTTCCCTTTTCATTGAGTTCTTCTTTATCAATTATCTGTGTGTTTTCAAAATCGAAATGGTAATCGCGTTGTAGTTTGTGTGTAAATAAAGCAGTTTTGTCTGTTTTAGAGTATTTGTGGGCTTGTATTCTTTTGTATAAATATTGTTTAGTTTGGCCTATGTAGGAAAACAACTATCGCAATCGTGACATGGTATTTTATAGATGACATGTGTTTCTCGATTTTTTTCTATTTTTGTTACTACATATATATGTATCATTTACAAAATAAATAAATCAAAAGTATAACCTTTGTTTATGTAGAAAATGGTATAATTTCTTTAAATTTTAGATGGATTAGATATTTAATAATATAGATGCTAAAAAATTTAATTAAACAATTTTTTTCGCGTAGTGGTAGAAGCGAGTACGTTAATAACTGATCTGTTAATATAAATATTATTTATAATTGTTAGCTAAGAACTGCTCGGCAATATTTCTTTTTTCAAAATATATGTTTAAATTTATCAATGAACGCAATAATTACCTTAAATATCAAGTTAAACTATTCTTTAATAAACAATTTTATGGGTCTATAAAAAAAATGATAGGTAAATCATTGAATTTAATTATAATACGCAGAAAATCTGCAACTAAATAAAATTTTGACGCGTTTTAGGCAAAAAAAAAAATTGTGAGGCTCTCGTATTTAAATATGTATAATAATAGAAAATCAGTTTGCCGAACTTGCAACACTATAGGACGCCAAATCAATCACAACCTATACGAAATATACTCAATGGTTTCCACATTGTCGGTAAAATGAAAGATGGATATACTTCTCGGAAGCCAGTTACGCGCTATTTTAAGCGCAGTTCATATTGTTAGCATAATGAAAAAGAAAGAATTTTAAAAGTAAATGATTTGCGAGTATACTTTCGCTAGCGAACAAACAGCATGCAAAAGTAGTAATATTTCATCAAGTATACTTTATAATACCCATTCCTTCTGGTGGCCGCCGAACTGTATGCAGTTTGTACGGACGTCAAATGATAGCGGGATGTATATATATATATATATATATATATATATATATATATATATATATATATATATATATATATATATACATATCTTGAATTAATTTCGATTCAAGTTAATTTCAATTCATTTAACTTCAGTGTTTTATTTATTTTCCTAAAAATAAATTTCCGTATTTGCATTTAATTGGCTTTATTACGACTCTGGCGAAATATATTTCACACTCCGTCTGTTTGCATTGAAAGACGTACAAACAGACAACTTTTATCAATACCATCGCGCTATAACATTCATATATATATATATATACTGTTAAGTTGATCGATTGTACATTGTCGACACCGATGAATCACACCCGATACGGGATAGCGCCGGTTCCGCAGTCTATTGATAATTATGCAAAATCATGCTATATCTCTTTTCCTTTCTGAAAATAAATTATTATTATATTATTAAAACATAACTATCAAACGTGTGCTGTAAAATAAATTTCGAGCAAAAGCATAGTTCAAACACTTTAGGGTCAAAGGGTTGGTAAACTTTCGACAAGTTCGTATCAGAAAGCCTAGACTTGGATGCAGCATTGCAGACAGAAGAAATATTGCCTGTGAACTGTAGGGACACATCAAGCAGAATCCCCAATGCCTTTATTTGAGATCTTCTAAATATCATAATATGGTATACATTATAAGTAAATTGAAGTGTTGACAATTCTGGAATATGTAACATTCGGACGTTTGCCAATGGTTAGAAAGATGTTTTCCTTACACCACCCGTGTACCGACTTCAAGTTATCGTTCAACTCATAACAATCAACAGCACCAGTAAGTAATTTTCCTAATGATCTTCAAGCCATCCGAATAAGCCTAGTAATGGAACAGGGAATCCAAAGATATCTAACTTACGTAAGAATAGATATTTTGTTGATATGGTTATTTTACTGAAAAAAAAATTATTTATGACACTATACAGATAACCAAAATTCTGGCTAGAAAGACATATTTTATTACTCATGATAGTCTTAGTTCAGTCCACATACATGTCTACAGCTTGATCTTGAATTTATATAAGATAAACTCAAGTGTGAACGTGTTTTTAAAAAGTTAATTTTGGGGAGTTATATCTCTTAAATTATTAGTCTGAATTTATCTGTGTTTCTTAATGTTGTAACATTAACTGTTTCAAATAATACACACAAAATTATATTTTTTTTTAATTTCCGAAGTTTGCACTTCCCCGCCAAAAAGGGGTAGGTAAGTGTGAATGTGCAAGCAATTCCTTAAATTGTAATATAAAGGAAAGTGTGAATAATACGAAAAAAAGCTTTATTTTCGTTTTTATACAACCGATTTATATCAAATACTAAAAAAATTAGAAACTTTTATAAACCATGAAACAATAATAAACATTAGAATAGCAAGTTAAATGCGGAAAAATCAAACAAAAACACGAATCTGTTGCCACGATGTCCTTTGCTTGGGTCAGGAAGTACTTGAACGACATTTTTTTAATGATATCTAAATCTCCTTCATTAGGCCAAATAAATTGTTTTTTGTAGAGTTATAACAAACAAATAACTAATGTTGGCGCCTTCTGTAAAACGGAGTATATACCACGGCAACACAACAAAATACATGTTCAAGAAAGATATTCACACAGTAACACATGTTTTGACAAGTAGAAGTTTTCATTATTGTGTTGTTCATTTGACTGCCCTAAAGCTTCGTTTTTTTTTCGCGGATATGTTTTTTTTGAGTGGTGAATAGAACAATAGCACAGAATAAATATAAAATCGACACTGTGTTGGTTCGAATTACAACAGGTTCTTCGTAAAAGTAGTGCGAATACACCGTTTAGCAACTGCCATCACTGACGCGTCTAGAACACTGAATTTACAGTTTCTGCCGCCATGATACCCTTTTTTCTGCAGTTAAAAACAATACTTTCAAGTGTCTTTCGTGCGTTTTGAATTTTTTCTTCGATTTAATAGTGTTATAATAAAATCAGTGTACACTATAGAATAGAATTAGTCCACCCATAAACAACAAATTGGATCATTCTGTCAAAGTATAAAGGCTGAAATAAAGTATTTTGTGATTGTGTTGTTAATGTTTTTGAGGTCTGGTAAGATGTTGCAACAGGAGAAAGCAGATATCACGTTGTAATGTTAGATAATGGGATGGCAGAATCACCATGTAATATCTGATCATCTAACTAAAGGTAGGACCGACATGTAATATCAGACGTGGACAGGATCGCCACGTAATGTCACCTGGTCCCGGAGGTAACATTGTTGCCGAGGCAGTTCCATTTATACCCCAGGTTTGCCAGTGTGATAAATAACAGGCGGGACAACGATTAAATAACAACATATAATTTAATAAAGATAATAACAATGATAACAATAATAAACTACATTATAATTATGAGGCACTACTCTTGTAGAGACTCTAACTCTCTGACCCTGACTGTGACTCTGTGTCTGACTGACTCTTTCTGTCGAGACCTCTGAGTATCTCGTTATATATTAGAGTGTGGCCCCTTATCCTAGTGACCTAGTTACAAGATAAACACAATGTGGTGAAAGATCATAACTCACCGAGGTCGTGTTGACGAAATGGGTATTTTGTAAATACATGACCTGGTTTAGTTATTGCATCTTCCACCCGGCGAAAAAGAAAACAAAGGGCTTCTAAGCCGTTTGGCTTTTCTTGTCCGTGTTAAATATATATAATTACATTTCCTTACATACTATGTGTAGGTGCTTAATATATTGTACATTAGTGAGATATATTATAAAATATTTCTTATACAAGTTTATACTATACTATATAACGATGTGTGTATAGATAAGTTACACTAAAAGTATTATTATTATAAACGAATTGAAATTTATTATAATTATAAATTAAAATTATTACAAATGGTAAATGATAAATTGTAAATTGTAAATAGTAAATCGTAAATTGTAGATTTCAAATTGTAAATGGTAAGTAAATGGGCCGTTGTACACTATCTCAAGTTTGTTCTCTGTTTGTTTGCTTAAATTTGATCTCCATAACATGTGGTAGTAATTTGGAATAGTTGCCTTGTTTCGCAGTTCGCAATTCTTGTCTTTCTTTTTTCGCATTTGATTCTTGTTTTCAATTCTTCATGCTTGACTGTTTGTCTTCAATTCTTTGTGCTTGACTGTTTGTCTTCAATTCTTTGTGCTTGATTGTTTGTCTTCAATTCTTTGTGCTCCCCTTAATCATATTTATTTCAAAATAATTCGGCTCTCTCTTGCTCCATGGAATAATTTTTCTCAGGAAATCGCTGTTCCTCGAGTTATCTTTGACAATACATACTTCCTGTATGGCGTGTTCTGCGCAGCAATTCTTGACAACAGTAAGGGTGCACGTTCTGCGGTAATTCCCTTATACTGCATGCCCTTTTCTTCAATACAGAAATTCTAGAGACCAGTTAACAAAACACATTTTTGTTATAACTGCATTCTCTTTCATAAAAATTGTGAGAGCGTCTTCGTCGTATAGGACCATTTCCTTGAAGTGCATGCGTGCTTCATTACGACTTTGGAGCGAATTGAAGTTTTGCCTTTTCATCACTTGAAATTCTTTTGATTCTGCTGGTTTCCTTTTCAACAGTTCCACAACCCTAAGATGATCAGTCCTGGAGTTGGCGGAATCTGTAGCTGTTGTCGGTTTCGTAATGGTACGATCGATAGGTCTCTGCCGTCGATTGAGCCCTTGACGTAATAAGGATGCTACCGGTCGTGCCTTTACTAACCTTTACATCATTGGAATCAGCTTCTATTCGTGTTAAGGCGTTTGCAACTAAATTTTTGGAACTCTTTGTATATAATAATAAAATCATGTTCCTCGTATATTAATCTGAATTCTCTTTAGTTTGCAAAACTTTATGAATGCCTTAGACATACTTTTTGTTCGATGTCACGGAGTGTAATCGTTTAGAAATAAATGATGTCGTGCATTTTAGACGAACTTGGCCTTGCCGATTTCTAAACTAATTTTGTAAGTGTTTCATTTCGATGTTCGTTTCCGTATCGATATTTATTGATTCGACTAGTTTAAATACACATCTTGTTGTTTATACACATGCTTGGATAAACAATTTTGAAATACTACACTTGTTGTGTGGCGCCTGCTAAAAAATAAAAGCGTATGTATTTTATTGTATATATGCATTGAACGTAAGTGAATTTATGCTCGCTAGTATTAAAATATAACGTCTTTTTTCCATTTTGGGTAGGCGGTAAAACAATATGTAGAAACTTCTATATTCTCGTGTACGATGATAACAAACTTGCGACAGGTTTTTGAATTCAATTTTTCGGCCATAATGTAATGTTTTACAATTACATTATATTAATTATAAGTAAACTTGACCTTTAAAAAAAAGTGGTGCTACACTGTTTACATACTACATTTTGTTGGCGTAAGCAGAAATTGTTACACATATTATGCATACGCATCAAACTAATATTATTCTTTATAATACAAAGAAAGATTTTAACTATTGAAATATACACAGTTTATGTATGAAAGAGTTTATGCATTGTTCTGTCACTTTTACGCGCTGTAATTGTCTTTACTTAGATTTCTATAAAAATGCCTGCGTCTCTTCTCTTGAAGTGGTAGAGAACTTCCGGAGCTGACCTGTGAGCGGCTTCGGCTTGCTCCTGGCTGAGGATGACTTTTTCTTCCATCGCGTAGTTCCCATTTTGTTTAGCGGCTTACCATATTTTCGAGCTCGTTCCGGATTCCACTTAATGTATACACAGTCTTAAGTGGCTGGCAGGATCGCCATGTAATGTCAGATGATGGGATGGCAGAATCACCATGTAATATCTGATGATCTAACTAAAGGTAGGTAGGATCGCCATGTAATATCAGACGTGGGCAGGATCGCCATGTAATGTCACCTGGTCCCGGAGGTAACATTGTTGCCGAGGCTGTTCCATTTATACCGCAGGTTTACCAGTGTGATAAATAACAGGCGGGACAACGATTAAATAACAACATATAATTTAATAAAGATAATAACAATGATAATAATAAACTACATTATAATTATGAGGCACTAGTCTTGTAGAGACTCTAACTCTCTGACTCTGACTGTGACTCTGTGTCTGACTGACTCTGTCTGTCGAGACCTCTGAGTGTCTCGTTATATATTAGAGTGTGGCCCCTTATCCTAGTGACCTGGTTACAAGATAAACACAATGTGGTGAAAGATCATAACTCACCGAGGTCGTGTTGACAAAATGGGTATTTTGTAAATACATGACCTGGTTTAGTTATTGCAACGTCAGAAGCACTTGAAAAACAACCTATGGTCCAACAAATTATTATGAACCAGACATGTTACAGAATCTGCTAGCAAATATGCAAGCATTAACACAAAATACACAACCTACAATGGATGCTGCAGTAAGTATCAATTCCAGTAATTTTTCTGCGTGCAAGTCGCGATTAAATGGTAATGTGGATGCATTCATTGATGCTATTACTGTGTACAAAGACTGTCTTAACATTTCGGATGCTCACGCGTTGAAAGGACTTTCGATGTTAATCACCGACTCTGCTGCTACTTGATGGCAAGGAATCAAGTCAACAATAATCACTTTTGATCAGGCTATCGTTTCTCTACGTCATACGTATGGTTATTCAAAGCCACCGCATCAAATATATCGTGAACTTTTCTCGAATGTGCAAGGTGATGAAAAAACGGACATATGCTCTTTTGTCGCGATTAACTGGAGACTCAAAAATAAGTGAACATGTGCAACTGGATATGATATATGGTCTCCTACGTGTGGACATTAAAGAAAAAGTGTCGCGTGACAGTTTTAATAGTTTCAAAGAGTTAATTGAAGCAGCGCGGAAAGTGGAAGAGACATTTTTCGAAAAAAATTTCGTTCCGAAAAGTTAATGTTTCTTCTGCGCAATATTCTAATAACATAACTACATCAAATAACAAGAAATCGAAAATACATCGAATTACGGGCATAGTAAAGATGACTGTCGTAAGTTAGCTGCGCGCATGCGTTCTGAATCTGGTCTCCTACGTGTGGACATTAAAGAAAAAGTGTCGCGTGACAGTTTTAATAGTTTCAAAGAGTTAATTGAAGCAGCGCGGAAAGTGGAAGAGACATTTTTCGAAAAAAATTTCGTTCCGAAAAGTTAATGTTTCTTCTGCGCAATATTCTAATAACATAACTACATCAAATAACAAGAAATCGAAAATACATCGAATTACGGGCATAGTAAAGATGACTGTCGTAAGTTAGCTGCGCGCATGCGTTCTGAATCTGGTAAATCCCCATCTAATGGTAATGCACTTGCCAGTTCATCAAAAGATAATGAAACCAAACCAATTAGTTGTTATGGATGTCAAACCCCAGGATACATTCGAAGTAATTGTCCCCGATGTTCTAATCCGAACGAAGTTTCCGAATCAACGTCTGTCATGTTGACTGAGTTTTTGAGCAGCTCTTTCGAACAGCAACGGCACAGAAAAGTGACATCACCATGTCCACTAACTTTCGTCAATATGGATGGTCACAATGGTCTTGCATACCTTGACTCTGGTGCGCAATCAAGCATTGCTGGAGCTACACTCCGGAATCTACTACTAACGGATAGAGTACCTTACTCTTCTCAAATGGTGCAGATGACACTTGCAAACCAACCGAAGTACAAGCACTTGTCTTTAAATTACATATCGTTGTACAAAACGGAAAGCTTATAATCAATATGATTTCCGTGCCCAATCATGATAATAGCAGGACACTTCTGGGTGCAGACTTTCTCAAAGCGGCAAATATTGTAATTGATGTCCCAAATGATTGTGGTTTTTCGGCGATACTCCCACACAACTGCATAGATTTGTACAAGAACATGACTACGTGCAACCATGCAATGTAAATATGTTAGATGTGGAAGCTGTTAAGCTCAGGACTGGTGAAGGATGCACTTTAAGTTTAGATAAAAAGCATCAACTGAATGACATTTTGGAAAAAAACATTGAAGTATTCCAACCAAGTCAAGAAGCAACTCCTTATGCCGAACACACAATTACACTTTTAACGGATACACCAATTGCCGTACCACCTTATAGAATGTCAGAAAGTAAGAAAAAAGAATTAGAACATGAAGTCAATAAACTACTTTCTGATGGCACAATAGAAGACTGCGAATCACCTTATGCCGCTCCTGTGGTTCTGGTACCAAAGAAGACTGGAGGTATCAGATTAACTATAGACTACAGAAAACTCAACTCCATCACCAAAGCAGATAGATATCCACTGCCACGTATCGATGATATTCTTCATAGTGCTCATCCAACGAAGTTTATGACCGACCACTTTGAATTTGAGGCCTGGCTACCATCAAGTTTCAGTCCGGGAATGTGATCGAGACAAAACTGCATCTATATGCCCATTGGGAGCATTTCGCTATATCCGGATGCCATTTGGAATGAGGAATTCACCTCTACCTTCCAGAGGTTAATGAATAGATTTCGTTCAGGTCTCCAAGATATTACTATCCTTGCCTATCTGGATGATTTTATCATTGTTATCACCCACATTTCCAGATCATCTGAAACATCTTCAGATGGTCTTCGACAGTCTCAATGTATTCAGGCTCCTACTTAATAGACCCAAATGTAATTTTTCTTGTTCCACAATTCACTATCTTGGCCATGTTATAACACCAGAAGGACTTCAACCCAATCCTGACAAAGTAGCTGCGGTGATGAACCGTTCAGATCCCAAAAACGTCAAACAACTCCTTTCCTTTCTTCAAACTTGCTCCTGGTTTCGTCGTTTTATACTGAATTTTGCCGAAGTTGCCAAGCCATTAACATCACTAACAAAGAAGAAAGCACAATGGTTATGGGGGCCGAGTCAAGGCGAACCTTTGCGAAGTATTTGCTATCCACAAGCCCGATTTTACGTCAAGCTGACCCTAATCAGTCTTATATTTTACGTACTGATGCAAGTTCTTATGCGCTTGGAGCGTGTTTACTCCAGGGGGAGCAAACGGACGAAAGGCCAATTGAGTATGCTAGTAGACTCTTAACAGCAGCTGAACAGAATTACAGCACCACTGAGAAAGAAGCACTGGCGATAGTGTGGGCTGTCACACAGAAGTTTCGTGGATATCTTGATGGCAGCGCTTGCGTGGTAAGAAGTGATCATCAACCGTTGCGCTAGCTTATGTCACTAAAATCCCCATCGGGACGATTAGCTCGATGGTCATTGAGTCTTCAATCATACGAGTTATGCATCGAATATACACCAGATCGCACCAATGTTATAGCTGATATGTTATCACGCCCGGTTATCGAGAATACTGAAGTCGACTTCGTAACCATTGATTTACTAAGAGAGACTATCGCTAAAATTCGTGAAGATCAACTTAATGATCCAGATTGGTGTAAAATAATCGAAGCTTTCGAAAATACCAATAATTCCGCAGATGATTTCGAAGGACGTTCACACTTTCACCGTGTAAAAATGTGCGTTCACACTTCCCCTAAGAAATCATTCACACTTGTCCAGCTTTCAAAAGTAAACGGGAAGTGTGAAAGTGTTTGGTTATTGGAACTGTGAGGGTAAATAACTTAACATAAAAAATTTGAGAATAGCGAATAAATCAGACTTACCTTACCGGTTTATGATCTGTAAATTTTTTAGTAATCTACTACAAACAACTTTTTAGCTGTTGCAATGACAAAACTTTAACAGTAATAGTGAAGATAATAGACGGTTTTGCCGAACTTGATCATTAATAATATGACACTATAAAGAAGGTCTATACACCAAATGCTAGGTAGTTATATAGTTCTTTATAAAAATTTTACCGGCCATATTCGCACTTACCCGAGTTTACCTTGCCTATAAAACTTCAAAAAAGAAAGATTGCTGTGTCTTTATAAATCTTCATATTACTGAAATTACTGGAATTAAAAGAAACACATTGACGATATTTTTTATTATATTTATTAGACTAAAGAAAATATTTTTATACGTCTACGCAGCAATACATATTATAAACACTATAGAATGCCTTTGAAATGTTCTATAATATACATATACTTTTAAACGTCTGATAACAGAAGCAACAATGTTTTAAAAATGGAATGCATAGAAATGGTCTTTGGTAGACAAAAATAATACCCCTTAAAATAGAATAAAAGATAATATATAGATTAGATACCGTGCCTTCATAATAGGTTGTAACCCACGTGACGTGTTGCAATATTGGTTGCATACATTAGGATTGGCAATCCTGCATAATAAGTTCCTAAACTCAAATGTTTTGTTATGATAGTTTTGTACGTTTTGTGTATTGTGTCAATTAGATTTTCTTTGCATTAATTTTATATTTATTTCGCGTTAAAAAAGTCAGTTCTTTGAAGAACTATTGAAGATATTCTAACTTTTGTGAAGGTTAGTTATCTATTAATAACATTGAATGTATGTATAAATAAAATAATTTCATTTTAGGTTATAACCTCCACAATGGCATTTACCGTCGAACAAGATGCATTCATTTTAGTGGCACATTATAGAAGTGCTACACAAGAGGACGAAGGCAATTGGAGTTATTCACTTCCAAGTTGTATAGATCAATTTATACAACGCTTCCCAGATTTTGACTTTGATTATGATTCATTTCGACATCGTAGACATATTGAGGATAAACATTGTATTTGAAAAGGGAAATCGACTGGGAGGCCCACCAAATTAACTGAAGCTGTTGTAGATGATATTCGGCAGCAAGTAGAACATAGCCCTGATAAATCAGTTAAAAAACTATCTCAGCAAACAGGTATTTCATATTTATTTTTAATTGTACAAAGTTAACATTCAAAAAAATGTTCTTGTAGGTCTCTCAGTTGGAACATGTCACAAAGCATTAACAAAAAAGATACATATGCATCCTTATAAAGTTACTGTTATTCATCAGTTACATCCAGTCGATTACGATAGGCGAATTAGATTTTGTGAATGGTTTAATAATCGAATGAACGATGATCACC
This sequence comes from Melolontha melolontha, assembly GCA_935421215.2. NCBI lineage: Eukaryota > Metazoa > Arthropoda > Insecta > Coleoptera > Scarabaeidae > Melolontha > Melolontha melolontha. The sequence goes on from OW285239.1 coordinate 90,582,966, forward strand.
TAGATTTAACTTTTTTTAGTGACGAAGCATGGGTACATCTTACAGGATACGTAAATTCACAAAATTATAGATCTTGGGCTACAGAAAATCCACACCAACTAGTAGAAACATCATTACATCCTTTAAAAGTAGGAATATGGGTGGGAATGTCGAGAAGAAGAATTATTGGGCCAATTTTCTTTTACGATACCATTACTGCAGCAAGATATCGAGGAATATTAAATGAATTTATTAATCAGCTGCATGATGATGAATTAGAAAATGGCTGGTTTCAACAAGATAATGCACCTGCTCACACGGCCAGAGACACACACCACTATTTGACAGAATTTTACGACGATAGACTGTTTAATTTATGGCCACCCCGTTCTCCCGATCTTACTCCGCTTGATTTTTACTTATTTGGACATTTGAAAAATAGGATATATAGAAATAGACTACATAATTTACAAGAACTAGAAGCAGCAATTGTGCATGAAATAAATAACATTATGCAGAATGATTTATATAATGTTTTTGAGAATTTAAAACGTAGGGTGAATATTTGTTTGCAACAAAATGGTCATCATTTCCAACATTTATTATAAATATGTTATTGTGAAAAAGCTTTCAGTACGTTAGCTCCTCATAAAATGTGTTTGTACAGAGGCAAAATCGACAATTTTTTCATTATTAACTGTAAATATAATTTATGCTATTAAAATGATAATAAACACTAGTGTTTTAATTGAATAAACATACAACTAAAATTTATTTTTATTATTCCAAGAAATTACTTACGTTTCAATTAAAATAAAATTAAAAAACATCTGTCAAACTATTTTGAACTAGGAATATTTGTATAGGAGTAGTACCAATCTGTAATGTTGGTTGCATATGTATCATGTTACAACAAATAATGAAGGCTCTGTATAAGTAAATGTGTGTGTGAAAATGAAACACTTAAACAACATATTTAGAAATATCAAAATACATGTATAAGAACAAGTAAATGCTGAAATATTCAAAGCTTGGTAAAGGATTATTGATTAATATGAAAACATAAGTATACAATAATTACAAGAAAACCAGAAATATATCACTCTAAAAATACTTTATAGATAAAATTTTTCTTATATGTAGTTTACATCTTTAGCTTAATTATATTTTGAAGTAATAAACATTCAAAATAGTAATGCTCTCAAATTTAATTACTGTTGTTTAGAGTCGTCATTAATAAATCTTTTAATTGGTTATACATAATTCGATCTCAATTTAATTGTTCTATAAGTAATTAATTATATTTAATTTCAATCTTCTACTTATATAGCAAATTAATATCTACTTATTTTTAAAATTACGCAATTTACTTTGTAATATGTATTATATTACATAAAAGGGATACTTTTTCAAGAATTGAAGTCGTCTATTTAATTGTAAACAAAACACCATAAAGTTAATTAAGCCAAAAAGGGGATATTAAAGTTTAAATACAAATATAATTTTACTTTAATTTATAGTCCCAAAAACCTCCAATTTAGTGGAGTGACTGCTATACAATTACTTCCACAAGAGCGTGTCGACTATTCTGATACCAGGAAATATATTGTTACTTATTTGCTTAATCGAAAAAGAAAGTCAGAATGTGATCTGCTATGTTAGGCTCGATATTAATTAATCATACGTTTATTCTATAGACAGACGAGTCGAATTTAAAATAAGTGCCATTTATATTCACGAGCAGAAACTGTATTTTTATGCAGACGTGAAAAAGGGACAAAAAAACGGTTTACTGCTATTGCAAAATATAAAAAAAAGTATGTAGGCTTTATAGAAAGGTGGATATTACTACAATAAAGAAAAAAACAGCCGATTTCCCACATCATGGTCAGACAAAAACTACTGCTGTCGAAAAAACATGTCCAAAAACGACTCCCCTGAGCTAAGCGAATATTGATAAAGTTTAAGTGGTCGAATGTAATCTTTAATAATAAGGTATCATTCTGGAGATCTCTGGAGATTGAGCTTCTTAAAGAATTCCAATCAACTGCAAGTCTCTTCATTGTGAATTTAAGAAAATTTACGAAAAATATTTATTAAAATCTACTAACCAAGCTTGGTAATGATAATAATTCCGGAAACTTCAAGAGGATATTGATCCAAAATATCACAGGCATGGTTGTCAAAATTGAAAAGATGAACATGGTGTCCTACCAATAAGTTGATCACTTCACTAAATGTTTCACCAGAAATTTATCAATTAATTAAAATTAATAAAAAGTATGACTTAAAAATACGAAGTAATAATTTAAACAAAAACACAGATTGGAAGAAATATTACACACAGTCTAGTTTTAGAACTTTACCGTTATTTAATTTTTGATATTTTACAGAGTAGAAATTAGGGATACGCTCATGTAGAACTAACTGTATATGGATATTGATATATATTGATATAATTGAAGCTTAAGTTTCAAAATCACACCTCTATTTTACCTCTGCATAGGTTTTGCCTATATCGAAAAAATATTTTCTATATTTTAAAATATTTGAAAAATGTTAAAATTACATTTTTCTAAAATATTATCTTGGAAAAATTTTATAGTAAAATTTAAAAAAAGAAACCCGAAACACTTTTAAATCCTCTGGATATGTTACTGTACCATCTTCTTTCTATAGAGTCAAAAACATGATGAAGTTACGAATTCCAATTTTAAAGTTCTGACCAATTACACCCATATGATATTGTTTTATTAATCAAATTAAATTACCATTCCAAGTTCCTAATTTAAGCAAATTGAATAAGCAAGACTTTAACACATTTTAATTTATGGAGTATGCAACCAATATAGTAATGAAAATTACTTTATTTTAGTAAATAAGGGATTTAAGGGGATATTTTTAAACCATGTATAGTAAACGCCAATTAAGTTGGCGCGAGGAGGGGTAAGTTCGCGCAGGATTAGAAGTGGTGGGGAAATTTGTATTTGGTTTTATATCAAATGTCAGATAATTCTAACCTCTCTTTATGATCCCCTAGCAAAGACATTATGGTCCGTCAAACGCCAATGATAAATGTATTCTGACAATTACTTGAGTAGTGGGGTGGACGTTTTTAAAAACGGCTTCTGCGCACCCCGTCCTTGCGCCAACTTAATTGGCGCTTGCTATACATAGTTTAATCTTAAAAGTAAAATCATGGCCATAGATAAAAATCGATAACACTCTGCTCTTTATAACAGACTCAAAATTCATCCCACATTTTTAAAAGAATATGTAAATCCGGAGAAACTCTGTATATACCCTGCAAATGACGAATAAAGTTCTTTCTTACAAGTATATCAATAAATCCATATGGACTTGAAACACGCCAAAGGTGTTGCGCAAAGCTACTGCATGCCAAATTATTTCAACAAATCCAAACAAATGAGCAACATATAATAATGTCCATTACATCGACCTAATATCATTAACTGTGAACGGAATGAATAAATTAATGGAAAATATAACGACCAAAAGACCTAGGATTAAAATCCAAATTTATCGATGAGTAATTTATTTCCAAAACAATATCCAATAAGCAATAGTAGATTCTTTTAAAAGTTTAGAAAAGTTAAATTTTTCTAATGAGTGTAAATTTTTATTCTCTGGCGATCGTGGCGAGTGGATTGCGTGGAAGCGAATGGATTGATTTTGCATAAGCATAGAAGAATCACTTTTCTGACGTCTGGAATGTACTATTTCTTCATGTACATAATAGAAAAACATGAAGTAATAAGTTGCGTTAACTTTGCAATATGTCAGATTGTTCTGATATTTTAAAGGTGGTTTCAGAAACTACTTTAAACTTACTACCAATAAATTCGAGAAAAAACGAAAAATGTTAGCAATTTTTTTGTATTGTTTTTATGAAAGTTACATATTTATTTTTGCTCTTTATGATGCATATTGAAATGATGAAGTACGATTGTTGGTTCTATTTTGATTGTAGCATTATAGTAGACATCTCTTCAATGAGCTTGCAATATAGTGAAAATATAATTAACTTTAAGACCAGGAAATGTTAGCCACTGTAGGAGGCTGTTCATTTGGTGTAGAAAAAGCAAATGTACTGTGCGGTTTATAGGAATCAAAACCTTCTACAGTATGTCTTCAAGACAAAATTGCCAAGTATCTGAAACTTCAAAGCGCCTGTAATTACACTAGATATTGCTTAACAAGTTCTGTAACAGTGTTTGTCGATAGTGGAGCACATATGCAAACATTGGAACGATGTGGTGAATGGCTTCGAATACCGCCTTGAAGGATACGTTGAGGATATCATTGAGAATAAAGTAAAAATTTTATACCAGAATTTTCGGCCAAAATGCTTGCGGGGGGGCTTTATTGCAATCTTCTATGTCCAAGTGAAATAATGAGCAATTCCATATCATTTCCTGATATTTGGTGACACCTTCTTGCATAACATATAATAATTTATAACGGGTGTCAAATGTTTATAGCTGACAATATGTTAAATTTTGGTTAAGTTACCACCACTGCACTTAACTTCGACCACAACAATTAACATTGGCGTACCATGCGGTAACCACTTTTGACCTAAATAAAAAAAAATGATCTAATCAAATACATACCCTTACTTTCGAAATGTTTATTGATAATATTCACTAAATACAATTATGTACTTAAGAAAATGGTATAGGTTGTGTCGCGTTCCAAACAAAAAAAAATGTGAATAATAAAAGCTAACAGAAAACAAGTACGTACGACTATGGCAAGAGATGTCAAACATCAATTGACAATAATTATAATTCTCAGTGTGGCAAATATTAAGCAAAGAAATTTCCAAAGTTTGACAAAGCTTCAAACATTAACAGACACGCAATATAACTGTACATTTAATCTGTATCCTAATAAGTTGAACGAATAAAGTGTTGTATTATGTAAAAATGTGTTTCTGTGAAGAAAAGTGTTTCTAAGCGAAGAAGTAGTACCTTCTTTTACTGTTCTTAATAAACTGGCATTTTGATATTAAGTACACGAAAAAATTAAGTCATTATTCCCAAATAGTAGATATAAATATATTTGTCAAATTAACTACAATTTAAAATATCAGGTATAAAAGTATGCAGTTACTCTTGGAACGAGACTCAACCTCATGCAATAGCAAATTGTATGTATATAATATACATATTTTATTTAATTTTTAAATAATGTGTAAGTTATATTTTACTGATGAATAAGTATTAGGTAATTGTACGATCTTCAAATATAATATTATTATATATATAAAACAACAACAATATTTGTGCCTGTCTATACTTTTACAGTATTACTGCAATCGTACATAAATTTCTATAATAAAAAATAATATGTAAATATATACAGCCAAAAACATAATATTATGGAAATTATACCAAGCTTATGCAGTTTAGGAACATCAACACATTAAGAACTCATGAAAAAAGTAACGTGAATTGAACTAACAAATGTATAATTTATTATATTCACAAGGAGAGAACTGGAACAAGACTAGATATATTTAAAAGTATATGGGCGATTCTACAAAAATTGGAATTTTTCCCCCTTGTTTGCTTAAAACATTATATAAATTACTTTCTTAACTACAGTGGAAGCAATTCCTTTACTTTTTCTATTATTACTTTACTACTTAAAATATCAAGTTCGGTTGCAAAGATTTAAAACTTGGTATGGTACTTAAAATGACAGGGGAGAAGTTACCAGTATGGTGACCCTTTCAAACAAGAAGTGCTTAGAATTATGCAAAAATTAAACCTCTGTGATCAACAAGATTATAACGTTCACGAAATAGTGTTACTCTGAAAACTTCGACTTGAAAACAAAGTTACGTTTTTTTAGAAAAAACTGCACCAGGATCTTTCTAATAAAAAAGAAAATGTTTTAGAGGCAATAGAAAATAATATGCTACCATACACGTTAATGCAGAAGGAACTTTATAAACGATTTCTTGATCAACATAAAAAAAATTTACCCGTAAACGGTGATATGATTAAGGAAAAAAGCCTTAAGTTTAAGCCAAAATGAAACTTTTACTGTTACTGATGGTCAATTGTAAAGATTAAAAATTCCATATGGTTTTAGATTTCTTAAAATGAGAGGAGAGATGGTATCACTACACCTAAAATTGGTGGAGCCTTTTAAATAAGAGCTTCTTAGAATTATGCAAAAATTAAATTTATAACGTTCTCGACAGCTTTCCCTAGAAACTTCTACCTGAAAAAACGTGTTTCGCTCTTAGGAAAAACTGGACTTGTATTTTAGCACATTAATGTTTTTTGGGTTGTACCAACGCGAACGGTTAACGTAACGCCTCAGGTAATTGGAAAAACTAGAAATCTCAATTTAAAAATCCTTTTAATTTACAAAACATTTAGGAATGCATGGATGACAGGTGAAATCTTCAAATGTTGGTTTACTGAGAATTTTGTGCTTGAAGTAAGTATAACATTTCACTTATGCATTATGATGTATTCTATAAAAAAATGTTTGAATACAAATAAATATTTTACATTATTATAAGCAAAACATTTCAAGACCTCGAGGATTACCACCGAGACCTAATAAATTTATTATACGCCTAGTCATCAGGTAAAAGAAGACTCAAAAATACCTGATGGCATGATAGCTGTAATGTTTATACCCTCAAATGTGACTTGCTTAACCTATGAACTAAAATGTTCTAAGGCTAATGAAACTTTTCTATAGAAAAAATCTGAGTAGTATTGTAGCAAAATAGGATAAATTAACTCATATAATGGAAATGCTGGCAATATACGATGTCATATTACAATTAACAAGTCCATAGGAGAAAATAGTCCTAAAATAATTAGTAAGTACTGGTAAAATATTTTAAAGAGTGGTAAACTTGACGAGTATGATCTTCCGCTGTTCAAAATATAATAAAGCCATGACACAATTGTATTGCTTAACGAAATTACCTCTAACGACACTCTTAATGAAATTGAGATATGGAATAAGGATCGTTAGTGCATATAAGAAACGCAAAAACAAGAAATACTGAATCTAGAAGTTGAATCCAGGTTAAATGCCATGTACTTCATTCCGACGCTATAAATCCCTCAAATTTAGTAAATGGCTAAACTGAATTCTCTGAATTTAAAGCAAAATCACTTGAAAATAATCATGGAAAAGTCGTTTTAGTTAATGTAAAGGCCAAAAAAGTTCAGAAGAAAATTGCTATTTGAATATAGTAGATTTTTGTTGATCGAGTGCTCATATCTATATTATACGTTAATAAATCATACTTGGTATAGTACTATATTTCAGTAATAATACGTAATAATTTAAAAAATATATTACACCTGTGGTTTCATAAACATATTGGGGAAGGAATATGAATATATGAACTATCTTTGGTATTATTATGTTCACGTTATAGAGACTGCGCTGTATCATTGTTTTATAGTTCAGACAGTTATTTTTCATTACATAAATAAGAATTTTTGTAGAATTACTCATATGTACAAAAAGTAATTTAGCGCCCGCATGATTTAAGTTGACAAAATAAAATAAAGTGTGTCCAGGCTTTGAAATATAACAAAATAATAAAGAAGTTTAAGTATAATAAAGAAATATGTCAAATTGATGGTAAGGCAGTTCACAATACCCATTCAACAACATTTTAACTATCTTATTCGTCTAGTTCTAACAATTATAAGGTTAAGGTAAAAATTAAAGTAAACATTAAATGTAGTATAATTACATTACGCTTGCAATTTTATATTATGAATTTATTTATATTCTGGCATAACACTTAGCTACATTCACTTTGATTTATTTTGTTTGATTTTAAGAATATTTTTATTATGTCTCAATTCTTAACAAAAATCAGTTTTTTTGAATCTAAATTTAAATTTATCAATATAATATTTTTTATTAAAAGTAAGCTCTTATTTCATAGTCAATTTCTGTGCGATTTTTTAGTATTAATTAATAAATATTATGCCCTGGATTAAGGTGATGATGTATCTATTATTATTACTCAGTATATTTACTTTTATTGTAGTAAAGCTATCCCTGGTCCAGGCGCGGCTCGTGATGACGTATTTGGGAGTGCAAGTACAATGATGCGAGTGCCTCGTGTGTTTTCGGTGTTTACTAAGAAAGCGTTACAGTTAGTAGACGAGAATACACGAAGCACTCGCATCATTGTACTTGCACTCCCAAATACGTCATCACGAGCCGCGCCTGCCTGGTAACTTAAAAAATCTAAGAAAACATGCCGAATAAAACGAAGTTTAAAAGAAAATTAACATTAACTCTATAAATGTGAAAATACAGGATCTGCCCCAGTTCAGTTGGTCCATTTGTTAAAATTTTAATTTATGTAATATAAGAAATATGTATTTTTAATATAAATACCAATATTTAATTATGATTAAAGAATTTATCTTTAAAAATAATTTATTATTTTCTTAAAAACCGAAAGGATCAAGAATATTTCGTATTTTATACATCTACTGCAATGTCTTTCTTTGGAGAATGTGGTTAAGTAAAAACTTAAAAAAGGTATATAACCCCTTACCACAATTATTAATCGTATCCTAAATACGTATTTCGACAACTAAGTTGTCATCATCAGTAGGTAAAACCACTAATCAAGGTGTCGCACATGGGGCACAGTAAAGCTAGAACACCGCTTACGCAACAACTACTTTACACGGCGTCCACGTCTAGACTGGTCTATACGTGGACGCCGTGTAAAGTAGTTGTTGCGTAAGCGGTGTTCTAGCTTTACTGTGCCCCATGTGCGACACCTTGATTAGTGGTTTTACCTACTGATGATGACAACTTAGTTGTCGAAATACGTAGTTAGGATACGATTAATAATTGTGGTAAGGGGTTATATACCTTTTTTAAGTATCTACTGCAATTTTATGCGGAAATTAGATGGCTATGCAAAGATTGCTGATTTATAATAGATTGTCAAGCTTATGGTGCTCTAGTGTAAGAAATAATGTGCTGTTATACAAGTCATTCAATAAATTGTTCATCAAAATAAGCGCGGCATTTAGGGACAACTTATGGTAGTATTGAGTGAAGCAATTGAAAAGCATATAAAAAAAATGTACATATATAGTAATTATTTGCAAATTTTTGATCAGAATTATTTTTTATGTCAAGCTAACAACACTGTAAAAGAAAAGCAAAAAAAATTACTAAAGAGCATAAAATGAATTGTGAACAGTTGAACTGCATGCACTGGAAATTATGAATCGCCACTTGAGTTTTTTTGAATTATTGTCTATATTTCTGTTGAAATTTAAATAAAGGCACCAACTGGAATGGAACTATCCATTATATAAAGATTTTTTAAAATATTTGATTCAAAGACGTGTTCTTAAGTAAGTATTTTACTTAATAAAATAAGCAATTACTGCTATATATTTTTAAGAAAATAAATAAAATTCAACTTCCTACATTTTTCTAAAAATATGAGAATTTAGCTTCTAGATTTTTTGACGTGCTTTTCTATCAAGCAATAAATCCGACTTTAAAAGGTCATTTTTCTCTGGTTCACACAAATCTTCGATAAACCAATGCACCATATCATCTAATAAGTTATGTATTTCTTCCTTAGACCTGCAAAATAAAATGCAATTTTTACGTCTTTTTTTTAATACGTACTTATAAGAAATCAAACAAATAAATATTACTCAATGATAAGAAAGTTAGTTGCATATATTTTTAAGTGTAAGCACAAGGGTCTGACAAAATGGTTTAAAATTACGAAATACAAAAATCGTGCAATATAAGATTGCGGCAACTTAATTCGTAAAAATTATTTGGACGTTCCAATAATCGCCGCAAGACATAACACATTTTACATTGTCATTGCTCAGGAATTATGCTTATAGTTAAAATGTATAAATATGGAATATTAATACATAATGAGAAATTTACTACTACTAAGTGGGAGTAGTATCAGTTAGTACTAGTTATTAATTTTTCGTTTTATTTTAAATTTCTGTAACATCAGTAGTCAATTTTTGGTTTATTTTAATGAAAAATGTATTTATACTTAATTTTTTATAATGCATATGTACCATTTGTTGTTGTAACCCGTTTTCGTATTACCATTGAGTACAAATAAATAAATATTATTATTAAATTGGGTTTTCAGAAAAATTCGGTGTCAAAGTAATCCATGGATATTTAAAGCCATGTCTGATATAGGGTACGATAGAACAATAAATACATTTATAGCAAGCGCCAATTAAGTTGGCGCGAGGTTAAGTTGGCCGGAGGAGGGGGTGCGCAGAAGCCGTTTTTAAAAACGTCCACCCCCACTACTCAAGTAATTGTCAGAATACATTTGTTGTTGACGTTTGACGGAACATAATGTCTTTGCTAGGGGATCATAAAGTGATACACGCTCAGAGGTTAGAATTACCTGACATTTAATGTAAAACCAAATACAAATCTCCCCACTACTTCTAATCCTGTGCGAACTTACCCCTCCTCGCGCCAACTTAATTGGCGTTTGCTATACTAACATTTACACTATTTTGTAGGTTATTGCATATGCAAATGTCAGTTTATGTCAAATGATATTTCCATTTGCCAGTAATTATAACATCGCTTGAAATGTCATTAAAATTACATATTAATTAATAGAAATTGATCATGTAATGATTTTACAAGAATAATGAATTTATAAAATTAAAATTAAACATAATAAATTATAAAATATGTTGAAATTGTCCACAACTTCCTTCCTAATGCTATCAAATAACGAGCCATCGAAAAAATTCATAATTGGAGTAGACTGTGAAATTGGGTTGATAGTTGATACTTTAACCACTTCCACATAATAACACATTACTTGATGCTTGACAGTTTCATTTGGTTTCCTTGTAAAAAAAAGGTGATGGCATTGAAATGATACTACAACAAATAATTTATTTAATATCGAAATCATAATCAAAATTTACATATAGCTACAGAAGTTGTTGAAAATGTTGTCCATTTACATCTAAACACAAACAATTTTCTTAATAAGAGTTTTGAAAAATTTGACGCAAACTTCTAGTTTCAATGTCAAATTAATAAATGTCATTATGTGGAAGTGGTTAAAGTACCAACCCAATTTCACAGTCTAATTATATTTTGCAGTAAGGGACCATACCGGGTTCTTTTTTAATCATTGCACATAGATTTCCCGATGTGTAATCCTAAAAAAGAATTGTCAATGTATTAGTGGCATAGTAGGCAACCAGTTATACACCAGTAAAGCATTTATATACCTACAAATAAAGCTTAATTCTTAATCAGTCATTCAGTATTTCGGAATTTTTATTCATACATGAATCTTAAATTAAATACATTTAAAAATTGATAATTTATTTAAAACATAAATAAATACAATAAAGACGAAAAAGTTGCAATGATAATGTGGTACCAGAGGAATAATAGTTTAAGAACGGTCAGAGACATGTTTATGAATTACCGAACGTAACCCACCTATTGGGGGCATTTCAGTAACACGATAAAATAATGTATGTATACATTAAACAAATAACATCTCGTGGTATCTTACGAATAAGTGGTTTTATAAAATGGGAAATCAAATCGTATGTAATCTAAAACAGTTTTAAACAGTATGGTGTACTATCATATCTATGGGTGTAATGTATAACAAAACAATAATTTGCAGAAGATTCATTATCATATGAAGAATTTACAAGGAGGGATAAAGATGAATCAGAATATAATGTGAATTCAGTGCCTAAAAATACTAAGAGACTGTGCAAACCAATAAAAGGAGAAAAAAATAACATGTTTGAAAATATTTTAAAGCTTCATATGACAGAAAACTGGCTAAATGTGTAACTTATGGGAAAGAATACAAGACTAGTGGAAATACCACCAACTTATCTCATAATTTAAGACGTTTCCATTCTACCTTAGATAGCGAGGCTGTTTTCATAGGAAAGACGATCAGTGACTAGAGTAGCACTTGTTTTAGACCCTTGATTAAAAATAGAAGGTTTTCGTAGTACTGAAAATGCTACTGGGGCTACTTCTTTTCTAGAACAAGAAAATAGATCCTGAAAATGAAGAACAATCCACATCAAAAGTCACTTTCATTTTAATTTTGCAATAAAGAATAAAAGAGAAAGTAAAATCAAATACAACTGATGTAATAAGAACTAAAAGGCAGTAACTCAAAAGGTTAAATTCAAATCAGGATGTAGATTCTTTTTTATTTTGGTGGGTAAGTTTAAAAAAAAGGATAAGTGTACTTTTTATTTGGATTTTCTTTTAGGAATAGAGCTGAAACCCTTAACAATGTGCTACAAAATACTTCCGTATTCCAGCAAGTTCAGCAGAAAGTGAAAGAGTGTTTAGTACAGTTGGTTTAATAATAGGACAAAGGCGTGCAAGACTACGAGAAAAATGTTAATATGATAATGCGCCTAAATAAAAATTAAAAAAATATTAATCTAATTATTTCATTAGAATTACACTCAACCTTTTCCTATTAGTTAAAGAAATAACTCGATGGGTTTCATCTTACTATGCTTTCTAACTTCTAAAAATATGAATGTTTAAGCTTTCAAGGGGAAATTATTTAGATTGCCATACAGAATGTACATGAAAATCTATTACGAAACTGTTTGCTTCATCAGTAAAAAATATTTTATTTAAAATTTGTTCGTTTTCATTTAATAAATTAAACATTATATCACAAGAATCAGTTCGTTTTACTTGAGCTTCCTCAAAAAGCTCTTGATGGTTTGATATCTTGTATGGCTTATATTTGAATTCTTTCAAGGTTTTGAACACCGAACTGTAAGATACTCCAAATCCCTGCTATCTAAAAGCGATCTTACAGACTGTTCCTCTACATAACACAAGATATTCAGTTTCATGTATTCTGTTAACACGTGATTGGTTTCATTTTATTTTTGTGCGAATTTAGAAAACAACCATCTGTGAATTTCTTAAAAATATTTAAGGCTTTTTTTCGCGACGTAACATCTGTTAACAACTTATAAACTAATAACCTTGCTGTTATTATGTTATCTTTTTTAATTTCGGATTTCCTTTGTAACTTTAACCCCACCACAATATTATTTAAAGAATGACAGAAATCGGGAAAATGGTGTTGTTATGTTAGGTATGGTAAAAGTAACATGAGAATCTAAGCTCAGCCAAGCTAATCACAAGAATTTTCAATTTTTGCTAGCAAAACACGTATATGAATGGAAAGAATGGAAAAGAATTTAATGTGTTTTCTTTTAAATGATTTTGCTAATAATGATTTACTCCTCATAAAGATAATGCAGTACGTTAATAAAAAATAAAATTAATAATTATTAATAAAAATAAAAAAAATTGTCCATTATATTCGCTATGATCCCAAAATATTCGACATGAATTCCCCCATCATTTGTGGATAACGTCCTACAATGTCTTGTTGCCAGAAGTCTTAATAGTTAATGATAAATATAAGATTAACCACTAAACCACACTAAACACGAAAACAAAAATATAACCTAAAATCATCAAATACGTAACAGGTCAATATAACAACCTTTTTAAAAAGGTTACAAGGGTTATAAGTTAACCCTTGTAGTTATAACTTATAACAGGTGACGCAATGATGACGTATTACAATGGCGTCATTTCTGTATTCCCCTACCTTACCTCTAATGAAAACTCGCGAAAACACAGTTTCTAAACCTTTTATGATGTTACGTCGCGAAAAAAAGCCTTGTTGGATAATTAACAGAAAACATGTCTCTGACCGTTCTTAAACTTTTATTCTTCTGGGGCCACATTATCTTTTCTTCTGTATTCTATTTATTCATGTTTTAAATAAAATATCTATTTTTCAATAAAATGTATTTAATTTAATATTCACGTATGAGTGAAAATTCGGAAATATTTGACATACAAATTTTTGTTTTCTCTCCCTGGCAAACTGATTTAAGAATTAGGCTACATATTGTTTGTAGGTAAATGTTTCACTGGCGCATAACTGATTTCATACAATACCACTAATGTATCGACTGTTCTTTTTTAAGCATTACACATAGGGAAGGTATGTGTAATGATAAAAAAAGAACGCAGTATGTAATTTCATTAATTTTCTGTATAGTTTTAACTTTCAGATCTATATATAATTTTGCACTGATAGTTAATGAATTGAATTAAAAAAAAGCCCGAGAAATAAATTACAAGATCTTAGATAATCCATGTTCACTGTGCAAATTAATTAAACGATTTCCAAGCACTTCTCACTTCTTCATACAAATTTGTAGCAATCATATCCATTCAGGAATCTATGAATAACCTATCTACAAGCAGTAAAAAGGAAACTTCTGGTATGTACAACTTATTCAATTAGATTATTTATAAGACTGAACTTAGCTCCAAAGCTAATAAATTATACAATCATTATATATACTTCAAATCTGCTGCTGCAGAATTGTTAATATGCTATCATTATATTACATCATTATATATATGTTAAGATCTTGCATTTCACTATTGTGTTCTTACTTTAGTCAAATCTTCAATGCTTGTGATATGCATACTGTTTCACAAAGTATCATAATCTTTTAATTTGTATTTTTCTGAAAATACATTTCATTTTTTTTTATAGAATATTCAGTTTACTTGTTTGCACTTATTATTTTTTTCTTTATTGTGCTTTACTTGTGCCAATGTGTTGTTAATTTTCTATCATATTACATCATGTATCCAGTGTTAATAATGTTATTATTTTCTTTTGTTCAGTAGTTGTGTTTACACATATTTCACATATACATATTTATTATATTTAAATTTAGATTTTTTTATTAAATGTATATACTAGTAATTATGTTTTTTTGACTTTAGTTATAAGTGTTATAACTTCATACAAGAACCAATGTGCCTAGTATATACTAAATCAAATAACAAAATTTATTTGATTTAGTATATACTAGGCACATTGTAATTGATAAATGTAATTATACTTATTTTCACAAATTATTGTAGAAAAACATGGAAATTATATTTACCAATTTCAGTATGGTTAGGATATACTAACTAAATACTAAAAATAAATATATTCAAATAAGCTACGATTTAAAATATCCGCCAATATGGTTTAGTTTGCGAACTTTTCGTCAGAGGCGCTAAATCTTGTTTTAAAAGCTTGTTAATAAGATAACCGTCTCATTTATCCCTTTTCTATGACACACACTTTCTGAGGATATAAAAGGAAATTTTGATAGTAAAAAAAATTGTGCAGAAAAACTTCTCCATAAAATTTGAATTTTAATGTGTGCAATTTTATATTTTTCGATTGGCAAGGAATCGTATAGAATGATTGAAAAAACAACCTATAGATTTCTTTATTATGCTCATGGCTTTCTTTATTCACCATTTTTTGCTCGGGATAAAATGACTGTCAGCACTCACTTTTTCCACCGAATTTGATTGTTATTGTTTCAATTAAAATGAAATACATATAGTAAATATAATTTCAATAGCGAAGATTCACAGAACATCGTCAAACTGTTAATTGAAGAAAGAAAATATCGTCGGAATAAGCGTGTAAATGTAGAAGGGTCGCAGTTAGAGGGAGGTTATGTTGACGTAAATGAATAGCATGCATTTTAATGTTAATATAATTTCATAAATGATGCCCACAAATTTAATTGCTAAAACTCACTATATGACGTTGCCTCTTAAACTACTTTTTTACCAAAGAAATAAACTTTTCATCTTTTAAATATAAGTCAAACAACATGATTAAACGACGACTGAGTACACAAATTTGTGAATAATAAAAGAAAGCACATATTTCAAAATACAGAATTTCATGACGCAATGTTTAGTTTTTCAATGATCGTCGTAAAATGAATGACTGGTCATTTGGAAGAAACGGGTTCTAAGTTTTGAACTGCTGCCAGACGTCCGCTGTTAGTCCCATAGCACTCCATTTGTTAGTTTACACTTGAAATGGCAAGTTGACAGGAAAAAACATTTCCTGTTGTAGAAATCACGAAAACAAGTTTAACTGTTACGGTGGACAGTGACGCGCCGTCCATATGGGCAAGGTCGTGCAGCGCACAACGGCGCCAAGGCCTTAAAGGCGCCTACGGCCACTTGTGATAAGTTAGATTTTAAAAATATTTTTTATTTTTTATTTGAGGCAAACAGTTTGCCTCAAATAAAAAATACCTACCAGTACTAACAAGTCTAAAGAGTTCGTCATAAATTTCAATGTTGAACTGTGGGAGAGTGGCTGGTAATTTTGGCTCAATACATATAGGGTAAAGGCGCCTATCAGTATTTCGCACGACGGCGCCGAAGATACTTGGCGCGTTACTGACGGTGGAGCCTGTTTTTCGAAGCTAATTCGACATTGGACCACTCTCTTCGAAGAACATACGACTGTCGATTCGACACTTTACAGAGAGAGGGTGTCTATGCAAAGGGAAAAGTCTAGGTAGACTGCGAGTTTCGGAGAAACAAGTGGAAAAAATCCGTGCTACTTTTCAGTTAAATCCGAGTTCACAAATCGAGCTACCCGTGAATTTCAATTCCCCCAATCCACTATGTGGTATATATTAAGAAAACGTTCACATACAAACTGCAGCTCGTTTAAGAACTTGCCAATTTGAAAGCGAAAGCGTATGGAATTTTGCGATTACATGCTGGACATGATGGAAGAGAAAGGTTTTATTGTACGTTTAATTTTAAGTGATGAAGCAACTTTCAATTTAAGTGCTAGAGTAAACTGTCGCAACGTGCACATTTAGCGAACGCGCCACACTCACGAGACACGAAAGAGATTCGCCTAAAGTAAACGTCTTTTGTGCTGCGTCTATGAACAAGATTTATGAGATATCTTTCCTCGAGGGGCGCACCGTAATAGGGCAGTTGTTACGCATACAAATACACTTTCCTGCATACGGCCTATGTAAGTGCAAGTTTTCTCTATTATTTCTCTTAAAACCCTCGAAGCTTTAACATTTAAATAAATTTCTACTGTTGATTTTTAATTTGCTTCAAACTCCATTTATCGAACAGTTTAGACCCTTCAACTACTATATTCTCAACCCATTTCATTCGTTCTATTCATCTTGAAAGCCTTTGTATATTAGCAAGCGGTCATCTTTTTAAATTCCCTATCCGAAATGCTCGCAAGATTTTCACTGCTAACTCGCTAAAAGTCACACCGAATTTCAAACCAATTATGTAGGAATTTTTGCTTTGAAATATAGATCTTCTAGACGCATCTGTTTTTGTTAAATATTGCCTTTCTATAATTAATTCTAGTTTAATTTTTAATTACAACGCTTATTGCGCCATCTCCTTTTCGTTGTTCGCCCTCTGCGACAGGAAACTCACTTGCCGACTCCTATTAGAAACTTTCGTCTCTGGTCATTAAATTATTTAACGTTTTAAGTTTGGTTTGACACTTTTTGCGATATGAGATCATCCTCGAGATTTTGAAAACGATATCCTCTTCTTTCTTTACTTCCGGCAATTACGATGACGTGTATCCGGCATTTTACTTCTATATCGATACGGCAGCCATTGAGACTTAAGCTTCATAAGCGCTGTGTCGTGTTTGTGTCACGTGTTATTTAAAACTAGATTTCTGCGGTGAGTTTTTGAAATCCCCTTAATAATTTTTACCATATCGCATTTTGAACTTTCAGGATTCTTATAAACGTTTTATAAAACGAGGTTTTCTCTGAATTTCTGAGAAATATTTGGATATCTATTGTGAAGCGTAAGGCGTCTCACCGGTAATTTTAACCTGTGATTTGGGGCATAATTTTGCTGATCGAAATACTTCGACGCAGTTCTGAAATTCCCTTAAGCCGTCCGCAACCTGTGAATTTTGGGGCACATTTATTCTGCAAGACCTTTTTGGATTAGGAAAAAGGGACGCGGTTCATCCATATTGGATTCCCGTAATGGCGTCGCTGTGAAACCTGCTCGTGAATAAAAGAATTGAATTGCCCTAGTAAGCGATATATTGTACTTGGAAGGAACGAATTCTGTTATTGTATCCTAGAAAAAGTAGGTGTTGCCTTTTAATTCTTGCAGTCCTAAACTTATAGAAGATCAATTAAATATCGAATAGTGTTTAGTATTTTCTAAATTAATATTATAATCAAGCTGTTACTCTCCTTAAGAGACGCACACCTTGTGTGTTAGATCAAACTGTTAATTCAGTTTATTTAGAAGGGTTCTTTTCCCTATTTCAAGTTTGTTTTACTGTGTCATTCGAGTCTGATTTTGTAATAAACCCGTTGATAGACATAAATATCCCCGGGTACTGGTACAGAAACTTAATATTAGCTCCAGAAGACCGACAGCTTCACTGTCTGTCACCTGTTTAGATTTAGTGTCATTTTCGAGGCCAGATCCTTCAGATTGGTCCCTTAATTGTTTGTTTCGATACCTGAAAATCGAAGAACTTTCTGTAGTTTAATGTACTTATTTTGTAATAAACTGTACAGAATCTAGTTTTCGTATACGGAATTGGTATTCTAATAATTACTTTTGATAATTAATTTCCTACAGGTTTATTTGCACACCTGATATACAGGGGGTACTCCAAAAGTTCTGCCAGGAATATTAGATCTCATAATTTTGTAACTTTTCTTACCTTTATTATTTTGCTGTAATTAAGGCATAACTTTGATTACTTTCATGAGGTAACCTTCCGTTTCGCTTGTGATTTTGCCATTCTTGTAATTGTTCGCGTTGACGTCTATTGAGACTTCTTTTGATAACTCGTTCGTGGTTTCAAGATTTTATTAACCTGACGAGACAATTTTGGAATAACCCCTCTCGCCTCCCGGTTCAAATATACAGGGGGAGAGAGTTGCTAACTTTTCCGTACTCAGTATTATTAACTCAAATATCAAGTTGCTATCACTTTTGTTTGGCTGAACAGGGCTTCACCTTTTAATTGCTTCGAAACAATTTAAGTGTCTGTTACTATATGAGTTTAGCGTTTTGACTTTGAATTTTGATGTACGACTGTGTCTAGTTTTATATTTTGTGAGAATTGACAACGCCGAATTGTGGATTGATGTTGGCCCATTTGTAGCCTTTAATAAATTGTAGAATTGTTGATTGTGTCTTGTTCCCTACCCTTCCACTAGTTTTATGAGTATAACAAAGTTTCTTGCTCTGCAACGAGTGATAAGAGGCTGACCCTCTGGTGTTAGTTGGAGCTACCAGGTCCCGCCTGCTCCCGTTATAGCTGAATCTCTGCAGGTGGATATAACGGTGGCGTCCATTTTCCAACTCGCGGCCTTGAATCCGCGACGTTCTCCGAAACAAGAGAGTTAGCCGGCAGAGACCTTCCTGGGGACATAACATCAACAGGTAGGTTCAGACCAGAGAGGATCAGCGAGCGTTCACTCCTTATCACTCGTCACACATTTAATTTTACGCCGCGTTGGTGGCACAGTTCCATCTCAATATGTTCCAAAATTTGCTTTTACCTTTATCACAAGCAGATTCAGATCAACTCATTTTTCAACAAGATGGAGTACCGCCTCATTGGCATCAAATGGTGCTAGGTTTCTTTGAATACAAAAGTGCCCCAACGTTGCGTTGGTCTGAAGGGGACCCAAAATCTTACTCTTTATGCTTGGACTGCAAGATCTCAAGTGTTTGACTTTTTCTTATGGATATAAAGTTAATGTTCCTCCACAACACAATAACATAGATGACTGTAAATATCGAATAACAACACCTGTCAACGCTGAGTCGTGGTATGCTACTACGCGTCTGATAACCTTGATGTTCTCCGTTCTACAGACAATGACCACCCAGAAATCTTTTAAGATAAATAAAATAAATAACTTTATTACGAATAGAACTCTGGTAACTTTCTTGCAATTTTGTATTACTTATTAGAATTAATTAAATAATAGAATATTGTATTATGAAATCGGTTCATTTTTAAAAATAATTCTATACTTTCAAATATATTTTTTAAATAAAATAGAAGAGATATAATGCGAAAGAGAAAACGATTAGAGCAAATTATTGACGTAACACAACATCCTCGGTAGAGTTATAGAGGGTCAATCACATTTTTGTTTTGAGACGAAGTGAAAATAATAGGGAAATAATAACATAGGAAGGTTTGTAAGATCATTTTCATTCCTTCTTAATTTATTATTAGAAACGAAACACATTATGTATTATAACTACTATATTATTTACTTACCCTTGTTTTGGTTTTGCGCACATTTCGGTGTAAAATTTGAGCTTAGGTTCTGTTCCACTAGATCGCAAAGTGGCGACAAGACCATTTTCAAACTCAAAGGTTATCATTTGTTGTCCGGCAAATGTTGGTAAAATAGCTTTGCTTGCTGGTTGACTATTATCAAAACCAGTAGTTAAATCTCGTACATACTTGATCATGTACATTTCACCAATGCTTTTTGGATACTACAAATTTTAAATTCATAAGTTAAATACTCTGTACATGAACATGTACAGTTCGAAAACAAGTATGACTTATAAATATTCACCCAAATTATTTTAAGAGAACGTACGACTTAACAAATGAAAACTAATCCTAATTAATAAACCTCAATACACTGTTGGAAAAAAGTGACGAGCACACCCTGTATAATCTGAAGAAGTGGTTCTAACGCAATGAAATTTGGTATGGAAGTAGTACTAACGTAGCATAACTTACCCTCACGTGGAGAGCGGCGCAGCCCTGCTGGGAAGGGATGCATTAATAGCGGGAGTATCCCCCGCGAGCGGCGCATACCATCGCTACACGACGAGGCATTGAGTCAATAAGTCGTTGTATGGTAGCAGGAGGGATGTCCAACCATGCTGCTTCAACTCGCCTCCATAGCTCCTCAACGTTAACCGGGGGAGCCGGATAGCGTTGAAGTCCCCAACCCAACCCACTGATGTCTAGTCTCCACCCACTGGCGCCGTGTACGGCAGTGCTCGCGAGTCAGTGGAATCCGCTGCAACGCACAGCGCGCTCGCAGCCCACTTTCTAGCAAACGCCCTGTACAGTTCGCGTAGTGAGTACGCCTTCCCTTCCTGCTAGCCAAATGGCTCCAAGTTGCCTTGAGGAAGACGTACGCGACGCTAACGCGCTGTGCACAAGGGCGCGATCGTCGCGTGCCGTGGCGCGTACGTCCTTGCTCCATCCATTCTCGTCATGCCCGCTGCACTGCCTATAATGACCGCTCGAGACAGCGCGCGATATCACGGAAGGATACTCTTGTCATGTGCATCTCCACAACCATTTCTCTCTCCAACTCACTCAGATAATGCGATCACCCACAAAGTACGACTACAACTACCCGCTTCCACCGCACAATAACCGGTTTCTCCCTCCCCGCATCGGTCTCCATGTGGACAACATATTGCAGCTGTCGGAGACACTCAGTAAAAAAATGCAGCGATAGAAAAAGTCAAAACTCGCTGCACAAACTCGTCTAGAGGAAACCTTAATGCTCCGCTAAATTTACGCATTTATCTTGACACGTTCAGATTATACATTGTGTGTTCGTCACTTTTTTCCATCAGGGTACTTGAACCGACGTTTTCTTGCAAAAATGTTAAAATAAATGAATTTTTGTTTTAAACTTGCTAAAAAAGAGCTCTATCGAATGGTAACGTAATATTAACATTCCCATTAAAAAACAATTTACAGAAACTTGTAACTCAAAAACAATTGAAAAAAAATTCAATTATTCACAAATGCAAACAGAAATTATATAAAAAAACTTTTGTATTGAATATTATTTCCTGAAACGAATTTTAACTAGAATAAATTGCCATTTCCATACTTTTAACAACCTTGCATAAATGAAAAATATGTAGTTGTTAATTATTGGGATAGACCTAAAGGGGACATCGAAAGAAAATTAATACCCAGATGATTTGACGGGAGAGTGACTTTTCAAAAGGCAACACTTTCACCATGGTGAGTATATTGTTGACTTCAGTCATATTTTAGAAGGCTACTGTCAAAATTTCGCCCAAATCTGTCAGATAGACAAGTTTTTTACTATCTATTTTACTACTATTTATTCCCATTGTTGCATTAACCAAAAATAACTTTTTTTACATACAAAAATTAGAATTTTGGTTGCGCTGTCAGTAGTATTGCATTAATAAATATTTAAATATTCTGATAAAAATTTTCTGAATGGGCAAACGCATTTTCAATTATGAATAAAAGCGAAATTAAAACTATTGAATTTTTAAGAAAAACACTTGTGTATCTAAGTATTAAATTTAATCACATATGGTTTACTTTTTCATTTATCATTAAGAGGTTTTATATAAAAGATACTTCACGTAACAATATTTTGGCAAAAATTCAAACCCTTTTTTCCGGAAATATTTCTTAAACAGGTTTGAAACATAGCGTTGCTATAACGCAACATTGGGACAAATGGTGTAAATGTAGTAATGGGTAATATTCCTACCTTAACATGCTATTTCACCACTTTTCAAATATAACAAATTTGACTTACACGATAACGCAGTTGGAAATTATCGAACATTCGTGGAAAAATGATGGTGACCATTATTTAGAAACATGTTAGACTCTATTGTGGTGAATGCTTGGAAACTGCAAAGACTTGTATATACAGAGAAACCTACTTCACAGCTGGAGTTCTCAATTTGTACCGAGCCTCATTTTGCTAACAAATGTAAAACACAATCTGTTCGAGGACGTGGTTCCACTCCACTGCCTTTCTACCATCCACTGCTTTTAGATAATGTGGGTTACATAATTGAAAGAAATCGTGAAAACTAGAGGAGACATTACAGACCTGCTTCTTCTCATGGAATTATTTGTAAGTGGTTTACTACTTTCAAAAGTGATCATCTGAAGTGGGGTCTTGATTTTCACTAATTTCTACAAGAATGATTAATGAAGTCCATGCCATTTTAAAGAGCGGCCGCCGAATAAAAGTGTATGAGATAGTTAATGCCGTAAACATCCCAACCGAGCGACTTCACGATATCTTGAATAAACATTTAAACATGAAAAAGCTAACTGCAAGATGAGTATAAGCGCTGCGCTTCCTCGCTCTTGAGCAAATGCGAACTTGCGTTAAAATTTCAAATGACAAATGTGTAGCTAAATTTCAAACGAAATTCAAGGGAATTTTTTCGTCGGTACGTCACTGTAAACAAAACACTAGACTCCAGAGGTTAAAATACAGTCAAAGCAATAGACTTTTTCTGACGAAGATGCTCCGAAGAAAGCAAAAAAACGGTTTTTTTCGGTCAATGAGATCACGCCTTATTGAGATTCCAAAAGCGTAATATTTATTAACTATTTGCAGATGGGAAGTGTAGTAACTGGTCAATATTATGATATAATACGTTTTGATACCGCACTGAATAAAAAAAAAACAGAT
This sequence comes from Melolontha melolontha, assembly GCA_935421215.2. Taxonomy (NCBI): domain Eukaryota; kingdom Metazoa; phylum Arthropoda; class Insecta; order Coleoptera; family Scarabaeidae; genus Melolontha; species Melolontha melolontha. The sequence goes on from OW285239.1 coordinate 90,606,404, forward strand.
TCACAGAGGTTATTTGGGAGAATACGAATTGCTACCTCATCCACCATATTTACCAAATCTGACACACACAGATCTGGTAAATATGTAATTTTTTCTTGTTCCAAAACTCGAAAAAAATGTATTGGTTCAAAAAGAAATTTGGTACAAATGATGAGGTGACTGACACAACAAATGCCTATTTTAACGGTGTGCGATAGGTTACTTTTTAGAAGGCCAAAAAATTGGAAAGTCGCTAGGCTTGAAAAACAAAATATATTTTATATGCTAAAATAAGGATTTCATTGAAAAGTCACTTTGTATATCGCCACTATTGATTAATACACGGACAGAATATAAAGCATCTTATATAAACGTAAAAATATAGTCATTAAATGGGGACACTGATAGAATAGGTAGAACTGGCAGAATCTAGATTTTAGATTTACATCTTGGCCCTAGTAACAACAAGTATACGAGCACAAACCTGGACACCATCGCAGCAATAGATCATTGGCTATTACAAGGACTAGTATTCTGTAGCTACTACTGTTGAAGTAGAAACTACAAAAATATTACAAGGAAATAAGAACAAGATATCCATATAAATCCATCCAATTAAATAATAAAGAAAATAACCGTAGAAAAAAATTAAGTAGCACAGGGCCAATGAAAATAGAAACCCAAAATTTTGAATGGTGTTTAAACGAAGCTGATCAATATTTTCCCTGCGCCATTTGAATATCACTTTGATAGATAACTTACTATGTAACTTACTTTCATGAATACAACTTACTATCATCAATATAATTGAGTAAATACTTACCATACCAGGACCGTCGTAGTTTCTTATTCTATCAAATATTTTTTCAAATATTGAAGTGTCATTCACCAAGAAATAAGAATTAAACGTAATATGGTAGCCATATTCCTGATAAATATCCTCCAGATGAGCAGTTAAAGTAATACCGTGATGATTTAAATATGATGCTAACGTAGCCAAATGAACTCCTGCTTGAATACCGTCTTTATCCAAAACAGCGGTATTCCACATGAAACCTATAGCCTCTTCGAAAGCAAATATGACTTTCTTCTTATTTTGTATGAGGTCATGGGCTTTATTACCTAAAATTTAAGATAACTATTACCACGTACATTATAAGCAAACAAAATTAACAAGTTACCCATCCATTTAAAACCAGTGAGTGTTTCTATAAATTTAAAACCTTCTATTTTTGACATGGTCCGTAAAATTTTTGAACTTACTGTGCTAGACAACATAAAAACTTCGGTTTTGCTATCATAAGTAGGCAATGCATGATAACTATGTAAAGCCCACCAACCTAAAAGCGCTCCTAATTCATTACCATTAAATATCCTCCAATTACCAGTACTGAAAACCGAAAATACTGAATATGTATAACTCAAAATTTATGGTAAAAATGTCGGTCAATTTGGTAACTCAGGAAGGAGTGAATGATGGAATGGACTAAACTATATGTATCAAATCTTCATTATCGTTAAATCACGAAAATATAACATCGGCCATAAAATATATATAAAATTATCGCAACAACTTAACCGGTATGGTCTTAGTTGTTGAATTCATAGCATACGCCGCAATAATCCTTCCTTTATTTGATCATCAAATTATTTTTTCACTTAATACTACATTTTACTTAAATACATCGTGGACAAAAAATTCCGGACACTGAAGTAAAGTCTGTTATTATAATTAAAATTACTTTTTTGTTTTTTTACAAGACATGAAATCTCAAATAAGGTATATAAGCCCTTATCACAATTACTAATCGTATCCTAAATACGTATTTCGACAACTAAGTTGTCATCATCAGTAGGTAAAACCACTAATCAAAATGTCGCACATGGGGCACAGTAAAGCTAGCACATCTGATCATGCAACAACCTTACACGGCGTCCACGTATACACTGACTTAAAAATAAAAATATATCAACTTAAAATTACGACAAAATTACCTCTCTTAAGAGAACGGCAACCACATGTGTTTATTCTCGCTCTGCGCGACTTGAACCTTTCTACCTCTTTTCTAAGAATGAAAAGAGACAACTATAAGGAATCGGACCCATATCTACATTAATGGTGTTTCCTTTATTTTTAACGATATTATTACTTTCATATGCGTCAAGATATCGAGGATTATTAATGGTTTTAACAAGTTTTAACCCTTTAATCGACATATTGTGTTAGATTTTTCTGGTCTACTGAATAATATGTGATGTGTGTTCTTTAAACCGGGTTATTATTGATCGTTTCGTTTGACCTATATATTTCAAATTACAATCATCGCAATTAATTTCGTATATACCTGATTTCAAATTCAAATTAACTTTATCTTTGGTATTCCTTAGGAGACTTTTGATGGTATTTATCTAAAAATGGTGTCCTATCATTGCTTTCCTCTTCCACCGTAAATTTAATATCGAAAATTTCAAATTTAACTGATTAACGAACAGGTCTAATTCGCATTTCCGTGAATCAAAAATCGCGAGAATGTCATCTACGTACCTGATCCAGACTCTTGGGAAATATTTAACGTTATTTTTAAATTCTACTTCAAATTGACTCATGAATAAATTAGCTATGAAAGGAGATAGGCCGTTACCCATTATTGTGCCTTGTTTCTGTTCATAAATTTTTTCTCCTACTTGGAAACAATTTTGCGTCATTTTGCGTTTGCGAGAGTTGTCAATCTCATGTATTTTTTAATTTTTGAAGGTTCAATGTTATTCTTATGGAGCAAGTCTTCTAAATATTTCATAGTCTCTGGAATAGGTACCGAAGGGAATAATGACGTTACATCGATGATGACATAGATGATATTCTGGCGATTTTTGATACACGGAAATGCGAATTAGACATGTTCGTTAATCAGTTAAATTTGAAATTTCCGTCTATTAAATTTACGGTGGAAAAGGAAAACAATGATAGGATACCATTTTTAGATACATTAGTTATTAGAAATAAACATAAAATAGAAATCGATATTTTCTGGAAAGAAACCAACGTTAATAGATTCGTCATCGCGGATTCAAATAATAGTTTTCAACATAAGACAGCTTCTTTTAATTTATTAGTTAATCGGTTACAAAATTTTCCGTTAACAAAAGAGAGATATGAAATAGAACTAGATTTCATTAAAAACATCGCGAAGTATAATGGCTTTGACATAGAAATAATCAATAAATTAATTAGAAAAACGAAATTAAAAAAAACAATCCCCGAATCCACAAGTTTGGTATTTCAAAGTAACCAGGACAAAAAGTACATGTGTTTACCATACCATCCTATCATGAAAAACATTAATAGAGTTGTTAAAGAACGAGGTCTCCAAGTTGCCTTTCGGTCCGAAAATACCAAAGTTAAAAGTTTCCTAGGGAACACCAAAGATAAAGTTAATTTGAATTTGAAATCAGGTATATACGAGATTAATTGCGATGATTGTAATTTGAAATATATAGGCCAAACGAAATGATCAATAATAACCAGGTTTAAAGAACACATATCAAATATTAAATTCAATAGACTAGAAAAATCTAACACAATATGTCGATTAAAGGGTTAAAACTGTTAAAACCATTAATAATCCTCGAGATCTTGACGCATATGAAAGTAATAATATCGTTAAAAATAAAGGAAACACCATTAATGTAGATAAGAGTCCGATTCCTTATAGTTATTCCCAGGAGTACGAGTACCGTCCAAGACGCAATACAGCAACATTGTCAAACTAGGGAATACACAAGAAGGCCAGAATCAGGCAGACCTTGCACCACAAACCGGCGAGAGGACCGTTTTATGGCGTTATCTACACTATGCGATCGTGGTTTACAATCAACAATTGTGTCTCACCAAGTCGAAAACGTTTACAGTACTACAGTTTCTGCACGAACCGTTCGCCGAAGATTGATGCCAAGGAAACCTGCTGCTTGTCCACTTTTGCTTCCAGCTCATCGTGTTTAGCGACTAAGTTTGCAGTGAACATAGCTCCGTATTGTTCACGGATGAGTCCCGTTTTTGTCTGCGTTCACCAGATGGACGAGAACATGTGTGGAGAAAGCCTGGTGAACGATTTCCAGCGTGTGGTATATTTCCAAGAATGGCATTTGGGGGAGGCGATATAGTGGTTTGGGCTGGCATTTCACTGTATGCGAAAACTAAGCTTGTTCTCATTGAAAATGGTACTATGATGGCTGTTAGGTACATCAACGAGTGTTTGGCTGATTACGTCGTACCATTTGCTTCATTCGTAGGTGAGAACTTTACTCTAATGCACGATAACGTGCGACCTCACACCGCGCGGGTGGATGCGGTTAACTTACGCCGTTTGCAATGGTCAGCTCGAAGTCCGGACTTGAATCCTATCGAGAATCTTTAGGATTCCTTAGGGAGATGTTCGGCACCGACAACTCGTACCGGTAATTATTCGGGATCTTTGAATTGCTCTTCGTGAGGAATGAGAAAACATTACACAAGAGGTCACTAACTGCATTCAAAGTTAACCACGCCGTATGGCATAGAGTTGGTGGCGCTTAAATTGTGTGAAAACGTAGATGTAAAATCTAGCCGGTAAGACCAATGACTTTGTTAATTTTGCACAATTTACTGTTTCGTGACTTTTTCTTATTGAATAAAATGTTAAGTACCTTCTTTTATTTCTCATTCTTACTTTATAGATAATGTTTCATGTCTTGTTAAAAAAAAAGGAAAAATTAATATTTCTTATACTAACAGACATTTACTTTAGTGTCCGGAATTTTTTGTCCACGATATAATACTTTAAGACTGCAAATTTTAAAATATGGACCATTGTCATCTGATATTGAAGATTCCTTAAGAAGCAAATACTTGAATAAACATACACGATTATGGGATATTTGGTTATTTTTTTTTTATTTCGAAATCGATTCATAAAAACTAGCAATTGTTAATTTTAAATTTTTTGCTAAGTTGGGTAAATCACTAAGAGAAAATTTAGATTTTTTAATGGAGATTTTAGCTCTCGATGAGAGCTGAATCGTCAAAATGCGTTAATGAAAAACTCATCAAACATTATGATAATGAAATCATTTTTAAAAACGGAGGTTTAAACATATGAATGATCGTAGCACGGTCAACTTAATTAACATAACCTGTTAAGAAAACTTTACATGGTTAATTAAGTATACTCTGTGAGATTAAGCAGCAAATTTGATGCAAAATGGAGATATTGATATATACAACTTTTAACATAAATTTAACAGATATAATATGCGTCCTTTTATTTTAGGTAAATTTAAGCATTTGACGTAAGCGTTCATTAAAAGGCAATAATGATGACATACTTTAGAAAAACGAAAAAGTAAATTTAGTTATCCTATGTTGCATTGAAAGGTTGCTAAAGTGCGATGTAGGTCTATCATTCCTGTCAATTAGTTAGTTTACTTTTCATACCTGTCAAATTTGCCCTCCTATTTCTTATTAATTTATTTCATACTTTTACAGCTTGAGCTACATTTTCTAATCATTTACTTTGAGAGCTTTTGTTATTATTTTTTATATGTTATATATTATACAGGGTGTCCAGAAACTCTCCTGACAAACGAAGACCGGAGTTTCCTCAGATAATTTTAAGACAATTAAACCCAAATTCACCTAGTCCGAAAATGCTTCCTAAGGGAGCTAGAGTTCTTTGAAGATAGCGCCTTGTATTTATTTTTGTTTAAATTCCTCCAGAACGCTTCTATTTAGAAAAACAAAAACTCGTATGCTTATTTATCCTCCAGAGATGAATCGATTCCATCAATTGCGAATTTCTAGTACCGGTCATAGGCGTCCGTTTTGGGTAGGTCAACGGTTATTTTAAGGCATAACTTTTTTGTCTTTAACTTTTAAGCATTTGTGACACCAGATTATTAAATTTTCAGGTATTCCAGTACTAAAAGGTACTCTTACTTTAAGTCGGTAGGATACACCGTTTTCTAGAAAAATCGATTTGTAAATTTTTCGTTTTTTCTTCATTAAAGTTCAATTTTTTATTTTTTGCAATAGTTAGCTCTGAACTGCCAACAGAAGTAAAAACCTACGTTTTTCATTGTCAAATTGTTGTCAGTTCGCGAAGTTTATCTTTTCATTTTTTACTTTGTGTTATTCAAACACGATTTCAATTTAAAAAAAAATGGTTTTTAGTAATGAGGAATACGCCGGTATGCATTTAGTTTATGGCGAAATGAGGTGTAACGCTCGAGCGGCGCAACGTAGATACGCTGAAAAATTTCCCAATCGTCAGCATCCCACTCACTCAACATTTACAGCTCTTCATCAACGATTAAGAGAAACAGGTTCAGTGGTCCCAAAAAATAATGAAACAGGGAGACATAATGATGTAACAGCAGAACATGAAGATGTTATTTTAATGGAAGTTGAGGAAAATCCAGAAATTAGCGTTCGAAGACTATCTGCCATGTACCCCACAATTTAAAAATCTTCCGTAGGAAATATCTTACACAAAGAAAATTTATATCCTTTTCATTTTACAAAGGTGCAAGCACTGCTAGAAGGAGATTTTCCTGCTCGCGTAGAATTCGCTAGATGGTTACAAAATCAGAAAAATCAAGATGAAGATTTCTTCAGGAACATTTTGTTTGGTGACGAAGCTACATTCTCAAAAAATGGAATTTTTAATGTACATAAAGCACATTATTATTCGTACGTTGGTGACAATCCCCACGTTGTTCAAGAATTTAAGCATCAGCATAGGTTTAGCATAAACGTCTGGATAGGAGTAGTTGACGATTATCTACTTGGACCTGTGGAATTACCTGCTCGTTTAAATGGTGCTGATTACTTACATTTCCTGCAAAATATTTTACCTGATTTGTCAGATGAGGTGCGTTTAAATATTCGGCAAAACTTATGGTTTCTACACGACGGCTGTCCGGCCCACTTTAGCAGGAATGTACGAGACTTTCTAGATAATAACTACGAATACCATTGGATTGGAAGAGGCGGTCCAGTTGCTTGGCCAGTAAGGTCGCCGGATTTGAATCCTTGCGATTATTGTGTTTGGGGATACATAAAAGCATTTGTTTATTCCGTTCCGATACAAAATCGCGCACAACTCTGGCTAAAGATACAACATGCTTGCAACGAATTTAGAAATAACTTTGGAATTTTTGCAAGAATTCGGCGTTCTCTAAGCAAAATGGTAAACTTATGCATAGAGACTAATGGTCATCACATCGAGCAACTTTTGTAACAATCTACCTTTGATACTTGTTCTTTTTTTGTTAGTTTCGTTCCATTGTAATAAATAATTTGTTTTTAATTTATTAAATTAATTTTCATCCATACCTTGATAGTCCAAGCCAACTTAGTCGCTAAAAATAAGTAGGTACATAATAAATTGAACTTTAATGAAGAAAAAACGAAAAATTTACAAATCGATTTTTCTAGAAAACGGTGTATCCTACCGACTTAAAGTAAGAGTACATTTTAGTACTGGAATACCTGAAAATTTAATAATCTAGTGTCACAAATGCTTAAAAGTTAAAGACAAAAAAGTTATGCCTTAAAATAATCGTTGACCTACCCAAAACGGACGCCTATGACCGGTACTAGAAATTCGCAATTGATGGAATCGATTCATCTCTGGAGGATAAATAAGCATACCAGTTTTTGTTTTTCTAAATAGAAGCGTTCTGGAGGAATTTAAAAAAAAATAAATACATACAAGGCGCCATCTTCAAAGAACTCTAGGAAGCATTTTCGGACTAGGTGAATTTGGGTTTAATTGTCTTAAAATAATCAGAGGAATCTCCGGTCTTCGTTTGTCAGGAGAGTTTCTGGACACCCTGTATATGTTTTTAGATTGGTGATATTTATATAATATGCCAAAAGCTTTTTGCAAACAAAGCAAGATGCCAATTACATCCCTAATATTATTTTACACAAGAACGAAATAATAAAAGCCCATTGTTATCCATATATGCTATAAATTAGGTAATTAAGTCTATTTTGTTATGTTTTCAAATTACGAATTTCATTTTAAATATTCTAGCGTGTTGCTCAAGCTCTTTCTGTTAGTATTGCAACTGTAAGTAAAATCAATACAGCTGCTAAGTCTAAGGGGCAGATTTCTACTCCTAAGAAAGTTAAATGAAGAAAGGAACCTGTAACTGAAATTTCAGGAACAACACAATTTGACATGCGTTATACGATTTATGCTATGTATCAGAATAAAGAGCAGATTATTTTAAGTTCCATTCGCCAATTATTAAAACATAAGAATATCTGTACTGGTAGCTCATTTTGTCTTCACATGATTTTACAAAGAATTGGTTTTTGCTGGCGGAAAGACGATCCAAGAATAGGACTTATGGAATTACCTAATGATATTTTTAGATTTACTTATTTGAAATCCTATGTAAAATATATGAGATCAGATATTTGGCAGTTTGTATATTTAGATGAAACATGGATATTCCAAAATGGAACAGTATCTAGATTATGGCAATATGGCACTAAAAATAGTGTTCATAATATAAAATCAGAGGGCTCACGTTATATTATACAACATGCAGGCTGTAGAAGTGGTTTCATTTCAGAAGTTTGGAAAATATTTAATTCTAAAACAGAAGATTTTCATGGGGAAATGAATGAAAATAGTTTTTTACTATGGTTTCAAACAAAATTTATACAAAGTTTTAAGGAACCTTGTATAAATCTAATGGACAATGCAAGTTATCACTCGTCTTTGGAATATAAATTTCCAAATAATTCTTGAAGTAAGGGACAAATCAAAGAGTGGTTAACAAAACAAAATATTCCTTTTCAAGAAGATAGTTATAAGGAGTTGTAGAACTGGTGATGGTATTGCGGCTGCCACCTAACCATTGTATTTTCAATCCGATAGAAAATATTTAGGGTACAACAAAAACTTATTATAACAAACATATTCGTATCAATATGTTTGGGATGTTTTATGAATGGGGCACTAAAAAATGCATTGCGATGTGGAAAGAAGCATTAAGTACCATTACACCTGCAATATGGTCACGTACAATAACCCACACTGAAAGGCTTATCCAACAGTGGTGGGAAAGAGAAGTAGGTTTCGATCAAGACGACATTCCAGAAGTAATTATTTCTTTAGAAGAGGACAGTGGCGAAAATGAATGTTATGCTACAGATATTGAACAACTTTTTTAGTTACTGTATATTAATTATATCTTATATTTCATAATTTTACTGACACATATTTTTTTTTGGAAATGTTAGTATATTTGATAATAGCTTGGATCACTATATTATTTTCTTGATAATTATGTTAAGCAAGAAGGACCTAATTTTATAAAATTCTGATTATAAGAATTTTAACTGACTGATATATAGGCAATACAGTTAACACATATGTTAAAGATAAAAGAAATGGCAACGTTGTCTAATGCATCAACTCCTTAATCTCAAGCTCTATATTGTGATGACTCATCTAACGATGCGTCGCGCGTCATACCTCTGGAGCTTTCTCGATGCATGTAGAACGCTCGAGAAGAAAATTTCACTTTCATATATAAGCCGTAGAGGAAGGGATGGGGATTCTTCGGTACCAGAGCATCGGTGAGTGAACATAAATATAAATACATAAATTTAAATATCGTGATGGCTAATAGAATGAAACCGACGGAATTAAAAGTGACTGATTTAAAACAAGAATTAGAGGAGAGGGATGAGGATGCAACCGGCAAAAAGACAATCCTCCAGCAACGACTTCGAGATGCGTTAGCCAAAGAAGGCGAGAGTTCAGATAATTATGTCTTTCAAGTTCCAGGCGGAGAAGCTGACGTGAATTTGCTGTTGATGAAAATGGAACAACGGCTAATAGAGAATGCGCAAATTCAAATGCAACAAATGGAGCAGAAGAATCTGGACAGTGTGAAAAGTTTGGAACAACGATTAATAGACAATTCGCAAACTTTGGAATAGCGTCTAATAGATTCACAAGCACAGATGGAAGAAAGAAACCTAGAAACTTCTAGAATTCTCGAAAAAAATCTAGAAAAGAAATTTCTGGAAAATTCTAGAACTCTCGAGAAAAGTGTGGAACAAATGGAGCAAACTATGGAAATGATGAAAAAGCAGAATTTCGAAAATTCAAGAGCTTTGGAGAAAGTTCTAGAACAGCGACTAGCGGAAAACTCAGAAGCTTTAAAGGAAGAGGTTTTTCATAGCCGTAGAGGAGAAAATTGGAGAACATTCTAAACTTTTAGAAGCAATAATGATTCAGATGAAATTACCCGTTACCATGAGTCATTCTGATCCCAAGCATGTCAACGAAGAAGTTATACCACGGCCCATCGAAATAAAAGAAGAACTTGTGGCTATTTCAAAGACCAGAATCAAGCCGCCAACCTTTGATGGAAAGACGTCATGGGCAACTTACCTGACGCAATTCGAAGCGGCCGCAGAAGCAAACGCATGGTCTTCTGTCGAGAAGGCGACTGCTTTAATCATAGCATTGAGGGGTGATGCTAGTGATATTTTGCAGACATTGCCTCCTGAGGAACGTAAAGATTATTCTCAACTCATTAAACGCTTAGAGATGAGATATGGCCATGCGTATTTGGAGCAAGTATACCATACCCAACTGAAGAATCGATCACAGAAGAAAGGCGAGAATCTTCAAGAATTTGAGGCAGATATAGCTCGTCTAGTTCGACTTGCATATCCGATGGCGCCAGATAATTTCATGGAAGACCTAGCTGTCCAGACGTTCATAGATGGTCTCCGGGATAATGATACGCAGCAAGCATTAAGGTTGGCACGACCGAAAACCTTGATCGATGCTTTGGCGCACGCGCTTGAGTTTGAGACTGCAAAACAAGCCTCTCGGAACCATGCTCATGTCTACACTGTTGACAAACAGGAAAATGAGGAGTTCATGGAGCAGGTGGTTAGTAGAGTTCTAAACCAGATCAAATCAAATAAAAGAGTACTGCGATGATGGAATTGTGGAGAGATTGGTCACGTTCGGAGTAAAGGTGGCCAAGAAAGCATCGTCTGAGCAGCAGGTCAATGAGCGGGGGCAATCATCGATCCAGCATCAGGAAGCCCCAAGGACGCCTGGCCAAGTCGCATCCTTGCAACATCAAACCAACGGCCTGTATGTGGACGCTGTTATGGAAAGAAGGACCTATGCTTGCTTGCTAGATACTGGATCGACAAAAACCATCGTACGACCCGATTTAATTCCCAGAAATATAACGTTATTTTCTAACAAATGGAGACTTAGGACAGCAACAGGAGAAGCAGCTTCTGTGGCAGGTGAAGTAGATGTCAACTTTATCATAGAACCAACATCAATCCGACATCGTGTTCTCGTAGCCGACATAGAAGAAGAAATAATCTTGGGATTAGACATCATGAACACCTACGGCTTCCAGTTAAACATGAAAGAAGGCACTTTAAATAAAAATAAATAATGAGGAATTGTTTCTTCATGTGAAAAATTGTGGGAATGTACAAGTAATTACGGCAGAGAATGTTGTTCTGGATGCAAGAAGTGAGACATTTTTGACGGCGTGTATGGAAGGTGATTATTTGGACGGAAATGTTACAATGTTGGAACCAAAGACCGATGCTGACGAGGTAGGCCGAGGAATAGTAGTTGCCAAAATGCTGGTTACGACTCAGAAGACTGTGCCGGTAAGGGTGATGAATGTGAACTATTACCTTATTTCATTGAAGAAGAGTACTATTCTGGGGTGGTGTTCGCCAGTGTCGGCCGTCGTTCATCGTGTAGAGGCGAAGAAGAATGAATTCGTGCAGGTCCCTGAGAAATTGTCCAAAATAATCGACTGCCCCTGTCAAGGATTGAGCAAAAAGGAACAAAGCCAACTTGAAGAGCGGTTATTTGTAAGTGGGAATGGATCCCAATGACAAAGAGAAGACTGCCTTCAGTTTAGGTACAGGACTCTGGCAATTTACAGTCATGCCATTTGGACTGTGTAACGCCCCAGCTACTTTTGAGCGACTCTTGGACACTGTACTGAGGGGACTGTCTTGGAATACCTGCCTGGTATATCTCTATGATGTGATTGTGGCAGGGAAGACCTTTGAAGATTACATGAAAAATTTGGAAGTATTCCAGAAAGTTACGAGATGCCAACCTGAGATTAAGTCCAAAGATGTGTCACCTTTTCCGCAAGGAGGTAAATTACTTTGGACATATGGTTTCCGGGAAAGGAGTTGCTGTGGATCCAGAAAAAGGAAAAGTTGTGAAAAAATGGCCTGTACCCAAAGACAAACATCAGCTATGAAGCTTTCTGGGATTATGCACGTATCATCGACGCTACGTTCCTGGATTCTCTAACATTGCAAAACCACTTACTAGCATAACAGAAATTCGAGCATTCATTTGGAACAACGAATGCCAAGCGTCCTTTGATTTGTTAAAAGGTACGTTGATCAGTGCACCTGTTTTAAACTATCTACTGCCATCTGGGAGGTTTGTTCTGGATACAGATGCCAGTAACGTCGGGATTGGTGGTGTGCTCTCCCAAATCCAAGATGGACAAGAAAAGGTCATTGGGTACTTCAGCAAGACCCTGTCCAAACCGGAGAGGAACTACTGCGTAACTAGGAGAGAACTATTGGCAGTAGTTAAGACCATTGAGCATTTTTACAAGTACCTGTATGGGCAGAAGCTCCTGATCCGCACTGATCATGCCGCCTTAAAGTGGCTCTTACAATTTAAGAATCCCGAGAGCCAAGTAGCTAGATGGATTGAGAGGCTACAGGATATGAATAAAATCACGAAAATTATAAATGTACATAATTGAACAGATATTTATCCTTTATGTAGAGCAAAAAGATAAACCATGAATTGCAAGCAGCCCAAATGAAAAAAAAATCGCACGATAATGTATATATTGAAAAATTATTGAAGAACCCAACAATGAGTTAATATTATTGCTTTTAGATGCTAAACATGCTCGGCGAATGGCCGAAAAGTATTTATTATTCCTCAAAATTTCAGTCAATGGATGAAAAGAACCTAAAACAATAAACGTTTAAAGGTTTCTATAGAACATGAATAACAGCAATGTTGGCACTAAGAGATGATAGCATTGTTCATCTTCAACTACTAAATTTCATATGTTGAAATTGATTAAAAAACAATTTTTGAATGGTTGTAGAGCATCCATGGGTAATCGCCATGAATGCTCTACATACTATACCTATTATAATTTAACATACTTCGGATCCTTCTCTGCAGCCGCCATTCTATCAGCATCTGGATCATTCGCAATAATAAGAGTGCTTTGGTTTTCATCAGCTGTTCGTATAGCCAAATCCAAAGCATCTTTACCTTCTTCCGGATTCGGAAACCTGGAAACGTGTGGAATAATAAACATTTTTACGTAAATATAATATAATCATTTACTTCACTGTCGGAAAATTAGGATCCACATGTTTTTGGTCTTCAACAGGAATAACCTTCAAATTAGCTACTTCCATAGCTCTAGAAAAATAAATATACCCTACGCCATGCAAGTTCGTATAAGTAAATTTCAAGTTTGCTTTCTCATTAATATCTTTATGCTCTTGAGCTATATCCCCTTTAATCATTTCTAGATATGCTTTTAACACTTCAGGTAAAGGATTCGTCCTTTTATCACTTTTTAAAAGAATACTCGTATCCCAAGAAGACTCTAGTGGTTCTAAACTTTGTAAAATGTGAGCTTCGATGTATACATCAGCGGGGCTGATAATTTGAGCTCCATTAGGACCGAATACCTAAGTCAAATGAAACGAAAATATTATTTCAAAAATAATAAATAGTTATTATAATTGATTAAAATTATTCACCTTGTAACCATTATATTCTTTAGGATTGTGAGATGCGGTTATCATAACACCAGCAGCACATTTATATTTACCAACTGTAAAGGGTACAAATGGAGTAGGTACTACATTGTTAAACAATCTAACTTGGTAGCCCTTCTGCACAAAAATGGTAGCTGTTAATTCTGCAAACCTGTAACATAATGTATCATTAGTTTAAGAGCAGTAGACACATGTATAGGACAAGAAAAGGAAAATATTATGGAAAGCAATTTCCCACTATAAAAAATATACGGGCGAAGCTACTGTTTTAACAGTATCCAGGTATAACTTATGCACTGTCATCTACATATAAAATAGAAAAATTTAATTTAGTTTGGTTTATTTTTTTCCTAAAATTGTAGCAGAAATTGTAAAAAACGTAGTAGCAGTCTAAAGGTGTTCCTTGCAATAGAAGACGGATCGCCGGCTAAAATGGAAGCAATGCCAAGAACGCGGTTTCAGTCTGGATACCCAAAAGCAATCATGGACGACGACCGCGGAAGCCTACAATCCAGTTTAATAAAACTAGTTCTTTAATCTATATTTAAATGAAGTTTCATTATGTAACTTCTTCTTCAATTAATTAACTAATTTCAAAAGTCCCATCGTTACTTATTATAGTGTCATGAGTGTTGGAGTACTGGATTAAAAATTAAGTATGACAGTTTTGGAGTTTCCCATGGTATTAACTATTGGTATAGTACGAGGGTAGCAGCGATTATTTCTGCAAACTAATATTTCAATTGAATTAAAAGAATCAAACATGCTATAAAACAATTGTTTATTGTTTTCTATTTTGACAGTTCGAATTTAGTTTTGATAACTGCAATAGTTATTTTGCAAGATAATTTCAAACCGAGTGGTCTGCAGATACTGCAGAGTTATGATTTACTATGATTTTAAAAGTTCTTTAACTTCAAAGCAAAGTGTTTCAAGACTTCGTGCTGCATTTGGCGATGAAGCTCCTTCTCAGAGGAGTGTTTACAACTGGTATAACGAATTTAAACTTCAAAGGGTTTCACTTAGTGACCATTTTCGTTACTGAAACAAATGTTGACGCCGTACAAAGAATGGTTCAAGACGACAATCGAGTCACGTATAGGATTATTAGGAGCACCTTGGGTACTGGCATGACTGCAATAAACAAGATTTTACATAATAATTTGGGTGTGAAGAAAGTCTGTTTTCCTTGGATACCTCATAATTTAACACAGAAACTAAAACAATACCGAGTGGAATGATGTAAAAAAACGCTTTAGAAATATCATGGAGGTAGGTCTAAAGCAGTTTACAACATCATTACTGGTGATGAATGCTGGATATATGCATTTGAACCGGAATCAAAACGGCAGTCGGCTCAATGGGTGTTTCCAACGGAACTTAATCCAGTCAAAGTGAAAAAATCTTGAAGTGTTGGAAAGAAAATGGTAGCCAGCTTCTTCTCAAAATCAGAACCTATCACAACAGTTGTCACGACAATGCTTCAAGTCACACTGCTCGTCAAACAAACGAATTTCTGAAAGCTTCCGGATTAAAATTACTAGATCATCCGCCATATAGTTCGGACCTGGCACCTTCAGGTTTCTTTCTATTTCTAAGACTAAAGGATAAAATGCGTGGTGTACGATTTGCAAGCCCAGAAGATGCAGTGGAGAGCTTCAAAAACCTTATATCTGAAGTGATTCAAGAAGAGTGGAATTTATGCTATAATAAGTGGTTTTATCGAATGTCTAAATGCACTGAGTTTAAGGGCGTTCAGAAATAAATTTTTACCAGTGATACCAGTTTAGCTTCATTAGGAGAAGAAATACTGTTGATTTTATTAATTAATTCATATGAATTTTTTATACTATGCTGTGGCTTGAAGAAGGTGCGGTAACATAAAAAGCAACTGGTCTGATGAGATAATTTTGTTTATATAATTTAACCCTAGGATGCATATCGGGTACAATATCTAATTTTACATAAACCGAGCAACATGTGACGACACAAATCTATTGAAATAAAAAAAAAAACTACATTTAAGAGATCATTTTGCAAAAACAAACATTATATAATAATTTTTTATGGATTAGAATTACAAATGGTGCATATTCTTACTATGCGTTAGGTAATTATACAGACTGATCCAAATTAAGTGTTCACCATTGGCTATGGCTATTTACTATCATCGCCTGACATAACACCTCTAGACTTTTATTTTTGGGGATAGGTATAAAGCGAGATACAACACCGAAAATAAACTTCAAGACGCTATCCACAATATTATTGATTCTACCAAAAGGTACTCCGCCAATGGAACACTTTTTTTTACGAGTGATCCATTGGCAATTGTCAGAGTCAGACCAGAATTATGCTAAAGTTTGTACTATTTCAAATCCTGGATTACGATTTATTTAACATTTTGATAACCGTAAGTACATCGACTACCACATAATTGATTCTGTTTATGAAGATGATTAAAAACGAATTCGCCGACATTGCTGTCAATAAGAGTAATTATATTTTGTAATAACACAAACTATTGTCTCCTAAAATAGTTTGCTCTCCCAACTCGTCCTGTACGTAAGAGTTGAATCATATATTCTGTAAGAAAATATTTTTTTTTTGCAAAAAAGTTAAAATAAGTATTAAAATCATTAAACATCGATTGGTTACTAAAGAAAAAGTCTCCATACAGTATATTTGAATGGAAAATATATATTTAATCACTAGACCTCTGACACTTCAATATGTATCTTTTAATTAAAAATAACTCTAGGTTTATTAATGGTGGACTGTAATCAATAAAGTAATATTTTGCAAAACAAAATAAATAAAAACATATTGTACAACATCGTTATCTGATTGATGGGATAAAAAATAGCAAGTTAATAGCAAATGATTCTTTAAAAACTAGTGTAAAATTAAGCAATATTATTGAAAGAAAACGAAAAAATAATAAATGACTTGACAAAGGGAAGGTGAGAAGTTGTGGATATCCATTTTTACAAGGTGATAATTAGTTCTCCTAAATATATCGAGAGTAAAGTCGGATATTTTCAACAAGAAATGCTTTAAATATGCACATAAATATGTCACGTTCTTCCTAAAAGTATGTCAAATATATGCTTCATTTTTACCACTATGCATTTTTATACACTTTATTTTTTATATATTTCGCTTACTGGAAATCAAGAAAAAAGTAGTAAAACAACAAAAAGTAGTCTAAATTACATTTATACATAAAAATAATTATTATTACATAATATATCTATAAGAATATTATTGCATAATAATATGGCAAAAGATTACAATTAATAGCTATCTACATATAATTCTATGGATGTTACTTAATAACATAATATGTTATTATGTTATTAAGGATCATCCAAAGAATTTAATAATTTTAATAATATTACTTTATTGATTACAGTCCACCATTAATAAACCTAGAATTACTTTTAATTAAAAGAGATATATCGAAGTATCAAACGTCTAGTTACTTACCATGCTTACGTTGTTTTTGAAACAAATAAAGAAGATGTAACTAAACGATTTATCGATGGTTTCAACTCCTTTGGATTTTCTCGCTTATTTTGACGTGACGTACCAAAAACAAAAGTAATTTTTTTTCCCAAAAGGTACTCTGCCAAAGGAACATTCTGTTTTACAAGTGGTCCATTGGCAATTGTCAGATTGAGACCAGAATTATGAATACTAAGTACTAAAGTTTGTATTAGTTTAAATCCTGGATTACGTTTTATTTAACAACATTTTGATAACCGTAAGTACATCACTGCCACGTAATTGATTTAGTTTATGAAGATGACGAATTCGTCGACATTACTGTGAGTAAGAGTAATCATATTTTATATTAACAGAAACTATTATCTCCTAAAATATTTTACTCTCCCAACTCATCCTGTATGAAGTGTTGAATTATACAGTATAACAACTTGAACTACGAAAGCCTATTGATAGGAGAGGGTGGTGGGAGGTAAAATTAAATGTATTCATTTAGCTTATTTAGCTACTTATAATATGTTTTTTAATATAAACGTGTAGAGTTTGTTAAATTAAGTTTATATTATGGGAAAACTGAAATTGTATTGCATACTAATTGCAACTAAAGAACCGTCAAATAAAAAATAAGTCCAACAAAATAAAATTTATTATCATAATACAACTTTAATAAACAATACTTTTAATTAATTACGTGTTCGAATCGTGCACCTTGAATTTCTAAACAATACGCTACCCGATCATAAAAACCACGTCTACCTTTTGCCAGCATATCGGGCGTAATCGATGCTAAGAAATTTCTTATTTTTTGACGTAGTTCATATAAATTATTTGACCGTTGATGTTCGAAACCGTAAATTTTTGACTTTAGATACCCCCACAAGAAAAAAATCATTAGGGGACAAATCTGGTGATCTGGCCGACCATTTAATTGTACCGCCTAGAGAAATAATTCTATTTCCAAAGGTATTTCTTAAGAATTGACGCACAATTGCACTGTTATGTGCAGGACATCCGTCTTGCTGATACCAAATACTTCCTATTTCAATATTGGGTATGTTCTGGATAAAAGGAATAATGTCATATTGCAGCAATTGTAAATATTTTTGTGAATTTAACACGCCGTTTATAAAAAATGGACCAATTATATTGTCCCCTAACATTCCAATCCAAACATTCAATTTCTGTGGGTATTGTGTATGAGCTGTATATGATTTATGTTTATTGTCTTTTGACCAATACCTTATTAACACAGGATTATGTCGACCGTGTAAAATAAATGAAGATTCCTCAGTAAAGAGAATATTAGAAATAAAATTTTCACCAACACCACATTTCTCAATTATATCCAAACAGAACTGAACTCGGTTATAATGATCTCCAGGAAATATTTCATTTACTTTTTGTACATGATACGAACGGTATTTATTCTTCTTTAATACTTTTCTAACAGTTTCACGGGAGACATCGACACTTTCACTAATTTGGCCTAACGTTTGGTATTCATTTTCTTCAACAGTAGCGCATATCATGATATCCCGATCCGCATTATCATGTGCGGGCTTTTTATGTAAAGAGGGAGGGACACATTCGTATTTTTCAAAATTTTCCTTAATTCGATGAATTGTATTTAAACATGGAACAGGACGATTAATGAAGGTAGTTCTCCAAATATTTACAATTGATGAAAGTGTGTGGCCTCCATAAAACCACTTTATAATTTGCACTTTTTCATTAATTGTGTATTCCATTAGGATAAAGTTTGATGGTTCGCTAAAGTATTTCACATAACCACTGACATTCCTGTCATATAAAAAGTTGACAATACTAAAATGGATACATTTAATTTTACCTCCCACTACCTTCCCCTATCAATAGGCTTTCGTAGTTCAAGTTGTTTTACTGTATATTCTGTGAAAAAATATTTTTTTTTGCAAAAAAGTTAAAATAGATATTAAAATCATTAAACATCGATTGGTTACTAAACAATTTTTTTTTCCATGCAGTATATTTGAATGGAAAATATATATTTAATAAGAACAAATGCGTAATTTTACTAAGCACCATGTATCATGATTCATGACTCATGACTATCATGACATGAGTATCATGAGTCATGACATTCATGAGTCATGACTAAGGATCGTCAAAACATATTTTGACACCATTATTCTGTAGCCGTAGAATTCGATACCGGTACATACCCCCGCTCCACATAATATTTGCCGTTTGCGAAATACAATAGTGCTAAAAATACTGTTGTTGAGAGTAAACAACTTTGCGCTCGCTATTTTCATTTCTTTGTTTCTTTCTAAAATGTCTATTTCACTATATTTATATTTAATTCAAATGATTTCTTGACGCCTATGTCAGTGCTTCTAATAGGCAAAATAAGACAAGTTTGCGCCGACGTACGGTTACATTTACATGCGTCCAGCATTTTTCGCGCGGCATTGATATTCACTTGCTATTAACGAATGGAAAGTGAGATACCGTACTCGTACTATACTGTTTTAGGGAGCCGGACAAAATATGTTTTGCCTATCCCTAATCATGACACGGCTGTCAGTGACGACACTAAAAAGTCGAAAGAAACCCGAAATTATTTCGTACTATAATAAAAAAAGGCGGCGTCGGCGTTATAGATCGGTATTTAACCTCAATATAATTGACGTGGCAGCACTAAATGCGTTTATTATTTTTTCCTAAGGACATACAAATTATAACGCTGGTGTCACTCAAACGCAAAATCTTACTAAAAGATTTAGCAAAGGAACTCGTGATACCCTATAATTCTATAGATATTACTTAATAACGAGAGAGCGAACTGAAACGATTGAATGACCAATTGCTCCAATAAAACGTTGTGGCGGTATTAGGTATAGTATGCATGTTATAAAATAGTCCCACTATTTGCTCGATTGCATTCGTCGACCAGATGTTATTTCCGTCTTTATGGATAGTACATTGTGTGTATTTCTTCATAAATTCAATTCAACAGTGGCGTGTAAAACGGAATATACATTTATATATTATTTCGTTAGACTTCTTGAAAAAATCGCTTAAAAAATTATATCCGCTAATTTCGAAAGTGTATTCTCGTGTTTACATGCTATTATCCATATATGTATTTATTGTTCGTGAGATAGTATATTTTCTCTTCTCTTCTATAAGGGATTGTCTCTGGTTTCGTTTCTTTCAGTGTTATTTGGTTACAACGTTTAGTATTTAAAAAAATCCGTTTTATATTATTATCCTATAATTTTTTATAAATATTATGTTTAATTTACTACCTTATTCTTCGAGTAGTTTTCGTTTCTTCTTTTTAGTCCATTTCTTTCTGTTCTTAGTATTTCTCTTTATTTCATTAACTATAGAGAATTCTTGTAGGGCAACCATAGTAGGATGGATTAGAGGCCATACAGATTGGTTGCATATTCGTAATGCTACCGAGATATATTGCAGTGCCTGGTCATTATGTTTAAGGCGTCCACAAAAGTGCAATGTGCAGAGACATGTTTCTTCGAAAACTGATCAAGATATCATGTAACCATCTGCACCTGACACTTTTAACGAAGAACTGTGTGAAGCTTTCATGGCGACCTATATCCCATTTAAAAAGCTTTACAATCCAGTCCTCAAGAGGTTTCTTACAAAATATACTGATCGTCATATACCAGATGAATCTACTTTACGTAAATACCACTTACGAAAATGTTATTTGAGAACAATTGAAAAAATAGGAACCAACCTACCTGGTCATTATCTTTGGGTAAGTGCAACGAAACAACGGATGTAATGTTAAATGTAGTTGTTGGTATTCTTCACCCAACAACTTCATACCAACAATACTTAATTCCAACTAAAATATTGCCAGTCGTAAATGGTGAAACAGTTGCAGACGTAATTGATCAATGTATTCATAATATTCTGTATCGGATAACAACTATAAAGACAAGATACTATTATTTTTGACTGACGCAGCAGCTTACATGTTAAAATCAGGGAAGTTATTAAAGCAATCTTAGCCCAATATGCTACATGTTACCTGTGCAGCACATGCACTACACAGAGTATGCGAATACATCAGGGGTCATTTTCCAAATGTTGATAAGTTAGTTTCATCATTTAAAAAGATATTTCTCAAAGCTGAGACAAAAAGTTGATGCCATAATTAGCATAAATTCAGATTTGAATATACACTGATGGAAAAAAGTGACGAGCACACCCTGTATAATCTGAACGTGTCAAGATAAATGCGTAGATTTAGCAGAGCATTAACGTTTCCTGTTTGACTTTTTCTATCGCTGCATTTTTTACTGAGTGCAGCTGCAATATGTTGTTTCCATGGCGACCGACGCGGGGAGGGAGAAACCTGTTGTTAGTGTAGTGGAAGCGGGTAGTTGTAGTCGTACTTTGCGCGTGATGGAAGGCCGTTCGCGTTATTTGAGTGAGTTTGAGCGAGGAATGGTTGTGGGGATGCACATGACTGGAGTATCCTTCCGTGATATCGCGCGCCGTCTCAAGCGGTCATTATTGGCAGTGCAGCAAGCATGGCAAGAATGGATGGAGCAAGGACGTACGCGCCTTCAGCCGCGAGCGGGACGGCCCTGCGCGAGCAAAGCACGCGAGGATCGCGCCCTTGTGCACTAGCGTCGCGTACGTCTTCCTCAAGGCAACTTGGAGCCGTTTGGCCAGCAGGAAGGGAAGGTGTACTTACTACGCGAACTGTACGGGGGCGTTTTGCTAAAAAGTGGACTACGAGCGCGCTGTGCGTTGCAGCGGATTCCACTGACTCGCGAGCACCGCCGTACACGGCGCCAGTGGGTAGAGGCTAGACATCAGTGGGTTGTCGAGTGGAGGCACATTTTGTTTTCCGACGAATAAAGATTCGAATTGAGCACCGGTGACGCGCGAATTTTGGTTCATCAGAGACGTGGTGAGCGTCACCTCGAGGAGTGCATCCAACCACGCCCTATCCACCGCCAGCAGGGCATTATGGTATGGGGTACTATTACACATGGTGGACGTACACGCCTGCTGCGTAACAGCATACGATGACGGCTCGCCGCTACGTAGATGAGGTGCTACGGCCTGTTGTGCTTCCCTATGTTCGACGGCGCCCACGTCTTCTATACATGCGACAACGCCCGACCGCACACTGCACGTGTTGCCCAGACCTTTGTGGGAGAAAACCATTTACGGATGTTTCCATGGCCGGTACATTCTCCGAATCTCAATCCGATCGAACATGTCTGGGATATGATCGGTCGGAGACTTCAACGGTATCCCCCCCCCCTTCTCGGGTAACGTTGAGGATCTATGGAGGCGAGTTTAAGCAGCATGGTTGGACATCCCTCCCGCTACCATACAACGACTGATTGACTCCATGCCTCGTCGTGTAGCGATGGTATGCGTCACTCGCGGGGGATACTCCCGCTATGAATGCATCCCTTCCTAGCAGGGCTGCGCCACTCTCCAGGTATGGGTAAGTTATGCTACGTTAATACTACTTTCATACCAAATTTCATTGCGTCAGAAACACTTCTTCAGATTATACAGGGTGTGCTCGTCAACAGTGTATTGTATCAATTCTGCACAGAGCCGATTGAAAAATCTATACATTCGAAGTATGGTGCACTTTTGCAGCATTTTAATCACGCACCCATCACCAGTTGTGATGTGGAACGGACATCTAAAAGAACTAATTTAACACAGGAATACCTTGAACAAATTTTAGTTATTCATAGTAATATTTTACACTTTCAATGTTTCACAGAAAATACAGTTTTGAGTTTGGTTCTTTGTAAATTATTTTTATTCAAAATTCGATACGCAATTCGTTTTTGAGCATTACCTTTGTTTCAGCAGTAGTTGCTGCCGGTTACTAAACCGTTTATTATATTCGCTCTGTCGTGCATTGACAGATATATATTAACTGCATATGTAGGTATGTGACAGTTATGCAAATGACTACAAGTATCAAATTGTTCGAATCTCACGGATCGTTTACAGAAACAAATATATAGTGAATACAAGGCAGACGCCTATGGGCTATGAATCATCAATCGCTCAAGTCCGTTCTCTGTTAATAGCATAATAAGTTATTATGTTATTAAGTAACATCCATACAATTATCAGTAGCTATAGTTATTATTAATAACTATTGATCAGAATAATTGAAACATACATGAGTAGGTAAACCCCACCAGTTTTGTATAAGATTTTTAATAATAATTATTGACTTTCGCAATGAGATCTACTTCACTTATTACCTATTGTACCAATTAATAATTAAGTGCTTTTCTAGATTTTCGACATTAAATTTTGGCTTAAAATATTTTTATATATTGAAAATGCCCTTTCTACTTCAACTGAAGTGATATGTGCATATTTTAATGATATTGGGGGTCTAAATGGAAATTATTATCTTTAATAGTCGAACTTAATGATAATGATAGAATCTTTGATATTTACGTTAACTTTTGAAAAACATAATTCTTTGTTGTAATACTATAAAATTTATCTAGTAGAGCTTTACCAGTTCGATCTGGAACATTTTTCAATAAATGTTCGCAATGTTCTTTAATTACTCCACTTGAAAAACTATAATGGGCTTTAATATACGTCAACTGACCTAAAATCTCGCGTTTTTCGAATAAACTTTTGGATTTTATAATTGATTCAGCTGAATGAGAAAAATCTAATATAATGTTTTTAATATGATTATAGTTATTCGCGTGGAATATGGCTGCGTCTAACTAAATTCCCCATCAGGTAATTACCGCTTCAGGAAGTGGAGAAACATTCGGCAAATTTTTTTTATATACTTGGACTTGTAGAGGTGGTTTCTTAAATATTTTTTACGTCCGAAATTAAAGAACTAACTAAAGCAAACTGACCTCTAATTTCCTTGCAAACTCGATTTATTCCATGGGCTAGACAAGTGACGTGGATTAAATTTTTGTAAGAAAATTTTAAATTTGCCCTTGCCTTTAGTCATATACGCTGCCGTATCTGTGACGAAAAGAAGAATTACCTTAAACTATATCTCAAGTCTCTAACATTCTTGAAATACCTATTCGCAGTGCTTTTATCCTGTTGCACAAACATTTAAATATGTGCTGGATTCCGCGTTTGTCATCGTCGAATTAAAAAGCGAATAAAATTTTTGAACAGTAACAATGGCCAGTATATACAACACCCACCATGTAGTCCTTATATAATCCAATGCGACTTCAATCTGTAACTCGCAATCAAAAAGACCTTGAAGGACAGCGATTTCAGACAGAATTGGATGCTGTCACGGTTTTATTGACGATTTTGGAGCTCTCGAAATATGGCTTTATATCTAGTGGCAGCACCATTGAGATAAGGCTATTCTACTACAGGGGGACTATATAGAACGTGATAAAAATATTGTTGTTTATTATTAACAAATGACGTTTCGATAGCACCGGTTTTAGACTTTATTAAAAATCATTTGTATAAAACTTTCAAAAAAGTAAATACATAGTTGAAATTTTCACACTGGTGTTATTTATGTAATTACACTGTTTTTGTTATCTCCATAAAATACTTGTTAAATAAATTAACGTTTTTTTTTGTTTTAGATAACCAATTCAATTATATTCAAGTGCAATAAACAAAAATTTTGACAGAGAATGATTATTAATCCAAACATATAACGTGCCTCCAAAAACTTTCCTCGTTATAGTAGGCTGTTTTTTAAGTAATTAAGTAATCAAAGATTGGTGCACATGCAAATTCTGACAGTTGTCATATAAATTTAAATTATAAACGCTAATATTTTTTTAATTATTTTATTATAATGTTAGAATTACAACATAAAATATTTATTAGTCAAAGTTACTATAAAACTGGCCAAAAATTAGAAAATGGGGATAGGGTTTATTCCACTAATCAGTGCTTACAGGATTTTCGGCAACATTATCCTAATCTGCCAGTTACTTACGCCCAACTGCAAAAACATATTCAAGCTTATGTTATGAAATTTGAAACAGAGGCAATAACTCGTAAACCTGGCGGTGGAGCACCTAGAAAATGAACAGTAAATTGCACAGGATATTCGACGTCGAATGGACATTCACCTAAAAAATCAATCACAAGTTCATTTGTCGGTGGGAACATGTCTTACATGTCATACTATTTTAAAAAAGAACTGAAAATTGTTTCCATATAAAATTCAAATAGTTTCGGAACTAAAATAGGTAGATTTTGTTACGGAATACAGCATTATCTATGGTTCGAGTAACATAAATAATAATGATATTGTCGACAAATGCTTCTTTTCGGTTGAGGCGTGGTTCCATCTTTCAGGACATTTAAATAAGCAAAATATGAGAACTTGGCTAGCAGTTTTAAGAAAACGAATTATTGGGCCTATATTTTTTATAGCAAACCATAACTGCTGAAAGATATCGAAATGAATTAGAGCCGTTTATTAATGAACTTCATGATGATCAACTTACGGAAGGATATTTCCGATATTTTTACAATAGCTTTTTTGCAATAATTTTTCGATACAAGAATTATTTCCTCCAAGATCTTCAAATTTGAGAATTTTAGACTATTTTACTTTTCTGTATTTAAAGAATACCATTTTCAAGACCAGACATCACACAATGGAAGAGCTTCGAAATCCTATTATGAATTTTTGTGCTGACATAACCCAAGAAATCCTAATAAATGGCTTTGAAAGCATGAAGCGTTCAACTTGGTCTTCAAAATAATGGTCAACATTTCCTACATCTACTTTAGTTTTATTTTCTTTTAATTTGAACTATTGTAATAAATATTTTTTCAAAACTAAATTACTAATTATTACACACATTTACATGACATAACCAAACTATCAACATCATACGTTTGTGATGGAATACGTGCACTGTCACCAACCATTAAAAAAAAGCAAGGCCGTCTCTAAGGAGGAGTTTTTGAAGGCATGTTATAATATAATCATTTGTTTATTTAAAGACTACATAAATGTGTTTTTCTACAAACACCGTTAAAAGTTGACATTTTGACACGGCTAACTTTAATTAAAAATGCGATTTTATAGCGTAGCGGGTTAAAAGTATTACTTTTAACACTAGTGTTAAAAGTAAATTGACACGACAGTTTGTTAAAAATGACAACATATATTAAAATGATTGAAAATTACATATTTCTTGGATAATTAATATTATTAATAAATGTACAGTTTGTGTAATTCGAGATATTTATTTCCTGTGTTGTAGTACTTTCAGAATTATTATTCTCGCTATTACTTCATTTTCTTTATTAAAATACGAACTCATCTTTTGTATGAATTGTGACTTAATTTGACGTATTTTTACGGTTGCGTCCAGTTGTGTCAAAACGTATTCATGAGCTGTCAAATTTGGTCAGTGGATTTGTATTATATTTTATAATAAAAATTGTGTTTGTAGAAAAAATATTGTACGATACACGTGTTAAAAATGCTATTTTATTTCACTCGTAAATTGCGACACTCGCTAACGCTCGTGTCGCAAACTTTTACTCGTGCAATAAAATCGCACTTTTAACACTTGTATCGTAAATAACTATTTTCTACAAACACCGTTAAAAGTTGACATTTTGACACGGCTAACTTTAATTAAAAATGCGATTTTATAGCGTAGCGGGTTAAAAGTATTTAAAAGTAGTACATTTATTACTTTTAACACTAGTGTTAAAAGTAAATTGACATGACAGTTTGTCAAAAATGACAACATATATTAAAATGATTGAAAATTACATATTCCTTGGATAATTAATATTAAATGTACAGTTTGTGTAATTCGAGATATTTATTTCCTGTGTTGCAGTACTTTCAGAATTATTATTCTCGCTATTACTTCATTTTCTTTATTAAAATACGAACTCATCTTTTGTAAGAATTGTGACTTAATTTGACGTATTTTTACGGTTGCGTCCAGTTGTGTCAAAACGTATTCATGAGCTGTCAAATTTGGTCAGTGGATTTTCATTATATTTTATAATAAAAATTGTGTTTGTAGAAAAAATATTGTACGATACACGTGTTAAAAATGCTATTTTATTTCACTCGTTCAACTTTTACTCGTGAAATAAAATCGCACTTTTAACACTTGTATCGTAAATAACTATTTCCTTTAATTTTGAAAGATAAAGTTAATCATTTAGATAAATCTGACCGTTATCTTATTAAATGCAATAAATAAATAAATATTTAATAATGGAATTACCAGACAATTAGAGCATTACTCTCATCCTAAATATTTACTGCTTAAAAAATTATTCATTAAATTTTAACGAGGCTTAAATTCTCTGTATTAATAATTTCAATAATAAATCTTTCCTATATGTTCATAAAGTCTTCCTTTGGAGACTGTGGTTAAGTAAAAACTTAAAAAAAGGTATAAAAAGCCTTATCGCAATGAATAATCATGTCCTAAATACGTATTTGGACAATTAAGTTGTCATCCTCAGCAGGTAAAACTACTAATCACAGTGTTAAACATGGGGCACAGAATACTAACACAAAGAATCACGAAGCATTTTACAAGGCGTCCACGTACACACTAGTTTTATTAAACAAGAAATTTCAACCTACCCCTCTTCAGATATGACGCACATGTGTTTGTTCTCACGCCCTTCGTTTCCTACCTCTTTTTCAAGAATTCAAAGAGACAAGTGAATTGGACAGGTCCGTTATCCGCGTTGAAAGTATTAATTTTAATTTTATCGCAATGAATACTTTCGTATATATCCAGTTCCTTCGAATTGCTTATATTTTTGCTTTAAGCAATCTACCGTGACGTTATGATCGCATTCTAATACATGACATGCGACACTCGATTTTTCTGGTCTATTGAATTTAATGTGCATATTAAATTAATAGACCGGATGTTGAAAACTGTGATTAGTTTAACCTACTGAGGATGACAACTTATTTGACGAAATACGTATTTAGGATACAGTTATTAATTGTGGTAAGAGGTTTTATACCTTTTTAAATCTATATTTTCAATAAATAATTTACATGGCGTTATTTATGTGTACGTGTGAGTTCTTAAAGTACTGTCGATTTTTATTTTGTATTACTGAAGTTTGCAAAAAATAGAAAAACACTTGATACTAACTAAGAGTAGGAACGCATTTGTGGTCTGTATGAAACGAAGTTATCAAATTGTTTTCTATTGTCCGACGATTAAAGGTGCATGAGTGTTATGTTCATTGTACTATTAGCAGAAAAAAGAAAATCGAAACAATTCAAAGTAGAACCACATTTGTATGCTGTCACTAAGAAATTACTGTCTCATAACACCACAAATCCAGGAAAACTCTACGGCCGTACTGCAAAAGTAAAACGTCGCTCAATAGGCATTTCAGCCGAGCACTATTAATGAATGAGACTGGTCTGAGATTGAAAGACATGGAAATTGATATGTAAAGAGAAAAAGAGAAATATCTGTTCAAATTCGAATTATTTGGTAGTAAACGTCGCACATTTGTTCTTCACCGCAACGGAGAAACAATTCTAGGTGAGTGTATTGCAAGATAGGCTAGCACTAAGGTGAAAATATTATAATTTGGCGTTGTTAAAAACGTAATAGAATTGGTAAGTTAATTAAAATAAATGAAAAAACGTTGAAAGAAATATACTTAAAAATTCTTGAAAATGATTACTGTACTAACCGGATGCGAATTAATTGGTGAGGGCTTTATTTATCAACAGTACGACGACCTCAAGCATATGGCAAAAATTGTTAAAAACGATCTAATAAAAATCCTTTTCTTTGATGGAGTGTTTAACTAAACACTCTTTTTATCCTTTCGATAGAAGCTGTGGAAACAACAAATGGAAAATTGTTCTATAAGACAACGTATTCTACATATCTGGATTCACAAAACACTTTCCCGTCCGTACATGAAAATTAAATATTATTTACTATTTAATATATGGGACATTTAGTCTGCATTTAGTATAGCACGAAGTTGGTATAACCTCTAAATTCACAAACCTAATTCACACAATGTAATTATACTTAAAATGTTATTAAATGTCAATATGATGGGTCAGTTTTTTTGACCGCAAGTTTACATACAGTTCATAAAGTATATCTGTTCAGTTCAAAGCCAAATTCAAAGCATGTGATTCAAATCAGTACTGCAGAGTCAAATGAAGTCAGTATTCAAAATCGCGGAAACAACCGTTTGTCATCATAAAATATAAACGTTTTGTTTTGCAATATTGTCAAAATTTTGCATATGCATAACCTACATGTCAAAATAATAATAACGAGCAAACTGGGAACATGAATAGTTCAAAAGTATTGCTTCTTTTCTGGTTTTGTATAAATATTTTCCACCCAAGAAAACTATGCGGAAATTATTACTTTAATATTCCAACAAATTATTTTAAATGTTATTTATAATTATAAGCTCACGAGAATATTCTTATTATAGTTATATTATTATTATTATTATATTGCTAAAGCAGTATTTGTAACGAGCCATCGAAAAAATTCATAATTGGAGTAGACTGTGAAATTGGGATGGTACTTTAACCACTTCCACATAATGACATTTATTATTTGACATTGAAACTATAAGTTTGTGTCAAATTTTTCAAAACTCTTATTAAGAAAATTGTTTGTGTTTAGATGTAAATGGACAACATTTTCAACAACTTCTGTAGCTATATGTAAATTTTGATTATGATTTCGATATTAAATAAATTATTTGTTGTAGTATCATTTCAATGCCATCACCTTTTTTTTACAATGAAACCAAATGAAACTGTCAAGCATCAAGTAATGTGTCATTATGTGGAAGTGGTTAAAGTATCAACTAAATTTCACAGTCTACTCCAATTATGAATTTTTCGATGCCTCGTTATAAACAAATTCTTTCATAGCCAAAACATTGC
The DNA here is from genome assembly GCA_935421215.2 of Melolontha melolontha. NCBI lineage: Eukaryota > Metazoa > Arthropoda > Insecta > Coleoptera > Scarabaeidae > Melolontha > Melolontha melolontha. The sequence continues at coordinate 90,636,727 of OW285239.1, forward strand.
TAAGTGTTTTTAAGGTAAGTAATATTGTGAAATAAATAGGTTAGAAATGTCAAAGTGATAATCAAAATATTTCGTACTTAGTGCCACTTATTGACAAATTAAATATTCAAATTTGAAAAATAATTAACCAAGAAGTCAGAATACTGGAAACAAGTCAATTATGAAGTCAATAAACAACGGTATTCAAATAATTTGACAATAAGCGGAATATCATGAGACTTTCTTCTGGACAACTTATCCTTTTTACATAATATAATTTTTCAAAGACTTACTATCGAATAAAAAAAAAGTGGTACCGTAGTGAAGTTATATGTAAAGTCAATTTTGAAACATTTGAGTATTGTGACGTTGCTAAGGTACTTGACAGACTTATCTGTATATCAACGTATATGTTATTTGACACTTATAAGGTTATTTGAATATTTAAATTTGGCGCCTACATTTAATATAAATCTACATTCATGCAGCCTAATTTAAACCGATTAAAATATGACTGTACCACTTTTTTTTTTGCATTCGATAGTACGTCTTAACTTCAAATGACAAACGTGTGTAGTATTACAGCGAGTATTTAGGTGTGTTAGAAAAAGATAAAGTACAATTTTCGGTTCACACTTGGGCAGTACGAACTGAAAAGATATGCTCTATGAAGTGTAAACTGCGCGACATATAAAACCCGCACACTAACATTTTATCAATGTAAGCCAGGCTTATCAAATTTGACATGTCTTATTTGTCTTGTAAAATTTGACTTGAGTTATAGGTATTAGCAATGTATGCACCCATGAAGTCTATAAGTGACAGTATGAATATATTTGTCCCGTTTACGTAAATTAAAAACTAAATTAAAAAATTAAAGATACTCAATATTTGGAACATTGTCTAAGACAACGGCTTCGATTAAACCAAAGAAAATATGTATAACAGTGCAATTCAGTAATACCGGTAAATATTAATTCAATTAAAATTTCAATAAATAAAAAGGAATTACATTAATACAGCTAAAATAAAAAAAAAACAGAAGTGAAATTTTTACTATATTAAATTCGGTTCTATTTGTCAATTGTCTACTTGACAATACTTATCAAAAATATTTAAATCAATGTCACTAAATTTATACCAACTTGTGCAATGCCTCATTTTTATCTTTTCAATAGAACCTATGGAAACAACAAATGGAAAATTGTTCTATAAGATAACGTATTCTACATATCTAGATCCACAAAACACTTTTCCGTCCGTACATGGAAATATACGAGTATATCCCTTGTGTTGTGGTCAAAATATAGTAGCGGTATAAGAAATCTCATAAACGAATACGTGCGTTGTACTGCGTACAAATATTAGGCATGTCAACTGTTCGTGAAGGAATGAAATCCCTAAATGTGTAGATTTATTCATGCATATCCAGTAATCTATTTATTAAATATGGAATTTCTCAGATTTTATAGGTTGAAGACAATAGACTAATCAAAATAGTACCAATATTCGCATTTTGCGCAAAGTGTAGCGAGTTTAAAATGTGAAATACACAATAACTGTGTGCCGGGTTATAATATCATACGGTGTTATAAAGAAAAAAATTTAAAATATCTTATGAATCACATAGTATGGGTTGAAAAGACATGATTATAAACAAACGCGCAATAGTTATTTATGCACTATGGGCGTTATGGGTATTATGTATATTGCTCCGAGGTAAACGTTAATGTCGCCCGAGGGCAGAAAAACAAACTAAGTCTCAATATCAACAAGTGCTATGTTGAACGTTATTCTCGTTGTAAAAGCACTTACATTTTAAATTACAATGTGAACGGACACAATCTAGAGTTCTCACAGTTTAGAGACTTAGGAGTGCTGTTTGATAATTATTTAATCCTGCAGCTAGAATTCTTGGTTTCATTCTGGAGCACCCTAAACATTTTAATGACAGGATTGTGTTAAACATCTATTTTTTCTATTTTGCGTTCGAAATGAACTCATTATGAAACCCAAAACAGTATCGAAATGAGCTCCATTTCGATACGCTTTTTTTCATTTTTCAATGTTGGCGTTGTTCGAATACAGAAATAAATATCATTGCTGTCATATGATTTTAAGAATTTATGTACATTTGAAAGATATGATATATATTCGTATTTTACACAAACAACGTATGTTGTATACAATTGACAACAACATATATATGTTTCTATGTCACTAATGTTTATATTTTTAAATGAAATATCAAGTAATGTTAACGAAAATTAATAAATAATATGAAATATAATATACTTCGCGGATAGCAAGATTTAAATTTGAAAATGTCAAGTATCAATGTGACCAACTGCATGCTTTATATAAAAATTAAACTCTGAACTTTCAAATTAAATAATTCCAATTTAAGCAATTTATTAATGTAAAAACGCAAAATAGAAAAAATAGTATAAAAAACTCGTTTCATAAGGCCTTTTGCCGCACTCGCTCTTTAGAAAACTCGCCGCAAGCGGCTCGTTTTCTAAACTCATCTCGTGCGGCAAAATGGTGCCTTATGAAACTCGTTTTTTAATATACTATTATGCGCTTGTGCATAGTAGATTTGAATACGCATCTGGGGTTTGGAGTTCGATATAGGTATTTACGCCAGAAATTGCAGATTCGGAGTCGACTTATGATTTTTTTTTCAAAAAGAACGTGTTTATCCTGCCAAGGGCGATACACTTCTGTTGGAGTACGATATGGTAACTTTGGATTCCCGTCACAGTGTGGCGAGCGCCAACTTCTCACAAAACCTGATTAAGAATCGAATCGTTTGTAAATTATTGTTGGGACAGATTAACATCAATGTGCCGATATTCGCTTCGAGTGGCCCGCCACATTTTCCAAACCAAAATGTAAGACAATGTGATGGTGACAAGCCCCTATAAACCAAATGACTAAAAATGCTGACGAACATCTCATATATATTTTCCCAAGTATTATGCAGTTGCTTAATGGCGATAAAGCGTTATCATTATTCATTTTGTTAAATATAAATGTTTCTTTATTATTTATTAGCAGATAGCGAGCGATTGATGATTTATTGTCCACAGGCGTCTGTCTTGTATTCGCAATAGATTTGTTCTGTAAGCGATCCGTGAGTTTCGAACAATTTGATACGTGTGGCAAGCTGCATAAGTGTCACATACCTACATATGCAGCTAATATGTATCTGTCAATGCACAACAGAGCGAATATAATAAACGGTTTGGTAACCGGCAGCAACTACTGCTGAAACAAAAGTAATGCTGACAAGCAAATTGCGCATCGAATTTTGAATAAAAGTAATTGACAGGGAACAAAACTCAAAACTATGTACTTTCTGTAAAACATTGAAAGTGTAAAACATTACTATGAACAACTAAAATTTGTTCAAGGTGTTCCTGTATTAAATTAGTTCTTTTAGATGTTAAAACGTCTTTAAAAATAGAAAATGTCCGTTCCACATTACAACTGGTCCGTGATTAAAATACTGCAAAAGTGCACCAAACTTCGAATGTATAGATTTCTCAATCGATTCTGCAGAATTGATATAATATATTCACATCTGGATTTCTGCTAAATATGGCATCAACTTTTTATGTCAGTTTTGAGAAATATCTTTTTAAATGATGAAACTAGCTTATCAGAAGGCATACTTTTCATTCAATCGATAATGGTTTCTAAGTTAATTATCGCGTCTTTTAGGTTATATCTTGATTTTGCATGTAAGTAATCATATCTGTAGGACACTGGAAATTAGCTTTAATAAAGATAAGCTGGTTTTGTAAATTTTCAATTTGTATCAGGTGTTTACAATTAGAAATGCTTTGCGTATCACCTTGAAGATGAAAAAGAAAGTTTTTCAATTCATCCAAGTGTTGTGAATAGAAAAATGCTACTTCTAGTCATGTTCCCCACCTAGTTGATACAGGAATTGGGGGTAAAGGCAAATTTGGAGGTATTTCTCTATATAATCCCACGCGTGAAGGTGCTTTGACAAATATCTTTTTAAATGATGAAATTAATTTATCAACATTTGGAAAATGACCCCTGATGTATTCACATACTCTGTGTAGTGCATGTGCTGCACAGGTAACGTGTAGCATATTGGGATAAGATTGCTTTAATAACTTCCCTGTTTTTAACATATAAGCTTCCGCATAAATCAAAAATAATAGCATCTTGTGTTTATAGTTGTTATCCGATGACAGAATATTATAAATACATTGATCAATTACCTCTACAACTGTTTCACCATTTACGACGGGCAATATTTTAGTGGCAATTAAGTATGGTTGCTATGAACAACTACATTTAACACATATCGTCCCATTACATCCGTTGCTTCGTTGCATTTACCCAAAGATAATGATAGGTTGGTTCGTATTTTTTCAATGGTTCTCAAATAACATTTTGGTAAGTGGTATTTACGTAAAGTAGATCCATCTGGTATATGGCGACTAGTATATTTTGTAAGAAACCTCTTGAGTACTAGATCGTTAAGCTTTTTGAATGTGATATTGGCCGCCATGAAAGCTTCACACAGTTCTTCGTTAAAAGTGTCAGGTACAGATGGACATATTGTCGTGAATTTTTCTAACCAGAGAGAGAGAGAAAAATTGGTAGAATTAAGTTTTGAACTACATTTGAATAATTTGGGATTTAAATGTATTTTGAATTTTATTTATATTTATTATGTTTGTAATTATATTTTTGACCGGCCCTGTATGTATTATATCAGATTGGTGGGTGCGGCTAAATGGTGTACTATTGAATTCGATGTAGGAGATTTTCGCGGTAATTTATTTAGAGATACCAGATCTAGCAAACCAAGTGGTCATAGAGTATAAGAAATTCATTTTTATTCTCTGTTTTTGAGTAAAGTCGGGTTTTTTATTGGTTGGTGCATTTATTTTTGTGCATTTAAGTTATTGCGATTTTTACGAGAGTTTGAGATCTCGCATTTGATATTTTAATTAAATTATGGTATCTTTGACGTAGTTTTTTGTGTTGATTGTGCTTAGATCGATGTAAGTAAAAACACTTAATTATATTATTGCTTATATGATGATTTGCTTATGATTGTAATTTTAGTGTATAATTTGCGATTATTTTGACATTTAAATCAGCATATGAATATTAGAGAAAATTGTCATGTTTTTTGTAATGGAGTTTTTTCTTCAAGATAAAATATTCTAGATCGTTTTAAATTCAGGTTGGGTTTTTTTGTTTATGGGTTTGATTTTGTCATGTTTTATTGCGCATGACTGTAAGGCTGTCACGCGTATTTGATAACTTTGTAGTTGTTGACATTTGATTTTTAGGGGTTACAGTAGAGGTCAAACTTGACAAATTTCTAAAGTATTTATTAATTATATGTTTGCTCGAGAGTCACAGGGGGTTTTTCTCTTTGTGCGAGTCATATTCATAAAGAGTCTTTCCTCCTAAGCTACTGTTTAATCTGCTTTAGCTCCCTGTACATTCAGTAAAGGGATTTTTTCTTTTTTTTTAATTTTTATTAAACTTGTAAACAAACTAGATCTGATTTTTATTAATGCTTGTCGTTTTACTTTAAATATAACCTGGCCCATATCCGCAAGGATCGACCCGAGAGAAGTGAGCTCAAGGAAATCTACGAGACTGAACAGCCGGAAGCATAAGTTGTAGTGTGAACAAAAAGATTAATAAGCAATCAAAAGCACATTCCACTGCAATATGTTATCTTGATAAGTTTTCGAAGAAACATGTCTCTGCACATTACACTTTTGTGGACGCCTTAAACTTAATTAAACTGCAATATATCTCTATCATTACGAATATGCAACCAATCTGTATGGTTAGAGACCATACAGATTGGTCCATCCTACCATGGTTGCCCTACGAGAATTCTCCATAGTTAATGAAAATAAAGAGAAATACTAAGAACAGAAAGAAATAGACTAAAAAGAAAAAACGAAAACTAGTCCAAAAATAAGCTAGTAAATTAAACTTAATATTTATAAATATACAATATAACAATAGAAAACGGATTTTTTAAAATACTAAACGTTATAACCAAATAACACTGAAAGAAACAAAACCAGAAAACAATCCCTTATAGAAGAGAATAGAAAATATACTATCTGAAGAAGAATAAATACATATATGTATATGCATATTTGTATTTATAATATATAATATAATTACAACAGCATGTAAGCACGTGAATACACTTTGGAAATTAGCGGATATAATTTTTTAAGCGATTATTTCAAGAAGTCTAACCAAATAATATATAAATGTATATTCCGTCTTACACGCCACTGTTGAATTTAATTTATGAAGGAATACACACAATGTACCATTCATAACGACGGAAATAAAACCACCTGTTCGAGGAATGAAATCGAGCAAGCAAATAGTGGGGCTGTTATAACATGCATACTATACCTAATACCTGAGACCGCCACAACGTTTTATTGGGGCAATTGGTCATAGTCAGCTCTATGTATTATATTTTTCTGTCTATTTTGTGTAAACTCGCGGCCATAAAATTTGTCATACCATTTTGAATTTAAGGAAATTTTAACTAAACTTACAAGTCGTGAACCTGACTTTCAGGTTTGGAGATTATTATGATACAAATGTCAATGTATAGTTCATAAAGTATAAGTTTTCAGTTCAAGGTCAAATTCGAAGCATATGATTCAAATCAGTACTGCAGAGTCAAATGAAGTCAGTATTTAATCGCGGAAACAACCGTTTGTCATCATAAAATATAAACGTCATGTTTCAATATTGTCAAAATTTTAGTATGTTACTTGCAATATAACCAAAGAAAGCATATACATAACCTACATGTCAAAATAATAATAATGAGTAAACTGGGAACATTAATAGTTCAAAAGTATTGTTTCTTTTCTAGTTCTGTATAAATATATTTTATCCGAGAAAACTATGCGGAAATTATTTCTTTGGTATTCCAACAAATTATTTTAAATGGTATTTATAATTATAAACTCACGAAACTATTCGATCAAAAATTTATTTAAAAAGAAATATTTCAAGTGGGATATCAATAGTGAAATGCATAGGCATTGAAAAGATCTTTAGTGTTAAAAATGTTTGCATTATTAAGAATGACATACCTACCAAAATCATTTTCTTGCACTATATCTGGGTTAAGAAGATTGAGAATGTATTAATTTGATGAATAATTTAGATTTCTACTTAACTTATATATTGTTTATATTTTAAATAAATTTAAATATATTGGAAAAGAATGTAAAAGTTATGTTCGTAACTCTTTCAAAAAGAATTAAAACCTTTTGAAAGTTGTAAATATATGTTGTCAAATTACATTTATAAAATTATACATAAAAGAAACATTTATATAGTCTACATTTAATATTTTATTGTTTCTTAAAAAAATAATGGTATAATAATACAATCCAAATCCATATTATCCTTTATTAGATGAAGATAATATTTAACAAACACATGACGATTTTCTGATAACTACATTTGATAATTTTACAAAAATGAATGAAAACTAGTCAGTTTATGATTCTGACTCAAAACTTGAGTCATTTACATTATTATTGGAGCAATCTCAGCCCTATCAAGAAATTGCTCCCGCTCATGCCATTTTTTAATGAAATTTTCCGTTTGCCTAGCACAATTATACCAAGTAATTTCATCACACTGTTGCAAAGCTTCACTCCACATTTCTTTAACTCTTTCATCTGAATAACCATTTCTTCCAATATTTGAATTATAATAGTTTTTAACCTTAGTCCAAATCATTTCAATTGCGTTCAAGTCACAATGCTACAGAGGTAATCTTAAAACTTCATGTCCACTCTCACATTATTTCACCTATAATAAATATCTTCTCTTCTTTATGATATTTTACTAATTGAATTAATTCATTCTTAGTCATTGCAGGTGAATATCTTCTATCTTTTTGTCTCAACCATTCCGTAATTTCTGTTTTTTCGAGGAGGTATTTGGTTGTTTATTTTGACTAGCGCTATGATAAGGAGCATTATCTATTATTATAAGTGATGGTACCTCAAGATTTGGTATAAGCTGATCATTTACCCATTGCTTAAAGGAGTCACCATTCATTTCTCCATGGTAATCACCAGTGATTGTTTTTGATGGAAAAATCAGACTAACTCCTTTAATGAAGCCATTTTCTGTGCCAATATGTAGGTATAATAATAAACCGTTTACCATCATAGTCTTTTGGTTTCCTAACACTTTTTATATTATCATTTTGCCAGGATTTCATTCTATTCTCTTTCGAAAAGATTCAAATTTCATCAAGGAACATAACCTGACGTAAAGTTGAATTTAAGTTATTCATATATTCCCTTAAAAATACATTTCTCATTCAGACTATATTTAATTTCTCTGTGAGCACTCTCCTGTTACACTCTTTCTTATATTTAAAACCAATATCTTTAAGCAATATTGCTAAAGTAGTTGTATGAAGAAATTCTTTCATAGCCAAAACATTGCTTAAGTTTTTTAAGGTAAGATGTTTTTCTGAAAAATTTTAACGTAATAAATATTTACAATATATTAAAAACATACTTTCTTTATACATGTCATAAACAGTATTTCAAACTTCCATTTTAGTTGCTTCTGCTAAGTCCTTAGTTTTTGGCTTCTTACAAGACCTTTTTTTGCTAAGAGACGATAAAACTGGATTCTGAATGTTACGATGTTTAATAGTGTAGACCGTTCTACTAGAAATATTAAGGGCTTCTGCTACCCTCTAAAATAAAACTTATTTCATAATACCGCCTTATCTAACTGATTATGTGAATTACCTCATGAACGCGGTCGATGGACATAAATGGTCCACCATTCTCCTTTATCCGTTAATACGCTGTAAGATTTAATACAAGCTGTTTCGCTTGAGAACCAAGAGGTTTACTTGGCATCTAAGAAATATTCTGTAAAATAAATAGGTTAGAAATGTCAAAGTAATAATCAAACAATTTCGTACGTACTGATTGCCATTAATTGATATTACTATTTATTATCAGTATTGTTCTCAAAAAACAAGATTTTGTAATTTTTGATAAACTAAATAAATTGGAAGAATGCTTAACCTAGAAGTCAGAATACCGGAAACAAAGTCAATAAACAACAATATTGAAATAATTTGACAAGTCGAATATCATAAGACTATCTCCTAGACAACCTATCCTTTTTATTTAATATAATATTTCAAAGACGTACGTCTTAACTCAAAATGACAAACGTCTGTAGTATTACAGCGCGTGTTCATGTGTGTTAGAAAGAGATAAAGTACAATTTGCGGTTTACACTTGGGCAGTACGAACTGAAAACTTATACTTTATGAACTGTATGTATACTATCTGTCTTGAATTAAATTCGGTGTGTTATTTATAATTTTATCAAGTTCCTCACTGGTATAGAATTTAAACATAAGCGCAATTTCAGAGCTTATGACATTGTGTTGACTTGGTGAATTGTATGACTTGGTGTTTTATGTTGAAACTACCCACTGCTTTTTGTGTATATAATTTTATAATAAATTCGAAAAAATATAAGTTGACCAAAGTACTGCAACCTAATATTGTAAATTAACTGTAAGGAAAACTGAATAAATAAAAATAAGAAACTATTTGACACACACTAACTTTAAGCAATTAGTATTTTATATTACTACCATTTTTTCTAATTATTTCTTCCAAACGGCCTGTCATAGATAAGATTAAGTTTTCTATATATACCTTATATCTGAACTTTCCCAACATTCAATAATTTTTTATCATAGTACGTCCTTATTGGCCCCAAAATTACTATTACACATATTTTTTGTCATCCTTTCCCAACAAATTTTCCATGGGATTTAGATCCAGACTATTTGTTAGCAGGGTAGCAACCTCACATGGTTTTCTTGAAAACAGTTCTTAGCAGCAATATATGTATGCGCTGAACAGTTATTCTGTTGAAATACAAAGTTTTCATATGTATTCCTTGCGTATAGTAACATAATATGTTCAATAACATTGACATATATCTCCATGTTAAGTCTATGGCAGGTGACTCGCCTGCGAACAGAGCCAATACAAGCCCTCACATTAACTGAAAAGCGATCGCTTTTTTGATATGATGAACATACCGTTCCTCAAATCTTGTGTTACTTGGTCTATAGCCCCTTATTCGTCCATCATGAGATGATTGAAAGGTTTTTTCATCTGAAAAAATTACGCGATTCCAAAAGTCCATACCCTTTTCTAAAAACTCCAGAGCAAACCTCACTCTTGCTTCTTTATGATGTTGCACTAAAAACGGTGCTCTAGCTGCCGCAAAGTTGAATATTCCCACTTCTTTCAATCGGCGACGAGCTGTTCTAGACGATCCCGGAAAATCTGATAAAATGTTTGAGCTTACAGCATTTTCGAATGGATTTATTGTTAAAACATTACATAACAGTGGGTCATGTACAATATCTTTCTTTTCAATGTAGCTTCCTTCTCCTTTTTTGCATTTACATATATTAAATTTGCGAGCGACTTCATTGAGGATATGATCATTAGAGACTGCACCCATCGGGTTGAAATGACATCGTCATTACGACGGACGATATAAATAGTCTACAACATATGTAAGTACATCACGCAGTTATTGAATGCACTATTGATCTGGCTAGCGCGCACAGCTGTTTTCATCGAGAATTGCGATGGCTTTTGTTGGATATTTACAGTTAAATTTCTGTTTTCATGGGCGTAGATAGAAGCGTGTGGAGTTTTAATAATTTAGTCTATTTAGATTATATTTCGTAAGATAAATAAAGTGCTGTGAGTTAGTTTCTTGTTTTCATAGTTTTAACTGTTAATTACATCAAAATTTTTGTGATAGATCCTGTTTAATATAGTTTTATTGAATCTACTTCTCCCAATTATTTCGACGTAAGTGTGCATTGGATTTCGTTCAGTTTCAATAACTTACGCATACATTTTTAGTTTTCATTTATTTAGATCTAGAGTTACTTTTTCAGATTTGATATGGAAGAACGTCGAGAACGGTATCGTAAAACAATGGTGAGTTGGGTTGACGGTCATACTGATTGTATGTCTATTGTCAGTGATTCCGAAATTTATTGCAGTCTGTAAGATATCGTTAAAAAATTCCATGAAGTCGCACGTACAACGTCACTTAACATCGCAGACACATGCACTAGAAATTAGACTCGTTGGAATCTGACAATTTTAACGAAGAACTCTGTGAAACTTATACAGCGGCTAATATTCCATTAAATAAACTTAACAACCCCACTTTTCCCGATGAATCCACCTTACGCAAATATTATGTTTCTAAGTGCTACACGAAAGCAGTAGAACGCATTAGAAGCCATCTTTCAAATCAGTACCTCTGGATATGTGCCGACGAAACTGTCGATATATTAGGACGCTGTGTGGTAAATGTTGTAGCTGGTGTACTACATCCAACTATTCCATATAACGCATATGTAATAGCAACAAAAGTTATAAATACAGTAGATGCGGAAACAGTTGCTAAAACCATTAACGAGAATATTCAAAAAATACTTCATTCGGACAGGTACAAAAAAAGGACTTTTATTTCTAAGTGACAGTGTTGCATATATGTTAAAAACAGGCAGACTATTAAAGGAAGCATATCCTAATATGCTGCATATTACTTGTGTAGCACATGCTCTCCACAGAATCTGTGAAAATATTAGAGACACCTTTCCAGAAGTTGATAGACTTGTATCCGCTTTTAAAAAAGTTTTCAGAAAAGTACCATTGAGAGTTGCTCTTTCGTACAGGGAAATCTAAATCTCAAGTTAAATGATGGTTTAACAACATTAGATGTGGCTATTAATAATTTAAAAAGTATTCCAAGTGACTTCGGATGTGGCCTTCGGCAAAAGTTAGACGCAGTGTTTAATAGAAATCCAGATTTAATATCATTGCGGCAATTGTGTATGGAGACAATGTCACAACATCTAACTGCAAAATACGCGGAAAAAAAGAATACTTCCAGTATGCACCTATAACCAGTTGCGATGTAGAACGGACGTTTTCTCTTTACAAGGATGTATGTCATTCAAAGAAGAGAACAAATTTTACAGAAGAGAACCTTGAGAAAGCATTGCTAGTATATATTAATACTCCTTTACTCAACTTGAACTACAAAATGAACAAATAAAAATGTAATTCGTATTTTGTAGCCGTTTTATTATTATAAGTATAATTATATAAATAAAATTAAAAACTTTAAAAATACAAATGTTCAATGGTACGCTCGTGGGCGATGAGTCATCAACCTCTCGTATCCGGTCTCTAATGATCACCTTCAATTTTAGCAGAAACTCGTGCACGTTGTAATTCATTTAAGTACATCATTTTAAAAATTTGAGAGTATAAAATAATGTTAGGTTTAATGATTTAAGAAATGTGACATAAATGAGTTAAGTGTGATATAAATTACTTTATCGTATCATCAACTATTATGCCATCTTTATGTGAAACATTGATTGATAATTATTAGGAACATAATATTACAATATCTTAATAATACTTTAGTTACTCATAATTAGAGCTGAGGATGTTTGCGGTATAACCATGGTTATATCATGTAACCATAGTAAATTACTATGGTTATATGATATAACCATGGTTATACCGCAAACATCCTCAGCTCTACTCATAATACGTTTGTAACGAACTAATAACACGTTAGATACAGCACCATAATACGTTAGATACAAAACCATAATACGTCAAATAGTACATTATCTGTGAACATGAATTTCAATATTTTGACAATTCTCAATTTTGACAGTCTCACGAAATAAGCGAGCAAGACTGTTTCCCCAGCACCTTGAACATGTTCTTCATCTCGCCATTTACAAAACAGACGATATTCGTTTTCGTAATGCAATTTTGACTTCGCTGGCAACAAATCTAATTTTGCACTATTTGCAGCCTCTACAATATTTGCGGGAACATCAAATTCTTCCATGATTTATTAATTTATTTCAAAAACGTGCAAGCTTTGACGTAAGTATTTTGTATGACAGACAAATTGTTGATTTTGTTTTAATCTTGATATCGTTGATGATACGATAAAGCTTTGAATATAAACTCGAACATCAGCGATTTAAACCCTCTCGGCCGTTACGAGGTGACTCGGCTAGCGCCTCGTCACCTGGCAACGTCCTCGAGTATTATAAATCGCTTAATGTTCTCGTTATATTAATAGCTATAAATATGACAGGCGACAGCGATGATTGACAATCCATATGACAGATCGCGAAACATTTTACAATGTAAAAAATCAGCGTGACAAATTTTATGGCCGCGGGTTTACAATAACTTTGTTATATGAATAATTTTTCTTTTGTTTATCTACTATTTTAGTACTAATAATTATTATTGTTATTACATATATTGTACGAAATAAAGGCGTTTTCTGTTCAAGGCCAAAACGCTCAACGAGTTTAATAAATACTTTATTGATCGTTCATTTTTCTTTTTTTTCTCTTATTATTATGGTTAAGTTAAATGATCAAGTAATAGAAACAAATTTCATCCAAGAAATCTTATTAGTGTTCTAAATAAATAGCAAATGAGAAAACATCTAAAATTGTTACTTATGTTTTGTTTTGATAGCTAAGATAATTATAACAAACAATAGCTATTACCTAAAATCAATACTTTTAGTGAAATTTAAAAAACATAATTCATAAATTAATATTAAATAACAATAAGTAATTAAAATATATTATTAGATACTATTATTATTTGTTTATATTACTTAATTATTATCAGTATGTATAAGATATTTCACTAGATTTCAATTCAACAGAAAAAAATTACACTTGCAATATGAGGATGCAAATTTGTAAATCTCAAAAAGTAAAAAGAATTAGGTAAACAATTTCTATAACAATTTTAGGAGAGATGATAAAAAACATGATATTTTCCTTCTTTACGTGGTATTACCCTAAAATTATTTTAGAACTTACCTTTTACTACCATGTCGTCCGTCATATCCAATGACTATGCCATTCAGCTTCAAAAGTGCAAGATCGCTTTCTTCCAGATATTTCAAAAGGCCTTGTCCTGTCTGCAAAATTACCAAGTCATTTAGAGAATTGTATCCAGCTCCTAATTTGCCTCGTATTCCAGCAGTACCGAAACGTAGCCGGGACATTAACATTTTCGATAGTTCATCAAATTGTTCTGCTTTAACCAGATGGCGAATTTCTTCCGATGTCCTAGAATTCCTGTCCCATGCGAGCCATTCTCTTATTTTAGTGTCCAATTCTGGATTCCCAGAAGTAATCTGATGTGTTGTTGGAGGCATATTTGTGTCAGTTCAATTTTTCCTTTTCAATGATTCTGTCAAAATAAAAATTTCCGTCACACGACAAAAATTAATATTATTTATTAACGCATGAAGCGCGTAAAATACTAAAACGTATGAATGGATTTGAGTTCTGAACGTATATGATGATAAGTGCCGATATAATAGGAGTATATTAAATCCACCGTTACCACCTTATCGTTTATTTGATAACCATAAACATACACGGGTTGTCATACTTAAAAACTGCGTGAGTGTTCAAGCGCTGTCTATTAGTAATATAACATTATATAACATATTCTACGTATGGTGACATACAAATACCGGCTGATAGTAAAAAACATGTAAGTATTTAAATATTGTTTACTATATTTTTCGTTAAGTAAAATAACAAAGTGAATATAAAAGAAACATATAGGTTATGTTGAAAGTATGTCGATATTTAGAATACATATATACATATGTTATATTCTATACGACACTTTACGTCAGAACAAGTTATCGATCTCATGAAAATTTTCATTCACACAATTTCTTGCCACAACTACATCTATTACAATACATAAGCAATGAGTACGTCATGTGAAACCAAATATACATCAAACTTACTGTAACGAAAATTAAATAATGATTTTTTTCTATTGCACATTATACCCACTATTCAATTAAAATTCGAATTCCCGTTTCAGGTCGACATGGAGATAGGAAAAGTCAAAATCGCTGAAGACAGCGATTTCCTAATGTTAAAGAAATTAATCGACGACAATAGCAATTGGAAACTTGATTACGACAAAGGTGATAGCACGAAGGTAACTTCTGAACTATTATTATCTATTAATCTTCTAATTTATCTTTGCAACGACATTTAACCCCTTATGCATGTGTGTATAAATTTAATGCAGTTTCTGCCGGGTTTGCGCAAGCGTCATTTTTCCATTTGGAAAATTGCGTCCACGCAAGTTCGATATTTCATCGCTTTCAAATTGCGATAAAAGAGCCACAGAGCGCCATCCGTTGCCTATAATATTTTAATATAAGCTAACCTAGCTTTGTTAGCTTCACCCATTTCACAATTCTTTTTAGATACAAACGTCGACCTTCATTAAATTAATCGATTAAAACATTTACTTACATAGAGCAACTAATAAAAAAGATATACGTCTTGACATACATGTTTAATTGTCACATGTTAAAATAAATGAACCTTGAAACTATTTAAACTTCGTAAATTATGCACATAACGCACAATTTACCATAAGTGTAATTTATAGAGTGGACCAATCAGGAGCGATATTGGTAAATATTTCATATAAAAGCCGAAAAACTCCAATAATTTATCAATTTATATATATATACAGGGTGTCCAGAAACTCTCCTGACAAACGAAGACCGGAGATTCCTCTGATAATTTTAAGACAATTAAACCCAAATTCACCTAGTCCGAAAATGCTTCCTAAGGGAGCTAGAGTTCTTTGAAGATGGCGCCTTGTATTTATTTTTTTTTTAATTCCTCCAGAACGCTTCTATTTAGAAAAACAAAAACTGGTATGCTTATTTATCCTCCAGAGATGAATCGATTCCATCAATTGCTAATTTCTAGTACCGGTCATAGGCGTCCGTTTTGGGTAGGTCAACGGTTATTTTAAGGCATAACTTTTTTGTCTTTGACATTTAAGCATTTGTGACACTAGATTATTAAATTTTCAGGTATTCCAGTACTAAAATGTACTCTTATTTTAAGTCGGTAGGATACACCGTTTTCTAGAAAAATCGATTTGTAAATTTTTCGTGTTTTCTTTATTAAAGTTCAATTTATTATGTACCTACTTATTTTTAGCGACGAAGTTGGCTTGGACTATCAAGGCATGAATGAAAATTAATTTAATAAATTAAAAACAAATTATTTATTACAATGGAACGAAACTAACAAAAAAAGAACAAGTATCAAAGGTAGATTGTTACAAAAGTTGCTCGATGTGATGACCATTAGTCTCTATGCATAAGTTTACCCTTTTGCTTAGAGAACGCCGAATTCTTGCAAAAATTCCAAAGTTATTTCTAAATTCGTTGCAAGCATCTTGTATCCTTAGCCAGAGTTGTGCGCGATTTTGTATCGGAACGGAATAAACAAATGCTTTTATGTATCCCCAAACACAATAATCGCAAGGATTCAAATCCGGCGACCTTGCTGGCCAAGTAACTGGTCCGCCTCTTCCAATCCAATGGTTTTCGTAGTTATTATCTAGAAAGTCTCGTACATTGCTGCTAAAGTGGGCCGGACAGCCGTCCTGTAGAAACCATAAGTTTTGCCGAATATTTAAACGCACCTCATCTAACAAATCAGGTAAAATATTTTGCAGGAAATGTAAGTAAGCAGCACCATTTAAACGAGCAGGTAATTCCACAGGTCCAAGTAGATAATCGTCAACTACTCCTATCCAGACGTTTATGCTAAACCTATGCTGATGCTTATATTCTTGAACAACGTGGGGATTGTCACCAACGTACGAATAATAATGTGCATTATGTACATTAGAAATTCCATTTTTTGAGAATGTAGCTTCGTCACCAAACAAAATGTTCCTGAAGAAATCTTCATCTTGATTTTTCTGATTTTGTAACCATCTAGCGAATTCTACGCGAGCAGGAAAATCTCATTCTAGCAGTGCTTGCACCTTTGTAAAATGAAAAGGATATAAATTTTCTTTGTGTAAGATATTTCCTACGGAAGATTTTGAAATTGTGGGGTACATGGCAGATAGTCTTCGAACGCTAATTTCTGGATTTTCCTCATCTTCCATTAAAATAACATCTTCATGTTCTGCTGTTACATCATTATGTCTCCCTGTTTCATTATTTTTTGGGACCACTGAACCTGTTTCTCTTAATCGTTGATGAAGAGCTGTAAATGTTGAGTGAGTGGGATGCTGACGATTGGGAAATTTTTCAGCGTATCTACGTTGCGCCGCTCGAGCGTTACACCTCATTTCGCCATAAACTAAATGCATACCGGCGTATTCCTCATTACTAAAAACCATTTTTTTTTTAAATTGAAATCGTTGTGTTTGAATAACACAAAGTAAAAAATGAAAAGATAAACTTTGCGAACTGACAACAATTTGACAATGAAAAACGTAGGTTTTACTTCTGTTGGCAGTTCGGAGCTAACTATTGCAAAAAATAATAAATTGAACTTTAATGAAGAAAAAACGAAAAATTTACAAATCGATTTTTCTAGAAAACGGTGTATCCTACCGACTTAAAGTAAGAGTACCTTTTAGTACTGGAATGCCTGAAAATTTAATAATCTAGTGTCACAAATGCTTAAAAGTTAAAGACAAAAAAGTTATGCCTTAAAAATAACCGTTGACCTACCCAAAACGGACGCCTATGACCGGTACTAGAAATTCGCAATTGATGGAATCGATTCATCTCTGGAGGATAAATAAGCATACCAGTTTAGTTTTTCTAATATCCCTCCGGATTGGTCCACTCTAGTAATTTATGTGTACAAATTGATATCTTGAGAATTCTTTCCACATAAGTAGATACTACAAATATTTCATAAAAAAGTTACATTTATTTAGTTATAGATGTATGTTATATAAGATAATTTGTTTATAAGTATGTACATATTTACTTCTGTTTAATGCATCTTAAAACAAACGTCATCAATTTTTATCCGTCTGAAGCAAATCAATACATATTGTTCAAGTCAAATACTCTTAAAGCGATATATATGGAATAAGCGTACTTAATATTTTACGTTTGCGGTAAAATTTATATGCGTTTAATTATGGAAACAGTTTAAATAAATTTCAGAAAAAAAAGCTGCGCGGTATATAATAGTCATATATATGGAATTAAGAAATACTGAAAAAACAAGCCTATCAACGCGAGGAAACGTACAGACGACCGTTTCGTTCTAATTGGAACTTCTCAATGCACGGCATTCCCTTTCGATGACGACCTTGCTTTTTCATTTCTATACTTTCTGTATATATAGTTAACATTTGGAATTTACTGCAAGTGAGAATTAATGAATATTAAATCACATTCTTACATGTAAATGTCGACTTATTTAATGCGTATAAATCTACAATCCGTCAAACTAAGTTTGTACTAGTATGCAGAACACACTCTTTCGCGACAACGAACTTCCTGGTAGTTAGGTTAATTAAGAATTAAGAAATACTGAAAAAACAAGCCTATCAACGCGAGGAAACGTACAGACGACCGTTTCGTTCTAATTGGAACTTCTCAATGCACGGCATTCCCTTTCGATGACGACCTTGCTTTTTCATTTCTATACTTTCTGTATATATAGTTAACATTTGGAATTTACTGCAAGTGAGAATTAATGAATATTAAATCACATTCTTACATGTAAATGTCGACTTATTTAATGCGTATAAATCTACAATCCGTCAAACTAAGTTTGTACTAGTATGCAGAACACACTCTTTCGCGACAACGAACTTCCTGGTAGTTAGGTTAATTAAGAATTAAGAAATACTGAAAAAACAAGCCTATCAACGCGAGGAAACGTACAGACGACCGTTTCGTTCTAATTGGAACTTCTCAATGCACGGCATTCCCTTTCGATGACGCGTTGATAGGCTTGTTTTTTCAGTATTTCTTAATTCTTAATTAACCTAACTACCAGGAAGTTCGTTGTCGCGAAAGAGTGTGTTCTGCATACTAGTACAAACTTAGTTTGACGGATTGTAGATTTATACGCATTAAATAAGTCGACATTTACATGTAAGAATGTGATTTAATATTCATTAATTCTCACTTGCAGTAAATTCCAAATGTTAACTATATATACAGAAAGTATAGAAATGAAAAAGCAAGGTCGTCATCGAAAGGGAATGCCGTGCATTGAGAAGTTCCAATTAGAACGAAACGGTCGTCTGTACGTTTCCTCGCGTTGATAGGCTTGTTTTTTCAGTATTTCTTAATTCTTAATTAACCTAACTACCAGGAAGTTCGTTGTCGCGAAAGAGTGTGTTCTGCATACTAGTACAAACTTAGTTTGACGGATTGTAGATTTATACGCATTAAATAAGTCGACATTTACATGTAAGAATGTGATTTAATATTCATTAATTCTCACTTGCAGTAAATTCCAAATGTTAACTATATATACAGAAAGTATAGAAATGAAAAAGCAAGGTCGTCATCGAAAGGGAATGCCGTGCATTGAGAAGTTCCAATTAGAACGAAACGGTCGTCTGTACGTTTCCTCGCGTTGATAGGCTTGTTTTTTCAGTATTTCTTAATTCTTAATTAACCTAACTACCAGGAAGTTCGTTGTCGCGAAAGAGTGTGTTCTGCATACTAGTACAAACTTAGTTTGACGGATTGTAGATTTATACGCATTAAATAAGTCGACATTTACATGTAAGAATGTGATTTAATATTCATTAATTCTCACTTGCAGTAAATTCCAAATGTTAACTATATATACAGAAAGTATAGAAATGAAAAAGCAAGGTCGTCATCGAAAGGGAATGCCGTGCATTGAGAAGTTCCAATTAGAACGAAACGGTCGTCTGTACGTTTCCTCGCGTTGATAGGCTTGTTTTTTCAGTATTTCTTAATTCTTAATTAACCTAACTACCAGGAAGTTCGTTGTCGCGAAAGAGTGTGTTCTGCATACTAGTACAAACTTAGTTTGACGGATTGTAGATTTATACGCATTAAATAAGTCGACATTTACATGTAAGAATGTGATTTAATATTCATTAATTCTCACTTGCAGTAAATTCCAAATGTTAACTATATATACAGAAAGTATAGAAATGAAAAAGCAAGGTCGTCATCGAAAGGGAATGCCGTGCATTGAGAAGTTCCAATTAGAACGAAACGGTCGTCTGTACGTTTCCTCGCGTTGATAGGCTTGTTTTTTCAGTATTTCTTAATTCTTAATTAACCTAACTACCAGGAAGTTCGTTGTCGCGAAAGAGTGTGTTCTGCATACTAGTACAAACTTAGTTTGACGGATTGTAGATTTATACGCATTAAATAAGTCGACATTTACATGTAAGAATGTGATTTAATATTCATTAATTCTCACTTGCAGTAAATTCCAAATGTTAGTCATATATATAGTCATAATATATAGCGAAATAGGTTATGTACTTGTCAAATTGTAATATGTATTTTGAAGTTATGTAATATTAATAATACCAGAATAATACTTGCATAATGCATTTTATTAAAGTTTCAGATTTAATTTACGTAACAAGAAAATCAATAAATAACCTTAAAGCATACATTTTAGTTAATGAACTAAATTAGTCATAAAGGATTCTTCTATCATTGAAATGCCTTTCTTCTCTTTAAACAATCTATGTTTTGCTGTATTTATACACCTAACTACAATGTTTGTGAATCGTATTAGCAATGTTATATCTAAAATATATCATCGGATAGAATCGGAAAGAATTGATTAGCTAATTTACTTGATATATGTAGTAGTTTGTAAAGTTTACGACATGACTAAGTCACTGTATGATAGAATAAAACAAACATAATATTTTATACAATTATTTAAAAAGACATACTATTTGCTAGGAAGCGTTCAAATATTTTGCAAAGTTACTAATAAAAAACACAGTATCAGACAAATAAATATGTAGAATTTTTTAATATATTTAATATTTAAAAACATAGTATTTGACAATAAATAAACAAGTATTGGTTAATTTCAATATGCATTTCACTGCTGATTGATGCTTAATTATCCGATTCTTCCACTGAACTCCATAAATCATTTGGATTTATAATAATTGGTTCAACTTCAACATCTATTATGTGTATCTCTCGTTCGTACCAAGTTTTAATCAGGTTATTAGTATGCCTGACAGTTTTTCCAAGTATAGCAAACGCCAATTAAGTTGGCGCGAGGAGGAGTAAGTTCGCGCAGGATTAAAAGTATTGGGGAGATTTGTATTTGGTTTTACATCAAATGTCAGATAATTCTAACCTCTGAGCGTATATCACTTTATGATCCCCTAGCAAAGACATTATGTTCTGTCAAACGTCAATGACAAATGTATTCTGACAATTACTTGAGTAGTGGGGGTGGACGTTTTTAAAAACCGCTTCTGCGCACCCCCTCCTCTCGCCAACTTCATTGGCGCTTGCTATACTTGTATCACACTGTTCTAATGATTCACCCCACATAGCTACGACTTTTTCATCCCCATAAACATCCCGGCCAATATTTTTATTGTAATACCCCTTTGCTGAGGCCCAAATTAGTTCAATTGCATTAAAATCACAATATGGAGGTAGTCTCGACACTTCACGACCCTCTTTCTGTAATATTTCATTAATAGCATATTTTTTATCAGGCTTATTCCTTTTAACTAAATCTAAAAGTTCATATTTCATCAAATTATTTGGAAACATTAACTTATTGTTTGTTAACCAATCTATAATATCTTGCTTTCTTGATGAAGTATTAGGGACTTTAGTAATAACAACACTATGATATGGGGCTGATCCATTATAATAATTTAATTTATTGGTATGTTCGGCATAAGTTAAGCTATAACCCATTCATCAAATTTTTTGCTATTCATTTCAGCATGATAGTCTGCAGTTTTCGTTTTTGAGAAAAATATTAAGCTAGCACCATTTATAAAGCCCTTGTCACTACCAGCATGGGCAATGACATAACGTTTGCCATCATAACCATCAGGCTTTCGCACACTTTTTGTAGACTCATCTTGCCAAGATTTTCCCCTAAATCCCTTGGAATAAATCCATGTTTCATCCAGAAATACAACTGACTCTGACTAATTTATGTGACATCAAATTGTCCATATTCTTTCTCAAAAAAAAAGAAAAACACTCCGTAATAATGCAATATTATGCCTTTCAATTAACACCCATCTGTTGTCTTCCTTTTTGAATTTAAAGACGATGTCATGTAACAAAGTATTCAAAGACGCTGAACATAAATCCATGATTTCCCTGTTTTTCAGTTCTTCTTTTAATGTATTTAAAGCAACATGTTTCTCTAAAACAATCATTTTATAATAAGCTAATAAACAATATATTTTAGTAATATTTACTTTCTTTATATATGTTGTAAAGGGTATTCCGTACCTCCATTTTAACAGACTCAAAGATCTCTAGTTTTTGGTTTAGATCAAGGTCTCTTTTTACCTGGAGAGGTAAGAATTGTGTTTTGGGCCTTCCGCTGTTTAATTGCATAAACTGTTGAGCGTGATCTATGAAGAGCATCACATACTCTCTGAAATACAGTCTTTTTCTTTTGGTTTTCCCCTTTTGTCAATTGTGTTTCACAATTTGTCAAATGGCTTTCCCAATTCCTGTCATATTGACATATATGTCAAATTAAATTCTTTTTTTGTCAAATCTCTTTCACTTTATATCAATTATTTTTCCCATGTATGTAAATTATATGTTTTGCTTAATAACTACTTACCAAGCTGTGCATAATTTTCATTTAGTTATTGACGTACCCTTGAAAATAAAGTATACATTTGAAATTTTAAGTTATCTAATTTATTCTTGTGTAATGTACATAGAAATTGATACATACATGTATGCAAAACATTTTCAAATATCACAAATATGCACAGTACAAACTATCGAAATATATAAATGAAGAAACAATTAATTTAATATTTCATTTTGTTCTAAACAATCACCCAGATATGTTTCCATATGCTGAACATAATGAAGACAATTATCTGCAGTTATTTGTTCAGAAGCATTGTGTATTGCTGCATATAATTCATCCTCATTTGTCGGCTGAGTTCTCTTTATTATGTGTTTCCATTGATTAAATAATTCCTCTATCGGATTTAAAAATGGACTGTAAGCAGGTAAAAAAACTTCAAAATGCTCATGACTTCTAATGAGATTGACAACTTCTTCATTTGTATGAAATCTAACATTATCCATAACAAAAAAGGCGCCTTGTATGTTATCATTATGTAAATGATTAATTAGAGTTGTAATAAATTCACAGAAATGAACTGTATTGAATGGTCTATCTTGGATTTGGAACAAATATAGTGAATTTACATTCATTGCTGCAGCCACAGAATAATTACGCCCTCTTAGTTGAGCTTTTATTTTCGTTGCTCGAGTATTTTTAACTGATCTTCCATATGAAGTTCGAGAATTAACTTGAATTCCATATTCATCAATGAAAAAAATCTTTTCCCTTTCGAACATGATTCTATTGTACCGGATAGCATATTCAAAGCGAGTCTGTATGATTTGTGGTGTATTTCTTCTTTCGGGAACGAAAGAGATTCTCTTCAACGAATAATGGAAAGTTTTTAGTGCTCTGTTTATCGTCGATAGCGATATTTGATGAAGTGGCCACTGCGTCAAACATCTTTCTTTTAACTGACGAAGTGATAAACTGCAATCTTCATCAATCCAATTGCAAATTTCATTTATCTGTAACACAGATAATTTTTTTGGTCGGTGACCAGCACTTCTTTTATGAATATTAGCGGTTCTCCGGTATGTAGAATAAGTCTTTCTTACAGTATTGGGTAAAATTCCAAATTGCTCTCCAATATTATTTGCCGTGAGCCCATTGTTCATAGAACGAATTATTAAAGCTCTTAAATCATTACTTATTTTACTATTAATTCGACGATTCTCCATAATAGATGAATATAAAATGATTAACACACTTCGTGAAAGTCAATTGACATATAGTGAAACACATTTGACAAATAAGGAAATTATTTGACACATCGCCGCCATATTATAATAAATGGGAAAGTCATTTGACAAATTGTGAAACACAATTGACAAAAGGGGAAAACCAAAAGAAAAAGACTGTATATATATATTTTAAATGTAATAATGGAAGTATGTATTAGATAAACACCACTTATAGGTAATAAAGGACCACCGTTTTCTTTCTCTTTCTCAAAATAATTCAAAACGTTTAACACAAGTTCCTGTGCTTATGAATTTAAGCGCTTTCCAGGCATTTTCTGAGACATATTTATGTTAACCTCAATTTGATTTATTATTTTAATTTTTAATAACTTACCGAAAACTTAAAGTCACACTTTTACTTTGTTCTCAGAACAGATTTTTGTTAATATTTAGATGGAATATACTAAAAGCAAAGAAAAATCATACAGAAAAACGCAATAATTACAAAT
Source organism: Melolontha melolontha (assembly GCA_935421215.2). Classification (NCBI taxonomy): domain Eukaryota; kingdom Metazoa; phylum Arthropoda; class Insecta; order Coleoptera; family Scarabaeidae; genus Melolontha; species Melolontha melolontha. Next base: position 90,661,269 of record OW285239.1, read on the forward strand.
GACAGATGATTGAAAGACAATTTGATTTAGATAGTAGTACCGGAAGTACGCCTTGTGTCCTTGTCTATCATACGAACAAATTGATCTTTGGTGATTCTTTGTCTAGCAGACTAACGTAATTTTGTTCGCCTGTTCCGATATCAGTATTAAAAAGAGATGGTTACATTAAAACAGTGCGTAACTCGTGTTGCTCGATTATGACGTTTGTCTTAAGATCGATTAAATAGATATAATAATACACACGAACTTGTATGCATGTACTATCGTGAGCAAAAAAAAAGTGGTACAGTCATATTTTAATCGGATTAAATTAGGCTGCGTGAATGTAGATATATATTAGATGTACGCGTCAAATTTAAATATTCAAATAACCTATAAGTATCAAATAACATATACGTTGATATACAGATAGGTGTAAGTGTCAAAAATGACTTTTGCACGTTACTACGATTTTAAGTACCTTAGCAACGTCACAATACTAAAATGTTTATAAATTGACTTTACATATAACTTCACTACTGTACCATTTTTTTTTGCTCACGATAGTACTTATTCTACATACATACTTAATTTTAAAATTATGATCATCTAAGACAACGGCTTCGATTAAACCAAAGAAAATATGTATTAACAGTGCAATTCAGTAATACTGCCTAAATATTAATTCAATTTAAATTTCAATAAACAAAAAGGAATTACATAAATGTTTTGAAAATCATACAGCTGAAATAAAAAGAAAGGGAAGTGAAATTTTTCCTATTTGAAATTCGGTTTTATTTGTCAATTGTCTACTTGACAATACCTATCAAAAATATTTAAATCAATGTCATTAAAATTAAACCAACTTGTGCAATGACTCATTTAAGCGAAGTAGATAAAACCAGAATCGTCTCTCACCTGAAAAATAGTAGGACAATTATGAATTTAGCGGCAGATTTTGGATTGGGAAAAAGTTGTATCTGGAGAATTAAAAAAATGGAAAACGAGTGGACTGTAAAGCGAAAGGTGGGTTCTGGTCGGCCTAAAACTACAAATAAACAAGAAGATGAGGGCTTAGTTAACTTTTTGAGAGAAAGGCATATAGCCACTGGTGTAGAAGCAACCAATTTAACCAACCAATTTTCCAGCATCACAAAGCACTGCACTTCGACGAATTCGTTCTTCTGAATTGGAAAACTATTATGCAGCCAAGAAACCATTCCTTGAAAGAGAAAATTTCTGGAATATGAAAATTATAATAACTTAAATTAGTATTTGGTCATAGCACTATTTCTAGCAACTACTTCGTTTAATCTTCTAGGCATAGAATGGAAAAGATTGTGCGTTAAATCTTCACTTTTGGATAAAGCTTCCCATGCATTTTCTATACTTTCCCGTAAATCTTCTACATTACGAAGCCTGACATTTAATTTAGAAATTCTTTTTATCATAAGCCCCATATATTTTGCAGCAGCATAATTAAATAATTCTGAATTTTTAATGCTCCGGCATACTGTTGTTTGCGATGGATTGGAAAATAATGTGACAAATATTTGTTGTCGATTCAACTATATTTAATTTGATGTCAATTACGACTAGACTGGTTGTTTCTAACTCTAGATATGGTATAAATACTCAAACTACTCCGAAGTAAAACAAATGAAATTCAAAATCTTAATAAGAAAAATAGGGTGGCGCCCAGTGTATAGACATTGTTTTTCAGTTTGTAAATCAGTGTAGTCGATCATGTTTTTATATCAACAATGTTGCGTGCATGTATAAATGATCCTAACAGCTTTTGTTATGCGTGCGAAGAATTTACTATTCATCAGCACAAACCAAGTATTACACCTTTAATAGGTAAAGCGAATTACTGCTACTTTGGTTTAAAAATGAGAAACTAAGACAGGTCATGATTAGTCATGAGTTCCTCATACTTGCTGTGCACGATGTGCTGTTCCTTTGCCAGGCCGGTTAAACGGTAAAAACCCATTTACATGTTCTATTATTTAGCATGAACAACGTGCCATTCTACACTGACCTTTGCTGCACGAAAATTTTCGGGTTTTCGTTCAAAAGCATTGCTTATGTCAAGACCTATGGATTCAAATGAAAAACATACTGTTGTAAAAATAGAATCACTAATTTCAGAGTTGTCGAACAGGAAGGAGAATTAACGGCTAATAAATTAATTGTAATTTACCTAATTTGAGATCTAAATTTATGAAAAATGCCACAGAAATATTAGTCATAGTTTTTATTAATATTTATAATTTCGTTATTTTTTTCTTGATGCCTTAGAAGAAATTTGTTTTTATTACTATAAATAGACCAATAAAATAAAATGCATACGTAATAAAGAAAATATTAAAAATTTTTAAAGCTAAATAATCTAGGATATAAGACTGAAATGAATTATATAATATAAATAATTTATTATTCTTCATTGAACTAACAATACATCCTTCAAATCTAACGTTGAACAAGTCAAGGTTAATACGTAGTAGTTTATCTAATTTATGAATTAAGTAAGGTTCATTACGTTATAGTTTTGTATAGATTTGTAAACATCAGCAATTTATTATGTAATTTCATGCACGAATAGTTTGCTTCGAGATAAGGTAACCGAGAAATAAATACTTAAATTTAAGAGATAATAGTATTAAGGTTAAATTCTAAAGTCACTTTTGTGTTGTAACTAACATAATAACGAGCCATCGAAAAAATTCATAATTGGAGTAGCCTGTGAAATTGGGTTGGTACTTTCAGTAACGCGCCAAGTATCTTCGGCGCCGTCGTGCGAAATACTGATAGGCGCCTTTACCCTATATGTATTGAGCCCAAATTACCAGCCACTCTTCCACAGTTCAACATTGAAATTTATGACGAACTCTTTAGACTTGTTAGTACTGGTAGGTATTTTTTATTTGAGGCAAACAATAGGTTCACATACAAAAAAATATTATTAAAATTTTTATTGCATACTGAAACAACAGTAACAAAATAAAAAAACAGTATTCCAAATTATTAAAAATTTAATTTGTTGATTTGTTGTAAACTTTCATAAAATGTTTTTAATATTTTTAAAATTTAACTTATCACAAGTGGCCGTAGGCGCCTTTAAGGCCTTGGCGCCGTTGTGCGCTGCACGACCTTGCCCATATGGACGGCGCGTCACTGGGTACTTTAGCCACTTCCACATAATGACACATTACTTGATGCTTGACAGTTTCACTTGGTTTCATTGTAAAAAAAGCGTTAGGGCATTGAAATGATACTACAACAAAAAAGAAAACAAATAATTTATTTAATATCAAAATCATAATCAAAATTAGCTAGCATATAGCTACAGAAGTTGTTGAAAATGTTGTCCATATACAAGTAAATAAATTTAATTTTCTTAAGAGTTTTGAAAAATTTGACACAAACTTATAGTTTCAATGTCAAATAATAAATGTCATTATGTGGAAGTGGCTAAAGTACCAACCCAATTTCACAGTCTACTCCAATTATGAATTTTTTCGATGGCTCGTTATAAGTTTGTCTCTGACAGCTGTCACAATCTAAAGTAAAATTTAAAAGCATCGCAGTGTCGTCAATCTTACTCAAGAAAATACTTAAAAAACAGCCTACTGTAATCAGGAAAGTTTTTGAAGGCATTGTAGTATTCGTATATGTAAAAGCTGAAGATGTTAGCAAAAATGTTCGTTTGAAAATGTATACGTATTGTAAATACTTATTAGAAGAAATTACTAATACCACTATTGTAATTTCAGCAATAAGATAATTCAATGATATCCTTATTTTGAACTACTTTAATCCGTAACTCAAAAACCAAAGTACTAATTACGAAATTAGAAGTTTTATTATGAAATGTGACGCGAAATGCGATAATAAAAAAATAATACAGTTTTAAATAGGTTTAGATAGTTTCCATTCCACCACTTTTCTAATTCATTTATGATATAATTGCTATTATTTATTATGTCTCGATGGGTTTTAGTTTTGATGAATAAATTATATACTTTATAATGAAACTATTTTGACTATTGAATATAGTGAGATCATTTGTAGATATTACTAAAAGACTACCTAGTGATATATTCCAGAAATCTGGTATTAATTCTGATTCATTTTCACGATTTATTTACGATATTTTAGAAGTGATTCCATCCATTTCAAAACTGTGTCGAATTCCTCAATATGTATTTTAATTTTTTAATCGTGTAGATATATTAGCACAATCAAAAGCTTTTTGACATATTTAAGATGAACTAATGTATTTTTAAACTTCTAGTTTCAAAAATTCTTTTATTGTAAATACCACTACAATATTGTTTCGCCATACAATGGCTTCATCAGGTGGATGAAATACTGAATTTGTACAATACAAGTTTGAATATTTATGTGAAAATTATTGGGGAAATGGTGGTGGAAAAATTTTTACAATCTTAAATTTAGTAGAGGGGAGTTGTTTAAATCTAGTTGGCCATTTAAAGCTAATCCTAAACTATTGTATCTATTAATTTCTAAGTTTTCTAACAGGTTAAGTGTTTTACTTTTTTCTTGAATATGTAAAATTTTGAAATATATATTAAATCTTTGATTGATATCTATACAATGACTTGCGAAAGTTGACTCTGTTTTCTTTTCTTTTGGCTTCTCTCGTGTTCTTTCATCCTAATTTTGAATGTCCTCCCCGTTTGTCCTATGTATACCTTATTACAATCTTCGCATGTTAACTTATATACACCAGAGTTTGATTCTTTGTCTATTTTATCTTTGTTGTTTTTAATAATGTTCTGTCTAGTATTGTCTGTTTTAAATGATATATGTTCGTTATTGTTTTTTAATGAAAGTACCAATTTTTTCCGAAATTTTTCCTAAGTAAGTGCTTGAATTATAGGAATTAATTATCTTGTATTTTAATTTTGGATAAACTAAGGAAAGGGTTTTAGATTTTTGTTGGCTATTTAGGATGTTATTGACAATATTTATAGAGTAACCATTGTTTAATGCTATTGTGTATATTCTATTTAGTTCAAGGTCGAAATTACTTTTACTCATAGGTACATGAATTAATCTATATACCATTGATTGGTATGCTGATAATTTGTGTGTTATAGGATGAAAAGAATTAGCGTGTATTGTGGTATCTGTATGTGTTGGTTTATGGTATATAGCGAACTCGTGTTTATTAGTTTTGTGTGATATGGTTAAATCTAGAAAATTAATGCTTTTATTTATTTCTGTTTCTATAGTAAAATTTATTTTGGGGTGAATAGTGTTGATATAATTATGTAAAGTTTTTAATTGTCTATCTGAACCGTTAAAGCAAATTAATATGTCATCAACATACCTAAACCAATATACACAATTACCAAACAAGGGATGTGTACTAATTATAGTTTCTAAATTATTCATGAAAATTTCCGCTAATAATGGGCTTAGTGGGTTTCCCATTGCTAGACCTTCTGTTTGTTTATAAAATTTCTTTCTAAATTGAAAATAATTTTGTTCCAGGCACGTTTCTAAGAGCTGTAAAATTTCGGTCTTTGTGACAATGCTCGTGTTTCTACGTTCTAGTTGTAAAGTAATTAAATCTATTACCTCCTGGGGTGGGATACTAGTGAACAAATTCGAGACATCAAAAGAAATGAGTTTACATTTGTTTGGTAATTGCAAGTTTGAAATGTTGCTAATTATTCCTGGGAATTTTTAACGGAGAACTTAGATTTGAATTTAGTGTGTGTAACAATTAAATCTATTAAGTGTTTGGACACGTTTCTACAAGGTGCTTTTACGTACGATACTACTGGTCGTATAGGTGTATTGTCTTTATGTAGTTTAATTAAACCGTATAATTTGGGAGGTAGGGGAGGTAGTGGTTAATATACGTTTTTGAGTGTTATTAAAAAGAGAACCTAATTTTTCTATAGTTTGTTTAATCTGTTTTTGAAATTTGTTAGTAGGATCAGATTTAGGTTTTATGAATGAATTATTATCGAGGAATTCATGAACTTTATGTATGTAGTTTGATTGCGGAATTGCTATAACTGTATTTCCTTTATCAGCTTTTGTAAATATAATATTGTTACTAGTCGCTTTCTGTTTAATTGATTTAATTATTTTATTTTCAATATTAAAATGCTTAGTAGTACGGTAATTTTCTAGAATATGTTTAGCTGCATATTTATTTCCCTGGTTATCCTTTTGCTTATTTAAGGCTAAATCTGTTTCTACTGCTATGAAAAGAAAACAGATTCAACTTTCGCAAGTCATTGTATAGATATCAATCATAGATTTAATATATATTTCAAAATTTTACATATTCAAGAAAAAAGTAAAAAACTTAACCTGTTAGAAAACTTAGAAATTAATAGATACAATAGTTTAGGATTAGCTTTAACTGACCAACTAGATTTAAACAACTCCCGTCTACTAAATTTAAGATTGTAAAAATTTTTCCACCACCATTTCCTCAATAATTTTCACATAAATATTCAAACTTGTATTGTACATATTCAGTATTTCATCCACCTGATGAAGCCATTGTATGGCGAAACAATATTGTGTGGTATTTACAATAAAAGAATTTTTGAAACTAGAAGTTTAATTACTTATTTCTTAGCGTTATAATGAAGTTTCAACAAGTATCTCCGTCAATTAACTAATGTATTTTTTATTTAATTTCGATACTCTTGGATACTTTTGATAATACATTGTTGTTAAAACTTCTACAGTATATTTAATTGTTAATGACACTGGTTTGAAATTATTTTGTCAATTCAATTCAATTAGTTCTCGCTAATTCTTATGTAATTTTGCTTGCTGAATGCGAATATGCTATCAGAATTTTTTTGTAATTGTATGTTTTACCAAAATTAACATTCTTGCCCCTTATATTTAATGCTTCGAATTTCAAATTTTTGCTTTAAAACAATGTTGCTTTAACAATGCATTTTTACAGCGGAATGATAAAATATACAATATTTACTCTAATAAATGTAAGAATACAAAATACCATTACATTATAACGCTTCTTGTGAACACTAGTCCTTTAGTTAACATATCTGCTATCATTTCGTCACTTTTAACCGATTTAACACTTAACTGTCTATTTTTCTCGCAGATAATGATGTCGGAGATCTCTATATATAGTACGCGAATGATACATATTTGAAGTAGTGAAGTCTATACTTTTATTATCGCATTATAATATCGTAGGCGACGAGTTTGATGAGTAGTTGTTAAATTTCTTACCACATGGCTTCTTGAGCGACTACAGAAATTGCCATGTATTCGGCCTCGGTGGTAGATAGTGCTACTGTAATGATCTCTCATTTCCACATCATTTGTAAATATTAATATGGCATCAACATAGATCACAATAAAGATCATTTTAGTTTCGTGTCTTCTGTAATATACACACTGATCTGCTTTAGAGCATTTAAATCCTATTTCGATTAACGCAAGATGCAATTTCTTGTTCCATGTTTTACTTCCTTGTTTTAATCCATATATTGCCTTCTTAAGACATACTTTATTTTCAAGATCGAATACTTAAGGCGGTGACATATATATAAATTTCGTCTTGCAAGTCACCTGTAAAAATGATGTGATTGCATCCTTTGATCAATGTCTAGGTCATATTTTACAGCTAAAAATAACAAACATCTAATGGTTATAATTGTCATATGTTACTACACGAGCAAATGTCTCGTCCTAATCTATCTCATATCTCATCCCTTTACGACTAATCTTGCATTTAGATTCTATGGATTTTCTTTTAAAACCCAATTTCGAATTTATTGTTCTTTTATTGTTTGGTTTATCTAGTAATTCCCAAGTATAGTTTTCAATAAATGATTGATATTCATCCATAACTGTCTGTTTTCAATATTTAGTATCTGGTGCATTCACTGCTTTTTCTATAGAAGCGACTCTCAACCTTCTTAACTCCACGTCCCCCAAATAGTAAAAATCTAATTAAAATAAATATTCCCCCCACCACTACCCAAAGGAATAATAATAGTAAGCCTTACTATTACTAATTTAATTTTGATTGTAATTATAAATGATGTAATATTATGCACTAGTTTTATACGTTAAGAAAATACTGACAGTATAAAAAATATAATACTACTATTCCTACTATTATTTTATATCGCTGCGTTTATAGTAACGGGTATGAACATGCATGTATGACGTGTACATACATGAGTAATTTACAAGTTCCAACTTGATGTGTACGTGCCCTTTGTAATTTAAAATAAAAGCACCATACGCACGCTTAGCATTTGAAAGTTAACTGAAGTTGTGCAATCGCAAGCGCCTCTTTTATACAGGTGACAGCCCAACTTGTTCAAACGCATCTATATGCATGTTCAAACGTGCTCTCACAGCGATTATTATAGAAAGAGACCAATGTGCGGTCAACTGTGAAACTGAATTGTTTTTTTTAAATTTCTTATACGAAATGGATACATTTGTGAAAAAAACGAAGTGAGCCATCTACCTCCAGTTAATCGGTTGGTAAAAAGACAGTTATTTAAATTATGGTTTTACCTCATTGGATGAAAAGCCACAGTGCGTTATTTGTTTTAAAGTTATCTGCGATGAAAACATGAAGCCATCAAAATTAGTTCGACACTTGGAAATTAAACATCCAACTCATAAAAACAAACCCTTGGAATTTTTCGAAAAAAAATTAGATACTATGAGAAATCAAGAAACTTCTATTTGTAAGTCAAGTCATACTGATAAAAGTATACTTGAAGCATCTTATCTCGTAACATTAAGAGTAACTAAGATATCCAAACCCCATACCAATGCCGAAAACTTCATATTGCCTGCCACAATTTATATGGTTAGTGTTTTAAATAGGCGTGGAAGAAACAAAAAAAATTAAAAAATTCCGCTTTCTAACGACACAATATCAAAGCGAATCGTAACATAGCTGCCGATGTTCGCGATCAGATAATTCAGCAAGTAAATTCAAGTTAATTTTTTAGTACTCAAATTGATGAATCAACAGATGTAGCAAGCATGTCTCAGTTCTAATCTTTTGTGAGGTATAAATGTGATAGGGGCACATTATCAAAGAAAATATGTTGTTTTGCAAAACAGTGCAAACTAACTAAATTTGTAAACCACCCAAGCTTTGTACAATTTATTTTTTAACCTTACAATACCACGCAGCCGTGCGAACTGTCCTGACAACTTTTGAGATCAAGATAAGTTTGAGACCCATATATCTGTTGTTTATCATGTTTCCCTGTTCATTGGTTGGTAAATGGAAAATCTCGTCACATATCGTTTGCAGTTCCAATGATATGGAGAGGGTCAAGGGACCAACCTTCAGATTGTGTACAATTAAAATGTTGGCATATCAACTAAGTTAAGAACTAAAATAAAATATGACAATCCTATGTTTGAATCACTCAAGGATGAATTGGGTGACGACAACTGAGGTGAGGAATCATTCGTGCGTTTCGCTCTTCGATAAAGGAATTACAAAACCTTAAATAGGTGAGAAAAATGTGTTAATAAAAGTGGAGATTTTGCAAAAAAATAAGATATATTTAAACTTTTTTTATTGTAGCAATAAAGTTTTAAAAAAGTCAGCTTTATATTTAATCCACCCTCGCAATTTAACAGTGACTATTTGTGACTAATGATTTTGCTATTCTACAATGATAATAAATTACATCCATCCATAGTAAACAAAGAATCATGAACTTTTTATATCATTTCACAGAATATTCTGAGAATATATACACTACCATTCACAAGTTTGATTGAGAATGAAAATTTCAAAAATTGAACTGGAATCGAACTGAAAAAACTATTTTATTTTATTATTATGAAATAGTAAGCAAGTAACAAATAATTAAAATATGATTCTTTGTAAATACTTTTTCATGAAGAAAATACTCTTTACATTGACAATAGCCAGCACGATTCGTATCATTATACGAATTCGTTTTCTTTAGACTTCATAGAATATTGTGATGTGAGTCATTCAATGACGTCCTCCGCCATGCGAAGTCAACACGGCCTAGAGCCTTCTGAAAAACCCGATATCGAAAGATGGAGAAAATCTCGCAGAACTATATATCTAGCGCTCGCCAGGGAGAAGACATTGAAGCAGCAATCGCGGCTGAGTATAAATGTGAAATAAATATAAAGACATTTTTATATAAATGTGAATATAAATAAATGTTATTATTGTTATAGTTATTAAGTGATTAGTGCATTTTACTGTTAATATAGTGTGTTTTTCAATTACTGCAATATTATTCCATTCAATAAGGCGAACGATTCACATTCCCTGGATGTAGGGCCTCTGTTCTCTTCACGATAACTCAAATTGACTTAAAATTTGCAATAAATGTTTACATTACACGCTTTTTCCTGCGCACTAGGATAATTTTCGCATTTTCGGAGGTGTGTAGATCATTTCATGTATAAAAACAAAATTCTACCCAATTATAAATCAGACGGCATAGCATAAAACCTAATATTTCACGTTTATGTTCTTTTTGAATGATTCTCCAAATTTTAGGAAATGTTCCTGTTCCGTAGAAACCTCAAATTAAACGAACGCGCCACAATGTTTTATTGTTGGTAGAACAAGCATTTTTTCATAAACAAATCGTCAAGAACACTCTCATTCGTTTATCGAACATCCCGACTTTCGTCATACCTGTTCATAGAACGTATACCTACTATTCTAATGTCCAGTTTCCATGCTACCGTGATTACTGTAATCTTTTCAATCGATTACCTCTATTCAAAAAAGGCTTTGGCACTGCTATGCTCAGTGTAAATTTTCCTCTTAGTACTTGCGTTTGACTATACTCTTGGAAGTCTGATGTTGTCCGCCTCAACTAAATTCGCCCCTTACTTGAAGTGATGTTCTTTTATTCTTCTTACTCTCTAATTGAGCGCATATGATCTTCTAATTTACCTATGTTTTGATATTTGCAAACTAAATTCATTTTCGGTGATTTAGATACGTTTAATCTTTCGCTTATTTATCTGCCGGCATAGCCTCTATGGTGGTCTATTTTGCAATATCACTTAGCTTCGCAAGGAATGTTGTGCACAATTATCAAATTTATGTAACACTCCGGAATTCGCCAATTTGACCTGTTGATAACAATGAACACGATTTCGAATAAGGTGCTATCAAAAAGTGATGGAGGAATCCAAATATTTTTCTTGTTTTATGGACTTATATTATGGGCTTTACATTTAATCACATGCCGACATTCACAAACATATTTAGGCATGTCATATCAATGCTTAATTGTATTTTTTTGGAAATACTTTCATTAGTAAAATAGGATTGCATGTGCTTGTGTGATAGGTGTGCTTAGGATTATTATATAGTAATCATTCCGGGCGATCATTATTCCGCGCCTGGCGGTTTCGGAGCAGTTGCCCAGGGGCATTTAGTTCCTGAGAGGACGCCCGAAATCGAAAGTAAAAAATCGGCGAAATTTTCTACACCCACAAAAGCCACCCGGTCCCGGGGATTTTCGAGGACACTAAAGAAAACTGTTTCGACGACAATTTTCTAGGACAATTTTCATCTTCGCAAAATTAACGTTTGCATTGATTGTTAAAAATTTCGGTTTTTTCGGACGTAACCAAAAGGTCGTAGCGGGTCCCGATTTGGAGCATCATTGAACGAATAGCTTAACTTTAGAAGACAAACTTCATTTGTATACATTTTTGTCAGTTACAAACATAAGAATAAACGATAATTTCCAAATACTTATAAGGTATGTGTAGGTATTTCTGATTTATATACATATAACTAATATGCGTGGAAAATGGAATACTATATTGTAATGACTCATTCGATGACGCGAGGCGCGTCATCGCTCTGGACGTTTTCCCGACAGATTTGGAGCATTCTAGACCAAACGTTCCCATTGATATATAAGCCGTCGAGGAAGGGATGTAGACATTCATTCAACCCGAGTCTCGCGAAGTAAACATAAATATAGTTACATAAATATAAAATACATAAATGTACTTATTGTTGTTAATAGTTAGTTATACGTTTTAATATTAATATAGTGTGTGTGTCTAAAGTTATTGTTAGTTTTATTTAAGAACCCGAAAAGACAAACTTTACAATATTAATTCGTATGTTTTATTTTCTTTAGCTATATATGTACCTAATCTCATACATACACAATTCATTTTTATATCAAGTAAATATGATCAGAGAAATACTCAAGCAACAACAATGAAAGTTAAAATTAGTTTGTGTTGCTTAATCTCGGTATAAAGATAAGATTTAGTGTCTATTTCCTTTCCATTTACAAGTTATCTTTTGAAGATAAGATTTTTTAAATGTTTATAAAGTAAATATAATCAGATGTAATAAAATTAGTATAAAGTTTAGATTTGAAAAATAGAAAATGTCATTTCAGATCATATTAGTTAAGAAAATGCTTTGGTTTCTAAAACAATTATGAAAGTGAATATGTTACTTCCCGTATTCTTCGAACAAAGTATATGAATTAGAATCTATAATCGACATGCACTGTCATTGATTCAAAAAATGTGACGAGTTTTATAATTTCTACAGAATTTTAGGTATTTAAATATAACTTTTTTTAATTATTTGTATAAGCTCTAGAAGTAAGTCATTTTGTTACATTAGTCAAGCTATAGAACAGCTAGCATTTCGGGTTCAAATCGGAGACTGTCGGCAAGTACAGATTTTCGTTGCCGTGTAGTATCAAAAAAGCCTTCGCTGTTGGTTGCAAAAAAAAACAGAAAATGTCATGGAATAATAATGTCAGATTCAATATTTTTTCATTGTTTGAAAATGGGTTATTTCTAAAAGATTATGTTAGAATTAACAATAAAATGAACTTGACAACTTTGACGCAAATTATATGAGCCGATAGTTTTTGAAATGGTAAATATAATGCTAATCCTCCGCGTTGCATAAAATCAAGAGCAACATCACCAAGAGTATTTACTAACGTATATTCAGTAAGGTCAATAATTTAAAAACAATTTAACAAATTAACGATTATCAATATTTGGTCATAGCTCCGTTTTTTCAATAACCAAATGCAGACGCCTATGTATTGAATTTATTAGGTTTTGACCATATTCCCCTGTTAAATTATGCCACCCACCTATTATTGCATTTATCAGATCTTGACGGTTTTAAGGGAAAAATTTTCTCGTAGCATTTTCTTCACCATCAAGCCTCATACATTTTCAATGGGGCTGTCAGGGCTTTTGGATGGCAATGGTAATAGAATTTGTTGGCCTTTTGAGCCAGTTTTATAAAAGAGCTGATTTGTGGATCGAACAATTATCGTGCTGGAAAACAAATTGAGAGGAAAGACTTCACCGACCAATGGAAGCATAACTTCTTCAAGAATTCGGGTGAAAGTATTAGCGTTGAGTCTGTACTCCACAATACATAACGCTACCGGTCCTCGCGCACTGATCCATGCCCAGATATTAACAGAAAAGCGGTCAGATGAAATCGTTTGCTGCGTGTATCTTTCTACAAAACGGCTATTTATTGGTCTATACGCCTTCACCCTGCCATCATAATTTGATTTAATGAATTGATGTTTTCTCGTCTGAAGACACTATATATTATTCCAAAGATGTTCTTCTTGGAGAAACTGAAGCGCAAAATCAACTAGTTGCTTTTTATGAGCATTAGTGAGAAAAGGTTTTTTTGCAGCACAATAATTCCCCAGTTCTGATCTCACAATCCAGCGAGATGCTGTTAATCGGGACGCTGGGAAGCTAGTCTCCCCTAAAGCTTTTACAGCACTACTCATTGGTTTTTGTCGTAAATATTCAATTAATTCATTATCTTCATTTCCGTTTGATGCTTTCCCTCGACCTGATCCATCTCTTCGTCTTACCTCATGCAACCATTTATTTTTACGCGACTATTCTAGCCTTATCCACGGCATTCAAAGGCGGCACAAAAGACAAATTGACAAGGGCAAATGCTCTTCCACTCTAGAAAAAAATTAATTTTCCATTTTTTTTTTACAACCAACTGTACATGGTAGACGTCCGAATTTTTGGCGTAGTGTCATGTTTACTGATGATAAAACGTTATAATAATGTCAAAATGGGTCAATTCTCGTTTACTGACCTGTGAATACTAGATACGACCAAAATTATATTAGTAATTCACATACAGGTGTCCCAAAAGTCACTTCCCGGGCTTCGAAGAACCCAAAAAAAAACGAGAAACAGATAATAAAAAATACTTTATTAACATAATGTGATACAGATTATTTTTGTAACTGTTCAAAGTGTCCGTTGTTGTCGATGCATTATTGGCAGCGACGAGAAACATAATTTACAAACATAATTCCTTGTTAGAATTCAGTACGCCAAACTTCCTCTCGATGGCTACCTTTAAATTGGCAAGAGTCGTAGATCTATTCTTATACACCTTATCCTTCACAATACCCAAACAAAATCACAAGGAGTAAAATCGCATGAGCGCGCTAGCCAGTCGATCGAACCCCTACGTCCAATCCACACTGGAACACATTAATCAAGATAGTCACGAACTACTATAGCGTAATGTGGTGACGCGGCGTCTTGTTACCAAATTATATCGGTATCAGCGAACACTGGATTGTTCAATAATTCGGGCAATACAACATTCGCAACATTTCAAGATATGATGCACCAGTTACCGTTTCATCAAAAAAATATGGTCCAACAATACCAATATTTCTCCAAATACCTGCCCAGACACACTCCTGGTAAGTTGCATTACTTTGCGTGTGGATAGGCATTGCATTATGCCGGTTAACGCATTGTTGCCTTCATACAATGCGTGCAGTATGATGAGGACGGTAGGGTTTAAGCTTTAAACGTTTAAACACCCGTTGCACACTGCCTCGGGACAAAGCGTAAGATCGAGCTATAAGACTGAATCGACCATCTAGGATTATCAATCATAACTAATGCAAGCATCTCCAAATTTGCGTTCATCGTTGCGATACGTGGCTGTCCACGTCTGGGCAAATCCGCCACGCTTCCGGATCATTCAAATCTTTTTTTTATATTGTAAATTGATCTTCTACTAGGAGGAACAGTATCCAGATATCTCTACTAAACTTCCCTCTTGTTTGCGCACTGTTTTAATGTGTTTCCCACATTTGCAGCATGTAAACACGCTGATCCATCGTTAACTTACGATGCATTGCTATGGAAACGAATTCACGCACCCTATCGCAGCAAGACGCTAAAGCACACTGAGCGGTATATCGAAGGCACAGTATAAACTTAAAGCAGTAAGATCACTTCGTGTCGACATCTTTGATCTTTTGAAATAAAACTGTAGTACGTGCACTTATTTCCGTATGTACTTTTTCTGTCTTAAACATGTGCTACAGTAAGCATAAAGAATATCAGACTGTTTGACTTTTTGAATAAGCCGTCCAGTTGAATTATCTATCTCACTTGCAACCTGGATTTAATGAAGAAAGAATATATTGGCTGGGTAATGCGCGAGTAACCAATTTATTTCAATAATTTGGGTTACTGATCTTACTGGTTTAAGTTTATACTATGCCGAAAGTAGCCATCACATCATCCAACCATCCTAGTTATTCCATTTAGTTCGAGAAATTGCCTTTTGGGACACATATAGATAACGTTTTTGTTAATGCGTGGCTGGATATCGACACGCGGACTCGGTATTCTGCGACATATCGAAGAACGATTCAGTCAAGAACATATTCATATTTTAATTAATACCATGTTTTCTTCCGTGACAATATTATCTCCAAATCGGGTTTTTATATTCCAACATGACGTCTCGCGCAGGGCGAGCAACTGGTTTCAAATAACATTAATATCCGATTGTCCCAGTCATGGTTCTAACCTTAACCCCATCGAAAATGTATGGGTGGTATTTGGTGCTTAAGATAATTAGAAACAGAAACGTTAGGTTTCAAAATGTTGAACTAATAAATGCGATTTAAAATACATATATTATTGTTTTAATTATGATTAATTTAGCGGCTGAACGGCGCACGTGATAAGTGTCCAGACAACGTTATTAATTAATTTTCAATGAATAAGTTTTTCGAATAATTAACTAAATTCAATTTAAGAAAGATTTCTTTATAATTTGAAATTTATTCAGTTCATTCAGAGGGACCAGGCATTCCACGTCACTAATGTTTATAGCAGTGTTAAACACAATTTTATAATGTACTTTTACTTACTTCATCCTTCTTAGAAAATGTATTTTGAAATACGGATTTATCATCTAGTTTATGGTTATTTATTCAGGCCTTTTTCTATTTTGTATTGTTTCTACTTAAGGTATAGCCGCTATGGTCACCCAATGTTTAGGCACATCAGTTGAAGTCTTGTAATGTTTAAATCAAAAGCCGCCTATTGTGATAAACACGCAGTTGCCCGTTAAACCAGACGGACTATTTACAAATTTTCATTACGGTTACATTTTCAAAGGTATCTTGAATTAAACAATAGTATTTCGGAGACACGATTTATCTAAGGTCGAGTCTGGGTAAAAGCATGTATCTATCCTGTCTCGACCAATCATCAGGGTGAAGTGAAGCCTTATAATTGCATTTTTCTTTACCTGCCTAATATTTTTGAATTAAAAGTTATGTTTACTAAGATCCATCAACGGAATCACACGTGCCATTCCGAGCAGCTTCAAGCGTTACTAAAATTAGAAATGTAACCAAGTTTTTGTAATCATATATTTTACTTGCGGCTTATGTAACATTAGTTTTCTGTATTTAATAATTAAAGAGTGGTGTGCCTTCAACAAGTGTTTTTTATTCTGCGAACCACTGAGCAAGGAAGACTTTCTATTCACAAGTTGAATCAACGACGATTCAACAAAAATTAGTAATTACGGATTTACGACCCATGATTACGCAGAAGTGTCAAATCCAGCCACATACGCCCCAACAATAAGAGCGTCGAACAAAAGGAGTGAAGGATCCGTTGGTGTTCAGTTCGAATCTAGCGAGCAGTGTGTGAGAGGTTACTTTTTTCAGGATCAATATCCTCTTCAGTGTCAGTTAAATGTTGAGTAGGTGAAATTCAAATCGACATTTCTACGCTTTTACGGTGAGGAGGTGTAGCAACAAAGTCATGAAACTAGGGTATTGACAAGCTTTCAGCTTAAGAAATTGGGCCGCTATATACACATTACTAAAAAAAACTATTTAATTTGAGGCTTCTACTAAACAGCAATATATCAAGTGCTACACAAAAATTTCCGGCATGTGAAAAAAAACATAATAAATCGTTCTTACACCTTACGCACTACCATCCCTTTGACAGTAAATCCTTCCAGATCAATACACCGATCCTAGCGACTGGTTCATGACTGCAAGCAGTGCTTGAAGTCTTCACGTGTTAACTGTTCAACACTGCCTGCGATTCGGTATTGATCTTCTCAATCGTCTCAAAACGGCGCCCCTTGAACTTCAGTTTCAAATTCGGAAACAGCAAGAAGTCACCAGGGGTAAGATCTGGCGAAGGGGACGGTGGGTTAGTACTGTCCTCTTGGTTGAGGCTAGAAGCTGACGCACAACAAGTAACGTGTGGGTTGGTACATAGGATCTACGAATTGTTGCGCCACTTGGCAGGCCGCTTGCGACGCACGACAATGTTACAAGTGTCATGGATTGTTCTCCTTCGGTCTTGCAGAATAGCATCACGCATTTTTGCCACATTTTGTGGCGTGTTTCCGATAATGGACGACCGGAACGCTCATCAACAGACACACATCCATCTTTAAAACGGTTGTACCACTCATAAGTTTGCGTCTGGCCTAAAGCATCCCCACCAAACTCTTGTTTAAGCATTTTCAAAGTTTCCGCTGTCGTTTTACCAAGTTTGAAACAGAATTTGATGCTCTTTCACATCAGATATTGTAGTGCCGCAGAATAACTTAAACATAACTCAACAAATATAAACACAATTGTTTGGCACCACCTAGCAAAGTACCGTTTGTCAAACTGACTTAGTATAGACGTAGTTCATTTTAATAATAATTTACTGTTTTTAAAATTATTACAATTACATTTTCAATGTATCCTTTCATCTCATTAAAGATCCTGGTTTTAATCGTCATTATTATACTCAATCTTAATTTATTAAAATCATTAATATCTAATATTCTAATAATTTTTAAAAAACTATATTTTACAAAGCGAAAAGCCATATTAATATACAAGAGAGTATAGTTTTCAAATACAAGGGCGATTCGTAAAATAAGTTCCGTTTGCGCCTAATGAGCAGAGGGTTGGGATAATGACGCGATCGCAGCACTGCGGTATAGTGTGGTTCAGTGTGAGTATGGCAGTGCTCTTGGGAGAATTGTTTCTTTCTTTAGGGCTATTTTTGTCGTAGAAAATGTCTGCTGCAATTGAAAATCCCGCCGACTGTAAATTACGTGCTGATATCCGATTTCTGGATTTCTGTGTGCAAAGAACATGAAGGCTGCTGAGATTCATCGTAACCTAGATTTATTATGACATTTAAATTTGAATTTGTTGGCCTTCATTAACTATGACAACCATACATATCTAACGATTAGTTAATACTACATCGCATTCTGTACAACTGAGTTTGCCCCACCTTTCTCCTCTTATTGCTAAGCACGAATTACGTTACTGTGCATTTACGGAACGAACTGTGGATTATTCTATATGACACATATTCACTATAATGTTTATCCCGCTTGGCTTTATGTTTTGTGGAAGCTTTGTCTTTCGGAAGGTACTATTTGATTACGACAAAATTTTCCGTCATCCATTTTTCACAAATGAAATTTTTTTATTTATTCAATTGACTATCAGGAATCGAAAAAGAACGGATATAATAGAAACTTAGTAGTTCGTTGCTACGAGAGATGCTAGAAACTAAAAAACGTATTATATTAAATACACTATAGACACATTCTCTCGACTTTTCACTAATTTATCGAACTCCCTCGTATAACTTTGATTTATCAGAATTATCAGCATGCATCTTTTACGTCCTTGCCTTACTAAAAAAACATCTGTAAGGAAACTAATTTAAATCTAATAATGCTCCTATAAAGTTGCTCGGTAATGGCTCCGGCCATAACCTAAACCTCTTTGTGATAAATTTATAATAGAACCACGGTAGAAGAAAACATGAAGGAAGAAAGAAGCTACATAATAAAGAATAAATTCCTAGCATGTTTTAAGAAATGTTTCTGTATTTAATAATGTAAATAGATAATGTACTATACTTCCATATGTAGAAAGCAACTTACAGGCAAATCTGGTCGTAAAAACGAATCATTTATAGGTGTAATTACTATTTATTATCTATTGTTGAATAGAAAACTGAAAATAAAATTGAATGTGCTAAGCAAATTTGAATGATTTTATTATACTGATCGAATATAATTTCGTTTTATTTCATTAAATTATTGATGTGTAGAGGCATTTTCTACACAACCAACTTTTATTAGTATGAGGAGTGTTTAGCAAGAAAAAATAAAATAATATCACTACAAATTTATTCTGCGTGATTTCCTTCTTTGTCAATTTTTCGGCTAGGTACTATTTTGTTATAAAAAGATTTAATTTATATCAGAAACCACTACTTGAGAAATTTTATAACAATGATTAATTATTAAATCGAAGTATACGTCCGTACAATACACATGTCTTTTCAGAGTACTAAGGAGATAAAAGTTGCATCCTGAAATTCCCCTATATTTTCCATATAGGTATATGTAAAATTCACAATACTCATTGTTAGGACGTGCTGGGGTTGCAACATTTATTTACATTTGACACACTATTCGTTATATGAATTTTAAAAAGGAAACAATGCATCGGTTGTGACGGAAAAGTGTATAGTATTTTTAGAGTAGCCCTAAACTTACGAAGCATTCAAAAATGATTTGTGAAATTTAAGTGATTTGAGATTGGATAATTAATTTCGTTCCGATCGATCTTCGAAGTCTGATAATGGCATTTTTTTAGAACGAAATCCATATTCAACAAAAGTGGTGCTTGTAGAAATGTTCAATGCACTGTATTTGACAGTTGTGGAACATGCAGTTTAAGATTAGTTTTAAAATATGCTACTAGGTGCCTTACGAACTAACGGAGCGCAACTTGATGGTCTAGTTTAAAATTTGTTCATGGTTACTGATATGGAAAGAAAATGATGTATTTGCAAATTGCTTAGTTACAAGAGGCAAAATATTGATTTACTACAGTAAATCTAGTTGTGTACAGCCCGGGCGATTAGCTTAAACAATTCCAAATCCAGACTTGCATCTACATTTGGTTTGGTAAACAAAGTGCTGTTTATTATGATCTTTTGTAAATGGAAGATACCATAAGTTTTGATAAATATTAGCAACTAACAAATTTGAATAACGCAATCACAAAGGAACACACTGTTGGTAAATAATCCCTTATTTTCTCAATTATTGTAAAATGCTTTGAATTAAAAAAAATATGTTTTTAGAATGCATAATATTCGACCATTAGAAAAGGAAAGGGCCTTTGACAGGTGGGGATACCTTCCCTGACTCAAAGCATTTTACTGTCAGTTACTGTCATGGAGCCGTGGACGCTAGAACAGCGCATATTTGCATATGTTTCTTTCGTTTGAAGTGGTGAATCAGTGACTACGGTTCAACGTGAATTTCGTCGGAGATTCAATATTAATCGAAATGACTCTGTCCCCACGCGTAACACAATCCTACGTTGGGATCATAATCTTCGAACACGAGGCTCAATACTCAAAATAAAACCGCTCGGATCCCAACGTACAGTGCGCACTCCAGAGAACGTTGAAAGGGTTAGACAAGCGATACTGCGAAGCCCACGCCGCTCTGCTCGGGCTCATTCGGCCGGACTGCGAATCAGTAATTGTACTGTAAGAAGGATTTTACATGGTGAATTACATTTGCATCCATACAAAATAGCGGTTGTGCAGGAATTGAATGACAGGGATTACCAGCAACGAGTGAATTTTGCCCAACAAATTCTTACACTTTATGAGCAGAACGAAAACATGTTGGTGGTAATGAGCGATGAAGCCCATTTCCACCTTAATGGGGCTGTCAATAGACAAAATTGTCGGTATTGGGCTGCCGAAAATCCTCAAGAGCTGCATCAAAAACCGCTGCACAGTCCTAAGGTTACAGTTCGATGCGCAGTGGGGAGGTTTGGCGTTATCGGTCCCTATTTTTTTTAACAAAAACGATGTTACCGTTACTGTTACATCGGCGCGTTACATTAATATGGTGAACACCTATTTTATCCCTGAATTGCAAAGAAGAGGTTTGGATCCTCTACAATTATGGTTTCAGCAAGATGGAGCCACGGCATACACCGCCAGAGCGTGTATTGCTGTTCTTCGTACTCTGTTTCCTAATCATCTCATTTCGAGATTTGGTGATGTTTTATGGCCTCCTCGGTCTCCCGACTTGTTCACATGTGATTTCTTTCAATGGGGGTTCCTCAAGTCTCGTGTTTACGAGGGTAGACCTCGTACGTTACAAGAACTGAAGGAAGCGATACGTCAACAAGTTAATCTAATTCCTAGAAACCTGCTGGAAAGAGTGGAAGTCAATTTTGTGAACGACTACAACAATGCGTAAACGAAAACGGACATCACATGCCTGAAGTAATTTTCCGCAAATTATGAAATGCTAAATTTTTGCGTATGTAATCTTACCAATAAATTTATTTTAAAGCAAAAACTGACGATTTTATTGTTATTTCAAAAACATCCGATTGCTGTGCCCCCACCCTGTAGATATAATATTGCAGCATTAATAAGAGACGTACATATTATTTTGTATGACTACGACCATTGATGAAATATTACAAACATATATACATAGATCTATATATACATATATACATATATATATATATATATATATATATATATATATATATATATATATATATATATATGTCGTTCCATCAATCCTGCGTCCATACATTGATGATTTTGCATGTAATTCTGCGTCTAATGTATTGCTGCGTCCGTATACGGACGCAGAAATGGAAACTTCACAGACAACTCTCATTTGGCATACTTGTTTGGCACAAAAATTTTTAGCGGGATGCAAAAATATCGATATGGTGTAAAAACACGAATAATTTAGTTCGCGAGAATTCGATTATTTTTGTGTGATGGCGCTGTAGTAGTGTACGTGTATATGTATATGATATTCATAATTCCGATATTTCTGCGTCCAACCGTCTTGGCAACGCTTAGGATCGCCTCGTTTACTGGTGCTTCCTACATTTGTGAGTAAACTGTTTGGGTAGTATTCGAATTTATTTCTAATCAAGATTCTTTAATAACAAGTAACGGTTACAGATACGTATATAAATAAACTAAACTGCTTAATCTTAAATTATAAACTATTTGAAAAATGTTGATACTTGCGTAAAACCTGTTAAAAAATCACATCTTGAAAAAGAAAACTCAGAATGTGTTCCCTGCAAATATTGCGACGGATACTACAGACCAAATCAACTTTGGCGCCATATTAAAATCTGTGATTTAAATACAGAAGGAAAAACTAAATTTTCTCATTTGAGTGACGCATAAGATTTATTAGTGAAACATTTACCTATTGATAAACATCTTCGAGAAACAGTATTTCCGAGAATGGCGGCGGATAAAATATCACTTACAGCTAAAAAGGATTTATTAATTTGTAAATTCGGATCTCGATATTTAAGAAATCATAGGGAAAATCATCTGATAAACGTGTGTTCTCGGAAAATGAGGGAACTTGCTAAATTACTAATAGAAATAAAGAAAGTAAATTCTTCAATAAAAAAATTGTACGACGCATTACAACCAATCTATTTTGATTTGTTTGTATGTAGAAGCTACAAAAAGTGTAGCAAAATTTGATCCCAATACAGAAGTGTTCAAATCACCAACTTATGCTATGAACATGCAGACATCCTTAAAGAACTGTTGTGATATAGCAATTTTATTCACGTTGAAACGAAAATATAATAATTCAACTATTTCGACAGCCGATAGTGAATCAAATTTTAAAACATTCAAACAGCTTTTGGAGGATGCATGGAAATTCGAAATATCCACAATAGCTGCATCTGATTTAAGTACAAAAAAATGGAATAAATTAACAATATTACCTTTAGCAACCGATTTAAAAACATTTCGAATATATCTTCTACAGAAAGCAAGTGAAGCTGTGGAAATTCTTAAAGTCAATGAAAAGGATGTTACCGCATATAAGTTGCTAATGGAAACCATATTTTGTAGGCTTTTGTTATTAAATAGGAAAAGAGTAGGAGAATTGCAGCGAATGCCATTGCATTTTTATGAGAATGCTAATATTCATCAGAGTTATGAAGAGTTTAATGATGCCATAACACCTACAGAGAAGATATTATTAACAAAATTTAAAAGAGTAGTAATTCGTGGTAAACGAGGCCGAGGCGTACCTGTTTTGTTTAGTACTGATTTACAGGATCATGTAAATATTTTAATTCAATTGCGCAGTAATTTTGTCAATGACACAAATATATACCTGTTTCCCAAATTAAATACAAATAATCCTATTACTGGATATCAAATTATGAAAAGACATACACAATTAAGTAAATTGAAAAATCCGGAAGCTATTACCTCTACAAGATTACGAAAGCATCTTGCTACTTTGACTAAGATTTTTAACATGAATTCGAATGATATTGAACAATTAGCAACTTTTATGGGACACAAGTAATGTTCATAAACAAGGTTATCGTCTACCTCATGATGTATACCAAACAGCTAAGATATCTAAAATTCTAATGCTTATGGAAAAAGGTAAAGCAGGTAATTTTAAGGGAAAAGCTTTGGATGAGATAGAAATAAATTTGGACGACGAAAGTGTTGAAAATGTGAAGAAAATAGTGATAGCGACGATGAAAAAAAGATAGAAGAAATTAGTGACTTAAGCCAAGAGGTGTAAGCTACTGCCTCAGTTAAATCGATCGTAACTGTTAGAAAAAGAACCTTAATCCATTGGACAGATGATCAAAAGAAACTAACTGAACTATTTTTTAAAACACATAAATTCAAAAATTCCTCCCAAAAAAAGCGAATGTGAAAAATTAAGGGATAAATATCCTGAAAAATTACATAATAAGTCATGGCCACAAATCAAAGTTTTCGTTCAAAGTATGTATCGCAATAAAAATTAGTCTTTAATTATTTGTATCAAGTAAATTATCAGATCTTTTGTTTGTTGTACTTATAAATTGTTTAAATAAAAATAGTTTGTATATTAATAAATTATTATTTATTTTGTCATTGATAGTACTAGTAAGCTTAAAAACGTAAAAATGTTTGCCTTTGTTATAGTAACACTTTATCCTACAGAATATTTAAATAAAACTTGCTTGAAATCT
Organism: Melolontha melolontha; assembly: GCA_935421215.2. Lineage (NCBI taxonomy): Eukaryota > Metazoa > Arthropoda > Insecta > Coleoptera > Scarabaeidae > Melolontha > Melolontha melolontha. The sequence continues at coordinate 90,685,724 of OW285239.1, forward strand.
CAATACTTTACGTAACCTAACAATAATAAATAGAATAGCGTAATTTTATTTAGAAAGGAGCATGCTATCTATTAACACAGAATTACAATATGGAATACAGCACAAATGTATGTCTGTGAATATGTGTACATATTACATATTTTAGATTATTAAGTAAGACTCCTACACATAACTCATTGTTTGTTTGTAAATTCATCACTTTTGTTTATTATTATTATTATTTTAAAATAAAAATTTTTTAACTAAATTTAAATAATCAAACAATTTTTTCTATTAATTTTAATTCAGGAAGATAAGCAATAGTAGCAATTCCATATTAAAAATGTAGATAAACTAAAGAAAAATAATTCCTTCTCTAAAATACGCCAATCCACGTAACTGCCATTTTTTAAAGAATTGCACAAATACTTACGAGTATATTAAATATATGTAGCTAATACGTAATATGAGATACGAAGTTTGACAACATAGCAGACGCAGAAAGATGTATTCAGTAAAATAAAAATACCTACCTCGGACGTAGAATTACAGGTTTCGTAAAAAGATATATCTGTTGATGCAGAAATAATAGTCACATGTATGGGCGCAATATTGATAAGAAAATGAAAACAAAAAATCCTTAATTTTTTTTTTCTGCCATCAGAGTATATTGAAAATAAAGTCACTATAGCGTTTGATTTCTACATTCAGCGGTTTAGAAAAGAGAAAAACATTATATACTTCAGAGCTTCAAGTAGACGCCAAATTGAAGGTATAATGAAAAGAAGCAGAATTGATAGCGGTTTGTATATATATATATATATATATATATATATATATATATATATACATATATATAAATGCACGTTTCATAATTTAAATTAGGTATTATCTTAAAATTAAACCACAAAAAAAAACAACTAATTAATAAGACAATATTGTGAATTCATATTTAATACTAATTAAATATTATAGTATTTGATATTTTATCATAGCAATGTAAATAATATAAACTATAATTAAACAGAACGAACAATATATACAGTAATAGGTTAATTAAAATTAATACCGGCTAATGAATAATAGTATTTTCTTACCTTCAACAAGTACTGTTATTTTAAAATTGATATTTTCCAGTATTATCCCGTCGATTTTTATCACGTACTGCTAAAATAGATTTCAATATATAATGTTTATAACTGCTCTATATAATTATCTGTTTATTATTCATTACCTATACGTCATACAGTTCGTATTACGAACGGTACCACCATAATATGTATTACGTGTTACGTTGTGCAAACGTGTATTTGGTTGCGTAGTTTTTGGAGTTTACATATCGACAAGAATGTAGTTTGTGGAAATACCACCCAAAATATGGGATTTCTAACACATACATAGTTAGAAATTTGATAATTCATTAATGCGAATTGGTATATTTTTAATAGCATTTATGTTTAAATAAAATTAGTAATTTTAATCTGGTGTATCCAAGGTATTGAATTTATAATACAGTAAAACCTGTCAATAACGGCCACCAAAAAAAAAAGAAACAATGTTGGCCGTTATATAAAGGTGGTCGTAATTGTCAGGTTTTTTGTCTTATAAATAAAACACATAATTTTTAAAGATTTTTTATATATTTTATATACAGGCTGATTCATTTTCGGCCCTCACCATGCTCGCTTATTATTGGAGATAGAGTATAGGTTTAAATTTGGCAAAGTTGTTAAATTTTGTGTTTGTTATAAATCCGCAAAGAAAATAGACCTGTGACAAATGACCTTCGTTATTAAAAAAAAACGCGAAAACCCCATTTTCTTCTTTTACCTGTAGCACCGACATTTGGCCTTGTAGAGAAAATATAAAAACACATCCTTATGGTCATTTCCAAACCTCTATCCAGTGGTGTACTCTAAATTTTTATACGACGTTTCGTTTCTTTCTGGCCATCATCAAGTATCTAATTTCTTATAGGCGCCATATTGGATTTAGACATCTTCAGAAAGAGTTTTTTTTTCTGATTTCAACCATGTACCACATGCTGCCTATAGTTTTTGACATTAGGTTTTATTTGAAAGAATAAATTATAAGATTAAATAAGGTAGCCTTTGGAATATCAATCTGTCAAACATTTAATTTATTGTTCATTAATAATACAAAAATGTCATACACTAACGAAGAGAAACGAGATATGATAGTATTTTTTATTCTTCGAACCGAAATTCAACAGTAGCGAGTACAAGATATTTACAATTATATCCAGAACGACAACAGCCTCATCGTACCATTTTTCTAGATCTCGACAGAAATTTGGTCGAGAATGGATCGTTTACTAAGCCGCGTAATGGTCAAGACAACAGGAATTTAAATGAAAATCGACAAGATATTTTACAAATGGTAAATTAAAAGCGTGTTTTCAAATTTCATGTTAATCTTGTATTTTTATAGATAAATAATAATCCATCAATTTCTACACGCGAAGTAGCGTCAGAATTAAATTTGTGCCAGTCCAGAGTTTGGAGAACTTTACATAAAAATAGGTTTAAACAATACAGGATCCATGTTAGTCACTCTTTACTGCCTGGAGATAATTTGAGAAGGCTAGAATATTGTAATTGGTTAATGGGAAGGATAGAAAATGACGAAAATTTTTATAGCAAAATCATCTGGTCAGATGAAACAAAATTTACAAATTCTGGAATGTTCAACAGAAATACGGAGCACTATTGGGCAGTACAAAATCCCCGACAAAACAGGGCTAGAAGACCACAACATCGTTTTGGAATAAACGTTTGGATGGGTATTTTGGCAAATCGTCTCTTAGGACCAGTTATGTATGAAGAACATTTAAATGGAGAAAGATATTTAAACATTTTACGTCATACGTATCTGACTATCTTGACAACAATATCCCATTAAATCATTTACAATATTTATGGTGGCAACAAGATGGCGCACCAGCACACAATGCAGCTGTTGTTAGAAATTTCTTAAATCAAGAGTTTGCAAACCGTTGGATTGGAAATAGAGGAGTTGTTGAATGGCCTGCGAGATCACCTGATTTAAGTCCGCTAGATTTTTTTTTATGGGGATATGTTAAAAATAATATTTATAAATTAGATGCGCCACAAAATATTGAAGAATTACGAGACAGACTTCAGAATGCCTTCGATGCAGTTCCTAGAAGAACTATACAAAGGCCGAAAGGGCAGTACAAAATGCCAGAAGGCGTGCCCAATTGTGCATTACCGAAGATGGCCAGATAATTGAACATTTACTGTAATTGTTTATTGTTTACTTTTCTATGTATTTTTATTAATGTTTTTGTTATCTTGTACTCGCTACTGTTGAATTTCGTTTCGAAGAATAAAAAATACTTATCATATCTCGTTTCTCTTCGTTAGTGTATGACATTTTTGTATTATTAATGAACAATAAATGAAATGTTTGACAGATTGAAATTCCAAAGGCTACCTTATTTAATCTTATAATTTATTCTTTCAAATAAAACCTTCAAAAACTATAGTCAGCATGTGGTACATGGTTGAAATCAGAAAAAAAACTCTTTCTGAAGATGTCTAAATCCAATATGGCGTCTATAAGAAATTAGATAGTTGATTATGGCCAGAAAGAAACGAAACGTCGTATAAAAATTTAGTCAGCATGTGGTACATGGTTGAAATCAGAAAAAAAAACTCTTTCTGAAGATGTCTAAATCCAATATGGCGTCTATAAGAAATTAGATAGTTGATTATGGCCAGAAAGAAACGAAACGTCGTATAAAAATTTAGAGTACACCGCTGGATAGAAGTTTAGAAATGGCCACAATGATGTGTTTTTATTTTTTCTCTACAAGGCCAAATGTCTATGTGCTACAGGAAAAAGAAGAAAATGGGGTTTTCGCGTTTTTTTTTTTAAATAACGAAGGTCATTTGTCACAGGTCTATTCTCTTTACGGACTTATAACAAACACAAAATTTAACAACTTTGCCAAATTTAAACCTATACTCTATCTCCAATAATAAGAGAGATCCCCATGGTGAGGGCCGAAAATGAATCAGCCTGTATATATATATATATATTATATAAATATATATATGTATACGAAAAACTAAAACTATTTTAATGTATGTAATATGAACAAAACATAGACTAGGTACATATTATAGATAATATGTATAGTATTTTTCACAATCTAAGAAAATAGCTTTGTGTCGTGCAAATAGTATTTTTTATTTTATACGACTAACAATAAGTGTTCCTTACGTTTATTTTCATAAAATAGAAGCTGGATAGATTTTATTTGAAATAATAATCTAATTAATAATTATAATTATTTAAATTAAAAATTTAGATAAAAAGTATATAAATAATTTAAAAAACATTATATAAGATATTGTTTTATTGGTTGGAAATCAAAGCCGAACTAATCATTCATATAGATATACATACCGTAGTCGACAAATTTAAACTCCATATTAGAAATAACAAAAGCAAGTGAGTACCCGGTATAAAATAGCGACAATTACTTTGCGGCGATGCCAAATGTTTGATTTGTAGTAGAGAATATGAAGGTATACCAGTACGCGACGATGTAACTGGCTTATCGTGTAATAATGTGTATTTCAAAAATAATTTATTTAATTTTTTTACAGTGGTGTGAAACGAAACATGTATTTTCCTTACAGATATAAAAGAAATTAAAGTTCTAGCAGTTAAAGTAATAAAATATAACACACACTCAAATTAGATGTTCAAATAATACACCCTGTTGTTCTTGACAATATATAAAATTCTTGCCGGACGTTAGCCAGCATTTCAGGCGTTATTGTGCGAAAAGCGTTTATTATTTTAACACGCAGCTCATTTATATTACGTACTTTTTCGCGAGGGGCATTATAAACTTTTTGTTTAATGTATCCCCATAAAAAGAAGTCGTTGGGTGACAGCCCAGCGAATTGTGCAATTTATACTTATAATGCGATTATGAAATGTATTTCTTAAAAACTCCTTCACAATTCTAGCATTATGAGCCGGGCAACCGTCTTGCTGGAACCAAATGTCTTCAAAATTGATATTAATGTTATGTACAGCGGGAATAATATCGTTATTTAACATATCTAAATATGTGTCGTTGTTAAGAATACCGTCGATAAAAAAGGGCTAAAACAATTACTTTCAAAATGCCAGCCCATAGATTTAATTTTGCTGGATACTGTGTGTGCGTTTCTGTACTCAGGTGTCTATTTTCATTAGACCAATAACCGGTTATTTTGGAATTGTGAGATCTATACAACGGAAATGATGTTTCATAGATAAAAAAAATATTGTTGATAAAATTTGGATTTGTACTTAGTACATTATTGTTTCACAAAATTCCAATCGATTATTTTCGTCATGTGGAAATATTTCTTGAGTAGAACGAAATTTCCGCCACTCGTATCCATGTCTTCTCAAAACTCTCTACACTGTCCGCTGTTTAACTCCACTTTCTTCTGATATGTTTTGCACTAAGAAATTTGCTTCAGCTGCACCACAAATAGCAATTTCTCTACCTTGCCGTTCTTCGTTGGTATACCTATTCCAAGGTCTTCGTCTTGTAAATGTAAACACTTTCAGCAATTTGTTACACATCCACAAGTCTCAAATTTATGAATAATATTTACTAAAGTTTTTTCAGTAGGAATTGGACGATTTTCAAATGTAAAGGCAAATTGTCCAACGATTTCTCGTAGAGTACTACCTGCATAATACTACTTTATTAATTGGATCTTTTCTTCGGTGGTGTAAATATACATCTTCAATCGCTGTATTTTGTGCCGATATAGAGATAACGTACACCTTATCCTAGGGACACACTAATGTCTAATGTCATTAATTATCGCGTTATTTGTCATAAGCGCAATGACAAATATCATGATAATTAATGACATTAGACGTTAGTGTGACAAGTTTGCATCGACCAAGGTTAGTAAATAGGCAAGATTGCCTCGTAACTAATGGCGATCACCATATTGCGCGTCATCGGGCCTGCCAGGCGTTTCCTGTCTAGCAAATTACCGGTCTAGATTGATGTTTGTAGTGTTCGTAGCGTTGTTTTCTAATTTTGTAATGTTTTATGTGCTTATATATAAACTTTATTTGACTTTTTACAAGTGTTTTACATTATAGTGAGAGCAAAACATTGAAAAAATTTTAAAAAATTGTGAATTAAAGTAATGTATTAGCTCAATAAAGTTTTTTGTTTATAAAGATTGTAATTTTGTTTTGGTTATTTATAAGAAAACTGCATCAAATAATATCTTGATATCCTGTTAGTATTTGCATTTGTGAACCCATTTTTTTAGACATACAAAACCTTTTATTAACTCCGTAATAACAGTTTATTGAAAGAACAGGATTGTGACAGTAGAATACTAAATTAATTAATATGTGACTTTCCTTTATAATTTATAAGCGCGTTTTTTGGCAAAAATATTTACATTAAATACTTTTTACACCCATGCGCACACCAATAACTAGGAGTCATTAACCATTACTTAAAGCAATATTTTGAAATAAAGGACGACATACTTTCTATAAGTATATGTGATTAGATCGTACATAAACCAATCGTTTTGTCTATAGAAAACAGTGATTTACTTTACTCGATTTATACCTACTTAACTAATGATAAATTAAAGTCAAAATCATTTTAATTTGAATGTGCACGCTGAGTGACGCTTTCCCACGTAAGAATATGATTGGTGGAGAGTTACTAGGCAACCTTATACATTTAGTAGCCTTGGGCATCGATGTTGTATCATTTCACTGTATTGCCATGGTAATGCCTACATACAGAATTAAAATTTGTGGCTTACGGTATATCCTTCAATCTTCTCCGGAATCCTCAACACTCGTTTCATCACTATCACTTAAATGATCTCCAGTCATCTGGTGTGATATTCCGAGCAGCTTCCCGAATAAGATTTAACGTACTTTCGCTAAATTTTGCATTAACGTTATTGCGACGAACATATTTCTTCAGTTCACACCAGATTAACTCTATTGGATTAAATATACAATAATACGGCGGTAATCGCAAAACTGTGTCCCGCGCTGGCAGTCATGTTATCCACATGATATTGCTTTTCAAATGCCTTTGTATGTAATACTTCTAACAATTGTGCTTTTGTATAACTGTCTTCGTAATATAAATCGTTTAATTCCAAAAATCGTGCTATTTCTAGTTTTGTGATGCTCAATCCTGATATTTTACTGGCATATCGTGAATGATATGGAGCGTTGTCCTTAACAATAACACTCCTCGCGGGCAAGGCAGGCAATAATTTCTTCTGAAGCCACTCTTCAAATAATTCTGATGTCATGTCTTCGTGGTAGTCAAGATGAGATGATTTGATATTTTTGCTGATAACAATATTTCACCAACCCATCCATTTTCCGAACCACAATGTAAAATGGTTCTCTTTCCTCTAGAAGAAGGCACATTCAAACTACACTTATCACTATTATCAATCCAGCCTTGTATTTCGATGTCGTGGGTATCATACTAAGTTTCATCTAGATAAAAAATTAAACGGCCATCTTTTATAAATTTTCTTATGCGTGTTAATATTCGTAACGGAGTTTCCGTATTCTTTCTGATTTCACAATGACACGCCGTTTATCAATTTGGCCATATTTAATACCATTGCTTTTTAACGTTCGCCATAACGTTGTAATAGAACACTGCATTTCCGTATCGTCTTCAGTTAGCATCTTCCATAAACTCGACAAGATAGGAACTTGATTTTGTCTATACATATAAATTTTTTGACGAATAATATCGACTTGCCAGATTGGATCGTCTTAGAGGATCCTTTGTCGCTTCTCTTTTTCCTTGTTTTAATAATTTTGTAAATTGTTCCACCCACAAGGTACTCCTGTTAACTTCAAAGTCATTTTGATAATATCTGACTTAGCTATAGATTCATTTTCCAATTTTAAATTATTGTAATGACTCATTCGATGACGCGAGGCGCGTCATCGCTCTGGACGTTTTCTAGACAGATTTGGAACATATGAACGAGATATATAAGCCGCGTCGAAGAAGGGATAGACATTCATTGAATCCTACAGTCTCGCGAAGTACATAAATATAGTTACATAAATATAGAATACATAAATGTACTTATTGTTGTTAATAGTTAGTTTTAGATTATTATACGTTTTAATATTAATATAGTGTGTGTGTCTAAAGTTATTGTTAGTTTTATTTAAGAACCCTAAAAGACAAACGTTACAGTGGTATTCAGGTGTGGACTAATTAATAAATAATAAACTAAGTAGACAATTAAGTGTTAATTAAGTATTCGTTTAAATAAATATACAGTGCGGAAAGACGTTATTTTAAATATCGTGATGGCTAATAGAATGAAACTGACAGAATTAAAAGTGTCCGATTTGAAACGAGAATTAGAAGAGAGGGATGAGGATACAACTGGCAAAAAGTCAATCCTCCAGCAACGGCTTCGCAATGTGTTGATCCAAGAAGGCGAGGATCCAGAGGATTATGTCTTTCAAGTTCCAGGCGGAGATGCTGACGTGAATTCGCTGTTGACGAAAATGGAACAACGATTAATAGAGAATGCGCAAATTCAAATGCAACAAATGGAGCAGAAGAACCTGGAAACTTCTGGAAACTTAGCGAAAACTCTAGAACAAAGACTAATAGATAATTCGCAAACCTTGGAACAGCATCTAATAGAGTCACAAACTCAAATGCAACAAATGGAGCAGAAGAACCTGGAAACTTCTGGAAACTTAGCGAAAACTCTAGAACAAATGGAACAGAAGAATCTGGATAGTGCGAAAAATATGGAACAGCGTCTAATAGATTCACAAACTCAAATGCAACAAATGGAGCAGAAGAACCTGGAAACTTCTGGAAACTTAGCGAAAACTCTAGAACAAATGGAACAGAAGAATCTCGATAGCGCGAAAAATATGGAACAACGATTAATAGAGAATGCGCAAATACAAATGCAACAAATGGAACAAAGAAACCTAGAAACCGCTAGAATCCTCGAGAAAAATCTGGAAAAGAAATTACTAGAAAATTCTAGAAACTTCGAAAAAAGTCTGGAACAAGTGGAGAAAGTTCTAGAACAGCGATTAGCGGATAAATCAGAAGCGTTAAAAGAAGAGGTTTTCACAGCTGTAGAAGAGAAAATTGGAGAACATTCTAGACTTTTAGAGGCAATAATGATCGAGATGAAATTACCCGCTACCATGAGTCATTCTGATCCCAGGCAGGGCAACGAAGAAGTCATACCGCGGCCCATCGAAATAAAAGAAGAACTTGTGGCTATTTCAAGGACCAGAATCAAGCCACCAACCTTTGATGGAAAGACGTCATGGGCAACTTACCTGACGCAATTCGAAGCGGCCGCAGAAGCAAACGCATGGTCTTCTGCCGAGAAGGCGACTGCTTTAGTCATAGCATTGAGGGGTGATGCTAGTGATATTTTGCAGACATTGCCTCCTGAGGAACGTAAAGATTATTCTCAACTCATTAAACGCTTGGAGATGAGATATGGCCATGCGCATTTGGAGCAAGTATACCATACCCAACTGAAGAATCGATCACAGAAGAAAGGCGAGAATCTGCAGGAATTCGAGGCAGATATTGCTCGTCTAGTTCGACTTGCATATCCGATGGCGCCGGATAATTTCATGGAACACCTAGCGGTCCAGACATTCATAGATGGTCTCCGGGATATTGATACGCAGCAAGCATTAAGGTTGGCAAGACCGAAAACCTTGATCGATGCTTTGGCGCACGCGCTTGAGTTTGAGACTGCAAAGCAAGCCTCTCGGAACCATGCTCGTGTCTGCACTGTTGACAAGCAGGAAAATGAGGAGTTCATGGAGCAGGTGGTTAGTAGAGTTCTAAACCAGATCAAATCAAATAAAAGAGTACTGCGATGCTGGAATTGTGGAGAGATTGGTCACGTTCGGAGTAAATGTGGTAAGGTGGCCAAGAAAGCATCGTCTGAGCAGCAGGAAAACTAAAGCGGGTCGATGAGCGAGGGCAATCATCGATCCAGCATCAGGAAGCCCCAAAGACGCCTGGCCAAGTCGCATCCCTGCAACATCAAACCAACGGCCTGTATGTGGACGCTGTTATGGAAAGAAAGACCTATGCTTGCTTGCTAGATACCGGATCGACGAAAACCATCGTGCGACCCGATTTAATTCCCAGAAATAAAAAGTTATTTTCTAGCAAATGGAGACTTAGGACAGCAACTGGAGGAGCAGCTTCTGTGGCAGGTGAAGTGGATGTCAACTTTATCATAGGACCAACATCAGTCCGACATCGTGTTCTCGTAGCGGACATAGAAGAACAAATAATCTTGGGATTAGACATCATGAACACCTACGGCTTCCAGTTAAACATGAAAGAAGGCACTTTAAAAATAAATAATGAGGAATTGTTTCTTCATGGGAAAGATTGTGGGAATGTACAAGTAATTACTGCAGAGAATGTTGTTCTGGATGCAAGAAGTGAGACATTTTTGACGGCGTGTATGGAAGGTGATTATTTGGACGGAAATGTTATAATGTTGGAACCAAAGGCTGATGATGACGAGGTGGGCCGAGGAATAGTAGTTGCCAAAATGCTGGTTAAGACTCAGAAGACTGTACCGATAAGGGTAATGAATGTGAACCATTACCCTGTTTCATTGAAGAAGGGTACTATTCTGGGGTGGTGTACGCCAGTGTCGGCCGTCGTTCATCGCATAGAGGCGAAGAAGAATGGATTCGTGCAGGTTCCTGAGAAATTGTCCAAGATAATCGACTCCGCCTGTCAAGGATTGAGCAAGAAGGAACAAAGTCAAGTTAAGGATTTAATCAAACATTATGAAGACGTCTTTGAAACTGAAACTGGTACGAAAGGAAGAACCAATATTGTAATGCACAAAATAAATACCAGCGATGCAAGTCCAATTCGACAAGGACCAAGAAGGTTACCTCTGGCAAAACGTGAGGAAGCCAAGCAAATTATACAAGATATGGAAGGCCAAGGAGTAATTGAACCATCGAATAGTCCATGGGCTTCACCAGTGGTCCTTGTCAGGAAGAAGGATGGATCTACCAGATTCTGTGTGGACTATCGTCGTTTGAATAGTGTGACCAAAAAGGACAGCTATCCTCTCCCAAGAATAGACGATACGCTAGACACCTTGGCAGGAGCAAAATGGTTCTCCACTCTCGACTTGAAGAGCGGTTATTGGCAAGTGGGAATGGATCCCAATGACAAAGAGAAGACTGCCTTCAGTTTAGGTACAGGACTCTGGCAATTTACAGTCATGCCATTTGGACTGTGTAACGCCCCAGCTACTTTTGAGCGACTCATGGACACTGTACTGAGGGGATTGTCTTGGGATACCTGCCTGGTATATCTCGATGATGTGATTGTGGTAGGGAAGACCTTTGAAGATCACATGAAAAATTTGGAAGTAGTATTCCAGAGGTTGCGAGATGCCAACCTGAGATTAAGTCCAAAGAAGTGTCACCTTTTCCGCAAGGAGGTAAATTACCTTGGACATGTGGTTTCCGGAAAAGGAATTGCTGTGGATCCAGAAAAAGTAAAAGCTGTGGAAAAATGGCCGGTACCCAAAGACAAACATCAGCTAAGAAGCTTTTTGGGATTATGCACATATTATCGACGCTACGTTCCTGGATTCTCCAACATTGCAAAACCACTTACTCGCCTAACAGAAAATCGAGCATTCATTTGGAACAACGAATGCCAAGCGGCCTTTGAGTTGTTAAAAGGTACGTTGATCAGTGCACCCGTTCTGAACTATCCGCTGCCATCTGGGAGGTTTGTTTTGGATACGGATGCCAGTAACGTCGGGATTGGTGGCGTGCTCTCTCAAATCCAAGATGGCCAAGAAAAGGTCATTGGATACTTCAGCAAGACCCTGTCCAAACCAGAGAGGAACTACTGCGTAACCAGGAGAGAACTATTGGCAGTAGTTAAGACCATTGAGCACTTTTACAAGTACCTGTATGGGCAGAAGTTCCTGATCCGCACTGATCATGCCGCCTTAAAGTGGCTCTTGCAATTTAAGAATCCAGAGGGTCAAGTAGCTAGATGGATTGAGAGGCTACAGGAGTATGACTTTGTCATTGAACACAGAGCAGGCCTCAAACATCAAAATGCAGATGCCCTTTCCAGAAGGCCCTGTCCAGAAGACTGTCGATATTGCAACAGAATCGAAGACAAATCGGCCAACGCTCTTCGAACCACCGTTGTTGATGACCAATGGCAACCTGACAATTTGCGCGCAGATCAAGAAGCTGATCCGGATCTTGCAGTCCTCAGGGCTTGGAAAAGAAATGGGCAAAGACCGACCTGGCAAGAAATTGCTCCCCATTCACGAGAATTAAAGTCATACTGGGCACAATGGGATTCCTTAACCATGGAAGACGATCTCCTGAGACGTGAGGTCGAAAATCACGATGGAAGCGAGCGGAAGATGCAAATGGTGGTTCCCAAGAAAAGAATACCAGAGGTATTGCGAGAACTCCATAATGGTGCTTCTGGGGGACATTTTGGAGTCCATAAAACACTGGAGAAAGTGCGCCAGAGATTTTACTGGGTGAATTGTTCACGAGATGTGAAAGAATGGTGCCGAAAGTGTGCTAATTGCGCCGGAAGCAATGGTCCCCAGAGGCGTCGACGTGCACCCATGCGCCAATACAATGTAGGAAGCCCATTTGAAAGGATCGCCATAGATGCCGCCGGCCCTTTTCCAGAAAGCGACAAAGGAAATAAATACATAATAGTGGTCATGGATTACTTTACCAAATGGGTTGAAGCATATGCTCTACCAAATCAAGAAGCTGGAACTGTAGCAGACGTGATTGTGAAGGAGTTCGTCAGCCGTTTTGGTGTACCCTTGGAACTTCATTCCGATCAAGGGCGAAATTTTGAGTCCAATCTATTCGAAAAGATGTGTGGACTTTTGGGCGTACGGAAGACGAGAACAACTCCCTTGCACCCACAATCAGATGGGATGGTAGAGCGAATGAACAAGACCATGATCAGACACTTATCCAAAGTGGTCTGCGAACACCAGAGAGATTGGGACGAACATTTACCATTATTTCTAATGGCGTATCGGGCCTCCGTTCAAGAGACAACAGGCCAATCACCAGCCAACGTACTATTCGGGAGGGAACTCCGATTGCCCTGTGATTTAAAGTTTGGGAGCAAGCCTGGTGATGATCTTGCCGGAGAAGATTATGTCAGCACGCTCAGACGACGACTAGATAATATCCATGAACAAGTCAGACATAATATCGAAGATGCTAGTGACAGAATGAAAGAGAGCTACGACATCAACGCCGAGAAGAGTGGTTACCATGAAGGCGATCGGGTTTGGTTGTATAATCCACAACGCCGACGGGGCCTATCTCCAAAACTTCAAAAGAATTGGGAGGGGCCATACGAGGTGTTGAAGCGGATCAACGACGTAATATACCGCATCAGGCGAACACCTCACACTAAGCCAAGAGTCGTACATTTTAATCGATTAGCCCCATACTCTGGAGACAATAATGACGAAACCGCTGACTTGCGCCGATTGGATAGCCAATACCATGAATTAACCTTCGAAGACTTTATGCAAGAATATTCTGGTTCGAGAAAAGCTCGATTTGGAGTAACCATCGAGAAACAGCAAGATTTGTTTACGGTGCCGCCAGACTACGCGCTTGCACATTGCGTAGCCCGAGATCTGCGAATGGCCAAGGGAATTGCCAGTGAATTTAAAGAGAGATTTGGCAGAGTCGAAAAATTAAGGCAGCAGGGACCAGCAATTGGGAAGAGTCTCCAAATAGTAAATGAAGGACAGCCCATATTTTATTTGGTCACGAAAGAACTGTCAAGCCTGAAGCCAACCTATCGTGCCTTATGGGAGGCCCTGGCCCACTTACGCGAACAAATGTTACAGCAAGACATTCTGAAATTAGCAGTTCCAAAATTGGGTTGTGGATTAGACCGCCTGGACTGGAGAATTGTAAGGAGCATGTTGGAAGTAATCTTCCGACATACTGGCATGGAAATTCTGGTATGCAGCTACCGGATTGAATATTCCTGTCCATCCAGGCAAGATAAGACCGTGGACTGTTATTTCGATATGACGTCGCAATGTAACAAAGGCCCTACCTGTCGATTTCGTCATCGTTCAAGGAGACCAAAGCATGACATGTTTCGGGACGAAACTTCATTTTTTAAGAAGGGGGCAATGTAATGACTCATTCGATGACGCGAGGCGCGTCATCGCTCTGGACGTTTTCTAGACAGATTTGGAACATATGAACGAGATATATAAGCCGCGTCGAAGAAGGGATAGACATTCATTGAATCCTACAGTCTCGCGAAGTACATAAATATAGTTACATAAATATAGAATACATAAATGTACTTATTGTTGTTAATAGTTAGTTTTAGATTATTATACGTTTTAATATTAATATAGTGTGTGTGTCTAAAGTTATTGTTAGTTTTATTTAAGAACCCTAAAAGACAAACGTTACATTATTATAAATATTTAAAACTATTTGCTTGGCCTGAATTCCTAAACAAACTCTTACTTTTTTGTCGTCGTGAAAATTATTATCTTCTGTCGATAAATCATCATCGTTACCCTGTTTTTCATATTCTTCATCATACCGAGGTCTATCTTTTATATATAAACGATGACGAAATAAATTATTTTTGTATTAAACGGTAATAGACTACGCTAATTACCTAATTAAAATAATAGAAAAGATTTCAATTTCTCTAATAAAATCCTACCTGTAAATGGTAATGGTTATAGGAAAAGATATTAAACAGGGGTAATCAAATAGGTATTTATATTAATCGCATTAATATATAGATATGGCATATTGATGCCACATAAATAGCCGGAGATATTTTTGACGTTATCGGGTTTGATATCGAGAACTAGTGCGAATGAAACAAACCATAAATTGCAAATTCGTATGCAGTCGTGTCGTGTATAAATATGCCACCGACGTGAACTCGCTTAACCGTAATTTTTTTCTTATAATTTAAATTAAATGCAAAATTGTATGCGAACACCGCTGGCATGTGTGTCGAATTTGCTATCTCTGTTAATATATATTTATGAAGTTTCACACAAACGAATTACAACTCTGTGTTATATATACTTATTGTTAGTAACACTCCCTAATACTTTCTATTAAGGTCCTCGTATTTAATGCCGGGCAAGTCACCTGTTTTTTAATCGCTGTGTAAATATACCATACTTAACCACGCAATAATATAATTATCGAAACCCATAGGCGTTTCTTATTGCGTGAAAAATACTATACAGCTGCGAGCAATAAATTTTGGTCGTTAATGTCATTCTTTGACGAAATGTAAGTTGCTGTATTGTGAAATGGTCGTAATGGTAATGACCTATAATTTAATCTGTCACATGTTAATAAAATTTACGGAACTTTTTGCAAGTCCTAGACGAGATGCTACCGTAGCTTCAGAGAGTCCAGTTGCTATTGAGGAAATAATCCTTACTTTCTTAAAATATGATTTTGAGACCATATTAAAAATAATTCAAAAAACAAGACTTTGACAAACTGCAAATTTATATTGACCTTTTACAATGGATATAATCAATCAGAACAAAAATCGACATTGTGACAATTTCCTCAAATTTTAAAATGACATTGGCGACCAAAATTTGTTGCGCGTACATATTATAGATAATACATAATTATGTTCATTATTTATACATAACGCGTGTTCATTTGGAAAGTCAATCTAGTAGCATGCGATTTACTGAGAACATTTTGAAGTATGTCGTAAATTAAAATTTACTACTTAACCTACGAAGTCGTATATTTTGACAGTTTCATACATACAAATAAATAACAAATGTGATTGACATTATCAAATGTCATTTGGGTTTACGTTTACGGAACAACAAACACATACTAATATATATGTGACTTATTCTATCAAAATTTCAAAGTAACCTAGATTGACTTTTCAAATGAACACACGTTATTATTACAACATATTCGTAGGAAAAAACATAATTTGTTAAGTTTTTTAAAGTATGGTTCAATCTGTGTTTTTTAGTTTCGATTTAAAAACTACAGTTTCACATGTAAGTAAAATTCGAGAAGCATCCATAAAAATTGCACCATTGTTATTGCACAATAAGTTGGGCAAGGGGTATTTTGTCTTCTTCATCAAAAATTGTATCTTCTTGGATAAAAGAGAATCCGGCCAGTGCACTGGCTAAATTTATGTTTCTTTCAGAATTTTCAAAATCACATTAATAGTCAATAAACGCAAGACGCCTTTTAATCAAAAAACGTCGATAAATCAACTTAAAATTCTGAATTATTTCTTGATCTTAGTGCTGACAATGCGAAGTGATGCTTGGCGGCAGGAAAACTAGTTTAACATTTTTGTGTGACAATGTGACGTGGCATTATCAAAGAAAAGAAGCACTTTTCTATTTTGTTTTTTCATTTTATTGTCAAATTTATTTTTTCATTTTGTCATAATTTCTGTTGTCAAGCCTTTTTGTTAGAAACCCATTCTAAGGGTAATTTGTCAACATGATTACCCTTAAAACAGCGAGTATTTGTACTTTTTCCAATTATTAATAGATCTTGTTTCTCACCTTCCGTATTTGCATACAGTAAAATATTCAAACGTTGTTTTGCGGCCTTCCTCCCTGCACGATTTTAATTTTTTAATGCAAATATCTTATTTGGCATGGCAGGGCAATAAAGACCTGTTTCGCATTACAGGTATCTCGAAAAGAAGAATTCCTCTATATCGTCCAAATTAGCATCTGCGGACTCACCACAAATTGATTTAGAAGTTATACAGTGTCGCCGGCAGAAGCTTCCAACCACCCATTTGATGCTGCGAAATTTTCCATGTTTAAGCTGCTAGCTGCCTCCAGTGCTTTTTGTTTAAGTAGCGACTCAGGTATTGGAATTGCTTTATTTCTGGCTTTGCAAAACCAATTATAGACGACTTGATCCACTGCCAATCCGACTTCGGAAATTTTCGTTTTTGCTCCAAGTTAACATTTTCCTCAACCAGATTTTTTAATTGACCTTTATTTTTTATAATATCGTTAATTTGTGTTTTTCCAACCCCATATTTTTCGGCCAACTTTCGCGAACTTAACTTTTCACTTTCCGCGATTATATTGGTCTTTAGCGACGAACGTTATGTATAAACTTATAGAAATAAAGATCTTTGTTTGATCAAACATAAACATGCACGTATTGCGCCGGCAATTTGCTTTCGGGGCGTGTTCGAGACTGAGATCGCATTCATTTCTACAAGTTTAATTTAATTATTTGTACATACTAGGAATATATCATTATGGAGAATTTAGCACAAATACGAAATATTAGGTTTTTCCATCAATAAAGATACATCATCCGGCCGATATCGGGAGGTAAATTTCTATAAAGATAGGCCGTAAAAATTTGGGTTTATTTGAACGAGATCGTTTTATCAGGGTGGCCGTAAACAACGGGTTTTCGTATATGGGAATTTCCTTACAGTCGGTTCGGGGAACTTTAAAATTGTACGTTACCTCAGGTGCCAGAGCGAGGACATCATGAACATTTTTCACACAAGAATCGAAATGCGGATAGAGAAACAAGTACTTACCAAGTAAGAGTAAATACATCTTCTCCAGAAGGAATATTGCAGGGTTTATAAAACATCACACATCTTGACTGATCACCGTTTATATGCATAGTTCAAATCATAGTAAATCACCATCAATTGTTCCGTATGCTCTTGTATTAGTAATTGTCTGTCACCGTAAATCCATTTATACATTGAAAACGACCGTTCAACATCTACCGATGAAATAGAGACATATTCAAAATACATAGTTTTTTAGTCACGATACATTTATCCACAATTCGGTGTTCAGTAAGAAATCCATATTGTTATTTAGAACTGCATCAATTTTTTTTTGTCCATGAATATTAGTTAAATCATCTACCTGAATAGTTGAGTCCATCAATACTTGTTTTAATTGCACTAAGAGAGTTCTGGACCAAACTTCTGCTCCACTTTCTCAGTCACGTGACCACGTCCATAACCTGCGGAAAATG
Organism: Melolontha melolontha; assembly: GCA_935421215.2. NCBI lineage: Eukaryota > Metazoa > Arthropoda > Insecta > Coleoptera > Scarabaeidae > Melolontha > Melolontha melolontha. The sequence continues at coordinate 90,703,892 of OW285239.1, forward strand.
TAAACGACTATTTGCATGAAGACCTTTGGAATGTCAGGTTACGGCGCGGGAGGGGGGGGGGTGGCAATATCGGAATGGGTATAACTGCTAGTGGGGGTAGTTAACGCCACCTTATGAGACTTTTCTGAAGGCTCCCTTGGTGCTCACCGAGGGCCTCCCGAAATGTCAAATCCAGTGACAAAACGACTGCAGCTCTACCGATTTTCGAGAAAGCGATAGCACTGACGGATGAATCACTGTCGCCGAGCGCGTCTATAGACGCTATCGATTTGTTACCTCATTAAGTTTATGTTGAAAAGGAATACAAAAACAGAAGAAGACTGATAAGGATAACTAATTTGTTTTTAACAGATTTATTATGAAAGTTCGGTAGATTTCGATAACAATACATTTATTATTTTTTTAAACTAAAATATGTTCAAATGAAATTGTTATTACTGTGTCCAATTTCGCATTATATTATTCATTTAAGTCCCCTCCTGGAATGCACCCCTGCCTGCCGATCCTTAATGATAACTATAGCAATAAAATAAGTTTGATTTTACTAGTATATTGAATAATATAAATTATAATCATTCTCTTAATTAATCTATTAAGATAATCATTGTCTATAAATTGTCTTTAACTTTACAATCTAAATACTCCTCCCAAAGCAGTTTTATTGCATTGTAATCTAGACTTTATGCGATCGCTCCACTAAATTAGATTACTTGACGTGGCTATAATGTCTATTCCACTCTGTTCAAGTAATTTTTAGTTTCTTGCTAAAAATGTTCTCGGTCACTTCAGTTTTGTGCTTCCCTCAGATTGCGACCAGTTTCATGTACATAATCTTGCAAAATATTAAAACATATTTTATCATTTTTTATTCAATTTACTGCTACTAAATAGCTCTAAACCATTAATGGTTAATGAAGCCTATCAAAAATATTTCTGGAAATTATGTAAAAAACATATTTTAGTAAACTACTTTATTGCTGCAAAGTATTTTTTCCACTCTGAAACTGATATTTCGGAAATCAGTGTTAGGAATCTTTGAACAGTGCACCAGGTGATGAAAATTGCTCACCACGTATTTCATTTTTGATGTTAAGGAACAAATACAAATCATAAGATGATAAATCTGGTGAATACGAGCAATGGATCATTAATTCAAGAGTTTTATTGGCTAAAACTACCAATGGTTTGATGTGCTGAGTGGGAACTAGTATAGTCATAATTTCTTCTGATTTCATCAATGATTTCCGCCAAATAAATTAAGATATACCAATCACGTTCACGGTTCTTCGGTTCTCTACGGTTGCCACATGTCCAGTCAAACAGACGAAACAAGCGATCATTAGCTTCGCAGCACTGCATAAACGAACAACCTTGGCTCGTTTTAAAACATCCAAAAGACTTCGTTAGACGATCTTCACGAAATCGTCCCTGAGTTCTACTTCTACAATGAAATTCGTTAAACCAAAAATATATACTGATTTTCTATTTGAAAACTTGTATTTTGATTTAATATTAACATATTTAGCTTTGGCACACAATGAAAGATTATAGTTATCAAAAGATTAGATTTTACTCAAACTACATAGAAGCTTAACAAATTAATAAATGGACAAATTACATTGACAACTTAATATTCGGACGATCATTTATTACATGACAAAACGAAGTCACATCTCCTTTGGCTTTTGTAACAGCTTTTACTCTGGCTGGCATGGATTCCACAACCAACCTCCAATAATCTGGTGTAAAGGATTCCCAAATTTCTGAGAGTTTTATCTTTAATTCACTTATTGTTCGTTGAGGATTATTCCTTAAGTAGCTTTTCATGCTGTGCCACAAGGTCTCAATAACATTGAGATCTGGACTGCTTGAAGGCCATACTAGAACTGTCATGTCATGTTCCTCAAACCATTTTCTTGTTGATTTTACCGTATGGGATGATGCCCCATCGTGTTGAAAAATGTAGTCTCTGTCGGGATAGAGTTCTTCTACATTAAGAATGAGGCTATTGGTCAGAATTTGTTGATATTTATTGGCATTAACAATTCCATCTATTATCTCCATCTTTCCTACACCCTTTTCAGACATACGCCCCCAAATCTTCACACACTTTGCAAATTTTACAGCCTTTTTAAACAGTCCTTATTAAAAGTTTCAGTTTTATCCCGAATAATACGTTTCCTATTGTCACCTACAGAAACGTCGAATTTGGACTCGTCGCTAAATATGACTTTGGACTAGTCATCCACTGTCCAGTGCAATTTAGACGTGGCCCAGATTAGACGATTTTTGATTTGGGCTTTTGTTAACAGCAGTTTTTCTTTCGCCTACAGTAAAATTGTTTAAAATTATAGAAAACTCAAATACATAATATATTAGTAACAAGTGATCATTAAAATTTTCGCTCAAGTAAGCCATGTACACAAAAAGTATGTCCTAACTTAAGTTATTGGAGGAGATCTGTCATAATTTCAAACGTCATGATTGTTAAAAAATAATTTGAAATGCTGACTTTTATATTAAATATATTTATAATTTTTATACAAAGTAATAGAATATTATAAAAAATGTGTAAAATGTTGACCATTCTCCACCAAGCATAATCGCACTCTATTTCGTAGAGCATTGAAAACATTGATCAGTATTTGCGGTGAGTTATTGATGTGTTCACATTTTTCTATGATTTTATGTCTTAACTCTTGTACATTATTAATTGGTGTTTCATAAATAATATTCTTTATATATGGCCACACAAAAAAATCCATGACTGTTAAATCACACGATCGTGGTAGATATGGAATCGCTGTATTTCTACTTATTATCCTATCGCCATAAAATTGTTGCAAAAACCGAATATTTTCAAGTGTAACGTGAGATGTAGCCCCATCCTGTTGAAAATATCCGACCTGGAGTTCATCATTAGTCAATTGATTAGTAAAAACACTGAGAATTTCGTTACGATATTTCTCCGATGTTATCGTGCCCTCAAAGAATATTGATCCTATTAATCGGTGACGACTCATACCTACCCATACGTCTATTTTTTCTGGATGTAGAGGAACTTCTCTGTAGAAATGAGGATTTTCACTGGACCACATACGCATATTTTGCGAATTAACATAACCTTTCAAATAAAACCAAGCTTCATCGGTGAAAAAAGTATGATTTAAAATATTGTCTGTCATTGTTTGAATAAACCATTGGCAAAATTGTGTTCTTTTTTCATAATCCGTAGGTAATAGATTTTGTACAGAAGTTAATTTATATGGATACATGTGCAAGTCCTTTTTTAAAATTTTTTGACATGTTCCATACGAAAGCCCTACTTGTTGCGAAACTCTGCGAATAGATGTTTGAGGAGATTCGTTAATAATTTGTCTGACATTTTCAATTACGCCGCGACTTCTCTTGAGAGGAGGACCGCTTCCTTTTTTCCTTAAAATACTGCCTGTTTGACGAAAAAGATTTACACAATGCATTAGCGTATCACGGAAAGTTTTATAGCTAGGAACAGTATTTGGATATCTCTCTTCAAACTCCGCAAGGCAATTTTCTATTGAATGCTGCCAAATACCATCAATTTTTTGAGATGTCAGGAAGTAACATTCTACCATAAACGCTTTATGCATATCATTAAAGGCCATTACTTTTTCTTTTGATGAAACTTTAAAATATATATTTGACACTGACAGATGTTTGAAATAACATCTTAATGACTAAAGCTACGACATAATTTTTATATACACGGCCAGCTACGAGTGAAAATTTTAATGATCGCTCGTTATATGAATTATACCTTATAAAAACCGAGTCCTGATTTGTGGATCCACAGCCTGCAACATTCTCGCAAAATTCTTACATCGGTTTAACACATTTGTTAATAGGTAATGTATATTGGTTTTATTAACATACATGGATTTTATTCTATCTTACTTTAGGGCAGTTTATAAATACCTTGTTTTGGGAATGTAAAGATAGATGAAAACTTGCGGCCAAAAAAACTGACCCATTATATTACCATTTAACAACATTTTAAGTATATTTACGTGATGTGAATTAGGTTTGTGAATTTGGCGGTTATACTAACTTTGTGTTATACTAAATGCAGAGTAAATGTCACATATATTAATTAGAAATTATACAATAAAACGATTATATATGTATGTAGAAATATTATTATTCATAATAGTAAAGATTAAACGAAAATAGAATTAATTTTCTAAATATTTTATTTTGTGCCATTTTCTTTAATAATTTCTTCCAAACGCCCTGGCATAGAATTAATCAAATTTTCAAGATAAGCTAAATCTAAAGCTTCCCAGCATGCAATAATTTGCTGCCAAAGTTCTTCCATGTTGTATGGTATAAAGTTAGCATTAAATATTTTTTCTGTTTATAATTCCCCACAAATTTTCCACAGGATTAAGATCTGGACTTTTTGCTGGCCAAAGCAACTTCAATATGATTTTCTTCAAACCAATTTCTTGTAGCAATGAAAGTATGAGCTCGACAATGATTTTGCTGGAATATAAAGTTATTTTGATAATTATTCCTTGCATATGGTAACAGAACATTGTCCAGAATATTGGCAAACACATCGCCATTAAGTCTATTATGAAGGCGACATATGGCCCCTCGATCATTAGAGCTAATACAATCCCACACATTTATAGAAAAATGGCCACTTCTCTTTATTTTTTGCATATACTTTTCATTGTAACTCATATTTTCTGGTCTATATACCCTCTTTTGGCCATCGTAATGTGATTGAAATGCTTTCTCGTCTGAAAAAATCACTCTATTCCAAAAATCCATTCCATTTACCATAAATTCCAGTGAAAATCCTATTTTGGCTTCTTTATGGATTTGTGTTAATTTGGTGCCCTAACTGCGGAATAGTTACGTAATCCCGATTCCTGAAGGCGGCGACGAGCAGAACCAAGAAAATATGATATATTTGTTGCAGTAACTGCGCTTTCAAAAGGATCTTTAAACATTGCATAATAGTGCATCATGTCCCGCATTTGAAGTTCTTGGAGGCCCTGATCTTATATTTCTATTTAGTCGTTGCCATTTTGTTCAAAATAAGGTCGTTCGAATATTATGTTGTCAGCGTCATTTACTAGGATTTTCATTTTTAATTTTAAAAATTATAGATACTTTTTAAAAGAGAGTAGTTATTTTTTGTCAGAAATTATTTGAAATTGTGAATTTACCAAATATTTACCAATTTTCAGTATGTATTTACAAAAAAATATTAATTATAAAAATTAGTATCGTCCGAACATTAAGTTGTTAGGGCTCGTATTCTTGGAAGATGCTTTGTCTACAAGAGCCAAATAAACCTCTATATACACTGTGAGCAACAATGATTGACACGTCTGAAGTTGCAGCTTCATTAACGCGATATTCCCTTCATATGTCAGAAAGCGGTAAAATTGTAAATTTTCAATACATATGTTTTTATCCATATGCGTACGTGTTTCTCTATTTGCTGTTTCTCTTATTAATAATTTGCTGTTTAGTATTCTACATATCAAAACCTTTCCTTCTAAAGACATATTGTCGTGCCTGCTCAGAAACAATTGGTATGTGAAATAATTTAAAATTAATGCGCGTAAAAATAAATGATAAATACGTTTTACTTTCACGTTAGAATGTTCACCGACGAACATAACAGGTTTATTTTAGAAGCCTATTTCCGTACTGGAGAAAGAGACGAAGATGGTGTTTGGAAGTATTCATTATGTCTTGCTTTAACCAATTTGAAGAAGCTTTTCCTAATGAAGAAATTTCAAGAGATACGTTTCGCCAACATACACGTCGTGTTGTAGATCGTTTTCGTGATACAGGCAGTGTATGTAACTGGTAGACCTAAAGTATTAACAGAAGACGTTGTAGAGGATTTACGCCAAAGAGTAGAGCACAGTCCTAAAAAATCATTACGGAAATTATCATTACAGACAGGTATTGCTTCTATTGCATATTTGACAGTTACTTATTATCATGTCATTTTACAGAAATTTCTTACGGTTCGTGTCGCACTGCTTTAAAGAAAGTGTTACATATGACACCACATAAAATGAGAGCAGTCCAAGAGCTTTTGCCGTTAGATTTGGAGAAGCGTGTAAATTACTGTCAGTGGTTTAATGCTACTCTAAATAATGATGATGTACTTGATGTAATATTCTTTAGTGATGAAGCATGGTTTCACTTAAGTGGCTTTATTAATTCACAAAATTACAGGGTATGGTCTTCCGAAAACCCTCATGTATTTCATGAAACACCACTGCATCCATTAAAAGTTGGGGTATGGATTGCAATGTCAAGAAGAAGAAGAAGAATAATTGGTCCAATTTTCTTTAAAAACAATATAAATGCTCAACACTACGTAGAGCAAATATTGCAACCATTTGTTAATGAATTACATGATGATGAACTACAGGCGGGATTTTTTCAACAAGATAATGCAACGGCACACAGCTGCTATTACAATGGAATTCCTGCACCAGTTTTATGATATCTGTTTAATAAGCAGAAATATTTGGCCCCCGAGGTCTCCCGATCTAACACTATTTGACTATTTTATTTTGGTCATTTAAAAAATAAGGTATTTAAAAATCGGATTCATACAACAGAAGAATTAATAGAAGTTGTGACGAATTAAGTAAATGCCATTAGATAAACACAGGAGTAGAATAATAAACAAGATACACATTTATTAAATATAAAACATACAAAATTATAAACAATATTTACAACATATGTTCAAAGTGTTCTCCATTGGTTTGTACACATAAATTAATGCGAGATTTCATATTATTGAAAAATTAGTTTCATAATTCACTAATTTGTTGTTAATACAAAATAACCTAATTGGGCAGTCTGTAATTATGATTAATTTCAGTCCTTTCTCAAATGTCAATAGTGATTATTTTGAACTAATTTTTTTACTTTACGCCAATGAATGCAGTAACGGTCCACAGTATTTATTATGCGGCAATGACCTTTTTCGAATAGAATGACACATATCAATCATTTTTGCTCACACTGTATTTCATGCAAAATAAGGTAAAAAGTTGATTTTAGGGTTGTACAAGAATCTGTGATGAAGCTATTACAATGGTAATCATTCAAATATGTACATGTATATGCGCTAACTATTCTTTCCAATTGTTATGGATTAGTGTTATAATTTTAGAAAACATTCCAGAACATGTTACAAAACTCTATATAAAAAGAAGTAAATATAACGCGTCTCAATACTGATGAATCATCAGTATTGAGACGCGTTATATCAGTGATGATTCATTTTAATATTTACAAGGAACTTGAATCTGAATTATCCTATTGAGCAGTTTTCTTTATCCCATGTAAGTTATATTCAAAACGATTGCTAAGTAATTTTTAAATCATACATTCTTACATATTTTTATATTTTAAAATTTACGTAATATTTTAAAAACAATTTCTTTTCCCTCCAAACAAACCTAATTTTTATTTAGCCAATTTATTATACATCATGTTTGATGAATGATTAGATTGTATCTTTTAACACTATTATAATCACTCGATAATAGATTATTGTACAAAGCCAAACCCGACTTTTTACTTATGTTGCATCAAATGTAGGTATTTGATAAATTTAATATTCAATGCAAATGACTAAAATTTAGAAAAACAAAACTAGATTTCACCAAAATATTTATTATCTTTAATAAAGATAGATAATGTTTATGCACTATTTATATTTATTGTCGCATACCCAGCTTTCATTCTGAACTAAAACCCACGTTAGCTCTTTTATATATACAACCAATATTTCAAAATGGTAATATTTAGCAAAAACAGTATTTCACAATTCGTACTGTGATTAAATATTTTATAATTATATCAAGTTATAACAAAAAGTAATTTTAATACTTCCTTAAATCTAGTAAAGCATATTTGCTTATAACTTTCGTAATTGAAGTTAAAATTAATAGCTACAAAAATGTTTCCAATTATTTTCTAAGCAAACATTTATTAATCGCTTTTTAAAAAACATTGCAAATCTTCTACACTAATGTTATTAATTTCAAAATTGAATAATTGCTTGCGGATCTTACAAATTAGGGCATTGCTATTTAGGTGTTATTAAATCATTGACAGAAAATTATTCATTCTTCAAAATCAGGCACCAAGTCAATTGGTACCTAACACAAAGCTCTTAAAGTAATATTATTATTCCGGGGTAGGATCCGGGACTGGTCTGTCTGAGAAGATTTTCGTGATTTTCGTTCTCGTTCAAGGCCAATCCCGACAGCCAAATATCTTAAATCGCTCCACGGGCGGACACAATAATAATTCCGGCGGGCGTATTTTCCTCACCAAAAACCCTTTCCTAGCTGTAAAAGCAAGGGTGTACGATAATCTCACAGGTAATTTCCTCACCAAACGTTGAAGTATCGGTGTATTAGAGAAAGTTAGGTATTCCCGAATTTAATATTAATGACTATGGATTCTGGGAATTAAAAGTGGTAGGTAGGTACGTAGTATGTATATATAGTTTCGAAACTGGAATTGAAGTGCCATTTTTAATTGTTGCTCGTGTTAGATTGAGTTTATCTATTAATTTAACTGTATTTTGTGAATATTATAACAAAATGACAACTTCTTTAATTAAAAGCAATCGTGGCAAAGATTTATTGGTTTTCGAAAATTTTACGTTTTATAAAACAAAAGTTTTAAAAAGTGAAGAAATGTTTTGGAGATGTATCCAAACCAAATGTAGTGCTAAGGTGTTTACTATTGGATCTGATCTTACCGTATCCAGAAGTGCTTCGTTTCATAACCATCAACCAAATGAAAAGAAACTGAATAGGAACATTGTTTCAAACTCTTGTAAGCGGAAAGCAGTAGATGATATAAGTGAAAAACCGTCAAAAATTATACGCAGAACACTTGCGAATAATTTGCCAGCCACAATTACGACGACTGATATTAGTTATATCAGAAAAAACATGTACAACTGTCGCCGAAAAGTGATGCCCAGTGGACTTCCTTCCAATATTCAAGAAGTTCAAGAGGTAGAACAGACGTCTGCTCCCCAAACCAGCAAAAACGAATGTTTTCTGTTTATAAATTGTTTAAAAAGCAATATAATTGTATTTAGTTGTGAAACTAATATTCGCGTTTTAACCTAAATGGATATTCTGTACATGGACGGTACATTTTCTTATTGTACCAAATATTTTTTACAGTTCTTTACCATACACGGGTTAACTAATGGACATTATATTCCCTTATTGTATTGTTTACTGTCTAACAAAAACACTAAGACCTACATGGAACTTTTTTCTTTATTAAAATCCAACATATTTGAAGCATATAACATTGAATTTTATCCAAAAATTATTTATGTAGATTTTGAAAAAGCGATACACAACGGTATTGTGCAAATCTGGCCTAACACTGAAATAAAGGGCTGTAGATTTCACTTACACCAAGCGTCGTTTAGAAAAATTCAGTCACTTGGTTTAACCTCAGAATTTAAAACTGATTCGGAAATAGGCAAGTGGCTGAAACATATATTTGGTCTTACTTATTTAAATCCAAAAGATGTAGAAGATTGTTTTGTTTTTGATTTAATGGCATATAAGCCTCAGAATGCAATTTTAGACAAATTCGCCGATTATTTAGTTGAAACATATGTAGATAGTAATGCAATATTTCCCCCTTATTTCTGGGCGGAAGGAAAAGCTTCAATTTCTCATAGCACAAATGCATGCGAGTCTTTCCATTCACATTTCAATTCATCTTTCTACAACACACATCCTTCTATATATATCTTTATTGAAAAAATTAAAGAATTTCAGGTTGACACTTATGTAAAAATTCAAAGTCGGCATATTGTCAAGCGTATTAAAGATAGACAAGTTCAGCTTAAATTGAAAAATCTCCAACAATTGATACTTAAATATGAATTTCATCAAATAAGCAGAATAGATTTTGTAAAATGTGTTTCACATTACAATAAAATTTAAAAATTGTACATACATATATGACAACTTACTGTATATATTAACTCTGCTTTTACTTACAATAAACAATATTTAAATGTAAGATTTTGTAAAATGTGTTTCACATTACAATAAAATTTAAAAATTGTACATACATATATGACAACTTACTGTATATATTAACTCTGCTTTTACTTACAATAAACAATATTTAAATGTACCCAGCGTTTTATTTTGGTCCAGTTTCCTTTTATGTTACTTTTTGGTTATCAGGTTAAAATACAAACTGGTGAGGAAAATACCTGTAAGATTAAGAACGACCCTTAGTTCTGGTGTACCAGTATATTTTTGGAAAAATGTTTTGAAGGTGGGATTGTTAAGTTTATTTAATGGAATATTTGCCGCCATTAAAGTTTCACGAGTCCTTTGTTAAAATTGTCAGATTCCAACGAGTCTAATTTCAGTGTATGTGTTTGCGATGCTAAGTGACGTTTTACGTGCGATTTCTTAGAATCTTTTAACGATATTTTACAGACTGCAATAAATTTCGGAATCACTGGCAATGGACATACAATCAGTATGACCCTTAATCCAACTCGCTATTGTTGCATGATACCACTCGACGTTGTTCCATATCATATCTGAAAAAGTAACTTAAACAATCTTCTAGATCTAAATAAATGAAAATTAAAAATGTATGCGTAAGTTATTAAAACTTAACAAAATTCACTGGACACTTAAGTCAAAATAATTGGGAGAAGTAGATTCGATGAAACGATATTAAACAGGATCTATTACAAAAATTACGAAGTATGTAATTAGCAGGTAAAACAATGAAAAAAAACTAACTCACCGTATATTATTTTACTTGCTATTAAACCGACCTAGCACATTGATATTGAAGCATGTTCTCGCTGAACAGCTGGTTTCAGACCCAACCGCAGTTGTGCTGATCATGTGCTCAGCTTAACAACGCACATTGAGGCAGGGTTTCAGACGGCTGAAGGCAACTTTGGTGTATGTTGACCTGACTGAGGCATATGATACTGTCAGGAGAGAAAGCCTTCTCTACAAATTTCTCAACGTAGTACCATGCAGCCGGATAGCATCTTTATTAAACAAGCTTTACGAAAGGCCCTTCCAAATAATAACAGGAGAGAGCAAGAGTAAAATGAGAGAGCTTAATAATGGATTGCCTCAAGGATCGGTACTTGTACATGTCTTGTTTAATCTGTATATTTCTGACATGCCACGCACAAAGTCGAAAAAGTTTGATATGCCGATGACTTGGCTCCTGTATGCAGGAGTAAAACAATAGAAGGAACTAATAATATACTTTCGGAGGACCTATCCGTGCTGGGAAAATACTTCGCCGACTGGAGACTAATCCCGAATATGAATAAAACAGAAGTATCGAGTTTTCATCTCAATATAAACAAGCACGTCTAGAGTCGCAAGTGTATTTCAATAACAACTTGCTACGTTATAATTCTTGTCCAAAATATCTGGGAGTGACAATGGACCGTATACTCTCATATAAAAAACATCTAGAAAACACCGCAGCTAAAATAAACACTAGAAATACCATAATCCATAAGCTCTGCGGTACTGCTTGAGGTGCGAACGCATCCACCCTTAGAACGTCAGCTCATAGCCTTGTTTGCACGGTATCTGAATACTGCACCTCAGTCTGGTTAAACAGCTGCCACGCAAAGAAGATCGACATCAAACTCAACGAGCCCATGAGAATAATTAGCGGTTGTTTAAAAAGTACACCTCTACCAGGCGCGGCTCGTGATGACGTACTGTTGGGGCACGTACAATGGTGCGAGTGCCTCGTGTATTCTCATGTACTAACTGTAGCGTTTTCTTAGTAAACACCGAAAACACACGATGCACTCCCATCGCGCTTGACCTCTACCCTGGCTCCCGGTTCTAAGTCATATTGCACCTCCCACCATCCGGAGACAGAAAAACCTGGTAAAAGAATATAATAAAATAATATTGAATCCTCATCTTCCAGTACAGTGATTTTCCCGATGCTGGCCTGTCGAAATCTCCTCAACTACTGCTAGCAGAACGACTTATAGCAGAAGATTTCAACCCAAATGATAGATGGAGAGAGTATTGGGCAGCCTTGAAACCCGCTCAAGCGGCCCATATTATTGAACCTGCCGTACCCTTACCAGGAATGGAGCTGCCTCGCCATGAATGGAGGACACTCAATAGAATAAGAACGGAATTTGTCGTGACTTATTCTATAAATGGGGACTGACTGTTACACCAACTTGCGAATGCGAAGAACCACGCCAGACTATTCACCATATTACAGCTGAGTGCCCCCTGACAGCATATGGAGGTGAGATGAGCGACTTCTTTGAAGCAACTGACTTCGCATTAGACGGGATCGATGACCTTGATTTTAAAATTTAACTTTTAGATGCATAATCCATGTTAGCCATATGCTAAATATAAATATATATTTATCTTACGAAATATAAACTAATAAATAAAATAAATTATAAAAACTCCACACGCTTCTATCTACGCGCATGAAGAAAGGAATTTAACTGTAATAGTGAAGTAATTGCACAAGTCAACGATAAAAAACAGATGTGCGGTTAACCGAATGAATAGTGCTATTCAATAACTGCGTGTTGTACTTAGTGATGTTACAGACTATATGGTCCATCGTAATTTCGACCTGGTGCGCCCGGTCTCTAGTTATAAGTATAACCATAAGCACCTAGTGTCGTATCTCGCTGTAAATTATAAATATTATGTGCAAATTTTTAGGTACGTTTAATTTTGTCTAAATTCTAAAATTATATAATTATACAACACAATAATACAAATATATATAATAATGGCAATAAAACAGAAAAATAGTTATAAGTGGAAAAAACTTTCTAATTCTTTAATAATTCAATAAACATTAAAAAGAGAAAATATGTGGATACATACATAAAATATCTTAATAATTTTGTGGTTGTGTATGCACTAGTACTAGTTTAAGATGAAATTTAAAAGCTAATTTTTTATTTCACGTCGACAAAATATTTTATAATCCATGTTGACTACTTGACAAAAATCTAAAAAATTGAAATCTAAGTCACTAGGTAGTAGGTAATCATAATTAAGAATTAATATTGAAATGTGAATTTTAACCGAAGTAATTTTTATATTCTCTTTTATAAAACTCACTACTTCAAATAGGTACATATATCATTTCAGATTATTTATTTTTTAAAACACTATAATTTTCTATATTACACTACAAATAATAGAATGTACTTAAAAGTCTTACATTATGATGAAGCGTTAATAATAACAATAACGAAAGAAGTAATCCACACTGTTAATGTAAAATCACAACTGAGCGTCCTTAACCGAATACCGACAAAAGCAGACCAACCGTCTGCCTATTCTGTTCATAAACAATGACTTCCTTCACCTGGTCGGAAGCACGTTAGAATTATTATGTTACAGCGTTATTTTATATATCCCCACCTACATTTTACAAATTATGGTGAATCACCCGATATTCGTAGCAGATTCCTTAACGAAATTCTAAAAATGTTATTTGGACAATAAAGCACGTAGAAATCAAACAGCTGAGTACCGAACAAAATAGTATTTCAATAGAAAAAATAAATAAAAAACTTATCTAAAGAAATGTTTTCTACAATCCCATGCTAAAATATATTAACATGATTCTTAGAATGTTCAAACAAATTCAATTAACTTATTTCTACATACAGTAAATAATAAAAATAAATTAAAACACTTGGCTTGTTTCACTATGAGATTTATTTAAATACTCTAACAATTGTTTCGGCTGTTATGCCATTCTCAAAGAGATCTATAAATCTATAACTTATTTCTACATTAATTCGGCATTGTAAATAATTGAAACACACAGTCTTTAGTTATAAAAAAAGCTACATAATTACAAAGTTAATAATAAGCAACATCCAAATATAGTTTCATAATTTCATATGATGCATAGGTTTCTTCAACATGTATTTTTATACCATATAATTACCATATACGAGGGATACTTGACGGTGACGTAACTTTTAAATGAAAAACTTATGTTAAAAAGGGTTTTATTTTTCTACATAATTTTAGACTTAACCCAGCGATATTCCAACTTTTGTATACTGTCAAGGATTGGTTTTTCCTTCCTGCATTTTTATTTAGTTCACTTTGTTATTTCGTTTTAGACGGTTCAATATACATAGATAGAATTTATTTTCTCGAATAGAATTTTTTAAGACAGTCAATTTATTTACGAATTTTGAAGTGAGATGTAATTAACATTTCTTTTATTAATTACTCTTTTTAAATTAGTGGATTTTTATTGTTATCTAGCTGTATATCTCATTTTGTATACCACTCATCTTTTAATGTCAGCGCTAACTTTCGATTGTTTTGAGAAACTACGTATCGGAGGATTAGTTCATTTTTGTGATTTTTACGTTCTTTGCCAACGAAGACACACGTGTTCCGATATTGTAAAGATTTTTAGGGTTTCTTAATTAAAGTGCCTTGAGTACTGCGGTAATTCGGATTTATAGAGCCATAATTAATTGTAGTTGGGGTGGAACTTTGTTTTTTTTTTTAGTACCTGATATAGCAGATTTGGAACTTTATCAACCACGTGTCTTCCATTTCGTTGGTTAGGCAATATCGTTTCTCTTTTTAAGGCAGGTTCTTTTCTTTTGGTGATCATCTTTACTGACAGTTCGTGTAGCTAGAGTTTTGCAATATTGTGTTTTTTTATTTTTTTAAGTCTTAGTAAGGAACAATTAGCCTCCTCCGTTTTTGTATATAGCATTCAATTTTTTGGATGGAAACCATATTAGAATTTAATTTAATTAAGATGATATTTCGAAGAAGAGTTTAGATAAGTTTCTACGCAGGAGACGACCATCTTTGCCGTCTTACGTAGGGATATTTTTTTGTATAAGTCGTTATTTAGTCGTTATCATTATGAATCCGAAATTTTAAAGCTATTTAAACAGCCTATAAAGGTAGTCTAATTCGTTATGTATTGATAAATTCTGCTAAATTATTTTTTTTTTAATTTTATTTTATTTCTTTCTTATGAAACACGAGATATATTTTACAATGTTTTTTTTTACTATGACTTTAAATTGTAATTTATAATAAATTTTATTACTAATCTCCTAATAAATATATTGTGTGTGTAACACCTATCTAAAATTGTACTACAGTTCTAAGATCGAATTATAAATTTTGATTTAGGTTAAGACTAATTGGATAACGATTAATTAATTATACAGTATGATTTTGGTGTATGTATTTTGCTAAATAATTTAATTTATCTGATTTTGGGGTTCTAAATTTGATTCAGTATAGCTCATGTAACTTTCTTTTCTTTTGTATATGTTCAGTAATTTAATGATTTATTATAGGATACATAACACAGTATCAAATTTTCACAATCTTATTTTCTACTTATTTACTTTTGCACTTAGTTTTAAGCAAGTTGGTTGCTTGTATAATTATTTTAATATTATTTAATTACGGCTTGAAAGCCTTCTGCTATCGGATACTACATACCTGGCTATGAAATATATAGTTGGAATTTGTTTATGATATAATAAACCACAACTTGATATTATTATCGACTCTTGGGTTTTACGTTTTTTCTATTTGAATATTATCTGCTTGATCCCTTATTCGATTTATTTGACTTACCTTTCGGCAGCTTCTGTGTTAGTTGTACGGGTTGAGATCACAAACACAGTGGCGCCTATTTTAAAACAACCTCTCTCTAGCTCGCCTCTTAACTGGCTAGTATCTCAACCTAAAATCTCCGGGGCATTCGTGTTTGGTAAGTGATAAGGTTTATAAGGTTGATAAGGTTTAAGCTAAGTTGGAAAGGCGCGCATAACAATACTAAATACAAAAAGTAAAATCTTTGAACTCAACAAAATAGTTCTCTGGTTCAGCAACGTTTCGTTGCATGCGAATATTCATCCACTGAGCCATTTCTTCATGTTTGGTGATAAAAAAAAATTCGCTGCGACCCAGATCAGGCGAAATGGAGGATAAGACAGCAACTTGAAATGTGATTCGATCAATTCCAGGGTTAAAATTACAGATAATATTATGATGTGGTGTTATATTATTGTGTTGAACTGAAGAAAAAGTGATCATGACCCCGACGTTGCTTCACCGTGCACAGGTTGTAACGCTTTAGTATTTAATCTTCGGTGACTGTTTGTTAAATGAATAAATGTACTTTTATCTAAATATATTTCTTTGCACTATATACATTTATTTTGGATCTACATAAAACTGCTGTTAAGACTGGTATCTCTTGTTAAAATATGATTGTTATGTTATGTTGATGTGTAAAGACTGTGTGTGTTGATGTTGATACTGTGTTTGAGTTCATGCTGATATCTATTCTGTACTGTTTTTCAAGTAGGTAAAAATATACTACTACCCCTACACATAGTAACATACGCGGATTGGTTGTACAGTGTACCTATTGTTTGACGTCATAACGGGGAATTTTTGTGTTATTATTTCGTGGAAATTGTCTAAATAAATCTTAAATAATAAAATATCATTACTAATTAAGTATTGGTGTTATAAATCTAAGTATGTAGCTCCGGATCGTCCCTTGTTAAAGTAATAAAATTTATTATACATATCTAGGAACCGTGATCTTAAGAATGTGAATAAAGATTAAGCCCTTTGTTCACTATAACCCAAGGTAATAAAACAAGCGATCTGATGTATAAATCAATTAATCAATTTAGAAAAACATGCCGATAATTAATAACCCTAGAAAATAAAACGAGCGGTCTAACTTATAAAGTTTGTAATAAATAGATTTGAAGATGTAAAGAATTCTTAGAACTTAAAGAAAATTTGACAATTTGAATGTGCTAATAAAAGCATGTTATATAGTGGTTTAAACTTAAAAATGTACGTTAAATATTATATAAAATTGTAAATGTTTATGTTTGAATTTTATATCCTACATCTACTTAAATTTAACAATCAAAAATGTTTGAACTAAAATATTACAAAAGGATAGTAAATGAACGGCAACCGCTAACTTTGTCGATTGTATAAAATTCCCTTGCTGTCTAATCCACCATATTCACCGTATCTAGCGCCGAGTGAGTTTTTCTTGTGTCTAAACTAGAAAAAAATGCGTTGGGATAGCCGCAACGAATGCCTATTTTGACGAAATACTTTTTAGACGACTTAAAAAATTGGAAAGTTGCTAGGCTTAATTGTATAGAATTGGATGGGAATTATGTTAAAAAATAAAATATATTTTTAACCTTTAAATAAGTATTTCACTCAAAATTACTCAAATTACTCTCGTATAAAGTTTCTAACAAACATAAATACGCATTGTAATACTGCACACGTTAGTCATTTTAAGGGACTATTATGCCTTAAATTTGATCATGTGACTGCAAAGAAACGCTTTGTGGACTGTATACGCTATTTTAAATGCTTTCGATCTTTTAGTGAATTAATATCCTAGCATATAATCAAACCTATGTGAATTTAAAATTGATCTAGATCCCCATCCAGTTAGTATCATTTTTGTTTTGTTGATGGATATAGGTAGAAAGGATCCTTGATGAAACATAATATTTATAAACATAACGTAAGTAATGTAACGTTTGATTTATTTCATTAAATTTAATTAGGTTTCTCTAACAATATTGTTTCAGCATATTATACTTTCAAGGAATTTTAAAAAGGTATCACATTAATATCCGCTTCCTAAATACGCGTTTCGACAACTAAGTTCATCTTAGTGGGAAGAATTAGCAGTGTTGAGCAACACAGTAAAGCTAACGTACAAAAAATCGTAAAACTCTACGAAGTGTTTCGCGATTTTTTATGGTAACTTTGCTGTGCTTCATGTTTATTATTTCTTCCTACTTAAGGGTGCCACTTAGTTATAAACACGTATTTATGATTATGATACTAATATTAATACGGTAAGGGGTTTTATATCTTTGTTTAATAAAGGTTATTTTAACGATTTTATGAAGGTGGGAATTGCCTTTTTATTTTTATTTATTTATATATTTGGATATATGTGTTGAAATACCATAAGCCAAGAAAGACTGTCTCATCGGCAATATCGAGTGTTGAAAAATTGTTTATAAAATCAAATACCCAATTTTAATGAATACATGTTAGATCATGTTTCAGATCTATTTAAAATATTTAATGAATAATTATAATATATTTATTAAAACAGTATAATTTTTTTAATCAACGATACCTTTCGCCTTTTACCTCAAATTCCACACAAATTTAATTAGGAGCGGCCACTGTTTCTGTATTTTTTATTTAAACACTATATTTTTCTTCGAATATAATTTTGTAAATAAATGTTATGAGTGTTATGCCTATATGGGAACCATTTGATTAACTACATTCTTTTTTGTAATCAGGTATGGACCCAGTCGACGACATATTCGAATTTCAAGATGGTGAAAGTTCATTCAGTCTTCCAAAACATAACACCAGAAACTATGTTCGATGTCTTACATGATCCAGATTACAGAAAGGAATGGGATGAACATATGCTGGTGTCTACAGATATAGGTTATTTAAATCCTAATAATGATGTTGGTTATTATGCCTGTAAGTAATTTTTTCGCTAATACCTTGCCTTCATGCTTTTCTTACATTGAAAAAAACCTGCAAATTGATTATATTTTGCAGTGTCTTGCCCAGCACCCGTAAAAAATCGTGACTTTGTGTTGCAAAGATCATGGCTAGATTTAGGAAATGAAAAATTTATATTCAACCACTCTATTGAACATAAATGCTATCCTCCTCGCAAAGGATTTATAAGGTTAGAAAGCAATTTTTAATATCACGTAACTATGAATCATTCCTGGGATGACTTTTATGACAAAGAAAAAATATTGCAATAAGATATTCTTAATTATTTTACTAAGATTCAATAGGTACCTGTTTCAATGGCTACTAACGCTTTTGAATTTGTTATTATAACACATCCATATAGTTAGCTTGTTAATTAAAGACATAGATAATACAATGAACGTTTAAAATTGTTAAAATACGATCATGAAAAATTTATATGATTATTATTGGTAATTCCACAAATTATGCATTATTTGTATTTAAAATAACTAATTTCCAAATGAAAAAGTGCAGAATAAGCTTTTGAACTAAAACAAAGGTATTGTTTTGCATTTAGTATTCAAAAAAATTATTATTTATCATTTTTACTACTTAAAACCGAGAGATTAGGATATTGAAAACTAATATTAGCAGTGATGACTGATGATAAGTTACGATAGAGGATGTCAGGATGAACTCCTGGGCCACGAAAAGCAGTTAATAATTATCTAGATTGTGATGATAAATATAATCATGAATATTTAACTTATAAATATAACTTATAACTTATAAAAATAGGTAATCAAACTATATTTATTAGTGAATGTGGTGTTTTTTCTCTAATCTCATGATCCAAGTTAGAATCAGCAAAATCATCCAAAACCACACTTTTTTTAGAAATATAAATGACAATGTATAATAATTTAGATGATAAAACTCTAGAATTATTTGTAATATGATTAGTAAAATTAAATTATAAAAAAACTTGATATGTTTCACTGATTCATTTTGTTTTCTGTAACATTACTGTTTCGGTATTTCTACCATTGCCAAAAAAAGATCTTGTTTAACTAAATGAAGGTGCACAACACTATGTAATGTATATATTTGTGGGAGTGGGGAGTGATTTTATGACGATATCTATTATAGAGGTTTTAAAAAATTCTTTTCGTGAATTAGATTTTCGTTCTTAGAAATTACTTTTGTATTTTTAATACTTACAAGTAATCGAGCTTTTACTTTAGCTCTGTATCGCTAAGTTTTATAATTGTTAAGTTTATCACTTGTATTATTTTGTA
Source organism: Melolontha melolontha (assembly GCA_935421215.2). Lineage (NCBI taxonomy): Eukaryota > Metazoa > Arthropoda > Insecta > Coleoptera > Scarabaeidae > Melolontha > Melolontha melolontha. The sequence continues at coordinate 90,723,861 of OW285239.1, forward strand.
AAGATACTTTATTCCGATTTTCCTTTTCTTGTTGTATAGTGTTAATTAGCTTCCTCATTGTACTTCAATCAATCAATATTTTATTCTTTATGTGTTACATAGTAACAAGAAATGCCATTACAATACTTAAAAATATACAGTAATTATATGTATAAAACGGAATAAAAAAAATATATGATATACCGGCTTCTTTTTTTATCATTAGTATATAATATAATAGTCAATGCATTAGTGGCATAGTAGGCAACTAGTTATACATCAGTGAAGCATTTACCTAGCTTAATTCTTAAATCAGCTTGCCATGGAGAGAAAAAAAAATATGTCAAATATTTCTGAATTTTTTTAATAGATAATTTATTTAGAACATGAATAAATACAATAAAGAAGAAAAGATAATGTGATAAGGTGGTACCAGAAAAATAATAGTTTAAGAACGGTCAGATATGTTTTCCGTTAATTATCCTAACAGGTCTATATCTTGTACGAAAACAATATTAAATATTTTTAACAAATTCAGATGGTTGCGTGTTAACGTGTTAACAGAACACATGAAGCTGAATATCCTGTGTTATGAAGGATCGCCAGGCATTTTTGGATATCCTACGTTCGGTGTTAAAACCCCTGAAAGAATTCAAATATAAGCTATACAACATATCAAACCATCAAGAGCTTTTCGAAGAAGATAAAGTAAAACAAACTGATTTTTGTGATATTATGTTTAATTTTTTAAATCAAAACGAAGATATTTTAAATAAAATATTTTTTACTGATAAAGCAAACAGTTTCGTAATAGATTTAAAGAGTTCCATGTACGGTTGCGATCGTAATTTAAGGGACACTTATTTTTGTACATTGTAAAGTCTACTTCATGATAAAATGATATTTGCCAATTTAGGAAATGTCACCAACGTCAGTTTGTATTTGAAATCAGACTTACAATGTCAAAATATGACGAGTTTATGTATTATTCTGTATGGCAATCTAAATCATTTCCCTTTGAAAGTTTGAACATTCATATATTTAATAGTTAGAAAGCATAGTAAGATGAAACCCATTTAGCTATTTCTTTAGCTAATAGGAAAAAGTTGGGTGTAATTTTAATGAAATAATTACATTATTTATTAATATTTTTTAAATTTTCATTTAAGAACATTATCGCCTTTACATGCACGCCTTTTTTCTATTATTAAACCAGCTGTACTTAACGCTCTCTCACTTTCTGCTGAACTTGCAGGAATACAGAAGTAACGAGCCATCGAAAAAATTCATAATTGGAGTAGACTGTGAAATTGGGTTGGTACTTTAGCCACTTCCACATAATGACACATTACTTGATGCTTGACAGTTTCATTTGGTTTCATTGTAAAAAAAGGTTATGGCATTGAAATGATACTACAACAAAAAAGAAAACAAATAATTTATTTAATATCGAAATCATAATCAAAATTTACATATAGCTACAGAAGTTGTTGAAAATGTTGTCCATTTAGATCTAGCAAAAACTTTATGCAGCATTTGCGGTGAGTTGTTGATCTCTTCACACTTTTCTGTTATGCGAATCAATAATATGCTGAAGGGCTTCAATATTATCAGCTGTACGTTTAGATGGCCGTCCACTTCCAGTTTTTCGACCGACGCTACCAATCTCTCTGAATAACTTTACACAATTTGTCAAAACATTGTAAAAATCATTGTAGTCAAACACTAATTCAGGATTTCTTCACTAAAATCAGCCAGGCATTCCGTAATTGAATACTGCCACTCGCCATTTACTTTCACAACTGTACGGAAGTAACATTCGATAATTTTTGCTTATTGTTCTATGTGAATACCATTTTTTAAATAAATTTAATTTTCTTAATAAGAGTTTTGAAAAATTTGACACAAACTTATTGTTTCAATGTCAAATAATAAATGTCATTATGTGGAAGTGGCTAAAGTACCAACCCAATTTCACAGTCTACTCCAATTATGAATTTTTTCGATGGCTCGTTATTTTGTAGCACATTGTTCTAAGGGTTTTAGCTACATTGCTGTTACCTAAAAGAAAATTCAAATAAAAAATGCACTTACCTTTTCTTTTTAAACTTACCTTCCAAAATAAAAGAGGATCTACATCCTGATTTGAATTTGGCGTTTCGAGGTATTGCCTTTTAGTTATTATTGCATCAGCTGTAATTGATTTTACTTTCTCCTGTATTCTTTCTTGGAAAAATCCAAATAATGAAAATAACTTTTGATGTGGACTAATGCCTGTTTCGATTACAGGCATTTGTTCTTTATTTTCAGGATCTATTTTCTTCAAAATATTGAACATTTCTTGCTCTAGAACAGAAGTAACATTTTCAGTACTATGAAAACCTCCTCTTTTGAATCGAGGGTTTAAAGCACTAGCTAGAAAATAGCCTTGCTATCTAAGAAAGAAGAGAAACATTTTAAATTATCAGATAAGTTAGTGATATTTCCAGTAGTCTTGTATTCTTTCTCAAAAGCTATATATTTAGCCAGTTTTCTGTCATTTGTAGCAGAATTAAAAAACGAATGGTAAGCTATAGTGTCTGACTCAACCCCTGCTGCGCACGTAAGTATGATTTTAAGGCAAATATGCTACTAGAGATTTCGAGCTTAATTTTTCAATGTGATATTTCAAGTTAAATTTCGAATCTAGATGGGTCCCTAGGAATTTAATATTTGTCGAAGTAGTGGCATGCCTACTTATGAAACATATGTTAAGATTTAGAAATAATATGTTTGTAGCAAACCACGGACGAAGTTCGTTCCTGATATGGTAGTCCAACACGCCTATCGAATTTTACTGTATTCTGTATTTCCTTTTGTAATCATATTTTGTACCGTTTTTGTGCTACTTTTGATTTATTGTGAGTTTATTTTCATTTTCATATCTTTCGGGATTAGTTCTTCTGTAGTACAAATCTTAAATCGTAAATCTGTAGCAGTTGTTGCACCATTTTACTTTTAGGAGAGTCCTCTTGTACATTGTTACTAATTTGCCTTTATTGGCTGTTATAATGTTCTCAATTCATATTGCAGATGGTACTTGGTGAAACATGGTGAATACAAATGATGAAAACACTTGATAAGTTTCACCGTTTTATCCATCATAAAATAGCCAAAATAGCCACTCTCACAAATAGAGTGGGGATGAGATCGTAGAAGGAACTGCAGCATCAGATATGATTCGACATTTGTTTCAGCGAAGCGTGTTCTTCGCATTTTTTAAACAGAAAACGATCGTTTCACATCTAATAATCAAATTCTGTCGCTCACGGCTGTTATTGAGTTTGTCCGGCTGGTCTACAACACAATATATCCCTGCGTTCCAGACAAATGCGCATCTCTATATATATATATATATAAGTTATATAATATAAGTATAAGTATTATAAGTAGTAAAATAAAAATTTTCCAAAAAAAGTTGAACAACCATTTGCACAAGCGTCGTCTTCATTCTATTCTTTCAATTGCTTATACCAGGTGTCCAGAAAGGGTAGGGGGTATTTGTATCTGCGCCGCCCATCTAACAGCGCGGTTTGGAGGGGTGCAGTAGGGATAGGAAAGTTTATTGCACTGCTCTTTGGAGATATAGTAACCATAAAACATATAACGGGTGTTCAGAAACATTCGAAGTCAAAGTAGTCCTTGAAAATATGAAGTCATGTCTGAGATAGATTGATTTTTTACAGACAACAGTTGACATTTAATAATTATTACAAATCAGATACTTAAGTAAAGACTTCGAATGTTTCGGAACACCCGTTATATGATAGAAGGGAAACTGAAATACCAACAAGTGAACTAGTATTAGCGCGCCCCCTACGGCTTGGTCGTGAACTAAATATAACAGGTCCGTTCAGTTTAGAGAATTTGCAAATATAGACAAGTGTATTGTATTGGTATAAAGAAATTGTGAAGTTATTATAAATTCGTTAATTTCAATAAATTATATTTTCAATTACTAGCTATGGTTACAATCATAATATAAGACACTTTATTTACCATTCTGTATTAGTTTCATTGCAATGTATCTAAGTAATTAATTTTATTAACATTCTGATTACCTGCGAAAGCTATATTCACAATGCCTAGAAATTAATAAAGGGTAATAGTTGTTCCTGATTGTAGCCTTAATAGTACTAATTTCCAGGCACGGCTCGTGATGACGTACTGTAGCGGCACGTTACAATGATGCAAGTGCCTCATGTGTTTTCGGTGTTTACTAAGGAAACGCTAAAGTTAATACAGGAGAATACATGAAGCACTCGCATCATTGTACGTGCCCCAACAGTACGTAATTTCTGATCCATAGCCAGAAACTATACTACTATTACTATATTGTCATAATTAACTAATATGTTTATGGTTAAATAATAATTATAAATAATAATATGGTTAAACAAAATTGTTAGGTCAATGCAATGTCATGCATCAAAATAATAAAACATGAAATATTACATTGTAATGATTAGGTTACATTACGATTACATAATTGCAACAAACATTTTTGAATGTTCTTCTATTTTTATCATTTGTAGTAATAAGTATTCTTTGTAGTGGCCCGTCCTTGGCTTATAATTTTCCCGAGTGGCCCCTATTCCCTATAAGTCTGTGCATCCCTGCTCTATTGCATTCTGTTTCAAAGAAAAATTAGAATTTTCAAAAAATATCTAAATCGATCATTCAAATATTAAAATTTATTACAGAACAAAATTTATGGAATTTTTGGTATTTTACATAAAAAACAAAATGGTGTACATCAAAGACAAAATCCAAATAATGGCGAATATGGCATTTTGAATTGTCTTTTTTAAAATTTATTACCTTTGGCGCCACCTATACTTAATAAATTCAGTAAATTCGCCACCTGTCTCCTGTTCGGGAACTTGATCTTCTATTTCTTTTTCGATTTCATTTGCTTCCATATAAGAGAAATACTCCTGATAGTAGCCATGGAAGTATACCCGGGAGACCATCGCGTTTTTTTCCTACGCGTCTATTATCGCAATGGTGATTCGATAGTCACAGCTCAACGTTTATATCGTGCAGAATTTAACGTATGGAATGCACCTAAGGGCGATACCATCAAAAAATGGATCCGAATGTTTGAAAATACCGGTTCGACTGTAAAAGTTTGTCAATCGAGGTCGCTCGGGCTCTGTTCGAAGCCATCAAACGACTGGAGAAGTCAGAGTTTCATCAGTTTGCAAACGCAGTCAAGAACTTAACATTCAAAAATCGTTGCACAAGTTTCTGAAGCAAGATTAACAACTTACAGCCTATTTTTCTGACTTGTAGTGTTTTTTTATTGAATTTGTAAATAGCTCCTACCCTTTCTGGATACCTGTATAATTTTCCACGGAAGTCAACGCCATACAACGAAAAGAAAGGTTAATAAAAAAGTTAACAAAACTGCGAAAATTTGAAGTACTGCTTGTAGTAATTCTGCCGAAATAGATAAATGCTAATTTGAAAATCTTATGCAAAATTTTAAGTACATATATGGTATATTACATTAAAATATCGCGTACGCAAATTTTCATTGGCGGCCGCAGTCACGTTGCCTGCCGTAATAATCTTATATTTAGTAGTTATTATCTATCATTTTATTTACAATATTGTGCAGTTCCTAAAAAAAGCGTACTAATATATAATTAAAAAAAAACTAATTATTGCATTATTGACATATACCGTAGTTTAACTAAACGCTGTATTTTGGGTTACATATTTAATCATATAAGTATCTAAACAATTTTTAATAAAATGCGTTAAAATTAGTAATAATTTAAATTTAAAAAGCATTGTTGTGGTAGTATTTTTATGTTTTCCTGTTCATATTGCAGGCTTGATATTTTTGAATATGTAAAAACTGACAACATGGAAAACGACTATTCTACATGATGAAACGTTAAAAAGTATTCTGTTCTTAAAGTCATTTGCTGTTAATACTTATGGAATTAATAATCTACATAATTTTATAAAAATAGCTTTAATAAATACATTTGAAAATTTACGTTTTTTTTCCAGAGGTGAATCAATATTAACGGGATTTTTAATACGATCTATGGATCAGGGTTGCTTTCTTGGTTACATTTCACAAACCGATCCAAAAGGCAAATTGCCTTCCTGGTTAGTCAATAAGGTAACACAAAAGTTTGCACCTAAAGTTGTCAAGCAGCTTTACAGGGCTGCCCTTGGTTATGAAGTCTGGAAAACATCACGACCAAATCCAATGTTTAAACCCTGGATATACCCAGAACAAACTTTGGAATGGCCGCGAGTATCTATTACTGAGGTAGGTAGATAAACATTAATTCCTGGTTAAACTTTTATTACAGATGTCAATATCGATTGTGGCAAATATCTCTAAGATTAGCAGGTTTAGTTCCAACCATTTCCTTTTTTCAGATTGTAACTTCGGATGCAAAATTAACGCGTAAATATTTACGTAACCTGCCAAGTAAAAAGTTTTGATATGTTGAGTTTACATTTATCTATCTAAATTAAGCTATAATACGGATGTTAATTTTTAAGTAAGTATATCTCATATTGAATCATCGCAGAAACGTTTCACTCCACATACTAATACCTTAACTTTTGAATGGTAAACGTATTAATTTATAATTTTGTAAGATTTCATATTTAAGAAAATATAAAACGTTTCTTACACTGATTACTCTAGCTGGAATAAGAGCGTGTTATTCATATTTATGTTAATAGATGCATGTAAATATTATTAAAAATCGTTCGTGACGAATACAATACAAGTACATATTGTGAAACTGACATCCAGATGCAGGCATGTGATTCATCTTACTATAGATTAGTCAGTGCATGATGCTCGGATAGACAGAACTCGCAACAACTCCTACCGTATACAGTCAAGTCATAAAAGACAACATAGAAGAAAACTCAGCGTCGCTCAATGGCTAATGTAAACATCACGAACACCAAATCAACCAGTCCCATCCTCATAAGTGTAAGGCTTGACAAGTGGTTTCCATTGGATAATCACAGTCGTAACAGACAGAAATTGTATTAATGTGTCTCCATTACGAGGTGCATTCAAGTTCTAAGGCCTCCGATTTTCTTTTCTTAACTAACTACTCACCCGAAAACTATGAAACTGGTGTTACTTCTCGACGTAATCTCCCTGCAGACGTACACATTTTTCACAACGTCGACGCCATGATTCCATAGCCGCGGCGAAGGCTTCTTTAGGAGTCTGTTTCGACCACTGGAAAATCGCTGAAGCAATAGCAGCACGGCTGGTGGTCTTTCATTGTTGGAAACAGCCAAAGTCACTAGGAGCCAGGTCAGGTGAGTAGGGAGCATGAGAAATCACTTCAAAGTTGTTTTCATGAAGAAACTGTTGCGTAACGTTAGCCCGATGTGAGGGTGCGTTCTCTTGGTGAAACAGCACACGCGCAGCCTTTCCCGGACGTTTTTGTTGCAGTGCAGGAAGGAACTTGTTCTTCAAAACATTTTCGTAGGATGCATCTGTTGTCACCGTAGTGCCCTTTGGAACACAATGGGTAAGGATTACACCCGCACTGTCCCAGAACATGGACACCATCATTTTTTCAGCACTGGCGGTTACCCGAAATTTTTTTGGTGGCGGTGAATTTGTCTGCTTCCATTGAGCCGACTGGCGCTTTGTTTCTGGATTGAAAAATGGCATTCACGTCTCATCCATTGTCACGACGAAAAGAAAGTCCCATTCATGCCTTGGTTGCGCGTCAACATTGCTTGGCAACATGCCACACGAGCAGCCTTGTGGTCGTCCGTCAGCATTCGTGGCACCCACCTGGAGGACACTTTTCGCATTTTCAGGTCGTCATGCAGGATTGTGTGCACAGAACCCACTGAAATGCTAACACTGGAGGCGATCTATTCAACTGTCATTCGGCGATCCCTTAAACAAGTCTCTCCACTTTTTCGATCATGTCGTCAGACCGGCTTGTGCGAGCCCGAGGTTGTTTCGGTTTGTTGTCACACGATGTTCTGCCTTCATTAAACTGTCACCCACGAACGCACTTTCGACACATCCATAACTCCATCCCCACATGTCTCCTTCAACTGTCGATGAATTTCAATTGGTGTCACATCATGCAAATTTAGAAAACGAATGATTGCACGCTGTTCAAGTAAGGAAAACGTAGCCATTTTAAGTATCTAAAACAGTTCTCATTCTCGACGCTGCCGGTACAATTCCATCTGCCGTACAGTGCTGCCATCTCTGTGACGTATTGACAACGAACGCACGCTCATTTTAAAACAATGCACATGCTTCTATCTCTTTCCAGTCTGGAGAAAAAAAATTTGAGGCCTTAGAACTTGAATGCACCTCGTATTAGTCGAACAGCTCCGACAGTGTACATAACAAAAGCAATACTCGAAAGACTAAGACGTCACCATTTCTATAAAAGAAAACCACTTGCTAAGTCTTACACTTCTCATGAGGATGGCATTGGTTGGTTTGGCGTTCGTGATGTTGACATTAGTCAATGAACAGCGCTAAGTTTTCTTCCATGCTGTCTTTTATGGCTTGACTGGATGCAGTAATGGAGTTTGTTGTTGTGAATTTGCTCTATCCCAATATCATGCTCTGAGAAGCAGGACAAAACACGTATCTACATACATGTCTGGATAGCAATTTTCACACAAATATGTACTTGTGTTCTCCGCGCCCGATTTTTAGTAATATTTTTGATAATTAAACTTTTTTTGTTCTATACAAATGATGAGGTTCTATCCACTCAAGTATGTTTCAAATTGTTTTTGTTATGTATATTCGACTTATAGCGGAGGCCCATTAATACAGTTTCCGTCTGTTACTACTGTGATTGTCCGATGGAAACCGTTGCTAAGTCTTATCATGAGAAATGCACTGGTTATTTAAACGTTTGTGATGCTGACATTAGCCAATGAGCGTTTTCTTCCACGTAGCGAGGGACTTGTTGATATGAGTGTTGTCTATCCGAGCACCATGCACTGATGAGTCTATAGCAGGAGGAAGCACTTGTTTGCATATCTGTAAAGCAATTTTCGCACAAATATTGGTTTGTATTTTGTTCTTCACGCAATTTTTAATCATATTTTTGATATTAAAAATGTTTTTGGTTTATGCAAATGGAGAGTTTTTACTCACTCAAGTATATTTCAAATTGTTTTTAAGCAAAAAAAAAAGACTTATAGGTGCTAAAATCGACAATATACTACTAGGCGCTGTATTCATATTACAAGCCTAAACATGAAAATTGTATATAAAGGGCGTGGAAAATGTTAGTTCGTTTTAAAAATGCATATTAAATAAAAATGCAACAAATATTTTCCAATGATTTATTCTTTATTTTCGAGAGTACACCTTCCGATTAAGAATGTAATATTATTTCATTTAAATCACTGCTTCGGCTGGTTTTGCAGTTAGTCCATTCTGTCGACCAAATTTTTCAGTACATTTTCAATCGTTTGAGCGTTTATTTCACCAAAAGCTAATATAATTGCGTCTCTCAAAGCCTCAATAGTCTCTGGATGATCGGCATAATATGTATTCTTGACGTTTCCTCACAAATAATATTCCAAGGGAGTCAAATCGCAGTTCCAAGGCGGCGATTTTCGAAGATAGAGCGCAAAACGTCGATAGTAGCGTTGGCTGCGTGGACAGTTGAATCCCGTTGAAATAAAATATCGGCCAAGTCTTCCTTTTCAATCGTAGGGAATAAAAAGTCGGTTGACATGGCACGATAACGGTCGCCATTAACTGTTAGTGTGGCTTCTTGCTCATTTTCACAGAAAAATGCCGGTATGGTGCATTTGGACCATATTCCACACCATACAGTCACTTGGTTTGGGTGCATTGGCATCTCAATGGCCACACGTGGACTTTATGTGCCCCAAATACGGCAATTTTGCTTATTCACATAACCTCCGGGGTTAAATTGAGCTTCATCGGAAAAGATGATTTTTTGGTAAAAATGCATATCTTCTTCCAGCCGATTAGCGGCCCATTCAGTGAAGCGAAAACGCGATAGATGTCCACTGTCTTCAATTCTTGAACCAATTGGACTTTGTAGGCCTTCATATCGAGGTCGTTGTGCAAAATTCAATTCAAATTCAAAATGTTCAATTCTCGTGAACGATGGCGAGTGGAGGTGCTCGAATGTCGACAAACACTTTCAACTACAACAGCAATATTTTCCATCGAAAATTAACATGCTAGTCGAACGAACTTCTTCACAAATCTCCTACGCCGCTCTCAGTTGGCGTTTCATTTCTACCGAATTGTGTACGCAATTTTCGGCTAGTTTACGCAAATGACTCACTACTTTCAAAATAAGTTTTCAATATTTCCCAACGTTGTGATCAAGCGTATATCGACTCGTTCGTTCACCGGGAATATAATAATGAATTTCTGTAACTTGACAGATGACAGCAGAGCTATGAGCGGCGCCATAACTGCTAGTTTAAAAAGGAACCACAAGATTCCCCCGTTACAACAAAAAATGTGTCATCTACACGGTCGGTTTAAAATAAAACCGGACTAATTTAAAATGAATAAGTTCAAATCTATGGAAAACCTGGGAAGGCTCTGAAGAAATCGATTTTAAGCCGCTGCTACTCTCGCGATGGCTTCAACATCTGCTAAACATGTTCTCTTGAGGTGAAGTTTGACTTGGACGTGGATACGTAATCGAACAAACAGATTTTCCAGTCCAAAATGTTTGTACGAGGATAGCAGAATAGCTAGGAACAATATAGTGCAAGAGAAACCAGTTCTTCGTTTGATGTAACCCCGCCTTACTTTTTCATTCGCTTCAGTAGGCGATCCATGAATTCTTTATAGTACATAGCTAAGATATTAGAGAGAATCAATGGACAATGCTACACCAATGGAAGAATGTGACCAATATAGTCTCAATGCGTGATTTCGATGTTCTTATTTTTTTGGCATCATGTTAGAAACACCACTATTCATCAACAGTGATAATTTTGTTTAAAAAGTCAGGATCGCTATCTCCAAATTCGACCAAATTTCACGCTACGTTCACACTTGCTCTTTTTGATCTTATGTGAAGAAGTGCACAACTGGTCCAAATATTCATGCACGATCGTATAAACACTTTCGACGCTAATATTTAGTTCTTTTGCTATCATTTTACTTGTCATTCGTCGGTCAAAGACAAGAGGAGCACACATTTTCGTCATAATTGGTCATAAGGGCTCGTTGTTGGTCTGTCCGGTTTCAAATCACGTACGACCTTTCTAAAACGTAAAAACCATACATACACATATGATGGCTCATATCGTCCTGATTGTACGCTTGGTTTTTCAACAAAAATGTTTCAGGACTGTATTTACACAGTAAAATTCAAAATCGAATGACCACATATTGTTTTGTTTTGTAATCTTGACAGCACAAGAAAAATTATAAATTTTGTATTATCACTGTTTACGAATTACTATTCCTTTTTTTAATGATATAAGCATCGGTCTATACTAAGCATTACCTCTAAGTGTTATGAGATAGCGACTTTGGTCTTTTCTTAAAAAAAAAATTCTTTTTAAATCGATTCTGTACACTAACTCCAGCTTTTACCTTTTCGATGTAATACAAATGCTATTATAAAGATAGATTCTCGAGATAACGCTAATACGTTCTTATACCACTAACTACAACAGTAACGAACAAGCCAAAAGAAAAATATAAAGTTTGACAGCCCTGCGTGTATGGAGAAAATTTAAGTTTTTTGAGAAAAGAAGGTGTAACCATTCAAAAGTCAATACCGGCGAAGATTTTAATATTATTTTGGTACCAGAGCACTGTTAGGTTTCAACTGCATTCAAATTCTCTTAATCAACTTAAAGATATTATTTTGCAACTTAGGTACTAGTTCGGCTGGCGGTGTTGCATATCTGAATCAGTTCCCTTGCCTTGCTTACTGAGTATGTGTTCTTATTGCCAAGTAGGTTGTAAAATGTATAGGTGAAAATTTAATTTACAACGGTCACCTGGAGTTAACAAATATGTATAACCATTAGTCTACAGATTTGATGTATATTAGTTGAGTTGAGTACAGTTGTAACCGTTCAAGGCAAAGAAGAATAATGTGCCTATCGTTTGCAATTTCATTCTTTGTAAGCCATTAATTGCAACATTTTATGGAATTGCTATGATATACTAAATGAGGATACCGATATATATTTATTAATTTCATGTATCCCTAGGAATTTACGAAAATTGCACCGGTATATACAGTGCTCACCATTTGAGTTTCGATCGTCGTAATACAGACAGAAAAGATGGAAGAAGAAAGGGGTTTACGTTCCATTTGTTGTAAATGTTGTACGATTTAAACGAAAATTACTTTTAAAATGTAAAATATATTTAACTTAGACACCTCATACACATTCATATATATATTTTTTACCATCAACATTATATCGTAAGTAAAGTATATTCGTAACGTAATTTTTTATCGAAACTCTTCTAAAATGTGAAAACTGATAATATGTTGTAAGAAAACCAGTTATCTCATCATATTCACTATCTAGTAGTTCTGCCACTATGATAAGTGCAGTTTCCTGGTTTCTTAATCGCGTTAGGGACTCAAAATCCAAATTATCTTGCAGCTGTAATAAAAGCGTTTTTATTTATAGGATAGAAACTTTTATTCAACTTCATCACGGCATTCGAAAATCGGTTAACCTGATCCATTTGTCGCAAATCAGCTGATTATCCGGTACTTACCTACTGGTGCAATTTTCGTAAATGCCTCCTGTGTTTTCGTTTGCGTAACATTTTCGCTTACTAGTTTACCGTTGGTTGAACCAACGATACACACTCTCTCCGCGACTCGAGTGAACTAATACACAATTGTCATATAGTTATATCAGTAAAATCATTCTACCCGACGCCAACCGAACTCGTACCGGGCGTCAGCAAAATAAACCTCTATTAATCGCTAATTTATAGATGTGCGGTAATGCGCCAAAATAAACAACACTGAAATTACTGAAGTATATTATTTATTACTTATACATTATTATGTCTATAGAATACATGTTCAAAATGTGCGCCATGGCGTTCTAGGCACTGCTCATAACGGTTACGCAGATTGTCAAACATATTCGAGAACACAGGTTGCTGCATATTCCTGAAAAAGGAGACAATGGCACGCATTTCAGTGTTGTTTATTTTGGCGCATACCGTATTTACGAATACGCGCACTTTTATTTCAATAAACACAACGCACTGACGCCGCTGTTTGCCTACCTAAGTGCTGGTCGTTATTAGTCACTTATATGACGCTTATATGGCCTTTTCAATTTATTTTGATATTCATTACCATAAAAATTTAAATATTTTATCTGCCGTTAATAAGTATCTTATATAAAAATATTTTTGACACTTTTTAAGATTAGCACTTTATTTTACAAACACAATAAATCAATTACTGTACCAAAGACATAAAAAGTATTTTTCTATTTTACAGTGTGTCGCGGTAATTACTGGGTCAACAGTATCTTTGGAGACTGATTCAGATGGCTAACTTATCACAGAAAGATCGAAAACATCATGTACCGATTGGAATAACAAAATTCTAAACTAATAAATTATTATTGAAGTGACTATTTTAATATTAATAGTATTCTTAATTTAACGAGAGAAATGAAAAATTGTAATGGCCTAATTATTTTTTAATAGTTCTTTATATTTATATATAATATTACCAAACCAAAGAATTCAAATTCGTTTGAATATATGAAGAAATTTAGTAGCTAAAATATTTGAGATATTACAAAAAGTTATTAATATTATGAATTGTTATTTAGATAGCACAGTATTACATATAAGCTTTGTTTTAATATTAGTAGAATTATATTATTGTTGAAACGTATAGTAAATTATATATAGAGTGTAGTATATGGTAAGTTATAGAATCACCAATTGTTACTTCTCAAAATTTCTATGTAGAAGTAGTATTTTACAATTATATGTGCCTGCTCTCATATGTGAAGGTTCCTTTCAAAATACACTTGTTTTTTACTTTTAGAATAAAAAACTTAATGCTTTACAATAACACTTAAAACTAAAAGAATTATGTGCGTTCTGCGCCAGGCGTGCTTTTAAATCAAATTTGAAATAAAATATTTACTATAAAAATGATTTATCGAATTGAAAAGAAACCACACATTGGTATCACTTCTTCATCTAGCAATAACTTTCACTTATTATATCGTCTTACCAATTATGCCCTAGTCAAAAAAGTCTTGTCCATGCCATTATCGCTGCTCTTCAATTTATCATAAATTTTACAAACCGATTTAAAATGCAAAAATAGGCAGTATCCAAATTGTACAAAATCGAATCTATAAAGCCAATGGCTAAAATTTGTAACAAAATGGTATATCATATTTGAACAGTTCGAATTAGGGGAAATCAGACTATGATGGCACACTTTTTTATGGAACTTTATATTTCAGAAATTTTAAATCAAACATCGTATGCTGTATTGTCGTTGGTAGTAGAATGTTTAAACTTAAAGCTAAAATAAACTAGAAATTCACGAATTCAGTTTATATTTGAAGTATACCATCATAACCAGCAATCCTGGTATGATGGCACACAACAGTATCCAATGAACAAAATTTTACTTTGAATAAGAAAAGAATGCTATTTAGTCCAGAAATGTATTTATTGGAAAAGTATAAAACTTAAAATAACTTAATACTGCACATTAACTAAATTAATCTAAAATTAAGAGCAAAGTTCACATACAAGAGTTTTTGTTATTTTACTCATACCGGCACATTTTGTATGATATCATAAGTTGCAGCTTTGGCATCTGAACCAGTATTCGCGAGAGCGTGATAAGGAATACAAGGAATTACAATAAATGCAAACTGAATCATCGCCCTCAGACTCTTCTAAATTATCGAAAACTGCATCCATCACTATCTTCCTGTACATCAAGTCTTTTTTAGCTTTCCTTGCAGGTTTCTTCCGTTCTTTTTCTTTGTTTTTAGCTTCTTTCTGCAGTAATAATTTCCGGCGTTAAATTTATAATACCCTGTGACCCTTTCTTTGTTCGTTTTCTCTTTGGAAAAGATGTACCTGCTTGCGGTATGGGAGAAATTTCTTTTATAAATGATTTTACCATTTCCTTGCAAGAAGAACTATTATTCTTGTCATTTGGAATTATGGGTTCAGTTGTACGAATAGATTGTGATTGTGAGCATGAAGGAGCATCTGCTTCAACATTAACTGGAATATTTGATGTTTCAACTGATGTAAATGTCCAGTCTGGGAAAATATCTCATTTGAAGGGGTATACGCCAGTTTTATGAAATCCACTTAAAGTATTAGATATACTGGCTGTCTTGGAATAAGCTTCATTGAATAACTCGCCAACTTAATCATGAGTAATGCCACGACCTGGATGGGCAGACAGCCACCTCTGCACTACTTGGTTATAATAAGTGCTAAGTGGACCATATGCAACCACGTCTAGGGGTTGCACCCTATGTGTGCAGTGCGGAGGAAAACAAAATATGAAAATTTTTTTTGGGAATACTCCAAACTTGTCAACTACTTATGACTGCCATGACCATCCACCAGTAAGAGAATTTTAAGGGACCGCATTAGCATTCTTTGAAAAATGTTTTAACCATGGTAAAAACGTGTGTCCATTCTTATACTATTTTTCCTGCAAAGCCAACCGAACCAGTGTTTTATCCATTAGTTCGCGTTTCATATTCTTCCTTGGAAATATTAAAGCGGGAGGGATAAAATTTCCGATTGCGTTCATGCAACAAACAATAGTCAAATGTTGTCCTCTCTCATCAGCGCGTAATAAACCCACTTGTTTTTTCCAATTGTTGCCAAAATTTTCTTTGTTCTGGACTGCACTTCATTTTGTTAATTATTTTTTCTAAGTTATCAAAATAAGCTCCTATTTGTATTTTATTAAAAGCCTATGCCCTAACTAGTGAAGTTGTTTCCAGAGTCCTGACGCTTATTGATAGGTTTCTCTTTAAGAATTCTTGTAACCAATCCCAATCTGACATTTTAAGTCGTTTATTAACTCTGTGACTTAGATTTATCTTTTCAACAAACTGGAAGGCGAATTTTCTGAATTCGGTAAATGTTATACAACCTTTAACATGTTCAACAATTTCCCCTTTAATTTCTGTTGAAAATGCAGGTAGTGTATCCCGCAAAAACCCGGTTGTCGTTTACTTTTAAAACTTTATTTTTCTCATCAAAAGAATTTTTGAGAATATTAAAAACTTTAGAAGCCTTCAAGCCATTTGCTTGGCGTTAGCAGCATCGATAGCCTGCTGTATATTTTCCGGAGACCATAATTGTCGAGTGTTTAGATGGTGTTGGTTTAGGCATAACGTTCGTCTGAAAATAGAAACAATCAGAAGCGTATGAATTAAGCAGAATTTGTGTTCGGGTATGACGGCACAGTATGTCATCATAGCCGAGCACTGATATGCCTTCGTATCCGAATATGCATGTGATTACTAGAACTGTTATTGAAAATAAACTGGCAGTGTGGTGCGTAAACTGTTATGCCATTTTGAGATTATAACAATCAACTGCTTGTGTAATTCAAGAATATGCTTCCATTTAACTATAAAGACAGTTATCACACTTTGTACTTACTAGTAAGAACATTTCTGTACCACAAAAATTCATTTTTGTACTTTTTTCTGTCGAAATTCAACGTAGCTACACGCACCATACATGCAACACGAATACTTCAAATAAATGTATTCTTGGTTGTCTATAATAGCTTTGTAGGTTTTCTACTTAGGTAGAAAACACTAATGTCCCATCATATCCTGATTTTCTGCAGCGCGCAGTGTGAGAATTATTGAACGAAAGCATATAATTGGGTAACCCCACATACTTAAATAGATATACCTCGCAAAAGAGACGTCCGACACGCGGAAACATGGGAGCTGCCATTTTTACATACTTCCTGAAGGATCCAACTTGTAAATGTTCTATATTGATTGCATAACTATCTATAAAGTTAACATAAGTATTTCAGTTAGATATAGTAATTCTACTCGTTTCAAAATCACATGAAAATATATATCTTTTTATTATCTTTGAACATTTAATTTTAAAATATCTTTTGATATTTAAATATTGGCACACACCAATTAATTTTTATTCTTAAAAACAAACCCAGTAGATGTAAAATAAAAAGGTTTGTTTGTACTTCAACTTAAATTTTTCTTTCGTTGGTTATTACAGCTAATTAGTAAAATAGCGTTTTTATTATTTTCCCCGGAATTATAAGAAAAACGGACACACGCTACTAAATAAGAGTTATATTATTTTGAAGTCGAAACCTATATTAAATATAATTATTAAAAAACAGTTATATATATATATATATATATATATTAAATCATATGCACACATAGGCACAGTCATATAAGATAAAATAATTTAAATGCAATTAATATTATTTTAAACTACAATAAACACAATATAAGGTGGATATATCTCAATAATCAATGGAATGGAAAAAAACGTCACATATATTAAACAGTAAACACTACCTGTGAACACTACTATCAAAGATGTTTATATACAACGCTAGTGACTGGGTTGCCTAAACAGCAGGAAATACGTAAAAATATCGTCAAATTCTATCTCCTTTTATTCCAAACTCCGTACAAATGCGCAGTGGGCCATGAGCGGTATATTTATTTATAACTCTCATTAAAATATCCCGATATGAATCAATGTTGAAGATCTTTTCACATTCAATAAAATCAATTGGAAAGATCCTCTTCCAAAAAGCAGTAGCTATATATTTTTTTGATAGATGATTACATTTGACGGTAATTACATTACTGTTTTGATTCTAAATTAGTGTGCAAAATATAGGTTTCATCACAGAAGATAGGTATAGTAAATTAATCTAATTCAAATAACGCAAAAATGTTTAGCTTGAATCTAAACATTTCGTTTTTTATACCACTTTTTCGCACAATTTACCATATAATTATTAAGAAGTTATTAATGAATTACTTGCAGGCACTTTTGATAGTTAGTTATTTCAGAGAAACAGCAGTTGTTATCGCTGTGCGTTTTCGGAATTAATATTCTGAAATTGTTGTCTAGCTTCAATAAATATTAATTTCAAAACGAAATTTACTTAATATGCTCTATTTAAAAACAATTCTGATACCAACAAATTATATTATTATTAAATAAATATGTACATAATTTGAAAATTTATATCTACATACGAGTATTAGAGAAATATAAAGGCACTAGAAAAAAATAAAAACCGAAAATTTATTAATTGAAAACTACAGTTCTTAATTTTTATGACATAAAGCTGCTGATAAAATTGACTTTTTTTCTTTTTTATTAAGAAAACAAACAATTACTTGAAATTTATTTGAATTATTATGTTTCTAAGCTATTTTAAAATTTTTTTTGTAATATTGTTAATGTGTTATCTACTTAAATTTCTTAACTGACCTTTTAAATTAAGCAGTTTAATGTATCTGGCACTAAATATAATTCCATGGTAGAAGAAAACAATGCATGTATGATGACACGCATTCACTTCCCTAGTGCCATTAGTTCAAAAAAGTTTTCTTACGTCTTTTCAATACAGTGGTTTTATAGTTCTAAATATTCTCGTGACATTTCATTAGATAATCTAAACCTATTGCAACGTATACCGGGTGAGAGATATCAAGTGTCCGCACATGGCAATCAAATATTTAGATTAGCATCAATGTAATATTGGCTACATTGTGAATTTTGCAAAATACACAAGATTTAGCAATGCTTGTGGGTTCTGCTGCACGAAGGCTGAGTTCTGGGTTTCACTTCATAAAATTTGAAAATCACTGTTCACCGGCTTTGCCATTTTTAAAAGGATGTGCGATTTTTTTTTGTTGCAAACTGAAACACAAGTTCGCGCAAATCTAATTTAGTAAGGCCGTAAAATCTAGCATCCATGTCCTGAACTTATTTTATAAGATCCTTTTTCATTTCGGTAGAAAAAAATCGATTGAATATTTCCTTAATGTCGCGAAAGGGATACCAAAGCTAACTATAGCTTTCCTCAGAGATAAAGTTTTGTTTGGACTACCGTAATAGTGTGGACCATTTGCTCTTTTGACCAAGCAGTGGCCCTTTCTGATTTTCTTTTATTATTGCAAACTATGTGTAATAATTAAACAATTACCAAAACTTCAGCCGTTAATGTAATACATATCGGGCAAAAGGAATCAATGATTCTTTTTGCCCTGATTACTTTTGCCCGAGAATACACGAGTGTAGTTGAACAATAAGTAAAATCACAACTAAACTTCCCGGTCAAAACCAACTTTGAGGTTAGTGTTAAGAAACTGCTATTTCTTGTTTAAAAAAAATGGACAACTCAATTTTTAAAATTAGAAAGTTACATCGAATAATAAGACACACGAAATTGACAATTCGTCTTCATAAATTTGTTTATTTGTTATAATATGCATCACTTCTAACTTACCCTGATTATAACTGCACGCAATTTTAGAATTATAGTACCACGGTTTCATTGGTAGCATGGTGAGGCGCAGGAAGCAAATACTTTTTAAATAAAATACATGATTCCTTCTACCCACATGGTTCTTTATGCCCGAGTCTCCCCTACATGCCGACTGATTTATAATATCTTGAAAAAAGGCGGAGGTATTTCCAAGCGTCTGTATTATAAAATACAAAATATAAAACGTAAAGACAACCTTGTAAATAAATCAAACCTCACTTGCCCCTCTCTTATATCGTTATCATTATATCTAGAACTGTGTTAGAAGAACGTGTTACGAATACATATTTTCACTTGGAAAATTCAATTATGTATCGTTGATATCCAAAGTTTACATAGTTATGTAATAAAGTTATTCAAATTGAATAAAGGCCAATTATATTTCACGCCGAATATTATTTTGCAAAAAATCCAAATATCACTGCACGTTAAAATAATTTATAACAAATTATTCAATATTAATCCCTATTAAACTGGTCCATACATTAATTTTGTTCTTCTAGACTCTGTGAGGCATTATAACGATGTCGATTTTTTTCTGGACCAATATTGCGCAATAACAAGATTATGTTGCGAATATATTGAAAATATTGACCAATCAGTAAACAGTATATTTATTAGAAAATTTGGATCGCAGTTACTGATTTTCATTAGGCTTTCATCACAAAATACCATTCGCTGAAAACGATCAGGAAAAATCTCTTGACTGGTTGACTGATTTTTTTTACAGGTATGAAAACAACTGTATTTTTGAAAATGTCTAATGACATAATGTATAGTGGTGAAGGATATTTTAGCAAGAAGATAGTGGAATTGTGTATTTTTATCGGGGCGTGGTTACATACCGGGTGCGGCAACTGTCAGTTCGTTTTAAAAATGCGCATTAAATAAAAATGCAACAAATATTTTCAAATGATTTATACTTTATTTTTGAGGGGGGTCACCTTTTATATTTTTACAAAATCTGGGAAGAAAACAAAATTTTTGGGAACAAACTATTTTATTGTTTTTCAAAATATTCGCCTTTATGGTCTATACACTTTTGAATGCGTAAGAACCAGTTCTCAAAACATTTTTTACACTGTGAAGGTTGTATCTCAGAAACATGGCTTTCAAATGCTTTGACTGCTTCTTTTATTTCACAGTTGGGAACAAAAAGAAATCATTCGGCGACAAGTCAGGTGATTACGGACAATGAGACATTATTTCAACACTTTTCTCCTTCAAATAGTCAACTGTTAGACGTGCTGTATGGAAACTCGCATTGTCGTGATGAAGAATAATGCAACATTTTCGGTTGTTCTTCCCGATATCGTCTATAACAAACAAAATTACTGTATACCATTCAGCGTTAACAGTTTTTCGATCCTCTAAAGGAATTGTTGCCATGTGTGCTGTACATTCGAAGAAACAAGTGATCATTTTCTTGGAAGTGCTCCTTGCACGAACAACTTTTGTGGGGTTCGGTTCATCTTGGAACACCCATGCAGTAGATTGTTGCTTGGTTTCCGGCTCATACGCATATATCCATGTTTCGTCACCTGTGACGATGTTGTATACGGATTTTGCGGTTCCTACGTCGAATTTTTTGGCGCATCTCTGTACACCAATTGACACGAGCTGCTTTCTGTGCTTCGGTCAAGTTATGTGGAATCCATCTGGAACATATTTTTTTACAAATAAATGTTCATGTAAAATCGAAGGAATTGCAGTCTGCGATATGCCAAGACATGCCTCTACCTCACTGTAAGTCACATGTCGATCGTGTTCTATCATTTTCCGCACAGCATCGATGTTTTTTTGGAATCACAACAGTTTTTGGCCGACCTTTACGTGATTCATTTCTCACTGAAGCACGACCATGACGAAATTTTGCAAACCAATTGTAAACTGTCTTCTCTGATGTGCTTCATTACCAAAAGTTGACCGAAGCGATATAATGCATTCTTGTGGAATTAAGCCTTTTTTATAATCGTAAAAAATCATTCAATGAAAACCTTCACGAGTAATCACCATTATTTTACAAACTCACTGTCTTAAAACTGTCACTATCAACAAACTACTGACTCAATTTCTAAGGTATCGCGGATTTCTCATTGGCAAATGTCAAACTTTACGAATATAGTGATTACATATGTCAAAAGCACCATCTAGTGGTCGATTGTAAAAATATAAAAGGTGTCCCTTGTACACCTTCCGATTAAGAATGGAATATTATTCATTTAAATGACTTCGCAGTTTCCCATTCTGTTGACCCAATTTTTCAATACATTTTCAATCGTTTGCGCGTTTACTTCACCAAGAGCCGATTTAACTGCATCTTTCAAAGCCTCAATCGTTTCTGGATGATCGGCGTAACATCTGTCTTTGACGGTTTCCCACAAATAATAATCCAAGGGAGTCAAATCGCAGCTTCTAGGCGGCCAGTTGACATCGTCATAGGCAATTTTCGAAGATAGGGCGCAAAATGTTGATTAGTAGCGTTGGCTGTGTAGACAGTGGCGCCATCATGTTGAAGCCAAACATCGGCCAAATCTTCCTCTTCAATCGTAGGGAATAAAAAGTCAGTTAACATGGCACGATAACGGTCGCCGTTGACTGTTAGTGGCGGCTTCTTGCTCATTTTCAAAGGAAAATAGCCCTATAATGCCTTTAGACTATATTTTACACCATACAGTTGCTCGTTTTGGGTTCACTGTCATCTCAATTGTCACGTGTGGATTTTCTGTACCCCAAATACGGCAATTTTGCTTATTCACATAATCTCTGAGGTGAAAATGAACGTCGTCGGAAAAAATAATTTTTTTTGGTAAAAATACTTGCTTATCTTCTTCCATCTGATTAGCCCGTTCAGCGAAGCGGAAACGCGATAGATAGTCCACTATCTTCAGTTCTTGTATCAATTGGACTTTGTAGGATTTCGTACTGAGGTCTTTGTGCAAAATTCTTCGCACAGTCCAATCACTGATTTTCAATTCTTGTGAAAGATGACGGTTGGAAGTTCTAGGATGTTGACGCACACTTTCAGCTACAACAGCAATATTTTCCAGCGAACAAGCTGAACGGCGATGCGGAACGTGTGTATTGTCTATTAACATGCCAGTCGAACGAACTTCCTTTACAAATTTCCTTACACCGTTCAGTTGGCGCTTCATTTCTACCGAATTATGTACACAATTTTCGGCAACAAACTCACTACTTTGAAAATAAATTTTCAATATTTCCCAAGCGTATATCGACTCATTTCGTTCACCAAGAATATAATAGTGAATTTTTGTCACTTGACAGAGGACGGTAGAGCTATGAGCGGCGCAATAACCGCTAGTTCAAAAACGAACCACAAAATGCCGCACTCTTTATATCGATGTCTCTAGATATATGCATATGCATATATTCAAGATATTTAAAATCATAGTGCATACAAATGTGGTTTGTATGTCACTTAATGTTTCTGCATAATCGCCTCGCAGTTCAACGCACTTGGTAACGTTTCTCTAGGTTTCCGATTCCCTTAAATGATTTTCGTCAAAGCCCTCAAATAGTCGTGAACCTCCTTAATAGTTTCGTCATTGTACGCAAGTTTTTATGCAGAAAGGAAAGTTTAAAGTATCGGGAACAGATGAAAGTCTTAGGATGCCAAATCGCGTGAATAGGCTGAATACTTCTTTCTTAATTGTCAGAATACATTTCTCATTGACGTTTGACAGAACATATTTTGTAATGTCTTTGCTAGGGGATCATACACGCTCAGAGGTTAGAATTATCTGACATTTGATGTAAAACCAAATACAAATCTCCCCACTACTTCTAATCCTGCGCGAACTTACCCCTTCTCGCGCCAATTTAATTGGCGTTTGCTATACTTTCGTAATTTATCAGATAGATTAAGCATGCGTTTAAAAATGTTGGTTATCCTTTTTCTTGAACTCATAAATTTCGCGGTCTTTGTAACTTTCGGATTGGAACTCCTCGTGCTAGTAATTTTCTGTTTATAACTATAATTAAATAACTAATAATTATTTTTTCCTAATCATTATGAAATATTGAAGCCTTCCTGCGTAATTAGGATATGACAAAAATATATTATATAAAGGTACTTACTGTGGTTAGAGGGCGTGGTTCCAAATCGTAAGTTAAAAAGAGTATCTAATGCTATTATAAAAGATAAAGAAATTATCAAACCTCAGTGAAAGAATAAGTGCCTGGGATATGGTTTCAAACCATAAATCAGAAAACATGTCAGTATGATTATAAAAGATAACGATACAGTACTGTGAAACTAAATCGAATTCTCATAAGATTTGTTTGGCTATATTTAACATATAAGGCAAATAATACATTTTTTCATTTTTTAATAAATGTTTAGATATCCTTAAATTTGGTACTTGAATTTTCTGGAGTATTTAAAAATCCTAGGATTCATATAACAAATTAGTATACAAGTCAAAATAAAAAGTATATTAGCGCTATCATAAACATAGTGCATCTATTTGATGGATGACTCGAATATATTCTGGAAGAAATATTTCACCTAGTTCATTAGGGAGTTTAATTTATGGTACATGTATTTATTGTTAAACCAGGCTGTTGCAAGCAGTATAAAAATATGTGATTCTTTTAAACTAAAGAAGCACATGAAACAATGTTTATTTTTATATTTTAGGATTCACTAACTACATATTGAAATATTTTTTGCCCGAAATTGAATATCGAATCTTCTATTTTGTGTTACATGCTTAAAACGAAACTTACACCCATAAACGAATTATGCAATAGAAACCTTTCAACTAGTAGCATATTCTGCTCGTATTGTTTTAATTCATAAGAACATAGTTAATAAATATCTAAATAATGTATAAGTACACAACGTGCTTTCAAAAACCTTTACTCACTAGAGACGGCCATGCTTTTTGATAATGGTTGATGACAGTGCACGTAATCTGTGACGAACGTATAATTTTGTATGAGCATGGCCGTCTCTAATGAGGAAAGTTTTTGAAGGCACGTTATATACCTAATAATTTTGTTTATATTCTTCCTTTCCGTTTTCTAAATTTTGCTCTGACCAAGTTCTCCTTCACTTCCTGCAGGGATCCTAATCTTAGCCTCCTTCTGTCTCTTAATACTTATAGCACGAACAAATACATCAGGAAACCTGCACCAGCTCTCCCGATAATTTTGATATTATTCTTTCATTTTCCTAACTGTCTTACCGTTCCAGTATTCTCGATATCTATGGTTCATTGAATGCTTATTCATTAGTTGCAGTTTTCACGGGCATCCAGATTATTCTTAATAATTTATGTTATACCCAATTCTTTAAACGCTTTGGGCTATGGCTGTCCTATTTGAAATTTATGTTTCTCTCGTTATTTCTAAATATTTGCATGTCCTTACCTATTAAAATTCTTATTCACCTATTTTCATTTTAAATTATTTTACGTCCTAGTATTTGTACCTTCATCCAGTTGTTCGTAGGTCTCTCTCTTTTCAAAGCTCATCTGCTTTTATTAGTATATTTTTGACATAAAATATGATGTGGACATACATTTGTTACTCCTCATTCCCGTATACCAACCATTTCAGTTTCTTCTCTACTTGAAATTTTATGTGATTACCAATATATTACAATGGCTGCATTCTTATGTAGCCATGTAATGTAAATAACAACAAAATAATGAATTTAATTTACTTTTTTAACTTTGAGTACAATATAAATTTATGAAAATTTTCGTATTCTTTTTTTTGCCCGCCCATTGATGGTGCTCAGGTCTTGTCACTACTAACATCTAATTGATGCATACATTGGCTCATATAGGATAATAGTTTAGGTAGCTCAGCATTTTCACATTAAAGGCTATGTATTGTCGCGAACAACAAATAATAGGTTAGTTTCGAGGCGTTGGCCTATACGCCATGTCGGAACACGAATCGCTCACTAACTCTGACAGTTCAATTCATTAAACCAAGAAACCAAAGCCACTATGAGTCCAACACCTCCAATATCTGCATGGGATCCAGCCTCCCTCCCCTCGGTGGTTCTCATTCATGTTAGACGGATTCCTCCGTCGACGTTGAATGGACTATCGAGACAGATGATGGTGTCTCGATAGTCCAGGATAATCCATTCACAATCCTCAGGTATGGGTAGATAGATCAGGAACTAATTTAAAACGGTTGTTACACATCGATTAATATTGACACTTTATCTAATTATTGGTGCAAATTTTTGTTATAATGTTATATATACTGCCGCGGACAAAGAAAATTAAAGGGCAAGCAATCTTTTTAGTGTGATTTTGCTTGCCATCAAAACCTGCTTTGATATTCTAGGTTATATCTAGCAGTCATGAAAAATTGTTTAAGAATCACAATAACGATTAAAACCAGCTTTGTGACAAAGAACATTAAACGAAACGATCATTTCTATAGCTTTAGCGACTGTAGCAAAATTATTCACTCCTAGAGCTTTTACTAATAGAATGTCTTGTTCTTGAGGTGAAGTTTTTGGAACCAGGGTTTTTATCTATTCTACCACTCCTTCTCCATTTTATTTAAATATTAAACACATAATTTTTATCAATGTATAAACTATCCATCGTCCTTTTTGGAATTATGCTTGCTGTAACAAAATGATCAATTCGCATCATTTTACTTTTTGTGATTAATTTTAAATTTTGACAAAAATTTTTAACAAATGTTGAGTAATTCGTAAAAGTCAGATTTAAATATATTACACAACATGTAAATTGCAACACCAAGAAGGGATGTGAATTTTTTGACCAAACGAAAAGGTATAATGATTATAATTTCAAAGAAAAATAACAAAAGATTAACACAATTTAATTTAATTTTTATTAATAATGTGTTGCGGCGCCCTTATTAGCTCCACATTATCTCATTCTTCGTGGCATTGATTGCAGTAAGTGGTCGATGCTCTCTTGGGGTATGGTGTCCCAAGTAACCTGCAATTCATGGCGGAGAGCTTCTAGTCTTTGCGTTGGATTCGTTAAGTTTATCAGTTTTCTTCTCATAATATCCCAGACGTATTCGATTGGCGATAGGTCGGGAGACGCCGGTGGGCATGGCAAGATATTGACATGGGCTCTTCGAACCAGTTTAGAGAAGTCCTCGCTACGTGGGCACGGGCATTATCCTGTTGGAAAAGTGGGTTTTCGAGCTGCTGAAGATATGGAAGAATATGGGGTTTCACAACCTCATCAACGTAACGCTGGGCGTTCGTGGTGCCTCGGATGAACACCAGCTGAGATATAGTCCTATATGCTACAGCATATCATCCCATAACTCCCACTGCTTGGTACACATGTCTTTTAACAGAAAATTGAATATCGCAACGTCCCCACGTCTTCGTCTGACCCTCATGCGGCCATCACTCCAATCGATATTTATCACTTAACACCATCCTATGTCACTTCACGTGCATTTCCAACCTACACCACTTTAAACGTTGCTGCCGGTGTTAAGCCGTAAGTGGTAACACAAGATGTAGTCGGTGGGAGTGCAGACCGAAGTCCTGATTACCGATAAACGGTTCGAAGTCATAGGACGATCCTTATTACCTAACCATAGATCTGGTACTGGAGAATCAGTCTCCTGCACCTCATTAGTTTATCTTCGGCCCCGGTTCCTTTTAACGTCTTTTCTGGCTCTCCCTAATCCATGACTGATAACAGCGCATGATGGTGGATTAGTTCTGCTTAAGATGATTTGCAATTTCCCTGTACGTAAAACCACCTTTGCGCCAGCCAACAATTTGACCTCTATAAAATTTGTTCAACTGGCGGTAATTTCTACGTTGCCGCTTTATAGGCATAATCACACCCGCAAAACACGTTAACAAAAGTAGGACAAGAGAAAACGGTGAAAATTGAATAAAAACTAGAAAAAATACACCAGACATTAAGTATTGTTAGAAAAAACTAGATGAAGTGTCAGATATGTTATGACCATGATCCATCACAACAAACTAAACTACTCAAAAAAATTGAGGGGTCACTTTTTTAACTTATAACTTTCTAAGGAGGCTGTCTATGATGAAGATATTAATATATTCCATCAATCAAGTAACTGTTACCGTGTCCTAGTTTTGTATCATTTATCCGTGGTTTCTATAAACAACAAGTAAGTAATTTTACTTTGTGTAAAATCGAAGCGTTCCTACAGAAAAAATTTCCGTTTATTTATCATTGAAATTTTGCTTTTCATTTTAATACTGCACATGCATTGTCAAACGAGACATGAGAAGACATCTAAATTCGGTAAGTAGAAGTGTCAAGAGCAGTAATGCTGTTGCAAGAAGGGATGTCCCAGCGATCTGTTGCCTGACAACTTCTTGTTTGTCAGTCTATGGTTTGGAGACTTTGGAAAAAATACCAACAAAGTGGTATCTTTACAGGATCAGGACATGGTCGCCATCGCGCAATAACTCCAATAGACCACCGATTTCTGAGACTACAGGCTCTTCGAAATCATACAAGAACCGCTAGTGCTCTTCAACACGACCTTTCGAGAGCTCGACAGGTTCCAATAAGTGACGAAACGGTAAGAAACCGACTTCGTGAAACTAATTTACGATCTAGGAGGGCAGCAAAAAAGCCAAAGTTGAATAGAAATAATCGGTAAGCAAGGATGTTGTATGCACAGGTACATCAGCGCTGGCTATTGCATTATTAGGAACGAATGATGTTCTCAGATGAGTCGAGGTTAAAATTATATATGAATAATGGAAGAACACGAGTATGGAGAAAACCTAATGAGCGATTTCTACTCTCATTTGTCCAGGAACCTTTTGGTGGCGGTTCCGTAATGGTCTGGGCACGAATTTCATAGAATGGCCGTATTCCACTTGCTGTTCTAGGAGTGCACGGCGATATATCAACGAAATTTTTGAGGTGCATGTGCAACCTCAAGCACGTGCTGTTGGTACTTTCTTATTTGCGTTCTTATTTATGCACGATAACACGCGTCTTCACTCTACAAAGGATAGTTACTGAGCCACTTTACTACATCCATCGCTCAAGTCTGGCTTTAAATCCTATTGAGCAGTTATGGGATTAGAACACCAGAAACATTAGAAGACCTTGAGTAGATTCTCATTGAAGAACGGGATTATATCCCCCAAAAAAACAAATAGAAGACTAATATGAAGTATGCCGCGTAGATGCAATGCCGTTATTGAAACTGGTGGAGGAGTCACTCGGTATTAAGATCTTCAAATTCATTGGAATTGCTAGATTTAAATTTTCTGTTTGTTCAAAATGTTTCAATTTTCACTTTGATTTACTTCTGTCAATACATCGTGTAGTTTTATTTTATCAGTTGGTGCTGTATTAGATTGCCACTTAATTTTGTTCAATTAAATGTTCCACAAATGCTTATATTGAAATAATTAAAATTCTGGTAGTATTTATACACTACAGAGATCTGAAATTTTTGACCCTTAATTTTTTTGAATAGTTTATAGTTAATTATTGCCATCAAATAGTTATATGTTCCGGCCAAGTTTGGTCAAAGAATTCGTACACATTCTTCGTGTTGGAATTTCCATGTCATGGTACTATGTCTAAAATATAGTCAAAATGCTTTATAAGACTTGTCCTGCTTTGTAATTTGCGATTTTGCAATGCCATTAATAATATTTCAACGAAATTGCTTCCCTTTTTGAACTAATTTGAAACATACGTTCACATTGTTCACATGTATCCGAATCCCTTCATTTCGTCAATAACATTTAAGCAAATTGTAAGCTATAAATGTACAGAAAAAAATAATAAGAGACAGGAAGAAGAAATAGGAAATTTGAGTATGACTTACAATGTTAGTGTTGCCGAATTAAATATGGCAGATAAAGACAATTGTAAAAGATTTATATATATATATATATATATATATATATATATATATATATATATACGAACTGTAATGAACTTCATGTGTATGAGAATTAATAATTATTAAATCTCATTTTACATGCGATTGTCGCTGTAATTTGTTGCATTAAATTCTACAATTCGGCAAATCACTTTTGCCCTATATATATATATATATATATATATATATATATATATATATATATATAATAACTTCGTGACCTTGGTATGATATGGTAAACCTAATCAGTAGGCGAATTCATATTTTGTATTCTCTTGAAAAAGGCGTATACAGCCGAAACATGTAGAGTTTTTTAAATACATATATTTTGAAGTAATATACAGACCTTTAATCGCCTACTGATTAGGTTTACTATATATATATATATATATATATATAATCCTATACCGTTTGACCGTATCGATGTCGGATGTAACCATAATTTTATCATTCCTCCTGTATAAATTTCATCCATATTTTCCGGTCCTTGGCCATTACTTTTGGTTGGTTCGACGTTTTTCCCCTCTTTTCTAATATGTTACTGACCGTATCGTTCCATGTCTGTAGAGGTCTTCCTCACTTCTTTCCTGTTTGTATTCCTGTTTCCCAAATCTGTCTAGCGGATCTGTCTTCTTTCATTCTTTGCAGATGGCCCCAACAGCTCAGTTGCCTTTGCTCTATAAATCCCAGTATTGACTTTACTTGTAGTTCTTCTCTTATTTGGGTATTTCTAATTCTATATTTTCTTGTTATCCCTTTTACTCCCCTGTGGTACTTCATTTCCGTAGCTTGTATTTTTCTAAAAGATTAACTGAACATCTAATTGTTTGGATTTATTTTAGCCAATTTGTTATTTCAATTATTAGACTTGTACAATTTGGATGGTAATATCAACATATTTTCTGTAGAATAATAGAATGATTTAATCTAACTCAGAAATGACACTTATTGGAGCCATTTTATAAATTAATGTAGTTTTACAATTTTTCGCCCTCATTTAAAACGAAAATCGCTTCTATGTATTTCTTGTATTTCTATCATTTATTATCACTATTATTTATTTCATTATTTTTAGATCTTATGTAATCGAAGGCTTTCTAAATTTATGGAAGCATGAATATACACAGGCAAATTTTAAGAAACATTGTAAATTTAATTTATTTCTTACTCTTATTATTTTGTAGTCTATATTTAGATAGCTGTGAATGCTCCAGGAAATAATTGAAGTTTTTAATGTTAAAACGTCAAACGTGTGTCTTGTGTCTTGCATTTGAAACGCGTATTATCGGTTGATAACAATTAAGTTGAGTAATCAGTTTAATTTGTTCGGGTTGTAATTTGCTTTTTTTATTTGTTGTCGTCAGTTTGTTTGTATCGTAAAAGCCAGGTAATAATGGGTGACTTGCTAGGCCTGTAGCAATAATCGAACATGGTCTAACATACCGTGAAGTTGTCCGAAGGTCCGATAAATCAGAATCAACTATCCATCGTAATGTAGGTCGTTGGAGGCAAACCGGAGAGTATGTGAGAAGAAGAGAGCAAGGCAGAAGACTCTCAACTACGGTTACAGATGATCATTTTATAACGTTGCAAATACTGCGAACCAGACGTCAAGCGGCAGTTCAAACAAAAAGCATACTGGAAGGTGTTTGTGAAACCACCATAAGTGAGCGTACAGTAAGAAGAAGAGTTAAAGTTGATCCGAATTCATATGTGCCAAAAAAGCCCCAAGACTCCAACGACCTCATCATGTAGCGCGACTAGAATATGGTCGAAAATATCGAAATTGGAAAGATGACCAGTGGGGTCAAATTTTGTTCATAGACGAGAGCCGCTTCTGTGTAAATTCAATTGGTGGCAGAGAAAGGTTGTATCAACGCCAAGGAGAGCAAAATGCACTATTTAATTTTACTACTACTCTATCTTTTGGCGGAGGTTCAATTATGGTATGGAGCAGCATATGTTTGAGGGCACGCACAAAGTTAGTGGTGATTGATGACGGAGCGTTAACGGCAGATAGGTACATCAGAGATATACTCCAAGGCCATGTGGCATCTTTTGTCCCATATTTCGGAGAAAATTTCACCTTAATGCAGGATAATGCGCACTCACGTGTCGCCCATTGTGTAACTGACTTTTTAAACGAAGTAGTTATAACAAAAATGAACTGACCAGTATGCTCTCCTGACCTGAACCCGATCGAACATGCGTAGGACATACTAGGTAGATGACTTAGGTCAAGAATTCCTGCTGCTGAAAACAGAGAAGAAGTAAGAGTTGCATTAAGTGAAGAACGAGACATAGTGCCTCAAACACTGATCGATGCCATCAGAAGCATGGGAAGACGATTGACTGTAGTTGTAATAGTTCGTGTAGGCAACACATGCTATTGAAGCAAAAGAAAAAACACATATGATTAATCATGTTCAAAATAAAGTTATTCTGTTTAACACCATATTTTGTTCGAGTCTGACATCTAGTTTTTTTCTTCTTCAACAAGTTTCAAATAATACAACCTTTGTAACACACGTTTTAAGTACTCCACCTAACTTCGTATTACGAGATTATCTGAGAAATATTAACAGTAATGTGAAGTCGACAAATTCGAAAATTAAAAATTTAAATGTTTCGGAACACCTTTGTACTTCATTCTAGGCTAAAATTAATTCATTTCAAAACGGTAAAAAGTTAGTTGATTTCATACGTTTAACTGTAAAAGTAAAGATTATTGCGATTATCTAGTCTGACAGTAGCATGTATCTAAAGCAAAAGAAACTACATTTACGATATTATACATGCAAAATGAGAAGGGCCTAATAAAAATAAATACTTAAAAAGGTTTTTAAGTTTTTACTTAACCACAGTCTCCAAAGAAAGGCTTTTAAAAATAAATAGTTTATTTTTTTATTACCATTTTCTTGTTGTTATTTTTACTTAATATTTAATTGCTCGAGAATCAAAACTGGTCTAAACACTCACTTAGATAGAAATTTAGATTAAATTTTTTAAGGTAATTATTCATTGTATGACATTTACAATCAAATATAGTTTTGAACATTAGTTATTTCGTAACTATTTTTTAAAACTGACAAATATAATATGCAGCCAACTTTAGAGTAGATACTTTCGCTTCCATTTTCTATAGATATACGTACTAAACAAAAATGATTACAAAAATTAATGCAAAATTTTGTTAATTACCTTTTACAACAACTTACCAATAAAAAAGCCATCGTTAATAATAGACAGTTATACCTTAAAATTGTTTTGTTAAAAATTATAGAGTTATAATGGGTGCAGCACAATAGTTTTAGTATATGACTGTCTTTTATTTGGCCATTATATAAAACAACACTAGCCATTTTAATAATTACTTTTATAATAGCAGATTTTAAAAAAGTGGCGTAGTATTAAAACTAGTATTAAATTTTCTAGTCTTTTTCTCTTTCTTGACTACTATCTACAGTTTTTAAGGAAATCTGTATCATAAAACTTATAATTATGATCAGTGTTATATTATTACTTATATACCAGTATGCCTAAATCTAACAATAATGTTAATAAATATTTATGGTTACTATACATTATTATAATAAACATTTTTAATATGTTCTCTCCAGTTTTTTATTATCCTTTTACATGCAGAATATCAAAACTTTGTTTTAAATAAGTCGAATCATTTGAGGAGAAAATTAAATATTTAACTTGAATATATCTAATGCAATTTTTCATATTTACTATGAAAAATTTCTAAGAAACGTATTTCAAAAAAAGAACAATTATCTTAAGAAGCAGAATATATTTTTCAGAAAAAAACTTATCAATGATTGTATAATGTATTAGTTTGGTACATATGAAATGTAAAAAGAATCGGCAAAATTTTCATCAGCTGGAACATATTTGTGCTATTTTGCCTTTGCTGGATAATTGAATATCATTAATTGATGTTGCAGACACTTCTTGGTGAAATATTAGTTACATCAGTTACTAAAATGTTACACCAAAAAGTACCTGCAACATCAGTTAATGAACATATTCCTGTTAACAATTAACAAAGGGATAAAAACCATTTTTTTAATAATCTGAATTTCCGAGGCTGATAGACCTTTAATTCTTAAGATGTTTTTATTTAATAAAATATGATTCTAAAAAGAATCCAGATTATAACTTGAAAAAAGGTATGTATATACTCTTAACTCAGCTGACACTCAGCGCCACTGCCAGATAAGATTAACTGCCAACAAAGGAAGACGTTTTAATTACGTATAATAAGAGCTAATCCATGCGGAAATTTGACGTCGACTACATCAGAACAAATCTGTGGTACGAAAGTTTTTAAATAGTATATTAAGATACAAGTTTCATAAGACATGATTTTTGCGCACGAGTTCAAGGTTCAAGGGCTCGTTTTCTAATGAATGAGTGCGCAAAAATGTCTTATGAAACATGTATTTTATCCTATTTTTTCTATTCCGCCTTTTAAATATTAAAAAATGTTTAAAATAATAATTATGTTCAATACGAATAGGTATTTTAGATATTTTATTTTTTTAACGTTGGTTACACTGACTTATAATTTGAACATTTCAAATATTTGAAAT
Source organism: Melolontha melolontha (assembly GCA_935421215.2). NCBI lineage: Eukaryota > Metazoa > Arthropoda > Insecta > Coleoptera > Scarabaeidae > Melolontha > Melolontha melolontha. Next base: position 90,757,948 of record OW285239.1, read on the forward strand.
ATTGTTGTGTTTTGAAATTTAAATCTTAGACTAATTTATGTAACTATCTAACATCAAAATGGACGAAATAAGTAATTGCACGCCGCCAGAGTTTCGGAAAATTGCAGAAGACAATTTGGAAAATCTTCTGCCAAAAAATATCGACTCATTTATAAAAAGGAATATAACCAATTTACAACTTGGTGTAAAGAAAATAACAGCGTGACTATTACAGAAAACATGATTACAAATGCTGACAAAGAAAGTAAAATAAAAAAGGCATCTTGCTTGCGGTCCAAATATTCGATGTTAAAATGTTTGAATATAAAAAAAAAAACCAGATAACTCAAAATTTTCTAAACTAATAGCATATTTAAAAAGATTGTGTGAAGGGTATGAGCCTAAGAAATCGAAAATTTTAGAAATAGAGCACATTAACCGATTTATAATAGAAGCCGATGCTAAAACATATTTAGCAATGAAAGTAAGTAATAAAAACTTAAAAACATAATTATAGTACTATTTTACTAATTTTGTACATTATTTTGTTATAATAGTCATATTAAAATTATGTTAGGTCATTCTTATAATAAGCTTTAATGGAGCTTGCCGTCGTGAAGAAATAACAAACACGATTATAGATGATATACAGTTTAAAAATAATGTTGTAATGGTTGACGTGCTAAAAACTAAAACTTATATTCCTAGACAATTTATTATAACTCAAAGGTTATGGATTGATTTGGTGAAAAAATATTACCATCTTCGTTCCAGTCATGTTACACATAGGCGTTTTTTCCTGCAATATAGAAATGGCTGTGTGTAAATATTCCAATAGGTATTAATACAATAGGAAAAGTACCAAAAAGAATTGCTACTTACTTGAAATTACCTAATCCTGAACTCTTCACTGGACCACTGTAACACATTTGGCTAATAGTGGAGGAGATTTAATACAATTAAGCGCCATGGAGGATGGAAATCTTCCGCCGTGGCTGAAGATTACATTGATAATTCCATCAAGAAAAAATTAGACGTTGCTGAAATACTATCTAATACTGCACCTAATATGTCTAACTACTAAATTCACAGAGAATCCATCAGCTTCTAATCGATCTGGTCAATGGACAGTGATTTATTAATTAATGTGAATCAGCGGGGATTCAAACAAAATATAGCGTGTTCCCAGAATCTGCCTGGAATATCTATTAATACCCACGAATCTTCTAGTATTACAGTAAAAGTATATAACAATTGCAGTATTCACACTCAATAGAAGTATTTATAGCGTCTAGCTTTGTTAACGAATTTATAGATACACTTCTTTAGCAAGAGTCTGTCGAACGCCTTTTATTATGTATAATTAGTATACTAATAAAGTTTTAGCAAATGTCTCTACTATTCTCTCTATAATTTTTATTTACATTTTTATCACTGTCATATGTTCATATCTAACCATATCTAACTTTTAAAACGATTACAATAACTTAAGTTTCACTAAAATAAAATTAAAAGTAGTCATTCCACAGGAAAAAAAATCACATGTAGTTTATAGCATGATTGCAGTAGTGTTTATATAGGTCAAACAGAACAACATTTAAAAGAGAGAACCAACGGTCACCAATACTGATGGCTTTAAAAAAATATAAAACCAAAAATAACCACACTTTCAATTACGAAGATATTAAAATACTACAAATGGAAACAAATTACAAAGCAAGATCAGTATTAGAATTAATATATATTAAAAAACATGAAGAAAACTCCATTATTGACCATCATGAAATTTCAAATCGTTCAAAACTATATTTCCCAATAATATAACACATAACATAAATAAATAAAAAATAAAATTTCGATTCAAACACTTAAATATTTTAAAACCCACCTACCACGAAGCCGAAAGTATTAAATTACAGACAAGGACAAAACACAAATTTTAAAATATACTTTAGGTCTCCTAAAATCCAGTCTATTTTCATATGTGGAAAGTACAAGTGACACATTACATGTTAAGTAAAATAGTTCAAACTGTATAAAAAAAATGTAAAAAAGAAGAATACAAATTGGAAGTACCATATAATATATATATATATATATATATATATATATATATATATAAATATATATATATATATATATATATATAATAACTTCGTGACCTTGGTATGATATGGTAAACCTAATCAGTAGGCGATTAAAGGTCTGTATATTACTTCAAAATATATGTATTTAAAAAACTACAAAATATGAATGACAGGATATAAATGTCAAGTCTTGACATTTATATCCTGTCATTCATATTTTGTATTCTCTTGATAAAGGCGTATACAGCCGAAACATGTAGAGTTTTTTAAATACATATATTTTGAAGTAATATACAGACCTTTAATCGCCTACTGATTAGGTTTACTATATATATATATATATATATGTATATATATAAATTTACATTTACGAAAAACATCTGGTATTGTAATCAACATTATTCTGATAAAGATGATAATAAAAGTCGAAACGTTAAAACGAGCATTTTTATTTGATGAATAGTTATCAAGCCGAAGTCAAAGAAATTATTAACTATTTTTATAAAAAAATATATACAGGTTCGGTCTACAATCATCTTGCATGCGGCTTCACATACATAAGGCGTGAGAAGTTGCCAAACCGTACCTACCTAACAAATGTACAGTATGTTTCAAAATAAATGCGAAAACTACGAAATATATATGAGCAGCCAACACCGCACTGTTGTAATGTTGGTGATCGCCCCTCTGCATACCGAGTGATACATAATCCGTAATTCTCTGTTAATATTTTGAACGTGACTACATTTTCATTAAATTTTTAGTTATTGTGAAATTTTTAAAATTATAAATGTATATAATGTGTTGATAAATAATAAATTAATTTAAAAAAAGAGGTAGAGTCAATGTCTATAGTAACTGAACGTATTATTTAAAAATTGTCAGCGGGGAATCGATCGTGCGTATCTGTCGCAAAGCCTTATGTAGATGGGGGATATATAAGTGCATGTGTATACTTGAGTAGTTGCGGTACATATTATACATATACGTGTATTTTTTTAATACCATTGGTAATACGTTTTATGTATTCCTAAATATATGTTCAATTCATAACTATAAAGAAAACATCTGTTTGTGTGTATTTTTTAGGAGGGTGACAACATTTTATTTAAATTTTTTTTTTTAATAAATACTATGCGATTTTCTGTTTAGTGCTTTCAAAACATTGTAAAGGCTTCTTGTAATATTAAATTCAGTTCTTAAATTACTTAATATTTCATTGAACATGTTTGACATAATAAACAAATTCATTTCTATTTGTCATTTTACAAAATTTACTTTTGTCCATACGGAATTACTAATTTGGGTTTAATTTCATTAGAAAACATCTCCTGGTATCTCGTATTTGGCAACCTCTACAAAAGTTTTTAATCAAAAATTAGGCGGGAACACTTTTCGTCCGTTCAAAATTGTGTCCGATGTTTGCTTCGGCGGAGTGATGTCTGTGTGTGGGGAAAGGCCATTACAAATGATTAAAGGCCCATTTATTTAGGATTTGAAATTTTTAGGCGAAAATTTAATTTACAATATTTTCATATAGTATGAATGTGGTCTTTCTGTGATTGTATTGGTTAACTGAAAGACATTTATCCGTTTTATGATTTGACGCCTATAACTTAATATTTCAATCAACATGTTTGACATAATGAACCAATTCATTTCTATTTGTTATTTTACAAAATCAACGTTACTAAATAAACTTGTGTCGATATGGAATAAGTAATTTGGTTTTTAATTTATTTTAAAATATCTATATCAATCTTGATAGTTTTCATACGTATGACTAAAAAAAAGGTTGCGGTCGACAATGTATTATGCGTATCTAAGATATACGAATTTTTATAGTGGTAAGGTTTATAAAGAAAAGTAAACAAAAATTAAACTAAAATATTCTCATTAATAGTGACATAAAATACAAAAAAAAAAAAAAAAAATATGGAGGAATTAAATTCTAACAAACAAAACATTAAAAATAATATTGTATATGCTAATATTTTTCAATTAAGAACAATATGGTCTGAAATTTTAATTAAAAAAGGATGATTGTCTATCAAACCAGTTTCCACCTACTGTTGAATAATTTTATAATAAATGCTAAATTGTGTTTCACATAAAGAAGAAGCAAACGAAATTTTGAAATAATATACGAATATAAGTACACAAAAAGATTATTATTATATGAATAAATATGTCAGTACATACTATATTAGGTATGGCTCTTTAAGAAACAGTGACTAATAGAAAAAAAAATTAAAAATATTTACAAATAATTTGTGCGAAAATAATACGCGTTGTATTCCGGCTCTAACACTATATTTTAATATTTGGTCCAACGACCATTGTTGTCAATACTAGATTGCAGTCGCCTTTCCATGGAATTTACGAGGTTTTCACAAAATCTCGTAAACCTGTAATGCTCCCAAATTGTACTGGCATGCAAATATATTTCTTATGCGATTGTTTCCCCGGAAGTCATCCCATCGCCGCACAATGTCTGCCCAAAGATTTTCAATGGGGTTAAAGTCCGGAGATCTAGCAGGCCAATTCATCACTGTGAACTGAGGGTGGTTGTCAAACCATTCTATAACAATTCTAGCAGTATGCACCGGACAATTGTCATGCACATACATTAGAGGTGCGTCCCCATAAACGGCCTGTACGCTCGGTAGCATGCTATTTTCTAATAATTGCACATACACCCTTGCATTCATTCTTGGGTCTACGCGTACAAGTTCTCCGGGACCTGCTACAGACATCCACCCCCACATGTTAAGGGATATTCGGCCGCTCCTCTTCTTTTTGAGTACATTCCGCTCTTGGTATCGCGAATTCGGCAACCTGTACAAAGGTTTCCGAGACCCAATTTCGGAAGAGAACACCTTTTCGTCCGTAAAGATCGTGTTGTCCCAATTGCGTCCTATGTTTGCTTGTGCGAACTGCAATCTGCGTTCCACATGAACCGGAGTGAAATCGATTTTCGGTGCTGGACGTCTGCATTTGTATCCGCTGTCCTTCAGTCTCCTCCAAAGTGTTGGGCGGCTGCAATTTAAATTATTTCTCTCGATCACCGTTTGTAGAGAAGAAAACGGTTGCTCAGAAACGAAGTTTATCGCGTTATTCAAGACATTTTCATCCAGTACTCGTTTCCTTCCACATCTAAGACGGTTATTGAAGAATGGATTTTCTTCTTCGTCAAATTTCTTTTTCCACCTATAGACCTGCGAGACCTGTTACAGAAAATTTAAAGAATATTTAGTTCGTGAAGACTATTTTAGAACAATCTGAAGAGAAATATTTACCTTCACATTATAATGTTAAATAATCTTATTAAAAAAGTATTCTGAACTGAATTATTAAATACATCTTTTTATAACATTAAAAAAATAATCAAGCTAATTTGATTGTAGTAATTTCCCTTAAGGTATAGCTTTTTTATATATACGGAGTTAAATAGAATCCGTATGTAGCTCTCCCTAAGCTGTTTATGGAACACATTTAATTAAGGTAGAAATAAAATGAAGAAACCTTATTTCAAATCTATGATTATTTTAATATGGGTTTATAGGAATTATATATACATAAATAAATCATTTTCATAAATCTAAATCAAAATCGATTAATTCGCTTATAATAAATTTTTTGTTGAATCTAATAACACAATTGAAACATAAGCATGCTAGACTAATGTTTGTAATTGTAAAAACGACATACATTATTGATTGTTTTAGTCAATAAAATTTTTGGATTATGAAAATTATCAAATCTTGTTTGAGAGTGATTAAGTGCTCATACAAAAATTTAACAATAGACTCTAACGTTATTTTTATAATCAATCAATTTGTTTAAAATTTTACGAATGTATACGTATATTACCACAAATCCAAATAAAAAAGCCTGCAATTAATGCATTTAATTTAATTGCTAGATCAATACCAAAGATATCACTCACATTTAATAAGTCTGTGGGTAGTTTTTGGTAATAAATAAAATAAAGAGAAAAAAAAATATTAAACATACTGATAGGTTCATTTCCTCGGCAATTTCTGCCATTCCTATGTTTCTTTCTAATAAGGCGCTCATTTTCCCCTTATTCTGTAGGGTAATATCTCTTTGTCCAATTTGTCGGGGCATATTTTAATTTTTCTAGAGAAAGCATGGTCGAGTTATTTTAAAAAAAAAGTATTAAGCAATACTAACAATACTTACTTTAAAAGAGTTTATTGTAACGAAATATTAATTTTTTAGTGTTACACCTTTCAATCCGTATAATAATAAAATTGATAAATGTATTTAAGTTAGCCAATATACTCAGTAAAGGACCACATTCATACTATATGAAAATATTGTGAATTCTATTTTTCGCCTCGAAGTGTAAAATGATATATGGAAGGGTGTATGTATTTATTTTTTTTTTGGTGTTTTTTTTCCCATTTCAAGAGATGTGTTAGTAATATAAACAAAACCAGATGTAAAGGGACGAGCAGATTAACGGGCCTGTATGAGGCGAAAAATAATAATTAACCTGCAAAGGGGGCTGCAATATACTTTTCAAAATTATGGTCGTTTAACCAAATATTAAAATTTAGTTTTAGATCCGAAAAAGCGAGGCTTATTTTTTGCGGCAAAGAATTGTTTATATATTTTGTTTTTTTTGGTGGATTATTATAAAGATTTATATTAGCAATATAAATGTTTCACTGTTAGTCCCAATTTTTTTTTTAGCCATACCTAACAGTATTAAAATATTTATTTAAAAAAGTATTTTGGGTTGCGATAATTTTGGTGACCACAAGCGAATCATGTGCACATTGAAAGAAATATTATAAATAGAGTGGACCAATTCGGAGCGAAAACAGAGGCGTGAGCAACTAATTGTTTCCCGTATGCTATACATTATTAATATCTAGAGATATACTATCACGAACGGTGCTGTTATTATTTTAGATAAATAACAAATGTAAGATGGTTTTTTCAAGATTATGAAACGTTCTCGATGATACGTATAAAAAATACAATCTAAAATGTATGTGATTAGATGACACGAGGACTTTAGATTTCTAAAAAAGAAAATATGTTTTATCTTATTTTTGAACATATATCGGTACATTTTTTAATTTGTTTGACTTATGTGAACTTCATTTTCATAATTTGTAATCGAGATTAAGTTGGTGAATTTCATTATTATATTATCTTTAATATTTTTTTAGAAACCTTTGTATTAATTCCTTATCATATATGATTTATACTTTTACTAAATTTCTTATGGGAGTCTTGACGACGAAAAACATTAGCAATTATTTTTTTTTTGGTATTGATTGGAAATAATTTAACCTGCATGATATAAATAAATTTTTTTATTTATTATTTCGTTTATATTCCTCATATAAAATGTTTATGGGAATATATTGATCACGAAGAAGAAGTGTAATAAAATAAAGTGGACACATTAACCATATAAGGAGATTTTAAATATACATGCGATTGCGGAAGAATGGATTTATGTTAATGTAACGCTCATAAAGAAGACTTCAGATTTCTTTTGAATTATTTTGTAGAATATCACCACTCCAGGATTCTATATTGAACATAAGCCGGTGGTATACCTTGCAAGATTGGATCATAAATTTATCAGCGACTTGGATATTATCCGGCAATTGAAATCAAGCTACTGACAACCTACTTTGATGTTACATTTGGAAATATTCCTGTGAATTTCGTCCAAAGAACCTGTTGAAATTATGATCTTCGAAATTTAACGTATCCATCAGGTATTTAAGTGAAAATGGTAAAATAAGTGTTTGTAATAGATATAACATTTCTTGCAATGACTTTTCTATATATCATTTACTCACGTCATCTCAAATGTCATATCATGTAACTTTTAAATGTTACATTTGGTAGTTTTATTTTAAAATCTTGGAACTTGATTAATTTAGATCTTTACATACGATTAGGTTGTCTATTATTTGTATAGGCAATACATCTCTTTAAATATATTTTTATTATTTTGTGATAATATAAATAATAACATTAAATATATTCATATACATAAATTGGACTTTTTCTTTTTATTTCATGTATTTTTAAGTGTTTGTCTATGTGTGTCGAGAACTTACTTCGTGACCCTTGAGCTTAAGTTGTTGTCTTTCATTTATTGTCATTTAGAACCTAGCTATCGTATTTTTCTTGAGCTAGGCATTCTGTTATTACAATTAATTTTTCATTCATTATTATAGTAACGCATTCCGCGTAACTACAATATACATATATACTCTGAAAAGTTATTGTAGTTTTTCGGCTTTTTTAAGAAAGATCTACCAATATCGCTCTGGCTTGGTCCACTCTATAATATTGCTTTCAATTGCTAATTTATACATGTGCATGTGACTGACGCGTGGTCAACGCAAAGATCGCAACCGTAATAATAATAATCGGTTTACGTACTTCTATTCTTACATTATTTCAACTTTTTTGTTGCCTCTTTTTAATGTGAAACCAAATTTAAACATTTTCTTAAACAGTACATGGAAATATAATTCATTCGTTTGAAAGAAAATAAACTTTTTTATTTAAATTTCACAGCATATTTTTTTTAAACAAATAAACTTGCCTGTAAAAAAAATTTTTTTATGTTTAATTTTAATTGTCAGTTAAAATAAAGTTCCTCCATATTTTTTTATTATTTTTGTATTTTCTTGTTCTTGTTATTATTAATAATAATATACTTCACTATTTGCATTTTATTATTTTCTTCTTTAGTTAATAAACCTTATCAATATAAAAAATACTATGTAATATATACGCAAAATAAATTGTCGTCCGTATACTTATTCTTAGTCATACGAATGAAAAGTATCAAGATATATAGAGATTTTAAATATTTATATGAAAACCTAATTACTAATTACATAAGGACAAAAGTCAATTTCGTTGAATGACAAATAAAAATGAATTTTTTTATTATGTCAAACATGTTTATTGAAATATATATTAATTTAGAAACTTACTTTCATATTACAAGAAGCCTTTAAAATGTTTTTAAAACATCATACAGAAAATCGCATAGTATTTATTAGAAAAAACAATTGAAATTTAATGTTGTCACCTTCATAAAAAATACACACAAACAGATGTTTTGTATACAGTTATGAATTGAACATAGGTTTATCTCTATCAACGTTAGAGCGCTGGCCGTCATTAAGGAATACATAAAACGTATTACCAATGGTATTACAAAAATACACGTATATGTATAATATGTACCGCAACTACTCAAGTATACACATTACACATGCACTTATATATCCTATCTATCTAAGGCTTTGCGACAGAGATGCACGATCGATTCCCCGCTGACAATTTTTAAATAATACGTTCAGTTACTATAGACATTGACTCTACCTTTTCTTTTACATTAATTTATTATTTATCAACACATTATATACATTTATAATTTTAAAAATTTCACATTAATTAAACAAAAAAGTAAAATGTAGTCACGTTCAAAATATTAACAGAGAATTACGGATTATGTATCACTCGGTATGCAGAGGGGCGATCACCAACATTACAACAGTGCGGTGTTGGCTGCTCATATATATTTCGTAGTTTTCGCATTTATTTTGAAACATACTGTACATACGAGAGCCGGCAAGTAGACCTTTAGAGAAATAAAAATGTTCTTCTAGATTAGTGGTTTGCCGAAGCAGATGTGATAGACAACGTACTTTAATTTTACCAGTACTTTTGTTGGAGAATTGACAAATGAATATGAATGTATTCCGTAATAGTGATATATTATACAGCTATGCACATGTACAATATTGTTAACAACGAGCGCAAAAAACATAATTTGAGAATCTTTTAGGTAAATAGTCATTAAATACAAGCTGTAAAAAATAGTAAATGTATAACACTACCAAAGTAGACGTATTGAAGTAAGAGAAAAAAAAATGCTCTTCTAAAGGCAATAAATTTTAAAATAAAATAGATAAAAAAAATAAAGAAAATTCTTGGAAAACAAAATGAAAAAATTCAATAAATATAATTTCTGGGGAAACAGGAAGAGTACGATAAACTAAAAGAATAATTCTAAATAATGGAAATTAAAATATACTTCTAAAATAAACGGAATTCTTGAAAAACCAAATTAAAACTTCTCAATTAATCAAATGTCCGAATAATCCAACTCTTTGCTCCTGACAGTACGCAGGTCTATGATAAAAATTATTTCGTACATTCGAAAACATTTCCGGGGTTATCGTATTTGCGTAACTATAAAAACAGGCCAAAATCAAATAATACAAAATATAACTGCCAATTAGAAACTAATTAAATTCAACAATTAAATTAATAAATGTGAAGTAGGTAATTCTTATAATATTAACTTCAGATACTTATTAAGAATATCACGAACGTGAATAATAATATAAAAATTAAGAAAACAACCACCAACATGCACAATATTGGTCTCTTATGATCGAAATGATCGTATCGTATCAACCTGTCTTTAAGGGTTACCACTACTTTTCTCGAACAGTACTTGCGCACTTGTGTATTAACTTGGCAACTACGTTCGTTTATATACATGGACTTGTAGCTCGCATTTAAGGTAAAAACGGGCCAAACGTGTATAATACATATATACATATATATTGTTATGGAGCAAATTGCACTGTTATTCCAGCCAACTGCAAAGGGAAAGACAGTAATTAACACAAGAATAACACACAATAGAATGGCTAAATTGGCGAACATAATTTGAAAAATTAGTATCGAAATGTTAATAAATTAATATTATGATAACTTTGTATAGTTCAGATTAATTTATATTTATTTCAAAATTTACTTTTCATATTTTTTAATTGTCATTTTCATAATTAAAGTCATATACGCGAAATTAACAAGATAGCTAATTTATTTACATTCAAATTTTGTATCGATACTAATTAGACACGCCCACTTTTTGAATCTTTGCAAACCCGCGAACAGGTTATTTTGATTCTATCCACATAACATAACCTTACATTGGAAAACCCGTTATAACTATTTGTAAAATATTATTTTAATTTTGTTTTCATGTTTGAATTAATATTTCATTTATATTTAAATCATTATCACTTGTAATTAAAGTAAAATTCGAGGCTATTTTCATAATTTCTGACAAGGCTTTGAAAGAAATTATTATCGCTATCGAGCGTCAGTAGAAAAATTTTTCAACGATTGCCAGGAAAATTGTGCTACTCCGATTTCAAAATTTAATTACATTTAAAATACCTGTGATAGAATTCTAAGAATACTCAGAAAAGAAACATTTAACCTTGGACCTACTTTAGAACTATTTTTGGAGTCGGTAATACCTGAGATCGGCAAGTGATCGTACAAAGCATCTTTTGGAACACCGGCTACGAGCAATACCAACGCCTTCGAACAACGCCGATACCGGTTTCGTAGAAACGAAAACACCTTTATTTGATTCCGTACTTCGACAATCCTGACCAACGCCGTTACCATCCTACAAACCTGCCCGCATCCTACAAGAAACAGGTTTAATTAAGTCAATTTATTTCGAAAAAATTTTTATAAAAACTATTTTTTAACAAAACAAAACTTTATTAAATTCCAAACTCTTAATTTTGCTTTAAAATTACATTTCTAACTTGCTCAGAATTTGTGAAAGAAAATTTATTTTTAAGAACTGTAGTACTTACCCTTAATTTGTCTGTTTATTTATTTACATTACAATATACATTAAGATAACATTGCTATTGAATCATAACCTTTGTTTCACACGTGCAGACCATATTAATTCCTTGTTTTGTCGTTAGGCACGCTATTTGTTCACTGTTTACAGATAACTTACTTCAATAAATATTTACACTTATTACTTTAAAGAAACTCTTTTATTTATCATTGCGTAGCTAGAGATAACTTGTAATATTATTAAACAATTTTCTATCATACACATAGGGGTAAACCGACCGACGAGGAGCCGAGAGAGATAGAGTCCAATTTTTGCAAAATATAATACTTGTTCTACCGACATCTAGCCGCAACCTGAGACATTGCATGAGAAAGGCTGGTGATCTAACGTAACAGGTTTAAAACCAAGGCGCCCAACTTAAAGTATAATTCCAATACTATACAATTTAACATCATTTTTATCAAATAAAATTATTACGCTATTATTATTATAATTAGCTTATCAGCTATTTATCAATAGTCACCCGAACGTGGAGGCTTCGGTAATATTTCAATTAATTATTTTAAACATTCAAGTAATATTATTAACATCTCTGAATATAATTATTATTCTATTATTATTATTATTCTCAGATCATCAGCTCTTTTACAATATATATATATATATATATATATATATATATATATATATATATATATAATAACTTCGTGACCTTGGTATGATATGGTAAACCTAATCAGTAGGCGATTAAAGGTCTGTATATTACTTCAAAATATATGTATTTAAAAAACTCTACATGTTTCGGCTATATACGCCTTTATCAAGAGAATGCAAAATATGAATTTTTGGGTCATTCATATTTTGCATTCTCTTGATAAAGGCGTATATAGCCGAAACATGTAGAGTTTTTTAAATACATATATTTTGAAGTAATATACAGACCTTTAATCGCCTACTGATTAGGTTTACCATATATATATATATATATATATATATATATATATATATATATATATATATATAAAGTGTTTAGATAATTTCTTAGCCGTTTATTAAATACAACAATTGATAAATTATTGGAGTTTTTCGGCTTTTATATGAAATATTTACAAATATCAAATTAGTATGTATGTAATTGCAAAGTAAGTGGGGATGTAAACATTGCTGTCTACAAATTACAAAGCAAATCATACGAAATTTTTAATTGAAAAATATTATCCACATTGGGACTTGAACCCAAGTCTACAGTTTGCCGGACTGTCGCATTTACCACTTAGGCCACGATAGACCTTGGTTCAAGCTATTTAGAAATGCATTTTAAAGTAACAGTGTTAATGAATCAGATGTCAGTTATTGAATGTAGATGTCAAGTTGAAAGCAGAAGTCAGTTTTGAAAGCTGATGTCAAAACTGACTTTAGTCATTAGTGTAATTTTGTTGTCACATTTGGATTTATACTAATAATGATTTAGAGTTTTGCTATTTTACAGAGCTTTATTTAATCAAATGTGCGTGAAATTCTGTTAGAACTTAGAAGTGTGATAAAATGTTTGATGAAAGAAGAAAATGGACCGAAAAATATTAACTAGAGAATGACTAACGTGTTTAAGAAAGATATCCGTCATATTTCATAGTAAAATCTTGGTCTAAGCAATTTCTGTGAAGTACGGAATCAATTCAAGACGATCCCAAATGCGGAAGGTCTATTGAAGTAAAAACTAAGGAAAACATCAAGAAAATTGAGGAATAGGTTTTAGCACACCGAAGAAAAAAGAAGTAAATTATTGCTGTTAAAGTAGAAATTAGAAGAGACAGTATTTAAAATATTTACACGATGATTTAGGAATGAACAAAGTGTCAGAACGAGGAATTCCCTGATTCGTTACTCCCGAACAAAAATTGCGTAGGCAACAAATTTGTGAGGAAAACTGAGCATTTAGCTGACGATAAAAACCTTTATAACACGTGATAGGACATGAATGTATCACTGGAACCAACCGACAAAACAAGAATCCATGCAGTGGGTCCACAAGGGATCCCACCACCAAAAATGGCAAGGATGCACAATTCATCTGGAAAACTGATGGTGAATGTGTATTGAGATGCAGAAGGAATCTTATTAATTGAATAGACGAAGAAAGGTTCTACAATAACAGGAGAACTATAAAAGGAAAGAATCCGAAATTTGAAAGCTGTCATACAGTAACAAAAACTACAAAACTTTGGTCAAAAGATTATGCTATTCCATGATAATTGCAGAGTTCACAAGGCTCGCCAAGTCCAAGAAAAAATCAACAGGTAATTATTATCTCTTTCCTTAATTAAAAAAGCATCTGCGTGAATGACGTTTTCTTCAGACGATTGCCCGAAAGAAGCGGTGGAGGAGTTTTTGAGACTTACCCATCAAAATAATTTTTTTGGTAGGTATAGCCTTATAAGAATAACGCTGGAGTAAGTATGTAATAATTAGTGGATCATATGTTCAAAAATAACACTCACTGAATGACTTACTGGTAGATCTGACTACTTGTTATAAAATGTAGACGGTGAAAGGAAATGCAGTCTGATTCTCTAATCTTTGTAACCGTGTTTATTGTATTATATTTTAGATAGTACGAAGAAAAATGTGTTTTATAACAACTATGTCGATCGGACTACAAATTGAGAGTTCCCTTTACGAAGGGTAAGAAATCATATATGTAGATGCATTGATTAGATGAGCTTGCAAACCTCGCAGTTGCCTCAATAATTATGATTTCATTGATTCTTATCTTGTTAGTCTGTCTGGAACGCGCATGTCCCTCGAAATCCTCTGGCATCTTAAACGACAAAACACCCTTGCGCCCTGCACGATGAAGCGTTCCTAAGATGAAGGACCCTTTCACCCTATATGATGAAGCGCCCCCACACGGCTTTACTTATTGACTTTAAAAATAAGGTAAGTAATAAAAGGCAAAAATGAATCTCCATAAGAAAATACATGGGATTTTGGCCTCGAACTCTTATAGCTTATCTACTAATATGAAAGCAACAGGAATTAAATTTAACGTTTATACGCGTAGTCTTCACTTCCGAAACCAAAATAGTTTGTTGATATGGTGACGATTGTATATATTCAATAAACCTATCAATAAATGTCCAATTATTTCAATAAATGTTCGACTATTGTTTAGTATGTGAGCCAAGTACATTAAGTAATACATAATCACCATTACAAAAACTAAATAACAATTATATTACGAGAATAGATCAGTAATTAGTGAGTCTACCGAAAGCAGGCACCACTAACAACAATCTTATTTGTTTTTCGAGTTGGTAATCCTTCAAAACATTTGCGTTCATTTCGATCGTAAGAACGCTTATTATTTGAATAGAAAGTGAACTCTTTTCGGCTTGTTTTGAAACATGGAAAAGGTAACGTATTGTTGCACGTTAGTATGTTGAAATCTCTCGCTAACTTTAACGTCACAATAAATTAAATAGGAAACTGTCGGTTTATAGTGATCCTTTCGTTGCACGAAACACAAGGCGTTGTAAAATTAATTGTATAAACACAGGTGTAAAAGGAATTAGTATAAAAAATAATAATAATGACAGCAGAAGTCTCATTAAGCGCTTTATTTTAACAAAACAAGATATTAAAGCAATAAACCACAAATCTGAAATAAATAATTACATCACGTGCAGAGTTAACTTCTTGTTAAAGCTCTCCCCTGAGTGATTATTTATCAATTAATAACTAACGAAAGGAAAAAAGAAAAGAATTAAAGTTAGTAAATGGATACTTAACTTTTAGTTAGCTGGCTGTTCGAGGAAGGGCACGAAAGCCACGAGATGCAGGAGCTGCGGGTGTTGTACGAATATGTAAAATCGAAGAGAAGAAGAGGATGAATCTGCAGAAGCTGCCGCTTATATATGACCGCGCGGGATGTAGTTCCTACGGGACCTGTGAACTAATGAGCGCCTGTCGACAGATTCGGAATTATTAAAATCTGTGAGAGGCGAGCGGGATCGCGGTATCGATAGATATTAATATATCAGCGAGGTTCGTAATGTATGACGGTTTGTCAGGCTGAATTGTTTGCAGTCGCACCCTGCGCCGAGCAAATTCGGGAAACCGGCTGCGCAAACAAAAAAATCAACATAATGACTGATTGTCAGGCAGCTATTAAAGCCATTATGAATCCATCTACCAGATCTAAACTGACGAAACGTTGTAAATAGGTCCTCAAAAAATTGGCACAAGACAATACTGTATCACTGATATGGACATGAGGTAATTATAGGCACCGAGATAGCCAGCGAACTGGGCAAGAAAGGTACTAATAGGCACTTCGTAGAACCAGAACCTGTATGTGGAATCGCTAAAGATTCCGCTAGAAGGGAGATCTGGTTATAGTTAAAAAGAGAACACGAAAAAGAGATGGAGGCTAACGGAAGGCCAACTCCGTACTAAAATACTACTCCTAATGCTAGATTTTCAGCCAACCTAATTTGTAGTAACGAAAAAGAAATTAAAATTATTACCGGCTTAATAACCGGACATTGTCCTTTAAGGATGCATCTGTACAGCGTGGGCTTGGTTAGTGAGCCCTGTTGTAGGAAATGTGAAAACTGGAGAAATATTCATATAATATCCACATGTGAGAAACTGAAAGGAAATCTACGAGGCTACTCAAACTTCCCCTGAGGAGGATGGTGGCTTTTAGCGAGGATTAAACACAGTGGAATTGAGGGATTTATTGTCTAGTGGTCCAAAGAGCATTATGCTCAAGTGCCTGGACCTGCTGATGTGCAATCCAAAATTAGAAGAAGAAGAAGGTTCATAATGAAAAGCAGATTAGACTGATACCTCACAGCAGATAGTTCGGGGCGTCTATAAAGAAGTTAGAACGGCCATATAAATTTACCTGAAAAGGGACTCAGACGACACTTGCGGTAACCTATGTACTATACACTACAGGTGTTAATTTGAAATATAAGTTGATAAAGATTAATTTGTCAAGTTATTAAGGATGGTAAATAGAAAAAGAAATAACTTTAGACAAACTATTAATTATCTCACTTCGACTATAATTTCAACGTACGAACTTTTAACAAAAGATCGGATTAAGGTTAAATTATCTTAAAGTATCGTACCTCGCCCATGGCTGAATATTGATTAGAATGCGAGTAATTTCTTGATGACTAAAAACCAATGCTAAATAATTAGGTTTCTAAAAAAGAACATTTCGCGCGTAAACTCAGAGAGTAGGTAAGCGTTTTCTAGAATTAAGGATAACCAGATGTTTGTGGAAATACAACTTTCTCTTTAGGAATGCAACGCAATGTGTGTACTCCAGAAATTATTAAAAAAATAGATGTCATGGTGTCAGATGATCATCGAATAAAAGCACGCAAAATAGGAGAGGCTTTATACATCTCGTTAGAATTAGTGGTTTCGATTTTTCATAATGAATTGTGTATAAAAAAATTATGTGCCAGATGGATGTCATATTTGTTGACTGTGGACTACAAACGCTAATGAGAAGGAATTTCAGCCCTTAATTAAGCGAGGTTTAGACATGATCCGAACAAGTTTTGGGGCAGAATAATGAAGGTCGAAAAATTCTGGATACACCACTATAGACCCGAAATGAAGTAACAATTGAAAGTTTGGACTCAGGCTGATGCAAGTAATCCGGAGAAGGTAATTTCAGTTATGTAAATGTACATAACTGAACTTTTCGTCAGGTTCAGGAAACACTTAATTGTAATATATGTGCCAATGTATAATTATTATAATAATTATGTGCCAGATGGATATCATATTTGTTGACTGTGGACTACAAACGCTAATGAGAAGGCATTTCAGCCCTTAATCAAGCGAACTTTAGGCATGATCCGAAGAAGTTTTGGTGTAGAATAACAAAGGATGAAAAATCCTGGATACACCATTATAGACCCGAAATAAAGTAATGATTGAAACTTTGTACTCAGGCTGATTGATACAAGTAATCCGAAGAAGACAAAAATTTCAGTTATGTAAATGTACATAACTAAACTTTTTGTCAGGTTCAGGAAACACTTAATTTCTCTGAACAAATTATAATCGATCGCTTGAGAGTTTGTTGTGTTATGCTTTTGGATATTGCCAAAGCATTCACTGTTATTTATTAATGTCCACTTTTTAAGTGGATTTAAATGTTCCTTTCTATTTGTGCTATGTATAATTTTTGCCATATTGGCACGAAGGTTTATATATTTTTGTTTTCACCATAAATAACATTTTTAGGTAATAAAAATTATAACCGAGTTTGTTTCGTAATTTTTTGCGGTGTAACTGGTAAACATTGTTCTCGGAGAGGTAAATTAATTCTTCTACTACAACTAAAAAACGAATGTTATGCCAAGGGCCGTTTGTTCGACCTTCATTCTGTATCTCATACGGTTCTAACCTTAGCCCTTTGTTATTTATACCTAATATTTGTTAGGTTATAAAGCATGTAAGAAACTTATGTGCTTGAGTATGTTTTCATCTGTTATTCGTTTAATAGACTGCGGATATCTAGAAAAGCATAATAATATGATATTCTACTGGCTTACAAGCATCAGATTATAAATCAATGTTTCAAAGTGCACACACACATACAGCATGAAAAGTTGTTCTATTATGTTTTGTTATGGTATTGAGAGTTTTATTTCACCTGTTGCTATTATTTGCGAATCTTATTATTTAATTGGCAACAACAAAAAAAAATAAGAACACCGTAACTCTTAACATTCTTTCTACACTAATAAATTCATGACCAGAGCATGTTCCCATAATGTGGTTTCCTATTTACAACAACCACATCAAAATGTAAAATATAATTTCCGGAATGCGAATGTGTCCGCGAAGGGAAGGTAGTACAGTTCTACAGCGCTAGATGCAGTGAGCTACGTCTATACTAGGTCAATCTGTCAAACTATACTTTGCTAAGTGGCGACAAACAGTTTTTGTGTTTATACTTTTGAGTTATGTTCAAGTTATTCTGCAACATCACAATATCTGATGTAAAAGAATGAAACGTGCATCTTATGAGTGGTACAACCGTTTTCGAAATGGACGTGTGTTGGTTGATAATGATAAGCGTTCCGGTTGTCCATCGACGGAAAACGCCACAAAATATAGCAAAAGTACGCGATGCTATCCTGAAATACCGAAGAAAAACAATCTATGACACGAACTCAACATGCGGCGGATTGCTACGAAGTCTGTGCCAAGGTTACTCAGCATTGAACAAAAAACGGCACCGTGGTCATATGTGCACAGAGACCAAACTGAATATGAAAACGCTAACCACAAGATGGGTACCGCGTCTGCTTACTAATGAGCAAATGCGAACTCGTGTTACAAGTCGACCGTATAACTAAGTTCAAACTAAATTCAAGACATTTTTTTCGTCGATATGCTGTCGTAGATGAACCCTGGATACATCGCTATGTTCCAAAGATAAAACAACCAAAACAATGGATTTCTTCTGAAGAACGTGCTCCGAAGCAGACAAAAACAAACAGATTATTGCCACGTTTTTTTTTTGATTCTAACTACTATTACTGGACTATTTATAGAAGGCAAGTACAATATCTAGCTAATATTATGCTGACGTATTGATACGACTTGATGTTGCACTGAAGAAAAAGAGAACGTCTTTATTTAGAAGATTTTAAAATACAATTTCGAACTTATAAGTTCGTAACGTGCTCTAGTAACTCACCTGATGAAGTCATTCTGCTGACCAATTGGCGTATCAATCAGCTCCCATTTATAGAATGAGTCGCGACAAATTCCGTGGGACGTTATTATTCTATTGAGTGTCTTCCACTCATCGCGAAGCAGCTCCATTCTTGGTAAAAGTATGGCAGGATCAATGATATGGGCCGCTTGAGCGGGTTTCAAGGCTTACCAATACTTTCTCCATCTATCATTTGTGTTGAAATCTTCTGCTATAAGTTGTTCTGCTAGCAGTAGTTGAGGAGATCTCGACTTGAGTCTCGACAGGCCGGAATCAGGTAAATCACTGTGTACTGGACGGTGGGGATTTGATATTATTTCTTATATTCTCTTACCAGACTTTTCTGTCTCCGGATGGAGGTAGGTGTAATATGGTTTAGAACCGGTAGTCAGAGTAGAGGTGTACTCTTTAAACAACCGCTAATTATTCTCATGGTCTCGTTGCTGTCGATCTTCTTTGCGTGGCAGTTGTTTAATCAGACTGGGACGCAGTATTCAGCTACCGAGTAAACAAGGCTAAGAGCTGACGTTCTAATGGGAATTCGCACCCTAAGCCGTACCGCAGAGCTTGTGAATGTGGAGCTATATTATTTCTAGTGTTTATTGTAGCTGCGGTGTTCTCTACATTCATTGTTACTCTCTGATATTTTGGGCAAGGATTATAACGTGGCAAGTTATTATTGAAATACACTTGCGGCTCTAGACGTGCTTGTTTATGATTGAGGTGAAAGCACAACTCTTCTGTTTTATTGATATTCGGGATTAGTCGCCAGCCGGCGAAGTATTTTCCCAGCACGGATAGGTCCCCTGTAAGTATATTATTAGTTTTCTCTATGGTTTTACTCCGGCATGCAAGAGCTAGGTCATCGGCATATCCAAACTTTTTTGACTTTGTGTGTCGTACGTCAGAAATGTACAGATTGAATAGGACAATCCATTTTTTCAGATTTTAGCTATTAGTTTTACTTCTATTTTAATCTTCATCAAGTAAAAAGCCGATCAAGATCGGAAGATTTTGTTCCATCAGGATAACAAGCCTTCTTATTCATTCGCTATAGAACCACTAAAATTATTGAATTAGGGTACGAATTGCTGCTTCATTCATTGAAGTCACTCTCCCGGCAAATCACGCCCGAATATATAGTATATTGCATTCTTTTCTCTAATTGATCTGTCGGAAAAGTTCTATTCTTACTATAATTACTATAATAGCTGCGAACATTAATCAGCCATGCTTTATTTGGAGTTACAAAACTTAACTAATTTTTTATTTATTTAAACGAAAATACAGAAATATTTTTCTTGTTTTCAATTTAGTTTTTATACACTCACCGGCAAAATAATCAATCCACTCAAAAAATTGATGAAGTTAGTTCGTTAATAAGTTTGTTATTTTAAATTCGATTTGATTCATTTTTTTTGCATATTGTAGGTAAATTTAAATGTAATCTATCACATCTTTGGAATTTTAAGAAAATTTGGCGTACATCATTTTATACAGGGTGACACAAAGTCTGCTTTTTTTTAAATCAACTTTAAAACCACATATAGATTGTCAAAGTTGCTCCACCTTGTATTTTCTTATTTTGTTAACAAGACACATCATTTCTTTACAATTTCTTTTTTTATTTATTACAAAAGCTTAATTTTTGTAAAAGATACAAGGGTTTAAGAAAAATCTTACATTTTTACATTTTTCCTATGGTACTAACAATAAGTTTACGAATTTAACTTAACACCGAATTTAATGAAAAGGAATTGAAAAGAAAATGAAAAACATAAAAGACTTAATACGAAGTATTTCCTCCACGTGCACGGATAACAGCTGCAATTCGTCTTGGCATGCTCTCAATTAAGTTTTGAATGTAAGCCTGGTTGATTTGATTCCATTCTTCAGTTAGAACGTCACTAAGCTGCTGTAAATTTGCAGGCGTTGGTACACGAGATCGTATTTTCCTCCCAAGTGCATCCCAAACATGCTCAATTGGGTTTAGGTCTGGGCTTAGAGCAGGCCAATTTACTACTGAGATTTCAACCTCGGCTAAATACTCGCATACAATTCTGGCAACATGCGGTCGGGCATTATCATGCATCAGCATGAAATCATCTCCGATGAACGGTGCAAAAGGAACAATATGTGGCTCTAAAACTTCTCTTATGTATCTATCGGCTGTCATGGCTCCCTCGTTAATTATAACCAAGTCCGTCCGAGCTTCAAAATTTATGCCACCCCACACCATTATCGAACCGCCTCCATAACTTACTCTAGGAAAAAAATGGTTTTGAAAGAAACGTTCACCAGTTCTCCGGTAAATTCTTTCACGTCCATCTGGTGTTCTAAGACAAAATCTGGACTCATCCGTGAATAGGATGTTGCTCCATTCTTCATTACCCCAATTTACATGTTCCCTAGCAAATCTAAGGCGTTCAACTCGATGGTGTCTCAATAACTCTAGACCAGTTGCAGGTCTCCTAGAACGCAGTCCAATATCATACAGCCGCCTTCTTATTGTTCTATCACTTACTTGAACTTGCCTTACGTCCTCTAATCTGTTTTTCATTTGCACAGAAGTAACTTTTCTGTCCCTCAAAACATTTAACGTTATAAAGCGATTATCTCGCTCACTAGTAGATTTCTTTCGACCACAATGATTTCTTCTTGTGTATACACCAAATTCATTAATCCGTTTAGCAGCTCTTTGAACTTTACATCTTGAAACTCCCAACACTCTGGCCACATAATACTGTGACCTACCATCCTGAATCAAAGCAACAGCTCTCGCTGCGTCGGTTACAGAAAGATCCATATTTTAAATTACTATTCGACAAGAAACACGTTCAAAAACGTAATTGACAAGTTTTAGATTTCACAACTGACAGTATTTCAATAGCCCTCTATGCAAAAACGATAAATTCGTAAACTTATTGTTAGTACCATAGGAAAAATGTAAAAATGTAAGATTTTCCTTAAACCCTTGTATCTTTTACAAAAATTAAGCTATTGTAATAAATAAAAAAAGAAATTGTAAAGAAATGATGTGTCTTGTTAACAAAATAAGAAAATACAAGGTGGAGCAACTTTGACAATCCATATGTGGTTTTAAAGTTGATTTAAAAAAACAGACTTAGTGTCACCAAGTATAAAATGATGTACGCCAAATTTTCTTAAAATTACAAACATGTGATAGATTACATTTAAATTTACCTACAATATGCAAAAAAAAATGAATCAAATCGAATTTAAAATAACAAACTTATTAACGAACAAACTTCATCAATTTTTTGAGTGGATCGATTATTTTGCCGGTGAGTGTATATTTTGTCTCTGAAAATAAATATCGTTTTAAATATTTTTAGATGTTTATATAATCTAATATTTTATAATATATTGCAACAGTTCTTTGTTGCATTTCGTATTTGGTAACTGTAAACTGAAAGCAGTTATCGATTGCTAGACATTGCATGAAATGTACTGGTACATGCTCAACGGATCTGTCAAGAAAGTAAGTCAGGTGTAACCTCAACTTTTTCTATAAGCGCACGTTTAATACTCACAGACGCACGCTAGTACTTTTAAAATATAGCTAAGTATAAGTTTGAGGTTTGAAGTATGCTACTGATACATGATAAAGCCTAATCTTCCCTGTTAAAGTATTAAGTATAAGAAATATTGAGAAAAATAGGTGATTAAAGTCCTTTCCGATTTTGTTCTTACAAAGCGATGCATGGAATTTATTTTTGAAAATATATATTATTTTGTAATTATGGTCAAACTTAATCTGATCTGCTTGCAGCTTTTTTATAGCAATATTAGTTTCAAGTTTCTAAATATACATTTAGTTCATTATACATATATTCATAAATTTACTGCTGCTTTGTGGTAAATTATTTAAGATAACTTATTTAATAAACTCAAAACATTATTCTTTAACAAAATAGTTTGTCTAACATATGTATGTGAATTTAGTAAAAGAAAGTTACGATCGAAATTACCTAGTTACCCAAAATAAATGCCATACTTGTAGATGCCGTATATTCTTATAAATATAGCTCATGCCATATATTCTTATAAATATAGCTCGGATTATATGCACGTAAAATAGCAAAATATGCGAATATATATACATATACAGGATTGGGCAAAAGTAACGCATCAGTCGAATAATTCCGTAAATATAAACTTTAGAACAAAATGTTGTTAACAAAAGTTTTTTGACAAGTTATTTTGTATAGGCTTCAATCATTTGTTTTTTTTTCATGATGATTACATATGACAGCCAAAAAATTTTTTTTTTTTTAAATGGAAATAATATTATTTTTTAGATAATTCGGAATCTTTATTAAGTTCTGAATAAGAATGCGTACTGTTTTCATGGGGTTAGATAATAAAAATATTGAGAAAAAAATTAAATTTAATAAAAGAAAACAAACTACAAAACTAAATTAAATGCTCAAAGTGACGTTCTTCTACGACCTGACAGTGTCCTAAACGTTCCCAAAAATGACGAATTGTATTTTGTAAACTATTAGGTGGTATGGCTTGTATCTCACGAGTAATTTTTGCTCTCAAATCCTCTAGGTTTCTAGGTTTCTCCTTGTATACTTGCGACTTCAAGTGTCCCGAAAGAAAGAAATCCAATGGATTTAAATCGGGAGACCCAGCGGGCCAATCAATAAATCCCCGACGTCCAATCCAACGACCGGGAAAAATTGTGTCTAAATACTGTCGAACATTAATAGCATAATGTGGTGGTGCTCCATCTTGTTGAAACCATAGATTACGGTTTGGCATGCCTTTGTTGATTGTCGTTAGGAAATAAAATCAACAGATCTGGTACAATATGGTTAGGCAATAAATGTAAGTAACCATCACCATTTAGGTTTTGTTCCAAGAAGTACGGACCTATGATTCGTTGCCCAACAATGCCAGCCCACACATTAAGTTTGTGGCGATGCTGTGTATGATTTTCTCGCATCCAATGTGGAATTTCAGTCACCCAATAAAATTACAAATCCATTTAGACCAAATGTAGGTTCGTCAGAAAATACGATGTTGTTTAAAAAATTTGTATCGTTATTGGACAATTCCATTTTTGTTTCACAAAACTGCAATCTTCTGTCCGGGCCATCTTCGTTAAGTTCGTGCAGTAAGTGTATCTTATGAGGCTTGTATTTGTTCGCTTTTAATATTCGTCTAATAGATCTGCTACTCATATCATTTTCTAATTCTAGTTGAGTGGTTGATGTAGTGACATTTTCCGTTACAGCAAGTAAAACATGAAGAGATCGGTCTTCATTAGTGATTT
Organism: Melolontha melolontha; assembly: GCA_935421215.2. NCBI lineage: Eukaryota > Metazoa > Arthropoda > Insecta > Coleoptera > Scarabaeidae > Melolontha > Melolontha melolontha. The sequence continues at coordinate 90,782,778 of OW285239.1, forward strand.
CTTTTGGTCGGCCAGCTTTAGGTATATCTCTTACATCGCCCGTTTCTCTAAATTTAGTAACCAATCTCGAAACTGTTGATTGAGCTATAGGATGGATCTCGATCCAAATAAACATTATTGAATAAAGTGCAAACTTCGTGATGTGAACGTTGCCTGTCACCATATCCGACCATCATAAGAATTTCTATTTTTTCTTTAGTAGTTAATTTGACCATTTTCACACAAAACACGAATTAAAAAAAGCAAGTTTTACGATGGAAACTATTTTATTGTGAAACATCAATAATTCAATGACAGTAAAAAAGTATACAATTTCCAAAGCAATCTACAAAACACTGCACTAGTCCAAATGTACGTTTATTAAATTTTATTTTTTTCTCAATATTTTTATTATCTAACCCCATGAAAAAAGTACATATTCATATTCAGAAATTAATAAAGATTTCCATTAAAAAAAAAATTTTTTTTGCTGTCATATGTAATCATCGTGAAAAAAAAGCAAATGATTGAAGCCAATACAAAACAACTTGTCAAAAAACTTTTGTTGACAACATTTTGTTCAAAAGTTTATATTTATGGAATTATTAGACTGATGCGTTACTTCTGCCCAAGCCCGTATATGCACAAAATATTGACAAATATGTATCAATATGTTAATTTTTTTATAACATTCTAACAAAAGCCAAATCTAATTCTATGAAACAAACCTTTATTTTAAATTTATTCAATCCTGTTATTGAAAATTACTGTTTCTTACTTAGAACAAAATTTGAAAGCATTTGTTTTGCCCATTCAAATTATTTACATAGCAACAAGTGCGTGAAAGTAGTAAATAAAAAAAATTTCACTCACTCAAATTGTCAATACACATAAGCTGAATATTTAACCAAATTTGATTCATAACACTAATAAACATCTTGTCAAAAATAAATAGGGTGGATTTAAGCATCGAAAATGTAGATCATAAGGAAGAGGTAGCAAATTTATTTATTGAGATAAACAACCACAATCTCTTCAGTTACATCATTTACGTTTTACATATAAAATATAATTCGTTGACAGATTAATTGTTTGTTTTATGATAACCATAACGACATAGCATAACGATGAAAACTGCCTCCTTTTTTGCAATTATGCAATCGAAAATTAAATCTTTCGAATTAAGTTTTCAATAACAGGATTGAATAAACCGCTATACGTCACTCGTGAGAAACTAAATCACTCACTTGAGTGTCTATCCGCACTCGGCTTCGCTTCGTGTCTAACCTCGACACACGCGTGAGTGAAACTTCTTCTTATTGAAAATTATTATTCAAAATTTTAAAGCGTTTGTTTTGCTCATTCAAATTATTTACATAGCAACGAGTGAGTGAAAGTAGTAGATAAAAAATTTTTCACCCGCTCATTTTGTCAATACGCATAAGCTGAATATTTAACAAAATTTAATTCATAATATTAATACACATCATCGAAATTACTTATAAAAATGAAAGTTTACCGTACAGTTGTTAAAAAGAGGTAGATTAGAGGTAGAGGTAGATTACCACTAGAGAATTGATGATTGAGAACTGATTTTCCGCAGACTCTTCTGCTTCGACTTGCAAGCTACTTTTCTTAATGTGCTGCTGCCAGTGTCATTCGTGATAATTTTTCACTATCTTTCCTTTATTGGTCACCGCCTGTTCTATATAAGACTCATTAATGGTTGAGGAACACCAACCTCCATATCTTTTATGAGTCAGAATATCAGCAGAAGCATTCGCCAATAATGTCGATGTCCGCCGAAAACAATGTCCTGTATATAGATCGACATAATTCAATTGCAGGTAGTTTGCCAGTAATATAGATATTTTGAATAAAGTATTTATACCCACTGGTTGCGCTGTATAGTTCTCTGAGCGATAACTCGAGAAAAATCTCTTCCATTGCCAAGAGTTTTAGGATGCAACGCTGCATATTTTCGAGATATCTCTATTACTATACTTATCTGTAACATCAGTCACAACAAAAGAACGTGGTCTGAAATTTTTTGTGTTGATAATATTGAGAACTCTTTATCTTCAATATCAGTAGTTTTTAGGTTCAATAACTCGTCACACCTACGCGCGCCCACAACTCCCATCACAACAACCATTTTCATTAGCAGGTAAATCTTGTTAGGAGCCTGATTTAGAAAGTTTTCCACTTCTTTCTGGTCAAATGTCTTCGCCTTCTTAGGCTGATAGCCTTTCGAATTACTTTTTAAAATCGCGGACAAGGTCTTAAACCTACAAAATCATTTGATTACAATCAGTAAATTAATTAGGTAGTATGAAACTTAGTTGCTTATGTCTATTTAGTCAAAAACAAGTAGGGTGGATTTAAGCACCGAAAATGTAAACCATAAGGAAGAGACAGCATATTTTTTTTATTAAGCCATTGAAACAAACAACCATATCTTCTTCAGTTACAACATTTACATTTCTGTTCTTCATCCACCAACGAATTTTTTCCAACCCCTTGACGTACTTGTCTTTAGATTTTTGAGAGAGTAAATTGAATATGGCTGCATTAGCTTCTTCCAGAATATCATCTCGTAAAAATACACTGTTTTTTTCTTCCATTATCTCTTGGTAATTTAAATTACAACGCTGCACACACTTTTACGATCAAAATTACAATTCGTTGACAAATTAATTGTTTGTTTTATGATAACCATAACGACGAAAACTGACCCCTTTTTTGCAATGATACAAATTAAAATTAAATCTTTCGAATTAAATTTTCAATAACAGGATTGAACAAAACGCTATACAGCACTCGTGCGAAACTAAATCACTCACACCTCGACACACGCGTGAGTTTAGTTTCCCCACTTGTACTGCAATATACTACTAAGGTCTGTTACATTACATAGTATTTCTGTAACACTATTTACAAAAACTTAAAATATCCTTAAACATGATAAATGCTATTCAATAATATATAGGAATAATAACTGATATTTAGAAACTAATTATAATTAATAATGTCTAACAATAAGTACATATTTACTTATGATGTATGATCTATCCAGTTATTAGAATTTTTAAAAATTGACAGATAGGTGCTTTTCCAAATTTTCTATTTTAAATGAATGTTTCCTGTCGACTAGCAAGTGTTTGAATTTGGAAAAAAGATTGTTCAACAACAAATTATTTTTCCAGCTCCTGTAATAGCTGACAATGCATTATGGAATTTGTTTGTCGAATTTATAGATTCAATCAAAAGCAGTTCTCTTGTTTCTAATTTCGAAATTGTTTCTGCTACTACAGCGAACATTGTTGCAATAAATGCCAATTGATTTGGTATCATATTATTTTTGAAAGACTATTTTGCTTTTTCTATGGCACGGAATCATCAAAGGAACTAAAATAAAATTTTTAATATTTCGATAATTTTTTTAATGAAAATTTGGAGCATTTAACCATGTTCTAGTGATTACTGGTTGTGAAGGTAATTGTAAGCCAAGAAATTATTCTTTGTACAACTGAACTCGCAATGACGCTTTTAAAAAGATGTTTTACATTATAAATTAATTAATTCACAAGAAGAAATGGATTTCTTTGGCAACTCTATTAATTCCATGAGGCAGGCAACTAGTATAAATTAAGTTAGAAAAATATATCTTGAAATTAACTGAAGCTTTACACATACGATGGACAAGCTGAAACTATTGAGAATAAAAAAACGATTAATATTTTCTAGGATTTTATTTTAAATATGCTCAAAGTAATTCCCTTCAGCAGTGATACACTTGACCATTCTTTTTTTCCACTGCCTAAAAGCTCCCAACCAATCTTCTTTTGGAATACATTCAAAATAAGCGTGAACTGCGGTATCAATCTTTTCTTCAGATGAAAACCTTCTACCCCGAAAATTACGTTTAAGCCCAAAAAAATAGCCAAAAGTCATTGCTAAATCAGGTGAGTACGACGGATGTTCTATTACTTTTATATTTTTTCTAGCCAAAAACTGGAGAGTTAAAACCGCCGTATGGGACGAAAAATTATCATAATGGAGCATAATTCCCTTGTCTGCAACTCTACTGAACATTTCAGGCAAATATTTTTCAGTATACCACTAGTTGCAACTATTTTTGTCCATCTAGCTTAATTGCATTTACTAATCCTGTACTTCTGAAGAATACCGCATACGTAACTTTATTCATAGCTGGCTGCTTCTTAGTCATTGTAGGAGTTTTCTCATCTTTGTGAATCCATACACGACTCTCTTGGCAGGTAGGAAGGTCGAAAAGGGGAAAGTTTCGTCACCTGTCACTATTTTGGAAAAAAAATTGGTGCCTACCATTATTTAAGAAATTTAAAGTCTCATTGCAAATTCTTGTCCGCTCTGATTTTCTGAAGTCATAAAGGTGATACGGCACAACGACTTACCACTTTTTTTTAACGCAGGTGATCGTGTATGATTGTTTTAACAGCTGAGGATCCACTCTTGAGTTGATGCTCTATTATTATAAGTGACTTCATTGTCCTCTTCAATTATTTTTTTAACAGCAGCAATGCTTTTGTCGGTAACAGTCGTAGGAGGACGCCCTGATCCTTTTTTATGCTGAATAGAATTCCTTTCGCGTTCAAATTCCTTATACTATCGTAGCCAAGGAAGGTGCTTCGTAATAAATTATGATTCGAAAGTGCTCTCTAGTTAATTCCGTTTTCTTTTACTTTTAAAAAATAAGTAGCTGAGTTATAACAACGTTACTTCAACAACAAAACGTCAAATGACATATAAAGAGTTGCTCTAAATGGACACTATATGATTGTTCTTCACAGTCTGCTAGATTTTGTTATTTTTAATAAATTCAGCTTATCCCTCGTATAAGGGGCAATATCGAACAATATTAATATAATTTTATAATGCGGTATTACGTCGGGCAGGTAAAGTGTTGGTAATCCATTGTTAATAAAACAATTGTTGTACAGTTATTGGTTTTATAACTTACAAAAAAGTATCACTGGGACTGTTAGAGATATATGTACCTACATAAATTTTATTTTTTCATAATAATATAATGTCAGAAGCAGCTGGTAGCTTCTCCGTGTGAGGTCGGTTCAGTTAGAGGGAGGCAGGATCCCCATGTGATGTCCTCTGGTCATGGTCGTAGTTTCGTTTCCGAGGCCGGGTTTAGTTGGAATAAATCACTCATTCGGGAAAAATTTAATAACGTTTAATTAATTAATAACAATATCATTACAAGTTACAATAGTCACTTGTATAACAACATTACAATCTGATACACCAGACCGACTGACAAGACTTCTCAGTCTTTAGTTTATATACCATCTTTACTTCTATTAACCTAGTTAATGTGACCTAGTTTACATGCTTGTTTACTTAATGACATGCTAACCTAGATACATGAACTAGAATGTCGAAAGATGTAGTAACTAAGAAGGACGTGTTGCGTTAAATAAGTATTACATTGAATGTGTGAAAATATGTGTCATACTTAGGTACTATCACAATAATATGATTTTAGATTAGAAAATATAACATTTGACACCATATTTACACTCATGGCCGCAATTAGCCGCCCACGTTTTGAAATTACAAATATCTAACATTTTCTTATCATTTTTTAATAGCCTTCATTATTAAATGTGGAAATAAGTATACTCTAGTCAATGGAACATGGCACATATGGAAAAACAACTCATTTATTTTTTTCTAATGTTTATGAAAGTATACCTACTGCATACTAATAATTAGAGATGGCAAATTCGACACACAATTTTGCATTTAACTTAAATTATAAGAAATAAATTATAAAACGTGCACACTTACCGCATTATGAATCATCAGTGAATTCATTATCTGGATAATAGTTTTAAGATCGGAATTTTTGTCTAAAACACTTTCAAATTTTTCTATCACACACTTATTTCTTTCGCCTTTTACAGCGCATAGCTACAATTTGAACATAGTCCACAAACGACATCGAAACATTTTGTAATTTTTCTATACTCTCAGCTAGTTCGAAGTAATTGTTGTGTATAGTAGTATAACTTCTTTAACCTGAGGATCTCTAAATAATTCCTGGGCGTTTCTTGATACCTGCAGATTCTGTCTGATTGAATTTTAAAATTACCTTCTCTATATGATCAAAGTATTGATAATAGTAAAACGCTGCCTTCAACCATGTTGTCCAATGCGTAATTATTGGCTCTGGTGGTTCAGGTATTTTGGAACACAGTCTGTGAAATAGTCGAGTACTTTTCGGGGACTTTAGAAACACTGCCTTTGTACCAGCTATTAAATCATTTACTCATGGATAACATTCACGAATCGTTTGTGCCACAAGATTCAAACCGTGGATTTTACACGTTACATGTAAGAGGTTGGCACTATGTTCTTTGAGAGATCAACCTAAGGATTTGCGGCACCGTCACTCATAAACATTAGTATTTGCCTTGGTGAAATTTCAACTTTGTCCAATGACTTCAACACCACCTTCAAAATCTCATTGGTAGTACACTTTTCAACTCGTTTAGAAGCAAGTAACATAGCATGTGATAGTTGATGAGGTTCCAGTGTACGTACCATAACATTAACCACTGATTATTTTTTTCAATCCATCGTTTTATTCACGCAACCACAGTTTTTTATCTTTCAATTCCAATTTAATTATTTTTTCAATATCTTTGCGAGCAGAAGCTAGAAAGTTTCGTAACGTTGTCTGACTTGGCAATTCGCACTTTGCGTATTTATTCCAAAAGGTAATAAATGCATAGCGGTCTAGTACAGCAAACGATATATTACATGCAATAAGGGTTAAGCATAAATCAAAATAAAACCTTTTTCAAGCACACCCTTTTTTTTGCTGCCATGGGTTTTATCCTGTTTACGTGTATTTCGCAATATCTTCTCCTACAACACATCAAAAATATATATTCTACTATTCTATACTAATTTGCAATGCAAGGTTTCTTTCATTCGCGCGGCTAGCTGCCGATATCAAAACTGATAACGCTCAAAATATTTCCGGCTATGTATGTGGCATTAATATGCCATCTCCACCAATAATATCTCATTGTATACTTAAGAATTAGTAACTAATCAGTTTTAATAATTTATATTGCCTCCTCTTGCTTTAATAACTTCATTTAATGGCCTTGGAAGTCCATTGATAGTATTTTGAGGTATGCTGCCCTGCTATTCTCTTAGGACATTTTTATGCTCCGCCAATGTTTGAGGTATATGTAACACTAGACAACACTTTGTTTTTTACAAAGGCCAAAATAGTTGATTTCTATGGATTTGAGTGTGCTAGAGTTGAAAATGACAATTAAGATTAGCCCAGGTTTGTAAGTTATTGAAAATTTTATGTTCTTCACATATTAGAATGGGCCATAGTCTAACAAGCGTAGAACTGTCCAACATATATTTACTTACTAAACATTTCACAGTGGTTTTAGAGTTAATTCGATGGATGCACTGATCACAAATGTGGAGTCCGTTTTTCTAGAATGGCTCTAGTTTTTTAGATACATGGTTATATTTTTACTGAAATACTGATATATTTTTCATATTCAATTCAAAAACTTTTAATGATGAGAATATCTAAATGGATTTATACAATTTAAGGGGTGCTGATTACATATATCAACATCATTTTGTAAGATAGGCTCTAGTTTTTATAATGCAAACTAACCATGCATACTCGTTAAGTGTAACCTATTCACAAATAATGTGAAAAAATAAATAAGAGTGCTTTAGACTAAGTACATGAAATACTACAGTTAATACAGTTAAATTAATGATACACTATTGATAACACTAGATTCTACGCAGTTGCGAGAAATATTTACTGCTGTAGATTTGCCCGAATTTCAAGTGCTGAGGTTGGGTCGATTTGACTCGAGTAATGCTACTAGATGTCGTCCCATTAGAATTAGATTTCCTTCTGAAGCTAAGGTTTTCGAAGTATTAAAAAATTGCGAAACCTGAAAATAAAATATAGAAATGGCATTCCTATAATTATAGCTTCGGAAAACTAGCTTCGTCCGACAGTAATTTGTCCTCTCTTAAATTAAACTATCAAAACACTCGAGATCTTCGTTCAAAATGGCATTTATTTTTTCCTAACTGTTGTGATTTGTAATTCGACATTGTCCTTATTACTGAAACTTGGTTAAATGATTTCTTTGAAAACTCAGTTCTTTCCAACTCATTATAATGTAATTAGATGTGATTGTAAGTTTGCTACTGTGGAACCATTGAACACTTATAATCCAAGTAAGAATATTTCTCAATCTAGTTAGAAAAAATTTATATAAAAGTTGCCTTTTTTTAAGCGTATAATAATTTAGATATTATGCTATTCACAACCTTATATTTAAAGAGTTTATTTGTGTCAGGCGGCAGTTTGTCAGTATTTTTGTATGGTGGAGCTGGCAAAAATACATTGGCATAACGTCTCTCTCTATTTATCTCCCTAAATTCATCCAGACAGATACTTGTACAACTAACCTAAAACGTCAAATATTGTTCCGTTTCGACTTGTGCGTAGTGAACACAGTAAAATGCTAGAGCCTCTTGAATAATTATCGCGTACTCCTCCAGAGCTGTCAGAGGTAGCACACAATGTTGATTCATTAATCCCATCAAAATAAAAAATATTGTATGAGTTTGCCCAACAAAGATTTATAAAACGGGCGCACGAACATGGCGCAAAAAATACTCTGGAAATGGTATGCTAGCCTTTCATAACATTTGTTGGTTTCACAATATTTGATGATTAAAACAGAATTAAATATAAGAATTGACACAAAACGTTATAAGAATTTTAAAACGCCAAAATAAGGGATCTTCGCCGAAAAATTCAAAAATATTCACAAAATTGCAATTTGATTTTGAATTTTTGCAAGAAGTTCCAAATGCTAAATTTCTCACTATTAAGGTAGAGTTGCGGCCGCTACAAACTCAGACACCGACTTTTGACACATTCTGTCGAATTAAAAAAATTCGTGATTTGTAAATTTGACTTTTATCAGTTATTATATATAGATCTCGGTTTCCGGGTTGGAACCGCGTCGAATTAGGCGTAATTGCCAACGTTTCGTCCACTGTGTCAAGGAACATCTTCAGGGCATTCTTCAAGCTACTGCGAAACGACGAATATATACGTACAGCCCTGAAGATGTCCCTTGAAACAGTGGACGAAACGTTGGCAATTACGCCTAACTCGACGCGGTTCCAACCCGGAAACCGAGATCTACATTTAGAGAACGACCGCGGAAACCTACACCTACATTTATTATTATTATATATTATCTGTTAGTGTCAGTTTATTGTAAGTCAGAAGCGATAATTAGAACTAGGGGCTAGAGGACGGCACGAGCATTAGGCACATCGCAAATGAAATAAATGTTGATAAAAACACGACAAAAGTCAATGATTTATTGCCCATGCCAATACTTTTTAAATAATGAATATCTTTTGCCACCTACTTGTTTTGCTTTTACAAATTTAATATTCTTATCTTGCGCCGTAGTTTTTGAGAACTTCCATCCTGAAAAATCCAGATTTCATCAGGAAAAACAAACTGGAATGCATTTTTATTTTAAAAACGCATATATTGTTGCAAAAACGTTTGAATTTTTCCATTTTTCAATTTTTTTAGTTTATACGCCGCTGACTTTCTTTCAGTTAGGTGACATTTTATAAACTTCAATATTAAGACCATGTTACAAAGCCAACATTTATTATTTGTCAAACTGTCTGAGTTTGTAGGGGCCGCAATTGTACTTACATAAACATTTCAATATGAAACACAGTTAATTTATAAACACAATTTTAGGTTATATTGTTTTTTGGTGTAGCAGGTGCTAGTCATTTTGATAAACTACTTTATACTAATAGAAAATTTGAATACTCGTATTATGGTAAACAATGAAAAGTGCCATTGGTATCTACAAAATATCCTCTTCTCCAAAAGAAGTTGCTTACTATTTAAAACTACCAAATTGCTCAAAATATACTGGACATAGTCTTCGAAGAACATCAGCCGCCTTATTACTTGATAATGGGGGCCAATTAAGTGTTTTAAAAAGACATGGTAAATGGAAATCGAACACAGTTGCAGAAGGTTATATAGAAAATGCGATGCAAAATAAAGAACAAACTGAGTGTAGATTTTTGCCAACCACCGAATATATGTGAATCAAGAAGTTTAAATAATACAAAGGTATTTGAAATTTTGACATTGCGAAATTGAGGCATCATTGGGGATTTTATAGACCTGAATTCAAAAAATTTTACATGAAGAATGGTGTGTAAAAAAATTAGTTTCCTGTTGGACACCGTATCTGTTCTGGTCCTAACTTAATAGCGAGAAATTGTACACAATTTTACTTAAAAATATACGAGGGAAATTCAGAAAGTAGTACCCGTTTACTCAGATGGCTCTACCGATCCAATTAAAAGCAAAGCGACGCAGGTGTCAACAGTGTCATCGTAGCTTTGCAGAGAGAAGGAGTTGGAGTTCCTCCGGTGCGTGGTGTAAATTTTGCGAAATTCATCGCAGGATTACTGAAGTGTACGGTACGGGGACATCTATCAGGTGCTGGGTTCAAAATTTCAATGAAAGAAGAGATAATGTGCACGATGAAGAGCGGTCAGATCGACCATCCCTTATCACCGACGATCTGAAGAAACGTGCCGATGATTTCATCAGGGAAGATAGGCGCGTAAAACTTAATGAAACGAGTAAGCAATTTCCTCAAATTTCAGGATCATTGCTCCATGAAATCGTGACGGACCATCTGCATTACAGAAAAATTTGCTTAAGATAGATGCCCAGAATGCTTACCGACGAGTACAAGAGCTATCACGTCGGTTCAGCGTTGTCACTTTTGACCCAACACGAGCAATAGGGTGATGTATTCCTTGACGAAATTGTGGCTGGAAATGAAACCTGGGTATGGCATTTCACACCTGATACCAAACACAAGTCCATGGAGTGGCATCAACCAGGATCACCAAAAGGCCGCGTAAGTTTAAGCAATCGTTTTCCACGAAAAAGGTTATGGCCTCAGTGTTCTGGGCCCGAAAATGTCTGTTGTTGGTTGATTTCATACACCAAGGGATGACCATCAATGTGGGCGCATACTGTGAAATACTTCAGAAGCTGCGTAGGGCCAGCCAAAACAAGAGGTGGGGAATGCTGACATGTGACATTGTTCTTCTACATAACAATGCTCGTCCGCACATGGTTCGAAAGACCAGTAACCTTCTCCGGAAGTACAAATGGGAGGTTTCTGACCACCCTCCGTATAGCCTCGACTTGACTCCAAGTGACTTTCACTTGTTTACTAAGTTCAAGGATTCCGTGTCAGGACAACGTTTCCAAAGTGATGATGACTTAAAAGAAGGTGTATAGCATTGGTTGGATAAGTTGGCGGTAGAGATTTACGAGGAAGGCATAAACAGACTGGTTTCAAGATACGACAAATGTCTCAATAACTATGGCGACTGCATTGAAAAACGTAGTCGCCGCATAATTATTTACTTTCCTTCATTTTTCCTTTAATTATATGTAATCGGGCACCACTTTCTAGACTTTTCTCGTATTTACAATCTCTGACCATTAAATTAAACATGCCCTATGATATATATATATATATATATATATATATATATATATATATATATGAAGGTGTAGTTTCTCGGGTTCTTGGCGGCGTGTGAGTTTTGTCCTGAAAAGGACTATGTACTCTACGTTTCAACGAGATCGCACTCGTCATTTTCAGGAGCTGGTCGGTCTGTCGCTGGTTAGAGCTGGCCAAAACTCACACGCGGCCAAGAACCCGAGAAACTACACCTTCATCATACGTCCGCGAGAATATCAAGAGTAACATCTTTTACCTCTACGAGGAGGAAGTTCACCAACTATCGAAGAAATTCGAGGAGCTACGCAGCAAGAAAGCGCGCCTGCTGTGCGACCTATCCTTCCTACGCCGTTGCCGAGACGAAGGACTTACACCTAACTGCTGTAGATTATCGTTTCACACCAAGACGACAAAAACAACGAACGTATTAAGACGAGCGAGTAGAGCATTATTACGAGAACGATACATGAGAACCGACGAAAACTCAACGACTCCGACAAACTTTTACTCGACACTCAGTTACAATTGACTAAACAATTACACCCGCTACTGTGGGAGAAAATAGACAGTCTTTCCACATTCAGAGCAGAAACCGATTCTGAAATACGAACGAACAAACAGAAACGTAAATTTGAGGGACTAAAAAAGACACAACACCCTAATGCGAGATACGATAGGAACACAACAAGAACAGTACACAACCTATCACAGAAGACACTCAACGAAGCGGCTATCAATGTCCTCGAGAAGGCTTCGCAATAACACCGAAACACGCTCCAGTAGAAAACATCATCTGCGGTGTAGAATCAGCTCTACAAAAAGTCGAACAGAACAACGCAGAAACAATACGACAGGAAGTAGCTTCTATTATCAGAAAGGCCAAACCACCCCAGAGCAATATAACAAGGGAAGAATATCTTGCTCTAAAAGATATTCAAAAAGACAATAACATCATCGTTCTACCCGCTGAAAAGGGAAATGCCGCCGTCGTTTTAGACAAAATTGACTAAGACAGAAAAATAATTGCACTTTTAGACGACCCCTCATATAAAACAATCAATACGGACCCGACTATGAATCTAGAAAAGACCACGAAGACTAAAATAAACGCGACAACACTGAGTGAAGAGACAAAGAAACGGATCATTCCCCGAGAAAAATCGTCCCGGTGTCCTAAACTCTACGGCCTACCAAAAATACTCAAGACCGATATACCGCTCAGGCCAATAGTAAGTTCTATCGGATCTCCAACGCAAGCCCTAGCACGATACTTGGCACAGCAACTCCAGGTACACGCCGAACAAATGGCATCCTATGTGAAGAATGCGGACCACTTCATAGAGTTAATGAAAGACGTACGCATACAACCAACGGATCTGCTAGTCAGTTTCGACGTAACATCGTTATTCACGCAAGTGCCGATCGCAGAAACCATTTCCATATTAGAAAATAAATACCAAGTACCAAAGGACACGATTAATCTAATAGAATACTGCCTGGCAAACACTTATTTCACCTACAATAGCCAAAAATACCGACAAGTGGAAGGCGCACCGATGGGATCTCCTCTGTCACCGATTATTGCCAACATATTCATGGAGAACATCGAAACAAAGGCATTGAACAACTGCGCAGACAAACCCAATTTGTGGCTACGTTATGTCGACGATACATTCGTCATTTGGACACATGGCAGAATGAAGCTGAATATTTTTCTACACCACTTGAATGCCGAACATCCAAACGTACGTTTCACAATGGAGGTAGAAGAACAAGGGAAACTCCTTTCCTTGACGTGTTGGTAATCAAGAAAGAGAACGGACTACTGTGACACACGGTATATGGAAAACCTACACACGCAAATAGATATTTAAAAACACAATCACACCATCACTCGGCACAACTAAATACCGTTGTAAAAACACTAGTTTTGCGATCTGAGAGACAAGGAACACATACACGAAGAAAGAAGGAACATAAGAAACGCCCTCATCACGAACGGCTATTCATCAAAAACAATAAATAAAGCCAGAATTAACGTCAACAGAAAAACAGAAAAACAAGAGTTCGCGTCCAGAGCTTTCCTTCCATATATAAAGGGAACTACAGACAAAATCAGTAGATTATTAAGAAGACACCGTTTTCACAACACACAGAAAAATAGCCGATGAAATAGGTAATGCGAAAGACAGAATTCCTCTAGAAGATCAGGGCATTTACGAAATACCATGTTCAGTGTGTGATCAATCATATGTGGTGCAAACAAACAGGCGAGTTAGCGTGAGAAGAGAAGAACGCCGAAACGCGGTCGTCAAGAAAGAAGTAACGTCATCGTTAGCACAACATAAACTTCTGACAGGGAACTCTATCGACTTTGAAAACACGAATATCCTAGCCAAAAGTGAAAACCTAACGACGAGAATTACAAGAGAAGCGATAGAAATAGAAAAGCGTTCTAAGTTCTTAAATAAACGTGACGACGGCGCGCATACATGGAAACCGCTCCTAGCTCACCGACAGATAAAAACACACCCAAATCCCGACAGATCGCAACCCCTACACAGACACACGGACCGACTAGGGAACTTACAGGCACTCGGACCAATTACGCGAAGCAGCGCACGCATGACGTCAATAGTGGGACGCCCCCTCCCTACACAGCAGCATATAACAAGAGGTAGTGCCAGGCGCACATCAGACGATCTCCAGCTCTAGCCAGCGACAGACCGACCAGCTCCTGAAGATGACGAGTGCGATCTCGTTGAAACGTAGAGTAAATGGTCCTTTTCAGGACAAAACTCACACGCGGCCAAGAACCCGAGAAACTACACCTTCATCATACGTCCGCGAGAACATCAAGAGTAACATATATATATATATATATATATATATATATATATATATATATATATATATACATATATATATTGTTACGCGCCCGATAGTGGGTAGCGAATCGAATTGAATGTGTGTGAATACAATTAGTTAAGCTAATAGATAAATAAATGAGTTTAGCGCCTTTTAAATTTTGAAATACAATAAGAATGGACTGGATACAGAATATTCAACTTACTTATCCCAGGATCATCGCTGATAGTAACACTCATGTATAACTATGTAAATTACATTAACAATATTAATAAATTTGATTTCGCTGCGCATGAACAAATAAAGACACCACTTTAAAAATTTACATATAAAACATTTATTTGATTCTAGAAAACTATACATGCAAGATGTGAAACTCGACTCAAGGGTCAAATCGTATATTATATCTAGAGACCGGACACATCGGACTGAAATGACGTCATTACGACGGACGATATAAATAGTCTACAACATCTGTAAGTAGATCACGCAGTTATTGAATAGAACTATTCAACAACTGCGTGATGTACTTACAGATGTAGACTATTTATACCGTCCGTCGTAATGACGTCCATTTAATAACACATAAACTATTATAATTATATTTAATAAACAATATCAAATGGTAAGTAATTTATCGTACATGTAATTAATTAGATAAGATTCTTTATTTTAATACATCCAAATTTTTACTCAGTTAAATCAAGATATAGTTTTATTATCTTAAATATGATGATATTGAATGAAGTTAAATTACTTTGAAATATAATAAAGGACCTGTGTTTTGTAGGAAATGCAGCAAAACTGGGAAAAATGGCTTCTATGTCTTAAATCGTGATATATCGCCAGTAGGGATTAAGGATATGCTCGGGTAATTCGGATGATTTTCTGTAGGCCGGATACAGTGTATATTATCAGATACTTCGGATGTGGTTTTCAGGTAGGTTAAACACTTTATTACTTTATAAAAGCTTGGGCACTCGGCTTTCAGCAGATGATGGTATCGAAGATATTTCGTAGGAAAATTATTTTAGTCGTATAAAAATATGTTCAAACGTTGTTCTAATGATTTATGCCCTTTTTTAACTTGTTTTTGACTTCGAATTACTATTTGAACTATATTTATGCGAATTTTAAAATGGACGCAAATATTTTTGATGCAACACAATCAAATTCTATAGACCGAGGCCTTGTAGTCTTTTGTTTTATTAAAGCCTTTTTAAATGCAAAATAATCTTTATTTTCACCTTGACATAATATTATTATTTTAATAGAATTTTAAATGTAACGATGATTTAAATGAAATTATAAAATTAATATTTGAATTTCCGAATATACAAGAATGTGTTTTAGATGGTAGGTTATGTTTATGGCTTAAATACAAACAGATCTTATTCGCGGCTTTTCTATTTTAAAAAGTGGGCGTGTCTAAACTAATGTTGGTACAAATTTGAATGAAAATAAATTAAATATCTTTTTATTCTCATGTTAATGAATTAAATGACTAAAATGAATGATAAAAAAATGAAAAGTAAATTTTGAAATAAATATAATTAAGCTTAAAATATCAGAAATTATCGGTATATTAATTTATTAACACTTCGACATTAATTTTCACATGTTGCGTCCACATACCGCAACATTTCAATATGTTTTTCCTTTATTCTAATTTCTATCTTTTCATTCTCAGGTGACCGTAATATACACGTAGCTTGAATTATAACAATATATGTATATATATATATATATATATATATATATATATATATATATATATATATAGTGTGGTCATAAAGTTTGGAACCAAGCTTATAACCGCATTATTTTACATTTTTAGTAAAAACGCTCGGACAGGTAAATTTTCTTTTTTAAAACGCCATCTTTTGACATACGATTTTTTTCTACGACGTCATTGGTTTTCGAGTGATGACGTTATCAACACTTTCTTTAAATGGCAACCATATTATTTTTTTCTCGTTTTTGGTAGATCGTTATATCCACCAAATAGTGATATAAAACAATTGGTATGTTGCATCACAATTTTTTTGAAAAAATGATATAAATTTAGAAAAAAATACGAAAATTTTATTTTTGTACAAAATTAAAATTAAATTAAAAAAAAATACATCTGAACTTAAATTTATTGTAACAGTTAACGTAAATTTTCAAAATGGACCCCACCAATCAACTGACACTGTCCCAGCCGAGTGTAAATGCTTTGCGATCAATGTAATCTGCGTTATTCGCTCCAGGTCAAAAAAAATTCGTCGTCCCAATCGGCCAATTACTTATTCAAAAATCTTATTTAACATTAAATAGTTTCACAAAAAGGGCCAAAGAAGTTTAATTTATTTAAAAAATTGACATGATGTGACAGACCATTTCTTAATTAAAATTATCGCCCAAAAATTGAAGATTTCAAAAACTAATTAAGCTTACAAAATTTACTGAAATATGTAAGTAAGTTTTTTTCACACTTCTGTCTTGTGTGAGGACTTAAATATTCTTCTTGAACAAACCGGATCGTCAAAAGCACATGTACTCATGTTACTATGCAAAACATTTACAAAAACAAAAACACGCACTTTTTGCAAGATATTTCTTTATGACATTCTTGCTTCTTTTTATACAATTTATGTACAAAAATTTTAGTTTGAAATTGTTGAATTATTTACTTCTATTTTTGACGTTAAATTTTTGAGATATTGCGTAAAAATTGTTCATTTTCGCAAATATAAAAAATGGCATATTTATCTGAGCGAGAAAGAATCGAAATTTTAATTATGGTTGGGTATGGGGACAGACAAAGAACGCATGCAGAAGCATGCGAATTGTTTAACCATGAACACCCTGATAGACCTCCAATTACCAGGTCTACGGTGACAAAACTAGTTGGAAAGTTTACCGAAATTGGATCCGTAAAAGATCGACCACGGCAAGGTAGACATCAAGTAGGAGAAGATGTGAAATTAAATGTGCTTCTAGAAGCAGAAGAAAGGCATCATGTTTCCACCAGACAACTTGCGTTAGCCAATCAGGTGGCTCACTCATTTGTCGTCAACTTATTTAAAAAAGAGCACTATCGTCCTTACAAAGTTCAACTTGTGCAGGAATTACATGAGGATGACGAAGATCTTCAACTGCAGTTCTGTGAAGAGGTAATGTTATGTTGTGACCAAAATCCAAATTTCTTGGAAAACATCGTCTTCTCAGATGAAGCTACGTTCTGCCTAAATCTGCATTGGACTCAAGCGTGTCATACTAAGCGCAGAGGAAAAGTTAACGTATGGGTTGGAATGATTGGACGACGCATTTTAGCACCATATTTTTTTGAAGGAAATTTGACTGCTGTGCAATATTTAGAATTTTTAAGATTTGAACTGGTTCCAGCGCTCGCTGTTATTTTCCCAAATCACGAGGATGGTGATGTACCCCATCCAAATATTTGGTTTCAACAAGATGGGGCGCCTCCCCATTATGGTGTAGAGGTTCGCCACTATCTTGACGAAATATTTCCCAATAAATGGATTGGACGGAGAGGCGCCATAGAATGGCCACCTCGATCTCCTGACCTGAATCCGTTAGACTTTTTTTTGTGGGGTTATTTGAAATCGAAAGTGTATTTTAACAAACCGAACAATTTAGAAGATTTAAAAGTACGAATTCGCGTAGAACTTACACAAATATCCCCAGACATAATTGAGGCGAGTATACGAAGTGTTTACACTCGTCTGGGACAGTGTCAGTTGGTTGGTGGGGTCCATTTTGAAAATTTACGTTAACTGTTACAATAAATTTAAGTTCAGATGTATTTTTTTTAATTTAATTTTAATTTTGTACAAAAATAAAATTTTCGTATTTTTTTCTGAATTTATATCATTCTTTCCAAAAAATTGTTATGCAACATACCAATTGTTTTATATCACTATTTGGCGGATATAAAGATCTACCAAAAACGAGAAAAAAATAATATGGTTGCCATTTAAAGAAAGTGTTGATAACGTCATCACTCGAAAACCAATGACGTCATAGAAAAAAAATTGTATGTCAAAAGATGGCGTTTTAAAAAAGAAAATTTACCTGTCCGAGCGTTTTTCCTAAAAATGTAAAATAATGCGGTTATAAGCTTGGTTCCAAACTTTATGACCAGACTGTATATATATGTATATATATGTAGCTGTGTGTGTGTATAAACATATTATGTCAGCATCAATGGCAATTAGGGTATTAGCGTAAAGAACCTGAAATTTATTTGTATTTTCATAAAATATTGTGTTCTATTCGCTTTATTACCATCATAAGTTTACGACCATGTGTTAATAAATATGCAATTATAAATTATATGATAATATGACGTACAAATATAGAAAAACAAATTTATTACAATTTTGATATGTATTTTACCTGTTCATATACATAATGAAGCTGTCGCGAAGGCGGACATAATTATTAAATATTGCAAAAGTATGTTTATATATCTGTTCAAATACAATGAATAAATTATTTGCAATAGTTAACAGTGTTACTGATCTTATAAATTCGATAAATTTAAATTAAGCAAACAATTGACAAATATTAGTTTCTAGAAATCAAGCAAAAACATCTTTAATAAGCAAGGCAATATAAGCAAATGTCGAATAGCGAACTGTAAGTATATAATTCTTTTAATGCAAAGACTTCTACTCATACATTTTAGTAATCTAGGACAAAAACAAACATATACGAAGGGAGATTTCTAAAGTGTGTCAGAATAATTATTACTAATTTTCAGAGATGAGAGAGGGCACTTAAATAAATATTTTTCATTAATAAACTAGTATTCGGAAATTTTTAAGTATCGAGATAAACTAAAAAAAAAGTCGGATGTCATCCCAGGACTTTCCCGACGATATACAAAGTCAAAATTGAATCATAGCAAAATATTGAAAAACAACAACCATTTTAGTAGTTGTCATCACAAGTTATTTCTTATTAGAGAAGTGTGTTTAATTGTCATTTTATGTGTCACAAATTAATTTTTATTAGATAAAACTTAACTCTTTCCTGTTGTAATTGAGATTGTTTTTTAAAACTTTCTAGTTTACCTTGACGCCGATAATTTCCAGACACTAATTTATTAATAAAAAAATGTTTATTTAAGTGCCCTCTATCATTTCTAAAAATTAGGAATAGTTATTTTGTGACACCCTATATATATTATCGACCTAGCTATGAATGAAAGGCGTTATAAGAAAAGCTATATTTTATTTTTCAACATGTGATCCACTAACGGTTACAAACTTATTCCAGCGTTTATATAATAAGGTTATACCTACCAAAAAATTTCCTTTGGTAAGTTTTCAAAAACTGCTTCTCTCACCGCTTCTTTCAGGCAATCATCTGGAGAAAAATGTCGTCCACGTAGATGCTTTTTTAATTTAGAAAAGATATAATAATCATTCGGTGCCAAGTCCGATCTGTAGGGTGAACGTTCCATATCTATAAAGCCACAGTCGTTGATTACATTGGTCGACACGATATTTGAAACACAGTTCAGCCCATCACTTTCACAATGCTAATACCTTTCTAATAATGGAAAAAATATACGTCCAATTTTCAATGGGCTCGTTAGATCCTTTTATATTGGCAGGTAGTAAATTTTATGAGAGGTCATTTAAAACCGGTGCATTTTAAAACAGAAAGATAACCTAGTGAGTGTATATAACATTAAACTTATTCTCTTATTCAGTCTTGGTTTGATTTTCGAAGTATAGTTAAGAAAATGCGTCGCGGCTGCGAATATCTCCTGACATTTTGTTATATTTGTGGAGAATTTATGGTGAAGTTCCAGCCAGACCATTTTCTGAAAATGTGAAAAGAGCCTATTTCATGTATTTTGGCGATTCAATCGGAGATCAAAACAAACAATAGGTCCCCACGTGTGCTGTGCCAGCTGTAGTGTGTCATTGCTGCAGTGGATGAAAGGGATGAGAAAAAGTATGCCTTTTTCACTTCGAATGGTATGGTGAGAACCCACTAATCATTTTGATGATTACTATTTTTGTATGACAAAAGCTGAAAGTTATTCCAAAAAAGAAAAGCGCAAGATCGAATATTCGAATTTGCCTTCTATCATAAGACCTGTTCGTCACAATACAGACTTACCAGCACCGATTGCGCCTTTAGATTGGCAAGATATTGTTTTGGGAGATAATGGAGTTCGTAACGCATCATCAGGCAGCTCCAAAGAACAGTGTACCACCTCAATTTTAGTCTAGGTCTCAATTTCGGCAGACCACAGTTGATTTTTCAAAGTGAGTGAAATAATTTAGTACGTGATTTTGAGTTATCATCAACAGTAAGAACTTCTTTCTTCTTGTTTTAAGAAGTGGAGTCTACTAGTCAAAGAAACAAAAATTCGGCTTTTAGGTAAAGAAATGCTACGTTTTCTGCATTTTACAATATGGAAATTCGTTATGTGCGTGTACTGATATCGGTGGTTCAATGCAGGTACTCAACATCGAGCATTCTCCCTGTGAGTGGCGCTTGTTCATAGACTCATCGAAATATAGTTTAAAAGCTGTGTTATTACATAATGGAAATTTGAAATCATCTATACCATTTCCCCATTCAGTGACGATGAAAGAAACCTATGTAAATATGCGTATCCTTTTAGATGCAATAAATAAAACCAATACAAATGGCAGATATGTGGAGATTTAAAAGATATAGCAATTTTACTAGGACTTCAGAGAAGATTTACAAAATATTGCTGTTTTCTTTGTTTGTGGGACAGTCGTGCAGTGAATGAACATTATGTAACTAAAATATTGGCGGAAAGGAGTGAATTTCAACCGAGAACTCAAAATTTTAAGTATGTGACCCTCGTAAGCGAAAAGAATGCTCTTTTGCCTCCTCTTCACATTAAAATTGGATTGCTGGAAAACTTTGTGAAGGCTGTGAATAAAGAGGGTGAAGAATTTAAATACCTAAGACATGTCTTTCCCAAGTTTAGTGACGCCAAATAAAAGAAGGCATTTTTATTAGACCACAAATTAGAAAATTGCTGGACGATGTTAATTTTATAGAAAAGCATACCGCGCAAGAACTCACAACTTGGAACTCATTTGTAAGTGTAATGAGGGGATTTTTAGGCAACAATGTGGATGCTAACTACTAAAAACTAGTTAATGTACTTTTAGACTCCTACAAATCGCTTGATTGCCGAATGTCATGTCATGCCGGCGACGAGCAAGGTGAAAGATTCCATCAAGATATAAGGATAGTGGCAATTCAGTACCAAGGACAATGGGATCCACCCATGATGGATGATTACTGTCTGTTGGTTTTTAAATAGACAAGATGTGAAGTTTTTGAAGACGTTACTTGACTGCAAAAGCATGCTATTGTCGCTTAATTTTTTCATGTCTAAGTAGATAATATAAAAATATCCCTTCGTAATACAAAATAATAATAATATTTAAGAGCATAGAATATAGTTACATTAGCATGTAAGTAAAATATGAAATATTTGCGGAAATAACTAGATTGACTATTTCTATTATTTATTACGTTCAATCCCTTGGAACTGTAAAAAGCAATGAGCATTGTTTTAATTTGACTTCTCTAAATGAACATTTTTTGGATTTTCTTTATCTTGTGATCGTCATTCATCAATTCGTTCCTTGGTTTCAGAATCAATCAAGAATCAATTACGATTGTTTTTTAAATTGTTAATTCTTCTCTAAAGATATCTGCGATATTAAATTCCATACAATTATTGGTTATGCTTCAATCGATGTGGTACAAATTTTGAGTTTAGTTTACAGAGACCAAGTTTTTCTTCGGCTAAAAGTCGATGAGTTATTTTTCAGGTATTCCAAGCTCTATTTTCATGATTCTCAGAAGATTTTTCCGATATTTTCACGAAGTTGCCCACTTTTCGAAATTTAATCATCATCAGCCTGAATATATTCTTTCTACCTTCTGTGAATCGTTGACGATACTCGAATGCTTGTATTTATGATAAACAGTTATATTATAATGTTTTCATAAGCGATTCTAGGCATTTGGAGTGTTTCCATAATACTTTTACCGTTTTTAATATAAAACTTAAAGTTAATTCTTTGTTCTTCATTAATTTTCGACCGAGGCTACCAACTGCTATCATTTAAATGCCTTTTAGTGAACGAAATATTATAAAATGTGTACGGATTATTTAGGAAGATTGACACTTTATTCTCACACTAACAAATGGCGCTACTAATTTCAAAGCCATTTATTTGAATTCGTGATAGAGGTAGAGTGAAAACATTTAGAGAATAGCACATACGTCATCACAAAGCTGGGCGAACAAAAAGTGCCAGGGGCGTAGGTGATTTCGAAGGTAGAGGTATTAGGGGTGATTTTTGAAAAGCTTTATTTAGTTGTGAAAATTATGTTTTTTTCATAAAACTACAATATTTCTAATGAATTTAATTGATATTTGGGAAGCAAATTATTATTTACAGAAGTACTAATGTGAATCTTTAAATCTACCTAGTTATGAATATTGCTGCTCATATAATTTAAATAAAATTAACTCAATAAATTTTTCGCTTCATAAACTTTCTTATTTTAGAGATTTATTTTGAACTCAGCGTAGCAGTTAAAGTTTATTTTACATTTATTAAATCAGAATTATTATTATTTGAAATAGATATTGGCTTATTCCAAGCTACAATAAAGAAACATATAAATATTTCATGTTGTCTAAGATGAAATTATTTAGAAAATATTTTTGCCAAGTAATATTACAATACATATGCATAAAAACAATAACAGTGTAATACATGTATGTTAATACCAGTATGTATATATATATATATATATATATATATATATATATATATATATATATAATATTTTCGTGACCTTGGTATGATATGGTATTAATAAGTCGGCGATTAAAGGTCTGGTTTATTACTTCAAAGTATATATATTTAAAACAACCCTACATGTTTCGGCAATGATGCCTTTGTCAAGGATATAAAAAATATAAATAAAAATATAAATATAAATAATTTATATTTTTTATATCCTTGACAAAGGCATCATTGCCGAAACATGTAGGGTTGTTTTAAATATATATACTTTGAAGTAATAAACCAGACCTTTAATCGCCGACCTATATATATATATATATATATATATATATATATATATATATATATAGCCACAGTACACATTGGGATCCTCCCATGTTAAAATCGCGGTATAAGTGACCTCCGTGACAAAGTGAGCTCCGATACACGGAGGCCACTTTGCAAAGACCGTTTGATTATTATTTCGACATCACTGATGTCCACTTGCCAAGAAAAATACAAAATCAGCGGGAGGCCGTTTGGAAGCTATTTTGGATTTTTCTATACATCTTAGTTTAGCAAACTACCGAAGGGAAGTGCTGCTATCGACTGTGCGTATATGCCCAACAAATACATAACACGGTTAATATGGCATCCGGAGATATTACAACGTTGGATTCTATAAATAGCTACCTTTATCTTATTATCGAATGCTTTATTGTAAACTGTTGTTAGATAATGGTAAAATCCTTTTCGGAAGAGTTAACGCTCAAACTTAACAGAGAAAGAAATACCTTAGAAACAACAGAGAAGAACATATATCCGTATTATTGTGACGAAACAGTTTCATTGTTTACTGTTAGAGAATAATATCGTCGATTTAATATCGTTATTGATTAAACGTTTGTTTAAAAAAATGTTTAATAAAAAGGTTTTCCGAATATATTCTGAGTCATATAATAAAATTAAGTAACATTCATGTTAAAGTCTATTATTATTTTTTTAATGGATAAAGTTCTTAACTAAATAGTAGTGACAATTTATTTGTTATATTTCTGTATTTCTCAATTTTATCGTATTTTCACATCGTCGAAAAGAGGATGATATCCACTATTCAATTTTGGGATAGAAAAACGGTGTTAATTTAACATTTTTTTGTGATTGCGTCAAAATGCGTGAAAAAATGTATCGCTATAAAATTAGAAAATGCGGGAAGCAGCATATTACGCCATATGAGTAAAAAAAATATTTTGTATTGGGCAACGTAACTTTGAAATTATATTTTTACAGCAATATAGGAATAATTAAAATAACCATTTTGTATTTTACTCTACTTTTAAATAATAAAAAATACACTAATATGCAAAGTAAAAAGGTAGCGATAGAGATTATTCTGAAAATTTACAGATGAAGATTATTTCCGGCGATTTTCGTGGACAGATAATACTTAAAACGTTTATTATTATTAATGTACATAATGTACAGAAACAGCGTTAAATTAAGTTAACAATTTGAAAATATCCTAGCTAGAATAATATTAAATAATTAAATTATTATTTCAATTTATTATACAAGATGATTTGTACCGTAATATAAAGCTTGAATATTGTAAGCAGTTTTATTTTGCGTAAAATATAAATAGTAATGGCAAAAATATAAATCAAAGTATTAACGGAAACCGTTCTACACTTCAAGAATGTAAAACGTACCTTTTCATTGATGCCGTAAATCCTATATATTATAGCCAACTGATATGTATAAAGGCTATAAGAAATTATTGTAAACAATTTCTTATTTTTGAAAATTACTATAATATATAAAAAATGAAAAACTAATAAATAAGAAGTATTAATAGTTGAACAACATTATTTTAATGTCTAATATTCACAAAATATTTTTAGTTGTAAGCAAGCCTGAGCCAGAAGCAGACCCAGATACAGATACAGATATAAGTGTATCAGGAACAGATTCTGAATATTTGCCTGATTCAAATAAAAGTAGTTCCCCTTCTTTTGTGTGTAATTCTGAAGAAAATATCACTAAAATACAAAAAAACTTGGAAATTTCGCATTTGGGGATTAGCATAAACGAAGATGTTCATTCTAATAACCAGTCAAAAAACATGAGTCATTTAAAATATCAAGGGGCACAAGAGTAAATAGGAAACACTATTGTCATTATTGTTGTCAAGATGTTTCCAATTTTTCTAGGCATTTGGAAAGAAATCATTCTGAGGAATTGGATGTACAAAAGTTTATGAATCTAGCAAAAAAGTCAAATCAAAGGAAGAAGATAGTAGATAAAATTCGCAGGGAGGGTGGCTTTTGCACAGCAAAAATAGTTCCTGTTATATCTTTACCGAGCAGCTCTTCATATAATTACATTTGTTGCATATTTTGTAGAGGCTATTACAAATCTACGACCTTGCGATGACTTCAAAAAAATGTTTTCTTTAACTCTGGTCCTTCTGCGAGTGTTAACGCTCAGATTGAAGGCCAATATTTAATGGTTGGGCCTTTTGGTCCTAAGATCCATTATGAGTAAGCGGTCTTTTGGCTATGATAAGAGCCGACAATATCTCCATGGTGGCAAAAAAAGACAAAGTAATTTGTGAAGTTACGCGCCGGTACATTAAATGTCATAGAGAAAAACATCAGCTAATTGTCGCAAAAAGATATATGCGACGTTTAGCTCGTTTACTAATTTGCGTAAGAAAAACTAGGAATAATTTATCACTTAATTTACTAGAGATTTTAAATCCCCACTGTTTTCGATCGTTAATCACAGCTAATAAAACAATTGTCGATTAAATCTCAGAATAATTGAAACATATATGAGTAGGTAAACCCCACCAGTTTTGTATAATACAAAGGTATTTTTAATAATATAAAATATTATTCAAAATACTTTTGTATTATTTAAGTGTCCATCCTTAGCTCTTCAATTGGGTACTTTGATTAAACACGCAATAAATTTAGCTGTATCTCTTGAAACTCAGAAGGAAAATTGCTATAAATAGAAAATTGATAAATTAAGAACATTAAAAACTCTTATTGACTGACATAGACTGGGCTTCAGAAGTATCAAGTGAAGCAAGGCAAATTGCTGTAAAGAGAAAATTGATAAATTAAAAACATTAAAAACTCTTATTGACATAGACTGGGCTTCAGAAGTATCAAGTGAAGCAGCACAAAATTTAGCTATTAACAAATTTAATACACAATCTTTAATTCTTATAGCAGAGGATATTATGGTAAATATTTTCTTATCTATATTTGCTTTATAAAATTTTAGTATTTTTAAGAAATTTGATAAATATTTGAACAAGAAAGGCAAGGGTTCCCTTAGCCGAAAATTCAGAAAATCTACGAGCATACCGTGATTTATTGGATGGAATCTTTTGCAGCCTTATAATATTTAATAAAAGAAGAGTGGGTGAACCTTAAAGAATGACAGCTCAGTGTTTTCAAAAAAATTATGATTCAATACCTTCTACAGAATTTGAGAAGGCTTTAACGAATTCTGAAAAAATTGTATATCAGTCACTCAAAAGAATTGTAATCAGAGGAAAGCGTCGAAGGGGTGTCCCAGTGCTTTTTGATAAAAAGGTAGTCCAAGCAATTGAATAATTGTTAAGTGTCCGACACAATTTCGATCTTGCTTATAATGAATTTCTGTTTGGATTACCTGGAACTAATAATCCAATAAATGGGTATGTAGTTATGCGTAAACACGCACAATTAGTGCTGTCTGATAAACAAAGAGCTTTGCTTTTAATGTCAACTAAATTACGAAAGTAGCTTGCTACCATCAATCAATAAACCCTATCCTACCATGAAAGTGTAACAAGTTGTAACAAATAAAAGTTTATAATTTTTTAATACTCTTTGTGTTTATTTTCAAAACCAAAAGTTTGCTTTTAGGACTTTTATTAATATTCAAAAAGTATCAGTAACATATCTGCTTGAGTTACTTGATCCGTACATGTAGAAGATTTATTCCAATGCCGTAATTTACAAAAAATACGATAAATACAAATAAGCCAAACGTTGACATTGCTCTTTGCAAGAAAATGGCACAAAAATTTTTAATTCAATCTTATATATATGTATCTTTTGAGAGAGCCTCGAGAAGACAGAATGACAAATTGAATCAAATATTCATATATACAACATTCTCCATGTTATTTATTATTTTAATAATTGTGTGGAATTTCGTATAGCCAAAACAAAATTACTTCGTGATAAGTAAATAAGGCTCGCGTTACCGAATACCTACCCTAAAGATACAAGCGTTTGCTTTGGTAATTAGTTTTTATAACGGAATAATAGAGCTTCACGAGGTCAAGAAGAAAAATCTTGGGCAACACTGGAAGGAGTCCACTTTGCTGTATACGGATGCAAACCTGTATTAAGATGTGCAAAATTTTTATACGGAGGCCAAAAGCACCGTAGCATCGACGACACCCTATATACTCGTATATTCGAGGATGTCACTTTGCTATATAACTATACGGAGGCTAATTTGTATGTCAGCTATATATATATATATATATATATATATATATATATATATATATATGTGGTATAAAAAAGAAACAAATTGTTCTATTTTTTAAATTTGAAGTTCTACAACCGAATTAAGAAAAGTAACAGAACATCCAATGCCGCATGTCCATTTGTGACTGTTTCAGCCCTATCATTTTATGCTACTTCTTCTGGCAGTAGTAGTCTTTATTATCAATTTCTTCTGTATTAACTGTAAAAAGTAGATTATCTGTGACATTATTTAACAAATGCTCTGTTCGCAAATAATTTTCAACAACTTTATCTACGTGGCTACAAACAGATGCCCACTCTTCCGCATTTACAGATGCGAATTTTTCTCTTGCCAAATTTTCGACGTCTGCTATTTTAAAAGTTACATTTCTGGTTCCAACTCAATTCTTTACAATCGCCCATATCTTTTCATTGTATTTAACTCCGGGTGATAAGGACGCAACCTCAATACATTATGTTTATGGGCCCATAATAGTGTATCTAGTGTATATATTGGATTTTCACTTTTATTTTTCTTTATTAATTCATATAACTCCGGCTTTGTCCACTTCACATCAAACGCTATATTTCTTGCTACAAGCCACTCTATCATTTCTGCCATTTTGGATCATGTTCCATTTTAGCATTGTGATATGATGCGTTATCGATTACCAGTACACTTCTTGGTGGAAGATTAGGCAGTAACTGTTTATGGATCTAAGTGAAGGAGTTTGTTGAATAAATTTCATCATGGCAATCACCAGATTTTGTACCTATAAAAACAATGTAAATAATAGCAACAATAATTTTGACAACTGTAATAAATTTTATTTTTGTTTTCATTTATCGTTATAAAGCGAGGACTATGTAATATATATATATATATATATATATATATATATATATATATAACAATTGATAAATTATTGGAGTTTTTCGAAAAACTCCAATAATTTATCAATTGATATATTTAATAAACAGCTAAGATATTATCTAAACACTTATATATATATATATATATATATATATATATATATATATATTGTTGTAGGGCAATTAACCCACATATCAAATTCTTCTGCTTATAGATAACAGATCCGAGAATGTTATATCTGAAAAATAATGTATAGTGAGATTATTGAATAGCTAAATTTTTGTATATTAATGTAAAACCATAGTTGGATTTAGAAATATTGATATCGATAAACATTGTAAATTATATTCAGTCTATTTTTATTACTCACTCTTTATTTAAATATCTTTATATTTTTCCGCGAAGATCTAGGTTTTCTAAATCTGATTATAGTTATATTCTTTGTTATATATATATTTCTTTTAATATTGTAATATCTTTTATTGTTCCTTGGATAATATCATTTCTTAATTTGTAATTTGAAATACGTGAGTAGATTTTATCAGCATGACGTTTAGCTGTCAGAATTATTTTCATTACTAAATTATATATTTTATTTACAAAAGTAAACATTTAAAATTATTATTTATTTGAATTTGTCATAGTTGTCTTTAATATAATTTTCGAGATCATTGTACAAATTCCTAAGAAAATCTGATTTATGGAAATACAAATTTATCTTATGGGAACCGGGACAACGAAAAACAATATTATTGATTGAAAAGTTTTTTTGCATGCAGTTGGATAATTAAGTGTTATTTTTGAATTCCCCTACGAAATTATTCTTATAATAACTTATAACAACGATCTAATCACCAGAAAATGGATAATTTATAATTATTTGACATATTTACCTTGCGAGAAGATTTTCTTCGTGTGTGGAGATCAAGGAAACCAAATAATCTTCACTATTTTGATCCCTTTTATATATTAATCTTTCTTCGTTTATGCAGTTTTACTAAAGAAGCTACTGGAATTATCTTTTGGAAATTTTTGGACAAGATACACTCATCTGGAAATCGTATATACACATAACCTTGCTGTTTACATCGTGCAAGAGGACCATGTGCGATTCTACAACTATATTATCTACCAGACGTTCGAAATAAGAATATCGTAACCTGCCATTGCTGTATCTGTTGGTTTTCTACGGAACATTTTACATGTTAGAAGACACGTGATTTGACATTTCCATTTGTACTTAAAGTGACAGGTATTTTGTAAAGATTGTTTACCTTAATTATATTAAAGATATAACTTTTCTCGAGATCGAATATCAAATATTTAAAATTACTCACGACATTTCAAAATATCATATCATTCTGATCTTACATTTGTATTAGATTCTTTGATCAACCATTTTAATATTATATCTTGTTTTATATTTGGAAAAGGACATCAATTTATTTCTAAAATATATTACTATTATTATTGACCTAATCGTTTTATTTTATGTATTCTTGTGTAGCTGTCTGTACGTCCGGAACCTACCTTTGACCCTGAGATAAGCAGTTGTCATCTCAGATTATCTTCTATATACATAATATTTGAGCTAGCATAATACAGGGTATTCTTTCTAAATTTATTTATATTTATCATTAATATATTTTCTTATACCACGTCAGCGTGATATCATTAATTGTCACCACAACGTGGGGCAGCTTTCCGTCTTATTACAATATATATATATATAAATATAATATTTTCGTGACCTTGGTATGATAAGGTAAACTTAATAAGTCGGCGATTAAAGATCAGGTTCATTACTTCAAAGTATATATATTTAAAACAACCCTACATGTTTCGGCAATGATGCCTTTGTCAAGGGAATAAAAAATATAAATATTTATATTTTTTATTCCCTTGACAAAGGCATCATTTCCGAAACATGTAGGGTTGTTTTAAATATATATACTTTGAAGTAATGAACCAGACCTTTAATTGCCGACTTATTAAGTTTACCTTATATATATATATATATATATATATATATATATATATATATACCTGATTTAAGTAGGAGTAAAGCATTTTGAATAAACCTCATTCTTCCACCAGCATGAACCATAATACAACAATTACCTTTCAAATTTGGTTTCTTCAATCCAAGCAAAGAATTATCTGACCATTCGTTTGATTGCGTATGTGTACTATGAATGTAGGATTCATCTGTAAATATTATGAGTCTGTTTTGATGTATCTAACTTTGCAATTGTTTTAAATATTTTATACGTTTTGCACGTATATGATTCCATTAAAATTTTTATCTTGTCAGCTGTTTTTTGCCATCTAGAAACAAATACAATATTTATTTCTTCTTTCATTATCGAAACACTATTGTTTACTTAAATCCCATATTTTTTAGTACCTTTGATAAAGTTGTAAGCCCATCCATAAATGGTATGCCGTTCTCTATTATCATCATAAATTCCTGTAAAGAAATCCAGATATAATAATTATAATTTATATGGAAATATTTATTCTTACCTTTAAAAGTTGGACGTCGTTTTTCATGTATATAGAAGTTGTGAATGATCGAACGTATTGTGTCAGTATCTTGTGGACGAAGTGTGCTTTTCCTGCTTCTGGGAGGTCTTGCTTTATGTAGGGTACTAAATGAAACAACTTTTCCGGAATTTACATCGTCAGCTTCTTTAGCAATACTTCTGTATGTCATATCAGAAATTCCAACCGCTCTCATTAACCTCTTTGTAATAAGGAATTATCGGATGCTTATTTTCTGCTTCTTATTTCATGAATTTTAAAACGTTAGCAATAATTTCTCTTCCTTGGCTATGTACAACTTTGCCTTTTGCCTTTGACTCCAACTTTCTTCAACGACTAAGCCGTCACTGTATAAATAATATCTAATTATTTACTTAAAAATAAAATTTATACTCTTTAAACTTG
This sequence comes from Melolontha melolontha, assembly GCA_935421215.2. Taxonomy (NCBI): domain Eukaryota; kingdom Metazoa; phylum Arthropoda; class Insecta; order Coleoptera; family Scarabaeidae; genus Melolontha; species Melolontha melolontha. The sequence continues at coordinate 90,814,477 of OW285239.1, forward strand.
CTGATCGAATAATATAGAAATGTCTTCAGTTGTCTTGATAAAGACAATTATTGAAATATCGATAATTTACTAAATTCAAAGAAGCAGCAATAAAACATAAACCCAAATATAACTTAATCGTAATTGGCACGCAACTGTTATATAAATACCTCTAAACTGAATCAGATGGGACATAATGAACTCGTCCAACCCTAATATGTTCATTCTCTAAATATTTGCACCGTACGTAAGGTCTAATATATTTGAAATCCCAATTTTTCCTATCTACATTCCAATAATTGCTATTTAAAGGCATACAATTATGACATATCCAACAAATTTCTAATAAAAAAATGGCGTTGTTAAAAGTCTATAATAATAGATTGAGACCGATGGCCAAAGTAATACCGAGATATCCAAAATGATCTTGGTCAACGGTGGCCATAGAGTGAAAAACGTCTTAAATTACATCATCCTTTTGAGAAAATTCTGACAAAATTTTCAGGTTAAATGTCATTCTGACATTAAGATTAATATATTGACAAATTTTAACGTCAGCATGACACTTAACCTGAAAGTTTTATCAGAATTTTCTCAAAAGGATCATATAAATTAAGACAGACGTTTTTAACTCCATGGCCACCGTTGACCAAGGTAATTTTTGATATCCCGGTACACTTAACTCGTTTTAAAGGATTTTAATTCTAGACAAATTTTAGTCTAACACAAACGAAAATCACTGAGGCCATAGAATAAGGAATGCCATTAACACACAAATATTCTATATTTTCCGACGGTAAGCCCATTTTGTTGTGTTTAAAAAAGCACAACTTTGAATCACGAGTGGAAGAAGATGCATTTAAATTAAATAACATATAGAGCATCAAAATCTAATAAAATCTTATTAACTACCTCTTATTGTCGTATTTAATAATTATAGCGATAACTTACATTTGAGAGATAAGATTATTACATTATATTATCTTATTCATAATAAATTTTTATCTTCTCATTAAACAAATCTCCAAACATGCTATGAGTTTAAAGGCAGATGTTTTTAAAAGGTCTTCAAAATGTATCAGAACTGAAATTCGAAAATGGTTTCTTGACATGTGATATGTATTGACAATGTAATAATTATTAAACGATTAGATGACGCAGTGATATATGTTTGTGGTACTCAAAGAGGCTATGAGTCGTATAGTTAAATTTTAGGCGAACCAATGTGCGGGAGGCTTATTTTGAATAAAATCGCTATTCAGTTACACTAAACTGTTGAGGAAAAATAATCAAAGGTTTTTCCTTGTTGCGACGAGAAGATGTAAGTAACAAAGATATAGAACACTTACATACACACTTTACATAATCGCTGATTCAGTAATGTCGACAACGTTAGAGAAATTTTAGATGGAATTTGATAAAATATTAAACTATAATAATAATAATAATAATAATAATTATATGGATTCTACGAACTAACGAAGCTAGTTACACAGTACCTATGCCCTAGAAGCTTCAGCAGCTTATCTTTTTCAAATGAACCAGCTGAAACAAAGGGGGAAGGTATGTATTCGCGATCTGCATGCCGCCGCAGTGATAATGATGGCACCTCTATTGTAACATCAAAAAAAGACAATCTATATATATAATAATTACTGTAATAAAATATAAATTCGACCGAGCCCAATTCTTATACTGACAATTCTGAGATGAGAGAAATGTGCCCAGCATAGTGCTAAGGAGGTGTAACAAGTCGGTGGAAAAAATAAAACATAATATCAAATTTTTGAAAACTAGAGATACAAATTCTATTGGGATATCACACTACATACAGACAAACAAATTTCAATAGATCAGACATCGTACTTCAAGATAAAGTGGAACACATCACATGCTTAAGCATAGATGTACCAGCAGATAATAACATTAACAGTAAACACTCAAACAAAACTGAAAAATACAAATCACTGTAGATAAAACTTCAGCATATCTAGATACAGAAAAATGTATATACAATACCCTTCATTGTATTAGTTAGCGGAATCACATTCCATCAGTTCTCAAGTGATCTCAAATCATTACAATTACCATCCAAAGTCCACGAATGAATGCAGCGATCAATAATACTTAATATATGCAGTACAGTTTGTAGTAGTTTACAAATAGAATACATTTGAATCGGTGATTTTAAACACCCCGCTATAGATTTCCATAATCTCAAGGATCATAGAAAAAAAAAACAATAGCAATAAGTTACATCATAGAATTTGTAGTAAATACCATTCTATGATGTATACCAACATCGGAACATAAACCGCATGCCACCGAGTTCATTATGACGGTTGATGTTGTTCCATTATATGTACAATTATATTAATCACAAAATGTTTTTTGCAATCTGTTGTTTCGTCGATACATAACCAAAGTTTTGAATCTTTCAATCTAGATTTAATTATTTTTTGAATATGTCCGATAAACAGATGCCACTAAACTTAATGTTCGACTTGGTATTTTACAGTCCCCACATCTATTCGTCGTCTAGTAAATAAAACGGGAGATTGCATAAAATAAAGATAGCATATAAATTAAATTTAAACTTTTCATAATGTCGTTTGCCAATTTTTACCGAAGAACGGTGTTTGCTATTGACGTAACGTTGGCAATTCCTTTTGGACCAACACATTTGAGGCAAATTACAAACTACACATAGAAGTTTTGAGCCATCATAAATTAAATCCGTGATATCTGCAAACAAGTTTTTAACTGTGTACGACATTGGCCATTTTCGCGAAATACGTAATTGCGACATTTTTAGAGTAAACATACAACAATTAAGTAGTAGTTATGGCAGCTTACATGTATAATACTCCACATGCATCCACTCCAGGACCTGGCTGATGCTGTACTGAAGGCTATAGCAGTTGCGGCGCCTTACTAATTCACGTCGAGCTCGGACCACTGGCGCGTAGCGCTATTTCTCTGCTCTTGTTATACGTTAAAATAAGTATACTATAGCAATAGTTAGTCAGTTGCAATGTCAGGCCAGCTAAATGGGACTTCCGTGTGAGAAATGAATCCATTTCTAGCCCAAGAAAATGTACTTTTTGAGAACTAACAAGTCTATTATTGTTATGAGATATTTCTATTTCGCCTTTATCGTTAATTAATAGTAGATTTGGATTGTTTATTTCATTTAAGGTTGTTTGCTTTAATCCAGGCTTCAAATGATTAAGACTCTCGAATATTCTCTACCACCGCTAGCGCTGATTTACTTAAATAACAGAGGAACGATCGTCGGTGAATAATACGTGTTTAGTCATTTCAGGCAAATCATTTATATGTAGTAAAAATAATCTCCAAATCGAATTGATTTTCAGCGTTTCGTGCAATTTTCAATAATCTTCTCGGTTTGTTTATAATGTCAACTGTTTATATGACATGGTAACACAGGTAACACGATTCACGAAAAGGGTTTCAATTCAAAAATTCTTGAAAAACATAGATTAATTTCTGACGGCAGCAGGAAAACTAATTAGTCACACGGAATGTATCGACTATTAACATTCTTAGCAGACAAGAAGCTTCGGCTTCGCCTCGGCTTGTATTTGCCTACCTCAAATGTTAATACGTTCTTACATTCCTTGTGACTTAAATAGCTATTATATTGACACAAACATGATTACCATAGATACGACAAGCATTCCTGACTTATTGTTACTAATGTGTATACATATAGTAGAAGTAAAGTAGAAAATCATTAAAATTCGTCTATTAAAAAAACCTTAGGTATGACGGAAAATCTCATATGCACCACGGTTCGCACTGTACAGTTTTATGGTCTCGAATACATGCAAATCTCGACCCTAAGGGTCACGGTTCTTGGCCATAAAACTGTACTTACGAACCTAGGTACGTAAATAACTATTATTTCAGCTCCATCATACAATAATCACTAAAAATCTGTGGCCGGATAAAAATGAACTCTTTCAATATAATTTACTAAATAAAACACTTGGTATATTTGTTTCACAAAATGTATTTAAAATATATCTGACATATATATATATATATATATATATATATATATATATATATATATATATATATATATATATATCGACTTATACAGTCATTCTCAAAGAGTCATGTAAACTAAGTGAAAAGAATACTCCTACCGATATTTATGGCTTATTTTTTAAAAGTTTTATTACAGCATCGATTGTGGGGGTATTTGAAAAATTCAATTGCGTGTTTGTGACCTGTCTGTTGAGATTTATGGCTTTTTTTATTTCTAAAATTTCTAAGAAGTCAAGCCTTTTACCCTTATTACAAGAGTGTAAAAGTTTGTAATAAGGGTAAAAGGCTTGACTTCTTAGAAATTTTAGAAATAAAAAAAGCCGTAAATCTCAACAGACAGGTCACAAACACGCAATTGGATTTTTCAAATACCCCCACAATCGATGCTGTAATAAAACTTTAAAAAAAAAAGCCATAAATATCGGTAGGAGTATTCTTTTCACTTAGTTTACATGACTCTTTGAGAATGACTGTATAAGTCGAAACATATGTCAGATATATTTTAAATACATTTTGTGAAACAAATATACCAAGTGTTTTATTTAGTAAATTATTAATAATGTTTCACCAAGAGCCAACCGTGAATTCTATACATTATACTTTCAATATAAGGTTGTGTATAGTATAATATCGTAATTATAATACGCTTGAAAACAATATATAATTATATAATAATGTAATAATTATTTTTCGACATATACGTTATAAATAAGTTATAAATTACACAAAAGAATAATGCGAAATTGAATTTTCTTAAAATTACAAATGACTAAAAATTGTTATTTGCGTTTTGTAGGAAAATAAATACTTAAATATAGCTATAGTAGATAAATCTCAAAACTAGCTTTATTAACTAATTGCAAGTATTACTAAGAATAGAGAATAGAATATGAAACGTGTCTAGTTAATAGATATTCAGGTTTCAAAAATATTTTTTCGTTCATAAAATATAATTAACTTGTTACAATTTTATCACTACAATAATCTAAATTAGATAACAGCATTATATACATATTATGAATGAATCTCGCGGTCTATAATGTTGTCCTCACGTCTTCGTAATTTAGTTACGTTTGTCGCGAAATTGAACAATGTCAATATTTAACCATTTCATTATTATCAACGGAACAGTCCATATATTTATTTAAAATGCGAAAACACGGAATGTTATATTTGGTTCAATGTTTCAGTTGGTTGTTGGTACTTCGAATGCTCGCGCAAAATAAATCAAAGTCAGCGTTAAGATGATTGATAACGAAGAAATCTTGGACTTACAAACCAAGAAGCCAAAGATTGTGAATCTAGAAGATATACGAAAATTATCGAAAAAAAGAAGACCTTTGTTTCGTAATAAACGCGTTCAAAATTTTGTGTTGTACGTCATTGACAGTATTATATCTTTAATGTTCGTGGCGCCTATGGTAGTGTGCTTTTGGCGAGGAACCTGGGTATTACTCGATATTTATACGCATTTATTTCCGCCATACGAAACTGGAGCTTTAGGAATTTGCGTTCACATGTGTTTTATATTAATACGTCAATTCGTTAAAGACTATTTTGAAGAAAATAATAACAGAGCCAAAAGACATCCCTTCCTTGTTATTACCAGAAGGTTTTATACTTACGTGTACAGTGTTATGTCAGTGATGCAGTGGCGTGGTTGTTGGACAGCTTTCGATCACTTATTTGGAGATGGAAGAGATGGTAATTTATTTTGGGTGATAATCACAACAGTGCTTTCTACTGCTGCACTAATAGTGTTGAAATCATTGACAAACTCTTTAGCCACGCCTTGTATTTTGATTTTGGATTCTGTAGATGCTTGCTACAATATTCCTACAAGATTTCGTGTTATGGTAAGTTTTATATATTTTTTAAATTAGATTATAATATCTTAATCCCAACCGTTCTTGGAAAAATTAACTTTGTACCGGTTCTTCGCATATTTTCTTTTGTTTTGACGGTTTGTATTAATTAATCTTATTTCATTTCATTTTGGGTATTTGGGTTACAAAATTTTGTCGATTGATTTTTTACATTTTTAAATGCTTTAAATTAATAATTTGTTTTTTAATTTAATTGTTATAATAATAAGGTAAAATATTATACACAAATCATGTAGTGGTTTTGAAAGTACTACTTATTATGAAAGCTATTGCTACAATTGACCATACCATACTCCATCCCAAATTTGAAGCTACAGGGTTTTCTGCTTCACTATTGAGATTGATGAAATTTTATCTGACTGGCAAGAACGTCTTTTGTAACGGATTTTCTTCTGATTATACTTTTCCTATTTCAAGTGCACCTCGAGAGTCTAATCTTGGACCTTTGCCTTTTAATATTTATATACGATTTGCTTAAAAGGCTTTGATGTAGGTGTGCTGGATATGCTGATGACTTAAAAATTTATAACACGATTAATATATAGTGCTTCTCAAAAGTCCCCTCCCCCCCTCTTATCTTTGGAACGATTATACATTCACAAGTGAAATTTGGAAACTGAATATTATAGGTTATAAACTTCCCTACTAGTGATGATAGATGACGAAATCGTCATAGATGACGTCACAAGGCCATTTTGACCAATAATTTTAAATGGAACGCTACGGCAAGCGACACCTCTTTTAAAAGGTCTCGAAAAAACCTATTCAATGATACTAATTTTGTTTGTGTTTGAGGCAGTTTTAATGGCTCATTAGTAAACATGAAAATTTAAATTCCATTCAGTATGATATTAAATACAGATTTAAGAAATAGTATGTACTTAAAGAAATTGCTCGAAGTGACCTCCATTTACTTCCTGACAGAAAAATATCCTATTTTTAAACTCTTCTCGTACTTCTTCAAATGTGTCTGCGGAAACAGCCTCACATTCTGCAACAATACGTTGTTTTAAAACGTCAATATTGTCAAGTTAATGCTAAAATTCCGAATTCAAGCTCCGCCTCTGGATAGTTGTCAAATAATCAGACGTTTTTGTTAGTCTCCGAAATTCGACGTTTTTGTAATTGTCCAAGTTTTTGTACATTTAATAATTTGTGTATTGTTGATCGAACGTCTCACTGTTATAACAGCTTTTGGTACTTTTAATATTTTTGTACATTTTAATAATTTGTTAAACTGTTGTGAGCCGAAAGTTTAAGTGCTTCAAGAAGCGAAATGGTACGTGCTTTAGGTGATAAAGTAGCAGCGGTCCTAATTCTTGGTGAAACTAGACAAAATATTCATGCAGCAGAACGCATTTTTAATGAGAGGTTTCCCGATCGCCCCATTTCGAGGACTTATTTAAGGGAGCTTCTTCGTAAGTTTGAAACAACGGGTAGTATTAATGATGCGAAACGATCTGGCAGACCACAAATTTCTGATGAGAAAAAAATTGATATACTGGCAGAAGTAAGAGTTAATCCTACTTCTTCAACAACTCAAGTTGCATCTACCTGTGAAGTTAGTCGAAGTACAGTACACAGGGTGTTGAAAAAATACAAATTTCATCCATACAAATTAAAAATGGTTCATCAACTTTCAGACGACGACCCAGACCGAAGACTAGAATTTTGTGAAAATATGTAAACTAAAATTAACCAACAGCCAGACTACAATTTGTTTTAGTGACGAAAGTACTTTCTATCTAAATGGAAATGTAAATACACAGAATGTGAGGTATTGGAGTGACGCAAATCCTCACCTGTTTCGTGAAACACATACCCAATTTCCCCAGAAGGTGAATGTTTGGGCAGGTATCCTGGGAAACCACATCGTTGGGCCTATTTTTTTAAATACTAATTTAACTGGTGAGGTTTATCTGGAGATGTTGTAAAACGCAATAGAACCGTTAATCCTTGAAATTTTGGAAGATAATCCAGATGAATTTGGCAATTTGGAAATAACATTCCAACAGGATGGTGCTCCTTCACACTATTACGGTGCAGTAAGACGGTATTTGCATGAGGAGTATCCTGGTGGATGGATTGGACGATGAGGTTCAACAGAATGGCCACCTCGATCACCGGACCTCACACATTTGGATTTTTTTCTGTGGGGGTACCTTAAATCGAAGATTTACGCCACTGAACTGGACAATATTGACGTTTTAAAACAACGTATTGTTGCAGAATGTGAGGCTGTTTCAGCAGACACATTTGAAGAAGTACGAGAAGAGTTTAAAAATAGGATATTTTACTGTCAGGAAGTAAATGGAGGTCACTTCGAGCAATTTCTTTAAGTACATACTATTTCTTAAATATGTATTTAATATCATACTGAATGGAATTTAAATTTTCATGTTTACTAATGAGCCATTAAAACTGCCTCAAACACAAACAAAATTAGTATCATTGAATAGGCTTTTTCGATACCTTTTAAAAGAGGTGTCGCTTGCCGTAGCGTTCCATTTAAAATTATTGGTCACAATGACCTTGTGACGTCATCTATGACGATTTCGTCATCTATCATCACTAGTAGGGAAGTTTATAACCTATAATATTCAGTTTCCAAATTTCACTTGTGAATGTATAATCGTTCCAAAGATAAGAGGGGGGAGGGGACTTTTGATATATATATGAACTGTTTTGTATTACAGTCAAACCTCTAAAATTAGAAAATGGCGTTAATTAAATAAGATGCGCTTAAATGTTTATAAATGTGCAGTTATTTCTTACCCATGTTGTGTTAGCGTAATAACCCTCGATAACTCTCGAATCCCAGTAAATTTCTAGAAGGACGTGGATATTTAATTTAAGAGTACTTTTGGATTACAAGCTGACGTTTGCTGAGAAATCTTATACTATATGTTTGTTCGAAATAAGCTAAAGTATGCATGTGTTGGGACTAGGAATTCCTTATTGAGCGAGTACAGCAAATATTCCTAAAATATTTGGATTTCAGATTGGACGGAGAATATCCTACTCACACTATACACTATGATGCTTTGCTTGAGAGACATGGATTTTAGGCACTGTCTTTGCGCGATATATCGAGTGCTAAGTTTACATTAAATTTAATCGACAATGTTATTGATTCTCCATCACATCTGTCTTACCAGGTAAACGCTAAATGTTCTAGGCTTAACACAGAAAAAATAAGGTTTTTATAATTTTTATTTTTCAATATAATTTCCACTAATTTTAATGCATTTATTATAACAATTAATTAATAATTCTATACCCTTATAAAATAATAGCATGTTTTCCTTCAAAATGTTACATTACAGTTGTTTTCAAATTAATATGGTCATTAAAATGATCCACCTCCAAGATATTTTTTAAATAGGAAAATAAATAATTGCCATTAGGAGCCATATCTGGAATATAAGGTGGATCTTCAATTTCTTGAGAGTCACATTCACGAATTGTAGTCTGTCCAGCTGCAGCAGTATGAACGGTCGCATTGTCTTGAAGTAATTTTTCTCGTCGTTTTTCATGAATTTTATCTTTCAATTTAGAAATAAGCATTATATGTGCTGTTGATAGTAGTATTGCGATCTTTAAAGTCAGTCAATAAAATACCCTTACAATACCAAAATACCTCGCTGATTAAACGACCTGTGCCTCTTATGGCCTCTAATGAACGAGATTCATTTCGTCACCGCCACTCCACTGACTCGCTTTTTTTTTATAGAGGATCATAAAGAACAACCATTATTTCACTTCTTATGACGATGGACTCCAAAATCCATTTTGGGTCATCTCCACACATGTTTAAAATCGAGCGTACCCATTCAACAAGACTAACCTTCCTCACGCCCAAATGGCCATGCAGAATTTGGTGGACACTTGTTTCAGAAATACTAGACATTGCTGATAATTTCTTCACTTTCAAATGAAATTTTTGTGCACCAGTAACGTTTTCTGTTTACCAATTGAAAGCTATTGCTCGTATAATTTACTATTAGAGATATTTAAAGAATATGCAACTATGAGACAACACATTTTGAACATGTATAAGCTTGTTACACCCAGGACATATGGCACTTACCTTGTATATTTACTTTCTCGTGTCTTTCTGCAGAACCCGGTGTAGCAATAAATTTTGCGTCCCGAGAACGAGAACCAATATGATGATCTCCTGTAGCACATATGAATAGATGCTTCGATAAATATGTTCGTACTTTTTTTGTATATATTTAAATATTTTATGGGCAGTACCGAATTCGCTCTCAAGAGCTGAATAACGTAACAAAACCAAAAAAGGTCAAGGTTGAATTCGCTCCCAAACAATCAAGTAACAGGAATAAGATTAGAGTAATTAAGATGCAAAGAAAATACTTTCTGCAAAAATATTTTAATTACATAATATTCACAGTTATTTTATTAATATTTTATTTACATTTACAATAATATTTACAGTTATAATTAAAGTCTTATTTCATGTGAAACTGCTTTTGCCAAAACGAACCTAGTTATAATATGGCCATGAAATTGATGAATTTTATTTTCAATGAAAGCAATTTTAACTAATAATTTTTTGTCGTACAGGTTTAACATTATTACAACTTTTTTGTTTGATATAGTTGTTAAAAATGTAGAAAAATTAGGATGTGACGAATAAAAATGAGAATGAAAAGATTCACAAGCATTGGTGGTCCTATAAGTTGATGAGAAATTAGCCCCGTTATTTGTGATAAGAGTAATATGTTTACCACTCCCAATAACTGTCTTCTAATCTTCTCAGGAGCGAATTCAACTCTGGAAAAGCCTACGAGCGAATTCGATTCCACAGCTTTTAATTAAGACAATATTAATTACATCATTCCAATAAATAGAAATATTAAAATACAAATATACAAATATATAAATTTATAACACTTAAAAATATAAAGAACTAGTCACGAAATGTAAATTAAAATTAAAAGAATTTACGGAATTGTTGAGCCGATGATAATTTTTATACGAAAAATAGATGAAAATCTAGTAAAAAAATATCTAATTTATACGCTAAGTCTAAATATAAAACTATAAAGTAAGGATTTCCTAGAATTTTTGAGTAACATAACAAGCAGATTAAATCAAATTTGTAAATTAACTTTTTTCTTATTTAATTTTGAGCATCTATAAATGGTAGTATACATAAAAGTAGATTGAAACAAGTAAAAGAAGTGTTTGCAATTCATATAGACTACTGTTTATTTCGAAACTATATACCTTAGTGGACAAATTTTAATTTCTAGTACGAAAGTAGAAGAGGAAAGGAGCGCAACAGAGAAAAGTAAAGAAAGACATATAGCGAGGTTGCCAATTAATGTGTGCAAGTAAATGAAGTGGGTGGGCTAAGATCAGGTACAGCTGGTCAGTAAGCCTATTGTTTTAGAGGGATGTAGAACGCATCTTAGAAATACGTATAAAATTCGCCAAGAATATTTACAGAAAAATATTTATTTCGTAGTGTATATGAGGGTGTACGACACAACTTATATTTTCCGCGTATAAATAAAATGAAATATTAATTCTAAATTATGTAAAAAAATAAATGTAACTCTTATGAATAGAAAATAAATGTAACTCTCATTAATCGAAAATAAATTAACTCTTGTCTGATAATAATAAAAAATAATAATATTCTAAATTAAATGTTCAAATAATCCACCCCGTTGTTCTTGGCAGTATGCCAACCTATAATAAAATTCTTGGCGGACATTATTTGTTGTGTGTTGTCCACCCGGTAAGTGTTTGTTAGGGAATAGGCCATATTAAATGTGTATATGTGTCCATCACTCTGCTTCTCCCTCCACTGTTTGAAAGCAGGCAACGTTGGATATAACAAGCATACACTTTATACTAATAGAAATTAAAATTTGTCGACTACGGTACATGGACGTAGGTTTCATTCAAAATTTTTGGCCTAACTATTAAAAAAAAAATGGCTAGTTACTACGTATTAATATAATTTTCACTGACTTCGACTTCAATACACTTGTTACAAATCTTTAATAAATCTATTATTATGAAGTTACCGAAATGCCTAACTTTATAATAATAGATTTATCATCAGACCCTCCACCACTATTGTTTCAATTTCATCATCTGGTGGTTGGTTAATCTGAACAAAGCCATAATTTCTAATAATAATCCGTAATTCGCCACGTGTGTATGAGTGTATTGTTATGGAAAACTTGCAAACCTTTTTATCCGATCTTTTTTCCTTAATAATATCCGCAATTTATACAAAAATATATTCTTTTAAATCACACAAAAATGTTTCCTTACAATTCCAGAAAATCGTTCCTACGATTACTTTCCCCGCTTTAGCTTTACGTAGAGCAACCCGTTCGAAATCTACTACTCCAGTTTCACTTCAGTTTCGTTAAGAAAACATACCGAAACATCATCATTTCATAATCTTTAAAGATTGACTGGGTTATCTATCCATACTGTGGTAAATTTATTCATCTCCAAGTAATTGTGAAGAATTCCTCTAATGTTCGTACCGAAAATTACAACATTGCTGATAATTCCTTTTATTTATTTATCATCAAAATTTCTACAGAACTTACGCCCAGCTTCAATGTTATATGTGCGTACTTTTTCGTAGTAGAAGAAAATGATTTATTATTCATAAACATAAGTGTTTAAATTAGTGAAGCGTTTGGCTCTCTTTTTTTTAATTCATATATTGCACAATACTCACACAATACTCAGCAAGTCCCTTGCTACGTGCTCTCTCAGGTACTAGTTGTGCGCCTACATACACACCGTAATACCTACTTGATTTACTAACTTACCCAAATAACAAAATATGAATTAAAATAAATAAGTGACCCCGAATAAAGGGTTCACCTAGTATAGTAATTCTGTATATTATAACAAAATGAATACAACAACAAAATTAAAGTAAATAAGTGAAACCTAGTAAATGGCCACCTAGTATAGTAATATATTGGTGGTTAATTTATCTAAAGATCTTTCGATAAATCTCACATCGAGATTCTTGCACATTCAGTATACTAATTGTTTATTAAATATCAGAAAAAAAAACAAATTAATCTACAATTTAAGATTGTAATAAAAAAATGAAAACGCAATCATGATAGAAAAATTGACACTACGTTGTTCTCAATCATTTACAAGTTATAATTAACTATTAAGCTTTAAAAAGTTTTTGTAAGATTACGAATAATAATTCATAAAACAAAATCGGGCATAACCCTAGTATGGCACGGTACATTCGATTAACCCTGTATACGCAAAATTAGAGGTATCGATTACTTAAATTTTACTAAATGAAATACATAAAAAAATGAAAAATTAATGACTAACTTTACCGTAAGCTTACTATCATGTACTAGGAGGCGACCTTGTACTAGCAAACGACATCGTACTAGCAAACCAAGTACGAGCACAGTGTTAAATTTCAGAAAAAAAATAATGTAACGAAATAAAATATAAAAAGAAACAATGCCATTATATATGGACATTGTAAAAAACTCACCTAATTAACATATGGATAACCCTTAACCAGGTGCTCCACAAGAACACCAATTTCGTGCAAAAACATATAAAAAACGGCCTTTCCGTAACTCAAGGAACCTTCAGACGTATAAATTAATGATAATGACTAAAAGTCGCATAGCGAAGTAAATAAAATTACTTATAAGAAGACATTAATAACCGCACAATACGTTTTCAGTACAACTTAAAGATACTCAAGAGCGAAAGAGAGGTCCAGATTTCCTGAACTCGAGGCTCATATACGAAAAGATAAATACGATAAGGTAAATTAGCCGACAGGGAAAGCTACTGTAGAGAAGAAATTAATGATGAAATACATAATTATTTCGCTACCTCAAAATTAAGACAATTAAATTCGGAACTAACGGACAAAGAATATTAATTAATTACGTACTTAATTAAGAATTATTAATCGAAAACTATAGTTTAAAAGAATGAACACGAAATGACTCTGATGCTAGACTAATCAAGGAGACCTTAAATGAAATTACCAATAACAATTCTAACTGAATTTACTACAGACAAAACCGGAAAATTTTCTAATTAATTTTAACAATAAAGATTCGCATTAAAACTGGTACAAGTTCTCAACTAACTGCTTACACTATACCAACTCTATCATATTTATTGCGAATTCCAACGCCATCCAGTACGCGTAAAATATGAACTAAACTATAATGAAACCAAACATGCCTACATCAACGTACAATATAGTACAATTTTTAATTAAATTCAAATCATCTTAGAAAATTACTATGATGAAATTTCACACTAGAATAAATATCCACAAAAGAAAATATTATTCAAATTTTTAAGATCTAAACTTACAATGAGCAAAAATCGACGAAATAGATATAAGTCCGTTCAGAAATTATGAAATAAATGACTAAAAATGATCAAAAGCGATTTCAGAACGTTACACCCTTCATTTTTATTCTACCAGCGCACTGACGGATGACTGTGGTCTACTAATTCTATCTGGATGACGGATATTTACGTAATATTGCTTACCCTATGTTAGCATGAAGATTAACCGAAAATATGGCGTCTCAGACATGTGCTTCCAGAATTAATCTTTAAGAATTCGCTCTTATGAATGTTAAAACCCTTAATTAGACCGTTGTCTAAATTGGATTTATATATTACAGTAGGTTTAAAAGCCGCAAATCAAGCGAGTCAGAATTATATACAGTAAATATCGTTTATAACGACATCTGATATAACGACATATCGGTTTTTACGACGAAATTTCAAGGTCCTGGCCAGAAACAATGCTTTCTAAACGCGAAACCTGTCGGTTATAACGACATCGGATATTACGACGAAACTAATATAACGACGAAAAATAGCTTGAAATTTGGGTCAAATTATCTTTTATAACGACGGACAAGTCGTATAGTAAGAAAACGGTGGGGAAGTTTCGAATTGGCTAGGGGAATTACAGCGTTATAAAAAGGCAAGGCGAAATGCGACAGATAAACGTATTTATTCAGTAGTTATCTAGGAATTGAAGGTACGTCGATATGGCGAAACGAAAGGCGTTTACAATTGAAGAAAAAGCATCAATTACTAGGCGCTTGGAGGCTGGAAATTCTAATATTAATATTGCTACAGAATATAAGGTAAGTTTTGTTTGATTTCTATGAGAATAACATGCATACTAATATTATTCTTGTTTATTTAGGTGGCGCATTCAACAATCTCCACGATTTGGAAAAATCGCAATAAAATAGAGGATTTAATTAATAGATCTTCATCATTACAAACGAAAAAGATCAGATCTTGTAACGCGTACAGAGTAGACGAGGCCCTATATGAATGGTTCAAAATTCAGAGGAGCCACAACATTCCTATTAGCGGTCCGATATTGCAAGAGAAAGCAAATGATTTTGCTCGACGATTAGGGTTAGAAGATTTTAAATGCACAGTTGGATGGATTCAACGATTCCGAAAAAGACACAATATTGTTTTTGGTAAAATATGTGGCGAAGCAATAGATGTACCTAAAGGGATTTGTGACAACTGGTTAAATACAGTGTGGCCAAATTTAAGAAAAGAATATACAGACGAAGAAATATTCAACGCAAATGAGACTGGCTTATTTTTCAGATTGATGCCAGACAAAACGATGAAATTTAAAGGGGAAAAATGTATTGGTGATAAGCTGAGTAAGGATAGATTGACTGTTCTTGTAGCAGCAAATATGACTGGATCGGAAAAAATGAAACTTGTGGTTATTGGCAAAGCTAAGCATCCTCGATGCTTTAAAAATATAAAATCTTTACCTGTTGAATATGAAAATAACCAAAGAGCATTGATGACATCAGCATTATTTGAAAAAATAATTGTACGATGGGACAATAAACTCATTCGGCAAAAAAGGAAAATCCTATTGCTTTTAGACAACTGTCCAGCTCATCCAAATATTCAAAATTTAAAAGCTATAAAACTTGCCTTCCTTCCACCAAATACCACGTCAGTTCTTCAACCGATGGACCAGAGTGTAATAAAGTCCCTAAAGACACATTTTAGAAAACTTCAAATTATAAAGCTTTTAAAAGACATTGACGAGAATGGTGTTCCTCAAAAACTAGATATCCTGCAGGCTATTTTTCTACTTTCCAAAGCTTGGGATCGCGTTTCTCAACAGACAATAGCAAATTCCTTTGCACATGCTGGGTTTAATTTACACACAGCAGAAAACTCTTTTGATGACGATAATTTACCCTTAGCTGAGTGGCTTCGACTACAAAATGATACGGAAGAAGATAACTTACCTTTAACTGAATGGGTCCGCACTTTACCTGTAGTTAACCTGACAACACAAGAGGGTTGGGATAATTTTTCAAATGTTGATGAAGAACTCGAAACGGAGGAAGATATAACAGAAGATGAAATTTTAGCTGGGTCCAGTGCAAACTTGGAGTTAGAAATAAACAACGATGAAGTGGAAATGGACGAAACTACGGAATTTCAACCACCTACTATAATGGATGCATTTTCAGCAGTTGAAATGATTCAGCATTTTTTCACATTTAATCAAAATTTGAAAGACGCTAAAACAGATTCTGCATTGCTCCATTTGGAAAAAATTATTGAAAAACACTTCTTAGAAAACAAAAAATTACAACAATCCAAAATGACAGATTTTCTTATTAAAATTTAAATATGTATGTATGTATGTACAATGCAGTCCGTGCCTATGTATTATTATATACATATGTGTTAAATTGTTAGTAAAATAAGTTGAGAAAGAAATGTTTTGTCTTATTTGTATTTTATAAAACTAGAATATTGTTTTCTTTGTTTAAGTGTATTTTCTAAGATAAATAAAATGTGTTTATATAATAATTTGTTATTTGGATATAGCGACCTACTCTTATAACGACCGAATTTCGTTGGTCCCTTCGACGTCGTTATAAACGATATTTACTGTACTTCAATTAAAATCTACTGCACTGATTAATTTTGTCGACACAGGAATGGCTGAAGATAGTTAATTTCGCACTAACACAAGAGAAAATAGGCCTTACCGCCTTTTTATAACATTTTATCGAAAAATATATATGAAAGAATCTTTTATTTACCACAATATTAATTATAATCCAAAAAGTAAATCGGAAGCCAAGATAACTACATTACAAATCACTAAAAATTCCAATTATTTACCGTTAATAAAGGACAAATTTCCAATTAACAAAACATACGAAATATCAACTAATTTAGTCTAAAGAGGTCGCTCTATTTCGGACACACCAACGAAATTCCAATTAATAATAAATTACGTCTGCAAAAATTACGATAAATAATAAGTTCCCCTTATAATTCTGAACTTTGCATTAAATTGCATTGTTTAATTGCAATTAAAATACATCTACAATGGCGAAGCAGAATCTCTATAAGTAACGCACACATACGTAGATTCCATGTCCGTGTAAAATATTTAAGGCGCATGAACTACTGTTGTCAAATTGATCTAACTTAAATTTGTAAACAAACCCACAAAGAAAAGGGAAATGATGAAAAGCCTCTTTTGTAAATAATATCTTTTGCAGATAACCAACGCTAGATCAATGGAAACAAATGGAAGAAAATACAAAAGCATAACCCCGGTTTTATGCTGTAAAAATACATGTGCAAGCCGATGATATATATACAAAGGAACTAAGATCTTAAACGGACAAATGGGATATTTAAATCAGATGTACAGATCCCAGATATTTCTAACGTTCTAGATCAAATACGTATTTCAAACAATTAATCACAAATAATACAACAATTAGGTCGTTACAGAGGAACATTATTCTAGGTATTAAAAAGCAAGAAACCGTTATTGACTGGTCTTAAATAAATGTGTACAATATTCCTATTAATAGAAACAACTTTGGAAGTAGTAAAAAAAAAGATAGTGAACCTTTCATGAGATACGTAGTCATTCAAAAATAAATGACAAACAGACTGAAAAATCAAGGTATGGTTAAACTAAGAATTTAATTATCACAAAGGTTAGCAATAATTATAGAATATACTGAAAATATACAGATGTCGAAATCGATGTATAACAACAGGATATAATTATGGTAACTATTTTATAAGTCCAAACTAAACTTTATTTACAAAATTATTTTACTTAAAAATGATCACAGCAGATGTATTTATTAACTTATTAAGATTAAAATAAAAATAGTTAAAAAACTAAAATTTGGATCTATGTAAAGTCATAGACACTCAAGGTCCATATAATTTCACTAGGTTGCCTCGTAACTACGGACCAATAGCAGAGCAGCAACGCGAAACGTCACAAGTATGCTGGAGTAAAGCGGGAATCGGTTCGGTCGGATTTATATAACTTAATATGTAGTAAAATTGGTTAACTTGTTAATCTTATACGGTCATGATAATAGGTAAATTTGATTTATTTAAATATATGTCATAGAAATTACCACAAAACGACAAATATTATATCAAATGTATATTAATACGTTAATGTACAGTAAAAAATAATTGTATAACAAAATGTAAACATAAAGCATTATTCTGTGATTTTTCGCATTTTTTTGGTTAACTTTCTCTTTCCAGAATCGTCCGATTGCCTCTTGCCGTTTTTGTTTTCTTTCTTGATTGAATTAAGATATTTAATTCGACAAAATATTCTTTGCCTAACAAAAGCACGAACTAGTTCCGGTTCAATGGTCGATAATTCTTTACAAATAAAGTTTGTTGTTGTTGTAATAATGTTTTTACATTTTTTAAAAGAGTCTTTGTGGAATTGTTTAAAATATACTTCCATGTTTTCCACTTTTTCAGACCACTCTGGAGAAAGTTGAATTAGTCCTCCGAATGATAAATTTTGTATCTACGACGGTATATTCTGAAGTTCATTACATTGGTAGGTATACTTTCCCAAGCTTGGAAATTTTTCTTTGTATTTTTTAGCCAAAAATCCAGCAATATACTGCAAACCGTCTTTTTCGGACGTGGTGCGAATTGATTGTGCTGAAACGTTAGTTGACCTAGGTACTTCGTCGGTGTATGTTTCGCGTTCTGGAATTATACCGATTGACACATCAGGCAGTTGTGTTCGAATCGTAGCTTTTCTTAAAGTACTAGCTAAAACGTAATCGTTGTCTTCCTCGATTGGGACATTAGTATGTCGCTGAACAATTCCTGCATTTTTTCCTACAAGAATCATTCGTAAACGATACTGGGCGTTCAATGGAGATGGATGATCATGGAGCTATAATATGGAGCTGAAATATCCGTTTGCCGATCTAAATCATCAGGCATCAAGTTACGTGACGGGATAGCTGAAAACGTTTTGTTAATATTATAATAAAAATATAATACTAATAATAATAATGCATACCTGATTTTTTTAATTTATTTGGCAAGGTACCGCGCATTTACGCTTGAAAGGCATCTTCAAAATCATCATCGGTAAAATGCTTACTGCAAATCCTTTTATGTTGCGGATCGAATTTTCCCTTCCGATAACATTTTCTAATCCATTGTTTTCTTATTATTTTATCACTCGGAAATGTAAAGAAAGATATTTTCTCTCCACTTTCTTTTGCCCTTTTAGCGTTACTTTTGCATACAGAAACGCTACATATGGTTCCCGTCATCTTAAAACATTTTGTAACAAAATTACCCATACGTATTTAAGATTAAAAAATGCACTACTCACCTTTAGCGTTACAATATGTTGTTACACTACTATATTAACACTATTTATTAGTTTTAATTTGAATGTCCACGTTTTGTTTCAACCACCAATATTAAAAAAGTGAAAAATACATATAAATAACCACATGCACAAGTAAACAGCATCCGTTAACCTTTACTTACGGGTATTTACTGAGCATAACGGGCGCATACTGGCATACTGGATGACGCGGTCTCACCCCTCCGCCCTTTGCCCCACTCGACTTACGAGGCAACCTAGTGAAATTATACGGACCTTGATAGACACTGGCTACAACATAAGACTACTTAATAATAGTCTTCCGAGCTTTCTTCTGACTAAAATGATCAATTACGTCGGAAAAGTCTTAGCCAATTTATTCTCAATTACTAAAATTGCTAAATGGTTAAGATGACGTTGCCCTGTTATACTTCTTTGCCAAGTTTTTAAATAATTCGCTAGTCTACTAAAAGAACTTTCAGCCGTAGACACTGTACTGGAATGTTACAAAAAAGTAATTGCACTCCACAGGTTCAAAAAAATTGCTTGAAATTGCTTATTTATGATAAACGATTTATCATAAAATATATTATAAATTTTAAGCTATAGTTAGTTGTAGAATCTTCTAAAATTTCATTGGATAAAAAAATATTCAAAATATTGTATCTAGTTTCTATTAAATTATAATAACAAAAAAATTAAATTGCCTAGGGCTGGGCCCTGGGCTCAGAGGTCCACCTAGCCCTACCCTTCTGGAGATTATGTTTCCATCTCTATAGATATTTTGCTAGGCATGGAGTAGTTTTGGAAACTCATGTGCATTGGTCAAATAAAAGCAACTCAAAATCATCCATATTTACAAAAAAACCCATCTTGGTTGGATCATAGTGGGATCAGTGATTTAAGATACACAGTTCAGTACTCATACATTTTGTAATTTATCATTGGATACATGACTGGATCAAAAATTGACTAGATTTGGGATCTAGAAGACAACAATCACCACCGAGGGACAAATCTAGGGTTCATAATTATGAACCCGAAAACAAATGGCAGTCAATGAAATATTGTTGCCCTGATTCTATACGTGTACGAAAAGGGTCATTCATACCGAATATTTGACGAAGGGATTAACGATTAACAATTAATCATGTCTGCATAGTAAAACAGGAAAAAACGATTTTTTTCTTGCACAACAACACCAGACGGCATGGCAGCAACGAAACGATAAAGACAGTGACGAGCCTGAATTTCGCGGTTATTTCGCACCTTCTTTATAGTCCTGATTTGGTACCTTCAGATTTCTGGTAGTTCCCAAAGTTGAAGGAGGTATTGAAAGGTCAACATTTTTCATCAAACAATGAAGTTGGGGCTGCTTTTCGCATTGGATCAAGAGTAAACAAGAAAGGTTTTTCACTGATGGAATGAAGAAATGGATTCGGCGTTTGGAGAAATATGTTGCACTAAATGGGAATTATGTGGAAAAATAATTATGTATATTGGTAGTACAACAAA